>CM065639.1:61159468-62492397 GCA_033220585.1 Dipteronia sinensis
TGATGACAAGTCAAGTTCATGTAATTGAGTTGAGTTTCCAATCTCAGGAAATATGATCCCATCAATATCATTCCCTGCAATCTTTAAAGTGCCTACTTGCGGGCACTTAACGAAATTAGATGAAATTGGACTATAAAACTTATTGTTGCTGAGATCTAAGAACTTCAAATTTGGGTGAATGCCAAACTCTTCAGATATATTCCCAGTGAATTGGTTTCGTTCCAGGCAGACTCTGACTAGGCTCGTGCAATTTCTCAGGTTTTTCAGAATTTGACCTTCAAAATGGTGTACAGACAAGTACTCAAGGGATCCACCTTGGCAAGTGTTATGGGGAAAATTACCAATGAAATGGTTTTCATATAAGAGAAGTTTAATCAACTTAACCAGATTTCCGATTTCTTGAGAAATAAATCCTGAAAGCTGGTTTTATGGAGATATAAAAATTCTAAATTACTTAAATTACCAATCGAATGATGAACAAAACCACTGAGTTGATTCTTGCCTAGACGTAGACAGGAAAGAGACTTCAAGTTTCCTATTTCCTCAGGAATAAAACCGGAAAACCTATTGTCGTGAAGATACAAAAAATTCTAGGTTGCTTAGATTACCGGTAGAAGGAGGAACTGAACCACTAAAATGATTTTGACTCAACCCCAGGGTGTGAAGAGACCTTAACAATCCTATCTCTTCAGGAATAAAACCTGAAAGCCTGTTATCGTGAAGATTAAGAAAATTTAAGCCTGTAAGATTGACAATAGACGGTGGAAGAGAACCACTGAGTTGGTTTTTGGTCAATCTTAGATAGACAAGAGATTTCAGTTTTCCTATCTCTTCAGGAATTGAGCCATTTAAACGATTAGTTGATAAATCACGGTATTTGAGCTCAGAGAGGCTACTGATTCGAGGAGGAATGGCACCAAACAGTTGATTCGTGCTAAGATTAATATACGAAATAAGAGGAAACGATGAGAAGGAGAATTGTTCAAGCATACCTCTTAAACCAGTCCCTGTCAGGTTTATGCTCGCGACTCTTCCGGCATTGTTGCATGAAATTCCTGACCAATTACACGGGCTTGTCGGGGCATTAACAGGGTTGGAAACAACCCATGAAGGCAGCAGGGGAGATGGGTTCTGATTCTGGAGGCTGGATTTCCATTCCAGGAGAGCTTCAGCTTCTTTATTGCAGTAGAACCGAGGACAAAGTTAACAAGAAGACCGAGCAAACAAGTGTGAACACTCTAATCAAAATTGGCAACGCCATTGTTTTTGTTTTTGTTATTGAGTAATAAAGATCGAATCATGGTTTTTGTAACACCCCAAAACTCAAAGAGTAATTAAACCCTTTGATATGAGATGTTATGTCATAAATCGAAAATTTCATCACCCAAAAGAAACTAATAATTATATAATAACTCCAAATAAACCATCATCCAATGACAAAATATCTCCAAGTGACTCCAACAAAAGATTCACTTCACTCTAAAGGAACTCGAGACAAAACCGAGTATCAAAACTCAAATTCTAAGAAACAATACAAAGAAAAATTACACATAATAATAATCACTCCAAATTCCTGAAAGTCTATCGGGCTCTAGCGGTCGGCTCCTAGGAAACTCAGTCTGCAAAATGTTAAATGACAAGGAGTGAGCTGTCAACTCAATAAGTATTGCATAATACGTAATCGAAAACATTTATGAAATTTATAATAACATTTAAAGAGTACGTAGATTTTCAAATAATCAGATACAATTAAACTTGCAAAAGTAACATTTTTAGCATACGATAACGATTAATAACATTTCATAAAAATAAGCTCAAGTCAAGTAGTGTCACCAATACTCCCGGTGACCCGGCCATTTATATTTCAGAAATTGGTGCAAGACCAAAATCATAACATTTCATTTGTCGCGTGCGCTGCATTTACATTATCACCGGTGATCCACATTTCATTACATTTCATTTACCACTGACGTTGAGCTAAAACATTACTTTCAATATATATATATATATATATATATATATATAATATTTGCATTGCAAAAGCATAAAAATGGCGAATTTATATATAAACTTTTAAACATAAAGTTTTAGTAAAGGCAAAACTCATTTAAAAAGAATTGGGTAACAATATGTTAAGTAAAGATCGATTACATACGTAGGAAACAATTTATATATATATATACATAAATTAAAATATTTCAGAATATAATAATAAGGTAAATAAATTTGTTTCCTAAGAAAACATTTATGCAACTATATATTATGTAAAAACATACTTACCTCTGATGATAGCAAGTTTAAGGTTTCACTAACGATACTGGAAAGTCACAAGAGTAACCTAAACATATATAACAATAATCCTTCAATCAACTAGATAAAATAGAAGAAATCTAACTCCTGTTCTTTATAAATACGTTTTTTTATTCATTTAAGAGAAATTAAAATTCCAGACAAACAGATTTTAGTGCTCAAACATTATTGATTCGAAAATCTTAAAGACCTCAAAAAATTGAAAAACTAAGTAAATAAATCCAAACATCAGATTACTAACTCCCCTCAAAATATCATAATTTTATCAAACACCTAGAAATTCCTACAATTTTCTAAAAACACAAAGCTCAATTCTGACAGCGTAAATTTTGATCCTCCCATCAAACGTCGTATAAAAGTTTAACAATCATACAGACCACAAAAAATTCCAAAACTTTATTTATAGACTAATATATCAATACTCTATCCCTATACCAAAAATCAGAATTTTACCTATCTCCGTTTGAAAATTAAAATTCCTAAAACTCCAAGAGCTCATGACTGTCAGCCTAAATTTCATGGTTTAAACATCAAATATACTCAAAGAATTAAAATACTTATATGACACCAAAATTCACGAAAATTTATATCCTGATTCAGTTATTCCTCTACAACCATATTACTCCCAATTTTAATTTAAAATTACTCCAATACAATAGGGTCAGTTTGAGGATTCAGAAAATTCCGCTCCTCAACTGATTTAGAAATAAAATCTCTCTAAGCCAAACACCACCAAATATTTCGAAAATTATAACAAAAATTGATATATATGTCTATTCTCATAGCAAAAGTCACTATCAATTGCAACCTACAAGTATAACTAAAACAAACAAAACAGCTTCACCGGTATTAAAACAAATCAAAAATTTCAACCTATACTAACACTCAAATTTGAACTCTTTAATGGACTCCAAAAATTCCATTAATTTAATATAGAGCTTCATGTATATATCTATTTCATTCACTCTAAAATCCATGCATTAAAGCATCTCCATAAACTAAAATTAAACAATTGTTAGAGGCCTAAATTTTGTTAATTAGATATTTTGTGTCAAAAACAATAAGGGTTTGAAAAAGACTACAAAGCTTTAATCAAAATTAAAAAAAATGAAACAAAGTTTAAGAAAATCGTACCTTCAAAGAGTTTCAGAGTAGAATAGCAACAATACTTTTATTTGATATTCTTTTGTAAAATATACACTAATATGAATAAGTATAAAATATTGGAGATATACAAATCCTACTAATTTAGCCAATATATTCAAATCCCTCTAATTATGGAGTTGACTTGCCTTGTGATTGTCTTTGAATAATGATAGAGAATCAATCACAAGTAATTAGTTGCCTTAATAAAAGAAACTGGGAGTTGAATATTATATATATATATATATGTATATATATATATATATGTTTCTATTTATATATTATTATTATCATAATACTATTATCATAAATAAAAGGTTAAATAATTCGGGTTTTACAGTTTTGATCTCGTTATATATATAGTGAAGATCTTGTAATTGAATATATAAATATATGGTAGACTTGAAAAAATGTCCACGTTATAGAAAATGTCAATGGAGAAAAACTTCTGCAATCTAAGAAATCATTGATGTGGACTGTCATAATTAAAAAATGATTACCAAATTACTCACCTAATGAATAAATAAATGACTCTGATTTCCAACATAGAATTATTCTCCATCAACTGGCAGAATTTCAAAATACAATATTTAATGATGAGAAAAAAAATCACAAACACGAGAAATTACTTTTAATACTTTCCATAAGATCATCTCTGATTGCTGGTATTGATCAAGATTGGCATCTGTGAGACTGTGACATAGGTATATATATATAAAAAAAAGATTCTCCTCAGTACGTAACACTTGTCGGTGCTTATCCATAATTTATGACCCATATGTAACGTACTGATATAGTGATATATTTTATATCGGTGTGTATCGAGGAGAAAAAGACTATATATATATATATAGTGTGTGAGAGAGAGAGTCTTTCTCTAATCAAGACCGTTATGAAAAAAAATTCAGGACCGGTTTGACATCTATGCCCTTGGTCTTTCACTACATTTTTGGTCACTTGTGTATCATTTTTAGTCATTTCCGGGCCTGCTCAGGTTATGAATAGGCTAACTCATGTGAAAGCTAGCCAGACCAAGATCGATCGAACGCAGATGTATTGAACAGCCCAACTCAGTATTGGAATTGGCCTATGAATAGTTAACTTTTCAACCCAAGCCCGACCCATATCAATATCCACATTTTATGAATATAAATTATTTGATATTTTGATATATTTAATTCAAAGGTGGAATTTGAAACATGATCACTTCAGTCAATATTTGATATATTTAATTCAAAAGTTGGATTTTGGGGGAAATTGGTATAATTTGAACTTATAACCTTATTGTTGTAGACAGCGGTGGATGGGAGAGGGGCTAGCAGAGCCATGACCATTGTTATATATATCTACGCTTTAATTTTGTCCCCTTTAATAGAGTAGACTATTGCACCAATAAAACACCCTCAAAAATTTAAAATAACATTATTACTCTATGCACCCACTGAAATTCCAAATATAACCCTTATCGATCACTCATTGTTATCCATCATTCATTCATTCTTCTCTCTCTACATGCTCAATTTCTTTCGATGTTTTTATTATCTATTTCATTTAAAATTTTCAACATTGTTATAGCAAAATAGAAATTGTTAGAAATGTAATATTTAACATGGAATTGTTAAAAAATAATTTAAGTGTAAATTGATATATAATTAAATAAAGAGTGGTACTATTGGCACACCCCATACTGATCTATTCATGCCCCACTTTTTTAATTATATAATATTCTATTTTTTACTTTATCAAAATTACTTAAATAGACATACAATTTAGGAAAGAAATCTTCTACAAGGTAAATTTATTAAAATCTCACATTCTTTTTCAAAAAAAAAAAACACAGTAATCTGTTTCTTCAAAAAAAAAAAAAACTCTTAAACCCTAAAATCTGCTTTTTACATTAATATAAAATATTATGGAAGAATATGAAAACAATATCAAGAATATGGAAAAATTGTCTAAAAACGATATCAAACATCTTGAAGAATTGTCTGAGAATGACAAGGTAAATTTATTAAAATCTCACATTCCTTTTCCAAAAAAAAAACACAGTAATCTGTTTCTTCAAAAAAAAAAAATAACTCTTAAACCCTAAAATCTACTTTTTATATTAATATAAAATATTATGGAAGAATATGAAAACGATATCAAGAATATGGAAAAATTGTCTAAAAACGATATCAAACGTCTTGAAGAATTGTCTGAGAATGACATAAAACAAGAATTGTCTGACAATGATAGTATGCATCTGGAAACAATTCATTCTCTGAAAATAAGTTTGAAGTTTACTTTTTCTTTAGATTGATATCAAGCTGTGTTGAAGTGCTCAGTTATTTTTTCTTTTTTCTTTTTTCTTTTCCATCATGAAATAAGAAGAAAAAAAAACTAAAAAAAAAAGAAATAAGAAGAAAAAAAAATCAATCAATGGAGGTGAGAGAAATGTATACATATACAGAGATAGAGAGATCATATATGATATGTATTAAGTTTCAAAAATAAGTAAAATGGGTAGTTTTGGAAATAGACCAAAAAATTTAATAAAAACATTTAATTTGATTTAATTAAATCAAAATTTTAAAAAATAGGGCATGAATAGATCAGTAGGGGGTGTGCCAATAGCACCACTCTTAAATAAATAAATAAAAATAACACAAACACATTGAAGTAGCTGATAGAAAAACCTTCACAATTATGCAGCAGTTTTATCAGTAATTCCTTTGAAGTCGAGGCTACTGTTCAACACTATGTCTTTAAGACGATTTACGCCCGCCCACCGATGTTATAGGTCAATCAGCGCTCGCCTTCTATGATACAACGACTTCTCTGTCTTGTGGTAGTAGCACTTCAAATACACAAGCACAAAACGAACTCAATATGCAGAACTCTCTCTCAATGACCAAAGGACTCAATACTCAATGCAGTAATTTTTATGAAATTCTCTAGATGTTAAAAATGAATGAATAAATGACTTCTAATTTATAGATACAAAGTGCCTTTTGGAAAGGTCATGATTCTTTAAAGAAAAGTTGCATCTTTTCATTGTTGTGTCTTTCCATTTTAAAAGAAGAAAAACAAAGAATAGTTGCATCTGTTCATGATTGTGTTTTTCTATTTCAAAAGACATTTCCATCTGTAACTTGGTGTCTGTTAGATTGAACAGTAACCTTTTTATGCACATTTCCAGATCTATTTCATTTTCCATATGGGTTTGATTACTTGGAACAATTTCTCATTCATACAAAATATGATTTTCTAGGCAATTAAATATTTTCAAATTAGTTAAATATTTATTGCTTTTAAAACCATATTTCCAACAATCCCCCACATGAATGAAAATTGGCACAACACTATGCATATGACAATGTAGACACTTGAGAGAGTTTCTTAAAGAAAAGCTATTGCATCAAGATATGTAGCTTTTGGATTTGAACCTTCCCTAGTGAAGTAATATCGGATTTACTTGGCTAATCAGTTAACGTAATGTCTTGAACTATTTAGCCGTTGGTGTAAAACAAGACAATAATACTCACAGAATAACTTTCCAAACATATTCTAATTCATACGGTGGTGTTCATTTCTGCCCTGAACAAATCCTAGTATTCATGAGTGCTTTAGAGAATTCAGCCCTACGTAAAATTCTCATAGAAACGGCCACATTTCACACTC
The DNA here is from genome assembly GCA_033220585.1 of Dipteronia sinensis. NCBI lineage: Eukaryota > Viridiplantae > Streptophyta > Magnoliopsida > Sapindales > Sapindaceae > Dipteronia > Dipteronia sinensis. The sequence continues at coordinate 61,166,585 of CM065639.1, forward strand.
ATATAGGTGACTACCCATAAAGAGTATCCTACTATACCCTACTTGAATAAATCAAATTATGGGATCATTAAAAGCATATCTTAGCCTAAATCCATTATAGACAGCATTGCTTTGTATCACAAGAATGGGAAGGAGATTTTATCTCCCCAGTGCTTGGTCAGAGTATACCATAATTTTGTTGTCCCTTTTGAACCTGGATCTTGGGATCTCCAGTCAACCATGTTAGGTTTCCATTATGGCTCCTCTTTTACAAGGGCTTCAATCCCATTCCTTTTGTTAATCGGTAAACTTGCTCTCTATCTAAACCGTTTGGTAAACAGATCCGCTAAATTATCTATTGACTTCACATAGTCAATGGTAATAATACCACTAGAGAGTAGTTGTTTGACAGTGTTGTGTCTTCGACGGATGTGTCTAGACTTACCATTATACATATTATTGTGCGCCCTTCCAATTGCAGATTGGCTAATACATATAGCAGGCACAGGCTTGGGCCAACATGGAATATCTTCTAAAAAATTTCGAAGCCACTCAGCTTCTTCTCCAGCCTTATCTAAGGCTATAAATTCAGATTCCATAGTGGATCTAGCAATATATGTTTGTTTAGTAGATCTCCAAAATACTGTTGGGCCGCCAATTGTAAAGACATATCCACTGGTGGATTTCGAGTCTTTAGTATCAGATATTCAATTAGCATCACTATAGCCTTCAAATACGACAGGATATCTTGTGTAATGTAGTCCAAATTCTTTTATGTATCTTAAATACTTAAGCACTCTAATTATAGCCTTCCAATGATCATTTCCAGGATTACTTGTGTATCTACTCAATTTGTTAACTGAGTACGCTATATCAGGTCGTGTACAATTCATGATATACATTATGTAGGGAAAAATTAACTAAAACCGCAGCGGAAGGCGAAAAATAGATTTTCGTATAGTTTAAAATTTTTCTAAAGATTTGAACCTTAACCCTTTAATTAATTAAACTCAAATATACGGTTAGAGTTAAATACCTCTTGTCGCGTGATCCGATTGACTTACGTCGATGGTAATCCGCAAGATCTTCAATCCTAGCACGTACGTGAATCACCTAGGAGCGTGGTCTCCATTTTTCTTTGAATTGCTTACCTTAGAATGGATGTATGGAATTTCTGATCTTGATCTTCAATAGTAAAACACCAAGAGCCTAAAAAATAGTTCCGATCACTTTTGAATTCTCAACCAATATGATTGAAACTCACGTAACCCTAAATCGAAAGTGTGCACAAAACCTTTTGATGTTAAAGGCTTGTAAGTGCACTATCGAATGAGAACTTATTTTCTTTTTCTCTCTTGGCCGAAAATCTATGTGTATAGAGTAGGATTTTTATTTTCAAAACAAACAAAAATCCTCTCTATTTTTCTTCTATGGTGGCCGAAAATTCATAACCTTATATTTATAGGTTGGCCGAACTTTCTCCTTCACAAAGTAGGATTGGCCGAATTCATTGAATAGGAAATCTAGGGTTGGTTAATTTCCTTACTTGAAAAGGAATTGTCCTTTTCCCTAATTCCTATCAATTCAAGAATCCTAACCCTTGTAGGACTACTGGTGGCCGAATTCTTTGTATAATAAGGAGTGTGTGTGGACTTAATCCTTACCACATTAGTACTCCTATCACTTAAAAGAATTCCAACCCTAATCCAACACATAGTATTTAATTTACTGATCAGGAAATTTTTTTGATTTAAACTATTAATTAATTAAATAATTAATTAATTCCCATTTAATCAAAACAATAAAATAAAATAATATCTTGGGCTATTTTATTTAGCCTTGCCACCCACACCTTGTATATATGGGCCTAATATTATTTTTCTTATTTTGTTTAATCCATTAGACTTTAAATAAAAGCCCACATGTGAACCAGACTTATTCTTACTAAAAGAAACAAGCATACATGTCTCCTTTTAATATATTAATATAATAGTGCAGCCCATTAAATAAATAATAGACATATTATATTCTTAATATATTAAATGCAATTCTAGATGGACCCATAAATTGGTCCGGTAAAATATATCAAGTGATCCATGTAAGTACGTGTGGATTGTGGATCTTGGCGGGCTATCTAAATTTAAGCTTCAATAGACATAACCTAATCACAATCAACAAATGATTCACTTAGGTCCGATCTATTAATTTTAACTCATTCCACTTAAGAGCTAAAATTGAACTCTTAAATAAAGATAGAATAAGGAGATGTTTCTCATTCATACCCTAGACAATCTTATAGGAGATGGTGTATCCTCGTGAATAATATCAGTAATCGCCAAGAGCTCATAGACCGTCTATAGCTCTCCAAGTTACCATATTTCCTCATATGACCACATTTTGAACTTGGATATTTTGACTTGTCCAGAAGCCATGTCTTCAATAATCGTTATTGAAAACTCAACGTTGAGATTTAATATCCAATACCTCAAAACATCCATATGATGATATTATACTCTCATTTAATAAATGGAGCCACGATGTCCATATCTATAAATGAAGTCCTCTATCGATTAACAAATGAATACCACCAAACTATCGAGGATAGACTATGCTATATAATCGTACTCATTGATAGCTCAAATGATAACATTTGCAACCATAAGTCCATCATTTATCTCAGGATTTAGATAGACTCTCCGATTGTCCTGATAATGAAAACACTTATATCTAGTGACGGTTCTAGATAAAGAATTTCATTATGATCTAGTTCAATGCACCCAGTGCATTAGATTCTTTTACTCGAAAACCTTTCGATGATTTTAGACTCATCATAACTCATTTGATCCCACTCAAATGCTAGTAAAAGAATTCTACAACTTTATCAAGATAGAGGTGCCCAACCTTTAACTTAAGTTGTGAACGTTATTCAAGACTAACTAAAGAATTGTGTCTACCTCATACATATCCGGATGTACAAACAATTCTTCATATCTCATAGTCTTTTGACCTTATGATTATTTACCTTGGCAATTATAATTATAAATGCTATAAGATTTTACAGAATCAGAAATCACTTTATTTATATGAAAAGATTGTCAATTACAATATTACACTCTTGCTATTGAGCATAACCCTAACACATTAGACTACCAATTATTCGAGCATATTCTACTTGTGAAATGCCTTGTCCATCATTGTTTATGAGATGAAGATTAGGATCATAAGGTGATTTCGCTGGACTAGTGTCATATTCACTGAACTTATTCAATATTTTCTCAATTGAAAATACTATATAGCGTGTGTCTACTAACCTCGAAGGGGGGTGAATATGTTTTAGTTGATTTATTACCAACTTTTTGACTTAATCAATTTTAATAGTTCTACCCCATATTAGCAATCAACCAATCCAACATAAACATGCGGAAAACAATAAAAACACAAGGATTGATTTACGTGAGAAACCCTCCAACTGGGCAAAACTCACGGGCTATCCTTCTAGCCACATACGGTCCTCAAATCCACTATTTGAATGAAAGTTTACAACCTAGGTTGACCTGAAGTCACACCTACTTGGTCACTAATCCTTTCACTCTACCCAACGGGCCTTTAATAGTGATTTTAGATCACAAGCTTGTGCACTAATCCACTTAGTCACAAGGCTTAACAATCAATGAAGAGGTTAAACAACCTATGTGAATATGTAAAAATATTCTAACATGCAATTAATGCTAGGCAACATTAAATGCTTATCTAAGGATTTTAAATATGTTAATGAGTGTAAATCCTAGATATCAATATCTAATTGCAAATGCATGAAGATTTAGTTAGAAGGGTAAAATCGTCCTAAATGCTAGCTATCAATGAACATACAATCTCAACCAACAAACATAATCACAACCATACTCAAATCATGCTAAACCAAACAAACATGCAATTAATTAACAAATAATTGCTAACCCTAGGTAAACAAGAACATAGAGATGAAAAATGAAGTTTTAAGACTTGTTTGATTACCTAGTCAAGAAGAGCATGAAGACCCATGAAGAATAGATGCAAGAATGAAGCTTAGATGCACATGGGTATGGGTTTGGTTGAGTAAAAAGGACTTCTTGGAGCTCTCTCTCTCTCTTGGATTTACTTTCTCTCACTTAGGGATATATTTTCAGAGCTTTAGGTCTAAATGGTGGAGAAGAAGATGTATTTATAGAGACCAAAAATGAGCTGGTGCGAAATACCCGAAATGCCCAGTTCAGGTGAAAGAGGAGACATGCAAGGCGACATGACCAAGTCGCCTAACGCACTGGAAAGAAAACACGTTGCCTGAGGCGACATGTAAGGCGACATGCCCAAGTCGCCTATGAAGTCGCCTAACTCACTGGAGTAAAAACAAGATGTCAGAGGCGACATGTTAGGCGACATGCCCAAGTCGCCTATAAAGTCGCCTAACACACTGTGAGAAAATATCAAAACTAAGACGACATTGGGGGCGACATGCACAAGTGACCTTGCATGTCTCCTAACCCACTGTGCAACCCATCAACACCAAAATGCAAGAAGTGTGTGTGTGTGCAACCACACATGCATGTCAATACAAATGCATTTGAGGTGAGTGTGTGCAACTAAAACCTGTTCAAAGAGAATTAAGCATGTGATATACCTTTGAAGTCCTCTTGAGAGAGATGATGTCCTTGAAGCTTGATCACACCCAATGAGGCCTAATTTACCCTTACAAAATTAATCCCCAATGTGGTTTGTTAACAAAATAAGCCAATCAAAATATGAGGAACTTACATCAATGTAATGTGATTGAGATGATACTAACCCATAAGATGTTTTAGAAATTTTAATTCTCAGTATCACATCAGCAACACCTAAATCTTTCATGTCAAAATTATTGGTCAACATCTTTTTGGTGGATTTAATCATACCAATATTGCTGCCCATAATCAACATGCACATAAAGACAAATAACTACAAATCCATCTTGAGTGCTCTTAATGTATACACATTTATCATACTCATTTATCTTGAACCCATTTAAAATCATAGCTTTGTCAAATTTCAAATGCCATTGTTTCGGTGTTGCTTTAAGCCATAGAGAGACTTAACTAGCTTACACACTTTGTGTTTTTGACCAGGAACTACAAACCCTTCAGGTTATTCCATATAGATTTCCTCATCTAAATCGCCATTTAAAAATGCTTGTTTAACATCAATTTGATGTATCTCTAGATTGTGCAATGCCGCTATTGCAAGCAACATTCTAATGGATGTTATTCTCGTAACCGGTGAATATGTGTCAAAGTAATCTAAACCTTCTTTTTGCTTATATCCTTTGACACCAATCTTGCTTTATACTTTTCAATAGTTCCATCAGCCTTCAAATTCCTTTTGAAAATCTATTTATAGCCCAAATGCTTATTTCCAGGAGGAAGATCCACTAGTTCTCATGTATGATTTTGCAAGATGGAATCAACTTCAGCATTAATAGCCTCTTTCCAAAACAATGATTCAGGAGAAGACATTGCTTCCTTGAAAGTGAGAGGCTCATTTTCTAACAAATAAGTTAGAAAATCAGGACCAAAAGACTTGGATATTTTAGACCTCTTGCTTCGTCTTGATTCAATGTTGTGTTTTTGTCCACTAGATTCTTGGTTAGTACTTTCTTGATGACTGTCTTGATTATGACTAACAACGTCATAAGTTCTTTTAAGAGAACGTTTTTCTTGTGCCTTCTTATAAGGAAATACATTTTCAAAGAAAGATGCATTCCTTGATTCAATAATCGTGTTCACATGTACTTTGGAAATATTAGATTTATGTACAAGGAACCGATATGCACTATTGTTAATTACATAACCAATAAATATACAGTCAATGGTTTTGGGTCCTATTTTAACTGTTTTAGGGTCAGGGACCGCTACCTTTGCCAAACATCCCCACACTTTGAAATATTATATGAAGGTTGATGGCCTTTCCATAATTCATATGAGGTTTTGTCTAACTTTTTATGAGGCAACTTGTTAAGAATATAATGTTTCCCCCCACAAATTCTGGGGTGCCCCAGAACTTATCAACATAGCATTCATCATCTCCTAAAGTACGATTTTTAGGCTCAGCAGTTTTGTTAAGGTATATAAGGGGCAGCAGTTTGGTGAATAATCCCATGTTCAGTACAAAACTCACCAAAAGGGGATACATATTCACCACCCCTATCACTTCTTAACACTTTAATTTTCCTGCTAAGTTGATTCTCAACTTCCTTTTTGTAAAATTTAAACATTTCAATTGCCTCATCCTTGCTTCTTAGCAAGTACACATGACAATATCTTGTACAATCATCAATGAAGGTAATAAAATATTTTTTTCCTCCTCTAGTCTCTATAAACTTTAAGTCACAGATATCACTATGAATTAAGTCTAGAGTTTCTGTGCTTCTCTCAATAGAATGGAATAATGTTCTTGTTAGTTTTGCTTCAACACACGTTTCACATTTAATATTGGGATCAATGTGAAATTTAGGAATTAATTCCATGTTAATTAATTTTCGTATAGAATCATAATTAACATGACCTAATCTACCATGCCATATATAAGATGACTCAATCATATAAGCAGAACTAATTTTATTATTATTAATAATTTTTGGTACAATGGTCATTACATTCATCTTGACTAAACCATCACTCAGGTACCTTTTTCCCACATACATACCATTCTTAATAAGTACAAATTTGTCCAACTCAAACACTAATTTAAAACCATTCCTGCTCAAGAGAGATCTAGAAACTAAATTCTTTCGGATATCAGGAACATGGAGCACATTGTTAAGGGTGAGTTCCTTGCCAGACGTCATCTTCAAGACAACCTTCCCTTGACCTTCAACCTTAGAGGTAGAAGAATTCCCCATGAACAATTGTTCTCCATCCAATTCTTGATAAGTAATAAACATTTTTCGAACAACACAAACATGACGAGTAGCCCCAGTGTCCAACCACCATTCTTTAGTATTTCCAACCAAATTTATCTCCGAGACAACTGCAGATAGATTTATATCAGATAAATCATTAGAGACCATATCTTCCTCTGTCATGTTTCCCTCATTTTCCTTGCCTTTCTTCTTTGAGTTGCTTTTACCCTTGCCACTTTTACATTCCTTAGCACGGTGTCCTGTTTTGTTGCAATTGAAACACTTGTCTTTGAACTCCTTGGCTTTTTTAGAATTTCCTTGACTAGAGCCTTCCCCAGAGTGTTTCCTCTTTTTGTTTGGCCATTTCTCCACTATATGTGCCTTATCCTCCATGGAAGATCCTCTTTTCTCTGACCGACGGTTATCCTCCTTGATCCTCAATCGCACGATCATATCTTCAAGTCCCATCTTTTTGCGTTTGTGCTGGAGATAATTCTTGAATTCTTTCCAGGATGGTGGTAATTTCTCAATTAATGCGGCCACTTGGAATAATTCACTCAACACCATATTTTCAGCATGAATCTCATGAAGAATAAGTTGCAACTCTTGGACTTGACTGATAACAGTTTTGGTATCTACCATTTTGTAGTCAAGAAATCGACCAACAATGAATTCTTCATTCCAGCATCCTCAGTCTGGTATTTCTTGTCCAATGACTCCCATAAAGCCTTAGCCGTCTTTATTGGACTATACACATTGTAGAGTGTATCATCCAATCCATTGAGGATATGATTTTTGCAGATGTAGTCTTCATGGTGCCAGGCATCAACAACGGTTGCTTCTTCCTTGGAAGTTCTTGTTTTAGGAGCGTCTTCCTTAAGAATTTAGCTAAATTTAATGTTGTCAAACAAAACAATAGTTTCTATTGCCACCTTTTGAAATCATTTCCTTTGAACTTCTCGGGTTTTTCTCCATGGTGGTAGAGGTGGCCACGGTTCGGTTTCGGGGCAGTTTCGGTTCCGTGGCCACCCAAACCGTAACCGTAACCGAGAAAACCTGTTTGGTTTTCGGTTTCGAACCGCCGGTTTCGATTTCGGTTTTTTTCGGTTTCAGTTTCGGTTTATTTCGGTTTCGGTTTCAGTTTTATTTTTTTTCCAAACAAAACCTAATTACAATAATTACTAAACCTAATTAAAATAACGGGAAAAATAATGTTCCAGAAAAAACAAATTTGACAAATGAATAAAATTTATGGGACATTTTATTTATTAATAAAATTGAAACATTTGTAATAAAATGAAATTAATATAAAATATTCAATACAATTATATAAATATAATATACAATTGAAGCATTTAGGTATTTAATAATGTTGAAAATAAAAGAAATTGACATTGATAAATTGATACAAAATTACAATTGAAGATAAATTAAAAAAAATTTAAATGGATATTGAATTCAAATATACAATGTAACAAAGTTGAATTTAAAAAAAAAAAATAAAAAAATCGGCCTTGCACTTAATTTGACCTCAATTAAGTTGCCTACGTATCCTCTATAAATGTAGAGCAGTAGAGGAATCAAATGCCACGTAGTTGTTTTACCTTTAATTAGATGTTCAGTGTTGAAGGTTGGAAGTTGGAATGGAATGGAATCTAATCACTGCCTTCCGTTCTCGTGGTTTGGCCATCTTCGAAAAAATCATTCACTATCTCCGCCTCGATTTCTAGTTGTCTGTATTTTGCCTTTGTCCAATCATCAACACACGCCTGAGCTTCAAGTGTCTGCGGACACCTAACCGACCGTCTTGGTTCCAAAATATTTCCACCTGCACTAAATTCTTGTTCCACAACAACTGTAGAAACCGGTGTTCCCAAAATTTGTTTGGTAATAATAGCCAAAATTGGGAAAATCTGTTCATGATCCTTCCACCAAACCTGGATACTAAATTCACTATCTTCGAAAAATTCATAAGATGTTTCTAAATACCGGTCAAGCTCAGAAATCGAGCCAGATGATGATGAAGAAGATGTTCTTAATTTTTTGGCTCTTTGGGAAAACAATCGATCCCTTAAACCCTTTAATTTAAAAGTTGAGGAAGTACCAGTACTATCAGATGTCGGTTGATGTTGTGAAACCGGCATATTTAAAGATGGACCATATATTGTAAGATATTCATCATATAATTCATAAAGCAAAGCCTTAATGGAATTACAATAACTAAGAATATCAACTTCTAAATCTAAACTTTTGTAATAATGAGTTAAATAATCTTACAAACATTCTAATTTAAAGCGTGGATCAAAACATGATGCACGCAAATAAATATTTGGAATCTCCTTATAATACTGTAACCATTTTTTTTTCATGGCAGCAACACATTCACTCAATTGAACATCGAGTTCACACTCACTGAATGCACCAGCAATATTAACACTTTGAATAAGAAATAAATGAGTAGTGAGATAGTAAATACCAGATAAAACATTAGTAGCATCATTAAAAACACGTAACAATTCAAGAATTTTTATACATGTATCCCAATGCTTCAATTGAAGAGAAATTGAAGGAACATTATAAGTAATAAAAGAAACTAATAATTCCTTATCTGCAACACTTTCATTAAGCAACTTATAAGTAGAATTCCAACGAGTACTAATGTCCTGAGAAAATTTAATGGGACGCATACCATTTTGAGAGCAATATTTTAACCATAGTTTTTGGAGTTTGTTTTGCCTCCAGATATAGTTAATACTATCTCTAATTGGTCTAATATAAACAGAAAGAATTTGTAATTTACCCCCAAATTAAAATATGGCATGCAAATTTAAAATATGGCATGCACATCTTTGATGAAATAATTTACCCCCAAAATAGGGATTGCACAAATCCTGCAACATAGGAATATATGCGGTATTGCTTGCAGCATTATCAAAACCGATCGCAATATTTTGTTTTGGATATGAAACTCTTCAACAATAATTTTAAGGAGTCGAAAAATATTTTGAGCCGTATGTGATTCATCGAAAACACGAAATGCAATAATTCTTTTTTGAATGACCCAGTCATTATCCATATAATGACATGTCACACCCATATAATGGTGATTACCAAAATTGTCAGTCCATATGTCGGCATATACGGAAACGCGACCTTCAAATTGATAAAAAAAAGAACTCAATTTATTTTTTTGTTTTTTGTAAATGGAAAACAGTGTACATGTGAGAGTGTATCTAGGAACACGTTGCATTACAGGATTTAATGCAGTTTGACAATAATTAACAAAACCTACTTTCTCACCAAAACTAAAAGGTAAATGTTCAACTGCAACCATTACTGCTAATTCTTCCTTGGTTTTTTCAGACGTATAATGAAATAGTTGATTAGTATGGGTTCCGTACCTGGAGATTTGGGATTGGGTACTAGTCTTCACCAATTCAGAATGGTGATTTTTCCTAATATGGTTCCAGTACGTGCCATATCCGAATGATTTGTTGGTCCTGTATGTTATGGAGCAGTAGTTGCACTTGATTTTGATCATCACGTCATCTAACTGAATTTTCTTCATATGCAATTTGAAGAGATCGGACTTCATCGGCTTTTCTTCTTCACCTGCAACCAATTCATCTGAAGGGGGTTGGGGGTCAGATAGATTTTCATTACTATCAGGGTCATAGAAATTATTAGAGAGGGATTAGGACTACGAGGGAGATCGGATCTGAATTGAGATTGAAGGAACTCGTGGTAAAGTCGGTCGTTATAACTGACATCATCACCTTGGTGTTCCAACAAATCTTGCAATAGACCCTTTCAATTCCCTTGTTCAAATTTCTTGAACCTTCTCCCCCACTTGCCATTGAATAATTAATTATACATACTAATAGTAAAAAATATATATAGATATGTGAGGCACTCAAAATATTGTTGGAATAATAGTGATAACACTAAGAAAAATAGATAATTGTAAATAAATAATAGATGATTGTAAAAAATAGAATTTGTAAATAGATATTAATTTCTATAATAAATGAGAATTAAAGAAAATTGTAAATAGATGATTGTAAAAAATTGAAGAAATAAATAGATATTAATTTTTATGAAAAATGAAAAATAAAGAAAATTGTAGAATGTAGAGAGAATTGAGAATGAGAGAGATTGAGAGAAGTTGAGAGTGGTGTGAAGAATATTGAAATGTGGGGGGATATTTATAGGATTATAGTGGAGGGGCGAATTTATAATTTTAAGAAATTATGGGGAAAAAATAATATATATATATATATATATATATATATATATATATATATATGGCCGTTGGCGTTGGGAGAGGAGTATATGACCGTTGGTCATCTCTCCCAACGCCCAACGGTCACCAATTAGTTTTTGTTTTTTTTTTTCAATTGTGTGGTCCACGTGGCAATCCGGGATTGGTTGATTTTTTTTTACTGTCAACGGTCGAAAACTCGGTTTAACCGAAAACCGACCAAAACCGTCGGTTTTGGTCGATTTTTGGTCAAAACCTACGGTTAAACAGTCGGTTTTGGTTGGTTTTCGACCTACCATAACTGTAACTGAACCGGTTCCCAACCGGTTCCGTAACCGGCGGTTACGGTTACGGTTCCGGTTTCGGTTTTTCGAAACCGGTTTCAGTTTGGTGCCTACGGTTTTCTTTTGCAACAGGCAAAGAAGTAACATGGACAACAAGGACTATAGTGCCAGCCACTGTGTTTCCGTTATTTGAGGAATTCATTTTTCCTTCACAATTATTGATAAAAATTATCAAATAAGAAAAAATAATATACCAACAATAGGCAAAATATATGAACAAACAACTGATAAAATTATCGTGGGTACTGATATTATATATTACCAACAAATTAAAACAGAAATATAATAAGGCAATGGTCCAGATGGTTTTTTTTTTAAAAAAATTAACCAAGCATTTCGAGATTTAATAAAAAAAATTTAGATATGGTAACTGATAGATAAATTTGCAATACTATTTTAATGAATAAAATAACATACAACGGATAAACTAACAATACTATTATAATGAATAGAATCCAAATCCAAGGTAGATAATTTTTCAAAATATTCAATATATATCAAAATAATTTTAAACTAGATACTACAATTTGAGATGCAGTAAGTAAATTTTGTCAATTTGAAGCAGACATCAGTAATATAATCCAGTAAACACAGTAAAACAATACTAAACCAAATACTTCAAAAAAATAATTTAATATAGCAATGAACACAATGAAATAAATAGTCTTAAAATTGTTAGAAATGTAATATTTGACATGGAATTGTTAAAAAATAATTTAAGTGTAAATTGCTATATAATTAAATAAGTAGAAAAAAATTAACACAAGTACAGTGTAGTAGTTGATAGAAAAACCTTCACAATTATACAGTAGTTTTATCAGTAATTTCTTTGAAGTCTAGGCTAGTGTTCAACACTATGTCTTTAAACGATTTACGCCCGCCCATCGATGCTATAGGTCAATCGGCGCTCGCCTTCTAGGATACAACGACTTCTCTGTCTTGTGATAGTAGCACTTCAAATCCAGAAGCACACAACGAACTGAATATGCAGAACTCTCTCTCAATGACTAAAGGACTCAATACTCAATGCAGTAATTTTTATGAAATCTTCTAATTTATAGTTACAAAGTGTCTTTTAGAAATGTCATGATTCTTTAAAGAAAAGTTGCATCTTTTCATTGTTGTGTCTTTCCATTTTAAAATAAGAAAAACAAAGAATAGTTGCATTTGTTCATGATTGTGTTTTTCCATTTCAAAAGACATTTCCATCTGTAACTTGGTGTCTATTAGATTGAATAGTAACCTTTTTATGCACCTTTCCAGATCTATTTCATTTTCCATATAGGTTTAATTACTTGGAACAATTTCTCATTCATACAAAATATGATTTTCCAGGAATTAAATATTTTCAAATTAGTTAAATATTTATTGCTTTTAAAACCATATTTCCAACAGAAATATCTATCAAACCTTTTTCTAGTAGCTTTATATAAAAATGTATAAAGGCATCTTTAATTTGTGTTGGCGTACTTCCATTAATAATTATGGAATATCTATTGAAATCTATATAATCCATAAATCTTTTTTAGTTTCATCAAATATGATTAAGAATCATCCTACCGAGTCTTGTAAAGAAGGTCAAGTAGTAAAGTGATTCATCAACTTTTCACATTATCGTCATAATAGAGGAAGGAAATCAGATCTCTTCCATCCATTCATTTTTTTTAATAAGGTATTATATAAATAGTTAATGAATATTTTAGGTAAAATGACCATTTTTTCCCTAAGCCGTTACTTTTTAACGAAACACCACTAGCGAATAGCGATAGCTGATAGCCTGATATGGGATGTTTGTATAATTAGACCTAAACTGTGGGCTGTTTGCACAATTTACTCTAAAAAAATCACACCAATCACGTTTACATAGGATTGATCCCACCAGATCATTACTCCACAAATAATGAATCGTTGTACACTTGCACCCATCAACATTACAGTATCACAAAATATGAATATGCACCAACCTGTTACTCTTGATACCCATAAGAAGGCTATAGACAGAGAGCAAGCCAAGAATGTAAGGTAAAACAGAGCATCACAATGCAACTGATCTGCTTTGAAAGCAACTAACAATGGACTGATAACGGTGATTAAAAGCAGCTCAGTCAAGTTTAGTCTCAAATTAGTTAGTCGTTAATTAGTTTGTTAAACTCTGTTACTAACAGCCTAAGCTGACGTGGCTATAAACTGGACTATGATTGGTTAACAATTCTCTAATATAATAGTCATGCGTTTAGTGTGTGGTATAAATTTTCAAGTTCAAAATATATATATAAATTTTCAAGTCATTACGCACTGATATAACTTCCTCAGTGCATTGGATGTGGACCATTAGATTTATATACTTTGAGTCAAAGTGTATACACTTGTCAAAACTTCTCCATAATCAGTGCTCCACATGCAACGCACTGATATAAGTTATATCAGGACGCACTAAGGAGAAAATGAATGTATATATCTCCTCAGTGCGTACTGATATAACTTATATCAGTGCGTTGCATGTGAACCACTGATTATACACTTTGAGTCAAAATATATAAATCTAATGGTCCACATCCAACGCATTGATAAAGTTATATCAGTGTGTACTGACATGAAAATTTATATATATATATATATATATATCAGGTCTTTTGTAATATTTTCAATCTTATCTTTTAATCAATATAATAGAAAAGTTCTTTGAGCTCATAGATCTCCATTAATGGAGTCACTTAGCTTGAAGATTTATCTTTTCTTTTCTTCTTTACTCTTAGATTAAACACCTTGAGTGTTTACAACTCTATCCACTCAGCAAAATTTAAAAGCACCATTTCCATTTCAAAAGCAAAAAAGAAAAAAAAAATTAAAGAAAAAAATGCCATCTTTCCTCCCTCCATCCACACCTCCGCTAAAACCCTTTATATACCCCTATCTACCCCTTCCCCCTCTCATCCCAACCAGGGGTGGACCCACCTTAAGGTCAAGTGGGGCCCATATTCTACCTCAATTTTTTTTAAAAAAGTATTATTTTGCTCTGAATTATATATATATATATATATATATATATATATTAGATAACCGTAAAGATAACAAAATGTTTTTCAGTAAAACTGGCATTCTGTCTCTTTTTTGTATTGATGAACTTAGTTCAAGTCCCACCGATTACCTTTTTTAAGGAAAATGAATATCTTATTTTACAAATTTTATTTTATCATGTAATTTTTACGCCTTTTTTATTTTACCATATTTTCCAATTTATTTCTCAAATTTTCATCTTATTCTGAAACAAAACAATTATTTTATCTTTTCCGTTATTGTCAACTTCTTATCTATTTTCAATTTGTGGTAACTTAATTCAATTTATTTTATGTTAAATTTTCTATTATTATTTTGAACTTTTATTATTTCTAATAGTTTTAGTTTCCAATCAATAAACCCTAAAATCTAAATTTTAATTTATTATATTAAAATAGTTCATCTATTATTATGATTCATTTTATTTTATCCTTAGTATTTTACTTTATTTTATAGTTTTAATTTATTTCGAATCAATAAATTAATAATTTACCAATAATTAAAAGAATTAAAAAAAACAAAAACATGTCTAGTAATATTTATTAACCAATTATTTTTGTATAAATTTAAAGTGAATTCATTATAAATATAAAAAAAAATTCTTAAATTAAAATTAGATTGTAATTTATTATTTTAAGAAGAATAAATATTGCAATTTTATTGTTTATGTTGTTTTTCTTATTAATATTTAATTTTTAATATCGTGTTTCTTGTTTTTACTTTTATTTTTTTGAAGATTATTTAGTTTATCTTGAGTATGTGTTCTATTTGTTTTATTTTATATAAACTTCAGTATATCAACAATTTTTCTTTATGTAAAAAAAACTCATTTTAATATGATCTTGATTTTTAATATTTTTTATAATATAATTATTATTTTGTTCAAGTGCCCCACCTGGTTAAAATTTCTGGATCCGCCACTGATCCCAACCCCTATATTTGCTTTTAAGTTGGTGATAAGTGTACATTTAACCAACTTGAAAATGAAGTATACTTTTATTTGCTTCTTCACTTGCTTTCATTTTTTTGTTGGTAGACAAGACAGATCATGTGGTTTTTGTTGCTCTACCATGAGTACTTATGTTGATACATAGATTGGATATATATTTATCCCCAATTCATTAAACGCATACAAGCAATTTTTTCTATTGTTCTTGTTATATATATACAGTAGGTCAATGGAAGTTCTTGTTAATAATTTTTTAATTATTTTCTTATGTGACAATAGAAGTCGTAAGCAATATTAATGATATTAAACAAAATTGAAGCATTATAAACAAATGGTACATTTTGGATTTTCCCTATGGCCTTAAAAAAGTCAAGACCGGACCTGCTGAATGAGTGCATTTTACCGGTGATACCAAGTTAGATTGTATTTGATTTTTCATCTGAACACTGAACATTGCTGAATTGTATTTGAGATTGAATAATGACTGAAAACTTAAAACTGAATAACATGTTTTTCTCTTTGTTTTTTGAAGTTACAAATATCCGGAAAAAAAATACTTTTACATTTATATCCGTTTAACTATTATTTATTATATATTTACATTTTAATATATTAAAGACAATTAAAAACAATAATATAATAACAACAACAAAATGATTTTTCTCAAACACATAACATAAGAGTGGCTCTATTGCCGTCCAAATCAGTTCTCCATACACCCATTTAGGGGTCGTTTGTTTTTTTGTCTGAACACTGAACAGTCCTGAATTTTTCTGAAGACTGAATAGGGACTGAAATCTGAATCTGAATGACATGTTTGTTTTTTTTTTTCCTCACATCTGAATGTGCTGTTAACATGTTTGTTTTTTAAAAATAAAATTGTCTGAAAATAAGTAATTGTACATTTATATCCATACTAATTAAAATAAGTAATTTAACATGCACCATTCTTTATAATATTTTGTATGGTTTTTTTTTTGCAAACAAAGTTTAATATAACAAAATAAAAAATTAAACAAAGAATATAATTTTGCATATTCTGCAAACAAAGTTTAAGTTAAATTTATTGTCAAAAAAAAGTTCAAATTCAAGTTCAATTTTATACGTTGTCCACGTTTCCGGTGAATATAATTCATGAAACCTTTTTGTTTTTTTTTTGGTTTCCTGGATCATATGCACCGGAAACCAAATAAAAAAAAGGTTCTTGAATTTTTATATACAATAATTCTATAACATTTTCGAGCCACGAAATCTACTTAATATGATAGATAACTTTATTGAGCACTATACTAATAGTTAGATAAAAATAAATAAATAAAGAGTTCTTACCGGGATTTGGCAGGGGAGAAATTCAATTGTTCAATCTCTGAAAAATTTCATTATGAAAAGTATTTAGGTTTTTTTTTCTTTTCTAAAACATGTTTAAAATAAGAAATATGTTAAAAGAAATTTTTTTATACCATATTAAATTAATATAAATTTGGAAATATATCTTTTTTTGGAGGATAGACTTGGAAGAGAATATTTTAATTGTAATCCAGTGATTTGGAATTAAGTTAAAAGTCAAGATTTCTTACTTTTTATTTTAAGTTCTTTTTTGATATTTTTAAGCTGTTTGACCACTTAAAAAAACAAACAAAACAACTTAATGAGTTCAATTCAGACCCATTAAGTCTTAAGTAAAAAAAACAAACGACCCCTTACTCTCTACATCCACCATAAAAAATTTCAAATTTAATAATTTACTCTTAACAATTTCTAAAATGTCAAAAACAACCCTATATATTAATACTCATTTTAATTAAATTGTGACAAACCCTAAATCAAACAAATTGTGCACTTTTAATTTTATAAAATATCAATAACTAAAATTGCTATTATAAGAAGGAACAACTTATATGTGCTCTGAATTTGTATTGCAGTAACAAAAAAAATGTCAAGCTTTGTTTCTCTTTAATCTGTGTTTCAACCAATTTTGTGATTTCAAACAACCTGAAAAAAAAACGACGATCTTTAACTTGTTTGACGTGTGGCCTTCTTTTCTGGAAGAGTTTGGCATGATATATGCCTTTATGTTTAGATAATTATATCTTGTTTAGTTAGTTAGTTAGTTTTCTGGTTAGTTGCTTTTTAAATCGTTCAAAACCATCAAAAAAGCTTTCTCTCCTCCCATCAAATTAACAAAAAAAGTTTTTTTTTTTCTCATACATCCAAATAGGATTGAATACAATTCAAAAACATTACATTCAAATGGAGATTTTGGAGTCTTGAAACAACTATATATGTTTTATGGCTCTAAAGTTTTATAAATTGTAAGAAGAAGAAAAATATTTTAATACAGATAAGGGTTATGAGAGAAGAGAAAACTGGAGATAGATAAGATTTGGAAGTAAAAAATTGATAAATAATCCAGTGATTTTTGGTTAAGTGAAAAGTAAAAAAATTTCCCTCTTAAAAACCCAGTATTTTAGTGGATCATTCAATGATTTTATCACTTAAAAAATCAAACGAAACAAACTATTATAAAAACTGATCAAAATAATTCGATTGAATTTATAAATTTCATATATTCAAGTCCACATTTCTGCCCTTATAAATTATATTAGAGGCTAACATGCATGAAGTAGTACCCCCAACCACCATGATAGTGAAATCTTACAATAATTTCGATCATTTTTTTTTCTTCTTACAATAATAAAACTTGACATTTGAAACAGTTACTTGTCTCTGTAGATTTATTAGATAGACACAAAACAAGTCAAGTTGTGGAGCTCACTCGCGTGTGGGCCTGCTCTAGCTGTTAAAATAGGAAACTAATCTTCTTTATTATTACAATTAATCAATTTGTTGTTATTGCATTGACTTACAATTGATTGATTGTAATTAGTTATTATTTAGGAATTTGTTATTAAAACTGATTGATTGTAATTAGTTACTTCCTTTCCTATTACGGGAAAGTTCTTGTATATGTATCTCAGAAATGTATCACAAAAATCAATATGTAAGAAATACAGAATTATTTTCTTTCTCTCCAATTTTCTTCTTCTACGTTTTTCTCCTCTTTCTCCATCCATTATCAAATTTTCACATGGTATCAGCAGTGGCGGACCCAGAAATTTTAATGAGATAGGGCACTTGAACAAAATAACAATTATATAAAAAAATACTTAAAATTTAAGATCATAATAAAATGAGTTTTTTATATAAAAAGAAAAATTGACAGTATAGTGAAGTGTAGATAAAATCAAACAAATAGAATACTTTTACTCAAGATGAACTAAACAATCTAACATTCAAAAGAAATAAAAACAAGAAATATAGTATTAAAAAATAAATAATAATAAGAGAAACAACATAAACAATGGGAAATTATAATATTTATCCATAAAAACATAAATTACAATTTAATTTTATAATAATAATTTTTTTTTGTATTTATAGTGAATTCACTTTAAATTTATATAAAAATAATTAATTAATAAATATTACTAGATATGTTTTTGAACTTTTTATTCTTCTAATTATTGATTTATTGATTCTAAATAAATTAAAATTATAAAATAAAGAAAATACTTATGATAAAATAAAATGAATCATAATAATAGATTGAGTATTTTAATACAAAAAATAAAATTTGAGATTTTAAAGTTTATTGATCGGATGTGTTAGGTATATCAAACTAAAATGATTAGAAATAAGATAAATTCAATAAAAATGATAGATAATTTACTATAAAATAAAATTGAATCAGGTAATCACAAATAATGGACAGTTAAGTAGTTGACAATGACAGAAAAAAGAAAGTGAGTTGTTTTGTTCTTGAAGAATAAGATAATTTGAGATGGAATTGGAAAATAGTGTAAAATATAAAAGACGTTAAAAAAAATATGTGAGTTGTTTTGTTGTTGAAGAATAAGATAATTTGAGATGGAAGCGGAAAAGAGTGTAAAATATAAAAGACATTAAAAAAAATATTTGTTTTGCTTGAAAAATGCTAGTACTAGGAATTGAACTCAAAACATGAGATCAAAATTGAAGTGAAATACCAGCTGTGCTGGAAGACATTGAGTTGTATAAAAAGTTATTTGTATGTATATATCTATATAAAAATACAAAATCAATTTTTTTTTAAGAATTTGAGGTAGGGCACGGGCCCCACCTGGTCCAAAGGTGGGTCCGCCCCTGGGTATCAGAGCCATCGGTTCTAAACATGACTTCCACTACATAAGAGAAAGAAGGAGACGAGATTGTTTCTATGAAGAAGATGACAGACAACATGGATTCCTTCACCATACACTATTCAAATCACACGGGTCTCGTTTTGGTTTCAAAACCACTTGAAGGAGACAACTATGGACAATGGAGCCGCACGATGCGATTTGCTCTGAGTGCCAAAAATAAGATCGGATTCATCGATGGGACGATCCAAGCATTGCCATCAACCGACCCCAAATTTCCGGCATGGCAATGATGTAATCATATGGTATTATCCTGGATTTTGAATTCGGTTCAACCTAATATTGCTAGTAGTATTATTTATACATATACTGCTAATGAAGTCTGGAGAGATTTGAAGGATAGATTTGAACAAGGGAGTGATTCCCGAATCTATCAAATCCAGGAAGAGATTGTGGGATTACGTCAAGCCCAACAATCGGTTTCCTCATACTACACCAAGATGAAGTCGCTTTGGGATGAGTTGGCTTCCTATCACGACCCAATTTCTTGCACTTGTGGGGCTATCAAAGGTCTTGCTGAGCATGAGGAGAAAGAAAAGGCCATGCAGTTCCTGATGGTACTAAACGAATTATATGCCACCGTGCAGGGTTCAATTCTTATGATGAGTCCCCTCTCGGAAACACGCAAGGTCCATGCCTTGGTGCTTCAGCAAGAGAGACAGACTGATGTGGTTGCCCGACGTGAAAATATGGGGTATGCGGTAATGCAAACCTCTAGAAATTCATAAGAATCAGGTCAATCGCAAGAGAAGGATCGGTCAACCACCACTGGGAAAGTCAAGAAAACTTGCTCTCATTGTGGCAAGGATTATCACACCGCCGATCGATGCTATTTCCTTCATGGTTTTCCTCCCGGCCACAAGTTACATGGCAAGGATGTAAAGCCAAGAGGAAAAAGGCCCAATCCAAACAACTCCAAAACTGAAGAAAATTCTAAGGCACAAAGTTTCACCAACACCACTTTCACTCCTGAAGAGTACAACCAACTTAAGGCACTACTTTAGAAGAACAATGGTAATGTCTTGCCTTTTGTGAACACCACAGGTACTTATTCATCTTCTTATTATGCCGAGTGGATCATAGATAGTGGAGCTACAGACCATGTTTCTAATATATTGCCAACAAAAGATAAGAAAATTGCTAGACATAACTCTGTTCAGTTACCTAATGGTGGTCAAGCCAAGATTGAATGTACTGGGTCTACTGAGCTATCAAATAACATGACTCTAAATGGACATAACTATGTTCTTTATGTCCCAAAATTTAGAGTCAATTTACTATTAGTTGGCAAACTCACTAGAGCATTGGGTTATAATGTGACTTTTTTTTTGTGATGCAGGAAATGGCTACGAGGAAGGTGATTGGTCTGGGCAAGCAACTTAATGGTCTATATTACCTCAGATCTCGTCACCAACCGCACCTTGTTCATCACACCAATTCCAACCCCAACTTATGGCATCAACGTTTGGGGCATCAATTAACAACACCACTTCAGGCACTTTCCAAATCCAACCCAGAAATTACTTTTGATCCTAAATGTTTTTGTGACGTTTGTCCTTTAGCAAAACTAACCCGTTTGTCTTTTCCATCTAGTTCAATAAATTCGGTTGCACTTTTTGATTTGATCCATTGTGACATTTGGGGTTCTCATAAAATAAGTTCTCATTCGAGAGCTCGTTATCTCTTAACAATTGTTGATGATTATTCTCGCTATACTTGGAATTCTTTTATCACTTTTAAATCTGAAACTCAATCGTTGCTCAAATTTTTCTTTTCGTGGGTGAAAAATCAATTGTGGGATTAAAGCCTTACGTGCTGATAATGGAAAAGAGTTTTTAGACCTTCAAACGTTTCTCCGAGATAACGGTACCCAATTCCAACATTCCTGCCCATAAACACCCCAACAAAATGGAGTTGTAGAACGAAAACATAGGCACCTCTTAAATGTGGGATGATCTCTTCGTTTTCAAGCCAAAATGCCTTTACAATTTTGAGGGGAAAGCCTACAAGTAGCCTGTTACTTGATAAACCATTTACCCACTTCACTCTTATCTTATCAAACACCTTACCATCGTCTCCATAACAAACCACCCACATATGCCCATCTCCGTACGTTTAGTTGGCTATGCTATGACACTAATCTTACACCCAAATATAAATTTGATGTTTGAGCTCGGAAATGTGTTTTTCTTAGGCATCCCGTTGGACAAAAAGGCTATCGGGTTTATGATTTAGAGTCACAATCATTGTTTGTCTCTCGTGATGTTGTGTTTCATGAATAATTTTCCATTTTCTCTTATGCCCGACCCTCACGATGACCAAAATGATGAGCATGTCTTACCCTTGCCATTAAACAGTCATTCCGACCCAGAAATAGCCTCCCTAGACTCCTGTGCCACATAACACTCATTACGTCAGGCCACGGCGCTCATCCTAAGACCCATAACGAACTTGAAACCCGAGAGCAACAAGCCATGGTGCAACCCTTGATACAGAAACCCGTGACCTCAGCATCGCAACGCCATATTTCAGGATGTGACGCGAATCAACTTGTCCTTACTTCCGAGCCTATCAACCTGATACCTGAATTACCCCACCGATCCTTTTGCACTACCCGTCCACCCTTACATCTCTGGGATTATGAAGTAAACCATTCTAAGCTACTTGATCCAAGTTTCTCATCTCTTTCAACCATGTTCAGCACGCATCACCCGATATCAAGGTACATTTCATACTCCAATCTTTCTACTGCTCATCAATCTTTTATCAATGTTGTCTCTCACTTGGTCAAGCCAGAATCCTATGAGTAGGCATGTAAGGATTCTAAATGGATTCTAAATAGGTTTCCGCCATGAAAGATGAAATATCCGCTCTTGAAGCAAATAAGATTTGGAGCATGGTTCCATTACCACCTAGTCATCGCTCAATTGGCTGTAAGTGGGTGTACAAGATCAAGTATAATTTGAATGGGTCGATTGAACGATAAAAGGCTCGTCTCGTGGCTAAGGGTTTCACACAATGAGAAAGAATTGATTACACGGAGACCTTTGCTCCAGTGGCTAAGTTGACTACTTTCCGATGTCTCTTGGTCATTGCTTGCACTCATAACAGGTATGTTCACCAAATGGATATCCAGAATGCTTTCCTTCATGAGGATTTAACCAAGGAGATTTATATGACCCTCCACTTGGTTTTCGTCGACAGGGGGAGCAACACTTGGTTTATCGACTACATAAATCCCTATACAGACTAAGACAAGCTTCACGCAATTGGTTTCACAAATTCCTTTCTGCAATTCAGAAGTTTGGGTTCAAACGGTCACGGGCAGATTATTCTTTGTTCACTAAGGTTAGTAATGGCTCCTTGACTGCTATTCTCCTTTATGTTAACGATATGATCATCACAGGTAATGATGAGACGACAATACAGGATGTGAAGGATTTTTTGGGCAGCTGTTTCCGAATTAAAGACCTCGGCTTTTTAAAATACTTTCTTGAAATTGAGGTAGCTCGTTCTAAGACGGGAATTTTCATTAACCAACGAAAATACACACTCGATATACTTGAGGAAGCAGGTCTACTCGGTGCTAAACCTGCAAAGTTTCCCATGGAACAGAATCTGAAGCTTGCTTAGAATGAGGGGGAGTTGCTTAATGACCCAACATACTATCGTAGATTGATTGGAAAGTTGATCAATCTTACCATTACAAGACCAGAGATCACTTATTCCGTCAACACACTTAGTCAATTCATGCAACAACCCAGAAAGCCACATCTTGAAACCGTCCACCGGGTATTACGCTACTTGAAGAATGCACCGGGTCAAGGTCTATTGTTTCCTTCCCATGGAAAACTACAATTAACATGTTATTGTGATGCAGATTGTGGAGGTTGTCCCGATACACGGCGGTCTGTCACAGGATATTATGTTTTTTTTTGGAAACTCATTAATCTCTTGGAAGAGCAAAAAGCAAGTCACGGTGTCCCGATCTTCAGCAAAATACGAGTATAGGTCCATGGCATTGATTACCTGCATGTTAACTTGGCTACAATACTTATTGCAAGACTTTCAGGTGTCTCATCCGGCACCAGCTCGACTTTGCTGTGATAACCAAGCTGCAATTTACATTTCAGTTAATCCGGTTTTCCATGAGAGAACGAAGCGTATTGAGATAGATTGTCACACAATCCATGAACGGATACAAAAAGGAGAACTTAAAACCGTTTTCATAGAAAGCGGGAAACAGATTGCAGATTTATTCACCAAACCATTGGGACGAGTTGCTTTCCACTCTCTATTTGGCAAGTTGGGAGTTCTTGACATCCACTCTCCAACTTGAGGGGGAGTGTTAAAATAGTAAACTAATCTTCTTTATTATTACAATCAATCAATTAGTTATTACTGAGATTGATTAGTTATTATTGTATTGACTTACTATTGATTGATTGTAATTAGCCAATCAGTTTGTTATTATTGCATTGACTTACAATTAATTGATTGTAATTAGTTATTATTTAGGAATTTGTTATTATAATTGATTGATTGTAACTATTTACTTTCCTTTCCTATTACGGGAAAGTTCCTGTATATATATCTCAACAATGTATCACAAAAATCAATTTGTAAGAAATACATAATTATTTTCTTTATCTTCAATTTTCTTCTTATACGTTTTTCTCCACTTTCTCCATCCATTATCAAGTTTTCACACTAGCCATATAAACCTTAGCTAGCCAGACAAACTACGAATGATTCATTTTGAGACTTTTATGTTTGTTAAATTCAGACAGCAACATTAATAGAGATAGAGACTTGTATGATACAATTTATATTGAGCATATATATGATATGAAATCTCACCAGAACCACAAGTACAAGAGTAGTCTTTTGAGATATTCACGAGCAGCCCACATATACGGTGGAGAAATTAAAGAAATATTTATACACAGAGAGTGAAGTGAAAGAGATAGTGGTAGTTGAAGAAATTAGGTTTGATCTCCATGCAGAGAGAGAGAGAAAAAAAAAAAGCTATAGCTATTTATTGAATAAAGTTTTTTTTTTGAAACAGTAATCTTATTAAGGCACAGGTCTTAACAAGACCTGACAAAGAAGAGACAAGCAGCTCCAAACAGAGCACAGAACAAAAGAAACAAACAACACACACAGCAGAAACCAAAGCACCAGACCAAGCACAAACCTTTATTGAATAAAGTTAGTGCATGCATGTACGAGTACTTGAAATTTATTTCACATGCATTTCTCTTGGAAACTTGAAATTAAAGTGATGATCATCAGTTGAAAATTGAAAGATTGATCAGCTAACAGTATCAAATTATCAATAGTGATGGCAATTTGGTTTGTGGTCTGTGGGTTTGGTCTGATCGGTAGCTTTACTTGTACAAGTCCAGCTCTTGGTGTCTGTGATCGACATTGCAAGGACTTAAAAGTAGTGGATAGATTCTAGTATTGGGTGGTATATATTTTTTTCTAGAAAAAAAAATAAAAATAGTCACTACAGCACAATGTGACTTTATGGATAAAACATTTTTTCAGTCCGATAATATCTCAAGTTTAAGTTGTCATTAGTATGTGTTATATATATATAAAAAAAAAGGTTAAAATTGAAACTAACCATATAATATATTAGTGGATATTTTATTTATACCCAGCATCAGTGTTTTGATTGTTTTTACCAAACTTTTCACTGATGATACAAAAATACCCTTAATTATTTCTCAATTAAAGACACTGATCTTCTTCGATTAAACACATCAGTCTTTTTCAATTAAACACACCACCACCGTTCTTCTTCAGTTAAACACACCACCAGTTTAATTCCCTATGTGTTTAATTCCCAATGTGTTTAATTTAGTGTGTTTAATCTAATGCATGGATAAATCTGCCTCTTCAGTGGAAAGTTTGGTAAAAACAATGAAAACACTAAATCCGAAAGAAAAAAAATTAAAACCCCCTTAATTTTTTGGTTAAAAAGTGTTATTTCCTCAATTATAAGAAAAATTCAATTGGTTTAATGTTGGGTCGACTTGAACATGATTTCTTTAATTAATCCTATTTCAGAACATGTCCATTTGAAAACGATTTAATCGAAACAATCTTGTTAGAAACTTACAACTCTAACCTAATTTTTGAAGCTGGTTCTGCATGTTCAACATTTTTGGACTAGACATCGTGATGTTGGTTGCTTTGTTGCCTTGTCGCCTGCCTTGTCGCCGCCATTTTCAAAATCTACTTTGATGTCTCAAGATTTTTTTTTTCCCAATCCAAGTAATGTTAAAACCAGCAAAGTAAACCACGGCTTAATTCAGCCCGGCCATGTCACAGTTCAAGTTGTATAGTAAGCATTATGCAAATAAATATATACAACTCGTATTAAATATATAAACATGAAAGCGTACATGAATTTCCAGAATCCATGATAGCATAATAACCTCAAAAGAACAATAGGAAGTCTTATACTCTTTTCTAACCATACTCAGATTGTCTAATGGGGAGACAGTTCTGTAACACATGAACGAGAGTAGGGACCCCCAATAAATAGCATAACTTACTAGAATCTTAACCCATAGATGATTTTCAACCCTAATAGGATATATGGTCAGTCCCAAAAGGAATACTAGGCTCACTCATGTACAATAGCCCATACCATATCCTACATGTATATAATGTAGCTAAGGTGTACCAAACCTAACAAATATTGATCACAACCAAACGAGCTCTATCCGATCAACTCTCTCTTAATTAAACATTAATGTCCATTCGGTTTTCATAAACTCAAAAAAGAATATCATATGTTGCTTACAATTTTACAAATCTTACCGCCATATCCAGGGGCGAATTGTTGTGTGAGCTGCACGGGGCTGCAGCCCCGTCCACCATTTAAAAAAAAAAATCAAGTTTTAAATAGGCTTAAGTTATACAAAGTATTACAAACCTAACACAAGCCCAACACAATATCAACTAACAAGCCCAATATTCATTCATTTTGTTAGATTACCAAATTGCCACCATGAGTATGACCCACCTCTTGACTTTGAGTTCCATCAGTTCCCACAACTAACAACTCCTCGGTTTTCTTCTTTATTTTTGTCTTCTTCTCTCGATTGTTTTCAGCTTTTCTATGTTATTTATGCTTTCTTTAATCTCTATCTATCCCTACTTTGATTTTTTTTTAACAACCTTTGAATTTTTTGTAACAACCTTGGGACCACATTTACAAAAACTAAAAATGTTTATTATTTTCTATTTATTTATATATTATTTTATTATTTACTTTTTTTTTATTTTGTTAGGTTTCCTTAATATATTAAAATTGATTTAAGATTAATTTGATTTAATTAAATTTGTTTGTGATTTGTTTGTTGCTAAAATTATATGGCATATTGGCATATAGATTGCTAAAAAAATTTATAACTAATATTTAGTTCAGCCATACTGATAGAAAATCATGGATTCACCATGGCCATATCCACAACTACGAGTGGCCAGTATTTCAAAAAAAAAAAACCAAGTAATGTTAAAACCAGCAAAGTACACCGCTGCTTAATTCAGTCCGGCCATGCCAAATGTTCAAGTACCCATATGGCCATATCCACCAGTGGCCAGTATTTCAAAAAAAAAAATTATCAACATAAATTATTCGTCCAATCAATCGATATCCTTCTTCTATGGGTATTCTTCTTCTATGGGTATTCGTCCAATCAATCGATATCCTTCTTCTATTTCTCAGTTGTCACCTCTGTGTGAGCTCTCATATTTCTCGTAACCAGGTCCATTCGTCATTTTTGACTCAAGAGTCTCCATCGAGCCAACTCAGGGGTGCCCTATCAGGATCTTGTTGGAAAAATTCCACCATATGGGGCCACACATGTAAATATTAAATGTGTTTGCTATCTTTTGGTTAAGCCTAAATTAAAGTGATCTAATTAAGATTTAAAGTTTAAGGCTTAAGGGTATAATTGTCATGGAGTTAATGTGTACATACCAGAGTGCTATTTCTAATTTGATGAGGAGCCGAATTAGAAATAGCAAAACATATAATAATATGTTTATTATATTTAGGGTTATGGTCCCCAAATTACACGATCTTTTGGCTTTTCTATATCCTCATCAACAGAGAACAGAGAACACTTTTGTGTCCCAAGAATCGTGATAATTTGAAAGATCTCAACCCGTTCACCATCATTTAGCAATGGATTCAGGTACGCTTCCGCTTTCTATTGTTATCTCCTCTTTCTTTTGAATCGATATGGGTTAGGAACATGAATTTAGGGTTTGATTAAGAAACATGTTTAGGTTAAACTTTCAGATTAATTTTATGCCTATGCATGTTGATTATGTGTTTAATCGAATCACTTACAAGTGGTATCAGAGCCACCCATAATTGATTCTTGAGAAATTTTTTGAGGATATGAAATTTTGGATTTTGTTGTTCATCTGTGTTGGTTTTATGTCAAATCTATCGAACAAAATATATACCGGATTTGCTTTGCTTCTGAAACATATTTATTGTCTAATATATATGTTAAACCCGTGAATATACTCTGTTTTGTTTGTGTTTGTTTTTTGTGAGTTCTGGATGGATTTGTTTGGTGGATGAACAAGGAGATGAGGTTGTTTTAAGATCAACCCAGATGTGGTGTTGGAAAATTCAGATCATTTTTTTGATCTGATGAAGGTTATGGTTCAGATCGAACCAAAACTGGGTCTCTCTTGGGTCGAACTTGGTGGGTTTTCCACCAGACATGTTGTCTGAATCAGATTCAGATCACCCAGACCCATTTTGCTCACCTCGGTCAACGCCTCTTTTCCGGCGAGATGTTGCACGTTTGGCGACAAGAAGGGGATCGGCGGTCGTCCCACGATTTGGTCCAAATCGGGCCAAGATCGGCCACCGGTTCGCTTGATCAGCTTAGGCTTCGACCGCCGGCTACGTCGCTTCGATCCCCTTTGTGGGTCGTCGACTGGTCGCTCCGCCGTTCGTCGTTGCCTTCAGGTGACGGCGTGCAGGTTTAGGCGGCGGCGACGAGAACCTAGGGTTCACAGAAGTCATTTTTGGTTTGGGCCTCTTTTGGAGAATTTGATATTCTTGAGGGACTGTTATGTAATTATGTTGGGCCATTGTATGATTTTGCTAACGTTTGGGGCCAATTTATAATTATTAAAACTTACTGGGCCATTTAGCAATTATGAAAACATTTTGGGGTGGATTTATAATTACTGAAACGTACAGGATCATTTTGTAATTTGTAAAACTTGAGGGACCTTTCTGTAATTTTCCAAAATCCAGGGCAGTTTTGTAATTTTTTAAAACTTAAGAATCAACACAAATTCAAATATTTTGGTATACCTTTTATGGTTAAATAAAGTTGTCTTACATTCTAAATGAGCTAATTGAAACAAGATGTCGCTAAAGTGACCTCTCTTGTGTAGATTGTTCATGAAGGATGTTGGATATTTGTGTGTGTAAATTCATGCGGGTATTAGCCGGCTCAAAGGAAGGTTAATACTTGGCCGAATTGTACACACGCATGTGGTGGTAAATATGTGACGATTATAAAGTTTTACATGTGAATAATAAGTCGATCCAAAGATAAATTTATTATTTGACATGAATTATTGTCAATGTTTGATCACTACAACAAGAGTACCACTTACAATTAATATTACTGTCCAAAGACTTGATATTAATGTTGTGCTAGGTATCTTGAGATGGGACTTACCATTATTTGAATTTGTTGATTGTTGTATTTGGTTATTAATGTGAGCATGTTTGTGTGTTTGGTTTGTTCTCTTTAAAGCTAGTGTTTCTACTATATATGCTAATATCAACTCCATACACATGCTTAATGGGACCAACTTTAAGGATTGGAAAGAGAACGTACTTATTGTTTTCGGCTGGATGGATCTGGACCTTGCACTTCGGATTGAACAGCCCGCTTCTCTTACGGATGCAAGTTCTCCTGATGACAAGAAGAACTTTGAGAAGAGGGATTGGTCAAATCGCATGAGTCTTATGTTTATCAAGCGCGGCATTCTGGAGGTATTTAGGGGCGCGGTATCTGAAAAGATAACCAAAGCCAAAGAGTTCCTAGCCGAAATTGAAAAGCGTTTTGTGAAATAATAAGGCAGAAACAAGCACACTTTTGCAAAGCTTGATTTCTATAAAGTACAAAGGCAATGGGAACATAAGGGAGACAAGTTCAGTCTCAGTCAGTGCCCTAAAAATAACCTTAAAGTTAAGGAAATGCAAAAGATGCAAGTTCTCCTGATGACAAGAAGAACTTTGAGAATAGGGATTGGTCAAATCGCATGAGTCTTATGTTCATCAAGCGCGGCATTCTGGAGGTATTTAGGGGCGCGGTATCTGAAAAGATAACCAAAGCCAAAGAGTTCCTAGCCGAAATTTAAAAGAGTTTTGCGAAACAATAAGGCAGAAACAAGCACACTTTTGCAAAGCTTGATTTCTATAAAGTACAAAGGCAAGGGGAACATAAGGGAGACAAGTTAAGTCTCAGTCAGTGCCCTAAAAATAACCTTAAAGTTAAGGAAATGCAAAAGATTCCTTATGCATCAGTTGTAGGGAGTCTAATGTATGCTCAGGTGTGTACGTGTCCGGATATTGCGTACATTGTTGGTATGTTAGGCAGATATTTAAGTAACCCTGGAATGGATCATTGGATAGCAGCCAAGTGGGTTATGAGGTATTTACAGAGAACAAAAGATCACATGCTCACATATAGGAGATCGGATCAGTTTGAGATCATAGGGTATTCCGACTCCGATTATGCTGGATGCCAAGACAGTGGGAGATCCACATCAGGCTATATATTCATGTTGGCTGGTAGAGCTATTTCTCGGAGGAGTGCCAAGCAGACACTTATAGCTTCTTCCACCATGGCAGCAGAGTTTGTAGTATGTTATGAGGTATTCAATCATGGAATATGGGTACAGAATTTTGTCACTGGGCTGCGCATTCTGGAGGGTATTGAAAGACCACTCAAACTTTATTGTGACAATAAGTCAGCAGTGCTATATTCTAATAACAACAGGAACTCGTCTAGGTCAAAGTATATTGACATTAAGTTCCTAGTTGTGAAGGAAAGAGTGCAGAGTGGACAAATATTCATAGAGCACATTGAGACAAACTCCATGATAGCGGATCCGCTTACAAAGGGATTACCACCCAAGGTCTTTCATGAGCACACTGCTCATATGGGTGTTATTTTGTGTGAGGATATCACATTATAGTAGGAGTTTGTATCATGTTGTATTTTAGTGCTTTATGTTTGGTTTTGGACATACTTATACATTTATGTATTTGGATATTTTTCTGATTAGAAATAAAGTATTCAGTTCATTTCACTTTGTTACATTGTGTTAAGTTTTGATCTCACTAAAGAATAAAGTATGACCAGTTGGAAATAGACATATATAGATCACATTGCATGTAATTTCCATGCTACGCATCCATGATTGATCTATGGCATTTGATTATGTTGGTATACGTGACCATTGATGGTTTTAGTCACGCTAAATGTGACGAAAACCGCTTTGATCCTACATCGGCATAATCAATGGACGAGATTGTTTGGATATACCCTAAATTTGTGATAGTAACATTTTGGAGCTCATAAAGTCATACACATTTGTAAAGTTACATATGTGGCCCAGTGGGAGATTGTTGAAAAAATTCCACCATATGGGGCCACACATGTAAATATTAAATGTGTTTGCTTTCTTTTGGTTAAGCCTAAATTAAAGTGATCTAATTAAGATTTAAAGTTTAAGGCTTAAGGGTATAATTGTCATGGAGTTAATGTGTAGATACCAGAGTGCTATTTCTAATTTGATGAGGGGCCGAATTAGAAATAGCAAAACATATAATAATATGTTTATTATATTTAGGGTTATGGTCCCCAAATTACACGATCTTTTGGCTTTTCTGTATCCCCATCAACAGAGAACAGAGAACAGAGAACACTTTTGTGTCCCAAGAATCGTGATAATTTGGAAGATCTCAACCCGTTCACCATCATATAGCAATGGATTCAGGTACGCTTCCGCTTTCTATTGTTATCTCCTCTTTCTTTTGAATCGATATGGGTTAGGAACATGAATTTAGGGTTTGATTAAGAAACATGTTTAGGTTAAACTTTCAGATTAATTTTGTGACTATGCATGTTGATTATGTGTTTAATCGAATCACTTACAGATCTGAGTCAACTCGTGATGGGCCCAACCCAAGATTGACTACGAATTGGCCTTGGACTGGGTCTAGCGACCATTCAAAACCATTGGTTCAAGCAAAGCTTAATTTTAATTTTTCTATAAATTTTTTTATTTTTAGCAAAGTATAATTTTTAGAAAGATAATTAACTGTAAAATGCTCCTTTAAAAAAAACTTTAAAATGCAGCTACTTTCCACACAAGCACTCAATTTTTTATTTATTAAAATAACATAAATTTCAAGAATAGGCATGAGAAAGCCATTGGAGCATCTGATCAACAGCAACTGATCAGTAGGTGACTGTAGATAAGTATATATTTTCCATGAAAACTGTCGATGGTTAAATTTCATAAACAAGGTAATAAATTCAGAGGGGTCGAGAAGGCGAAAACGGCTTCAGAAACAGAGAAAAAGTATCTCTATTAATGTGTTTTTGCCAATTTAATCCTGTCAGAATAAAAAGAAAATATTTAGAATCAAAACAATCGACGGCCAGGATTAGGGATGGGCATTGGGGAAATGGGGATAGATATAGGTCCCACATCCCCGTCCCCATTTCCAAAACCCTTCTTCATCGCTCCCCATTTCCCCATTTGGGATAAATGGGGATGAGGGAGTTTTGGGGGGAGGTATCCCCATCCTCATCCGTTTCCCCGTTTCTCAAGTTTTACTAAAACTTACATATTAAAAAAAAACTATATATATACATACTTAGTAAGTTAGGGTTAAAAAAATAGAAAGAATAAGAAATGATTATGTATCACGAGATTAGATGAGGTCGGAAAAAAGATCAGATCAGCAGATAATCAAAATCCTAAAAGAAAACATTGATTAATGAGAAAATTATCATAGTGGCCACCGGTCTCGCTCTATCAAAATGGTCATTATATGATAAATTCAGTTCAAAATAGTCATTAGTTGAGAAATTCAACACTATTTTGGCTTCCTCTAGTCCAAACGTTTGGTCTTCCTTTGTTTTGGCTCGAGTCGGATATTGGTCAAATATTCAAACGTTGTTGATCTGGTTTGTAACCGATACTTATATAACTATTTTTTAAAATATTAAAAATATAAAAGGATAAACAAAACTCTGTTCTTTTTATCTGTTTGCCAAATTGTATTTATATATTTGAATATAAAGTGTATGACCTAAAATTCAATTGTAAGGTAAATTTTGTATATTTAATTGTTTGAAAAACAAATTTGGTTAAATGAAACAAATCAATTCAGTTCAGATATGGGTCACACCGTTTCAAACGTATTTGATTATAGGATGGAAACCGAAAACATATTCGGGACATAGGTCGGGTATGGAGTACCTTGCCCCAACCAGGTTTCAGATATGGGGCTTGATCTGATCTGTTGTCATACTTACGGTACGGTCACATAGATATTATGGATGGGATTAGACATGAACCAAACCGGCAAACCGGACCGGAACCACCGGCCAAAAATCGTAACCAGAACAGGAAAAAACGGTTCCAGTTCAGGTTCCGATTCTTTTGGCTGCGGAACCGGCCGGTTCGAACCGGACCAGAACCGACAGTTCGGTTCCTATTCGAACCGGCCGGTTCCAATGTTTTTATTATTTTTTTTATTTTTTTTAAACCGTTGGGCCCAACGGCCTGCTGACGTCAGTAGACCGTTGGGACTCCAACGGTTCACTTTTTTTTTCTTTTTCATTTCTATAAATACCTACCCCATCTGTTCATTTTTCCCTACCCAATTTCCTCAATTCTTTCTAATTCTTTATAATTCTCATTTCTCAATTCTCTCTCAATTTTCAATTCTCCAACTCTCCACACTCTTCTCCAAGAGTCTAAGTTTCCAATTTATATAATTTGCAATTACTAAATTAGTAAGTTTCCAATTTATTTTATTTACAATTACTAAGTTTCTAATTTATTTTATTTGCAATTTATCTGATTTCCAATTTATTTAATTTGTAATTATTCAATTACTAAGTTTCCAATTTCATTTATTTACAATTTATTTTATTTGCAATTACTAAGTTTCCAAATTCTAATTTATTTTATTTGCAAATTGCAATTACTAACTAATAAGTTTCTAATTTTCTTCTAAATTTATGTCCTACCATTTAATCATTTATTTTTATCAATTTTTTAACATTTTTTGTTCAACGAATTTTACAATTCAATTTTTAAAATGGCAAGTGAAAGTGGTAACGGTCTTAGGCGTTCTGTTTTAATGAAAGGTAAGGGTCGTATGACGGATAATCTCGGTCATGACGACCGTGCCTATCACGAGTATCTACAACACCAAGTCTATGGTGAAGACCTAGGCCTAAACTTTCCTCAATCTCATCCCTCTCTAAGAATTTATGAACCCGATCCCAATGCCACCCCCATTTGACAAGCTAATCAGAAAATATGCCTGATCTTGGCCCTGATCCCAACCCCCCTCCAGATTTTGATTTTGATCCACATAGGGAAGAAAAGTTACCGAAACAGGTCAAATCTGATCTTTTCGTACTCTATATGAAGAAAGTTACGCAAGAAGATGGAAGTACTGTAGTGATTTGTAATTACTGCAAAAAGTATTTAAATGGCACAAATCTGGAGGATATTACACATATCGGAAGCATATAACGAACGCATATCCAGACGCACATGCCAGTTCGAGTTCATAAGCTCAAATTTTCAGGTACGCTAACCCTAACCAACAATTATTTATATATAGTGATACACAAAATAGAGAAGAATTGGCTAGAATGGTTGCAGTAGAACATTTATCATTTAGTTTTGGTGAAAATGCTGGTTTTAATAAATATTGTCAACGAACATTAAATCCTACTGCATGTCGTGTTCCTAGAGCCACACTCACAAAACACTTGAAAACATTTATGAAAAAGAAAAGAAAATGTTGGAAATTTTTTTAGAAAAATATAATGGTCGTGTTTCCGTATGTGCCGACATATAAAGTGACCATTGGCAAATGTGATCGTACCGATAAATACACATTTTGAGGTCCCCATTTCCTAGCTTTTGTTCTTGTTTTTGAGCATTTTGTTGTTATTTAATGTGTTTGTGACCTTTGTGTAGGTACATATTTCTTACGGAAGGTGTTTGAGCTTAACTGAAGTGTTTGGAGGTTATTTGGATAGAATTTCTAATGGCCAGTGCAGAACACCCAACTTCGGAAGGTCATATCTCCCTCCTCATATTGAACTACGCTTCCCATTACCTATTTTCGGAAATCCCCAGATGTATAGTTTCCAATGCTTTTTACAGATTGCGATTCTAAGGTTTATGGAGGAAGTTATGGCTGTTTCCGTAACAGTGCGCAGAGCTGTCAGGTGTACAGCGGAACGTACCGCGGACGTACCACGGAAGTACTGCGGAAAGGGGCAGAATGTACCAAAAAGTGATCCGCGGTACGCCCGTCAAAGCGTACCGTGGAACGTACTACAGAAATGCTCAAAATTGCAATTTTCAGCTATTTTCTGAGGGGTATTCTTGTCATTTCACCCCAAAGTCGTGCCCTAACCTCCCCCACTCTATAAATACCCCATCTTCTCACCTCTCTTCAAAAGCCCTCTCCCTCTTTCATGCCTCTTCTCTTCTCTCTTCCATTTTCTTTATCTTCTTCACCAATAAGTGAGAGAAATAGACATGGAGGTTTTTCCTCCATGGGAGCTCACCATACACCTCTACAACACCATTTTACACTTTCTCCATCCATTTTAGAGTAGATTGCAAGGAATTAGGAGCTAATTTCGAGCTAGGAAGGCTATGAGCATCTTTGGAGGACTTGTCTTCAAGGGTTTGCTCTTATTTGCTCATTTCTTTGTATTTCTTGTTGTCTTTGATGTGTATCCCCAAATTGGAAATTTTGTAAACCTACACTTGTGCAATACATGTATATTTGTTCTTAAATTTGGTTGGGTTTTGTTTTACTCTTTGTTAATTGCATGATTTAAACTCTTGTTGTGATATTCATGTGTGTGAAGGTTTGAAATTGATATGTATGCATGATTGGGATTATGAGTAGAGTAATTTAATGTAGGAGTAGAGTAATTTAGCTTCCCATGAGTGTTTGTATGTTAATGGATGACCAAAATACTATGTGTAGAGTAATTTGAGTATTAGGGATTTTCGCCCAAAAGAGTAGAAAAGGTTTAGTTCATGCATTTAGTTGCTAAATTGGTCTTGGTTCACATCCTTGTGCTTAATAGGTCTTTTTAAGACACATTTGCCTATCCTTGGCCTAATTGGGTGATGAATTGATTTTGGGAAAATTTCTAAATCAAGAGGATGAACCTTTAACCTAAATTGAATGTTCTTAATGTTAAACAACCAACTTTGTTGCACATAGTTGTTAGGTGAGCTTGTTTCCATTTTTAGCCATCCTATGGAGATTAACAAAACCAAATTCTTATCTAGAGTAAAGATAAACTGAACTCCTCTTGTGATTGTATTGTAATATGGATATTTAGTGTGCTTAATGCTTTCACTCGGTTAGCCACCTTATGAATGACATTTAGGTTGTGTGTTATATATCACGTGGTTCACATTAACATGCTCAGCGTGGTATCCTCTACATTTGACCAGAAAGTTGAGAGATCACTAGGTTGGCGTGTAGTGCTCGTGTGTGTGTGTCCCACGGTCCTTAATGGATTCATACGTACTTTGTATGTGTGGATGCAATCTCTATGCGCTCGAGAGAGGGTAGAGATTAATTAAAGGGACACGAGCATATAACATACGTGTTGTATGAGTATCTCGTATTCTTAATGCTTTTACTTGGTTGTCATCCCGTATTTGGTTAGCCTCATGGATGGATTATTGGCTATAGTATAGCCCACGTGGTTACGCATTACATGCCCAACTAAATGTCTTATGTATATGACCAGAAAGTGAGAGTATCACTAGGCTGGCGTACACGGCTCTTTTGTGTGTGCCACGGCACTTAATGAATACATGCTTTGTGTGGATGTGATCTCTAAGACATCGAGAGAGATTAGAGATCAATTTAGGGGACACGAGCCTATGATATACTTGCACATTTGAGAGACTAAGTGAGTCTAGTGCTTAATTATGAGGATTGTTACGGTTGAGTCATTTCCTTAGTGTATCCATACATTTCTTGCATCTCTCTATTCCATCCTATCTTGTATATATTATAGTAGTTAATTCATTTAGTTATGTTATGATATATATGTCCGCACATGCAATGCACGAGTCCGCTCGGCGTGTTGTATAGCTAGAACTAAAGACAATCGACGAATCTCACCTCCCTATGGAACGATACCCTCGCTTGCCGCTTTACTAGTTTTCATAACTATATAGCACATTGTGTAGGACTTTCTATAAATATCTTTTTGGGATCCGCAATTCCCTAACGACAAAATAGCGGGTATCAAAATGCATTCATACATGGGTGTCACTTGTTATTATATGGATAATGTATAGACTATCCAAAAAAGAATTATTGCATTTAGAGTTTTTGATGATAAACACACTGCTGCTAATATTTATAGACAGCTTAGAAATATTTTTGCAGAGTATAAATTGATAACAAAATTTTTGCAATTGGTTTTGATAATGCTTCTAACAATACCGTTGCTATTCCTACTTTAATTAAATTATGCAAACCTTATCTTGGTGGTAAATTTTTTCATCAAAGATGTGTATGCCATGTTTTCAATTTATGTGTTCAAAAAGGATTAAAAACTCTTGAACATTTTATTCAACATATTAAAGATGCCCTCTATTTTTTGTAGAAACATCCTTCTGTAATGAAAGCATGGACAACATATTGTAAACAAAATGGTAGGCGTGTCATTAGATTTCCTCGTGATGTTCTAACACGTTAGAATACTACTTATAAATTGCTTGCTAGAAGTTATGAATATAGGGATTTATTAGTTACTTTTATTCAATATCATGTTAGTCACATTAATCTTTATCAAAGTCATTGAGATGTTTGTAGCAATGTTTGTGGTTGTTAAAAGTTTTTATACTGCT
Source organism: Dipteronia sinensis (assembly GCA_033220585.1). Taxonomy (NCBI): domain Eukaryota; kingdom Viridiplantae; phylum Streptophyta; class Magnoliopsida; order Sapindales; family Sapindaceae; genus Dipteronia; species Dipteronia sinensis. The sequence goes on from CM065639.1 coordinate 61,204,557, forward strand.
ACTAACAATTTGTCTGGTGTTTATTATCCTACAACTAATTTATTTATTATTGAGAGTCTTAATATTGCTGGTGCCTTTACTCATTGTGAATTCGACTTACAATTACATGAGTCTGTTACTGCTATGAAGGAAAAATAGTTAGAATATTATAAGGAGTTTCCAAATATTTATTTGATTGTCATGTGTTTTGATCTACGTTGTAGATTAGAAAGTTTGTCTGATTATCTATCTGCTTATTATGAATAAGGTTTAAAAATATATTATGATGTTGATATATGTTGTGCTAGGGTTAATAAATTATTGTATGATTTATATGATGAATATCTTAGAGTTTATGGTTCATCACTAAATATAGATGTTCCACAAACTCAAAATGTATCTCGTTCCTCATCATCCTCTGGATTTATTAGTTTAGGGTATAATCTTTTATCCAAAAAAACCAAAAAATCACGAGGTTCTTCTTCATCAAGCTCCACCACATATTCCGAGCTTGAATCTTATCTAAGTACCTCTTTTGAGTTCATAGAAGACACCGAAGTTAAAAAATTTGATATCCTACACTGGTGGAATGAGCATGAAAGGTACTTTCCAATCTTGGCTATAATAGCCAAACAAATTCTTTCAACACCAGTTTCTACGGTGGCTGTGGAACAATAGTTCAGCACTGGTGGGAATATTCTAGACCCAACACGTTCCCTTATGAGTCCGATATCACTTCAGATGCAAGCTTGTGTCGAAGATTGGACGAAGGCCTAATATTGACAACAAGAAATCGATCAGAAGGAACCCTACGATTTCTTTAAAGATGACGAACCGGCTGAAAGCCGAACTAATGATCATGGTAATGATTAGTCCACATCATCTCCAAACCTGCAATAAAAGGTAAGAGAACTATGTGGCATTTGATTCCTCTAAACCTTTAAGATGATACGTAGGCAACTTAATTGTGATAAAAATTAAGTACAAGACCAATTTTATATTTTTTAGTTTTATTTTAATTTAATTTAATTTTTTAATTTGTCATTTATTTATTTTATTTTATTTTGCGGGTGACCCAATAAAATATATTTACAAATTACAATTTTACACAGCTAATTTTTTATGAAATACAATTAAATTAAAATAAATAAATCAATCAAAAAAAGAACCAGAACGAACATCATGTCTAGATAGGATTAATTATTGGCGGTCCTTTATATTTTTGGAGGATGGAGGTACTGACGTACTGTGATCATTTTCCTCTTACCGACAACATAGGTACCAAGTTGCAGAAATTTCATCATTATACCCATATATATAATTTCAGATCAAACCATGAACATGATCTGCATCATCAACATATAAACAATGGCCTTGCCAACCTTGATCAAGAGAGTATTCACTTTCTCACTTGTTTATTTTTCAATATGTGTTGCTTCTGATTCTACTGAAGAAGTTGATGCTCTTCTCCAATGGAAATCCAGCCTTCAAAATGATCAGAGCCCATCTCCCTTGAATTCATGGTCTGTTTCTGACCATGAAAATGTCACAAAAAGCCCATGTAGTTGGTCAGGAATTTCCTGCAACAATGCAGGAAGTGTCATTAGCATAAATCTGACAGGAACAAGTAATTTAAAGGGTACACTTGATGAATTCTCCTTCTCATCTTTTCCACACCTTACATATCTTAATCTTAGCAAGAATCATCTCTTTGGTACCATTCCGCCTCATGTCGGTAACCTCTCCAATCTCAAGTACCTTGATTTGTCGACTAATCAACTCTCTGGAGAAATCCCACGTGAAATCGGTCTCCTCACACATCTAGAAGTCATGCGAATGGTTAAGAACCACTTAGATGGCTTGATTCCACGTGAAGTAGGTCAGTTAACTTCTCTTAACAAGCTTTTATTGTACGATAATCACCTAAATGGTTCAATTCCCGAGGAGATAGGAAACTTGATATCTCTTTTTAATCTAAACTTGAGCAAAAATCACCTTTCTGGTTCCATTCCTGCTTCTATTGGTAATCTAAGTAACTTGGAATTTTTGGATCTTGGCAATAACATGTTTTTCGGTTCGATTCCTGGGGAAATTGGAAACCTGAAGTCTCTTTCCCATCTAAAATTGAGCAACAATGACTTAAGTGGTTCTCTTCCTTCTTCCATTGCCAATCTAACAAATTTAAAGTTTCTTAATCTTCACATTAACCATCTCTCTGGTTCAATTCCTGAAGAGATTGGGAAGTTGAAATCTCTTCGCTTACTGAGGCTGAGCAAAAATCAGTTAACCGGTGTTCTTCCTCCTTGTATTGGTAATATAAGCAACTTACAAAAACTGTTGGTTGGATATAACAACATTTCTGGTTCCATTCCTCAAGAAATAGGAAACCTGAAGTCTCTTAGACATACACGGTTAGGCGTCAATCAACTTAAAGGTTCTGTTCCACCTTCCCTTGGCAATTTGAGTGACTTGAAATTGTTATATCTCCATCAAAACCAGCTTTCAGGTTTCATTCCTCAGGAAATCGGAAATTTGGTTAAGTTGACTAAATTTCTATTGAATGCAAACCATTTCAGTGGTAATTTTCCCCATAACATCTGCCAAGGTGGTTTACTTAAGTACTTTTCAGTACGTGACAATCATTTCAAAGGCCAGATTCTGAAAACTCTGAGAAATTGCACTAGACTATACAGAGTCCGCCTTGAACGAAACCAATTCACTGGAAATATAGCTCAAGAATTTGGTTTCTACACAAATTTGAGTTTGTTAGATATCAGCCATAATAAATTTTATGGTCAAATCTCATCAAACTTTGGCAAGTGTCCACAATTAGGCACTTTAAACATTTCCCGGAATGATATGTCAGGAATCATACCTCCAGAGATTGGAAACGCCATTCAACTTCATCAACTTGACTTGTCATCAAATCATTTACTTGGGGAGATTCCATTGGAGCTTGGAAAGTTGACTTCTCTCAACAAGCTGATCTTGAATGGGAATCAACTTTCTGGTAGTGTGCCTCAGGAACTTGGATCACTCACGGAACTCGAGTACCTAGACTTGTCAGGAAACAGATTCAGCAAATTAGTCCCGGAAAGTACAGGGCAATGGCTGAAATTGCACTATCTGAATTTGAGAAACAATGAGTTTAGTGGAGAAATTCCAGTTCAGTTGGGAAATTTAGTTCATTTGTCAGAGCTAGATTTGAGCCATAACTTGTTCCGTGGAGAGATACCGATTCAGATATGCAAATTGGAGACCTTGGAGATCTTGAATATCTCCCATAACCACCTCTCTGGCTCACTTCCAAGAAAATTTGAAGAAATGCGTGGCTTGTCAAGCATTGACATATCCTTTAATGAGTTTCACGGTCCAATTCCTGATAGCAAAGCATTTCGAAATGCATCCATAGAAGCTTTAGAAGGGAACAAAGGATTGTGTGGTGATGTTAGAGGACTTCAACCTTGCAAACCAGGCAAACAAGTCATTCGAAAAGGACCGATAATAGTCTTTGTAATTGTGTTTCCTATTCTAGGAGGACTTCTTGTTCTGATTGTGGTGATTGGAATGTTCATTCGAATCAGAAGTACGAGGAGTATGACAGATGCTGTTGATGATGATGACAATGAAGAAATTTTTCTGATACCAAATTTTGATGGAAAGATAATGTATGAAGACATCATAAGAGCAACAGAGGATTTTGATGCCAAGTATTTCATTGGAAGAGGTGGATATGGAAGTGTTTACAAAGCAAGATTGCCAACTTTAGAGAATATCATTGTAGCTGTTAAAAAGTTGCACTCATTATACTCTGGTGGTGATATGGAGTCTAATCATCGTAAAGAGTTCTTCAATGAAGTAAGAGCATTGACAGAAATACGACATCGAAACATTGTGAAGCTTTATGGTTTTTGTAGGCACAGTCGATGCTCATTTTTTATTTATGAGTACCTTGAAAGGGGCAGTTTGGCCACAGTTTTGAGCAATGAAGCAACAGCAGCAGAATTAGACTGGAGTAAGAGAGTGAATGTAATAAAAGGTGTGGCACATGCCTTGTCTTACATGCACCATGATTGCTATCTGCCAATTGTTCATCGTGACATATCAAGCAAAAACGTATTGTTGGATCTGGAATACGAGGCTCATGTTTCAGATTTCGGCACAGCTAAGCTTCTCGAGTTAGATTCATCCAATTTCACTCAGCTTGCTGGCACATATGGATACGTAGCACCAGGTATATATACAAGAGACGTCTAATTTAAATAGTTAATTTTTCTTAATAAAAGTAGGAAAATACATATACATATCATAGTGTCTATTGTTTAACGTTTTGCAGAGCTCGCGTACACAATGAAAGTAACTGAAAAATGTGATGTGTATAGCTTTGGAGTGTTGGCGTTGGAAGTGATCAATGGGAAGCATCCAGGGGATTTTCTTTCCTCATCCTCATCGTCTCCCAACACAAACATAGAGCTCCATGACATGTTGGACCCTCGGCTTCAATCTCCATCGCTCAACACTCAGAGAAAACTCAAATCTATCATGGAGGTTGCCCTTTCATGCTTGGATGTAAATCCAGATTCAAGACCAACCATGCAGAATGTGTCTCATTTGTTATCCAAATTAATTTAACTTTTTGTAATACACCTTAAGTTTGCTAAATCCAATAAAGAATATCATCGTATTAGTAATGTTATCATATTATTGTTGTAATGCATGACAGGAATTAAAGTCAGCATAACCATACGTATATATTGAGTTGGCATAATCGTACGTGTTAATTGAATCAGCAGAGCCATACTTAGATAAACTGAGTCGCGCACGGTAGAACCATACTTATAATAAGCACAAAACAAAGTAGGCATAGCTATACTTATAACTTATAAGTGCATTTTAATTAGTTCATCCAAAATTTCAGGTTCTCAAAGAGAATATTAAAATTCAAAACATCAGGTAACACCAACACCAACTTTTCATTAATCTTTATCTTAACAAGATGCACATGTATATTCATAAGGCTTAAAATTCACAACAAAGACAAATTTTTTATCTTTATTTGCATAACAATTGAGAGACATGTTTCATGGTTGGTCTTGATTCAGGATTTACATCTAAGCACGAAAAGGCCAACTCCATCACAGAAATAAGTTTGTCTAGAAAATCAGGAGAAGGAGATGGAAGTCTTGGATCCAACATGTCATCAAGCTCTATGATATTTGTGTTGGGAGATGAAGTTAAATATGAAGAAAGAAAATCTTTCGGATGCGTCACTTTGAATACTTCCGATGCTAACACCCCGAAACTATACACGTCACATTTTTCGGTCACCTTCATTGTATAAGCAAGCTCTGCAAAATTAAAGAAATTGTATTTATCATTTGAACGGTTTCTATTTGATTTAACTAAAAAATATCGTAAAGAATATATCAAACTTTCTCCTTAAGAAAGAAATTAACCTGGTGCGATGTATCCATATGTGCCTGCAAGTTGAGTAAAATTGGAAGAACCCAAATTGAGAAGCTTAGCTGCACCGAAATCTGAAACACGACCTTCGTATTCCAAATCCAACAACACATTTTTGCTTCATATATCTCGATGAACAATTGGTGGGGAGCAATCGTGGTGCAAGTAAGACAAGGCATGTGCCACACTTTTTATTGCATTCACTCTCCTATTCCAATCAAACTCTGCCGCTGTTGTTTCGTTGCTTAGGATTGTATCCAAAGTACCCCTTTCAAGGTACTCGTAAACTAAAAATGAGCATCGAGTGTGTGCACAAAAACCATAAAGCTTCACAATATTTCGATGGCGTATCTCCGTCAATGCTCTTATTTCGTTGAAAAAGTCTTTTTGATTACCCATCTCACCAGGATGCAATGAGTGCAATTTTTTAACTGCTACAATATCCTCTGATGATGGAAGCTTTGCTTTGTAAACACTTCCATATCCACCGTTTCCAATGCAATACTAGTCATCAAAATCCTGTATTTCACTTATGATTTCTTCATACCTAATCTTTCCTTCAAAGGCAAGCAGTCCTCCATTGTTTTCACTCCTTTACTGTTTCTCTGAATCTCTCTTCCTCTTTCTAAAATGAACCAAAATTAAAATTGCTACCATTGAAAGTGCAACTGCTCCTGTAACAGGAAACACAACTTGAAAGAAAATTGTCCACTCTTTTCTTTGTTTGCCTGATGTGAGAGCTTTACAAGGTTGAAGAAGACCACTAACATGATCACCGCACAATGCTTTGTTACCTTGTAATGCTTCTAGGGATGCATTTCGAAATGCCTGGTTATCAGGAATTGGACCGCGAAACTCGTTATAGGATATTTCAATGCTTGACAAGCCATGCATTTCTTCAAATTGTCCTGGGAGTAAACCTGAGAGGTGGTTATGGGAGATATTCAGCTTCTCCAAGGTCACCAATTTGCCTATTTGAGACGTATCTCTCCACGAAACAAGTTACAACTCAAATCTAGTTCTGACAACTGAACTAAATCTCCCAACTGAACAGGAATTCCTTGGCTGAACTCATTGTTGCTCAAATTTAGATAATGCAATTGCAACCAATGTCCTAGAGTTTCTGGGACTAACTTGCTGAATCTGTTTCCTGACAAATCGAGGTATTCGAGTTGGGTGAGTGATCCAAGTTCAAGAGGAACAGAACCAGAAAGTTTATTTCCATTCAACATTAACCTGTATAGAGAACTCAACTTTCCAAGCTCTAATGGGATCTCTCCAACCAAATGATTGGATGACAAGTCAAGTTCATGTAATTGAGTTGAGTTTCCAATCTCAGGAAATATGATCCCATCAATATCATTCCCTGCAATCTTTAAAGTGCCTAATTGCGGGCACTTAACGAAATTAGATGAAATTGGACCATAAAACTTATTGTTGCTGAGATCTAAGAACTTCAAATTTGGGTGAATGCCAAACTCTTCAGATATATTCCCAGTGAATTGGTTTCGTTCCAGGCGGACTCTGACTAGGCTCGTGCAATTTCTCAGGTTTTTCAGAATTTGACCCTCAAAATGGTTGTCACGTACAGACAAGTACTCAAATGATCCTCCTTGGCAAATGTTATGGGGCAAATTACCAATGAAATTGTTTTCATATAAGAGAAGTTTAATCAACTTAACCAGAGTTCCGATTTCCTGAGAAATAAAGCCTGAAAGCTGGTTTTTATGGAGATATAAACATTCTAAGTTACTTAAATTACCAATCGAACGAGGAACAGAACCACTGATTTGATTCTTGCCTAGACGTAGACAGGAAAGAGACTTCAAGTTTCCTATTTCCTCAGGAATAGAACCGGAAAACCTGTTGTCGCGAACATACAAAAAATCTAGGTTGCTTAGATTACCAATAGAAGGAGGAATTGAACCACTAAATTGATTTTGACTCAACCCCAGAGTGTGAAGAGACCTTAACAATCCTATCTCTTCAGGAATAAAACCTGAAAGCCAGTTATTGCTAAGATTAAGAAAATTTAACCCTGTAAGATTGACAATAGAGGGTGGAAGAGTACCACTGAGTTGGTTTTTGGTCAATCTTAGATAGACAAGGGATTTCAGGTTTCCTATTTCTTCAGGAATTGAGCCATTTAAACAATTAGCTGATAAATCAAGGTACTTGAGCTCAGAGAGGCTACTGATTCGAGGAGGAATGGCACCAAACAGTTGATTCGTGCTAAGATTAAGATATGAAAGAAGAGGAAACGACGAGAAGGAGAATTGTTCAAGCATACCTCTTAAACCAGTCCCTATCAGGTTTATGCTCGCGACTCTTCCAGCCTTGTTGCATGAAATTCCTGACCAATTACATGGGCTCGTCGTGGCATTAACAGGGTCGGAAACAGCCCATGAAGGCAGCAGGGGAGATGGGTTCTGATTGTGGAGGCTGGATTTCCATTCCAGGAGAGCTTCAGCTTCTTCATTTGCAGTATAACCGGACAACATTAGCAACAAGACCGTGCAAACAAGAGAGAACACTGTGTTCAAAATTGGCAACACCGTTGTTTTTGTTTTTGTTATTGAATAATAAAGATCGAATCATGGTTTTGATCTCGTTATATAATTGAATATATAAATATATGGTAGACTTGAAAAAATGTCCAGGTTCTAGAGAATGTCAATCCAGGTTTATTTTCTTTTAATTTCTTGAACAAGTTCATGGAGAAAAACTTCTGCAATCTAAGAAATCATTGATGTGGACTGTAATAATTAAAAAATGATCACCAAATTACTCACCTAATGAATAAATAAATGACTCTGATTTCCAACATAGAATCATTCTCCATCAACTAGCAGAATTTCAAAGTACAATATTTAGTGATGAGAAAAAAATCACAAACACAAGAAACTACTTTTAGTACTTTCCATAAGATCAGCTCTGATTGCTTGTGATGATCAAGATTGGCATCTGTGATCGAGACTGTGACATAGGTGTGTGTGTATATATATATATATATACATAGAGAGAGAGAGAGACATCTGATCAAGAATGTTATGGAAAAAATATTCAGGACCGAGGTTGTTATATAATGTTGTGGAACCGGTTATATCAAAAGAACTGAAAATTCTTCTCACGGGGTATGTACATACATTAAAAATAAAGTGAAGTACCATAATCAAAATTATATATAGATCAAATGAAGGCAACTTGTCTCTGTTTCAAGAAATATAAAAAGTCATGCATATATGCACTTACAAACATATGAGCATGTATTTTTTTTTTTGAAAGATAATCTTATGAACATATACGAATGAGTAATACTAGACGTCTTAAATTTTTTTTTTCCAAATTCTGTCTCAAATGATGTGGCACGTGAGGTGTCAACATCTTATAAATCATAATGCTAGACGTCTCAAAAAAAATTTCCAAATTCTGTCCAAAATGATATGGCACGTGAAGTGTCAACATCTTATAAATCATAAGATTATGTGTTGTTGACACCTCACGTGCCACATCATTTGGGATAGAATTTGGAAAAAAAAAAGTGAAACGTCTAGCATTACTCTATATGAATTGCTGTTTTTTAATATTTAAATATTGTTTTATCATAATTTTAACTTATTAAAACTAAGATTTTTCTGCACATCAATCTCTTAATATAAATGGTAATGCATCTGCTCATCTGCCTCCCATACGGTGAGGGGTTCGAGTCCGGACAGTCTTATATTAGGGCTTGTATGGAGCTCAGCCAGATTTTAGAGCTTGTATTATACTCAGCCCGGTTTGACATCCATGCCCAGGTGAAAAGCTAGCCAGGCCAAGCTCGATCCAACGTAGATGTATTAAACAGCCCAACTCAGTATTTGGAGCTGGCCCATGCAAAGTTAACTTGTCAACCGAAGCCCGACCCATATCAATTTCCACATTTTATGAATATAAATTATTTGATATTTGATATATTTAATTAAAAGTTGGAATTTAAAACAAGATCAATTCATTCAATATTTGATATATTTAATTAAAAAGTTGGATTTTGTGGGAAATAGATATAACTTTAACTTATAACCTTATTGTTGTAGACAGTGGTGGAGAGGGGCTGGCAGAGCCATGACCATGTTCCCAAAAGAAAATATTAAAAATATCTTTAAAATTATATATATTTACTCTTCAATTTTGTAAAAAATTTACTTCGCCCTCTTTAATAGAGTGAGACTATTGCCACCAATAAAAACATTCTCACCGGACCCATTTACTTCAAACACCCAACATCAAAATTTAAAAATAACATTTTTACTCTATGCACCCATTGAGATTCCAAATTACCCTAATTGACTACTCTTTATTATTCATAATTCTTCTCTCTCTACATGCTCAATTCCTTTCTATGTTTTTTTTCTATTTCATTTAAAATTTCCAACATTGTTATAGCAAAATAGAAATATCTATCAAACCTTTTTCTACTAGCCTTTTATAAAAATGTATAAAGGCATCGCTAATTTGTGTTGGCGTACTTCTATTGATAATTATAGAATACCTATTGAAATCTAAATAACCCAGAAATCATTCTTTGTTTCATTAAATATGATTAAGAATCATCCTAATGAATCTTGCAGAGAAGGTCAAGTAGTAAAGTTCTTCATTTTAATAAAAATTTTCATAGATTTCAATAATTTCTGATTTATTTTTCATTTTCTTATGGTACTAATAAGAAAGGAATGTTACTGGGATGTCAATTTTAATTCCTGTTCATCAGTTAATTAAATTTTAATTTTTTTTTAATTGTTTTATTAAGTTTTCCAATTTTGTTGGCATAAAACAAAACTTTATTTATTTAAATTTCGTTTTATGTCAATAAAATTGGAAAACTCAACATAGGGTTTTTTGTCTAACACTACAAGTCAACACAAGTATATTCCTAGAATACTAGCTATAATTTTATTTCTCTCCTTCTATTTTTATTTCTGTTTGTATAGAAAAGTTTTTCAAATATATTATTATTATTATTCTTTAGAAACAATGAAGATTTCAAATTCCCTTTTTAATAAAAATCATGCACACTTCAAATAATGTATATACAATCATTTGTTAAAAACTGAATTTTATTTTTTATTTTAGAAAAAAACTGAAGTAATTTTTACCCGTAAATGTTTTGTATTAATAATCTTTGAATTAGAGATGAATCGCAAACAGATTTAATGTTGTCAAATAAAACAATAGTTTCTATTGCCACCTTTTGAAATCATTTCCTTTGAACTTCTCGGGTTTTTCTCCATGGTGGTAGAGGTGGCCACGGTTCGGTTTCGGGGCGGTTTCGGTTCCGTGGCCACCCAAACCGTAACCGTAACCAAGAAAACCGGTTTGGTTTTCGGTTTCGAACCGCCGGTTTCGGTTTCGGTTTCGGTTTATTTCGGTTTATTTCGGTTTCGGTTTCGGTTTTATTTTTTTTTCCAAAAAAAAAACCTAATTACAATAATTAATAAACCTAATTAAAATAATGGGAAAAATAATGTTCCAGAAAAAACAAATTTGACAAATGAATAAAATTTATGGGACATTTTATTTAGTAATAAAATTGAAACATTTGTAATAAAATGAAATTAATATAAAATATTCAATACAATTATATAAATATAATATACAATTGAAGCATTTAGGTATTTAATAATGTTGAAAATAAAAGAAATTGACATTGATAAATTTATACAAAATTACAATTGAAGATAAATTAAAAAAAATTAAATGGATACTGAATTCAAATATACAATGTAACAAAGTTGAATTTAAAAAAAAAAAAAATCGGCCTTGCACTTAATTTGACCTCAATTAAGTTGCATACGTATCCTCTATAAATGTAGAGCAGTAGAGGAATCAAATGCCACGTAGTTCTTTTACCTTTAATTAGATGTTCGGTGTTGAAGGTTGGAAGTTGGAATGGAATGGAATCTAATCGCTGCCTTCCGTTCCCGTGGTTTGGTCATCTTCGAAAAAATCATTCACTATCTCCGCCTCGATTTCTTGTTGTCTGTATTTTGCCTTTGTCCAATCATCAACACACGCCTAAGCTTCAAGTGTCTGCGGACACATAACCGACCGTCTTGGTTCCAAAATATTTCCACATGCACTAAATTCTTATTCCACAGCAACGGTAGAAACCGGTGTTCCCAAAATTTGTTTGGCAATAATAGCCAAAATTGGGAAAATTTGTTCATGATCCTTCCACCAAACCTGGATACTAAATTCACTATCTTTGAAAAATTCATAAGATGTTTCTAAATACCGGTCAAGCTCAGAAATCGAGCCGGATGAGGAAGAAGAAGTTGTTCTTAATTTTTTGGCTCTTTGGGAAAACAATTGATCCCCTAAACCTTTTAATTTAAAAGTTGAGGAAGTACCAGTACTATCAGATGTCGGTTGATGTTGTGAAACCGGCATATTCAAAGACGGACCATATATTCTAAGATATTCATCATATAATTCATAAAGCAAAGCCTTAATGGAATTACAATAATTAAGAACATCAACTTCTAAATCTAAACTTTTGTAATAATGAGTTAAATAATCTTGCAAACATTCTAATTTAAAGCGTGGATCAAAACATGATGCAAGAAAATAAATATTTGGAATCTCCTTATAATACTATAACCATTTTTTTTTCATGGCAGCAACACATTCACTCAATTGAACATCGAGTTCACACTCACTGAATGCATCAGCAATATTAACACTTTGAATAAGAAATAAATGAGTAGTGAGATAGTAAATACCAGATAAAGCATTAGTAGCATCATTAAAAACACGTAACAATTCAAGAATTTTTATACATGTATCCCAATGCTTCAATTGAAGAGAAATTGAAGGAACGTTATAAGTAATAAAAGAAACTAATAATTCCTTATCTGCAACACTTTCATTAAGCAACTTATAAGTAGAATTCCAACAAGTACTAATGTCCCGAGAAAATTTAATGGGACGCATACCATTTTGAGAGCAATATTTTAACCATAGTTTTTGGAGTTTGTTTTGCCTCCAGATATAGTTAATACTATCTCTAATTGGTCTAATATAAACAGAAAGAATTTGCAATCCAGCTTGAACACAAATTTAAAATATGGCATGCACATCTTTGATGAAATAATTTACCCCCAAAATAGGGATTGCACAAATCCTGCAACATAGGAATAGATGCGGTATTGCTTGCAGCATTATCAAAACCGATCGCAAAAATTTTGTTTTGGATATGAAACTCTTCAAAAATAATTTGAAGGAGTTGAAAAATATTTTGAGCCGTATGTGATTCATCGAAAACACGAAATGCAATAATTCTTTTTTGCATAACCCAGTCATTATCCATATAATGACAAGTCACACCCATATAATGGTGACTACCAAAATTGTCAGTCCATATGTCGGTATATACGGAAACGCGACCTTCAAATTGATAAAAAAAAAGAACTCAATTTGTTTTTTTGTTTTTTATAAATGGAAAACATTGTACGTGTGAGAGTGGATCTAGGAACACGTTGCATTGCAGGATTTAATACAGTTTGACAATAATTAACAAAACCTACTTTCTCACCAAAACTAAAAGGTAAATGTTCAACTGCAATCATTACTGCTAATTCTTCCTTGGTTTTTTCAGACGTATAATGAAATAGTTGATTAGTAGGGGTTCCGTACCTGGAGATTTGGGATTGGTTACTAGTCTTCACCAATTCAGAATGGTGATTTTTCCTAATATGGTTCCAGTACGTGCCATATCCGAATGTTTTGTTGGTCCTGTATGTTTTGGAGCAGTAGTTGCACTTGATTTTGATCATCCCGTCAACTAACTGAATTTTCTTCATATGCAATTTGAAGAGATCGGACTTCATCGGCTTTTCTTCTTCACTTGCAACAAATTCATCTGAAAGGGGTTGGGGGTTAGATAGATTTTCATTACTATCAGGGTCATAGAGATTGGGGTCGGGTTCATCAGAAATTATTAGAGGGGGATTAGGACTACGAGGGAGATCGGATCCGAATTGAGATTGAAAGAACTCGTGGTAAAGTCGGTCGTTATAACCGACATCATCACCTTGGTGTTCCAACAAATCTTGCAATGGACCCTTTCAATTCCCTTGTTCAAATTTCTTGAACCTTCTCCCCCACTTGCCATTGAATAATTAATATAAATACTAATAGTAAAAAATATATATATATATATATATATATATGTGAGGCACTCAAAATATTGTTGGAATAATAGTGGTAACACTAAGAAAAATAGATAATTGTAAATAAATAATAGATGATTGTAAAAAATAGAATTTGTAAATAGATATTAATTTCTATAATAAATGAGAATTAAAGAAAATTGTAAATAGATGATTGTAAAAAATTGAAGAAATAAATAGATATTAATTTTTATGAAAAATGAAAAATAAAGAAAATTGTAGAATGTAGAGAGAATTGAGAATTTGAGAATGAGAGAGATTGAGAGAAGTTGAGAGTGGTGTGAAGAATATTGAAATATGGGGGGTATTTATAGGATTATAGTGGAGGGGCGAATTTACAATTTTAAGAAATTATGGGGAAAAATAATATATATATATATATATATATATATATATATATATATATGGCCGTTAGCGTTGGGAGAGGAGTAGATGACCGTTGGTTATCTCTCCCAACGCCCAACGGTCACCAATTAGTTTTTTGTTTTTTTTTCAATTGTGTGGTCCACGTGGCAATCCGGGATTGGTTGATTTTTTTTTTACTGTCAACGGTCGAAAACTCGGTTTAACCGAAAACCGACCAAAACCGTCGGTTTTGGTCGGTTTTCGACCTACCGTAACCGTAACCGAACCGGTTTGGAACCGGTTTCCAACCGGTTCCGTAACCGGCGGTTACTGTTACGGTTCCGGTTTCGGTTTTTCGAAACCGGTTTCGGTTTGGTGCCCACAGTTTTCTTTTGCAACAGGCAAAGAAGTAACATGGACAACAGAGACTATAGTGCCAGCAACTGTGTTTCCGTTATTTAAGGAACTCATTTTTCCTTCACAATTATTGATAAAAATGATCAAATAAGAAAAAATAATATACCAACAATAGGCAAAATATATGAACAAACAACTGAGAAAATTATCGTGGGTACTGATATTATATATTACCAACAAATTAAAACAACAATATAATAAGGCAATGGTCCAGATGGTTTTAAAAAAAATATTAACCAAGCATTTCGAGATTTAATAAAAAAAAATTTAGATATGGTAACTGATAGATAAATTTGCAATACTATTTTAATGAATAGAATCCAAATCCAAGGTAGATAATTTTTCAAAATATTCAATATATATCAAAATAATTTTAAACTAGATACTACAATTTGAGATGCAGTAAACACAATAGATGTAGTAAGTAAACTTTGTCAATTTGAAGCAGACATCAGTAATATAATCCAGTAAACACAGTAAAACAATACTAAACCAAATACTTCAAAAAAATATTTAAGTGTAAATTGCTATATAATTAAATAAGTAGAAAAAAATAACACAAGTACAGTGAAGTAGTTGATAGAAAAACCTTCACAATTATGCAGTAGTTTTATCAGTAATTTCTTTGAAGTCTAGGCTAGTGTTCAACACTATGTCTTTAAACGATTTACGCCCGCCCACTGATGTTATAGGTCAATCGGCGCTCGCCTTCTAGGATACAACGACTTCTCTGTCTTGTGACAGTAGCACTTCAAATCCAGAAGCACACAACGAACTGAATATGCAGAACTCTCTCTCAATGACTAAAAGACTCAATACTCAATGCAGTAATTTTTATGAAATCTTCTAATTTATAGATACAAAGTGTCTTTTAGAAATGCCATGATTCTTTAAAGAAAAGTTGCATCTTTTCATTGTTGTGTCTTTCCATTTTAAAAGAAGAAAAACAAAGAATAGTTGCATTTGTTTATGATTGTGTTTTTCCATTTCGAAAGACATTTCCATCTGTAACTTGGTACCTGTTAGATTGAATAGTAACCTTTTTATGCACCTTTCCAGATCTATTTCATTTTCCATATAGGTTTAATTACTTGGAACAATTTCTCATTCATACAAAATATGATTTTCCAGGAATTAAATATTTTCAAATTAGTTAAATATTTATTGCTTTTAACACCATATTTCCAACAGAAATATCTATCAAACCTTTTTCTAGTAGCTTTATATAAAAATGTATAAAGGCATCTTTAATTTGTGTCGGCGTACTTCCATTAATAATTATGGAATATCTATTGAAATCTATATAATCCATAAATCTTTTTTAGCTTCATAAAATATGATTAAGAATCATCCTACCGAGTCTTGTAAAGAAGGCCAAGTAGTAAAGTGATTCATCAACTTTTCACGTTATCGTCATAATAGAGGAAGGAAATCAGATCTCTTCCATCCATTTTTTTTTAATAAGGTATTATATAAATAGTTAATGAATATTTTAGGTAAAATGACCATTTTTTTCCCTAAGCCGTTACTTTTTAACGAAACACCACTAGCGAATAGCGATAGCTGATATGGGATGTTTGTATAATTAGACCTAAACTGTGGGCTGTTTGCACAATTTACTCTAAAAAAATCACACCAATCACGTTTACATAGGATTGATCCCACCAGATCATTACTCCACAAATAATGAATCGTTGTACCCATCAACATTACAGTATCACAAAACATGAATATGCACCAACCTGTTACTCTTGATACCCATAAGAAGGATATAGACAGAGAGCAAGCCAAGAATGTAAGGTAAAACAGAGCATCACAATGCAACTGATCTGCTTTGAAAGCAACTAACAGTGGACTGATAACGGTGATTAAAAGCAGCTCAGTCAAGTTTAGTCTCAAGTTAGTCGTTAATTAGTTTGTTAAACTCTGTTACTAACGGCCTAAGCTGACGTGGCTATAAACTGGACTATGATTGGTTAACAATTCTCTAATATAATAGTCATGCGTTTAGTGTGTGGTATATTCTCTGATGTGTGTGTATATATATATATATATATATATATATATAAATTTTCAAGTCATTACGCACTGATATAACTTCCTCAGTGCGTTGGATGTGGACCATTAGATTTATATACTTTGACTCAAAGTGTATGCACTTGTCAAAACTTCTCCATAATCAGTGCTCCACATGCAACGCACTGATATAAATTATATCAGTACGTACTGAGGAGAAAATGAATGTATATATCTCCTCAGTGCGTACTGATATAACTTATATCAGTGCGTTGCATGTGGACCATTGATTATACACTTTGAGTCAAAATATATAAATCTAATGGTCCACAACCAACGCATTGATAAAGTTATATCAGTGCATACTGACATGAAAATTTATATATATATATATATATATATATATATATATATATATATCAGGTCTTTTGTAATATTTTCAATCTTATCTTTTAATCAATATAATAGAAAAGTTCTTTGAGCTCATAGATCTCCATTAATGGAGTAATATTTTCAATCTTATCTTTTAATCAATATAATAGAAAAGTTCTTTGAGCTCATAGATCTCCATTAATGGAGTCACTTAGCTTGAAGATTTATCTTTTCTTTTCTTCTTTACTCTTAGATTAAACACCTTGAGTGTTTACAACTCTATCCACTCAGCAAAATTTAAAAGCACCATTTCCATTTCAAAAGCAAAAAAGAAAAAAAAAATTAAAGAAAAAAATGCCATCTTTCCTCCCTCCATCCACACCTCCGCTAAAACCCTTTATATACCCCCATCTACCCCTTCCCCCTCTCATCCCAACCAGGGGTGGACCTACCTTAAGGTCAAGTGGGGCCCATATCCTATCTCAATTTTTTTTTTTAAAGTATTATTTTGCTTTGAATTATATATATATATATATATATATATATATATTAGATAACTGTAAAGATAACAAAATGTTTTTCAGTAAAACTGGCATTCTGTCTCTTTTTTGTATTGATGAACTTAGTTCAAGTCCCACCGATTACCTTTTTTAAGGAAAATGAATATCTTATTTTACAAATTTTATTTTATCATGTAATTTTTACGCCTTTTTTATTTTACCATATTTTCCAATTTATTTCTCAAATTTTCATCTTATTCTGAAACAAAACAATTATTTTATCTTTTCCGTTATTGTCAACTTCTTATCTATTTTCAATTTGTGGTAACTTAATTCAATTTATTTTATGTTAAATTTTCTATTATTATTTTGAACTTTTATTATTTCTAATAGTTTTAGTTTCCAATCAATAAACCCTAAAATCTAAATTTTAATTTATTATATTAAAATAGTTCATCTATTATTATGATTCATTTTATTTTATCTTTAGTATTTTACTTTATTTTATAGTTTTAATTTATTTCGAATCAATAAATTAATAATTTACCAATAATTAGAAGAATTAAAAAAAACAAAAACATGTCTAGTAATATTTATTAACCAATTATTTTTGTATAAATTTAAAGTGAATTCATTATAAATATAAAAAAAAATTCTTAAATTAAAATTAGATTGTAATTTATTATTTTAAGAAGAATAAATATTGCAATTTTATTGTTTATGTTGTTTTTCTTATTAATATTTAATTTTTAATATCGTGTTTCTTGTTTTTACTTTTATTTTTTTGAAGATTATTTAGTTTATCTTGAGTATGTGTTCTATTTGTTTTATTTTATATAAACTTCAGTATATCAACAATTTTTCTTTATGTAAAAAAAACTCATTTTTTGTTAAAGAAAAACTCATTTTAATATGATCTTGATTTTTAATATTTTTTATAATATAATTGTTATTTTGTTCAAGTGCCCCACCTGGTTAAAATTTCTGGATCCGCCACTGATCTCAACCCCTATATTTGCTTTTAAGTTGGTGATAAGTGTACATTTAACCAACTTAAAAATGAAGTATACTTTTATTTGCTTCTTCACTTGCTTTCATTTGTTTGTTGTTAGACAAGACAGATCATGTGGTTTTTGTTGCTCTACCATGAGTACTTATGTTGATACATAGATTGGATATATATATATATATATATATATATATATATATATCCCCAATTTATTAAACGCATACAAGCAATTTTTTCTATTGTTCTTGTTATATATACAGTAGGTCAAAAGAAGTTCTTGTTAATAATTTTTTAATTATTTTCTTATGTGACAATAGAAGTCGTAAGCAATATTAATGATGTAAAACAAAATTGAAGCATTATAAACAAATGGTACATTTTGGATTTTCCCTATGGCCTTAAAAAAGTCAAGACCGGACCTGCTGAATGAGTGCATTTTACCAGTGATACCAAGTTAGGTTGTATTTGATTTTTCATCTGAACACTGAACATTACTAAATTGTATTTGAGATTGAATAATAATTGAAAACTTAAAACTGAATAATATGTTTTTCTCTTTGTTTTTTGAAGTTACAAATATTCGAGAAAAAAAATACTTTTACATTTATATCCGTTCAACTATTATTTGTTATATATTTACATTTTAATATATTAAAGACAATTAAAAACAATAATATAATAACAACAACAAAATGATTTTCCTCAAACACATAACATAAGAGTGGCTCTACTGCCGTCCAAATCAGTTCTCCATACACCCATTTACTCTCTACATCCACCATAAAAAATTTCAAATTTAATAATTTACTCTTAACAATTTCTAAAATGTCAAAAACAACCCTATATATTAATACTCATTTTAATTAAATTGTGACAAACCCTAAATCAAACAAATTGTGCACTTTTAATTTTATAAAATATCAATAACTAAAATTGCTATTATAAGAGGGAACAACTTATATGTGCTCTGAATTTGTATTGCAGTAACAAAAAAAAATGTCAAGCTTTGTTTCTCTTTAATCTGTGTTTCAACCAATTTTGTGATTTCAAACAACCTGAAAAAAAAACGACGATCTTTAACTTGTTTGATGTGTGGCCTTCTTTTCTGGAAGAGTTTGGCATGATATATGCCTTTATGTTTAGATAAGTATATCTTGTTTAGTTAGTTTGTTTGTTTTCTGGTTAGTTGCTTTTTAAATCGTTCAAAACCATCAAAAAAGCTTTCTCTCCTCCCATCAAATTAACAAAAAAAGTTTTTTTTTTCTCATACATCCAAATAGGATTGAATACAATTCAAAAACATTATATTCAAATGGAGATTTTGGACTCTTGAAACAACTATATATGTTTTATGGCTCCAAAGTTATATAAATTGTAAGAAGAAGAAAAATATATTAATACAGATAAGGGTTATGAGAAAAGAGAAAACTAGAGATAGATAAGATTTGGAAGTAAAAAATTGATAAATAATCCAGTGATTTTTGGTTAAGTGAAAAGTAAAAAAATTTCCCTCTTAAAAACCCCGTATTTTAGTGGATCATTCAATGATTTTATCACTTAAAAAATCAAATGAAACAAACTATTATAAAAACTGATCAAAATAATTCGATTGAATTTATAAATTTCATTTATTCAAGTCCACATTTCTGCCCTTATAAATTATATTAGAGGCTAACATGCATGAAGTAGTACCCCCAACCACCATGATAGTGAAATCTTACAATAATTTCGATCATTTTTTTTCTTCTTACAATAATAAAACTTGACATTTGAAACAGTTACTTGTCTCTGTAGATTTATTAGATAGACACAAAACAAGTCAAGTTGTGGAGCTCACTCGCGTGTGGGCCTGCTCTAGCTGTTAAAATAGGAAACCAATCTTCTTTATTATTACAATTAATCAATTTGTTGTTATTGCATTGACTTACAATTGATTGATTGTAATTAGTTATTATTTAGGAATTTGTTATTAAAACTGATTGATTGTAATTATTTACTTCCTTTCCTATTACGGGAAAGTTCTTGTATATGTATCTCAGCAATGTATCACAAAAATCAATATGTAAGAAATACAGAATTATTTTCTTTCTCTCCAATTTTCTTCTTCTACGTTTTTCTCCTCTTTCTCCATCCATTATCAAATTTTCACATGGTATCAGAGCCATCGGTTCTAAACATGACTTCCGCTGCACAAGAGAAAGAAGGAGACGAGATTGTTTCTATGAAGAAGATGAAAGACAACATGGATTCCTTCACCATACACTATTCAAATCACACGGGTCTCGTTTTGGTTTCAAAACCACTCGAAGGAGACAACTATAGACAATGGAGCTGCACGATGCGATTTGCTCTGAGTGCCAAAAATAAGATCGGATTCATCGATGGGACGATCCAAGCATTGCCATCAACCGACCCCAAATTTCCGGCATGGCAATGATGTAATCATATGGTATTATCCTGGATTTTGAATTCGGTTCAACCTAATATTGCTAGTAGTATTATTTATACATATACTGCTAATGAAGTCTGGAGAGATTTGAAGGATAGATTTGAACAAGGGAGTGATTCCCGAATCTATCAAATCCAGGAAGAGATTGTGGGATTACGTCAAGCCCAATAATCGGTTTCCTCATACTACACCAAGATGAAGTCGCTTTGGGATGAGTTGGCTTCCTATCACGACCCAATTTCTTGCAGTTGTGGGGCTATCAAAGGTCTTGCTGAGCATGAGGAGAAAGAAAAGGTCATGCAGTTCTTGATGGGACTAAACGAATTATATGCCACCGTGCGGGGTTCAATTCTTATGATGAGTCCCATCTTGGAAACACGCAAGGTCCATGCCTTGGTGCTTCAGCAAGAGAGACAGACTGATGTGGTTGCCCGACGTGAAAATATAGGGTATGCGGTAATGCAAACCTCTAGAAATTCACAAGAATCAGGTCAATCGCAAGAGAATGATCGGTCAACCACCACCGGGAAAGTCAAGAAAACTTGCTCTCATTGTGGCAAGGATTATCACACCGCCGATCGATGCTATTTCCTTCTTGGTTTTCCTCCCGGCCACAAGTTACATGGCAAGGATGTAAAGCCAAGAGGAAAAAGGCCCAATGCAAACAACTCCAAAACTGAAGAAAATTCTGAGGCACAAAGCTTCACCAACACCACTTTCACTCCCAAAGAGTACAACCAACTTAAGGCACTACTTTAGAAGAACAATGGTAATGTCTTTCCTTTTGTGAACACCACAAGTACTTATTTATCTTCTTATTGTGCCGAGTGGATCATAGATAGTGGAGCTACAGACCATGTTTCTAATATATTGCCAACAAAAGATAAGAAAATTGCTAGACATAACTCTGTTCAGTTACCTAATGGTGGTCAAGCCAAGATTGAATGTACCGGGTCTATTTATAATATATTGCCAACAAAAGATAAGAAAATTGCTAGACATAACTCTGTTCAGTTACCTAATGGTGGTCAAGCCAAGATTGAATGTACTGGGTCTACTGAGCTATCAAATAACATGACTCTAAATGGACATAACTCTGTTCTTTATGTCCCAAAATTTAGAGTCAATTTACTATTAGTTGGCAAACTCACTAGAGCATTGGGTTGTAATGTGACTCTTTTTTTTTGTGATGCAGGAAATGGCTACGAGGAAGGTGATTGGTCTGGGCAAGCAACTTAATGGTCTATATTACCTCAGATCTCGTCACCAACCGCACATTGTTCATCATACCAATTCCAACCCCAACTTATGGCATCAACGTTTGGGGCATCAATTAACAACACCACTTCAGGCACTTTCCAAATCCAACCCAGAAATTACTTTTGATTCTAAATGTTTTTGTGACGTTTGTCCTTTAGCAAAACTAACTCGTTTGTCTTTTCCATCTAGTTCAATAAATTCGGTTGCACTTTTTGATTTGATCCATTGTGACATTTGGGGTTCTCATAAAATAAATTCTCATTCGGGAGCTCGTTATCTCTTAACAATTGTTGATGATTATTCTCGCTATACTTGGATTTCTTTTATCACTTTTAAATCTGAAACTCAATCGTTGCTCAAATTTTTCTTTTCGTGGGTGAAAAATCAATTGTGGGATTAAAGCCTTACGTACTGATAATGGAAAAGAGTTTTTAGACCTTCAAACGTTTCTCCGAGATAATGGTACCCAATTCCAACATTCCTGCCCATATACACCCCAACAAAATGGAGTTGTAGAACGAAAACATAGGCGCCTCTTAAATGTGGGATGAACTCTTCGTTTTCAAGCCAAAATGCCTTTACAATTTTGAGGGGAAGGCCTACAAGTAGCATGTTACTTGATAAACCGTTTACCCACTTCACTCTTATCCTATCAAACACCTTACCATCGTCCCCATAACAAACCACCCACATATGCCTATCTCCGTACATTTGGTTGGCTATGCTATGACACTAATCTTACACGCAAACATAAATTTGATGTTTGAGCTCAGAAATGTGTTTTTCTTAGGTATCCCGTTGGACAAAAAGGCTATCGGGTTTATGATTTAGAGTCACAATCATTGTTTGTCTCTCGTGATGTTGTGTTTCATGAAAATAATTTTCCATTTTCTCTTATGCCCGACCCTCATGATGATCAAAATGATGAGCATGTCTTACCCTTGCCATTAAACAGCCATTCCGACCCAGAAATAGCCTCCCTAGACTCCTGTGCCACATAACACTCATTACTTCAGGCCACAGCGCTCATCCTAAGACCCATAACGAACCTGAAACCCGATAGCAACAAGCCATGGTGCAACCCTTGATACAGAAACCCGTGACCTCAGCATCGCAACGCCATATTTCAGGCTGTGGCGCGAATC
Source organism: Dipteronia sinensis (assembly GCA_033220585.1). Classification (NCBI taxonomy): domain Eukaryota; kingdom Viridiplantae; phylum Streptophyta; class Magnoliopsida; order Sapindales; family Sapindaceae; genus Dipteronia; species Dipteronia sinensis. The sequence continues at coordinate 61,227,722 of CM065639.1, forward strand.
AACTTGTCCTTAATTCCAAGCCTATCAACCTGATACCTGAAGCACCCCACCGATCCTCTTGCATTACCCGTCCACCCTTACATCTCCGGGATTATGAAGTAAACCATTCTAAGCTACTTGATCCAAGTTTCTCATCTCTTTCAACCATGTTCAGCACGCATCACCCGATATCAAGGTACATTTCATACTCCAATCTTTCTACTGCTCATCAATCTTTTATCAATGTTGTCTCTCACTTGGTCAAGCCAGAATCCTATGAGTAGGCATGTAAGGATTCTAAATAGGTTTCCGCCATGAAAGATGAAATATCCTCTCTTGAAGCAAATAAGATTTGGAGCATGGTTCCATTACCACATGGTCATCGCTCTATTCGCTGTAAGTGGGTGTACAAGATCAAGTATAATTCGAATGGGTCGGTTGAACGATACAAGGCTCGTCTCGTGGCTAAGGGTTTCACACAATGAGAAAGAATTGATTACACGGAGACCTTTGCTCTAGTGGCTAAGTTGACTACTTTCCGATGTCTCTTGGTCATTGCTTCCACTCATAACGGGTATCTTCACCAAATGGATGTCCAGAATGCTTTCCTTCATGAGGATTTAACCAAGGAGATTTATATGACCCTCCACTTGGTTTTTGTCGACAGAGGGAGCAACACTTGGTTTATCGACTACATAAATCCTTATACATACTAAAACAAGCTTCATGCAATTGGTTTCACAAATTCCTTTCTGCAATTCAGAAGTTTGGGTTCAAACAGTCACGGGCAGATTATTCTTTGTTCACTAAGGTTAGTAATGGCTCCTTGACTGCTATTCTCCTTTATGTTAACGATATGATCATCACAGGTAATGATGAGACGACAATACAGGATGTGAAGGATTTTTTGGGCAGCTGTTTCCGAATTAAAGACCTCGGCTTCTTAAAATACTTTCTTGAAATTGAGGTAGCTCATTCTAAGACAAGAATTTTCATTAACCAACGAAAATACACACTCGATATACTTGAGGAAGCAGGTCTACTCGGTGCTAAACCTACAAAGTTTCCCATGGAACAGAATCTGAAGCTTGCTTAGAATGAGGGGGAGTTGCTTAATGACCCAACATACTATCGTAGATTGATTGGAAAGTTGATCAATCTTACCATTACAAGACCAGAGATCACTTATTCCGTCAACACACTTAGTCAATTCATGCAACAACCCAGAAAGCCACATCTTGAAACCGTCCACCAGGTATTACGTTACTGGAAGAATGCACCGGGTCAAGGTCTATTGTTTCCTTCCCATGGAAAACTACAATTAACAGGTTATTGTGATGCAGATTGTGGAGGTTGTCCCGATACACGGCGGTCTGTCACGGGATATTGTGTTTTTTTTTTGGAAACTCGCTAATCTCTTGGAAGAGCAAAAAGCAAGTCACAGTGTCCCGATCTTCAGCAAAATACGAGTATATGTCCATGGCATCGATTACCTGCGTGTTAACTTGGCTACAATACTTATTGCAAGACTTTCAGGTGTCTCATCCGACACCAGCTTGACTTTGCTGTGATAACCAAGCTGCAATTTACATTTCAGTTAATCCGATTTTCCATGAGAGAACGAAGCGTATTGAGATAGATTGTCACACAATCCATGAACAGATACAAAAAGGAGAACTTAAAACCGTTTTCATAGAAAGCGGGAAATAGATTGCAGATTTATTCACCAAACCATTGGGACAAGTTGCTTTCCACTCTTTATTTGGCAAGTTTGGAGTTCTTGACATCCACTCTCCAACTTGAGGGGGAGTGTTAAAATAGGAAACTAATCTTCTTTATTATTACAATCAATCAATTAGTTATTACTGAGATTGATTAGTTATTATTGTATTGACTTACAATTGATTGATTGTAATTAGCCAATCAGTTTGTTATTATTGCATTGACTTACAATTAATTGATTGTAATTAGTTATTATTTAGGAATTTGTTATTATAATTGATTGATTGTAATTATTTACTTTCCTTTCCTATTACGGGAAAGTTCTTGTATATATATCTCAACAATGTATCACAAAAATCAATATGTAAGAAATACATAATTATTTTCTTTCTCTTCAATTTTCTTCTTATACGTTTTTCTCCACTTTCTCCATCCATTATCAAGTTTTCACACTAGCCATATAAACCTTAGCTAGCCAGACAAACTATGAATGATTCATTTTGAGACTTTTATGTTTGTTAAATTCAGACAGCAACATTAATAGAGATAGAGACTTGTATGATACAATTTATATTGAGCATATGATATGAAATCTCACCAGAACCACAAGTACAAGAGTAGTCTTTTGAGATATTCACGAGCAGCCCACATATATGGTGGAGAAATTAAAGAAATATTTATACACAGAGAGTGAAGTGAAAGAGATAGTGGTAGTTGAAGAAATTAGGTTTGATCTCCATGCAGAGAGAGAGAGAAGAAAAAAAGCTATAGCTATTTATTGAATAAAGTTAGTGCATGCATGTACGAGTACTTCAAATTTATTTCACATGCATTTCTCTTGGAAACTTGAAATTAAAGTGATGATCATCAGTTGAAAATTGAAAGATTGATCAGCTAACAGTATCAAATTATCAATAGTGATGGCAATTTGGTTTGTGGTCTGTGGGTTTGGTCTGATCGGTAGCTTTACTTGTACAAGTCCAGCTCTTGGTGTGTGTGATCGACATTGCAAGGACTTAAAAGTAGTGGATAGATTCTAGTATTGGGTGGTATATATTTTTTTCTAGTAAAAAAAAAATAGTCACTACAGCACAATGTGACTTTACGGATAAAACATTTTTTCAGTCCGATAATATCTCAAGTTTAAGTTGTCATTAGTATGTGTTAATATATATAAAAAAAAGGGTTAAAATTGAAACTAACCATATAATATATTAGTGGATATTTTATTTATACCCAGCATCAGTGTTTTGATTGTTTTTACCAAACTTTTCTCTGATGATACAAAAATACCCTTAATTATTTCTCAATTAAAGACACTGATCTTCTTCGATTAAACATATCAGTCTTTTTCAATTAAACACACCACCGTTCTTCTTCAGTTAAACACACCACCAGTTTAATTCCCGATGTATTTAATTCCCAATGTGTTTAGTGTGTTTAATCTAATGCATGGATAAATTTGTCTCTTCAGTGGAAAGTTTGGTAAAAACAATAAAAACACTAAATCCGAAAGAAAAAAAATAAAAACCCCCTTAATTTTTTGGTTAAAAAGTGTTATTTCCTCGATTAAAAAAATCAATTGGTTTAATGTTGGGTCAACTTGAACATGATTTCTTTAATTAATCCTATATCAGAACATGTCCATTTGAAAACGATTTCTTACAACTCTAACCTAATTTTTGAAGCTGGTTCTGTATTGTAAGTTCCTCATATTTTGATTGGCTTATTTCGTTGACAAACCGCATTGGGGATTATTCTTTGTAAGGGTAATTTAGGCCTCGTGAGTGTGATCAAGCTTCAAGGACATCATCTCTCTCAAAGAGCACTTCAAAGGTATCTCACTAGTTTAACTTTCTTTGAAGAGATCTAGTTGCACACACTCACTTGCATGCATTATTGTTCTTATCTTCATGTAATTGAATGATGTATTGTATGCCTCTTTTCACACTCCACACTTGCACATTTTGCACATCTCTTAGTGTGTTGAGTTTGCCCAGAAAAGAGAATTTCTTCTCTTGGCGCGGCCTAGACCGCTTGGCAAGACATGCTTGCACCGCGGCATACAGAGCGGTATACCTCAGCAGGGTCATGCTCCCTGTACCGCTTCCTGTACACTTGCACGCAAAGCGACCCAAGTCGCGGTGTTGTCCAGTAGGTATCTGTTGCCCATACCGCGGCCTGTGCACCTGTATACACAGCGCCCTGCACCGCGCTGTTGTCCAGACGGTGCACTGCTGTGTATACCGCGATCTGGACACTTGCCTGAGACGCGGTCCATCTAGCAGTATTGACGGGATTTTGTGCCCTAAGTTCAAAACGACGCTGTTTCAACTAGGGCTCCCTTATATATACTCTATCTTCTTCCTTGCTCGTTTTTTTATGAGTTCAAGAAGCCATTATTGAGAGGCCAAGCTTCCCTTAGAGAGAGAAACTCCCAAGAACTCATCTTTACTCAACCAAACACAAATCCATGTGCATTTAACCTCTTCAAGCATTATCTCATCATGGATTCTTCTTGCTTTCATTGACTAGGTAACTTGAACATGCCCTAAATCTCTTTGTATTTATTTATGTTCTTGTTTGCCTAAGGTTAGCTCTTTTATGTGATTTTATTGCATATCTTTATGTTTATTGGGATTTATAACATGATTGAGTTGTTGTTTGTTGGTTGAGAGCCTTGTTCATTAATAGCTAGCATTTAGGACGATTTTACCCTTCTAGCTAAATCTTCATGCATTTGCATTTAGATATTGATATCTAGGATTTGCATTTATTGATATCTTTAAATCCTTAGATAAGCATTTATTATTGCCTAGCATTAATTGCATGTTTGAATATCTTTTACATATTCACATAGGTTGTTTAACCTCTTCATTGATTGTTAAGCTTTGTGACTAAGTGAGTTAGTGCACAAGCTTGTGGTCAAGAATCACTATTAAAGGCCCGTTGGGTAGAGTGAAAGGGTTAGTGACCAAGTAGGTGTGACTTGAGGTCAACCTAGGTTGTAAACTTTCGTTCAAATAGTGGATTTGAGGACCGTAAGTGGCTAGAAGGATAGCCCGTGAGTTTTGCCCAGTTGGAGGGTTTCTCACGTAAATCAATCCTTGTGTTTTTATTGTTTTCCGCTTATTTATATTGGATTGATTGATTGCTAATATGGAGTAGGATTATTAAAATTGATTAAGTCGAAAAGTTGGTAATAAATCAACTAAAACCTATTCATCCCCCCTCTAGGTTGTATTAGACACACTTTGTGTATTTTCAATTGGTATCAGAGCGGGTTCCTAGATACACTTAGGTGATCCTTGCTCGTTGTGTGTCTTGCATTTTGTTTGTGTTTGTTGCATCATAAACATTCATCTCATTCATACCCAAACACTATGAGTGGGAACGGAAGTGGTAATGAGGGAGCCTCTAGCACAAGACCCCATTTGCTCACCGGAATAAACTATGCCTCTTGGAAAGGCAAGATAGAGTCTTACATTTGCCAAATAAATGACCGAGCATGGATGGCAATTGAAGATGGCTACACTCTTCCGGAAAAGACTCTTGAAGACGAAAGTGTAGTTCCCAAGCCAAAGTCGGAATGGTCAACTCAAGAGTTTGAAGCATCCAAGTGGAACAACAAGGCTATGCATGCTATTCTTTGTGCAATGGATGACAATTAGTACAAATTGATCCAAACAACAAGAATTGCAAAAGAGGCATGGGAGATTCTAGAGACGGCCCATGAGGGAACCGAGGTGGTCAAGGACTCCAAGCTTCAAGTCCTCCAAACACAATTCGAGCAAATTAGGATGGAGGAGGATGAGTGCTTCAACGACTTTCAAGTGAAGTTGATGGACATAGTCAATCAGAGCCATCAACTTGGTGATCCCTATTCGGATAGGAGGATCAAGCAAAAAATTATGAGGTCACGTAAATCAATCCTTGTGTTTTTATTGTTTTCCGCTTATTTATATTGGATTGATTGATTGCTAATATGGAGTAGGATTATTAAAATTGATTAAGTCGAAAAGTTGGTAATAAATCAACTGATTAAGTCGAAAAGTTGGTAATAAATCAACTAAAACCTATTCACCCCCCCCCCCCCCCCCCCCCCCCCCTCTCCCTCTAGGTTGTATTAGACACACTTTGTGTATTTTCATGCATGTTCAACATTTTTGGACTAGACATCGTGATGTTGGTTGCTCTGTTGCCTTGTCGCCTGCCTTGTCGCCGCCATTTTCAAAATCTACTTTGATGTCTCAAGATTTTTTTTCCCAATCCAAGTAATGTTAAAACCAGCAAAGTAAACCACGGCTTAATTCAGCCAGGCCATGTCACAGTTCAAGTTGTATAGTAAGCATTATGCAAATAAATATATACAACTCGTATTAAATATATAAACATGAAAGAGTATATGAATTTCCAGAATCCATGATAGCATAATAACCTTAAAAGAACAATAGGAAGTCTTATATTCTTTTCTCACCATACTCAGATTGTCTAATGAGGAGACAGTTCTGTAACACATGAGCGAGAGTAGGGACCCCCTATAAATAGTATAACTTACTAGAATCTTAACCCATAGATGATTTTCAACCCTAATAGGATATATGGCCAGTCCCAAAAGGAATACTAGACCCACTCATATACAATAGCACATACCATATCCTACATGTATATAATGTAGCTAAGTTGTACCAAACCTAACAAATATTGATCACAACTAAACGAGCTCTATCCGATCAATTCTCTCTTACTTAAACATTCATGTCCATTCGGTTTTCATAAACTCAAAAAAGAATATCATATGTTGCTCACAATTTTACAAATCTTACCGCCATATCCAGGAGCGAATTGTTGTGTGAGCTGCACGGGGCTGCAGCCCCGTCCACCATTTAAAAAAAAATTCAAGTTTTAAGTAGGCTTAAGTTATACAAAGTATTACAAACCTAACACAAGCCCAACACAATATCAACTAACAAGCCCAATATTCATTCATTTTGCCAGATTACCAAATTGCCACCATGAGTATGACCCACCTCTTGACTTTGAGTTCCGTCAGATCCCACAACTAATAACTCCTCGGTTTTCTTCTTTATTTTTGTCTTCTTCTCTCTGATTGTTTTCAGCTTTTCTATGTTATTTATGCTTTCTTTAATCTCTATCTATCCCCACTTTGATTTTTTTGAACAACCTTGGGACCACATTTACAAGAACTAAAAATGTTCATTCTTTTCTATTATTTTATTATTTACTTTTTTTATTTTGTTAGGTTTCATTATTATATTAAAATTGATTTAAGATTAATTTGATTTAATTAAATTTGTTTGTGATTTGTTTGTTGCTAAAATTATATGACATATTAGCATATAGATTGCTAAAAAAATTTATAACTAATATTTAGTTCAGCCATGTCAATAGAAAATCATGGATTCGCCATGGCCATATACACAACTACGAGTGGCCAGTATTTCAAAAAAAAACCCAAGTAATGTTAAAACCAGCAAAGTACACTGCCGCTTAATTCAGTCCGGCCATGCCACATGTTCAAGTACCCATATGGCCATATCCACCAGTGGCCAGTATTTCAAAAAACAAATAAAAAAAAACCATCAACATAAATTATTCGTCCAATCAATCGATATCCTTCTTCTATGGGTATTCTTCTTTTATGGGTATTCTGATATGTTCAAAACCATGCAAAGTCGTGCAACATTTCCACACTCCATCATGCATGCCGGTTTGGTGATGAAGACCAAGTCAAGAGTAGTTGTTGAAGTTGTTTATTGGCTTAGTTGTTGAATTCAATAAGTTAGCACAACATGCTTGTCTCTTGCACCCATTTCCTATTTTGTTCCTATTATTTGGGTTATTAGTTGTCAGTTTAGTATCCATGTAGTTAGTTGTCAGTTAAGTATCAATTTATGGCCTATAAATTGCAAACAGTGTTTAGAATGGAATTTATGTTGAATATTAATGAAAATATTTCCCAATCTCCCTGCTTTTCTCTTCTTTTCTCTCTAAATTCTTCTATGTAATTTTCAGGATCGGAAAAATACATAACATTTGGTATTAAAGCCGTTCGGTTCTTATGGATACTGAATTTCGTAACGAAGTTTACGAAATTTTGGCTCGTCATGAGTCCAAATTCGACCAAATTCAAAATACCCTCCACACCATTAGGAATGAACTTCGATCTCTGCATGTCTTTCACAAAGAGAGTTCATTTCAAAAAAACACCAATCCACCACCACCCTTGATCACAGCCACCATATCACTCCTACCACCACCCGTATCTCTCCAACCTGAACCACCAATTCCAACCCAAATTTCGACCGAAACCACACCCAACACAAACTAATCTTTCCTAAACTTGGTAGAGACGATCTCACTGGATGAATTTAAGGTGGAACCAATTTTTGACTTCAAAAATATCACTCCTCCTCAACAGGTCCAACTAGCATCCTTTCATTTAGAAGGAATTGCTCTCTGATGGCACGAGTGGTTAACCAAATTCGAAGACCCTCTCATTTTGGGCAAATCAAACAGATTGGATTTGGAACTCCCTATAGACCTATTCGGAATTTATCCTTGCGGACAAGGATAATTTGAAAGGGGAGGAATGATATGTTCAAAACCATGCAAAGTCGTGCAACATTTCCACACTCCATCATGCATGCCGGTTTGGTGATGAAGACCAAGTCAAGAGTAGTTGTTGAAGTTGTTTATTGGCTTAGTTGTTGAATTCAATAAGTTAGCACAATGTGCTTGTCTCTTGCACCCATTTCCTATTTTGTTCCTATTATTTGGGTTATTAGTTGTCAGTTTAGTATCCATGTAGTTAGTTGTCAGTTAAGTATCAATTTATGGCCTATAAATTGCAAACAGTGTTTAGAATGGAATTTATGTTGAATATTGATGAAAATATTTCCCAATCTCCCTGATTTTCTCTTCTTTTCTCTCTAAATTCTTCTATGTAATTTCCAGGATCGGAAAAATACATAACATATTCTTCCAATTAATCGATATCCTTCTTCTATTTCTCAGTTGTCACCTCTGTGTGAGCTCTCATATTTCTCGTAACCAGGTCCATCCGTCATTTTTGACTCAAGAGTCTCCATCGAGCAAACTCAGGGGTGCCCTATCAGGATCTGAGTCAACTCGTGATGGGCCCAACCTAAGATTGACTACGAATTGGCCTTGGACTAGGTCTAGCGACCATTCAAAACCATTGGTTCAAGCAAAGCTTAATTTTAATTTTTCTATAAAAAAATTTTATTTTTAGCAAAGTAATTTTTTTAGAAAGATAATTAACTGTAAAATGCTCCTTTAAAATAACTGTAAAATGCAGCTATTTTCCACACAAGCACTCAATTTTTTATTTATTAAAATAACATAAATTTCAAGAATAGGCATGAGAAAGCCATTGGAGCATCTGACCAACAGGAATTGATCAGTAGGTGACTGTAGATAAGTATATATTTTCCATGAAAACTGTCGATGGTTAAATTTCATAAACAAGGTAATAAATTCAGAGGGGTCGAGAAGGCGAAAACGACTTCAGAAACGGAGAAAAGGTATCTCTAATAATGTGTTTTTGCCAATTTAATCCTGTCAGAATAAAAAGAAAATATTTAGAATCAAAACAATTGACGGCTAGGATTAGGGATGGGCATTGGGGAAATGGGGATAGATATAGGTCCCTCATCCCCGTTCCCATTTCCAAAACCCTTCTTCATCGCTCCCCATTTCCCCATTTGGGAAAAATGGGGATGGGGGAGTTTTGGGGGGAGGTATCCCCATCCTCATCCGTTTCCCCGTTTCTCAAGTTTTACTAAAACTTACATATTAGAAAAAAACTATAAATATACATACTTAGTAAGTTAGGGTTAAAAAAATAGAAAGAATAAGAAATGATTATGTATCACGAGATTAGATGAGGTCGGAAAAAAGGTCAGATCAACAGATAATCAAAATCCTAAGAGAAAACATTGATTAATGAGAAAATTATCATAGTGGCCACCCATTTGGTCTCGCTCTATCAAAATGGTCATTATATGATAAATTTAGTTCAAAATAGTCATTAGTTGAGAAATTCAACACTATTTTGGCTTCCTCTAGTCCAAACGTTTAGTCTTCCTTTGTTTTGGCTCGAGTCGGATATGGGTCAAATATTCAAACGTTGTTGATCTGGTTTGTAACCGATACTTATATAACTATTTTTTAAAATATTAAAAATATAAAAGGATATGTAAATACACAAAGTGTGTCTAATACAACCTAGAGGGGGGGTGAATAGGTTTTAGTTGATTTATTACCAACTTTTCGACTTAATCAATTTTAATAATCCTGCCTCATATTAGCAATCAATCAATCCAATATAAATATACGGAAAATAATAAAAACACAAGGATTGATTTACGTGAGAAACCCTCCAACTGGGCAAAAACTCACGGGCTATCCTTCTAGCCACACATAGAGATGCACATTTGGGGAATGGGGATGGATATAGGTCCCCCCATCCCCATCCCCACTTCCCAGACCCTTCCCCCATCCCCCCCCCCATTTCCCCGTTTGGGGAAAATGGGGATGGGGAATTTTGGGGGGAGGTATATCCATCCCCAACCCCAGTTCCCCGTTTTCCCCATTTTTTTCCATTTTTCCCCGTTTCCCCGTTTCCCCGTTTTCCCCCATTTCCCAAATTGATCATGTTCCCAAATGTAAGACCTAAACTTTCGTTTTCGTACCTGGTCTTCAGAGCGAATTTGACTGCTACTTTCTTCAACATTAACCACATCATGGTCCACATTATTTGAATTAACTTCTGGCTGAGAAGAAATTTAACCTAAAAGTGTAGTGTAGCAAGTTAAAATCGACACTATAATTTAAATAGAAAACAAAGCTGTCAAGAAATAGTGGAAATAACATAAAACAAAACCAAAAACAGAGGATGTAGACAAAACAAGAAAGTGAGAAACAATGGTGGACCTAGTGGTTGTCGACTTTATAACTAAAGTAAGACAAAATATGTTCACAGTACTTCACACATCACACAACACAGTACTTCACCTTACTTTTGTTTTTCAGCGTTCTTGCACATGATGGATAGTAGACAGTGGACTAGTGGAGAGAACTGGCACCAGCGGAGAGAAGTTGAGAGTCTGAAACTGATGTGGACAGTGGACTAGTGGAGAGATTGAGAGGAGCGGCAGCAGCAGTAAATGAGAAGAGTGAGAAATGAGAAATGTTAAGACTTAAGAGTAAATGAGTATATATAGTTAGGGTTTTTGAAGAGTAATTTTTTTTTTAATTTTTATTTATTTACTTATTTATTTATTTATATATTTTTTGAGGGAAATGGGGAAATGGGGGAAATGGGGATAGAGGGAGGTCACCCCATCCCCATCCTCATTTCAATATATTTATGGGGAAAATGGGGAAATGGGGATGAGGGGACCTCCCCCCATCCCCATCCCCATTTCAATTTGGGGATGAAAATTATCCCCATCCCCACCCCATTCCCCATTTTTCCCCAAAAAAATTTCCCCAAATGGGGATGGGGGCGTGGGGATTTGGGGATCCGGGGAAAAATGTGCATCTCTAGCCACACACGGTCCTCAAATCCATTATTTGAACGAAAGTTTACAACCTAGGTTGACCTCAAGTAACACCTACTTGGTCACTAACCCTTTCACTCTACCCAATGGGCCTTTAATAGTGATTCTAGACCACAAGCTTGTGCACTAACCCACTTAGTCACAAAGCTTAACAATCAATGAAGAGGTTAAACAACCTATGTGAATATATAAAAGATATTCAAGCATGCAATTAATGCTAGGCAACACTAAATGCTTATCTAGGATTTAAGGATGTCAATAAATGCAAATCCTAGATATCAATATCTAAATGCAAATACATGAAGATTTAGCTAGAAGGGTAAAATCGTCCTAAATGCTAGCTATTTATGAACAAAGCTCTCAACCAACAAACATCAACTCAAACATGTTATAAATGCCAATAAACATAAAGATATACAATAAAATCATATAAAAGAGCTAACCCTAGGCAAACAAGAACATAAATAAATACAAAGAGATTTAGGGCATGTTCAAGTTACCTAGTCAATGAAAGCAAGAAGAATCCATGATGAGATGATGCTTGAAGAGGTTAAATGCACATGGATTTGTGTTTGGTTGAGTAAAGATGAGTTCTTGGGAGTTTCTCTCTCTAAGGGAAGCTTGGCCTATCAAAAATGGTTTCTTGAACTCATAAAAACAAGCAAGGAAGAAGATAGAGTATATATAAGGGAGTCCTAGTTGAAACAGCGTCGTTTTGAACTTAGGGCACAAAATCCTGTTAATACCGCTAGATGGACCGCGTCGCAGGCAAGTGTCCAGACCGCGGTACACACAACAGTGCACCGTCTGAACAACAACGCGGTGCAGGGCGCTGTGCATGCAGGTGCACAGGCCGCGGTATAGGCAACAGAGGCCTACTGGACAACACCGCGACTTGGGTCGCTTTGCGTGCAAGTGTACAGGAAGCGGTACAGGAAGCATGACCCAGCTGAGGTATACCGCTATGTATGCCGCGGTGCAAGCATGTCTTGCCAAGCGGTCTAGGCCGCGCTAAGAGAAGAAATTCTCTTTTCTGGGCAAACTCAACACACTAAGTGATGTGCAAAATGTGCAAGTGTGGAGTGTGAAAAGAGGCATACAATACATCATTCAATAACATGAAGATAAGAACAATAATGCATGCAAGTGAGTGTGTGCAACTAGATCTCTTCAAAGAAAGTTAAACTAGTGAGATACCTTTGAAGTGCTCTTCGAGAGAGATGATGTCCTTGAAGCTTGATCACACTCAAGAGGCCTAAATTACCCTTACAAAGAATAATCCCCAATGTGGTTTGTCAACGAAATAAGCCAATCAAAATATGAGGAACTTACAGGATAAACAAAACTCTGTTCTTTTTATCTGTTTGCCAAATTGTATTTATATATTTGAATTTAAAGTGTATGACCTAAAATTCAATTGTAAGGTAAAATTTGTATATTTAATTGTTTGAAAAACAAAATTTGGTTAAATGAAACAAATCAATTCAGTTCAGATATGGGTCACACCGTTTCAAACGTATTTGATTATAGGATGGAAATTGAAAACATATTCGGGACACAGGTCGGGTATGGAGCACCTTGCCCCAACCAGGTTTCAGATATGGGGCTTGATATGATCTGTTGTCATACTTACGGTACGGTCACATAGATATTATGGATGGGATTAGACATGAACCAAACTGGCAAACCAGACCGGAACCACCGGCCAAAAACCATAACCAGAACAGGAAAAAACGGTTCCGGTTCAGGTTCCGATTCTTTTGGTTGCAGAACCGGCCGGTTCGAACCGGACCAGAACCGACGGTTCGGTTCCTGTTCGAACCGGCCGGTTCCAATGTTTTTATTATTTTTTTAAACCGTTGGGCCCAACGGCCTGCTGACATCAGTGGACCGTTGGGACTCCTACAGTTCACTTTTTTTTTCTTTTTCATTTCTATAAATACCTACCCCATCTGTTCATTTTTTCCCCACCCCAATTTCCTCAATTCTTTCTAATTCTCTCTAATTCTCATTTCTCAATTCTCTCTCAATTTTCAATTCTCCAACTCTCCACACTCCTCTCCAAGAGTCCAAGTTTCCAATTTATATTATTTGCAATTACTAAATTAGTAAGTTTCCAATTTATTTTATTTACAATTACTAAGTTTCTAATTTATTTTATTTGCAATTTATCTGATTTCCAATTTATTTAATTTGTAATTAGTCAATTACTAAGTTTCCAATTTCATTTATTTACAATTTATTTTATTTGCAATTACTACGTTTCCAAATTCCAATTTATTTTATTTACAATTTATTTTATTTGCAAATTGCAATTACTAACTAATAAGGTTCTAATTTTCTTCTAAATTTATTTCCTACCATTTAATCATTTATTTTTATCAATTTTTTAACATTTTTTGTTCAAGGAATTTTACAATTCAATTTTTAAAATGGCAAGTGAAAGTGGTAACGGTCTCAGGCGTTCTGTTTCGATGAAAGGTAAGGGTCGTATGACGGATAATCTCAGTCATGACGACCATGCCTATCACGAGTATCTACAACACCAAGTCTATGGTAAAGACCTAGGCCTAAACTTTCCTCAATCTCATCCCTCTCTAAGAATTTCTGAACCCGATCCCAATGCCACCCCCATTTGACAAGCCAATCAGAAAATATGTCTGATCTTGGCCCTGATAGGCCTGATGGCTCTGATCCCAACCCCCCTCCAGATTTTGATTTTGATCCACATAGGGAAGAAAAGTTACCGAAGCAGGTCAAATCTGATCTTTTCGTACTCTATATGAAGAAAGTTACGCAAGAAGATGGAAGTACTGTAGTGATTTGTAATTACTGCAAAAAGTATTTAAATAGCACAAATCTGGAGGATAAGGCACAGATCGGAAGCATATAACGAACGCACATCCAGACGCACATGCCAGTTCGAGTTCATAAGATCAAATTTTCAGGTACGCTACCCCTAACCAACAATTATTTATATATAGTGATACACAAAATAGAGAAGAATTGGTTAGAATGGTTGTAGTAGAACACTTATCATTTAGTTTTTGTGAAAATGCTGGTTTTAATAAATATTGTCAACGAACATTAAATCCTGCTGCATGTTGTGTTCCTAGAGCCACACTCACAAAACACTTGAAAACATTTATGAAAAAGAAAAGAAAATGTTGGAAATTTTTTTTGAAAAATATAATGGTCGTGTTTCCGTATGTGCCGACATATGAAGTGACCATCGGCAAATGTGATCGTACCGATAAATACACCTTTTGAGGCCCCCATTTCCTAGCTTTTGTTCTTGTTTTCGAGCATTTTGTTATTATTTAATGTGTTTGTGACCTTTGTGTAGGTACATATTCCCTACGGAAGGTGTTTGAGTTTAACTGAAGTGTTTGGAGGTTATTTGGATAGAATTTGTAATGGCCCGTGCAGAACACCCAACTTTGGAAGGTCATATCTCCCTCCTCATATTGAACTACGCTGCCCATTACCTATTTTCAAAAATCCCTAGATGTATAGTTTCCAATGCTTTTTATAGATTGTGATTCTAAGGTTTCTGGAGGAAGTTATGGTTGTTTCCGTAAGAGTACGCAGAGCTGTCAGGTGTACAGTGGAACATACCGCGGACGTACCACGGAAGTACTGCGGAAAGGGGCAGAATGTACCAAAAAGTGATCCACGGTACGCCCGTCCAAGCGTACCGTGGAACTTACTGCGAAAATGCCCAGAATTACGATTTTCAGCTATTTTCTGAGGGGTATTCTTGTCATTTCACCCCCAAAGTCGTGCCCTAACCTCCCCCACTCTATAAATACCCCATCTTCTCACCTCTCTTCAAAATCCCTCTCCCTCTTTGATGCCTCTTCTCTTCTCTCTTCCATTTTCTTCCATTTTCTTCATCTTCTTCACCAATAAGTGAGAGAAATAGACATGGAGGTTTTTTCTCCATGGGAGCTCACCATACACCTCTACAACACCATTTTACACTTTCTACATCCATCTTAGAGTAGATTGCAAGGAATTAGGAACCAATTTCGAGCTAGGAAGGCTATGAGCATCTTTGGAGGACTTGTCTTCAAGGGTTTGCTCTTATTTGCTCATTTCTTTGTATTTCTTGTTGTCTTTGATGTGTATCCCCAAATTGGAAATTTTGTAAACCTACACTTGTGTAATACATGTATATTTGATCTTAAATTTGGTTGGGTTTTGTTTTACTCTTTGTTAATTGCATGATTTAAACTCTTGTTGTGATATTCATGTGTGTGAAGGTTTGAAATTGATATGTATGCATGATTGGGATTATGAGTAGAGTAATTTAATGTAGGAGTAGAGTAATTTAGCTTCCCATGAGTGTTTGTATGTTAATGGATGACCAAAATACTATGTGTAGAGTAATTTGAGTATTAGGGATTTTCGTCCAAAAGAGTAGAAAAGGTTTAGTTCATGCATTTAGTTGCTAAATTGTTCTTGGTTCACATCCTTGTGCTTAATGGATCTTTTTAAGACACATTTGCCTATCCTTGGCCTAATTGGGTGATGAATTGATTTTGGAAAATTTTCCAAATCAAGAGAATAAACCTTTAACCTAAATTGAATGTCCTTAATGTTAAACAACCAACTTTGTTGCACATAGTTGTTAGGTGAGCTTGTTTCCATTTTTAGCCGTCCTATGGAGATTAACAAAACCAAATCCTTATCTAGAGTAAAGATAAACTGAACTCCTCTTGTGATTGTATTGTAATATGGATATTTAGTGTGCTTAATGCTTTCACTCGGTTAGCCACCTTATGAATGACATTTAGGTTGTGTGTTATATATCGCAAGGTTCACATTAACATGCTCAGCGTGGTATCCTCTACATTTGACCAGAAAGTTGAGAGATCACTAGGCTGGCGTGTAGAGCTCTTGTGTGTGTCCCACAGTCCTTAATGGATTCATACATACTTTGTATGTGTGGATGCAATCTCTATGCCTTCGAGAGAGGGTAGAGATTAATCAAGGGGACACGAGCATATAACATACGTGTTGTATGAGTATCTCGTATTTTTAATTCTTTTACTTGGTTGTCATCCCGTATTTGGTTAGCCTCATGGATGGATTATTGGCTATAGTATGGCCCACGCGGTTACGCATTACATGCCCAACTAAATGTCTTATGTATATGATTAGAAAGTGAGAGTATCACTAGGCTGGCGTACATGGCTCTTTTATGTGTGTCACGGCACTTAATGAATCCATGCTTTGTGTGGATGTGATCTCTAAGACATCGAGAGAGATTAGAGATCAATTTAGAGGACACGAGCCTATGATATACCTGCACATTTGAGAGACTAAGTGAGTCTAGTGCTTAATTAGGAGAATTGTTATGGTTGAGTCATTTCCTTAGCGTATCAATACATTTCTTGCATCTCTCCATTCCATCCTATCTTGTATATATTATAGTAGTTAATTCATTTAGTTATGTTATGATATATATGTCCGCACATGCAATGCATGAGTCCGCTCGGCGTGTTATATAGCTAGAACTAAAGACAATCGACGAATCTCACCTCCCTATGGAACGATACCCTCGCTTGCCGCTTTGCTAGTTTTCATAACTATATAGCACATTGTGTAGGATTTTTTATAAATATCTTTTTGGGATCCGCAATTCCCTAATGACAAAATAGCGGGTATCAAAATGCATTCATACATGGGTGTCACTTGCTATTATATGGATAATGCATAGACTATCCAAAAAAGAATTATTGCAATTAGAGTTTTTGATGATAAACACACTGCTGCTAATATTTATAAACAGCTTAGAAATATTTTTGCAGAGTATAAAATTGATAACAAAATTTTTGCAATTGGTTTTGATAATGCTTCTAACAATACCGTTGTTATTCCTACTTTAATTAAATTATGCAAACCTTATCTTGGGGGTAAATTTTTTCATCAAAGATGTGTATGCCATGTTTTCAATTTATGTGTTCAAAAAGGATTAAAAACTCTTGAACATTTTATTCAACATATTAAAGATGCCCTCTATTTTTTGTAGAAACGTCCTTCTGTAATGAAAGCTTGGACAGCATATTGTAAACAAAATGGTAGGCGTGTCATTATATTTCCTCGTGATGTTCTTACACGTTGGAATTCTACTTATAAATTGCTTGCTAGAAGTTATGAATATAGAGATTTATTAGTTACTTTTATTCAATATCATGTTAGTCACATTAATCTTTATCAAAGTCATTGGGATGTTTGTAGCAATGTTTGTGGTTGTTAAAAGTTTTTATACTGCTACTAACAATTTATCTGGTGTTTATTATCCTAGAACTAATTTATTTATTATTGAGAGTCTTAATATTGCTGGTGTCTTTGCTCATTGTGAATCCGACTTACAATTACATGAGTCTGTTACTGCTATGAATGAAAAATGGTTAGAATATTATAAGGAGTTTCCAAATATTTATTTGATTGCCATGTGTTTTGATCCACGTTGTAGATTAGAAAGTTTGTCTGATTATCTATCTGTTTATTATGAATAAGGTTTAAAAATATATTATGATATTGATATGTGTTGTGCTATGGTTAAGAAATTATTGTATGATTTATATGATGAATATCTTAGAGTTTATGGTTCATCACTAAATATAGATGTTCCACAAACTCAAAATGTATCTCGTTCCTCATCTTCCTTTGGATTTATTAGTTTAGGGTATAATCTTTTATCCAAAAAAACAAAAAAAATCACGAGGTTCTTCTTCATCAAGCTCCACCACATATTCCGAGCTTGAATCTTATCTAAGTACCTCTTTTGAGTTCATAGAAGACACTGAAGTTAAAAAAATTGATATCCTACACTGGTGGAATGAGCATGAAAGGTACTTTCCAATCTTGGCTATAATAGCTAAACAAATCTTTTCAACACCAGTTTCTACGGTGGCGGTGGAACAACAGTTCAGCACTGGTGGGAATATTCTAGACCCAACACGTTCCCTTATGAGTCCGATATCACTTCAGATGCAAGCTTGTGTCGAAGATTGGACGAAGGCCTAATATTGACAACAAGAAATCGATCAGAAGAAACCCTACGATTTCTTTAAAGATGACAAACAGGCTGAAAGCCGAACTAATGATCATGGTAATGATTAGTCCACATCATCTCCAAACCTGCAATAAAAGGTAAGAGAACTATGTGGCATTTGATTCCTCTAAACCTTTAAGATGATACGTAGGCAACTTAATTGTGGTAAAAATTAAGTACAAGGCCAATTTTATATTTTTTTAGTTTTATTTTAATTTAATTTAATTTTTTAATTTGTCATTTATTTATTTTATTTTATTTTACGGGTGACCCAATAAAATATATTTATAAATTACAATTTTAGACGGCTAATGTTTTTATGAAATACAATTAAATTAAAATAAATAAATCAATAAAAAAAACGGAACCAGCGTCATGTCTAGATGGGATTAATTATTGGCTGTCCTTTATATTTTTGGAGGATGGAGGTACTGACGTACTGTGATCATTTTCCTCGTTACCGACAACATAGGTACCAAGTTGCAGAAATTTCATCATTATACCCATATATATAACTTCAGATCAAACCATGATCATGATCTGCATCATCAATATATAAACAATGGCCTTGCCAACCTTGATCAAGAGAGTATTCACTTTCTCACTTGTTTATTTTTCAATATGTGTTGCTTCTGATTCTACTGAAGAAGTTGATGCTCTTCTCCAATGGAAATCCAGCCTTCAAAATGATCAGAGCCCATCTCCCATGAATTCATGATCTGTTTCTGACCATGAAAATGTCACAAAAAGCCCATGTAGTTGGTCAGGAATTTCCTGCAACAATGCAGGAAGTGTCATTAGCATAAATCTGACAGGAACAAGTAATTTAAAAGGTACACTTAATGAATTCTCCTTCTCATCTTTTCCACACCTTACATATCTTAATCTTAGCAAGAATCATCTCTTTGGTACCATTCCGCCTCATGTCGGTAACCTCTCCAATCTCAAGTACCTTGATTTGTCGACTAATCAACTTTCTGGAGAAATCCCACATGAAATCGGTCTCCTCACACATCTAGAAGTCATGCGAATGGTTAAGAACCACTTAGATGGCTTGATTCCACGTGAAGTAGGTCAGTTAACTTCTCTTAACAAGCTTTTATTGTACGATAATCACCTAAATGGTTCAATTCCTGAGGAGATAGGAAACTTGATATCTCTTTTTAATCTAAACTTGAGCAAAAATCACCTTTCTGGTTCCATTCCTGCTTCTATTGGTAATCTAAGTAACTTAGAATTTTTGGATCTTGGCAATAACATGTTTTTCGGTTCGATTCCTGGGGAAATTGGAAACCTGAAGTCTCTTTCCCATCTAAAATTGAGCAACAATGACTTAAGTGGTTCTCTTCCTTCTTCCATTGCCAATCTAACAAATTTAAAGTTTCTTAATCTTCACATTAACCATCTCTCTAGTTCAATTCCTGAAGAGATTGGCAAGTTGAAATCTCTTCGCTTACTGAGGCTGAGCAAAAATCAGTTAACCGGTGTTCTTCCTCCCTGTATTGGTAATATAAGCAACTTACAAAAACTGTTGGTTGGATATAACAACATTTCTGGTTCCATTCCTCATGAAATAGGAAACCTGAAGTCTCTTAGACATACACGGTTAGGCGTCAATCAACTTACAGGTTCTGTTCCACCTTCCCTTGGCAATTTGAGTGACTTGAAATTGTTATATCTCCATCAAAACCAGCTTTCAGGTTTCATTCCTCAGGAAATCGGAAATTTGGTTAAGTTGACTAAATTTCTATTGAATGCAAACCATTTCAGTGGTAATTTTCCCCATAACATCTGCCAAGGTGGTTTACTTAAGTACTTTTCAGTACGTGACAATCATTTCAAAGGCCAGATTCTGAAAACTCTGAGAAATTGCACTAGACTATACAGAGTCCGCCTTGAACGAAACCAATTCACTGGAAATATAGCTGAAGAATTTGGTTTCTACACAAATTTGAGTTTGTTAGATATCAGCCATAATAAATTTTATGGTCAAATCTCATCAAACTTTGGCAAGTGTCCACAATTAGGCACTTTAAACATTTCCCGGAATGATATGTCAGGAATCATACCTCCTGAGATTGGAAACGCCATTCAACTTCATCAACTTGACTTGTCATCAAATCATTTACTTGGGGAGATTCCATTGGAGCTTGGAAAGTTGACTTCTCTCAACAAGCTGATCTTGAATGGGAATCAACTTTCTGGTAGTGTGCCTCAGGAACTTGGATCACTCACGGAACTCGAGTACCTAGACTTGTCAGGAAACAGATTCAGCAAATTAGTCCCGGAAAGTACAGGGCAATGGCTGAAATTGCACTATCTGAATTTGAGAAACAATGAGTTTAGTGGAGAAATTCCAGTTCAGTTGGGAAATTTAGTTCATTTGTCAGAGCTAGATTTGAGCCATAACTTGTTCCGTGGAGAGATACCGATTCAGATATGCAAATTGGAGACCTTGGAGATCTTGAATATCTCCCATAACCACCTCTATGGCTCACTTCCAAGAAAATTTGAAGAAATGTGTGGCTTGTCAAGCATTGACATATCCTTTAATGAGTTTCGCGGTCCAATTCCTGATAGCAAAGCATTTCGAAATGCATCCATAGAAGCTTTAGAAGGGAACAAAGGATTGTGTGGTGATGTTAGAGGACTTCAACCTTGCAAACCAGGCAAACAAGTCATTCGAAAAGGACCGATAATAGTCTTTGTAATTGTGTTTCCTATTCTAGGAGGACTTCTTGTTCTGATTGTGGTGATTGGAATGTTCATTCGAATCAGAAGTACGAGGAGTATGACAGATGCTGTTGATGATGATGACAATGAAGAAATTTTTCTGATACCAAATTTTGATGGAAAGATAATGTATGAAGACATCATAAGAGCAACAGAGGATTTTGATGCCAAGTATTTCATTGGAAGAGGTGGATATGGAAGTGTTTACAAAGCAAGATTGCCAACTTTAGAGAATATCATTGTAGCTGTTAAAAAGTTGCACTCATTATACTCTGGTGGTGATATGGAGTCTAATCATCGTAAAGAGTTCTTCAATGAAGTAAGAGCATTGACAGAAATACGACATCGAAACATTGTGAAGCTTTATGGTTTTTGTAGGCACAGTCGATGCTCATTTTTTATTTTTGAGTACCTTGAAAGGGGCAGTTTGGCCACAGTTTTGAGCAATGAAGCAACAGCAGCAGAATTAGACTGGAGTAAGAGAGTGAATGTAATAAAAGGTGTGGCGCATGCCTTGTCTTACATGCACCATGATTGCTATCTGCCAATTGTTCATCGTGACATATCAAGCAAAAACGTATTGTTGGATCTGGAATACGAGGCTCATGTTTCAGATTTCGGCACAGCTAAGCTTCTCGAGTTAGATTCATCCAATTTCACTCAGCTTGCAGGCACATATGGATACATAGCACCAGGTATATATACAAGGGACGTCTAATTTAAATAGTTAATTTTTCTTAATAAAAGTAGGAAAATACATATACATATCATAGTCTCTATTGTTTAACGTTTTGCAGAGCTCGCTTACACAATGAAAGTAACTGAAAAATGTGATGTGTATAGCTTTGGAGTGTTGGCGTTGGAAGTGATCAATGGGAAGCATCCAGGGGATTTTCTTTCCTCATCCTCATTGTCTCCCAACACAAACATAGAGCTCCATGACATGTTGGACCCTCGGCTTCAATCTCCATCGCTCAACACTCAGAGAAAACTCAAATCTATCATGGAGGTTGCCCTTTCATGCTTGGATGTAAATCCAGATTCAAGACCAACCATGCAGAATGTGTCTCATTTGTTATCCAAATTAATTTAACTTTTTGTAATACGCCTTAAGTTTGCTAAATCCAATAAAGAATATCATCGCATTAGTAATGTTATCATATTATTGTTGTAATGCATGACAGGAATTAAAGTCGCATAACCATACGTATATATTGAGTTGGCATAATCGTGCGTGTTAATTGAATCAGCAGAGCCATACTTAGATAAACTGAGTCGCGCACGGTAGAACCATACTTATAATAAGCACAAAACAAAGTAGGCATAGCCATACTTATAACTTATAAGTGCATTTTAATTAGTTCATCCAAAATTTCAGGTTCTCAAAGAGAATATTAAAATTCAAAACATCAGGTTTTAACAGGATATAAATTCATAACATCATAGGAGAATTACAAAATCAGAGAAAAGTATGAGAGCAACACAAACTTTTCATTAATCTTTATCTTAACAAGATGCACATGTATATTCATAAGGCTTAAAATTCACAACAAAGACAAATTTTTTATCTTTATTTGCATAACAATTGAGAGACATGTTTCATGGTTGGTCTTGATTCAGGATTTACATCTAAACACGAAAAGGCCAACTCCATCATAGAAATAAGTTTGTCTAGAAAATCAGGAGAAGGAGATGGAAGTCTTGGATCCAACATGTCATCAAGCTCTATGATATTTGTATTGGGAGATGAAGTTAAATATGAAGAAAGAAAATCTTTGGGATGCGTCCCTTTGAATACTTCCAATGCTAACACCCCGAAGCTACACACGTCACATTTTTCGGTCACCTTCGTTGTATAAGCAAGCTCTGCAAAATTAAAGAAATTGTATTTATCATTTGAATGGTTTCTATTTGATTTTACTAAAAAATATCGTAAAGAATATATCAAACTTTCTCTTTAAGAAAGAAATTAACCTGGTGCGATGTATCCATATGTGCCTGCAAGTTGAGTAAAATTGGAAGAATCCAAATTGAGAAGCTTAGCTGCACCGAAATCCAAAACACGACCTTCGTATTCCAAATCCAACAACACATTTTTGCTTCATATATCTCGATGAACAATTGGTGGGGAGCAATGGTGGTGCAAGTAAGACAAGGCATGGGCCACACTTTTTATTGCATTCACTCTCTTATTCCAATCAAACTCTGCCGCTGTTGTTTCGTTGCTCAGGATTGTATCCAAACTACCCCTTTCAAGGTACTCGTAAACTGAAAATGAGCATCGAGTGTGTGCACAAAAACCATAAAACTTCACAATATTTCGATGGCGTATCTCTGTCAATGCTGTTATTTCATTGAAAAAGTCTTTTTGATTACCCATCTCACCAGGATGCAATGAGTGCAATTTTTTAACTGCTACAATATCCTCTGATGATGGAAGCTTTGCTTTGTAAACACTTCCATATCCACCGTTTCCAATGCAATACTAGTCATCAAAATCCTGTATTGCACTTATGATTTCTTCATACCTAATCTTTCCTTCAAAGGCAAGCAATCCTCCATTGTTTTCACTCCTTTACTGTTTCTCTGAATCTCTCTTCCTCTTTCTAAAACGAACCAAAATTACAATTGCTACCATTGAAAGTGCAACTGCTCCTGTAACAGGAAACACAACTTGAAAGAAAATTGTCCACTCTTTTCTTTGTTTGCCTGATGTGAGAGCTTTACAAGGTTGAAGAAGACCACTAACATTATCACCGCACAATGCTTTGTTACCTTGTAATGCTTCTAGGGATGCATTTCGAAATGCCTGGTTATCAGGAATTGGACCGCGAAACTCGTTATAGGATATGTCAATGCTTGACAAGCCATGCATTTCTTCAAATTGTCCTGGGAGTAAACCTGAGAGGTGGTTATGGGAGATATTCAGCTTCTCCAAGGTCACCAATTTGCCTATTTGAGACGGTATCTCTCCACGAAACAAGTTACAACTCAAATCTAGTTCTGACAACTGAACTAAATCTCCCAACTGAACAGGAATTCCTTGGCTGAACTCATTGTTGCTCAAATTTAGATAATGCAATTGCAACCAATGTCCTAGAGTTTCTGGGACTAACTTGCTGAATCTGTTTCCTGACAAGTAGAGGTATTCGAGTTGGGTGAGTGATCCAAGTTCAAGAGGAACAGAATCAGAAAGTTTATTTCCATTCAACATTAACCTGTATAGAGAACTCAACTTTCCAAGCTCTAATGGGATCTCTCCAACCAAATGATTTGATGACAAGTCAAGTTCATGTAATTGAGTTGAGTTTCCAATCTCAGGAAATATGATCCCATCAATATCATTCCCTGCAATCTTTAAAGTGCCTAATTGCGGGCACTTAACGAAATTAGATGAAATTGAACCATAAAACTTATTGTTGCTGAGATCTAAGAACTTCAAATTTGGGTGAATGCCAGACTCTTCAGATGTATTCCCAGTGAATTGGTTTCGTTCCAGGCGGACTCTGACTAGGCTCGTGCAATTTCTCAGGTTTTTCAGAATTTGACCCTCAAAATGGTTGTCACGTACAGACAAGTACTCAAATGATCCTCCTTGGCAAATGTTATGGGGCAAATTACCAATGAAATTGTTTTCATATAAGAGAAGTTTAATCAACTTAACCAGAATTCCGATTTCCTGAGAAATAAAGCCTGAAAGCTGGTTTTTATGGAGATATAAACATTCTAAGTTACTTAAATTACCAATCGAACGAGGAACAGAACCATTGAGTTGATTCTTGCCTAGACGTAGACAGGAAAGAGACTTCAAGTTTCCTATTTCCTCAGGAATAGAACCGGAAAACCTGTTGTCTCGAACATACAAAAATTCTAGGTTGCTTAGATTACCAATAGAAGGAGGAATTGAACCATTAAATTGATTTTGACTCAACCCCAGACTGTGAAGAGACCTTAACAATCCTATCTCTTCAGGAATAAAACCTGAAAGCCAGTTATTGCTAAGATTAAGAAAATTTAACCCTGTAAGATTGACAATAGAGGGTGGAAGAGTACCACTGAGTTGGTTTTTGGTCAATCTTAGATAGACAAGGGATTTCAGGTTTCCTATTTCTTCAGGAATCGAGCCATTTAAACAATTAGCTGATAAATCAAGGTACTTGAGCTCAGAGAGGCTACTGATTCGAGGAGGAATGGCACCAAACAGTTGATTCGTGCTAAGATTGAGATATGAAAGAAGAGGAAACGACGAGAAGGAGAATTGTTCAAGCATACCTCTTAAACCAGTCCCTATCAGGTTTATGCTCGCGACTCTTCCAGCCTTGTTGCATGAAATTCCTGACCAATTACACGGGCTCGTCGTGGCATTAACAGGGTCGGAAACAGCCCATGAAGGCAGCAGGGGAGATGGGTTCTGATTGTGGAGGCTGGATTTCCATTCCAGGAGAGCTTCAGCTTCTTCATTTGCAGTATAACCAGACAACATCAGCAACAAGACCGTGCAAACAAGAGAGAACACTGCTGTTCAAAATTGGCAACACCGTTGTTTTTATTTTTGTTATTGAATAATAAAGATCGAATCATGGTTTTGATCTCGTTATATAATTGAATATATAAATATATGGTAGACTTGAAAAAATTTCCAGGTTCTAGAGAATGTCAATCCAGGTTTATTTTCTTTTAATTTCTTGAACAAGTTCATGGAGAAAAACTTCTGCAATCTAAGAAATCATTGATGTGGACTGTAATAATTAAAAAATGATCACCAAATTACTCACCTAATGAATAAATAAATGACTCTGATTTCCAACATAGAATCATTCTCCATCAACTAGCAGAATTTCAAAGTACAATATTTAATGATGAGAAAAAAATCACAAACACAAGAAACTACTTTTAGTACTTTCCATAAGATCAGCTCTGATTGCTTGTGATGATCAAGATTGGCATCTGTGATCGAGACTGTGACATAGGTGTGTGTGTATATATATATATATATAAATATTTATATATATATATATATATAGAGAGAGAGAGAGAGAGAGAGAGAGAGACCTCTGATCAAGAATGTTATGGAAAATAAATTCAGGACCGAGGTTATTATACAACGTTGTGGAACCGGTTATATTAAAAGAACTGAAAATTCTTCTCACGGGGTATGTACATACATTAAAAATAAAGTGAAGTACCATGATCAAAATTATATATAGATCAAATGAAGGCAACGTGTGTCTCTGTTTCAAGAAATATAAAAAGTCATGCATATATGCACTTACAAACATATGAGCATGTATTTTTTTTTTTTTAAAGATAATCTTATGAACATATATGTATGACTAATACTAGACGTCTCAAATTTTTTTTCCAAATTCTGTCCCAAATAATGTGGCACGTGAGGTGTCAACATCTTATAAATCATAATGCTAGACGTCTCAAATTTTTTTTCCAAATTCTGTCACAAATGATGTGGCACGTGAGGTGTCAACATCTTATAAATCATAAGATTATGTGTTGTTGACATCTCACGTGCCACATCATTTGGAATAGAATTTGGAAAAAAAATATGAAACGTCTAGCATTACTCTATATAAATTGTTGTTTTTTAATATTTAAATATTGTTTTATCATAATTTTAACTTATTAAAACTAAAATTTTTCTGCACATCATCTCTTAATATAAACGGTAATGCATCTGCTCATCTACCTCCCATATGGTGAGGGGTTCGAGTCCGTACAGTCTTATATTAGGGCTTGTATGGAGCTCAGACAGATTTTAGAGCTTGTATTATACTCAGCCCGGTTTGACATCCATGCCCAGGTGAAAAGCTAGCCAGGCCAAGCTCGATCCAACGTAGATGTATTAAATAGCCCAACTCAGTATTGGAGTTGGCCCATGCAAAGTTAACTTGTCAATCGAAGCCTGACCCATATCAATTTCCACATTTTATGAATATAAATTATTTGATATTTGATATATTTAATTAAAAGTTGGAATTTAAAACAAGATCAATTCATTCAATATTTGATATATTTAATTAAAAAGTTGGATTTTGTGGGAAATAGATATAACTTTAACTTATAACCTTATTGTTGTAGACAGTGGTGGAGAGGGGTTGGCAGAGCCATGACCCTGTTCCCAAAAGAAAATATTAAAAATATCTTTAAAATTATATATATTTACTCTTCAATTTTGTAAAAAATTTACTTCGCCCTCTTTAATAGAGTGAGACTATTGCCACCAATAAAAATATTCTCACCGGACCCATTTACTTCAAACACCCAACATCAAAATTTAAAAATAACATTTTTACTCTATGCACCCATTGAGATTCCAAATATAACCCTAATTGACTACTCTTTATTATTCATAATTCTTCTCTCTCTACATGCTCAATTCCTTTCTATGTTTTTTTTTTCTATTTCATTTAAAATTTCCAACATTGTTATAGCAAAATAGAAATATCTATCAAACCTTTTTCTACTTGCCTTATATAAAAATGTATAAAGGCATCGCTAATTTGTGTTGGCGTACTTCTATTGATAATTATAGAATACCTATTGAAATCTAAATAACCCAGAAATCATTCTTTGTTTCATTAAATATGATTAAGAATCATCCTAATGAGTCTTGCAGAGAAGGTCAAGTAATAAAGTGCTTCATCAACTTTTCACATTTTCGACATGACGGAGAAAGGAAATCAGACCCTCTCCATCCATTAATATATATTTTTTAAAGTATTCTGTAAATAGTTGATGAATATTTTAGGTAAAATGACCCTTTTTCCCCTAAGTCTTTAATTTTTAACAAAATACCACGATGTTCATGTAATTAGGCCTTAACTGAGGTTGTTTGCCAATTTACTCTAAAATAAAAATAAAAAATCACACCAATCACGTTTACATAAGTTTGAACCCACCAGATCATTACTCCACAAATAATAAATCATTGTGCCCATCAACATTAAAGTAACACAAAATATGAATTTCCATGCACCAACCTGTTACTCCATCCACTAAGCAAAATCTAAAAGCACCATTTCCATTTCAAAAGCAAAAATAAAATAAAATAAAATAAAAAATACCATTTTTCCTCTTTCCCTCCAAACCTCCTCTACAACCCCTTTATAAGCCCCCCATCTACCCCTTCTCCCTCTCATCCCAAAAACAAAATCTCCTCTCTCTCTTTCTCTTTAAAACTTCAAAAAACAAAAAAAAAAACAAAGAAGAAAATATCTCTCTCCCTCTCTCTAAAAACCCCAAAAAATGGAACAAAATCTACAAGTGATACCCAAAAGAATATGGAGCATAGCACGTGCGGTATTCTTCATGCTAAGAAAAGGCTTGTCAAAGAGACTCCTTGTTGATCTCAACATGATGCTCAAGCGTGGCAAGATCGCCGGAAAAGCCCTCGGCAAGCTCATGCACACCCACAGCCACCACAACAACCACCATAGCAACCACCACTACAACAACCACCATGTGGGTCCCAACGAGTACGAATTCAGCTGCAGCAACACTCCCGCCTACACCTTCCCTAGCTTCCATTTCGGCAAGAAGAAGCTGATCAACAGCCATTTCTTCGGTTGCGCTCACGCGCCGTCCACACTGGAGGACGACACTGTGAAAGTGGTACTGGAGATGCTGAACAATAATAATAATAATAATAATAATGAGATGGCCATGGAGGCCTCCCCGGCGTTGCCCGGATTCGGAAGGAGCCCGTTTGTGAGGCAGTTGAGGATAACAGACTCGCCGTACCCGTTGAGGGACATCGATGAAACTAATGGGTATGTAGACAAGGCAGCTGAGGAGTTCATACAGAAATTCTACAAAGAGTTGAAGAAGCAGAAGATCAATGGCTGAGATTTAATTAGGGTTTTTGTTTTTTTATTTATTATTATGTTTAATAATTCTTCACTGGAGTTTATGGGCATTTTCAATTTTCAATTTTGTTGTTGATATGAGAATAAAATAAAAATTTTCATAGATTTCAATAATTTCTGATTTATTTTTCATTTTCTTATGGTACTAATAAGAAAGGAATGTTACTGGGATGTCAATTTTAATTCCTGTTCATCAGTTAATTAAATTTTAATTTTTTTTAATTGTTAAAAAATTGTTTTATTAAGTTTTCCAATTTTGTTGGCATAAAACAAAACTTTATTTATTTAAATTTCGTTTTATGTCAATAAAATTGGAAAACTCAACATAGGGTATTTTGTCTAACACTACAAGTCAACACAAGTATATTCCTAGAATACTAGCTATAATTTTATTTCTCTCCTTCTATTTTTATTTCTGTTTGTATAGAAAAGTTTTTCAAATATATCATTATTATTATTCTTTAGAAACAATGAAGATTTCAAATTCCCTTTTTAATAAAAATCATGCACACTTCAAATAATGTATACACAATCATTTGTTAAAAACTGAATTTTATTTTTTATTTTAGAAAAAAACTGAAGTATTTTTTACCCGTAAATGTTTTGTATTAATAATCTTTGAATTAGAGATGAATCGCAAACAGAAAACAATTTTAAAATTATTAAGCTATAGTTTCATATTTTTTTGGATATAAATTAAATACCATTTTAGTGAGAAAAAAAAACGTTCATAGTTTTCTAAAAATTAATCCATCCAAGCTCCAATATCATATGACCATGGCATTTTTTGTTAACATAATTGTCTCAGTTTCTCCTTCTTTGTTTGTTTTTTTTTTAATCTTGAAGTGGAAAAAAACTGAATGGTTCCACAAAACCCTAATTGTTTTATGATAAGAAATGGGTTTTTTTTTATCTTGAAGAGGAAAAAAATTGGACGCTTCCACACTTCCACAAAACTCTAATATTTTTTTATTTTATTTTAAAAAAAAATTATGAGAAGAAATGGCTTTTACAATTACAGCCTCACCACCACTATAGTACTTCCACTAGTTGCAATATAAGTTTACATGTCCTTATGTGATTCCACTAAGTAAAGTAAACCTATATTGCTGGCCCCCTTCTTAATTAAAACAAATACTTTTTCAACTTTTTCTTTTTCTCTCCTTTTTATTATTTTATTTTCAAAGTACCATAATAAGAAACTACCTTGTTATTAGGTTGTGAGATCAATTGGTCACTTTTGAAGATTGAATTCATAGTCACCCTAAAAAAAAATGTTGCAAATTTAAATGTACTGGTTATTAAAGGTTGTAAAGAGTTTTATCATGCCCAAACAAAATGAATTAAAGCATATGGTCATACTATTTGCAATAGAGTCAATGATGGTGGATTTAAATTATAATAGAGGTGAAAATTAAATATAAAAAAACAATTAAAAATGAAAAGTTAAAGAAAAGACGAAATTCTAAAATCTTTCCCATTAAAATCTGTTCTTGAAAGTTGAAATATTTAGGCTAGCTGTGTCAATTAATATGTTATTTAACTATTATATATATATATATATATATATATATATATATAATGACAACGAACATACATCAATTATCGAAATATCAAACACTATATATATGGTTTAGATATCTTGATTTAAGTTTATTTGGATCAGTTCAGATAAAACACTACATGTGTGATCCAAATATTTACTCTCTAAACCCATAATTAACTTCTATTTTATATATTTTTTTTAATCATTATTTATGTTGTTCTAAAAAAAATCATTATTTAAGTTTTCAACTTTACATAGGATATTCATATATACAACTCATTCTTCTTTTCACAGTCTACCAATTAATGTTAATATACCATCTTTAAGAAATTGGTCAGAAAAATATGGATTAGGTGTGAAAGATCAAACTTGTAATCTGTCTCGCAATTTAAATTGGCTGCTTACTCCAAGAAAAACAGTGTCTTCATCTTCATTACTGTAAAAAATAGTGGGAAAAAAAGAAAAGAACAAAGAAACATCTTCATATGGTAAGCTACCTACTTGTTTACTTTTCAGTTCTAAAATGGATTTAAAAGATTTAACAAATATATTTTTTATATTCATGATAAAGGACGTTCATTTAATCATAGCAATATCTCAAATTCGAATCATTGTACGTTATTGATAGTATAAAAAAATGATATCGTCAATATTACTAATAGTTTAACAATGATTGTTTTTTTTTCTCTCTATTTTCTTTTTATTGATTACGAATCGCAATCTTAGCTTGAGAAAGAGTATGAGAAAGAGTAAACGTCCAATCAAATCACAAGAAGATCGAATTTAACATACATACATATATACATCATTTGAATGGTATTTTGGCATTTTTCAAAATATAATTCATAAAAACCGCTCATTTAATTTCAATTACCTTTAAAAAAAATAATTCAATAATAATCTTTGAAAGCACAGATGGGAATTGGAATACATTGTTAGTTTTGACAACAACAATTCTTCAAAATAATAATATATTAATAGGAAGAAATCAAATGAACTAGATATATTGTTATTTCTTGCAGGCAATATCTTGTATTTGCTAGTATGATGGGCAAGATTCAATACTGATTAGTTGTCGTTTTAATTAATTAATATGAAGAAAAAAAAATGACATTAAAGGTGGTGGGCTGTGTACAGTTATAAATTCCAAAAAGTTTAGGTGATATGTTAGGTGGAGGTGTGTGAAGTGAAAGCGAAACTTGTAAGGCAAAAGTGTGGGCGACAGATGTCACTTTTTCAACTTACTTTCATTTTTTATTTTCAACTTACTTTCATTACTTTGGAGTTTAATTGATAATTATTTGTGGTTACTTTCAAATTTCAATGTATATAAATTTATCGATTTTGATTGATTAGTGATTACTATGGTTTTAATTGTATCAATTTTGATTTCATATATTAGATTGGTAATTTGTTTGATCGAAATAGCAAATCTTTGTCCAAGGTAAAATAACTAATTTAAAAAATGGATTTTTTTTAGCTCAACAACAATAATTAGATCTGATTGAATTTTAATAAATATAAGTCATTTCTAACCGTTAGTCCATCAAATATTCATGGGTGTTTGTTTAATGGCTTCATATAATTCAGAAATTAAATACAAATTTTCTAGGATCTTTGTATTCATATCTCTTATCATAAAATGCTATTCAATAATATATATTTAGCATAATTCTGCTAACTCAAACGAGACTATTCAAATATATGTCCTACATTAATTCTTGAAGGTACTCCAATGAGTTGAACACCATGTATCAACATCCTTATTACTTGTTAGTCTAAAATAGATCAATTAGTACCCTATTATAACAAATTGAATGATTTGAACATATGGTCAAACTCTAACTCATCAAAAAGTTGAATTTAATTGAATTCAAAGGATTCTTGAAGTGAATTTAAATGTGTCAATGTTAATAAAAGAACTAATTACACCAACCTCCCCTGAAGTTTGCTCTATTACATACGGAAACAACTTTATCGTTAATTGACACCCACCTCCCCTGTCGTCAGTCAACAGCCGTCAGACTTAACATTTGACCTTATCAAACCATGTAAAAGTCCAAAATAACCCTAAGTTTGTCTATTTACTTTTATAACCCTAGAAAAAGACAAAAACTATTTTTTTTTTAAAAACAAACAAAATAGGAAAATTTCAAAAAAAATTAAAATAAAAGAAGATGGATCTCAACCATCCATCATATAAATAGATGGTGGAGATTCATTCATTTTAATATGTAAACAAAAAATTATTACTGATTATTTATATAATACTTATTAATTATTTATTTATAAAAATGGATGGATGAGATTTGAAAATACATCCATCAAACCATCTCCACCGTAAAAAATAATATTATAAAAATAAAATAACTTTTTAAAAAACTTAAAAATGATAAAATATATCAACCTGCTATTAAAAAAACAAAATTATAATCATTATTATCATCAACCTTGCACCTTCCAATCTTCCATTCCCAAAAACTGAAACCCAACACAAATATTTATTGAATTGTCAAAAAAATCATCTGGAAACCTCATCCCACAAGTGACCTTTGACACTATCATCATCAAACCCAAACAACCCTTCCAATCAGTGGAGATTAAATAACAAGAGAAAATTTTCCATATCACTCTACCACTCATCCTTCCTCTCTCCTTCATGAGGCTCCATCTTCCTTGCCCACATCCAGATTTCTCAATTGCTCTTCTTAAAGATCCTCTACAACACAAACACTTCGACCACATCCAATTCGATTCCTCCAAACAACACCACCTCTCCCATCGAATTTCCTCTCAATAGACCTCTTCTGGCTCTTCAAGATCGGTTACTTCACCTTCTTCTTGATCCTCTACCTCATCTCCACCGTCGTCGTCTACACCATCGCCTCCATCTACAACACCAAACAAATCTTCGCTTCATCTCTGGATCTGATCCATCTCCGCTTCATAGCTCCATCTCGTTAGAGAAGTTTTTTAAGTTTTTTTTAAGTTTTTTTTATTGAAATTGATGAATAATGAGGTTTGGTGATGATAGTGGGATTGTGGTGTTGAATTTTGTTGTGTATGGAAAGAGATGGAGAAATGAAAAAAAAACATTGTGGTATTTATGAAGATTGAAAATACACAAAGTGTGTCTAATACAACCTAGAAGGGGGGTGAATAGGTTTTAGTTGATTTATTACCAACTTTTCGACTTAATCAATTTTAATCGTCCTACCTCATATTAGCAATCAATCAATCCAATATAAATATGCGGAAAACAATAAAAACACAATGATTGATTTACGTGAGAAACCCTCCAACTGGGCAAAACTCATGGGCTATCCTTCTAGCCACATACGGTCCTCAAATCCACTATTTGAACGAAAGTTTACAACCTAGGTTGACCTCAAGTCACACATACTTGGTCACTAACCCTTTCACTCTACCCAACGGGCCTTTAATAGTGATCCTAGACCACAAGCTTGTGCACTAACCCACTTAGTCACAAAGCTTAACAATCAATGAAGAGATAAAACAACCTATGTGAATATGTGACAATATTCTATCATGCAATTAATGCTAGGCTACACCAAGAGCTTATCTAGGGATTTAAAGATGTCAATAAATGCAAATCCTAGATATTAATATCTAAATGCAAATGCATGAAGATTTAGCTAGAAGGGTAAAATCGTCCTAAATGCTAGCTATCAATGAACAAAGCTCTCAACCAACATCCAACAACTCAAACATGTTATAAATGCCAATAAACATAAAGATATGCAATAAAATCATATAAAAGAGCTAACCCTAGGCAAACAAGAACATAAATAAATACAATGAGATTTAGGGCATGTTCAAGTTACCTAGTCAATGAAAACAAGAAGAATCCATGATGAGATGATGCTTGTAAGATGTTAGATGCACATGGATTTGTGTTTGATTGAGTAAAGATAAGTTCTTGGGAGTTTCTCTCTCTAAAGGAAGCCTGGCCTCTCAGAAATGGCTTCTTGAACTCACAAAAACGAGCAAGGAAGAAGAAAGGATATATATATGGGAGCCCTAGTCAAAACTGCGTCGTTTTGAATTTAGGGCATAAAAACCCGTTAATACCGCTTGATGGACCGCGTCGCAGGCAAGTGTCCAGACCGCGGTGCACATAGCAGTGCACCGTCTGGACAACAACGCGGTGTAGGGCACTATGCATGCAGGTGCACAGGCCGCGGTATGGGCAACAGAGGCCTACTAGACAACACCGCGACTTGGATCGCTATGCGTGCAAGTGTACAGGAAGCGGTACATGAAGCATGACCCTATTGAGGTATACCGCTCTGTATGCCGCGGTGCAAGCATGTCTTGCCAAGCAGTCTAGGCCGCGGTAAGAGAAGAAATTCTCTTTTCGGGGCAAACTCAACACACTAAGTGATGTGCAAAAAATGCAAGTGTGGAGTGTGAAAAATGGCATACAATACATCATTCAATTACATGAAGATAAGAACATAATGCATGCAAGTGAGTGTGTGCAACTAGATCTCTTCAAAGAAAGTTAAACAAGTGAGATACCTTTGAAGTGCTCTTGAGAGAGATGATGTCCTTGAAGCTTGATCACACCCAAGAGGCCTAATTTACCCTTACAAAAATAATCCTCAATGTGGTTTGTCAACGAAATAAGCCAATCAAAATATGAGGAACTTACAAAGATGAAAAAATATGGTGTGGACTGTGGAAGTTGAAGATGATTTTTTTTTATTTAATGTTTTTTCTGTTTGATGAAGATGGATGGTTGAGCAATTAATATTTAATGTTGGATAATTTTTTTTGTAGTCGGAGAGGATGATGTTTGCTTATTTTTAATTTTGTTTTTGGGATTGATTAGTATGATTTGTGTTTTATCTGGAATGATTTGTGATGTTTTTGTAGACTTTGATTGTATCTACCTCTATTTTTTTTTTAATTTCTGTTTTTTTTTCTTAATTTCTGATTTTATTTTTTAAAATATTATTTATTTATATTTTTTAAATAAATATATCTCCCTTTTTAATTTTTTTTAAAATAAGCTTCAAATTACAAAAATACCCTTAGTCTTGACTGTCAAACTTGATAACGGTTAAATTTGACTAACGGCAGAGGATGTGAGTGTCAATTAACAATAAAGTTGTTTTCGTGTATAAAAGAGAAAACCTCAGGGGAGGTTTGTGTAATTAGTTCTTCATAAAATTTAAAGTTTCAAACCAATGGTAGTGACCGACTATTGTTAATTTGATTTGTTTTTCCTGTTTATAATTAAATAAATTACTTTATCCAAATAAATAAATAATGATAACCCAATTTAAACTCTAATAACACTAAAAGAGTTCAAACGTCATTTAATGTAGATATTTTATGTAAATGATCGAACCCATTTGGACCCAATTATTGGTGAAATAAATCTCTCTGTCTGAATTGTTGTCTGTTGATTTATGAATTTTATGTCTTAAGAATTTACTAGAAGATCATCACAATTCAATTATTGGACTTCTCACTTCATATCATATCATTTTAATTTGTCATAGCAATTTTGATAACTTTTATAAATTTACATGAATGTCTCTGTTGAAATATTTGGAAGATTTTATTTCTTGTCATTTTCTATTTGGAGGTACGTAGATGACTAGTTGAAAACGAAATCAGCATAACATGAATCCAGAACAGCAAAAATTCCTTTTCATAATACTGTAGTTAATTATTATTCATGCAATCTACTTTGGACATGTGGAACTAGCTTTTGACTTTTTAAGTACAATAATATTAGTATAGTAAACAAGTACATTAATTTGATTTTCATTTTATTTTTAACTTACATTATGTCAAGTTGTGAATTTTGTCTAGGTTAACGTCAACATGTGCATCATGTGAATGATTAAGGAGATTTTGAATCGATACAAATTTAAATATAAAAAATATATTTATATGTGCATTTTTATTTGATTAGATTTGTTTTAGTGCAAACTGTGTACAAGTTAAAAGAACTCAATTATCAAGTATGAATATCTGAATTTAACAAAAATCCAAAAGTAATCTTTAACGGTCGAGATCAAAATTGTCAAAGTCTTGATCATATGTGTATGATTTTGATCAATATTTTCTTGATCATAACAAATCATGATCAAAAATATCTGAACTGTAGTTTTGAATGGTCTTTTATACAATCATGAGTACAAAATAATTTAGATCAAAACTAACCAGTGTTTAAATGCAATTTTATTAAATTCGGACTTTTTAGGAGAGAGAATGTAATGTCAAATTGAGTTGCATCTTGCATGAATAATTAATTTTTGAGTGTCGCGTGGATCCAAAAATATTTATATTGTTACTGACCTATTTTTTGGGGGTACTATAATAAGCTCCAATCATGCATGTTACAATCTTAGAATAAATGTCAACTTGGAGGATGCTTTAATCCTGAACTTCAAAAGTTTTTAAAAACTTTTAAAATATAAAATCTTTTTGATGAATTTGACACATGTTAAATTGAAGGAATTAACTTGGAATAACCAACTAATTATTTAAGCCCTAAAAGTTGTCTAAAAATATATTCAAACCCTATATGGAAAAGCAGTCAATAGATACAACTACTTTATTGATAGTTTTGTGCCCTATATATGGTATCGTATAAGTCATAATGTCCTTGCTCCTTAGCTGTTAAGTTTTTGACTTGAAATATATTTGATTGAAGCTTTAGAGAAAAATTTCACAAATAAATCATGATATCATGCATAAAAGTAGTATAATGAAATTATTAATATGTTAAACCCACTAGGGGTTAGTAGAATGGTAAGGTTTGATACGGTTAAAGACCATAGTTTTCTATCTCAAAGAATGTAGCTAGGGTTCGACAAAGGCCTTAGCTTCGAACTAGAGTTCGTGTCTAAATATGTTTGAGAGATTTATGGGTTATGAAAAAAAAAATTAATATGTTAAAAATCAATTATACCACCATACTTCAACAACAAAAAAAGTCAAGTATACCGTCCAAACAAAAACAAATTATAAATATATAAGATATATTTTTTTAATTTTCTTTTTAGTGGAAATCTCAGCATTAGTCCTCACAAATTTCATATATTAGTTAAATTAATAGATTTTAAATCTTGTAGCGTATACGACTCATATTCAGATTATTTGAATGCATAAGTACTCATCTCACATTTACCGTTTGATCTCTTATTTAGATATTTTAGGTAGCTTACTTTATTTGGCTTTCATATAATAAAGATGATTAATTAGTGACCAATTCAATGGTCTTATTGCTTTATAGAGAAAAACAATGATAGTTTTGTTTTGTTGTATGATAATTTGGTTCCAAAAACAATGAGCTTGGAAGGTTGCAAGAGCCAAGAAGCAGGTGGAGATGGTGGGCGCAAAAAGGAGGCTCTCAATTCTCATCAAGCTTTCTTAAAAGTTCAATTTCTTTCAAAACAAGCTTTCTCCAATCGCTCCCTCCCTCCCTCCACTAACAAAAAGAAAAGCTCTCCTATAAATAAAGTACTTCTAATAATTATTATTAAAAAACACTTTCACTTCCTCCCAAACAAATTTTGCTAGAACACTTCCTTCCAAATAAATCATAATGTAATGCTGTTTGCACACGTGCACAAATGCTTGCAGCGTGCCAAATTTATAGGCATGCTTGTAAAATATATATGTAATGGATACATACATCAAAAGAGTAAATATGTAATGGATACGCCACTGTGGCGTATCTCAGCTGTAGATGGACGAGTTTGGGGTTTTGATAAATGACTCTTAAGTTAATCGCTTAAATTCTACCAATGATAAAAGCTTTAAAAAAAATATCTAATCTAAATAGATGAATAGATAGATACGGTTAAAAAATAAATAAATAAATATGTAATGGATACATAAATACATGTAAAATTGTTTGATTGATAAGTACTCTGCAGTAAATGGGAGATATTATTTGATAATGACATGGATTTGATCACATAATTAAAATGTTACAAATTTTTATATGTTGGAATGTGAAGCGCACTATTAAGATACAAATAGAGTTTAATCTCGACAATACTTATTACTGTTTAATGTGAATTAGTGGTAAGAGTATTCATTCAATATGACAATATCACATGTTTGAGATAATTATCGTCTTTATAATTAAGTGGTGTATAAAAAAAGTTGACAGGATGGGTAATCCCTTACCCACTATAGTATCGGCTTTAAACAAAAAAAAAAGTGTTCAATGACTTTGTAGTAATTGGTAGATGTATATTATTTGATAATGACATGGATTTGATCACATAATTAAAATGTTGAAAGTTTATTTGTTGGAATGTGAAGCAAGCCATTAAGATACAAACATGATATACAATTATACATAGAGAGTGTAAGATTTACCGATTTATACACGTACAAATTAAATTAGATTAATTTTTTTATTCAAAATCAACGTGAAAGAGATAGATCTTTAAATTTGTTGTCTTGCGTAAGAGATCTAATCAATGGAACTATCTTTTTATAATTGTGAAAATTTTAAATCCTAAGATTGGTTGCTGGTTAGCTCTTTGAAAAAAAAATGAACTATTTATATTTGAATATGTATAACATGATCGTGATTCGTTACAGCTTTACTGGTAATATAATAATTTTAAATTAAATAAACACAAAAAATAAAGACAATTGAAAAATTAGCATTGTTCAATATATAATTCTAAAAAATGGTAGGTATAATTTACTATTTAATTCAATTGAGATAATCTTAATAGATTCATTATAGTGATATATTTAATTTTTTATTGACACTTAAACTCATCAAAGTATTTTCTTACTTTCTTCATTCCCAATTCATTCCATAAAAAGAAACAAATTTTAAATACCTTACATCACTTACTAAAGTCCGAACAAATATGCATTTAGTTTATTTCATATCTATTTTTTTCTTTATTTTATTGTGAATTATTTTTTGTCATTCGTTTAAATGTTAGATAATTATATCTTTCTTATCTAGGTGTATACTTTTTAATTAGAAAAATTATATTGTAAGATTTTCTTAAAATTTTGTACTAACATCTAATGTGGCTTAATGATAATCGATAAATGATATTTATTTCACTTGACAATGTTTTAGGTTCGAGTCGTCGCACCGTAAATTATGTACAAAAAAAATTGTGCTTAATTCAGCCCATCTGCACAATAAGTCCTAGCTACACCCCTGGTTGTATGCCATACCTCTTTTTTTCTATCATCAAACTACTATCATGTAGATTTTAGAATTCACATTTTTGTTACTTTTACTTTATATTCTATTAGTATAACCCGTCTTTTTGTTTATTTCTTTTAATTTATATCGATTTGTTCTTAAGTTGACATTTATCGCAAAATATAGATACCCTTCTCATTGTATTTGTAATTTTTTTTTTCAGATATTGTGATTTTTTCTTGAAAAAAGATATTGCGATTTTAGTATATACAAAAGTTAATCATTATATTATTGACTTTAACAGTAGATTTTCACAAAGATTATAACTTGAAAATGAACCTGTAATATGACGATTTCATTTAATTTATATGTACTATTTCACTTGTGACACAGGAGTTACATGAAATTACCAACGTGCGAGATAAATTTATATTCAAATAGACATCTCTAGCATTATTTATAAAATTTGTCATAAGGCGTTTTTTCTCCCTACTTCAGTTGATGTTAAAGACTAATCTGTGATATAGATAAACAAATGTTAACTTAAATCACAAGATGACCTTTTTAAAGGATAAAATGGTGAAACACAATAAATCAAACGAATAATATCTAGTAGGTGACAACCTTATATATATCCGGTGCAAAATTTTGGCTGTACTATTCACACTGGATACAACTTTTGTTTTGTTTAGAAATTAGTTTTGAATCATGAAGAACATTAAACTTGATTACATTATGTACTTAGATCTTCCAAAAAGCAATTTAGAAAATTACTCCAAAACAAGAGTGGGTGAAAGGCTGCCAAATCTATTGTTGTGCTCAATTATTGAATTCTTCACTTCTAATTATCTCTCTCTCTCTCTCTAATATGCCAAGAACATAGTAGCCAAAAAAAAGTCGTTGAATGCATGGCAGGCATATTAGACATGGTTGTATATTTTGGGCCATAGGGTTTGCGCCACGTGGCCTTTGCATTTAGCAATTTCATTTCATGCAATTATATTATTTTATGTAATATTAAATTATTAATCAAAGACAAGTACCATCAAGAGTACCAAGACTCCACCTACACGTATATCATATTCATATTATAAATTATATAAAACGAGATTCTTGAATCTTGAATTTACTTTATAATCTATATACAATAATATATTTATATACCACATATATTAGGCCAATAAAGGTTTGGGAGAGTCATTTGATCCTCAGAGAGTCAGAGAGATAGCAATATCATTAGAGAATTAATAATTTTAGTTATGGTTTGAAGATTATAGTTGGATTTTTGTTTAATAAATTTTTTATAAGTTTATCTTTCTTTTTTTAAAGAATTTTTTTTTAAATATATATATCAACATAATATTAGAATAAAGTTGATCACGAAAAATCTCATACATGCTTTAATTTCGAAAAGGTATCTTAAGGTTTGGTTTAATTAATTACAAGTAAGTTGTCCATCTAGTTTGAAAAACAAGTAAAGAATTTTACTGTAATTAGAGCGGTTCTTGTCTTCTTGGTAATTACATGAGAATGGAAAGTTTACTAATTAAACTTTAAATTCAGTATGTAATGATGATAAAACTTTTGCATTATAAGAGCTAATCTGATAGGGATCTTGTAAGGTTTTTTTTTTTTTTTTGTACGGATCGATACCACAAAAGTTTATTCTTGCACCTGACAAATTCATTTTTGTGTACGTTTCTTTTTTCTAAGAATTAACATGTGTATCCTCACAGCATAATAATTTCATATATATTATTGCATACATACGCACCTGATAATTAATTTTCATATATTTATATATTATTGCTGGTGCAAAGCTAAAATTTTAAATTTCACCAAGTTTAGGAGGAGGGGCCCAAACTTTATAATTTTCATTTTAGAGAAATAAAAGAAAAAAAATTCAATTAATTATAAAGACTAAAAAATCAATTTTCTAATATATATACACATTACAAACTACTGGAATAGAAATAAATCGATAGATAATATTGTCCTACTATAATTAATAATTAATTTAATTTTTATGGAATTAATAGTGTGGTATCTAAACAAATTGGATAAATACTACTGAGTTTTGCTGTGGCTGTGGAGTAAAGGACAAGTGGGTTCCTGCTTTACAAATTATTGGAACTGCAAACAAAGAAAATAAGTATGATAAAGTCAATGTATTAGGAAGAAAAGTTGATTTGCCTTTCACTCTTGCTTCAATTATATTTCATGTTAAAAGCACTTTTAATTAAAGCTTTTTTATACATGCATGCTTTTTTGGCCACTTATAATAGAGAATGAGTTGTGTTGCCCAATAAAGCTAAAAACACATGGAGAGTGCTCATCCAAACACTGCAACAAAGATATTTTTAATATATATTTTTTAATTGATCACTTAGGATCCAGGGTTTATTTGCTGTTGGAATTAGAGGTGACAGTTCTGTCTTATCCAAACTAATCTTATTCTACGTACACCCAATTAATCACAATCTCACCTAAACAAATAAGCTTTTTTCTTAATAAATAAATTTTTTGACCCAAATTGAATCAGGGATCAGAATGCAACCAGGAAGGATTGAGATCCTCTCCTAGTTCAATTTCAATCTTTGTTGTAAAGTTAATTAGTTAGTATATTGTATTTAAAATTAATGAAAGTGAAATAAATAAATCTTAAGTATTGATTATGAATGTCATTATAATTATTGAGATCAAGACAAAGATTAGTATATAAAAGAATTTTTATATATATGAAGATTTTTTCTCAAACTTTACTATTTAATTTCTTGTAGGGAAATTTGCATAAAAATTAAAGTATATATTTCTTATGTTTTCATGTTAATACATAGCTAAAGGATTCCTATATTTTGTTTGGCGCAATTTTGTGTAATCCAAATCCAGATAAGACATTGATTAAGTAATTGTTACATGCATGCTTAAATGCTAAGGATCTTAAATATAAGGCAACAGAGAAAATGACGTTCGAGCAGTTAGTCCCCACTTATAAATATATATATATTTAAACAAAATCAATCAATCAATCAAGCATTGGAAAACCATTATTAACTTCAAATAGGGGTCAATTTGCATTGAATATAAAAACATTCATAATATTGACATCATGATAAATTGATAACCCTTAGAGTGGAAACTTAACTTGATATAATTAGAATCAATCTATTCAAAAAATAAGGAAAAAAATCTCATTCTATTTACTAAATTATAATTACTAGAAAAAAATTAACAAGTCTGTTTGTTAATAACCATTAAAAGACAATAAAAAAAGAGAGGGATATATACGTATACTTGTTCACTTTGTAGAATTACTAAACGGTATAGGGATCTTATATACGGTAAATGATTGAACGTGAAGAATCAAATATACAATATTAAAGATTTATTTGATGGTAGGATGAAGTTGGTCAAATGGTACGTCTCTCAAACCTATATCGTGAGGTTATAGATAGAGCCGTGTCCCTCTCCCCAAACTCCGAATTTATTGTAACATTTCAAACCTTAAATTCATGGGATGAGGGAGCAACTCAAAGATTATAAGGGCCTTAAAGCAATTATTAGTGACCACAAAAATTCTTTGTTATTGGACGTTCTTCATTTTTCTTTTTCTTTTTGTTTGAGTATTTCACCTGCAGGGTGACTGGAACATGAAAACATTGCCATACGCACCTTACCACGGGTTACATTGGGCGTTTCTTGTTATTTTTTGCTCTGTTGGTTTGGGCTTCATATATTTTTGCCTTTACTTTTTTAGCTAGCTGATTTTTGTTGTTGAGCAATGATATTGGCACCCACTAAATTTGTCTACACACCCCATTGTACTAAGCCAATAAACAGCAGACCAACCCATTACAGAAAGATTGGGCCATCAAGGGTCAGTAAACAAAACAAATGAGCCACATTGTCGGGCTCCTGTTATGTTATGCTAGATTGATCTTTTAATAGTCCTGATTATCAATCCAACAACCCATTTTACTCTACGATGAAATCCCCCGATGCAAGCCGTGTGGTAATTAGAACTAATCAAATAAATTTTCCTTTATCACATGATTTGATATGCACCAATTGGTTTGGAAGTACGCAATTTTTTCTCCTTACTCTTATTTTGCTGCCTAGATTATCAAAACAGGAACAATACTACAATCTCGGGTCTCAAAACAAAAGGAAACTACACTAGACTTGTCACTTGAGCTACTTAGGGCGTGTTTATTAATCAGGAATTAATGGAATCGGAATCAAGTTCCACTATCGAAAAGGGAATGGATGGGAATCAGAATCAAGTTACTAAATTACATTATAGTATTTATTAACAATATAGACATCAGAAACAGAATCAAAATTATTCCATTTTTAGTGTTTACTTAAACAAAAAAATCGGAATGATACATAATTGATTACAGCAATACCCTTGTGTATAAAATATGATGATTTTATTATTATTATTATTATGAAAAAATATATTTTATATTACTCATAACACTATAATTATAATAATTAACATCTTTATATTCTAATATTTGAACTAATTAGATGAAGAACTATTAAGATAACTAGATTTAAAAAAAACGAAGCTACATTAGAATATATATATATATATATATATATATATATATATATATATAAGACATATGTATATATATTTCATAAATGGTAAAATGAACATTAGATAAAAGAAAAGACTTAATTTAAAAAAATGAAATGTAAGTAATTAGTATATATATATATAAGAAATATGAATATTATATATATATAAGAAATATGAATATTAATATATATATAATATAAGAAATATTAATATGCAGTATTTTTTTTAAAGTGCAATAGTTATTTTTATTTCATAAATAGTACTGTAATATGTATATATAAGGATAATTTTTTTATAAATAGCACGTCTAGAATAATATAAATGATTAATTATATAAAACAATTACCAATATGAAGATTCAAAAAAAAAAACAAGTAAACCAACGTAAATTAAAAACAAAGATCAATAATTATGAAGAAGACGATTGTTTTTTTTAATTGAGGATATTATAGTAAATGTATCGTGAATTCCTTTTTCAATTAGGAAAGAAAACTTGATTCATAGGGTGAATGGGAGAAATCAAGTTCTCTTTCCATCAGGAACTTAATTCATGATTTGTAAGTGGGGTCCACGGAATTTATCCCTAAAATTTTAGTAAACAGTGGAATTTAGAAATCAAGAACTTAATCCCTTTCCGAAGTAGAATTCCTGATTAGTAAACACGTCATTAGTGGAATTAAGAAATCAGGAACTTA
The DNA here is from genome assembly GCA_033220585.1 of Dipteronia sinensis. NCBI lineage: Eukaryota > Viridiplantae > Streptophyta > Magnoliopsida > Sapindales > Sapindaceae > Dipteronia > Dipteronia sinensis. The sequence goes on from CM065639.1 coordinate 61,272,714, forward strand.
ATCTCTTTCCTAAATAGGATTCCTGATTAGTAAACACGCTATTAATGGAATTTTTAAGATAAATTTGAAAATAAACTAAAAAATAACAAATAAGTGTCTCATTCTTAGGTTAAGTTGCTACTCGGGTCGAATCAGATTGATTCGGTCCGAAAAAGTAAGGTTTTTTTCTTCTGGATTTCAGATAGGTCTAGTTGGGACCAACATGGCAACATAGTAAACAATCCAAATCAAATCGGGTTGAATAATATTTGAAACAGTCCATCCGGTCCAAGTATCTGATTTGAATGAGATTGAATCGAATCGAACAGGATTGAAATCCAAATCTCTATTCATTGACACTTTCCATTAAAAAAAGAAAAATTGCTATTTGGTTTGAATCGGATCCAAACAGTATATACCAAAGTCCAAATATGAATCCAAATTAGATTGGACCGACTTAAAAAAAACAAAAACAGAAGATTGGACCGACCTAATTAGATTGAATAGGTTTGTCTGACAGCCCATTAAGTTTAGATTAGAAATAAAAAGTATAATCGCCCACCGTGGGGCTCGAACCCACGACCACAAGGTTAAGAGCCTTGCGCTCTACCAACTGAGCTAGACGGGCTATCTGTTACTTCTTTTGAAGTTATATTATATATCTATAAAATATATTTCTTTCATGTTATCTGTACTTGTTAGCTTTCATGTTTTTGTGTTTGAGTTATTTTGGTGTTTGTATTATATATTTCAATTTAAGATTTATCAAACTTATGTTGTCTTCAATTGAATTTCAGTTTAAGGATGAATTTTTAATCTTTAATCATAGTTTATATTTATATTTATTTATATTTTAAATTTGACATCAATTGGGTTAGAGCCTAAAAGGTCTACAAATTTAAATATATGTTAAAATTTAAGTTGTAATCTTTAATTTCAATTTATGTCTTTAAATTCTAGTGTAGTTTGAATGGAAGTAAAATTTTGAATTTAAGTCTATATTTAAATTAAAATGGATGTTGAAATTCAAATCTATCCTGAAAATTCAATTTATAAATTTGTATATTTTGTTGGTTCGACTTTATTTTTATATAACACCTTAATATTATCGATCTAAATTGATCTAAATTAATTGGCATTCTTATTTAATGGTGATATTGTTTATTATTTTTTTGTTTTTACCATATATGCAATAATAATATTTTTTTCCATAATATTCTTACTTCACGTTTACGACAACTTAAACGTATCTCAACAACATTCCATATGTTATTAGTTAAAACCTAGTCAGTAATATAATATAAAGAGAAAAAAAAACCTAGTTAATATCAAAAGGTCAAAACAAACTCACCCTCACAATATCAATCGATCAATCAATCAACCAAATCTTCATATCATGCGGCTCGCGTTCACCTTCACTCATCATCACCACAAGATCCCGTGTACCACTCACCACCCACACCCTCCCACCCAAACCGCCTTTTCGTAATTTCACTCACGTCCCTTTTTCATCCAGTCACCAACTTACCAAATTCCTCTCCATCACCCAAATCTTCCGACAACCGTCCATCTTCATACTCTCCAACGGTCCAGATCTTGCCACGCAATAATTCCCCAATTCAATAAAATGCAAGTATGCAACTCCATTTTTTTATTATAAATAAAAAAATATTTCTCACTTCTCTCCGATGTAAAGCAACAAGTACACAACACAAAGCCCCCTCTCTCTCTCTCTCTCTCTCTCTCTCTGTTTGTGTCTCTCTGGATTTTCTTCTCATCAAATAGATCCCCAAATCTCCAAAATCCCAAAAAATCCCTAATTTTTTTACAGTTCGACGATTGATTCTTCAATTCTTTCGTCAAAACAATTCAGACTGGTCGCATTACGCGATTTCGATACTTCCTATCGGAATCACGTCAGTCTTGGGACTCTGCAGATTTCTTGAATTGTTGAACTTTTCACGAGTCGGTGTTTTTTTGTTTGTTTGTTGTTGTGGTGTTGTTTTTTCTTTTCTTTTTTCTTGTGATGAGAATAATTGAAGGATGAACGATGCCGGAGCTGCGTAGTGGAGTGCGCAGAGGCCGGGCAGCAGCAGCAGCAGCGAGGAAGGCGGAGCAGCAGGAAGAGCGAGTGGCGGATCCTGATCGGAGTCCGATCGCGGTGGTGGCGGCGGCGGTAGCGGGAGAGGCGATTGCTACGCGCACGAGGCGGAGACGCGCGGCGGCGGCTGCAGCGGTGGCTGTGCCAGTACCAGTTGTACCGACTGGTAATAATAACAACAAGGCGGTGGTGAAGTTTAATGAGAAGTTGGTGGGTGAAAAGGTAAAAGAGGCGGAGGCAGAGAAAGCAGAGGGGGTTGGGGAGAAGAACATGGACGAATTCAATAGCGGTGGTAGGAGTAATGATAAGGCCAAGGCTGGAGGCGATGATGATGGAAGCACCGCACCACTTCCAGAAAAGGTAATACTTTATTATATTAATTCTCTTTGTGGTTTTTTTTTATATATGCGTTTCTGACATTGATAGTTAGTTATACATGTAGAGCTTACAGTTGTTAAAGTAAAAATCTGGTCTTTTTTGAGATTTTGATGGTAAAGTGCTTGTATCGGTAGGTAATGGATTTTGTTTCGGTTCGTTGGTATTGATTCTTAATGGTATATGGGAGGTGGATTGGAGAATATTGCGGTAAAATACTTGATTTAATTGGAATAGGCCGTGTTTTGAATGGATGTGGGTGCTCAAAATGCGGTTAAAAGAATCTATGTTTTGAGGGGTTAGGGTGAGGAGGTGAGGTCATTCCCATTCAGGGAGAGCCATTTGAGGGAATTAAATTTTTTTTTGGTTTTGATGGTGGCACGAGATGGTTTATACATATTGGTTTGTGTATAATTATCCTAACATATTGGTCTAGAATAAGAAATGTATGATCTCAGTCATCGGAATGATACATATGATATTAGCATAGGCCTTGTGCAAGGATGATGGACACATATTGTGAATGGAGACGGACTTTCTATTTAGTGAGAATATGCAAACCCTTCAGTTGGTCTCCTCCAAGTTTCTTGACTAAGTTTATATTTACCGAATTGGAAACTGTGTAATCTCCTATTATCATTTTAAATTGGCATAAATATCCGCGTATGCAATTAAATGACAAACCAGACTTGGAAAACTTAATAAAATAAAATAATGTTCCAATATTTTCTTAAATGCAGCCACAACTTGCATTAGTCACGATTATTTTTGAAACTGCTATACATATTTGTTGCCTCATTGGCTTGTATTCTAGTCATTTAAGACTTAAATGATTATATGCACAATTTCAACTTTGTGTTACTCATATGTGAAATTCCAAGTTAGCAGGAGTATCTGTTGATTTGGAAACTCTTTGGGCTCCTCAAAGAAATTATATTATAACTTATCAAGCTTCAAAATATAACTCTATTATCTGTAATTTATTGTAACCATATATGTTGCTGGGTTTTTTTTTTTTCTCAAATCATTTTTCTGAAATGAATTTATTGGTTTGGTTGCCACAGATCACAGTTGGGGGTTCCCCTGTTTATAAGCTAGAGAGAAAGTTGGGCAAGGGTGGTTTTGGGCAAGTGTATGTTGGTCGGCGTTTCTCTCCTGTAAATGCAAGTGATAGAAATGGCCCGGGAGCTGTAGAGGTAAAACGTTTATTGTCTCATCATTTAAATGTTGAGTTTGTTTTTTTTTTTCCTCATCTTTTTTCCACTACTTATACATCAATTGATCTCTCCGTTCTAGGTGGCCTTGAAATTTGAGCATAGAAGTAGTAAAGGATGTAACTATGGACCACCATACGAATGGCAAGTATACAAGTGAGTATTTTTCACATTCCATTTGTTATTACAACTGACTGTTTTGTCACGTTTACAGCACCCTTGTTGGTAGTCATGGTGTTCTGCGAGTACACTATAAAATTTGAGAATTTACAACCGACTGTTTTGTCACTTTTACAGCACCCTTGGTGGTAGTCATGGTGTTCCGCGAGTACACTACAAAGGCCGGCAAGGCGACTACTATGTCATGGTATTATCTTTTGAACCTGTTGTCATGTTTCTTAGTGTGCCCTGCCTGTTTCTGAAAAGGCGTTTAATAAACCTTAATTCCTGCAGGTTATGGATATACTGGGCCCAAGCTTGTGGGATGTTTGGAATAGTAACTCTCATACGTGAGTTGAATGACACTTAGTTGATAATATTCAGCTTGTTACTGAGAATATTTTTCTATCATATCAAGGTTTTCACTCACTTAAGTTAATGGTGTTGTTCATTACAGGATGTCCATTGAAATGGTTGCCTGCATTGCCATTGAAGCAATATCCATACTGGCGAAGATGCATTTGAAAGGGTAAGATTTTTTCTGCTTCAAACCATGCGTGTACTTGTAATGTTTTTTTCTCACTTTTGTCTATTTTCTTTTTCTATTTTTTGTTTACTTTCTATAAGGTGGAGTTCATTAGCTGGCAATCAGTTATTTTGATGTTTCTTGTGTTTGGTTTTGTGCATGTAGATTGTTATTTCTATTGTTCATCTATGTCGTCAATAGAAATCCTAATCAGGCTATTTTCTGCAATCTAATAATTGATTCTATGACAAGTTTGAGGAGACTGAGATTTTTTTTTTTTTTTGGGGGGGGGTGGGTTTCTTTACCAATTTTTACATGTTTAAGTTTTCTATATGAAGGATTTATGCGATGAAGTAGAGGATTCAGATATTGTTTATGTACTTGTTACATCTGATTCATATTTTATCAAATATAATTTTTTGCTTATTACTGTTTTTATACAAGTGTATGATTAGGTTGCATTTGGATGGTTATCCTATATATGCTGTAAAACATATGATTCTCATATTAATTCAAAACCACTTCTTTCAGGTATGTGCATGGAGATGTAAAGCCTGAAAATTTTCTGCTTGGTCCTCCAGGAACACCTGATGAGAAGAAATTATTCCTTGTCGATCTTGGATTAGGTAATTTTTGAATGAGTTTGCTTTGACTTTAAGAACTCATTATGCAAAGGTGTCGAGTAATCAATTGTTCTGTTACCTGATTTGTGCAATCAGCTACAAAATGGCGAGATAGTGCGACTGGTTTTCATGTCGACTATGACCAAAGACCAGATGTTTTCAGGTAAGGCCACTGATTGTATAATGGTTGGTATTACAAATGTACATGTGAACTTTTGTGCTCTGGGTCTTTATGTTCCCATAGCTAAAAGAATTATTCTGGTTCGGCAGGGGAACAGTACGTTATGCTAGTGTACATGCTCACTTAGGTAGAACTGGGAGTAGGAGAGATGATCTAGAATCACTTGCTTACACACTCATTTTCCTTCTTCGTGGTCGTCTCCCTTGGCAAGGATACCAGGTCAGTCCTCTATTGGATAATATTTTATAACTGGTGATGAAACAAAGAATTAGAGATGTAATGATGGTGTGGTTGATTATGCATCTAACTAACATGATGGTGTTCTTAGGGAGAGAATAAAGGATTCCTTGTTTGCAAGAAGAAGATGGCAACATCCCCAGAGTCGTTATGTTGCATCTGTCCACAGCCTTTTAGGCAGTTTGTTGAATATGTTGTGAACTTGAAGTTTGATGAAGAACCTAATTACGCAAAATACGTCTCCCTCTTTGATGGGATTGTTGGTCCAAATCCTGATATCAGGCCAATCAACACTGAGGGTGCACAGAAGGTACATATAATGCTCTTTCTTTTATATTTTAATGGTTTGTTTTAGCTAATTTTTTCATTTAGAGCTATTATTGAAGTTTAAAACAATGAATGTGCAAAATAGTTGTTAAATATTGAATTTTGAATGTATTATAATTTTATTAAATATACCTGTTACAAATGAAATTTAGGTGTATCTAATAATTGTAGTTTACCTATTGTGAAGCTTATTTATCAAGTTGGTCATAAGAGAGGCCGGCTAACCTTGGAGGACGAGGAAGATGAACAACCAAAAAAGAAGGTCCGTATGGGAATGCCGGCTACACAATGGATTAGTGTTTACAATGCTCGTCGGCCTATGAAGCAAAGGTATGATTCCTCAAGTCATTTCTTATGCGCTTTTCAGGTGTGGTCTATAAGGGGATTTTATAATTTATTTAGCGAGACTGCGAGACAAAGTCATTTTTACGTATTGGATCCCTCGTCAATAGGGACTTTTGTAGCCAACCCAACTGGTTTGGGATTAAAGCGTAGTTGAGTTGGTAGTTTTCATGTCTTTAATAATTTTTTGCAATGGGTTTACTGCTACATATTATTTTCTTACTTATCTGATGAAATTAAGAATATGTTTGGTTGAAATATTAGTATGAAGTGATGATAAGAATTATGCATTGTCATGCTTTCGTAGGTATCACTATAATGTGGCAGATGCAAGGCTTGCTCAACACATAGAGAAAGGAAACGAGGATGGGTTATTTATTAGCAGTGTGGCTTCGGCTCAAAATCTATGGGCCCTTATTATGGATGCTGGCACTGGTTTCACTGCACAAGTCTATGAACTTTCACCTTTTTTTCTTCATAAGGTACATGCCTATGTATGTTTTATTAACGTGGTGTTGTTGTGCTTTGTCACACGTGAAGGAATGGACTCATTTGTTTTTTATTTGCTTTTTTAATTTAGAAATTAATTTGTTATTTGGCTGAATATGAAGGAATGGATAATGGAGCAATGGGAAAAGAACTTTTATATCAGTGCGATAGCCGGAGCTACAAATGGAAGCTCGTTAGTAGTCATGTCAAAGGGTCAGTCTAAGATGTTTCAATTTTTGGTTTTATGGGCAGATTATTGGAATTATATTATTCCATTTGATTGACTTTAAAATATTGAATCCAGGGACACAGTATTTGCAGCAATCTTATAAAGTTAGCGATATATTTCCTTTCAAGTGGATTAACAAAAAATGGAGGGAGGGCTTCTATGTTACCGCAATGGCCACTTCAGGGGGTAGATGGGCTGTTGTGATGTCTCGTGGTGCAGGATTTTCTGATCAGGTCATCTTGGATTTACCAACATTGCACATTAATGTGTTTCTGTGAGGAGCAATTTTAACCGACTGATTCTTTGTTTAATTTCAGGTTGTTGAACTTGATTTCCTTTACCCTAGCGAAGGTATTCACCGGAGATGGGATTCTGGATATCGTATCACGGCAACAGCAGCAACATATGACCAAGCCGCCCTTGTTCTTAGCGTGCCAAGGAGGAAACCTGCTGATGAAACCCAGGAGACACTTCGAACTTCAGCCTTTCCTAGCGGACATGTCAAGGTTTATGTCTATTTTCATACAGTAATAAATTAATTAATACTTTGCTACCGTTTTCAATTAAATCCATGTTCTAAATGTGATCAATCTTTCAGGAAAAATGGTCGAAGAATCTTTATATCGCATCAGTTTGTTACGGACGAACGGTTTCATGAGCTGCTCGTTATTCTGTCAGTAGGGTATGCAAGCAATCTGTGTTCACATCTAGTTTTATCTAATCGGGGAAAGCCAAGAAGGGGTTACTGAAGTGTCATTTTCTAGGGTTAGGGAAATTTTGATGGGTACATGCATTAAAATTAATTGTAATCAGAAGTATAGAAGGTTAGTGATACCATGGCCGTCTGTCCGACAGACCGTCAACTCCGGGAATTTCTCATCTGGCAATGGCAATGTCCATAACCAGGGATATGTTAACCTTGTATAGTCTTTGATGATCAATAAGCACTTGTTTCACTCCTCATAGTGATTTTGTCGGCCAATGTAATTGATTTTGTTAGGTGGTTGAAATGGCTTTTTGGCACATAAAAATGGGAAAATCTAAATGCTTTTGAAAAATGTTCTTTTTTTTCTTTCAAAATTGTGGCTATTAAATCAATTCAATTACTTCTAAATAAAATTCAAAAGGGTATTATTAATGCATAATTCAACTGATAAAATTTATGTTAAAAGTTTACAAATTTTTTCACCAGTACACAAATTAAGGTTTTGCACTTCGCAGTATTCAAGAAATTTAAATGCTACAGCAGTCCTGATCTATTTTTAATTAATTAATTAATTTGAGTGAGTGATTGAGATCTAATTGATTTCAATTAACTCGGATAGTTACAAACTTTATGTAGTAGCATGACTTTACAAATTAGTATGTAAATTTCGGGAGGTGAATTACGATACTTGAATTGAAAAAAAAAATGATTTGATGAACGTTAAAATCGCTAATTTAAGTCATGGTTTTAATTAAAATAATTTCTTAATGTTATTTATAATGTTTTAATTACAAAGGTTTTTATTTAATTACCGTCAATAAAATTGAATTTTGTGAATGGGATCCCATCCAAAAAATAGTCAACCAGCCTTAGAAGTTAGATCATAAATCTTTTTTTTTTTTGTAAAGACTTTAGAACGGAAATCAACAGATATATATATATATATATATATATATATATATACAATAATTCTTCTACTGGGTTGTTGTACTATTGATATACCCTTTACTGATCTATTCATATCTCATTTTTTAAAATTTTGATTTAATTAAATAAAATTAAATGTTTTTATTAAATTTTTCGGTTTATTTCTAAAACTACTTATTTTACTTATTTTTCAAACTTAATATATATCATATATGATCTCTCTATCTCTGATCTCTGTATCTGTATACATCTATCTCCTCCATTGATTGATTTTTTTTTCTTCTTATTTCTTTTTTTTAATAGTTTTTTTCTTCTTATTTCATGATGAAAAAGAAAAAATTAAAACTAAAAAATAAAAAATAACATGGTACTTCAATACAACGACATCTTGATATCATTCTAAAGAAAAAATAATCTTCAAACTTATTTCTAGAGAATGAATTGTTTACAGATGCTTACTATCATTTTCAGACAATTTTTTCTTTATGTCATTCTCAGACAATTCTTCAAGATGTTTGATATCGTTCTTAAACAATTCTTCCATATTCTTGATATCGCTCTCAAACTCTTCCATAATATTGAATATATATATATATATATATATATATATATATATATATATGTAAGAAGTAGATTTTATGATTTAAGAGTTAATTTTTTTTTTTTGAAGAAATAGATTATTTTTTTTTTAGAAAAAAGAATGTTAGATTTTAATAGATTTACTTGGTAGAAGATTTTTTTACTAAATTGTATGTCTCTTTAACTAATTTTATAAAGAAAAAAAATATTATATTATTAAAAAAATTAAACATAAATAGACCGATAGAGGGTGTGCCAATAGCACCGCTCTTCTTCAACATATATAAAAATTATAGAAAAATTATTCACTTACGTTCTGACCACACGACACGGGAAGAATATTCTTTATTAATTAAAAATTATTCTTTCAAGACAAAAATTGGCTACATTTAAATCCAATGTCTTTCGGAGAACAATATATATATATTTTTCTAAAGAAACTCAACATTTCTGTTTGAGCTTACAAGAAAAGATGAAGTTGACCAAATTGTAAAGTCCCTCACACCCACACCATTAGGCCGTGGGTTCGAGTTTCTTCCCCATCCCCACAACCCCCTGAATTATTGTATTTTTCAAAAAGGTTTCAGCGGATACATTAACCAGATTCAAATAATTAACAACAAAGGGAAATCTTGATCTCCACTTCTCATCATCATCATGCATCTGATTTAACAAGAAAGCTTTGCCTCTGGGGTTTTATCATGAAGGTCTGCAGCATATCCTTCCCAATTCAACTTCTTCCTGGTAAAGCATATGCAAGCAAGTATATGATAATTAAAAATTGGATGACATTAGTTTAGTTACCCATTTTTGGATCACGTCTATGCACTGATTCGTGCATACCTGTGTGCGTGCGTGTGTGCATACGTATGCACATATATAGAAACATATAAAGGAAACTAAGGAACAAACCTCAATGCCATCGCGGTCATAGCGAACCAAAAAGATGCACCCGCATTCACTTATATCGTGTATCTCCCTCCGGATATCCAAAACACGGGCATCACAGTAAACTGCTTGATCTTCTCTATCCTGAAAATCAAAGCACGGCATCACAATGTTGTGGTGCATGCAAATGGTGCTCATGTATATAGGATCATCAATGGTCAGGGTACTGCAAGTGGTTGTATCGGAAAGTATTGGATGCACAAAATCCAAAGATAGTAACTCCATCTCATAACTAACTCTGTAACTATGCAAATTCTGTATAGAAGTTAAACCTTTTTTTGAAGGAAAATTAAAAAGATACCTGGAAACACAATATAAGATCTCCGACGTTGACCCTGTGACACTCTGATGGTTCTAGAGGAATAGAACGCTCACGAACACCATGTCTTACGTTCACCCATTCATCGTCAGTATTGGTAAATCCGGAAAATCTTACACGTACTTCCTGTGATATATAACGGAATTCAGCATTTTAAGTGAGTTGAAAATAATATAATGCGAATTTATCCCCCTTTAAGGACACAAAATGCTTCTTCTGCTGTAGAGTTACGTGGATAATTACGATAAACACGATCAAGAAGACATTTTATATATCCCCCTCACGACATGGGGGAACCGGTAGGTTGCTCAACAGTATGAAGCGTTTTGCAAGTGTACGTGTGTGTGTGAAATGCTTATATGACCCTGAAGAAGTATAAATTATTGTTGAAGTTTCTTACAAGTTCACCATTATGCAGAACTCTGTAGGTGAGGAAGGACGCGACGTCGTACCTGAAACCAAAGAAAAGTTAGCCATATCGCCTGTCATATGTAGAAGAATATTTTAAAGTTTCCTATCAAGGTCATGAAGTTTTACATTGATTTGCTGTAACCAAAATATTATTTTTCAAACGCATCTCAAGTTTGCATTATAATATAATCATAAGAACCGGTATCGCGAAGAAATTTTGTCGGAATAAACAAATTTCTGTAACAAAACAGAACATCAAATCCTTAACCTTAATATATGATTACGGTTCTGTTGTACTATGTCCCGTATAAGTTATAAGTCATCAAAATACCACAGGCTAAAACTTGTTTTTTTCTTAAGCAGATCAAATTACTATGAGAAACAATAAGCACCAAACTTTAAATTAATAAAGGAGAATGTTTTCAATAGAAGATCTAATAGAATTGCTTACACTAACAGCAATTTACATCCCATCTTTGCACCATCAAGTGATGCATCGATTCACATGCAAGCACACAGAACAAGAACAATATAACTTTCCAAGATGAATGTATTTGTAGGCGATGCAAGCGTTATGTATCCCTACAATTTGATAAGATAATGATTTCGAGTTATGAATAGATCTTTACATATCCTACTTTACAAGAAATACATCTGTGGATATTCACAAGGAACGGTATTGGTTTCTCATAGGTGCAACCTTGGTAATGGAAATTGACCTATTTGCTATGAATTCTGATGCCTAGCACTCTACATCGGAATATATTTCTCATCTTTGGGGAAGGATTATGAGGGGAAGACCAAGGGTGAAAACTTCAATTGTGGACCAGTAAACTTTTTCGACACCATCATATAGACATGCATTACAAAAGCTTATCATCCATTTGATAGATCTTGCCTTGGCTCACCTGACGCATACACACACAATAACAGAAATGTATGCATTCTCATGACACAGAGATCCTAAAGAAGCACAATCGTTTAGTATTTCATTACTGATGTTGAACGAATGCAGAAATCGATCTTAAGGATGGAGATGGGATGGGAATGAAGTCGCCACAACAAGAGATCAAAAAAGAAATACAATAAAACACAGTATGGTTTCCATATATGCAGGATGCAGATACGACATTTCAGCAAAAATTTAGCATTACTTTAATTAATATATGCATTCTCACCATGCATGATCTCTAGCTGATTTGGCTTCAAACGTCAGTTCCTTGAGTTCATTGATCCTGTTACCTGCAAAAAGAATTTATATAGAAAATTTAGTTATAATATTGCGATGCTAATTATCACTATCAAGAATAAATGCCGAGCTGGCAGGTACACTATCACAATCAAAGTTTCATTGGATGGATTGACATGAGTGCAGTATACGCTTTTAAAACCTGCTTAAAAATGGTTGACAAAAAAAAGTAAGAGTAATCCCCATCCTTGCAAACCACATCAGATGTCACCGAGTAAAAAAGGAAATACAAGAAAAGAAAGATATATTACTCACAGTTCATTAATGTACAGTAAAGCATAGAAAGGTGGGAAATTGAATACTGAAACCATACAAATTTGAACAAAAATGGGAAAACAACCGCAGCACCACTATAGTAAATAGATTCATACAAAAAGTTCTATTTTCTGTTTCTTTCATTACATAAATACTGTTAATTGACTAAAGCTCTTTGAACTATATAACTGTGATACAATCTACGAGTAGGCATATGAGGACCCCTTGTAATCGCTTCTAAAAAGAGGCTGGGATAGAAGATATCAACAAGCAAGCACTTTCGACCATAGCACTAGGGAAGATTGAAGAATGTGGTGCACCTATAATTTTGTACAAGGTTGATACAAAACGAATCGACTAGGAAGCGTTCAATGACCAGAACTCTGTTATGCTACACCTACACCACCGACTAAGAATGATTTACGGTAGGATCTATACCGTAAAATCCTCGTTATGAGTTTAACGTTTTCAAGGTTATTCAAATAATTTTCTTTTCCTATCTTACTTCAGCATGTAGAACAAATCTTAACTCCACAACAAGTTTAATTCAATGTAATCAGTCAAATCCAAACAACACTGTCATGCAGTTTACCATTCAGTGAACCTAAATATTAAAATCACATAGAAGAAACCATTCAGCAAAACATATTTCCAGAAGTCTTTGACTTGATTGCTACTCTACTTGTGCTGATACAAAACCTTTAGGCTTTTGTGAAGTCTCGGACATGTTGTTTGGAGCACTGTCACCAAAAAAATCAACTAATAAATTCAAGTGACGAGGCCTAGGTGTGGCTCTGACTTCAGCTTTCGGATCTTCCAGTTTATCCTGGAACCAAGATTGCACCTACGTGACAATGAAAGGAAAACAGGACTTATGAAAGGTTCTAATAACCAGAAACACGAAAAAGTGTTCGGGTGAGGAATTAAAAGAAAACCTGTTCCCATGTTACGGCAGGTTTAGCAGCACGACTCGCGGAGAAACTGTTTAAAGACAGAGCAACAGAAAGAACTAAAAGAATTAAATGTATGGAAAAAAAACTTGTTCTGTAAAGCACATAATAGTAATCCAGTAAGAGAAACCGTTCTATCAATTGAGATTACAATAAGATATGCCTGGTAAGGCTCTACCTAAAACTGGTTGCAACCGCTTGGCAAAACTCCCGACTCAAACACTCTTTCCCTACATCTTTGTACATATTCTCCATCTCAATAATCTGTCAAAAACCATGAAATAATAAACATGTAGCACTAAAGTTAGCTGATGAATATGCAGTTTATTGGTAATTGCAATAGCTAATGTATAATGCATATAGATGAAAAACCCGTTGCAAGATTGAGGACCGTGACAATTAGCTTATATGTTCGAGGATACTACTTCACATTCGATTCACAACCAAACATTCGAGGAAAGTGACAGTGTCATTAAACTCCATTCGAAAGAAATCAATACCGTATAAGTTAGCATTTTCCTACATTTTCAACAGTTTCAATCAACAAATCAATCAGGGTCTCACCCAATTCCTCCATCTTGTTACAGAGAAACCTATTGTTATGCAGAGAGTAAATTGTTTGGAAGAAAAATTCGAAAACAATCAAATCCAACATAGTGTAAACAAGGGTATCAATTTGGACAGTCAATAGACAAAATTTCGATTTGGAACCCTTTTTGACTGATTCCTTTGAAGTTTCAGAAATTCAAACTAGATTTTATCTTCTCTGTCAGACAATTCATATCCAATCTCCAAATACACCAGAAAAATAAAAAAAGAAATCATTTTGAGTAGCTACCCACAATAGAACAGTCAAGAAAATTAAACATTTTTCAGGTAAATGTATCAGATTTTGAACATACCCAGATAACAAAATCAAAAACCCGTTAAAAGGAAGTATTTAAAGGAGAGTTTTCTGCTTACCTCAGCTATAGTGAACTCATTCCAGGAATCCATAGTTGTGAAAGAAAGAAGGTCAGAGAATCTTAGTGGGTTCTGTTTCAGGGTTTTTTCTGTTTTTTATTTTTATTTAAAAAAACATTTCTCTTTAAATGTTAAATATATTTCTGCTATTAATTAATAAATGAATAAATCCCCATTTAAAGAAAAAACAATTGCCTGAAAAGTGATATCTGTAGATTCTGTAATGTGTACTGCTATGTGTGACGTTAGTCTCTCTCTCACTCTCTCTCTCTCTCTTTCGAGTTTGAAAACTGGTTCACTGACACGACATCTGTGTTTTGTCGAATCTTTTAACCAGTCAAATATCGCCACGTTATCATACATGACACGTGGGGCCCGCCGCATCATGCACTTTAAGGCACAACTCTAAACGACGTGGTTTCGAGACAATAGTTTGACCCAAGTTAGTTGAGCGACCCGGGCCGGGTCTATTCCCACCCGAACTTTGAATCTTGATCTACAGAGCAAAATTCGTTTAGGGTTCGTTTGGTACATGGGACAGGACAATGTGGGACAGTTTCCTCTTGTCCTACGTTTGGCACGACATTAGCATAGGACAACATGGGACAACACGGGACAAGATGACACAAAAATTAGAAAAAACTGTCCCACCTCAGACTATGGGACTACTTGTCCCATTGCATAGGACATATGTGAAAAAGATCAATTTACCCTTGATATGTTTAAAAAATTACAATCATGTCCAATGTATTATATATATATACTTCAATAATATATATATATATTATAATTACATATATAATATAATATTATATATATTATATAATATTATTTAATAATATATATCCTATATATAATAATATTTAATATATCATATATATTATAATCTTTAATATATTATAATATATATACAATATATATAATATATCAACATTATTCTTACATATATGATAAATATATATATATATATATATATATATATATTAATACATAATATATATGATATATATATTTAATATATATATTATAATAATATGTATATCAGTATATATATATATTCTAATAATAATATATATATATTCTAATAATAATATATATATATATTATATAAAATATATATGTAATATAAATATAATATATATAATATTTTATTTTATTATATATATAATAATATATAAAATATTAAATATTATTACCTATATATATTATTGTATATGTAATAATATGTAATATTATATATATATATATCTATCTTATATATATAGTAACAATAATAATTAATATATCATATATATATATATATATATTATATTCTTATATATCTTATATATATATATATATATATATCTTATATATATTGATATATTATATTATTATATATAGGATATATATATAATTTATAATATATATTATTAATATATATATATATATAAATATATTAATTATACTGTAATATATATATATATATATTATACATTATAATATATATATATATATATTATATTTTTTATATGTAGTAATATTTAATATTGTATCTATATCTATATTTATAAGATATATATATATATATAATATTATTGTATATTAAATAATACTATATATAATATATAATAACATGTTACATATTATTATATATTATATATAGTATTATTTAATATTATTATATAATATTATAATATATATTATTATATATAAGGAGGGCACTCTGGTAATTTGAACCTCTTGTCCAGTCCTGTCCCAGCCATACCAAACGAATAACAGTACAGTCTATAGTTCTGTCTCAGACATTCCAAACACAATACGGAACAACTATCCAGTCCAGTCCGGTCCAAATTATTGAATTCTTAGTCGTTGGATACATGTGTCCAAATTACTCACAGATTCCCCATAATATACTCGAATTAGTATGTTGTTTTCTAAAAAAATTTTAGACACTAAACCCTAGAACTTTTGAAAATTGGCAAAACTAAACGGAGTGCAAAAGCCATCTATTTTTCTGTCATAACAAATTACATTAAGTACTCCTTATTATATATAATTAAATCAAATTGGAAAAATATAATAATATGGCATTAATATACCTCTAACCAAATTTTTAAAAATCAAATTTTAAAATAAAAATTCAAAATGTAAAATTGAAATATTGGTTAAATAATGATAAAATTCTAAATTTTGATAAAGAAAATTAAATAAATAGAGAAATTAAAAAATCAAATTGATTTAATAATTATTTAAATTATCTTTTTTATTTAAATATCCCTATATATAAAACACCAATGAATATTTAAATTATTTAATGGAAATTACCATTTAAACTATCTTTTTTATTTAAATATCACTTGTTTATTTACAATAACAAAGGTATTGATAATGTCAAAAACAAAAATAAAAAATTAAATAATAATAATATAATATAATAATACTTATAAAATAAAAAATAAAAATAATAATTTAAATACCCTTTATATTTTTTAGCAATTATCATTTAAATTATCTTTTTTAATTAAATATTCCTAAATATCCTTGCACCTAACCCCTTATACTTTTTTTTTCGCTATTAAACCACTAAACTTTTATAAAGATTTGTATTTAAATTGTTTAAGGGGAATTGTCATTTAAATTATCATTTTTATTTAAATACCCATATTATTGTAAATGAACAAGTAATATTTAGGAATATTTAAATAAAACAGATAATTTAAATGATAATGGTGAAAAAAATAGGGTATTTAAATTATTATTATTATTTTATTATTTTATTAGTATTATTATTATTTATTTATTAATTTTTGCTTTTGATATTATTAATAACCGTGTTATTGTAAATGAACAAGTAATATTTAGAGATATTTAAATAAAAAATATAGTTTAAATGATAATTTCCATTAAATAATTTAAATATTCATCTGAGTTTTATATCTAGGGATATTTAAATAAAAAAATATATAATTTAAATAATTGTTAAATCAATTTCAATTTTTCATTTCTCCATTTATTTAATCTTCTTTATCAAAGAGCTCAGAATTTGATTATTATTTAACCAATATTTCAATTTAAAATTTTAAATTTTTTTAACATTTTTTTTGTCAGAGTGGTATTTATGTCACATTTTTAAATTTATTCCAATGTGATGCACTTATGCATATAATAAGGGTTACTTTGTACAATTTGTCATAACAGAAAAATGGATAGCGTTAGCATTCCGTCTAGTTTTGCTAATTTTTGAAAGTTTAGGGAATTTAGTGCCAAAAAAAAATTTATGAGACAACATGCAAATTCAGATACAATCTGGGGGATCTGTGCCAATTACTCAATAACAATTTATGCGTTAGTTACTTTCCATAAAAAGCACTTGGATGTATTTAATGGCTGAGTTTCTATGGCGAGACATTTCGAATATTCACAAGAGCAATTATTATTTAGGGAACATTGTACTCAACCCCTTGAGGTTTGGACAAGTTACACTTATCTATAAAAGTTTCTTTATTATACACTATCAACCCTAAGACTTAAATTTGACGTTGAAAATGCCTAAAATGCCTCTAGTTATATTATTTTATTTTTATTTTTTTACCTTTTAACCAAAAACTTTATAAACTTTAATAAAATAAAAAAAATTAAATAAAAGATATGATTCATTAAATAAATAAATAGTTTAAAATAAATAAATAATAAATAGTTTTGAAAAAAAATAATGTTAAAAAAATTAAATAAATAAATAGTTTTAAATTTTCAAATAAATAAATAGTTTTAAAATTTTAAATAAATAAACAGATTAAAAAATAGTTTAAATAAATAAATGAAAAAAAAATTAAAACATTAATTTTTTTTAAGGATATCCATTAATAGGGACAAGAAAAGTTCTAAATATCTAAGGAGTTTTTGGAACCTTGAAGCTTCTCTCACCATCATCCTTACCATTAAAGTTTGGATATTTAGAGTTTTTCTTGTTAATATTAATGGATATCCTTAAAAAAATTAATGTTTTTTTTTTAATTTTTTCATTGATTTGTTTTTTTAAACGATTTATTTATTTTAACTATTTACTTATTTTTAAAATTATTTATTTATTTAATTTAGAATTTTATTTATTTATTTAATTTTTTTAAACTATTATTTAATTAATTTTTTTACACTATTTATTTATTTAATGAATCATATCTTTTATTTAATTATTTTATTTTATTAAAGTTTATAAATTTTTTGGTTAAAAGGTAAAAAAAAAAGTATCAAATAATATAATTATGGGCATTTTAGGCATTTTAAAAGTCAAATTTAAGTCTTGGGGGTGTTAGTGTATAATAAAAAAACTTTTTCAGCTAATGGGTCGTTTGTTTTTTTGTCTGAAGACTGAACAATACTGAATTTTGCTGAAGAATGAATAGGGACTGAAATCTGAACTTGAATGACATGTTTTTTTTTCTCACATCTGAATGTATTGTCAACACGTTTATTTTTTAAAATTAAACTTGTCTGAAAATAAGTTATTTTATATTTATACCAATATTAAACAGTTATACATATAATGTGGAATAAAAACAATCCAAAAATCATAATTATATATGAACACATATGATCATGATCTTCTTCCTCGATTACAAATAAACTTTATTTTTACTAAAAAATGAAAAAAAAGTTTATTTTTTTCAAAAAATAAAAGGGACAACAGGAAAACTCACACAAAATATTCTAAAAAAATAATATATAAATACACCACCTTAATATTATAATAAAGTATTGATATTATACACCAATATAAGAAGTGATTAGGTTCTTTTTTATTTTTAAAGCTATTTAAAATAAGCAATATATTAAAATAAATATTTATGTACCATATATAATTATGATGAAATTGGAAATATGTTATATATGGGGGATAGTATTGGAAGAAAAGATTTTGGATTGCATTTAATGCAATTCAGTGATTTGCAATTAAGTGAAAAGTCAAGATTTTTTACTTTTTATTTTAAGTTGTTTTTTGGTATTTTAAGATTTGCAATTAAGTGAAATGTCAAGATTTTTTACTTTTTATTTTAAGTTGTTTTTTGGTATTTTAAAGTTGTTTGACCAATTATAAAAACAAACAAAATAACATAATAATTATGATTCAGACCCATTAAGTTTTAAGTGGAAAAAACAAACAACCTATAAGTGTAACTTGTCCAAACCTCAAGAGATTCAGTGCAATTTACCGTATTATTTAATGGATTCTATTATAAGGGTTTAAAAAAGTATCGGTTTCATGATTATATATATTTTGCTAAAAGTTTATAAATTTACTTAATGTTCAACTTCATATATGTGACCATAAGTCTATTAACATGTTAGAGTTAACTATACATACAAAATTTCATTATGATATTACAATTTAAATTTTAACAACACAAACCTAAGTGAGCACAAATCCGCCATAACAACCCCGTGAAAACAACATCAATCAATGTGTATAATCTTCATTAATTTGAGGGACAAAATAATATTGACACAAAACTCAATTTTTTTTGTAAAAATAAACCAAAAAATGGTATAAAAGAGTAGAAAATATAGCAAATACAAGTTGTTGAGTAAGGGAAATAGTGTCTCCCTTGTCTAGATCGGCGGTGGTTGTGGTAGTGATGATGCTTGGATGAGAATAGAGAAATGCCATTGAAATGCACTCCTCTTTCTCTGCTTCAAATATTGCCCTTCCTATCACATGCTTGTACTGTCCACCACTCAATGCCTGTGATAGAAAGAAAAAAAATTAAATAAGATAGAATTAACTATCTAAGTTTATCAAAAAAGAATAATCGGAAAAGAGAACTTAATTCAAGAAATAAGAATGAGGAATTAAATTCTCTTTTCAACGTAAACTTAATCATTGATTTATGAATAAGGTTTACATAATTTGATTTCCAACAGTTTTTAGTTAATATTATAATCATGAATTAGAATTTAAGTTTTATTTTCTTTATGAGGATTCTCGACCAGTGAACTGGTCCGCAACTTGAAATACTGGTCCGCAACTTGAAATAATAGAAAAATAAAAGCTTGGTACAAATTGTCATTATTTTTTTCATAGAAGTTTGATGGGAAAATGTCATGTGAAATGATGATTAGAGCAACTATGCATAGCTGTCAAGCAATGTAAAGGAAGATATTAATCATAGTTTTAAGGTTTGAAGTTGATAGATTTGATCTCAAGGACATGTTATTTTTGGTCATGATTATGGTGGGGTTCAAAGTA
Source organism: Dipteronia sinensis (assembly GCA_033220585.1). Lineage (NCBI taxonomy): Eukaryota > Viridiplantae > Streptophyta > Magnoliopsida > Sapindales > Sapindaceae > Dipteronia > Dipteronia sinensis. The sequence goes on from CM065639.1 coordinate 61,293,029, forward strand.
ATTATAGATGTGATATTGTTGTCACAGTTGTAAAGAATAATTAAAAAAAATTCTTTTTATTTATAACCATGTATAGTTTTTATTGCTGCTGTTTTATCTAGCATCATGTTTTCTTCAGGAATTGGTGACAGGATTGTTTTGCTTTCCATCACTACCGAGTACCAGAGGTTCGGTTGTTTTTTTTAATTTCATCATAATTATATATGGTATATAAATATTTATTTTAATATATTATTAATTTTAAATAGCTTTAAAAATAAGAAATAACCCTAATCATTTCTCATATTGATGTTTAATATCAATACTTTATTATGATATTATGGTGATGTATATATATATATATATATATATATATATATATATATATTATTTTTTTAGAGTGTTTTGTGTGAGTTTTCCTACTGCCCCTTTTATTTTTTGAATTTTTTTTTCTTTTCTTAGTAAGAATGAAGTTTGTTTGTAATTGAATAAGAAGATCATGATCATATGTGTTCATATATAATTATTATTTTTGGATTGTTTTTACTCTATATTATATGTATAATTGTTTAACATGAGTATAAATATAAAATACTTATTTTCAGACAATTTTACTTTTAAAAAACAAACGTGTTGCCAATACATTCAAATGTGAGAAAAAACAAACAAACATGTCATTTAAGTTCAAATTTCAATCCCTATTCAGTCTTTAGAAAAATTCAGGACTGTTCAGTCTTCAGACAAAAAAACAAACGACCAATAAATGTTAATTTAACCAATAGATTCAATAGTTTGATTTAGTTTCAAACACCAAATACAGAATACAGTCATATACTCATATTAAACTCTTTTTGGATTCAAATACAAAATAAATGCATAAATACATACATAATGACATCCAAATATATAATGCTACCACAGGGGCATTCATAATCCTACCCATAATATCCTAAAACCGACTCTGATATCATATTATCACTAAATTCAAAAATTGAAACTAGTAGATATTGATGCAAATGATTGTACTAAACTCTAACTAACATAATCAACAAAGATTATAATCAATTTGTTAACTAGCTCATGTTGCAAAATATGTATTGATTTTTTTGCAAGTTTAGTATTTTCTTGATCAGATTTCTATCATGATAAAATATTGATTTCAAAACAAAATAAAAGTACCTGTAATTGATCTCCAGCAGTGATAACAAGGGCATCTTTATCTGGGCAAAAGGAAACCCAACCTTTCTTGGAATAAACATGAAACTCTGAAGCTCCATCACATACATGCAAACTCAAGCAATGTGAGATATCAACTCCTCTTATCAGCATCCTGATCACATCGTATCTCAGCGAATTCGCTCGCCGGTCCTCTGGAATTATGCTCCGGCCATGCCTATACAGATAACAAACCGAACCCATAACTTCATGATGATCATCTGCGTAGAATATTGATTTTCTCGTAGAATTTTCCTTCAAAACTTGGAGAATTTTCTCACCAACATTTTCTATTTCCATCAAAAGGGCCTCCATTTTCTCACTGCCCATCACAAAATGAAAAACATTTGTAAATTAATTTATAAATAATAATCAAAAAAATTCATATATGTTTGTATATTCCAGATTGGTAGTTATTTACCTGAATTTTGAATATTGAAGAGGCCAAATTCCCTCCATTTCCAGCTTGAAACACTCATCTCTACACCACACAAACTCTTCACTCAATTCACTGTCATCCTCCTCCTCCTCCTCCCAGTGAACTTCTTCGAACCCGTAGGCCTTCTCTGGTGACCTCGTGACGGATGCCCGCTTTTCGGATGGCAGCCCGAAGATTCCGGCAGCCACGGCCAAGGTGGATTTTATAACATCACTTGGAATTCCATAATTCACTAGCTGAAAACAACCAATTGTGGTAATAGAGTCCAGAATACTTGAAACAGAATCACTTTCTTTAGAATTCAATGATTGAAAATCAATTCTTGGAGGGTTTTCAATGAACTTCTCTCTAGGGAAGACCTTATCAGGCAAGATTAGATCCGGTACGCGTAGCGAATGCTCGAGAAATTCACTGAGGACTTCTTCATTGGCGAATGAGGAGCGGCGGCCGGTGGCTATAGGAGATGGCGGCGGCGCACGGAAATCGAGGGGCTTTTCTTGCATGGAATGAGGTGAATTTGCCATGGAAAATTATTAATGGAATGAGAGGATCAAATTCTTGTTAATATGATCAAAGTGTTTAGAGTTATTTGTGCATATGAAATTATTCTATTTTTTAAAAAGGGAAAAAGGGGATGGAGAAACAATGATGGCATGTCATGAAGAATGTCTACATTTAAAGAATCATCTCAACATTGTTTTTTGCTTTTCTTGTTCTGCTTTTTAATTTTCTCTGTTCTTTTACAACTTTTGCTTTTATTCTTCATCATCATCTCTCTTTGATTTATATAAATGTATATATATATATATATGTCACCCAAACATATGGGGTCACATTTATCACCCAAAGTGATATTTGTCTACATACACAACAATTTATTGCAAACACCACACAAATCTAAGCTAAATAACAGGTTTTTCTCTCTTTTTTAAAAAAAAATATTAATTATATAACAATACAACTAAAAGCAAATGAAAATCAAGCTCCAATTTGTTTCTTGGTTTCGTAGCGTTACAAAACAATTCAATAAACTGTTTTGTAATGCTACAAAACGAAGATCTCGATACTTTTATATTGTAACGTTACAAAACAAATGTTTCGAATTTTATTTGCAAGAAATTTTGTAAACAAAACTTTTTAGTTAGTGATTCTTTAATGTTACATGACCGTGTAAGTAGAGTTATGTGAATTGGATAGGATGACATGCTATATATGATCTAACATGAGGATATGAAAAATGAGGAAAAGATTCATTTGAATCACATCATTAGTTCATAGTGGTGATAATTGAAAAACTTAGGTTTATAATAATGAGATTAAAGTTGGAATTTCATGTGGCAAAACTTAATAAAAAGTGTCCATGGACCACTCAGACTTTGAGAGAAAGAAAATGGTGATAAAGCGTTGATTTAGATCTCAGCAGGAGTGTGATCATACAATATATGCAGACTGCTTGAGACTCAAGGGGTCCAATTTGGGCCACTTTGTTCTCTGTTTTAAGCAAATATATCATTATTATTACTCTTGTCCGCCACCAGCCACCATGCTTCAACAATTCCAAGTAGAAATAAATCATTATTGTTATCTTCTGACTTTAAGATTCAACTTAAATAGACTCGTCTTGTGTCGAAATTTAACAGAAGTGTATTCTGTAAGCAAGGTTTTTAATGAATTTTTAAAATGGATAATGCTTAGGTGCTGATATGTCAACACCAAAAATACTGATCCAATGATATGGTCCAATTGAACTGTAACATATATATAAGGAATGAATAAAATAAAAAAAAGGACATGCGTTACAATTCAATTGGGCCGCATCATTGAATCAGTATTTTGGATGCTGACCGGTGAACACCCAAGTATTATCCAATATTCATATCGTTGAATCCGTCTCTAATTATACCCAAGCATTATCCAATATTCATATTGTTGAATCCGTCTCTAATTATTATTATTATTATTATTATTTTGAACCTCAACAGAATGGGAAAGATTTATTGAAAAGTAAGAATAAAAAGATTTCAAATATTTGAATCTGTTTATATTTAATAAGAAGATGTGGAGTTGTCAAGAATTTTAATCATCCTAACTCCCAAGTCCCAAGTATATAATAGAACAATTTATAGTCAGAAGTATCAGACAAGACCAAAGTTGGCTGGGCCTCTTTAGACAAAAGTACTTTGTTATGTTCAGACCCCAAATTGAAGTTGTCCTAATTGGACTTAAAATTTTCCAGAATTTTGTCCCAGAAGAATTATCATATGGTCATGAATATGACGTTTTGGCTGCTACGATTCATTTTCATTTTATTTAAAAAAAATTTGAACAGGTCAGAATCATGAGATCTATTACTATATGCGTGATCTAAAATTATATACACTCACATGGAGATAAAACTCTTCTCCACACATAATAACCATCAACAGTATTGACTTGATTTGAAGGAGATGTGCACACAATTTGAGCTAAGAGACTATTTAATTCATCATGTAGATAAAACGTAAATCATAGTTTGCATCCTCTATATATCACAATTTTTATTGGATATTTTTAATATTTTTCTGTTCACATAGTGAGAAATTTACGTGCTGGCACTAAACTTCAAAAAGTAAAGCAGAAACAAAAATAAAATAAATATTATATAATTCATTTTGGACTTGATGCATACTTACTTCATTTATACAAATATACTTTCGTCATAGGTTTCAAATGAACGTTTTTCGCCCAAAACAAAACTGGTCAATTTAATTAGAGTTGTTAGGCTGTCAAAAAAAAAAAGATTTGTTAGAAACATATAATAAACAGGATACAAATTTATAATCAGTAATTCACTAAATTTATATGATTAATATCTCTAAGGGGATACAAATTTATAAGACAAGTGGCTGGTGATTGGAATCTGGTAGGTGTGTTAGGAGACCGACATGAAAGTGTTTGTGTTTGTATTTGTATTTTTATTGCATGGAGAATATGTACTCCTTTGACTGACTCATAGTCTACTATTTGTCCGTTGTCATATAGCTAGCCACCTTCGGCAGTCGGCGGCTACAGTTCCTTCACCAACCCTGGTTCATGCATGACTTTATATATAAATATATATATATATATATATATATATAATAGTCACTATATTAGGAGAAGGTTTTATACTTACTTCTATTTACAGCATGTCATGTAATGAATTCTCGATAAGATATTTATATAAATTTTGATAGATATATTATATCTATTCAGTTATTTATATTGGAACACAAATCGTTTGATATGTTATGAATAGATAAAAATATCAGTGATATGATCTGTCATCAAGGAAAAAAAAGTTGTATTATAAGATTTCTTATGTAATCATTTATTGATTTTTGAAAATTCATCACAGAATATGTAGAGAGACGTGTCAAATTTAAAAATTTGTATTGTTTGCTTGCCTCGTCATTTTTATTAATTTTATCAATTTATTATTTATTCATGAATTAATTTAGTCTCAATTTGACATAATGATTCTAATAATAAGAATTGTAACATATGTCAAATTGCTCTATTAAATTTTGCCTAACTAAACAAGACAGAGTACTTGCACTATGTATGACTAATTAAATTCATTTTAAGTTCAATTGACCACATGGAGTCCAAAAATATGTTCATAAAATAATTGGAATTTTTTTGTTTATCAACAATTGTGAAATATATGTCTTTTTCAATGACATAAACCCTTCCAAGTATTCCAAAATATTATGTAAGCACTAGGTGGAAGTACTGTGAGAATGGGTCACTGTAAATGAATTTATACCTTTAAATAGAACAAATTATATTAAATTAAACATTGAATAAGTGGACCATATCTGAAAGCAAATTCAACTTTGCTAAGACTTGGTAGTTAGATGTTGAAATTTAAATTTCCTTCATATATATATATATATATAAAGTTTGGTTGATGAGAAAATCTATTGGGATTGACATAAATTGTTGAACAATGATATAAAAACAATGTAAAAATTATGTCAAAAATGAGTCTGTATCATCTCTTAGTCGGATTTTTGCAGTATTTTTAAAGAGTAATCGATTTTAAGGATTTGGATCCCCTCACCTGGCTTTTCTCCTGGTTTTCTTCTAGCTTTCTCTTTATAAATCAATCATAAGTTAATGATATTGATTAATTCTATCTTTTGATACAGATATGAAAGTTAATATGAATAATTCAGACTATAATTTATTACATAGATATATGTTAATAGATTATATAAACGAACATAATTAAGGTGAGGGACGATCCAGATAGACAGATAATAAATTCTGACAGTACATTCTGCTTTAAAACAAAAACCAAAAACCGGATTCGGAGAGAATATGAACTCGTTAAAAGTATGTAGTCAATTGTAACTGTTCTCTGGCCCCCCCTTGTTTTGGGTCAAAAAAGTCAAGAGATCTCAACAACCTGATTTTAAAAGACATTTTGGTTTGGCTGAAATTTGACCTTTCCTTCACCAGATGTTGTATTGATTTATTATCGACACTTTGAAAAAGATTTTTTTTTAAAAAAAATCCCATTTTAAGGTTCCTAACCTTAGACCACAGTTGTAAATTGTTTTTAAGTAATTACTTGCCAACAAATTTGTAGAATTATTCAAGACTCTAGAATGAAATTCTGAAATCAATTTATTCCTTTCAAACTCATTGATTTTTTATTACAGTTTCAATAAATTTTTTTTTGAAGTATTACATTGATTTGAGGTTTGGGCATGTGAGGACTCGAACCCACAATCTTATAGTACATACATGTGTGAGAGATATACTGCCGAACCAACATTATATCTCCTGGTTTCAATAATTTTAAAGGGAGCATATTTGATGATTTAGTTAGTTTCTCTTGCAAAAATCTGCCTAAAATAATTTGACTTTCTTTCTTTGTTTTTTTTTGTTTTTTGAATATTCTCAGTCTCATACTCTCATGTATTACAAGAATCTTTGAAGTATAATTCAAGCAGGTCTCAATGTGTTTGTATTATATATGTAAACAACTTACATGAATCATATTATAGTCAGGATGATCTTATATATATATATATATATATATATATATGTATTCGTTTTGTTAGTTTTGTAATGTTCTATGTATATAACATTATAAAAGAACGATTCATTTTTTTTTCAGAAGCATCCGTACCAGAGAATTATTTCAGCTGACATTATAGTTAGTTTATCTGTATGAATACTGAATTGCAGCTACGTGGAGACTGGAGATGGTGACTTGACAATTTTGGATCAGCTCAAAAATAACAAAGATATATAAGAAATTGTGATAGGAATATTGTTAATGGATCAAATAGAAAGTTGGAAAAATGAGGTCCGAGGTCATCATCAAATTTATGAAGCGAGTTAAAATAATCATCTACTAGGTCATTCGTACACGCTATATTGATGACTTATTTATGGGTTCAAATTTTATTGGATGTGTCAATCAGAGAGTACAATTTTATATAGTTGGAACTTGGAAGTGTTGTTCTATTATTAAAAAAATTAAATTAAATTCTAAAACATCCTTTAAAAAAAAACATTATCAAATGCTTTAATCGGTAACGTTTTAAATGTATCATCAAAGTTTTTTTTGTTGACAAAAATATTATAATAAATATTAATTAAAATCCTCACCACTGTGGTGTGAAGTTTTAGCTTCTAGCTAGAAGAAGTCTCACAAAGACTTGCAATATATTTTTATAAAGAAAAAGTTTACTTATTAAAAACGTTGTTTTTTATAAAATACTTTCGAATATGCTACATAAACTAAACAATAATTTCAAAATATACGAAAAGTATTTTATTGATGATGCATTAAAATTTTTGATTACGAATGTCATGATGTAAAACAACCAATCAGCCAAACTTTGTCTTCAAAACATTATGTCATGATTAAGTACTCCAAAGTATCTAGAACTTTTTTTCCTTAGTTATCAATATAGCTACTACCTTTCTATCTCTAGAAAACAACCAAGTCCTTGGAAGTAATTGAAGAGAAACTAAACTATCACTACTATTGACATATGCAAGGACTTTGAGACTTGCTTTTATGACTGGTTTCTGTTTTTTTACTTGGTGAGTTGGTGTACACATCATTTTCCAGGATAAATTTCATTCAACACTTCGTTTAGAGGTTCAGATTGATTACCTGTTTAGTATGAAAAATAGTCATAGGATTGTACCTTCTTACATGCTAGAAGTTTTTAATACTTTTTTTTTTGAAACTTTAAGATGGTGTTTGACTTCTTTTTTTAACAAAAGATTTATGACAATTAACAAGTTTCAAAATTATAAAAGAATTTTTTGGAGAATTTTATTTTAAAAATATTGTAAAAACTATTGCAACAGAACTGTCGAAACATATCGAGATCAAATAATACATATATTTATATATTAGTTAAAATTTAAAGAGATATTAGTACGCCCAATCACCAAACCATTTTCACCTATAAATTCAACCAATAAGACCCATATGTAGAAAGAATATACATTCAGAAAAATTCTTCCAAAGAAGCTGCAAGAGAGATCAATCATTCAACAATTCATCAGCTTGTTACTTTTTCCTTCTAAATCAACTCTTTTCCTTTTATGTATACGTTTTCTATGTTACTCCTCAATTGCTTTAACAAGAAAAAAGTGAAGTAGCAATTCACCTAAAGCTGCATATATTTTTAATAGTAGTCAAGTTGGACATGTTTGATTCACATTACAGTGTATTATTTAATTATTTGTTTTTGAAATTTAACATCGAACAGGTCAAGACTCTGCAAAAACCTATCTATATATTCTAAGCACTATATTAGGCTCGGATATTTACTTTCATATTAAACAGAAATAAATTTCACACATATGATAGTAAAATGTGTATTGTGAGACTCGAATCCCGACACTAATACAAATAGTGAAACTCTTTTATATAATGTGTGTAGTTACAAAATGTTCAAAGAAAAATTCCAATTAGGATCTGTAAAGCTAGTTCAAAATTTTCATTAATTTTTGTAAGATGGTGCGTAAATTTTATTTTGAATATTTGTATTGTATCTTAAATTTTGAAAACTGCATTTAGGTTTTCAACTATATGTAATATATCCTAGAAAGATCAATTTTTTTAAAGTTAAATAATGTATCAATCACTTTATGAAATTCATAATTTATGTGACTTTATCTATAAAAAATTCATATTATAATCTATGAACCACTAAAATCAAAATGTAATTGATTTGATATGCGGAAGTGGAACTATTGCACATTCCCTTCCGTTTTATACGGTTTAAATTTAAATAAGATACCATTAATTAATCCTAAATTATTCATTGAAAAAAATATCCTACTTTGAATATTAAACATAGTCCGATATTGTTTTTTTTTTTGGTCTCAATATGTGATTTTTTTTTCTCAATGTTTACATGGTTTTTCAAAATAATTAACTAGATTTTATTTGGAGCTTTGGACATAATTTCTAATAGGACTTAAACATCATTTTCAATGAGTAGAAAAAGAATTTAAAATAGACAAGTAATTGGTCTAGAACATATAAATTAATTATTACTTGTAATGGTACATTTAAAAGTAATTTTAAAATTCAAAAACAGTATAATTATACTTGGAGCTTTGAAAAAAAAAATTCTAATAGGAGTTACATCATTTTTAATGAATAGAGAAAGATAACATAAATTAAATTGACAAGTACACTATTAGTCTAGAACAAAATATTACTTGTATGTAATGGTACATTTGAAATTAAAGTAAATTTAAAACTTCAAAATCAATATGATATGCAACAAGTGTATTCTTTTGACATTAATATCAGAAACACTTCCAAAAAAACAGTCTCAAGACTTTCTTATGATCTAGCTAGAAGCCTCATATATGTGTTTTGTGCATAAATACTAGACTTGCATACATGTGTCATGCATGCTTAAATACGGGTTTGAGTTCTCCCCATCCCAAAAAATCCTAAATTTATGTAATATTTCCAACAACAAAAATTCCCAACCGACATTATCTCTTACACTAATGCTAGACAACTCAAAATTTTAGTCCAAATTTTAACCCAAATGATATGGTAAGTGGTTTTTTTTATTAACCACATCATTTCATATGGTGTGTGGTGATGACAACTCACTTGTCACATTATTTATGTTGAAATTTGCATTATTATATCTCTTAATATCTTTTATTATAATTTTTGTAAGGGCAATTACCAATTAGGTCCTAGACTATTTTTTAAATTTCAAGTTGTTTGCGACTTTTACAATACTAACAAAATTGGTCCTTACATTTTTTCCAAGTGTCAAATTAGTCTCTCTTTTTAGAAGTGACCAAATTGGTCCATCTAATGATTTAATGGTGTTAAATATAATAGTTAACTTTAATACTTTTAGTTAAAGTATTTAAATACCCTTTATTTGTCAAAGTTCTTTTGTTTTTGTGCATTAAATTCACCATTATAATTATAAAAAAATCCAAAAATATTATTAATGAAACACCATTTTGTACCTTTTTATAATTAAAATTCTCAAAAAAAAAATTCTAATAATATTTTAGTAAGACAATGTCGATTATACTTTTATTTTTTAAAACAAAGTTACCATTCATTTTCAGTTTAGTCTTTTACTATTTTTATATAATATTTTTTTATTAATATATTATATAAGCATTGTTTTCAGACAATTTTAAAAATCAAAACGCACAAATAAAATAAACAAAAATATACATGTGTTAAAAAAATGGTGCATGTGTCAATATTATATTGTTTATAAGTAAAGTATAATTTTTCCCCTACAGAGTTAAAGTTGATTGAAGGAACTTAGTTAGAAGGACTAATTTGGCATTTGAAAAAATTGTAAGGACCAATTTGGTCACTTTTGTAAAAGTCACAAACAACTTGAAATTTTAAAAAAAGTTCGGGACCCAATTGATAATTGCCCTTTTTGTAATAATAATACTTTCTTTTGATTGAAATTGAGATAACCTAGTAGTAAATTTCTCACATTCATATTAATAAGGTATGTGTTCAAATCATATCCCTTCGACTAATTTTCAATTTTTTATAAATATAATAATAATTCGAGATTTGAGGTGGTGGACATACTTGAACCCATAACTTTATAGTATAGGTGTAAATGGAAAACCACTAAACATACCTCATATCAACTCTAATTAATTGTTCATAGGTAAGAGATAATATATTTTTTTTCTTTGTGATAAGTTTTTATTTATTTGTTAATGTAATTCTGATTATATAATCGACAATTGCATCATAAAATTCATAATCATAACAAAATTGAATGGGGATAGATTTAATTTATCCAGAAAGGAAAAAGAAGAAGAAATAATAGACTGATCATGATTCATGATGATAAGAAATATGAAACACATCTATTTGAAAACAAACGCAGTCCCATCATTGCATTACTAGTTTCTATTGAAAATTTCAAGAGTTTCTGGAATGTATTGCGATCGATTTTCATGGTTTTCCAGCCACAAGAATAATATATATATATATATATATATATATATATATATATAATATATATCACTACCCAGATCACAATATGGTTTGGTGGTAATTAAAGACGTTCATTTTCATTTTTAATTAAAAACTAATTATAAATCACAAATTAAATTCCATTTTTATAATTAAAATTTCCGATTACTAAACACGGTAATTATATATATGCCAACACTAATTTTAAATTAATTTAATAAGAATATATCATTTATAAAATATGAGAGAAGATAGTATGCTTATGACTCTTGGATCCAATTCATATTAATGGGAAAAATCTGTTCAAAATTGTACTTATTCAAAGTTAAATTTTTTGAATGAATGTGGTCAATATTTCTAGGGTATATCAACCATTTATTTATAAACTAATACCCAAAAACTTGGGTCATATTATGAAATCTTGGTCAAAATTCAATAAATATCAAAAAAATTGAGATCATAAAAAATGAAATTTGAACATATTATGTAATATCATTGAATTCAGTATAAAGAAACCAAATTTTTTTAAACAACAGGTGGGTTCTGTATGTGAAAGAGATTTTTTTCACAAAAAGATAAATAAATATGAGTTAATGAGTGATGACATCAAAAGATTTAAAACTCATAATGGCTTCTAGAAGATAACATGCACATATGGCATGACTAGAAAGAGCCCAAATATAGCAAGCAATTATATAAACAATTAATGGAGGAAAATGGAAAAGTAAAGTTTCTAGCATTGGACCAATTAATTTAATCTGATTTTAAAGGTTTCAAAAGAAAAAAGTGGCATAATACACTAATGACTTGCTCAATTTAATGACAAAAGAATGCATATATATCATTAATTACTTTTAGGTTTTTCTTATAGAATTCCAAGAGCATCCTCTTTTAACTTCCAAAAAGTATATTTGTCAAATATAAGAGAATTATATTATTACGAAGTACACATGTGAACAATTAAAATTTTACGAAAAAGGAAAAATATTTATTATAAAAATATATTTATTGCATTGGTTAAGACAATAAATTTAATTAATATTTTTCATTTTGAATATCTTTTTAATTATTAACATGTGTCAATTGTCAAATAGAAAAGATGGTATAGCATATCTAGTGCTAAGATACATCACTCACGTCATACCATTAAGCACATACTAGTAACCAATCATACCTAACTCTTATCTAGGGATGGGCGTGGGCCCCAGTGAGTCGGGCAGTGTCCCCCTACCCTTACCCACATTCTTAAAACCTCCACCACCCGCACTCAAACCCCATTTGAAGGAAGTGGCAATGAGGGTGTTTGGAGGGAGGTTCTTCTACCCCTACTCCCGTCCTCCATTCCTCCATTTCTAATTATAAAATTTCCTAGTCTAAAATTCAGAATTAAGAATTTGAAATTTGGAATTTGGTCATCCTAATCTTTTGACTCATTCCTTTTCAATATTTCATCCAATAAATAATCAAAATATATAATCAATAATATTTTATTGGTTTAATTTAATACAAATATTTATAGTAATATAGATGAGTTAGTGAGTTAGTGGTGGTAGGTGGGCTAGTGGCGGGTGACCGTGAGTTAGAGTTTTTTTTAAAATTAAATATAATTATATATATATATATATATATATATTGGAAAATGGGAAATTGAGATCCCACCCTACCGCGCCACATTTAATAAATGGGTGAATGGGAGTGGGGGAAGGTTCCCCCACCCCATCCCCATTTAGGATTTTGGGGTAAAATTTGTCCCCAAATAGAGGTATACGTGGCCTGTGGGGGAAATTCTCATCTATACTCTTATCTCATGTACATAATGTAAGTGAAAGATGCACCATGCACCAGATGCATTAAAATTTCTTTTATTAAATATATTCAATTTTAAAAAACTTTCTACAATACTCAAAATACATATCACGATATTGAGGGATTTTATCCTTATTTATTCTAACATTTGGTGTTAGAATTTATTATATTACTCCAATCAAAATCTCATAAAAACATAACATTATATCCTTTCCTCTCCTAAAAAAACCCTGAATATATATATATATATATATATATATATATATATATAAGTATAGAACTCACATTCATCACATTGGTATACCCATACAGATTAACTTTTAGGACTCTATCGAAAAAATCTCATACTAGTAGAGATAGTGTCCATACTTATATACCAATGATCATCCTCATATCTGGCCAACTTTGAGATTTTGGTTGCACACCCTGCAATATATATATATATATATCCACTCAATTATATCTTGGATAAGAGATAAAATTTAGTCATTTCATTATATTATATAAATAAGGGAAGGTGGAGCAAAACAAAAAAATCAACTTTGGCCACATTTTCAACGACCAAAAAGCAAGTGGTAAACAACTCCCACTCTCTCAAGTTCTATATATTTTTTTTCTTTCTCATCTGGGGTGGGTTGGTTAACCAATTAAATAAGTTTGTTTTATCAAGTCAAATTATTTACTTATTCAATTATTCATGCACTAATTGTCTTTAATTATTTATTTTTGTTTAGTCCCATGCCTTAATGTGGGTGGACAAATCAGTTGAGACTAGTTAGTAAATTATATTATGAATTGCATTTATCGCGTCAGTTTGAATTGGATTTGATTGGACTGTTTTATTAGATAGGATAAAAATCACAAAATTGATAACTATATTCAAACTAATGTTTTCTTTTAGGATTCTAATATAAATTTTCGTCGTCCCAGCAATAGTATTTATATTTCAAGGAAAAATGGAAAAATAAAAGGGACATTTAAATTTTATAGAGGAAGCAGCCATGCTATATATATCTACATGTCAATAAATTAGGTTAAATTTTAAACATCATTATCCAAGAAAATCTAATGATGTTGGTGGGTGCTTACATGATTAAGTAGTCGTGGTTGTGTGTTTATTGTATTTTTGCATGCACAATTTTATGGAGGTGGATAGAGTTGTTTTTTTTTATACTTGACTATCCACCATGCTTGCAGTGATTTATAAAATAATGAAAATGAGATAAAATATATAAGATCATTATCCAAATTGTTTGTCTAAAATTATGACAAAATGATATGTCATGTGAGTTATAACCGCCTTATTAATTATAAGATAATAATTATAATAAAATTTTCCTTCAATTTATCATTAGAGCATCTCTAATGGTATCCTTAAAATTAGGAGAGTAATCAAAATTAGATTATTTATCTAAAAAACACTATTCAACAAAGTCACTAAAATTTAGTAATAGCAGTTATCGATAATCAAATTGCCTCTCCAATCAAATTTGAAGATTGACTTTTGTAATTTTATTTATTCTCTCACATTTGTGGCTTTTTTTTCTGATCACCTATGTATCTTATCATTGTTTTGACCCCAAAAATTTCAATTAGATAAAATTTGTTTCTTCATTATATATGAATGGATCAATACCCATATCATATAAATTCTCTTATCTTTTACAGTTTTTTTAATTTTTAATTTTTTTACCCTTGAAATAAACATGAGCGGGAACAGTGAAAAATGTGGCGGGATTAGATTATTTATTTAGATAAAGTAGATTTTTGATTTAGATAAAATGTTCCATTGTGAACTACACAATCATCAAATTTAGCAATCCTTGAAAACAATCATCAAATGCTGAGGTGTCAACTTTTGATGATACAAATTTACTTATATCATTGGAGATACTCTTAGTCCAACAGAGTAATAAAAAAAAACTATAAAAGACAGGATAAGTTATATGATATGGATATTGATCAATTCGTAATTAAGAGACGAATTTTACCTGATTGAAAATTTTGGGGTTGTGAATAGTAAGTTAGTAACAATGATGAGATACATAGGCGATCAGAGAAAGAAAGAGAAAAAAAAAATAAAAGCCACATATGAGAGAGAAAATTTTTAGTGACTCTGTTGGAAGGTGTTTTTAAGATAAATAATCAAATTTTGATTACTCTTATACTTTTGAAGATACCATTAAAGATGCTCTTCGGAGTATCTCCAAAAACTCTTCAGATAAGATATTTGTTAAAATCAAATGAGCCACATCATCATATTTGGTTATAAGATTTTGTTTATCTCTCTTCAATATTGAAGAACAACTTCTCTCTCTTCAATTATTATTATATTATTTTTTATATGACACCATCATTAATATTTGAAATCTATATCATTTTTATCTTTTTAATTAAATTCAATTAATATATAATAAGTTTTTATTTATAAATTTTATCATTATAAAAATTATACCATTAGAAATATCTTATCTAGATCTTTAAAATGAGACTAATATTGTATATTTAATAATTTGGAATGTCATTCAAATGATTTTCATATCCACCTAAAAATAATACTAGTTTTATATGTATAAAACCAGTGCATTTGAAAAGTTATTATTTCTAACTTGAAAAAAATGGAAAGTAATTAGATTTGTTGGTGGGGATGGAGGAATTTGAGTGCTTTTATTAAAATAATATAAACGAATTTCTAATTGAATAGTGTTTTAGAAGAGTTCTTCTTTTTTCACTCGACAGATTGCTATATAAGTAAATAAATATACATTTGAAGAGTGAAAATAGAAGAGTCTGCTGGAGATGCTCTAAATTATACCATCTAGAATTTTTGTTCTTGTTTTCCAAGAGATTTCTTTGTAATTTTCCAAGAGAATTATAGATTTGCTAAGAAAAGCTTTATTGAAACAAATTCAATTAAATATTATATTTAAGATTTATCTCTTTTTTTTCTTTCGTTACACTACACCACAATTTTTTTTTGACAATATACACGAACTCATTTTTGTTAGAACTACTATTTATTTCTTGAGTTAACAATCTTTTCTTTTCTTTTCTTTTCTTTTCAATTTGATAGTGTTATAGGGATTTTTTGATAGCATGAAAAATCAACATGATCATCTGAAAGCGCATTGATTAGATATGCCACATCACCAAAGTCAGACAGGAAAGATCAACCCAAGATGACCAGTAGATGATCTCAAGGCTTGATCAGGTTTGCCTAAGATAGTCGGGAAAACTAACCGATCGGGTAGAGATAACTTGGTCGGGCAAATACAATCCGATCGGGATAAAAGAGATCTGGTCAGGGTTAGGCAACTGACCAGTTAGATGACGCATGAGAGTCATTAAAGATGATCACGACTCAAATACGCAGAGAAAGAGTCACACTTAAACAAAGCACCTTACAGTACACTCTGATAAGGAAATAAACTTCTTTATAGATATCAGAGTCCAAAACAGGAAAGAAGATAAAAACGACTTCAACAAGTAATCGGTCCTAATTAAACACCACCACTTTTCCTTACTTGTACAACAAAGATTAGGGTTCTATGCACATATAAATAGACCCATAATCTTATTGTAAAATATATATAGAAATAAACACAGACGAAATATAGAATACGAGAGAGCAAGAGAGCCTGAGTGTATAATCATATTATTTATAGTGAATTCTTCTCCTCGTTGTCACCGCCAACCGTGGATGTTTCCGAGATTTGGGGTTTTACCACGTAAAATATGTGTTTTCTTAATCTCTTCATCTCTCTTGTTCATAACATTATTGCCAACTCACCATAACTTGTGTGACGCGTGATCGACTTTACATAATCCAAAAATCACCGTCAAAAATTGGCGCTAGAAAGAGGGGATTTAAATTAACTTTTGCTAAGTTAACTTCGAAGAACTTGTGAAGCAGTAACATGACAGACAATAAGGATGGAAGTCAGTCTCCGCATGATACTAGCACTCCTCGTGGTGTCAACTACTCTGGTCCAATGAACGCCAGCATTGCAAGAGGAAGTTTGCCCTCTGTAAGTCCAACCTCAACTGATCAAGCCACGATAACTTTCGCAGAAGCTCCTCCAACAATTTCCCTAGATGCATTCCAGCAGGTCCAAAAATCCTTACGGAGAGTCATTGAAGACGCCGCTAGACAGGGAATCAATATAACTGCAACTGCTGATCTAACCTCACCGTACCAATTATCTACACCTATGGTGGCCCAAGACCCCAAGGTGCATTCTGAGATAATAGGCGTGACCCTAGGCGGGCCCAGTAAAAAATGTAGAGATAGGTTGGATCACCTTGGAAGGGGGAAAGATTTCCAAAAGGGAGGTGAAGGAGTTAGCCGGCGAGAAAGGCAAGATCGATATCGAGCAGATTCTGAGCCGGAGGAAACCCGTAGAGATGTTCCTAGGCGGGATCGATCTAGTTCGTTAGATGCCAGTGATCAACCACCCCACAGAACAAGCCGAAGGCTCAAGTCCCCGCTAAGATTCAATACCTCAGGAATCCGAACTAAGGTAGGCGCTTATAGGGGGACTCACCGACCGCCAGCGATCGTGAATAGATAATGAGCCAGAAGAAGAACGAGATATCTTGATACAGAAACTAACTCAGAAAGTAGAAGCA
Source organism: Dipteronia sinensis (assembly GCA_033220585.1). Lineage (NCBI taxonomy): Eukaryota > Viridiplantae > Streptophyta > Magnoliopsida > Sapindales > Sapindaceae > Dipteronia > Dipteronia sinensis. Next base: position 61,310,599 of record CM065639.1, read on the forward strand.
TTAGAATGTCGCCAGTGGCCCAAAGATTTACTGGACTATGATTCTGAAAGCCCCTTCATGAACAACATTCTCCAAACCCAGTTCCCGAAAAGATTCAGAATGCATCAGGTTGAGCAATTTAAAGCAGATACGGATCCAAAGGAACACGTGAGACGTTTTCGAAGTGCGATGGCACAGTACGCTTACAACGACCCACTACTATGCTTGACGTTCCCTCAAACGCTTGGGGACTTAGGGTCCAGGTGGTTTGGGAGGCTCCCTAAGGGAACAATCAAGAATTTCTGAAAACTGGCCCAAACTTTTTCGTGACAATTTTTGGGAAATATACAAAAGAGAAAATCAATAGCTCACATTTCCACCCCCAAACAGGGAAAGAACGAATCATTAAAAGATTATCTGAAAAGATTTTCTCAGGAAGTGTGAGGGATCCATAATCCCAATGATGAGGCTGTAGTGGCCGCTTTCACCAACAACCTAAAGAAAGGTAGGATGTCCTTCGATTTGAGGAGGGAAAACCCGAGTACATACGCCGACCTGATGGATGTAGCAGGCAGTTACGCAATGGCTGAAGAAGAAGAGTTGGCTCAAGGGGGTGTTTGTATGCACGGGGGTCGCCCCGGGGAGAACGCCAAAACAAGTGAAGGTTATGTAAAGAACCAAAAGGGTAATCACCAGGAGCGAGACGAGAATAGTAGAAATAGTCGGAGTGATAAAAAGTTCCAGGGTCAGTATACCAACGACACTCCCCTCACCAAAAGTCGAGAGAAAATCTTGGCTATTGTAGAAGACCAGAAACTAGTCAAATATCCTCCTAGACAATCGATCCACGCTCGAAGAGATACGACAAAATATTGCAGGTTCCACAAGGAAAGTGGTCATGACACATCAAAGTGCTACCAACTAAAAGACCACATCGAGACACTCATCAGGGAGGGTCATCTCAAAGATTTAATTCTTAAAAAGACTGATGATCAACAGAAGGATCCCCACTGGGACGACCAACCAAGGGGAAACCAAGAAAATAAACGGAGCCCGGGCCGAGGCAGCGGCGAATGGACAGTCAACACTATTTTCTGAAGACCAAAAAAAAAATTTACTCTTGAGAGAGATAGTTTAGCTGCCTTCAGTTTAAAAAAAATATATTTTTTAATTTTTAGTTTTTCTAATTATTTTTGGTGCTTTGACATTGTTAATTTTCAGATCAATTAATGAAGAATCCAAGAATGGTGTTCAAATTTTTTATAATTATCTTTGTTATCAAAGATAAACTCGTAGCGCTGACACCTGCCATAGTGGGTGAAGGTGCCCGAGAGGCTGAGAAGTCGGTTGTTAGAGATCCGAGGCACCTACCGAACTGACTGGGTGCATATAAAGCACTGTCAGCAATTCGGCCACCCTGAAGTGCCGGTTCTACCGGGAAAAAACACTCGGGTACCCCATCGGGGAAAACCAAGTGAGATGCGTTCGGTTGTGTTAGTATTGCACTAACGATTCAACCAAACCCTTGTAAACAGAAAAAACCAGGAGACGTCCTTGGTGACTTGTTTACATGGGAAAAACAAGGAAAATGGGGCAAGGTTTCTAGAACACCTCTTGGCTGAAACCTTAAGACGGTCGGGAATTATCCTAGGCAAAGAGCCGAGACACTGACCGGTCCAGCTACAAGGTCGGAAATTATCCTAGGCTAAAAGCCGGGACACTGATCGGTCAAAAACTGATCAGTTTAATAAGATATTTGATCAGTTCATCAACAAAAACGATTAGTTTAATAAGATACTTGATCGGTCCAGCAAAAAAAAAATGATCAGTTTAATAAGATACTTGATTGGTCCAGAAACAAAAACGATCATTTTGATAAGATATTTGATCAGGATAAAGCAATAAGATCAGAAGCGTAAAAAAATCAAAGGAGAAAATTATTCAAATCCCCTTCGACGAGCAGCCAAGAACTCGTCTCGCGGTTTTGATGGGGTATTGTTATAGAGATTTTTTGATAGCATGACAAATCAGCATGATCATCTGAAAGCGCATTGATTAGATATGCTACATCACCAAAGTCAGCCAGGAAAGATCAACCCAAGATGACCAGTAGATGATCTCAAGGCTTGATCAGGTTTGCCTAAGATAGTCGGGAAAACTAACCGATCGGGTAGAGATAACTTGGTCGGGGAAGCTAACCGATCAGGTAGAGATAACTTGGTCGGGCAAATACAATCCGATCGGGATAAAAGAGATCTGGTCGGGGTTAGGCAGCTGATCAGTTAGATGACGCATGAGAGTTATTAAAGACGATCACGACTCAAATACGCAGAGAAAGAGTCACACTTAAACAAGGCACCTTACAGTACACTCTGATAAGGAAATAAACTTCCTTATAGATATCAGAGTCCAAAACAGGAAAGAAGATAAAGACGACTTCAACAAGTAATCGGTCCTAATTAAACACCACCACCTTTCCTTACTTGTACAAAAAAGATTAGGGTTCTATGCACATATAAATAGACCTATAATCTCATTGTAAAATATATATAGAAATAAACACAGATGAAACATAGAATACGAGAGAGCAAGAGAGCCTGAGTGTATAATCATATTATTTATAGTGAATTCTTCTCCTCGCCGTCACCGGCAACCGTGGATGTTTCCCCGATTTGGGGTTTTACCACGTAAAATATGTTTTTTCTTAATCTCTCCATCTCTCTTGTTCATAACATTATTGTCAACTCACCATAACTTGTGTGACGCGTGATCAACTTTACATAATCCAAAAATCATCGTCAACAGATAGTACTTTTGATTTTAATTACATATGTTTGTTCTATATATTCAGTTTTTCTATTATCAGTTCGAACTGATATAAGATATATAAGTTCTTTGCATGCAGACTATTGGATTTAAAAGATGCTTTGATAAGTGCATGCATCCAAATCAAATCATTTAAATTCAATGGCTCACATGCAAGGAACTGATATATCTTATGTCAGTTCGAACTGAGAATAGAAAAATTGTCCATATATTAGTCAAATCTTCTATATATTTTCGTTGTTAATGATACATTTGTCATAATCCAATGCTCAAATTATAACTATTTTGATGCATTATATACTTTTATGACTACAACTTTATAACTATAACTATAACTATATATATATATATATTACGAGTAATGTTAGAATTTCAAAAAAAACTTCTCAAATTATATAATTTGATAAGTTGTCAATATCTCATAAATCATGATTTTATGTAGTGAGGAATTTAGTATTGACAACTCACCAATCCACATAATTTGAAAGAATTTTAAGGAAAAAATTTGGACAGTCTAATATTACTCATGTATTAAATAACTAATCAAATTAAAGTCCATCAATCGGCGTGCTTGTCCTCGCTATCAGTGACATGCTTTTAGGCTTCCCTTCTAAAAAAAAGTAACGATAAGCTTTCACCAGTCTTTTTATTGTCAGTTCGAACTGATATAAGATATATCAGTTTCTTGTATGTGAGCCATTTGATTTAATAGATGTTTTGACAAGTGCATGTAACCAAGCAAAAGCATTTAAATCCAATTACCCACATTTAAGGATCTGGTATATCTTATATCAGTTCGAACTGACAATAGAAAAATTGAAGCTTTCACTATTTCTTTTGTTCCCGTCTAATTATATATTTTTTGGCTTGTTTATTCGTTGAAGAAATCCTATTTTAATATTATTTTTTCTAAAAAATATAATTAAATTCCTTTTTGTTTTTTGAAAATACATCCAACAATAACCTTTTAGGGTACGTTTGATACGGGGACGGGACAGGACAACGTAGGACTGGACTGGACTGGACAGTTGTTCCGTATTGTGTTTGGAATGCCTGAGACAGAACTATGAATTGTACTGTTATGCGTTTGGTATGGCTGGGACATGATTGGACAAGAGGTTCAAATGACCAAAGTGCCCTCCTTATATATAATAATATACATTATAATATTATATATTAATATATAATAATATTAAATAATACTATATATAATATATAATAATATGTAACATGTTATTATATATTATATATATATTATTATTTAATATACAATAATATTATATATATATATCTTATATATATAGATATAGATACAATATTAAATATTACTACATATAAAAAATATAAACAATATAATATATATATATATATTATAATGTATAATATATATATATATATATATTACAGTATAATTAATATATATATATATATTATATTTAATATATATTATATATTATATATAATTTATATATATATCCTATATATAATAATATAATATATCAATATATATATATAAGATATATAATAATATAATATATATATGATATATTAATTATTATTGTTATTATATATATAAGAGATATATATATATATAATATTACATATTATTACATATACAATAATATATATAGGTAATAATATTTAATATTATATATATTATTATATATAATAATAAAATATTATATTATATATATATTATATTTATATTACATATATATTTTATATATAATATATATATATTATTATAATATATATATATCGATATACATATTATTACAATATATATATATATATATATATTAATATATATATATATATATTTATCATATATATCAGAATAATGTTGATATATTATATATATTGTATATATATTATAATATATTAAAGATTATAATATATATATGATATATTAAATATTATTATATATAGGATATATATATTATTAAATAATATTATATAGATATAACAATATATTATTATATAATATATATAATATTATATTATATATGTAATTATAATAATATATATATATATCAAATATATATATCATATATATTATGTATTAATATATATATATAATTATTTATCATATATATAAGAATAATGTTGATATATTATATGTATTGTATATATATTATAATATATTAAAGATTATAATATATATATATATGATATATTAAATATTATTATATATAGGATATATATATTATTAAATAATATTATATATATAACAATATATTATTATGTAATATATATAATATTATATTATATATGTAATTATAATATATATATATATATATATAATATTGAAGTGTGTAAATATATATATATATATATATATAATACATTGGACAAGATTGTAATTTTTTGAACATATCAAGGGTAAATTGGTCTTTTTCACATTTGTCCCATGCCATGGGACAAGTAGTCCCATGGTCTGAGGTGGGACAGTTTTTCCTAATTTTTGTCCTACCTTGTCTCATGCTGTTACATACTAATGTCGTGCCAAACGTGGGACAAGAGGAAACTGTCCCATGTTGTCCTGTCCTGTACCACGTACCAAACCCACCCTTAAACGATCAAATTTTAACTTTAAAAAGAAATTATGATTGGATGATTAAAGAGGATATCCCGCTCTCGGATCACGGATCGCGTTGATTTATGTCTAAAAAACCATATATTTGTTTTTTGGGGCTGTTTTGTAATTAAAGATTTTGCGTGAATTTTGCTGCAATTAGTAAAATGTCTATATAATTAAGTTTGTTGAGTGAATTTTACAATTTGCGGTGAAATTAATAAAGAATAGTTTTGTTAACGTCGTTGTTAAAACTATTATGTAACTCAAATTTTGCCGGTTATTACTGTTATTTAACTTAATGATTAAAATAGATATGAAATTAAAATTATTTATCTTTTACTTGATATTCAAACCAACACTTTTTCTATTTTCAGTTCGAACTGATATAAGATATATCAGATTCTTATATGCGGGCTTTTTGATTTAAATGTTTTGACTTGACTATATGCACTTGTCAAAGCATATTTTACATCCAATGACCTACATGCAAGGAATTGATATATCTGTTCGAACTGACAATAGAAAGACTGTTCAAACCAAACAAGTATTTAATTCAAATGTTTATATATAGTAAAATAAAATAAAATTCTCTAAAATTATATTGGATACATGAAAACATCAAGTGTAATTTTTCATTGTTTATATTATATATTTCATTTCCAAAAATAAAATAAAATAATAATTCGTGTGTATTATGAGATGAATATAAGTAGGTGAAAAAAATACGAATAAAGGTAAAGGAAAACACTGACAAAAAAAAAGAGTAAAATTGATGCAGCATAAAAATCTACGGGTTCAAAAATTGATGGATAACTGATTTGAATCCATTGATTCTTGAATACCATAAATTAATTCCATTGGTTCTTGAGAATACCGAAAACGAAACATTTTATTATTAATTTGTTGATTCCCTTACAAATACCTTAATAAGAGACATTAAAAATCAGTGATTCTCGGGAGAATACCGATATTTGGGATAAACAAGAAAAAATTACTAGCAATTGTATTAGTCATCAAAAACTAAGAGTTGTGCTATTGGCAACCTACTAATGATGCCCCAGTTTTTAAAATTCAAAATTTACTTGATTTATTTCCTAAACTATCATTTTTAGTTATATTCCAAACTTAACTCACCCTATAAATGCTATATATATGTAAAAAAAAAAATGCTCTCTCTCACATACACACACATCCAACACCCCTCCATTGCAATTTTTTCCCCCTTCATTTCATTTAGTGTGGTGCTATTGGCATACCTCCTACTGATCTATTATGTTCCATTTTTTAATTATACAATATTCTTTTTTTTCCTTTATCAAAATTACTATATACAATTTAGAAAGAAATATTCTACAAAGTAAATCTATTAAAATCTCACATTCCTTTTCCAAAAAAAAACGCAGTAATATAATTATTCAAAAAAAAAAATTAACTCTTAAACCCTAAAATCTACTTCTTACATACATATAAAACATTATGGAAGAGTTTGAGAATGATATCAAGAATATAGAAGAATTGTCTAAGACCGGTATCAAACATCTTGAAGAATTGTCTGAAAATGACATAAAGCAAGAATTGTCTGACAATGATAGTAAGCATCTGGAAACAATTCATTCTCCGGAAATAAGTTTAAAGTTTATATTTTCTTCAGATGATATCAAGCTGTCGTTGTGTTGAAGTACCCTATTATTTTTTCTTTTTTTCTTTTCCATCATGAAATAAGAAGAAAAAAAAAAACTAAAAAAAGAAATAAGAAAAAAAAAATCAATCAATGGAGGTGAGAGAGACGTATACAGATACAGAGATCAGAGATAGAGAGATCATATATGGTATGTATTAAGTTTGAAAAATAAGTAAAATTGGTAGTTTTGGAAATAAACTAAAAAATTTAATAAAAACATTTAATTTTATTTAATTAAATCAATATTTTAAAAAGTGGTGTATGACTAGATCAGTAGGGGGTGTGCCAATAATACCACTCTTTCATTTATCTTAATATGATCAAATTAAATTCTAATAAAACCTCACATCTACGGATAATCTTGTGTTTATCTAAAAAAAGTTTTTTCTTTTTAATGCTTTAAATCCTAATTTTATTGCATACAATTTATATTATTAAAGAAATTAATAATAACATGCATTTCAAAGCAATAATTATTTAAAAGTAAGTTTGAAGTTACTCGTATTATTTTTTTTTCCTTTTCATTGTCACTAAGTTTTTTTTTTTTTTTGCTCTCTAATGAACACAATATGATCAAATAAATTTTATTTTTTTATTTTTATCTACCCTATATGATAAACAACATAAATGAAAAAAAATTACTATAAAAGAAATGGAGGAAAAAAGGTACAGAGAGAGAGAGATATGAGTTTTTTTTTAAATATATAGAGAGCATTTATGGGATAAGTTAAGTTTGGAATATAATTTAAAAGGGCAGTTAGGAAATAAATCAAGTAAATTTTTTAATTTTAAAAATTGAGGCATTATTAGATCATTAGTTGGTTGTAAATAACACTACTCAAAACTTAAATCCCTATTATGGTACAAGACATTTAAATAGGAAAATTACAAACCTAAAAGAGCTGGAAAAGCAATAAAATCTCAATTTTTTTGAGTGAAAAATTAATGTCAGTTTTAAATACCTGCTGAGTAAACCGACTGTACAACAGACTGTCTGAAAGAAAGTAGATGACTATGTTGACAATGTCTAATATTGTTTTACCACGTCAACTTGAGGTTGAATATGCACAACTGTATTAAAGAAAAATTTATTAATATAGTGTTTATTAATCCTACGCGACATTTTTTTTTCCACAATTCACACCTGCATTAGAAATGATCTTAAACTTTGGGTTTATATGAAGGGTTTAATATAAGGGCTTTTTTTCTTCTTTCTAAATAAGCATCAACCTTATTTATCGGTAGCACATACACATTAGGCAAAATCCCACAAAATTAAATATAAATTTCAAATATTTCAAATCAATTTAACTGTAAATATTGATCTATGTATTTAATTAAATTTGAATTAATATAAGCATCATTTAGTTATTAAAAAGATCTATTAAATCTCACGGTAAGATTATTTCATAATCACTTAATAAAAGTAGCCTAGCACCTAGATTATCAAATAATCAATTTTTACCGAACATATTTTTTTAATACAAAAATTAAAATATTAAATAATTGATTTTACTTCTCTAAAACAATACCAAATAGGGCATAAGAGTATCTACAAATGTTTAGACTACAACAAAAAGAGAGAACCCCTAACAAAGAGAGCTTATCATGACATGGAAAGATTGAGGCTATGTTTGGTTAGGTGAAATGGAATGGAAAGAAAGCCATTACTAACGTTTGGTTTGCTAAAATATAATGGAATGATGATTCCATTGGAATGTTGATTCCGTCATTTTGGTGGAATGGGCTTTCCATCCAAAAACTAATGGAATGCCATTCCAATTCCAAACTAAATTGGGTATTCCATAAATACCTTCCTATGCCTTAACTCTATTCCAAAAATATTCTCCTTTCCAATATATTATTATATATTATATATATAAAAAATATATAATGATATATAAATATATATTATATATATACAATATTTATTATATATTATATATTATAATATATATATATAATTAATATATAATACATATATATATATTATTATATATATATTTATATTATATATATATATTTATATATCATTATATATATGTTATTATATATATTATATGTATTATATATTATAAATTATATATTTATATTATTATATTATATAATATATACTATAATGATATATAATATATATACTATATATTATATAATATATAATATTCATATTATATAATATATAATATTATTAATATTAATAATATTAATGTTACTTATAAATATATAATAAAATATATAATAATATTTATATTATATATATATATATATATATTTTATATTATATAGTATATATATATTATAATGATATATAATATTTATATTATATAATATAGAATATAATATATAATATATAATAATATTTATATTATATATATATATTTTTTATATTTTATTATTATTATCCATAATATATCATGTAATTATAAATGTTTTGTAATTAGAGATATTTTGGTCAAAATACAATTAACTCAATTCCATTCTGTTGTTAACAAAACAAAATAATATTGATTCGGAGACTAATTCTAAAGTTCCAACCAAAAAAAAAAAATCAGTTTTCTTTTACCTTCCTTGTATTATATTGTATTGTAATTTATTTATTCTTAACTATGTGTTTGATAAATTTATCAAGTGTCGAGTGTACATGTAATCTCATTGATATGTGAGTCACATAAAACTAAGATAAGTGTGAAATTTAGTTATTAGATAAATATTGAATTTTTTTTTTAAACTATTACAATATTTCAAGATTGGGGAATGGAAACATAAATCGAATCCACAATCTCATAGACATTGATATCATAAGATTTCATAATTTTACCAGTAAACAACCATGATCCATATCCTGCAAATGTCTACCATAAAAAAATAATAATAAAACATTTAATATTTTTTTTTATAAGCCCCTGAAGATTTCAATGTGATAGTTGAGCAACCTCACCCCATGCTAGTAGAAAATTTTTGTATGACCAAAACTTGATTTTTCTTTTTTAAATGGACATAAGATATTGTTTGTGAGCACGTTTAGGAGTTGAGTTTTCTGTTTGACTAAACTCTATAGCCATCATCACTAAGGAGTTGCTAGGTAACTTCCATAGTTCCATAACTTACCCAAAGAAGAAAATGAAAGAAAACAAATCCCAAAATCATTGATGCCACTTGCATATAGTCCTAAATGGTGTTCTAATTTTTTTTTCAATAAAAAAAAATTAGCTACCCAAGTTTTGGATTTGTGTACATATCAATAGTGTCAAAGATTACAAAGATTAAAATAAAAAAAAACATAAAAAATCATAGAAAGAGAGTGGTGCTCCGTTATGCTATGATTGATTAGATGGAGACAAATTAGTCCACGTACCTTTTATTGTCATCTTAAGATTCAACCTTCAACCAAATCAGCCAAAATTCATTATTTATAATATAATTTGTTAGTGTTTGCTTTTGAGAAAATGACCTTACTAATTTATATTAATTAATTACTGTTTGTCTCTTCATAATTTTTTATGCCTTTGTTACAAATACTGGGTGCATGTTTTGCTTTAAATTGAAATTAATTCTTTTAGATATCTCTAAATTATCCCTCTTATTTATTAGTTGAATGATATATAACGATAGTGATTATGTTTTAATTAATTCGAAAATTAGGTAATTCATAGACGAAGATATTACATATATAATAATTAGAGTTAAATCAATAAAAATAATCCTAATCAAATTGTCAATAAATATATTTTTTAATTAGTAAGGGGTATTATCACTAAAGTCCATACTTTTTTATGAATTGTCACTTTTTTAAACGATGTTGTCATATTAGTCACTGTAGTCCCTTGAAAGACACAAGCTTTAACTAGCTGAGCTACACTAGCTTATTGTTGAAGATTTGTTGATTTAAATGTGTGTATATATATATATATATATAGTTATATAAGTTGTTTAAACTAATTTAAATCTATTTATATAATTTAAAATAAACTCATATATATAATTTAAAATAAACTCATATTTAATAGTAATATATAAAAACATATTTATGAAAATAAAAAAGAAAATAACAAAACAAAATGAAACCCAGAAAATCCAAAAAATTAAAGCCCGTAATTTTTTTTCCTTTTCGAAAAATATATTATTTCAATTTGATAAAAAAAATCCAGAAAATCAAAATCCATAAATTGAGAAAGGAAAAAATGGACAAAAAAAGAAAGAAAATTAATAAAAAAAATTGCTTTTTTTTTCCTTTATTTCCTTTTGTCTTGTTATTTCCTTTTTCTTTTTCATATGTGTTTTTATGTATTATTATTATATGAGTTTATTTTAAATTATATAAATATGAGTTTATTATTATTTTTGTTTTTCTTTTTTTGTTGTTGATTTTTTTCCCTTTTCATTTTTTGGGCTTTGATTTTCTATGGTTTTTTATTTATCAAATTGAAATAATATGTTTTTTGAAAAGGAAAAAATCCAAAAAAAGAAAAAAAGAAAAAAATTTACAGGCTTTGATTTTTTGGATTTTTTGGGTTTTGTTTTGTTTTGTTATTTTATTTTTCATTTTTATAAATATGTTTTTATATATTATTATTAAATATGAGTTTATTTCAAATTATATATATGAGTTTATTTTAAATTATATAAATAGATTTAAATTAGTTTAAACAAATTATATAACTATATATGTATATATATATATATATATATATATATATATATAAATCAACAAATCTTCAATAATGAGCTAGTGTAGCTCATTCGGCTTGAGCTTGTGTCTTTCAACCTTGGTTTAAACCCTGATGGAAGCATTTTAAATTTTTTCAGGTTTGACCAGTTATTATTGAAACTAGAGGGACTAAAATAATTTTTTTTAAAATAATAATAAGGGTAGAATTGTATTTTTACACATTATGTTATAATTGACTGTTAGTTTTTGGTCAAATGGACTAAAGTGATGTATTTTGAAAAAACAAGAGATTAAAGTGACTAATATGATAAAAACGTTTAAAATGGTGACAATTTGTGAAAAAGTAGGGACTTTAGTGATAATACCCCAATTAGTAAAAGGAAAACTTCTCTTAAATATATAAAAAAAACATAAATTTCTAGTGCCATCAAAGAAATATTTTAACAAAATTACATTTTAATTTTATTTTGTTTGCTAGGTGAGATTTAAATTCTACATTTTTAGGAGGATAGTTGACTTTATTGAGACTCTTTCTTTTCAACCAAAATATCAATTATAAACCCAAATTAAATAACAATTATACATTAGAAGTTTTCACTTAATTTAAGAATTGTTCAACAAATTACATTAAACAAAAACATATACATAGCAAATGTTCACTTAATGGAAGAATCGTTCAAAAAATAAAAAATTATATTAATTAAACAAAGAAATAATAAACAATTTGATCCCTAACTACTTTGAATGTGCCACATTTTGATACATACTGTGACACAAAATTCACCAACCACCACGTGACAGTCACGTGACCTTTGGATGCATGGAAACACAGCATACCCACAACACAAGCGAAGACATCAAATTGCAAGGGACGTGGCAGTCACCTGACCGTTGGATGCAGGGAAACACAGTATACACCCACAACACAAACAAAAACAAAGACATCAAATTGCAAAGGAATTGTAGTGGAAAGCAGCAGTAGTCCTGTAGTAGGGTGCAGCAGCCCATCACGATTGAATACTAATAGCCAATCAAGAAAGATATTATTTTTTATTCAACAAAAACTCAAAATTATTCCAAAAAAAAAATGAATTCAACCTTTTTCAGCTTCTCTTTTCTCTCATAATCTCTTGCAAGATTGTTGCTTTGCACGTTATATATAAATACCCTCTCAAAGCTTCATTTTGGAACCAAGCTCCCATTCTCTCTCTTATACACAAACAAAACTAAAAAGAGAGAGAGCTTGAGAGAGTTTTCAATACTTGTTGGTTGGAGGAGAGGAATTAAAGTGGAGAAACCAAACATGTTCTAAGCTCTACCAACTCCTCCTATCTCTCCCGATATTTTCTATCTTTCTATTTCAGGAAAAAAACTTCATTTTTTTTGTTCTTTTTGTGTTCTCTTGTATATTTAACAAGACCCCAAACAGAGTAAGTTTTTCCTTTCTTGCAATTTCTTGCCTTTTGATTGGTAGCCAAGAAACTAATTTTCGTCAGGAACAATTTCTGAAAAAAGTACTCAATTAAGTGTTTTTTTTTAATATATATTTTCTTAGCAACCAAACAAAAGGAACTGTTATTTTTCTTATCGGCTTATCGCATCAAAAATTCTATCTTTTTCTTGTTTTTATTTTCTTTCTGATTACTCATATTTCAAAATTCATTATGGTATCAGAGCATATTATCATATTTGTTTTGGTAATATACTTTTGACTTTTCTTTATTACCATTATCTTGTGCATGATTTCGAGAAATCAAATCAGGAAGTTTACCATTATCATCTAGGTATGTTTTGTGTTTGATTCAAATTCAATTACTCCAGGGGCTCGAAGAAAAACAAACCAAACAAAATGGAAGAAGTAGAGAAAATGAGGAATTCAAGAAGAGAGCGGCCAAGTCCCATGAGAGCAGCTGAGAGCATAAGCAGAAGCCTAAGCAGAGCTAGCTGGAACATGGAGGAAGTGTTTTCAGGCTCAAACAGGCATTCGAGAAGGAACAGTCGAGTCGACGAAGATGAAGAGGCTCTGAAATGGGCTGCAATAGAGAAATTGCCAACTTATGACAGATTGAGAACAAGTATCATGCAGTCTTTCATTGAATCTGAAATGAATGGACCTGATAAGGTGGTTCACACAGAAGTTGATGTCACAAAGCTTGACATCAATGAGAGACAGAAGTTCATTGATAAGCTCTTCAAGGTTGCTGAAGAAGATAATGAGAAGTTCTTGCAGAAGTTTAGAAATAGAATTGAGAAGTAAGTCTTCTATCATCTCTTCAACTGGTTCTGTTTTTATTTTTTTATTTTTTTATCTCTTAAATACAATAAAAAAAATGTTTTTATTTTTATTTTTTTTACATATATCCACAGGTGGATACAGTGATTCGAACCTGAACATTGACAGGTCGAATGAGTACACATGAAAATAGGTTTTTATTAGTAAAATTTTGATTTGAAAAACCGGTTTTTATTCGGAGGAGACAAATTAACCCAAGATTATGTCTTTCACTTCAACACTGTAAACTTGTGGGTTCGGATAGTGTCTCTTTCACCTAAACCCTGAATTTATGGTAATAGAAACAAAGTTTTTCTGTAAGAATAATCTATTTGCATATTAATTATTATCTTGTATTTTCCTTCCTTTGGTTGCCTGTCTCTGTCATTTTGACACTTTGGAGACAAGCAAGTTAATTCAAAAAAAGAATTTTCATGTGGGCTGTTTTGTTGAACAAGGGAATCACAATTATTTAACATATGTTTTCTGTTTTCTATTTCTTAATTAATGATCATATTAGTGATCACATTCGTAAAAGAAAATCTTCAATGTGATGGTCTCATATGCATTTGGTGAGACTGTCCCAATAAGATTGCACCATTTAATAGTTGAGAACGTAAATATATATTATTAAACTATTAAATGGTGCAATCTTATTGAACCGTCTTACCAAATGGATATGAGACTATCTCATTGAAGATTTTCTCCGATTGTAAATGTCCACCAAACTTAATTAAATATAAAATACTTGATTTAATTAAGTTTGATTCTACCTAACAAATATTCGCTCAAGAATATGTGCGGTGGTGATATATTATTATAGTAGTCATTATTAATTAACTCTGCCTAACAGTGTGATTAATTAATATTCCAGGGTCGGAATAGGGCTTCCTACTGTCGAAGTTCGGTTTGACCATTTAACGATCGAGGCCGATTGTTACATCGGAAATCGAGCTCTTCCATCGCTTCTAAATACTGCCCGGAACATCTCGGAGTCTATTCTTGGTATTGTTGGGATTCAACTGGCTAAAAGAACTAAACTCACCATCCTTAAAGAAGCTTCAGGAATAATAAAACCATCAAGGTATATAAATATATATATAATTTTCAATTAATTATAATTTAAATCTTAATTACAAATTAATTATCATTTAATTAGCTACTTATATGTTTTTTTTTTCTTTTATATTGTCACAGAATGAGCCTCTTGTTAGGTCCACCATCTTCAGGGAAAACAACCCTTTTACTGGCATTGGCAGGAAAGTTGGACCAAAGTCTAAAGGTTGGTGACAAAGACAAACTAACAATATATACTCAGTCAAATTAATTTTACAAGGGTAGTAGAACCTTTTAGTTTATCTGTACGAGCCAAGTCAGCATTGGTGATTAGTGTGACAATATATTATATTTCTTTCAAAATCTGAGTGACGATAATATTTATATACATGACTATCAGACAGCTAATGGCTACCACACTTAGGGACAATTTTTGTTTTATTAATTACCAGAATTTGATACGATTATATATTATAAGAGTAGCATTAAATATTTTTCTTGAAATTTATTTCAGGTTAAGGGAGAAATTACTTACAATGGGTATAGATTGAATGAATTTGTTCCACAAAAGACATCAGCATACATCAGCCAAAATGATGTTCATGTTGGAGAAATGACTGTCAAAGAAACTCTTGATTTCTCTGCTAGGTGCCAAGGAGTTGGAACTAGATATGGTAATAATAAATTACATTATAATTAATTAATAATATATATATATATAGTTTTTAAAAGATTATTAAATAAAATTTTGATTAATTGTTTGTGTTATAGATCTCCTAAGTGAGCTTGCAAGAAGGGAAAAAGATGCTGGAATATTCCCAGAAGCTGAAGTAGACCTTTTCATGAAGGTAAAGATAATGAAATCACACACAAATTAACACATTTTGGAGTTAAAAAATTGCAATTATTTATGCAAATTTATGCAATTTTTATGTGATATTCAGGCAACTGCAATGAAAGGAGTTGAAAGCAGTCTCATTACTGACTACACTCTCAAGGTAAATTCAATCTTCGATAGCTTTAAACTTTTGGATCAAGCTGTAAATTAACTCCATTTTTTTTTTGTACAAAATAATTATTGGAAAGTGTCAGGAATTTTAAGCAAATCAAGTTCCAACAACTGAAAAACCAAAGCCACCTTCCAATTGTCAAAATTTTCTACATCACCAACTCTTTCCTTTGACTTCTGTTCACATACATAAATTTCTACTATATAGTTGGATAATTGGGACCCATTTAAAAATAAAATCTGTCAAAATCACCCTCCATTTGTGTTTAAACAATCATATATATTTTTATATATATTCAAATGAAATTAATTAAGCTAACCAACTAACTAATCGATTAATTGAATATGTAGTTAATTAATGTACGTGTCTAACATGTCATTGTGAGGTCATGCAAATGTTAATGTTGTGTGTGGAACAGATTTTAGGGCTTGATATTTGCAAAGACACCATTGTCGGTGATGAGATGCAGAGAGGGATTTCTGGTGGCCAGAAAAAGCGTGTCACAACAGGTTCATATTGCTTTTTCTTTTCTTTATTCAACAAATATTTGTTGTGTGAATGAATTTTGAACTCAAAATTATTAATTTAATCAAAAAACATCTTATGGGTTGAACTAGTAATCATTACGGTCAAATTCTCGTGGATCATCCCATAAGAACTCTTACTATCAATGCTTTCAAATGAAGTTACTTATTTTTAATAAGTAATTTAGGCAAAATGTAAGGAAATCTTTGAAGAAAAAAAAAACTCAAAAGAAAATAAAAAATAATAATCAAAGTTCAAATATTGGTAAAATGTATCTATTGACCAAATTGATCTTAGTTGAAAACTTGAAATCCCACCAACTTCCCTTTAATCTTCTACTAAGAATATTATGGAGAAATACTATTTTTTTTTTCAAAAGTAGAAGACTTTGTGTTTTTCTACAACTTAGATTATATATAGGCATATAGCACTATAATGACTTTGTCCCATTCTTTTCTCATGGAGAATTGTAGGCCAAAGGATCAATAATAATAATAATAATAATAATCACAATAAGATATTTTCTAATTGGGTTAATTTTGAAGATAAATATAAAATAGACAAGCACTAATGGATTTATATTAGTTTGTGCTAAAAGTAACACTTTTTATTGGAAATTTGGTCTAAGGATTTAGTGGTCTGCCAAACTTTATCTAAAATAATATTATGTTTAATTAAAACATTGATCATATGTTTAAAATTTTTGGGTACAATTTATATATAATTGGATTCGATTAATGTTTGCCTTAAGCGTCTATATATATATATATATAATATTAATGTAATATTATATGACTAGCTATGTAATATAAACTGTATAAAAAACTAAAATTTGGAAAAAAAGTTTTACGATTATATTGCACGTGTAAATTAATTTTTAATTGATTGTGAATATCATAGTGCAAAAATATTGCTGATTGGATGGCATTTTGGCACATTATGATTGGTTAATGAATAATGACTCTTAAATGTGCACTGCACTAACTTGATTGGTTGATCAAAACAGGAGAGATGATTGTTGGGCCCACCAAAACACTATTCATGGATGAGATATCGACCGGTCTAGATAGCTCCACGACATACCAGATAGTCAAGTGTTTGCAGCAGATCGTGCACCTCACTGAGGCCTCAATCTTGATGTCCCTGCTCCAGCCTGCACCTGAGACGTTTGATCTCTTTGATGACATCATCCTCTTATCGGAGGGCCAGATCGTCTATGAGGGCCCACGAGAACACATCCTCCAATTCTTTGAGACCTGTGGCTTTCGTTGCCCCGAGAGAAAGGGTACCGCTGATTTCTTGCAAGAGGTATGATCATCGTTGAGGTGCACTTTAATATGGTACATTGCACCATAGCTTGTAAAAACTATTCAAAGGCTTCTTCCATATTAAACGACAGCGTTTTGTTGAAGCCCAATTTACTAATTTAGTTTGGGTCAGGCTCCTCTTCATGGGCCAAAATCTTCAAAAACATTTTAAAACTTCATTAAAAACTCCTATATATATTGGATGAGAAACATGATTCTCTAACGCTACAGAATCGGGATGTTGAATATGATAATATCTGGGATCCTGAACATACATGACTATGTTAGAGAATCGGGATTCCGAGCATGACTATGTTCGAGATACCGAATATAAGTACGTTTGGGACCTTAGAAAAATTATTGGACACATAGCTTAATTGGTGCACTTATGTTACAGGTTACCTCAAAGAAGGACCAAGAGCAATATTGGGCAGACAAGAACAAACAATACAGATACATTCCAGTCCCAGAGTTTGCAGCCAGGTTCAAGAGGTTCCATGTCGGAATGCATCTCGAAAACGAGTTGTCAGTACCTTACGACAAGTCCCGGGCTCACAGGGCAGCTCTGGTGTTCAAAAGATTCTCTGTCCCAAAAATGGAACTTTTCAAGGCATGCTGGGACAAAGAATGGATGTTGATCAAGAGAAACTCATTTGTGTATGTCTTCAAGACTGTCCAGATCATTATCGTGGCGATCATCGCCTCCACAGTGTTTATCAGGACTAAAATGCACACCAGGAATGAAGGAGATGCAGGGGTTTATGTTGGTGCACTTTTGTTTTCCATGATCATTAACATGTTCAATGGTTTCTCTGAGCTCTCCATGATAATTGCAAGACTTCCGGTGTTTTACAAGCAGAGAGACCTCATGTTCCATCCTGCTTGGACTTTCACTCTACCAACTTTCCTGCTCAAGATCCCCATCTCCATTTTCGAATCCATTATTTGGATGGCCTTCACATATTACACTATAGGATTCGCTCCTGAAGCTAGCAGGTAACTTTAATCAAACTGACTTGGTATCAGAGCCAGTCCTGTTATTTATCCAGGATTGATTGACTAACTTTTTGCATCGACACTTGCAGGTTTTTCAAGCAACTTCTATTGGTATTTCTGATCCAACAAATGGCTTTAGGGTTGTTTAGGCTTATTGCAGGAGTCTGCAGGACAATGATCATTGCTAACACAGGCGGGGCTCTCAGTCTTCTCCTTGTGTTCTTGCTTGGAGGCTTCATACTTCCTAAAGGTGTTGATGCATAAACATTCATCAGTTCCTTTTTCGATGTCTTTTTTTCGTGTAATTCAATGAGTTAACATGAAGTTGCTTCCATGGTGAACAGGTGATATTCCAAAGTGGTGGCAGTGGGGTTACTGGATTTCACCATTGTCTTATGGATACAATGCCTTCACTGTGAATGAAATGTTTGCTCCGAGATGGATGAGCAAATTTGTACGTTATCCGGATTAGATTTTTGTTTTATCACATATCATATCAAAACATATCATAGTATTGATCAAGATAGATTTGATTGTGTACAGGGCTCAGACAGCATTACTAAATTGGGAGTGGCAGTTCTCAAGAGCGTTGATATTCCAGCTGTGAGTTACTGGTACTGGATTGGTGCAGCAGCTCTTTTCGGTTTCATAGTTCTGTTCAATGTTCTCTTTACAATTGCGCTCATGTACCTAAATCGTAAGTCTCTCAACATTCTATTCAAAATCAAAGCTCAAATTGTATTTAATGTGGTGACTAATTTGTTGTATTTCTTTGTATCAGCTCTTGGCAAACCACAAGCAATAATCTCCGAAGAAACAGCGGCAGAGATTGAAGGTGACCAGGACGAATTATCGAAGGAGGAACCGAGGCTGAGAAGGCCACAATCAAAGAAAGATGCAATCTCTAGATCATTATCTGCTTCTGATGGGAACAATTCAAGTAAGATGCATATCAGTTTGTGTTCAAACTCAGTTTTCGATACGAAACTATCAAGTTCCTTACATGAAACTTCAAAACTTTCCAGGAGAAATGGCAATGCAGAGAATGAGCAGCAGGTCTAATCCGAATGGACTGAGTAGAAACGGTGATGCTTCTCTCGAGGCAGCCAATGGCGTTGCTCCGAAAAGAGGAATGGTTCTTCCTTTCACTCCTCTTGCTATGTCCTTCGACAGTGTCAATTACTATGTGGATATGCCTGCTGTAAGTATCCCTTCTCAGGAAATACTTTTTTCGAAATCCGAATTAAGTGCCTGTGTTTATAACTTGTGTCATTGGAACAGGAAATGAAGGAGCAGGGTGTAGCAGAAGACAGGCTGCAGCTTCTCAGGCAAGTAACCAGTGCATTTAGGCCAGGAGTCTTGACAGCGTTAATGGGAGTCAGTGGAGCCGGAAAGACTACTTTGATGGATGTTTTGGCTGGAAGAAAGACTGGTGGTTACATTGAAGGCGATATCAGAATCTCCGGATACCCTAAGAAGCAAGAAACCTTTGCAAGAATTTCGGGTTATTGTGAACAAAACGATATCCACTCCCCGCAAGTTACAGTGAGAGAATCCTTGATTTACTCAGCTTTCCTTCGGCTTCAAAAGGAAGTCAGCAAAGAGGAAAAAATGGTAAGATAATGACTTGCTTGTAAAGCTTCTTCAAAATCATAGTATGTGACAAGAAATTGAAGTGTTGAATTGGTTGATTTGATGTTTCAGATTTTTGTTGATCAAGTGATGGAATTGGTAGAGCTAAAGAATCTTAGGGATGCTATAGTTGGGCTGCCGGGAATTACAGGGCTGTCGACAGAGCAGAGAAAGAGATTGACGATAGCAGTGGAGCTTGTTGCCAATCCTTCAATCATTTTCATGGATGAACCAACTTCAGGGCTAGATGCTAGAGCAGCAGCTATTGTTATGAGGACTGTGAGAAACACGGTGGACACTGGAAGAACAGTTGTCTGCACAATTCATCAGCCTAGCATCGATATCTTCGAAGCTTTTGATGAGCTGCTACTTATGAAGAGAGGAGGACAAGTGATCTACTCAGGACCGTTGGGTCGAAATTCTCACAAGATCATTGAATACTTTGAGGTAACCTATTATTCCCTTCCGGAAATCTTCTCTATTTAATACTTCTTAACAAAATCTGATTTCAAACATATTATACATTCAATCACAGGCTGTCCCGGGAGTACCGAAAATTAAAGAAAAATATAATCCAGCAACATGGATGCTTGAAGTGAGCTCAGTAGCAGCTGAAGTTAGACTTAACATGGACTTTGCCGAATACTACAAATCATCTGCATTACACCAGTGAGTGAAGCTTCTAAGTTAGAGAATACTAATTGCTTTTCGGATAAATTTTTTCAATGTTTACGATCTAATACATGTCTTAATGATCAGGCGAAACAAGGCATTGGTGAAGGAGTTGAGCACGCCGCCACCAGGAGCTAAAGATATCTATTTTACCTCTCAGTATTCACAGTCCTCATGGGGTCAATTCAAATCTTGTATTTGGAAGCAATGGTGGACTTATTGGAGAAGTCCTGATTACAATCTTGTTAGATACTTTTTCACCCTGGTTGCTGCTCTCATGGTTGGGACAATTTTCTGGAAAGTTGGTACTAAAAGGTCAGCCTCCATCTTTATAATCTTTCTGTAAATTTATGAAATTCAAACGAGGTTTCTGATGAA
Organism: Dipteronia sinensis; assembly: GCA_033220585.1. NCBI lineage: Eukaryota > Viridiplantae > Streptophyta > Magnoliopsida > Sapindales > Sapindaceae > Dipteronia > Dipteronia sinensis. The sequence continues at coordinate 61,332,180 of CM065639.1, forward strand.
TTTTAAAACTGTCTGGATCCACCTGTTCAATCTTCTATAGGATCAATAACATGACTTTTCTATGTTCTGAATGTTTCAGAGACAATGCAGCAGATCTGTCTATAATCATCGGAGCTATGTATGCTGCTGTCTTGTTTGTCGGTATCAATAACTGCTCCACGGTACAGCCTATAGTAGCCGTCGAAAGAACGGTGTTTTATCGAGAAAGAGCTGCTGGGATGTACTCTGCATTGCCATATGCACTTGCACAGGTCAGTTGATCAAACTCATTTTCCCCACAAAACAATCATCAAATTTTTGCATACAATCAAACTGCAATTAGGTACATATATATATAAAACCTCATTTTTGAGCCTCAATTAACTTAGCTTGATTGATTCAATTTTCAGGTTATTGTTGAGATCCCATATGTGTTTGTTCAAACCACATACTATTCACTTATTGTGTATGCAATGGTGAGCTTTGAGTGGACAGCAGCAAAGTTTTGGTGGTTCTTCTTTGTGTCATTCTTCTCCTTCCTATACTTCACATATTATGGAATGATGACTGTTTCCATCACACCAAACCACCAAGTAGCAGCCATTTTCGCAGCAGCATTCTACGCGCTTTTCAACCTTTTCTCCGGCTTCTTCATCCCAAGACCGGTATATTTTCATTACCTAACTTGTCTCTCAAGCAACAATATTTCAGGAATATTCTTTAATCATGAACTCTAACACAAATACTTGTTGAATTTTTCAGAGAATTCCCAAGTGGTGGGTGTGGTACTACTGGATTTGCCCTGTAGCGTGGACAGTTTACGGGTTGATTGTGTCGCAATACGGAGATGTTGAAGGCCTCATTGAAGTGCCTGGATTGAAAGATCCGATACCTGTAAAACAGTACATTGAAGATCATTTCGGATACGATCCGAATTTCATGGGACCAGTTGCTGGAGTTTTGGTTGGATTCGCAGCCTTCTTTGCATTCATGTTTGCTTACTGCATAAAGACACTCAACTTCCAGATGAGATAAGAAGCTTCAGGGGATGTCTTTTTACAGGTCAATAGTGATGATCCCTGTAAATATTTATTACAAGCCATCAGAAATCAAAGCATGGCTGGAATTTTATGAGCTATATAGGATTGAAATTTCTTTTTTGAATTTATTACATAAAATATAGATGATGATGAATATGAATTTATTAGTTGAAAAGTTTTGTTGTATATGTAAATGTAACAAGTTGTGGAATCTATATATCTCATTCCGGTTTAAATTATAAATGCAGCTATATAGTATCAATGTAATTAACCACTACACGAACAAAACTTAAAAGATCTCTAACACACCCTTTCATGTGCCAGAATGATGGGCTTGACACGCACATTCGTCAGGCACGTGGCCGAATTTCCCAAAGACAGTTTGCACACCATGTCAATAGCCACAAAATCGAAAAGGTTAAGCTGTCACGTAAAAATCCAAACAATGATATATAAGACTTTCTAAAAATCAAAGCATCTAATATAGTACTATAAATGAACGAAATAACTACTGCATGGTATCATAGATACTAGATCTTGAGTTTGAGAAGCCACTCTCTCCATTTTTCTTTAGAGTTTCAGGTTTTCGTGATCATTGATCTTCAGGTTTGGTGATTAATTACAAAAAGAAAACGAATTAGTTGTTCACTCAGTATGATCAGCTGAAAACATGTAACACACCAAATCCAAGTCCAAACATTTCACCACTTTTGCGTGAACCGTAATTTCTCCCATGAAGATACGGCCACTTCTATGAACAGACTCAGTTTTTAAATTCTAATTAGTTTTTTTTTCTTCTGCAATTAGTTATAACTTCTAATTTCTTTGAAACACTTTTTTTTTTTTTTTTGCAAACCAATCTGAGTACTTTAAACTTTTTAGAAGTCTGATTTTATTCAATCTCTCTCTGCTTTTCATATTATTAGTTCCAGTTCATGTACAACTAAAGTGATTATGCTTATCAGAATATATATTTTCACAAACCTTTTGGGGGTTAAGGTTTTTTTTTTTCTTTTTCTTTTTAAAAAAAAAAGAAAAAAAAAGAAGAAGAATCCATATATTAACAAGTGCATACTTGTATTGCATATGGAAAATTCAGATCCGGAAGGTTTGTTTCGGTTGGTTTGAGGCTGGATCCGGAGGACGAAAAGTGTCAGACATGGGTTGCAATGGAGAAACTGCCAACTTATAATCGTTTAAGAACTGGTTTGTTGCAATATCCTGTAATGGAGGGTGAGAAGGATCATGATCAGAGTTGTTAAATAATGCAAAGGAGGTTGATGTGAGGAAGCTGGATGCTGATGATAATCACAAGTTCTTGACTAAATTCAGGGACCGGATTGATAAGAAAGATTTTTTTTAGCTCCATGTAGAATAATGTTAGGATCTTCAATTTTACTTTTCAGGTTTTTTTTTTAGTTTTCTTAGTTGTGAAGTTAGGTCATTATAGAAGAGTTCTGTGGGTATACTACCTAAACCTATTTTTCATGAATAGTTATATTACACAATTTATCTTGAGAACATAAAAATAAATTATAGTGGTACTATTGGCACACCCCCTACTGATCTATTCATGCCCCACTTTTTAAATTATAGAATATTCTTTTTTTTTTCTTTATCAAAATTACTTAAAGAGACATACAATTTATGAAAGAAATCTTCTACAAAGTAAATCTTTAAAATTTCATATTCCTTTCCAAAAAAAAAAAAAAATTAATCTGTTTCTTCTTCAAAAAAAAAAATATTAATTCTTAAACCCGTAATCTATTTCTTCTTTTTCAAAAAAAAAAATTAATTCTTAAACCCTAAAATCCGCTTCTTACATACATATAAAATATTATGAAAGAGTTTGAGAACGATATCAAGAATATAGAAGAATTGTTTAAGAACGCAAGAATTGTCTGACAATGATAATAAGCATCTGGAAACAATTCATTCTCTGGAAATAAATTTGAAATTTATTTTTTCTTTAGAATGATATCAAGCTAAATAAATTTCAAACTGTCGTTGTGTTGAAGTACCCTGTTATTTTTTATTTTTTAGTTTCCATCATGAAATAAGAAGAAAAAAAACAAAAAAAAGACATAAGAAGAAAAAAATAAATCAATCAATGAAGGTGAAAGAGATATATACAGATACAGAGATAAGAGATAGATAGATAATATATGGTATGTATTAAGTTTGAAAAATAAGTAAAATTGGTAGTTTTGGAAATAAACTAAAAAATTTAATAAAAACATTTAATTTTATTTAATTAAATCAAAATTTTAAAAAGTGGGGAATGAATAGATCAGTAGGGGGTGTACCAATAGCACCGCTCAATAAATTATAAAATTTTAATTTTAGTACAATCTCATTGAACGGTCTCAAGGCCTCACCACGTGACAGTTCCATGTAAGATTTTCTCCATTTAGATTTATTTGGTCTTTGTGATAAGTTCATTGGTCCGGAATATGAAGAGACTAGACTCTCAATTCAATATAAGATTGATTACACTTATTTCATCGATAATGTAAAATATAAAGGTAAATGGGTTTTAAAAAAAATCGATGAGGTAAATCATAAATGGTACAAAAATTACAATTTTTTTTATAAAAAATATATTATAATAATGAGAGGTTTGAGAGAGGGGACATTGACTCTAACCTACAATCTCATAGTAATACATTTGAGTTACATTTTTTGGTATATATATATATATACAATTTTTCTATTGTTAGTTCGTCATAATATAAAATATATCAGGACGAAAAATGTGGACCATTAGATTTACATACTTTGACTTAAAGTTTATGCACTTATTCAAAATTTCTCCATAATATGCGGTCCACATTCTTCGTCCTGATATATTTTATATCAATGACGAATTGATAGTAGAAAGACTGTATATATATATATATATATATATATATATATATATTTTGGGTACGGATATTGTCACCTATAAAATTAATTAGTATACTTATTTTTATAAATACTCTCATGTCTAAAATTTAAAACATAAATATTACTACAAGCATTTATCATAATGCCAATAGTATCCTTATTGAAATGAATATATTCATGACGAGATGAGATTGGTCCGGTGGTAAATCACTCACACCAACGCCATGAGGTCATGTTCGAGTCCTCCACCTCCAAAAAAAACCTCAAATTTATGTAATATTTAAAAAAAATATGAATATATTCATTTTATATATTTTATTTATAAACTCTCTTAAATTATTAACACACCCAATTTATATAAAAAAAATCATATTATTTTTGAAATCAAATCTTCTTCTAATGAAGGCCCAATTACTTTTAGGAAATGTCTCGAATGTAGGAGTCTTATGAAAAGGGAATATGTAGAATTAGATTGTATAAGGGATCAAGATATTTTTAATCTGGAATTCTCTTATATATACAACATTATTTAAAAAAAACCCATTGATATTCACGGTTATCTTTAAAAAAAATATATTTGTTTATTAATAGAGTTCATAACTACACATAAAAGAAAGACGAAAAAAAAAGCCACCCAATTTTTTTAGTTGTGCATTTTAATTGAATTGATATTTTTTTTCTTACAATATGAGATTGGTCCAATGTCTCATAGTCATACCTATACCATTGAAGTTAAGGATTCAAGTTGTGTATCCCTCCCGACCCAAACCCTGAGTTAATTGTAATAGTTCAAAGAAACAAATTCACATAGGTGACGTTTGGTTACCATGCTAGAATGGTAATTGGAATGGTAATGAGAATGAGAATTGAAATAGAAATGAATGAAAAACTGATTCCTTTATTTAGTTAGGAATGTAGAATTAGTATCTAAATCAGTATCATTTTGTTTGGTTAACAACTGAATGAAATGGAATTAACAGTATCTTGACCAAAATACCTCTAATTACAAAAGAATTATAATAACATGATATATTATGGATAATAATAATAAAACATAAAAGCATATATAATATTATAATACATAACATATTATATAATATATATGTATTATAAATTATATTATTATATATATTATATATTATTATATAAATATTATATTATGTAATATATATATAAATTTATTATAATAATATAATATATAATAATGATATATATAATATATAATAATGATATATATCATATATACTTATATATAATAATATAATATATAATACATATATAGATTATATATATTAAATGTATTATATATATTATACTATTATATATATTATATTATATTATATAATAATAATATATAATTTATTATAATTATATAACATATAAAAGTTATATAATATATATATATATATTAATTTAATATATAAATATAGTATATATATTATATATTTATATATCATTATATATATATATATTAAAATAATATTATATATTTATATATCATTATATATATATTAAAATAATATATATACTATATTTATATATTATAATATATATATATATATATATATTATAGTAATATATTGGAAATGAGGGTATTTTTGGAATATAATTAGGGCATAGGAGGGTATTTATGGAATACCAATTTTAGTTTGGAATTGGAATGAACATTCCATTGGTTTTTTGGATGGAAAGCCCATTCCACCAGAATGGTGGAATCAACATTCTAATGGAATCCTCATTCCATTACATTTTAATAAACCAAACATTAAGAATGACTTTCATTCCATTTCATTCCACCCAACCAAACATGACCATATTTCTTAGTGGAAGAGGTTAGAGGTTAGAGGTTAGAGGTTGTGGTTTGGGGTGGAGAATCACTCCTCAAGGCTCAAACCCTGATTTAATTAATTGTAAAAAATTAACATTTTTAGAGGAAAATCGTATTTTAGTCTATGTAGTTTGCCTTAATCTGCGTTTAGTTCACGATTTTTTGGTATTGTAAATTTTAGTCCATCATTTCTCTGACAATACGTATTTTAGTGCTACCGTCCAATTATGTTAAGGTTCCGCCAAGTCAACGATGGTCAACGAGGGTAAAAAGGTAAAATAACATCATATGTTTCAGAATCTTATATAACCAAAGGGTATAATAGTAATTTAGAAATTAATTTTAAAAAATAAATAAATATTATTATTAAATAAAATAATAATTATTTTTATCAAAAAATTAAATAATTAATAAAATAAGTAATATTAAAATAAATAATAAAATATTAATATTAAAAAAATAATAACTAAATATTAAATGTATTTAAATTAAAAACAATTAAAATAAATTATATATTTAAAAAAAACCAACTAATAAACAATTTTTTTTTACGAAAACTAAAATAAAATAAAATAAAAAAGAAAACATAAACAAAACATCATCATCGACCTAAATCATCATTTCCCACATCCATATCTTCTTCTTCATTCATCTTCATCAAACCCTATTATCAACTCTAACACAAACCTTAATCCATCCAAACAACAAGATGCCAAAATCAAATCAAACCAATTTTTTCACCAAAAAACCCCAGATTTGTTTCATCACCCGTCTCATTGTTGCTTGCCGCCGTAGCCACCACGTTGTCACCAAAAGGCAACGACGCACAGCGGCGATGCAACGCAGATCTAAAGCGAAGACCGGCGATCGATCAACACCTGATAGAACAAACAGCAACTGATAGAACCAACGACGGCCGATTTGGATTTGGGTCGCTCGATCTGGACCAGATCGTGGATGACAACGTACGATCATGATCATCGCCTCGAATCGCACAAGTCTGGTGCGAAAACCGGCCAACTCGGGTGAAATCACGGGTTTGGGGAGGCATTGACCCGAGATCGATCACGTGTTTGGGTGACCCAAGTGAGGAAACCCAGAACTGGGTTGATCGAAGAAGAAGAAGAGTTGTGTGAGACAGGGATTGCAATTTTTTTGTTTGTTTATGAATATAGTGTGATGATGTTTATGGGTTTTGTGGTGATGATGGTGGATGATTGAGGTTTGAGGTTGATGATAATGGTGATTTCTGGGTTTGTTTTATGGTTTTTTTTTATAAAGATGTTTTATGTTTTTTTTGTTGAATCTGGGTTGTGTAGATGAACTGGGTTGTTGAATCTTGGTATGTTGAATCTGATGGTGATGTTGAATCCAATTTTTTTTTTTTTAAATTGGAAAAAGTGGTATTAATTTTAAATTTTTTAAATTTAAAATAAAGGTTTTTAATTTTTTAATTTTTTTATGATTTCCAGATTTCTTATGATATTTTCTTTATTTTTAATATTTTTATTTTAATTATAAATTTGTAAGTTTTTAATGTCTAATAATATTTTTCATTTTATTATTTATTATTTATTAAATATTAATTTTTATGATTAAGACAAAAGTGAGGGTATGGTGTCTTTTCAATAGTATCATCATTTTCCAAGGGCATTAGGGTCATTATACCTTCTGACAATGACATGAATGTACTTTTAACGGATTCCGTCACAGAAGGACTAAAAATTACAATACGAAAAAATCATGGATTACACGTAGATTAAGGCAAACTACGGGGACTAAAAGACAATTCTCCCTTTTTATAGTGAAAGGGATTGTAGATTGGAGCCCTGAATTTTAAACAAAAATTGACATTTTTCTAATGTAGCTAATTACAGTTATTTGTTTGAGTTCACTTCAGAGTTGGGATTCATCTACCCACAGTAGAAGTTCTACTGAATGTAGAATCTTATTGCTATGTTGGAAGCAGAGCTCTTCCAACTCTCATCAACAGTGCAAAAAACATTGCAGAATCTGCTCTCATTTTCTGTGGATTCAGATTAGCTCAGAGAACAAAGCTCACCATCCTCAAAAATGTTTCTGGGATCATAAAACCTTCAAGGTTATATTTTTCAATCTATAGTTTTTCTTTTTTTGTTTTTTATTTTTATTTTTTATTTTTATAACTCTTTAGTCTTCACCAAATTCCATAGCTTCCAAGTTTAAAAGCTCTATGTAAAAGCTCCTAAAAGCTCTTCCTATTTTCCAAAGAAGGTCTTCAATAAAACATCTATCAAGTGATTTTGCATAAGCCACTCTAAGTTAAGTGCTTTTTGTTTTGTTCCAAAAAAAAGTTGTAGTTTTATCTAGAAATGTGTCTTTTTTTATTTGCAAACAAGCATAAAAATGCTTTTAATTATCTAGAAGTGCTTTTGGGGATGTCAAAAACACTTTCAAAGATGATGTAGATTGAAAATAACTTAATGGAATTTTTGAAAACACCTTGTGTACAGGATGACACTATTGTTAGGCCCTCCCTCTTCTGGTAAGACAACCTTTTTGTTGGCTCTGGCAGGAAAGTTGGATCCAAGTTTGAAGGTATGTTTGGAAGTGCTTCTGTAAAAAGCACATTTTTAGTAAAACTACTCTTTACACAATCATTCAAAACCCTTTTCTAGAAAAAAAAAAGCATTTTGCATATTTTGAGACAAATATTAGAAAATAGACATGAAAATGCACTTTAATTTGACAGGTTGGAGGACAAGTGACTTACAATGGGTACAGGCTTGATGAATTTGTGCCACTTAAAACATCAGCCTATGTTAGCCAGAATGATGTACACTTAGGAGACCTAACAGTTACAGAGACTCTGGATTACTCAGCAAGGTTCCAAGGTGTCGGTTTTCGATATGGTAATTGTACCAACCTAACTAATCAAATTGAATAAACCTCTCTGAATGTATTTAATCATCCTGTAGTCAAAATTTTAGTGTTTTTTCAGACTTGGTAAAAGAACTAGAAAAGAGAGAAAAAAGAGCTGGAATTCGCCCTGAAGCCGATGTTGATCTTTTCATGAAGGTAAATTTTACAGATAATAAAATTTTTAGTTTCAGGATACTAAAGAACTTAAATGTGTATGTTTTTGTGCAGGCAACTGCAGTGGAAGGAGCTGAATGCAGTCTAATTATTGACAACACTCTCAAAGTATGTTCAATTCCAAAACTTTTCCATACAATTGCTCAAACTTGGTGTGAAAATAAAATTCGATACAAACAAAAACGAATTCGGATGATTACCGTTCACCATACCGAATCTGAACTCCAGTGGAAGCGGATCAAACACCTGAGATTGAATCACCGGTCGGAGGACGATCACGTGGTCGGAAAGTCCCCTCTGATCACGACGCAAGAACCCACACTCTAATGAATGAAGATGAGAAAAAAATCCTTCACAATTTTCTCCACACCTGCTCTCTGAATGTTATTTGTGTTGTACTCAATATATTTGTGTTGTACTCGATATATATGTACCACACAACACCCCACTATTTCATGTTGCTACATTACCCAGAATGCATGCATGCATCATTAGATGCTTTCACGTTAAATCTGTTGTTTCTTGCATATTGCACACAACACATTATCAGATAACTCAACATGGCCTTACATTGTATAGAATGCCCTCTGTCTTTGTAATTGCACAGACACTTCTATCTGTCTTGCATGCATTCACAAAAATTGCCTTGCTTTTTATGCACACACCAAAAACACGTTCTTGGTATATTTGTGTGTATCAGTTTCTTAACTGATGCATGTTTCTCATAAAACTGCTCATGCAGTTGTGTATTTTGTGCTTGGGCTCATGCTTGGGCTTTGCATGTATGCCATGGGCTTGAGCTTGGCCTACTTGGGTGTAAATGGGTCTCCAACCCATATCCAAATATACTAACATGGTGGATAACAGAACAGATTGTATATAATTCTTGATTTGATTGATCATTATTTTGTTTCATGTGAGTTGACAATAACAAACTGTTTGATGGAACAGCTTTTGGGGCTTGACATTTGTAAAGACATAGTTGTTAAAGACATAGTTGTTGGAGATGAGATGCGGTGGGGAGTTTCTGGTGGACAGAAGAAGAGAGTAACCACTGGTAAATACTCTTTGTTTATGATGTTTTTTTTTTCCGATTTCAAGAGACTATATATCGGGTTGTTGAATTGGTTTGTTGTAGGTTGATGCAGGGGAGATGATTGTTGGACCTATGATGTGAACAAAGCTCACATGCAAGCCGCAAGCCAAGCAAGGGACCTGTTGTTGAATGTCTAGGAAGACCAAGTCAGGTCGTTTAATAAGTTAGTTGTATTTAGTTCCTTTTCTTTGGGGCATTATCTTAGTGGAGGTAAGTTTGTTATTAGTGGGATACTGATCCCTGTTTTTAAGTGTGTTATGAAGTTTGTTATTGGATGTAATGCCTTTAAATGGCTCCTTTGAAGAATTGAATAAAGGTAACGAATATATTGCAAATCATCTATCCCTCTCTTCTTCTCTGTTCTGCCCTCATCTTTTCTTCTACAAAATTAACCATATCAATTTGGTATCGAAACTTAAAGCCATGGATACCCGCAGCAAAAGCAATGCCGAGTTTCGAACTGAAGTCAACGATAGCCACATACCCTCTCAGACACAATCAGTATAGCAAGATTAATTGAAGATCGCAATCAGCTGCAGCGCAGACCTGGCTCCTCTTTTCGACCACAAAATTCAGTCTCTCAATCACGACCCATGACCAGCCTTCTTGGCCCTCCTCCACCTCAAAAATCGCCTACTACCTTGAACACACCCTCAGTTCCAATCCGCCGAATTACTGGACAGGAAGCACGAGCACGGAGGGAGAGGGACTATGCTACTATTGTGATGAGAAATACTCCCCGGGACACCGTTGTGAGCGTCCGCAACTCTTTATGCTGGAAGATGTGATTTCATCAGATGATATGGACTTAGAAACTGATGAAACAATTGACACAGACAACAAAAATGCCATCCCTGAGATCTCATTACATGCCATGGTAGGAACTGCACATCCACAAACAATGAAAGTGACTGGCAGGTTGAAAAACAAAGATATCACCATTCTCATTGACGGCGGAAGCACTCATAACTTCATTGACCAATCGGTATTATCCAGGTTCGGTTTACAGGTGGTTCGTGACAAAACGCTCCAAGTTATGGTGGGTAATGGAGGAAAGATTGATTGTTCGGGTCGCTGCTTAGCAATCACTCTAGTTATCCAAGAACTTCCGATCCAGGTGGATTTTTATGTGCTACCGGTTGCCGTATGCCAAGCCGTATTGGGAGTCCAGTGGCTCGAAACCTTGGGACCAATTGAAACCGATTACCGTCACCTCACCATGACTTTTAGACAGGAGGGTCGAACCCACACTCTTCACGGTTTGAAACAGCCTCTTATAGCACCCATTTCTGAAAAAGAGCTGATGCACATTTCAGGAGGAATGGGATTTTTTTTACACATGGTTCCCACCACTCACACAGAGAAGGCCATTACCCTTCCAGCAGACCTTGACAAATTATTAACTGAATTTGCACATGTATTCCGTGAACCCACCCAATTGCCACCGATACGACAGCACGACCATCAAATTCCGCTGCAGCCGAATCAAGGGCCCGTAAGCGTGCGTCCCTACCGATATCCACATTATCAGAAAACTGAGATTGAAAAGATGGTACATGATTTTCTTGACTCAAGTATAATTCGACACAGTCATAGTCCTTTTTCTTCGCCTGTACTATTGGTAAAAAAATCAGACGGATCTTGACGATTTTGTGTTGATTATAGAGCTTTAAATAATATTACCTGTAAAAGACAAATACCCGATACCGGTAATAGACGAATTACTGGATGAGCTACAGTGGAGCAAAGTATTTTACCAAACTAGATTTACGAGCCGGATACCACCAAATTCGTGTAAAGCCTGAAGATGTGCCCAAAACAGCCTTCCGTACTCACGAAGGTCACTACGAATTCGTAGTCATGCCTTTCGGCCTGACAAACGTGCCATCCACCTTTCAAGCCTCATGAATGACCTATTTAGACCATATCTCAGGCAGTTCGTGTTGGTTTTTTTTTATGATATACTGGTGTTCAGTCAAACTTGGAACACTCACTTACAACATCTTCGTACTGTATTGAACGTTTTGTCTGCTAATTGTTTGTTTGCAAAGGAGTCTAAATGCAGGTTTGGTGTATTGCAAGTGGAGTACCTAGGCCATCTTATTTCCCTGGAAGGAGTTGCTGTGGATCCTAACAAAATTCAGACCGTGCTTGATTGGCCGACTCCGACAACCACTTGTGGGGTTCGAGGGTTCCTCGGCTTAGCTGGTTATTACAGAAGATTTATTCAAGGCTTTGGTAGCATTGCAGCAGCTTTAACACGCCTTTTGACTAAAGAAGGATTCTGCTGGTTTACTGAGGTTGAGGCGGCCTTTGTTCAGATGAAATCAACCATTACCTCACCACTGGTTCTGCAGTTGCCGGATTTTTTCCCAACCCTTCGTGGTGGAATGTGATGCTTCGGGTATTAGACTGGGAGCAATCTTGTCACAACACAATCGGCCAATAGCATTCTATAGTGAGTCACTAAAAGGCTCTGCTCTCGCTCTCTCGGTGTATGCAAAAGATATGTTGGTTATTGTGAAGGCCGTGCGGAAATGGCGCCCATACTTGTTAGGGAGGTCCTTTATCATTCAAACTGATCAAAAGAGTTTGAAATTTTTACTTGAGCAACGAATTACTACTCCGGCTCAGTCTCGATGGCTTCCAAAAATCATGGGCTACGATTATATGATACAATATAGAAAAGGGAAAGAGAATCATGGCGCCGATGCTTTATCTAGAGTGGCTGAGTTCCAACTCCTTGCTATTTCGGTTCCTCTGGCAGATTGGTGGGACAAGTTGCGTAAGGAGGTAGCAATCGATTCCTTTTACAATAACTTAGGGTCGGTTGATCCTTTAAAATATTCAATACGAGATGGAGTTTGGATCAAAGACGGAAAGGTTTTGTTGAAGTCCTAACTCACTTCTACTGCCTATCGTTTTATCAGAGGGTCATTCGTCACTGGTTGGAGGACATTTCGGTTATCATAAAACTTTTAGCAGATTAAAAACAAGTTTTACTTAGCCGGGGATAAGGTCAGCGGTTAAAGAGTTTATTCGTGAATGCGAGACCTGTCAGCGTTGCAAAACAGAGAGTTTCCGGCCAGCAGGGTTGCTGCAGCCTTTACCTGTACCTGAGAAGATTTGGACGGCCGTACAGTCTCCTGAAGAAGTGTTTAGGCTCTTGTGTTCCTGTGTCTGCATCACTACCACCTACAGATGCTAATTCAGTTGTGCTTCCACAACCAGAGATGATTTTAGACTCCCGAATCATTCGGAAAGATCGATTTCATCCCAAGCAAGAAATACTGGTTAAGTGGGCTGGAGCTCCATGTGAGGACGCAACGTGGGAGAATCGTCGACGCTTCGTTAAATTGTATCCTTCATTCTTCCTTGAGGACAAGGAGATTTTAAGAGGAGGGGAATGATGTGAACAAAGCTCACATGCAAGCCACGCAAGCCAAGCAAGGGACCAGTTGTTGAATGTCTAGGAAGACCAAGTCAGGTCGTTTAATAAGTTAGTTGTATTTAGTTCCTTTTCTTTGGGGCATTATCTTAGTGGAGGTAAGTTTGTTATTAGTGGGATACTGATCCCTGTTTTTAAGTTTGTTATCAGTTTTGTTATTGGATGTAATGCCTTTAAATGGCTCATTTGAAGAATTGAATAAAGGTAACGAATATATTGCAAATCATCTATCCCTCTCTTCTTCTCTGTTCTGCCCTCATCTTTTCTTCTACAAAATCAACCATATCAACCTACGAAAACTCTATACATGGATGAGATATCGACAGGTCTAGAAAGCTCCACAACATATCAAATTGTGAAGTGCATGCAGCAAATTGCACACCTCACTGAGGCCACTATCTTGATGTCTCTTCTACAGCCTGATCCTGAGACATTCGATCTCTTTGATGATATCATCCTTTTATCCGAAGGTCAGATCGTACGTGTGCCAGGGCCCGTGAGAGCATGTATGTACTGGAGTTTTTTTTGAGAGTTTTGGGTTCAAGTGTCCTAAAAGGAAGGGTATTGCTGACTTCTTACAAGAGGTAAAAACATTCATTCGTAAGACAAAACTCTGTCAAATAGAATTATATAAGATGACTAGCCAAACCCTGAATCTCTAATGCATTTGATGAAATTTTGTTCCAGGTAACATCTAGGAAAGATCAAGAACAATATTAGGCAAACAAGCACAAACCTTACAACTATATATCAGTCACTGAATTTGCGACCATGTTTAAGGCCTTCCATGTTGGCCTGCAGCTCGAAAATGAGCTCTTGGTCCCTTATGATAAAACCAAGAGTCACAAATCAGATCTTGTCTTCGAAAAGTACACAATTCCAAAAATGCAGCTTCTTAAAGCCTCATGGACTGGGAGAAACTATTGATCAAAAGGAACCGCACCTGTTTACATCTTCAAAACTATCCAAATTATTATTGTAGCAATCATACCATCAACTGCTTTTCCTGAAAACAACACCCAGTGTCATGTACAATGATGGAGACTTATACATTGGTGCAATGATATTTGCCATGATTGTGAACATGTTCAATGGCTTCGCTGAGCTGTACATAGCCATAACGAGGCTTCCTTTGTTTTACAAGCACAGAGATCTCCTATTTTATCCAGTGTGGGCTTTCACCCGAATTTCTTGCTTTGAGTGCCAATGCCAGTTTGGACTGTTGTGACATATTTCTCTATTGGATATGCACCAGAAGCTAGCAGGTGACAATAATTTAATGCCTGAAAAATTAGTGTAGCTAACATTATGTAAATCTTAGGCAATATTTTGTGAAGTAACGTCGATAGAAATTTTTTGTGCAATTTTGAGATATGACCACTAGTCAATTTTATAACTTATATATGATTCTTTTTTCAGGTTTTCCGAGCACCTTCTGGTAATATTCTTGGTTCAACAAATGGCTGCTGGGTTGTTTAGGCTCATGGCTGGAGTGTGCAGAACACTGATCATTGCGCACACCGGAAGCCCACTCTCTTTGCTCATCTTGTTTCTGCTTGGAGGTTTCATCCTTCCAAAAGGTTAGTCATTAAATATGATTGTATGATCCTTCTTGTTATATCAGAATCAAGATAGTTGCAACAAGTCTCAGTCCATAACTGTTTTCATGTAACAGGTCAAATTCCAGTTTGGTGGTCACGGGTGGCTATTGGATTTCACCTCTTACATATGGTTTCAATGACCTGACAAACAATGAGGTGCTCTCCAAGATGGATGAATAAAGTGGTATGTAATTTCACTAAAATTTTACTATACAATAGAAGAGACTATATCTTTGTTTTCCCACTAATGAAGTCATGACTAAGATATCTTTTCTTTGTCGGCCACAGGCAATGTTACCAGCTTAGGTGTGGCTGTTCTGGAAAAGCTCGATGTCGACCCCAAGAAATATTGGTACTGGATTGGGATTGCAGCCCTCCTGGGTTCACTATTCTCTTCAATGTCCTATTCACCTTTTCACTTGTGTACCTAAATCGTAAGTTAAAGACACTTGCTTTGATAAATTTCTAATCCAACCACTTAAAATTGATAGTTAACTTTGTTTTCTTTAGTATAGCTCTTGGAAAGCCACAAGCAATGAGCAATCCAACCAGGGAGGAACAAAGACGAAGGTAGAAAGCAAATCAAACAGTTCAACAGGTGCAAATAATACAAGAAAGAACTTCAGTATGGCCAAGAGAGTATGAACATTAGGCTCCTAATGCTCTTATTTATATGAATTTTAGATATTTCAGGAGAAATGGAAAACATGAAAGTGAGTCGTCAGTCCAAGGCTGTTGCTGCTGGTGAACATAGCTATGTACTAAAAGATGGGATTGCTGTGAAGAAGGGAATGATTCTTCTATTTACACCATTATCCATGTCCTTTGACGGTGTAAATTACTTCGTGGACATGCCTTCGATGAGAATCTATATCTTCACACCAATTGTTAGCATCACAAACTACACTACATGCATATCTAATGTTATGATATACAGAAAATGAAAGCTCTAGGGATGACAAAGGACAGGTTACAATTGCTTCGAGGAGTGAGCGGTGCATTTAGGCCTGGAGTCCTAACTGCACTAATGAGAGTTAGTGGAGCTGGAAAGACAACATTGATGGATGTCCTGGCAGGAAGAAAAACTGGAGGTTTGATGGAGATCATGTGGAGAAAGATTTGCAAAAATCATGGTGTTGATAGCACCTTGATTTATGCAATTTGATTAATCATGAAGATAATGAAGGCATTTGCTTGATTTATGGGATTTGATGATGGATGTATATTTTTAGGATTCAAATTGTGATTTTTATTTGTTTTCTTTTATGTAATTTTCCTACGCCTATATATTGGAGCTTTGTAACCATTTGATGGAGAGTTGAGTTGATTAATAAAATTTCGGTTATGAAGTTTCTTGTGTTTGCTCTCTTGGTATTCATGTGAATCAACGAGTTAGCAATGTGTTCATAGTCCTGGGTATTCCCAGAATCAACATGTCTTGATCACCCATACCGACGCTACATCACTTTTGGTATCAGAGCCAAATCGATTCAACATAGATTTAGCTATTTGCTGGTATTCATAGTGAATCAACAACATCTAGTTTATTTCGCTTTCGGTATTCTCAAGAATCAACGGATCTATTTTCCGGCATTCCAAGAATCAACGAATTTGAAATAATTATCCTCGTTTTGTATTTCAATTTTCTTTAGCATTGTTTTTCCGTTACATCAGTAATTTCAGTTTTATGTGTATTTTTATGATTCATATATTTCTCATCATACAAATTCGAGGACGAATTCTTTCGACCATGGCAGGGGATAATGGAGATCAGGTGGAGAAAGATTTGCAAAAATCATGGTGTTGATAGCACCTTGATTTATGCAATTTGATTAATCATGGGGATGATGAAGGCATTTGCTTGATTTATGGGATTTGATGATGGATGCTTATTTTTAGGATTCAAATTGTGATTTTTATTTGTTTTTCTTCTCCTATATAATGGAGCTTTGTAACTATTTGAAAGCGGAGTTGAGTTGATTAATAAAATTTCAGCTATGAAATTTCTTGTGTTTGCTCTCTTGGTATTAATGTGAATCAATGAGTTAGCAATGTGTTCACAGTCCTGGTATTCCCAGAATCAATAGGGTTTGATCACCCATACCGACGCTGCATCATTTTTTGTATTAGAGCTAAATCGATTCAACATAGATTTTAGCTATTAGCTGGTATTCATAGTGAATCAAAAGCATCTAGTTTTTATTTCAATTTTGGTATTCTCAAGAATCAACAGATTGTAATTTTTGGCATTCCAAGAATCAACGGATTCGAAATAATTATCCTCGTTTTGTATTTCAATTTTCTTTAGCGGTATTTTTCCGTTACATCAGTAATTTCAGTTTAATGTGTGTTTTTATGATTCATATGTTTCTCTTCATACAAATTCGAGGACGAATTCTTTCGACCATGGCGGGAATGATGGAGATCATGTGGAGAAAGATTTGCAAAATCATGGTGTTGATAGCACCTTGATTTATGCAATTTGATTAATCATGGAAATGATGAAGGCATTTGCTTGATTTATGGGATTTGATGAAGGATGCATATTTTTAGGATTCAAATTGTGATTTTTATTTGTTTCCTTTTATGTAATTTTCCTACTCCTGTATATTGGAGCTTTGTAACCATTTGATGGAAAGTTGAGTTGATTAATAAAATTTTGGTTATGAAATTTCTTGTATTTGCTCTCTCGGTATTCATGTGAATCAACGAGTTAGCAATGTGTTCATAGTCCTGGGTATTCCCAGAATCAACAGGGCTTGGGCGTGATCACCCATACTGACGCTACATCAAGGTTACATTGAAGGTGACATTAGAATGGTTCCCCAAGAAGCAAGAAACATTTGCAAGAATTTCAGGTTACTGTGAGCAGACCGACATTCACTCTCCTCAAGTTACTGTAAAAGAATCATTGATTTATTCAGCTTTCTTAAGACATCCTAGAGAAGTGAGCTACAATGAAAAAATGGTAAACCTCTTGCTTTTCCACTTGATATGTTGACTAATTTGGTTTCATACAAAAGTGACTTGTTGGATACGCTTTGCAGGTTTTTGTGGATGAAGTGATGGAGTTAGTTGAGCTCCATAATCTAAAAAACGCCACAGTTGGGCTTCCAGGAATCTCAGGTTTGTCAACAGAACAAAGGAAGAGATTGACAATAGAAGTGGAGCTTGTTGCCAATCCTTCAATCATTTTCATGGATGAACCAACTTGATGGATTGATGCAAGAGCAGCAGCCATTGTTATGAGGACTCTAAGGAACACGATGGACTCTGGAAGAACAGTTGTCTGCACAAGTCATCAGCCTTAGCATCGATATCTTCGAAGCTTTTGATGAGCTGCTACTTATGAAGAGAGGAGGACAAGTGATCTACTCAGGATCTTTGGGCAAGAATTCCCACAAAGTTGTTGAATACTTTGAGGTAAATCACTTTTACTTCAATAACTTCTTATTATTTGGACTGAACGAAAATGCAGTTTCTAAATCAAATCATTCTCGAAATATTGCAGGCTATTCCAGAAGTTTCTAAAATTAGAGAAAAACAAAATCCAGCAGCATGGATGCTAAAAGCAAGGTTAGAAGAAGCCGAAGTTCAACGTGGAATTGATTTTGCTGAGCACTACAAATCATTATCCTTGTATCAGTAAGTGCAGTACTAATAAACATCATATTAAATTTATAGTCTTTGATAGATAACATATGTGGCCTTTGTGCACAGGCAAACTAAGGCTCTAGTGAAGGATTTAAGTACACCACCAAAAGCGGCAACAAATCTTTATTTCTCTACTCAAGATTCTCAATCCACTTGGGAGCAATTCAAGTCCTGCCTATGGAAGCAATGGTGGACTTTCTAGAGAAGTCCTGATTACAATCTCGTTCGGTTCTGCTTCACCTTCGTAGCTGCTCATTGTTCTTGGCACAATCTTCTGGCAGGTTGGCACTAAAAGGTCAGTATACATTCCTACTTCATTGCTTGATTTTCTCTAAACGAGTGAAATTGTAGCACTATACCAACTTTAACTAAATTTCTATATTCAGGAAGAACTCAACTGATCCAACCATGATAATCGGAGCCATGTGTGTTTCTGTCATATTCGTAGGAATCAACAATTGCTCGACTGTACCGCCAGTTGTAGCAGTCGAAAGAACAATATTTTATCACGAAAGAGCTGCTGGAATGTACTCAGCTTTACCATATGTATTAGCACAAGTCAGGAGAAAATACTTCATTAACAAAATTGTTATACTAATAATCTAGTAATGGCAGAAAACCGAAACTCTAAACATGTTTCCTTTTCAGTCTGATTGATGAAGTTTAACAATGGCAGGAGATTGTTGAAATACCGTACATATTTGTTCAAACCACATATTACTCTCTCATAGTGTATGCAATGGTGAGCTTTGAATGGGCACTATCAAAGTTCATATGGTTCTTCATCACATTTTTCTCCTTTCTCTACTTCACATACCATGGCATGATGACCGATTCAATCACACCAAATCACCAAGCAGCAGACATTATTGCATCAGTATTTTACGCACTTTTCACCCTCTTCTCTGGCTTTTTCATCCCGAAACCAGTAAATCCATCTCCATCAAAACCATGTAATATTTTAACAAAATCAACATGATTTATCTTACTAACTTTATACATTCTCATCTTTTAACAATCTGTAGAGAATTCCAAAGTGGTGGACTTGGTACCACTACATTTGCCCTGTGGCAAGGAGAGTTTATGGACTCATTGTGGCACAATATGGTGACATTGGGGACACCATAAAAGTTCTGGGAATTTTTCCGGATCCAAGCATAAAATGGCATGTGCAGAACCATTTTAGTTCAGAATTGAATTTTATAGGGCAAACGGCTGCCATTTTGGTTGCTTTCGCCGCCTTCTTCGCCCTGATGTTTGCAGTCTATCAAGATATTGAAGAGGATATCAATGAACAGGACATGAACCACGAACTGTAATAGTTCATAGGAGTTTCTAAAATTTGTAAGGATATGTATATTGTTTTAGATGAATGATTAAGTGAATTTAGTTGAAAATGGTTTTCTTTTAGGAGAATTTGTTGGATTTTTAATGTCAAGGTAATAATGTTAATTTAACATGTTCTTGATAACAATTGTACACACCTACCCTGTATATTCCTGAAATAACTAGCTTTTCCAAACCCTTCTTCAGGAAATGACCACTTCCCATCTGAGTTCATGTGTGTTGACCATCTGATTCTGAGTTCACCACCTCACATCCCCATTCAATCATGGAAGCACTCTCTGCTAAGTATGAGAACAGGAAAGATGGCCAGTAACCCAACATTGCATGAGTGATTTTGGTAGCCTGGAGGTTGTCTACGACTCGAGAGCCTACAATTCGTTTGCGGATAGCTTGACAAAAATGGGGTCTAGCATGGTTGGTGATTTTGTAGAATGGGGAGATTTATGATAGCAGGATCATTTTTCATGTTGCTGGGAGCTGTTTGTTTTTGTGGCTTCTGGTTTTGTTCTTTTGGGGTTGCCTAGATGTGTCTTTTATCTCTTAGTTTTTTGTTTTCGTTCGCTGGCTGAAGTTCTGATCTGCTGCTCTTTTCTTTGCTTGGAGCAAATGGTTTTTTTTTTCTTGTTTGTCTGGTGCTTTTGGAGGTTGTTGGTGGAGGGTGTTGCCCTGTTTTGTTGAAAATTAAACTTGACCACCTCCATTCTAGAAGCCAACAAATACTGACTTTCCATGCATCTATCATCCAACTGTCACCTCCCTAACTACCACCATAAAAAATTAAAGCTTATCTTTGACTTTGTTTCATTGTTTGCATTTATTTTGTTTGTCTTTTTCTCATCTCATTTCCCTATATAAAGGGATGAATATTGTGTTGTAAAATGTGTGGAGTCGTGTAAGAAAATATAGAGAGAAATAAGAAGTTTAAAGTTTCTCCTTCTTCTGAGTGTCTGAAATTTCTCTCAGAGGTGCACCACAAGTGATCTCAAACCATACCATCCCATCAACATTGGTATCAGAGCCCAGGAAAGCCAGAAATTTGAAAAAACAGAGGCCAAAACCGAATTGGCAAAGAAATCAAAGTGCTCGAAATTGTTATTTGAGCATACCAGTGTGTTCGTCTCATCGAAAGGAGTGCAACCGTGAAAACCTCACCCAAATCAGAGCTCCATAGAGTTCGCACGCGCCGTCTGAAGAAGGAGAGTGCATCCACGCGCCGTCACACACAGCCGCACCCTCCCGCAAGTCACCAACACATGCCGATCATCTTCCTTGCCCTCTTTATAGGATCTGACCCGAAGTCTGATCCATTAACCCTGATCCGACCCGATATCCGGCCTACCTGGTCCGACCCGCATCCAACTCATTTCCTGACCCGTGTGCTGAAGTCACTAACGCCGTTATAACGGCAGGAATATTCCGTGCAAAAAAAGAATATTTTGTTATCTTGGTTGACTTTTTGCCAAAAGTTTGACGGCTCATTTTGGATGCTTTCGAACTCGTTTTTCGACAAACTTAGACTGGTTTCCAAGGTTTTGGACCATTCCGAACACAACCGTGCACTCAATTTTTGCAAATTCAGACTCCAGATTAGTGTTATAAGCATTTCAAGTCTCGATGGCCAACGGAAACGTGCATATTGTTATCCCGAAACTCACCAAAGATAACTATGACAATTGGTGTATACAAATAAGAGCTCTACTAGGATCTCAAGATGTCATGGACATTGTGGAGGATGGATACACAGAACCCGCAAAGAAGCTGAAGGAGAATTGACAGATGCTCAAACAACAACTCTCAAAGCCGATCGAAAGAGAGATTGTAAAGCAAAGTCCATAATCTATCAATGACTAGACGAGGCCACGTTCGAGATCATAGCATCCTCTAAGTCATCGAAAGAAATCTGGGACACTCTTCACAAGACCTACAAAGGTGTTGACAAAGTGAAAAGAATCCGTCTTCAAACTTTACGAGGTGAGTTCGAATCCCTACGGATGAAATCTAATGAATCCATTACTGAGTTCTATACACGAGTTATCGTTGTTGCGAATCAGCTAAGAAGAAATGGAGAAACTCTCATCGATATGAGAATTTCGTAGAAAATTTTGAGATCATTGGATCCAAAGTTTGATTTTATATTTGTGGCACTAGAAGAAATAAATGATCTGGAGACGATGTCTGTTGAAGAACTATTGGGTTCATTGCAAGCCCATGAGCAGAAAGTCATAAGAAGAAGTGATGACAAAGTATTGGAGCAAGCTCTCCAGTCAAAGTTCTCCCTCAATGAAAACAGATACGAGCAATGGGGAACCTCACAACAAGGAAGAGAACGAGGTAGAGGATCTCGTGGAAGAGGTTCTGGAAATGCCGAAACCAACGGTAGAGGTAGAGGCAGAGGAGGAAGAGACACAAATAGAGGAGGGCGTGGACAACAGAACTATGTCCCAAGAGGAAGAGGATGTGGAAGAATAGGCGGCTACAACAACCTTCAGAACGTTGACAAAATAAATGTTCAATGCTATATAACTGCCACAAATATGGCCACTATAGCAATGAGTGCAGAGGTAACCCAAATGAGGTAAGTGAAAATTCTAATTTTGTAGAGAAAGAGCAAGTTGAAGGAGAATCGTTGAAGGAGAATCGTTGATGTTGACGGCACACAACTCAACCTATCAAAACCAAAATGTTTGGTTTCTTGATTCTGGAGCCATCAACCATATGATTGGTAGAAAAAACTTATTCACTGAACTTGACGAGAAAGTTCATGGAGAAATCTCATGTGGCGACCTATCTAAAATCCCTGTCCAAGGAAGAAGATATGTCATGATCAAGCAGAAGAATGGAGATCATGCTTTTATCTCAAATGTTTATTATGTTCCAGACATGAAGACAAACATCCCGAGTCTCCGACAACTCTTGGAGAAAGGTTATCATATTAGCCTCCAAAACATGTAACTCATCATTACAGATGCTTAAGGAAAGCTGGTTACTCAAGTCCAGATGACGAAGAACATGATGTTTCCTCTCGCAATTCATCATGATACGCCTAAGGTGTTTGATAGCCATCATCAATGACAAAGATTGGTTGTGGCATCTAAGGTATAGACATCTCAACTTTGAAAGTTTAAAGCAACTGGGAAGTAAGAAGATGGTGAAAGGATTGCCAAACATCCATCACCCAAATAAGATGTGTGAAAGCTGTGTTCTCAGTAAATAACACAGAAATAGCTTCAGAAAAGAGGCAAATTGGAAAGCAACCATGCCACTTGAGCTCGTTCACACAGATGTGTGTGGTCCACTGACGCCGGTATCAAATGGACAGAATCAATACTTCCTTACCTTCATTGATGACTACAGCAGGAAGACTTGAGTCTATTTTCTAAGAAAGAAGTCTGAAGTATTTGGTCACTTCAAAGAGTTCAAAACTCTTGTGGAGAAGCAAAGTGACTGTTACATCAAAACACTGAGTTCAGATCAAAGTGGAGAATACACTGCAGGTGTTTTTCAGGAATTCCTTAAGCAACAAGGAATTAGACATCAGTTTACATCAGCTTATACTCCCAGTTAAACGGTGTAGCTGAAAGGAAGAATCGAACAGTCCTTAATATGGTCAGAAGCATGTTAAAGGATAAAAATATGCCCAAAAGCTTTTAGGCTGAAGCAGTTTTGTGTGCTGTATATCTACTAAACAGATGTCCTACTAAGAGTCTTGATATAAAGACACCACAAGAAGCATGAGCACTCACAAACCAAGTGTGAGTCACCTCAGAGTTTTTGGCTCAATTGCCTATATCAAGGTCCTAGAAGCGAGAAGAACCTAAGCTTGAAGATAAAGGAGAAAAGTGTATCCTTGTTGGATACGGTGACAAGCACAATGGATTACTGGCTATACAACCCTATCACCAAGAAAGTGATCTTCAGCAGGGATGTCATTTTTGAAGAAAATGAATCCTCGAATTGGGATCAGACCAAAGCTTCCAGAAGTGCAGAGTTGATACCTACATAAGAGACAAGAGAAGTGGCTAGAGAGCCACAAATACCCAGAGATCAGCAGACTCCTCAGTGTGGTTCCTCTTCACCACCAAGGTATGATGCTCCATTACCAATTGATCGTGACTTATCAGATATAAGGCCTAGATGGACACGTAGCCTAGAAGATCTGTATGAAAATACAGAACAGTGGAAGAAGATATTACTATGTATTGTCTGCTGATGACAAGTGATCCAGTTAGTTTTGAAGAGGCTAACCAAAAGGAAAATTGGAGAAGTGCAATGGATGAAGAGATTCAATCCATTGAAAAGAACAAGACATGAGAATTGACTAATCTCCCAGAAGGCCGGAACACTATCGGAGTGAAATGGGTCTACAAGACCAAAAAAGATGTGAAAGAAGAAGTCCAGAGATACAAGGCAAGACTTGTAGCAAAAGGCTATAAGCAAAAGGAAGGAGTTGATTACAGAGAAGTCTTTGTCCCAGTTGCCATACTAGAAACCATCAGATTGCTGATATCATTGGCAGCCCAGAAAAGTTGAAAAATTTACCAACTTGACGTAAAGTCAGCATTCCTGAATTGCTTTCTTGAAGAAGAAATCTATGTGGAACAACCACCTGGATATATGAAGAAAGGCAAAAAAGATAAAGTGCACAGACTGAAGAAAGCCCTATATGGTTTGAAGCAAGCACCTCGCGCATGGAACATGAGAATTGATGATTACTTCCAAGAGAGCGGGTTTGAGAAATGTCTGTATGAGCATGCACTATACATGAAGAAGTAGATTGACGGAAGCTTGTTATATGCATGCCTATATGTTGATGACTTGATCTTCACCGGCAACAATCTTGCCATGTTTGAAGATTTCAAGCTGAGAATGGTGAAAGAATTTGAGATGACTGACATTGGTCTAATGGCTTATTTTCTCGGCATTGAAGTTGTGCAAAGCAAAAAAGGTATCTTCATCTCTCAGAGTATATATGTAAAAGAAATTTTGAAAAGATTTGGTATGGAAAAATGCAATCATGTCACAACTCCAGTAGAAACAGGTTTAGAGTTAAGAAAGAATGAGAGAGGAGATATTGATCCAACCTATTTCAAGAGCTTTGTTGGAAGCCTGAGATACTTGACGTGTACTAGGCCAGATATACTCTATGGAGTTAGACTAGTTAGCAGATACATGGAGACTCCTGACCAGTCTCACCTGAATACAGTAAAGATGATACTCCGTTACATAAAAGGTGTTATTGATGATGGTATATTGTATACCAAAAGTGAAGATTGCAGGTTGATTGGCTATTCAGATAGTGATTGGGGAAGAAATCTGGATGAACGTAAAAGCATAACAGGTTTTACGTTTTATATGGGAGATACAACTTTCACATGGTCATCCAAAAAGCAAACCATTGTGACACTGTCATCATGTGAAGCTGAGTACGTTACTGCCTGCTCAGCTGTTTGTCATGGTATCTGGATCAGGAATGTGTTGCAGTACTTGGGATTTCCACAAGTAAATCCTACAGAGGTCTACATCGACAATCGGTCGGCGATTGAGCTAGCAAAGAATCCAGTATTCCATGAAAGAAGCAAGCATATTGATACGCGGTATCATTTCATCAGAGAGCATGTGAAGAATAAAAATGTGGAACTAGTCTCTTGCAGGGCATATGATCAAGCTGCTGATATTTTCATAAAGCCTCTCAAACATGATGTCTTTTCAAGGCTAAAGATAATGCTCGGTATGGCAAAGAATGGAGAGTCAAGTTTAAGGGGGGATGTTGAAAATTAAACTTGACCACCTCCATTCTAGAAGCCAACAAATACTGACTTTCCATGCATCCATCGTCCAGCTGCCACCTCCTGCCAACCTCCCAACTACCACCAGAAAAAATTGAAGCTTATCTTTGACTTTGTTTCATTGTTTGCATTTATTTTGTTTGTCTTTTTCTCATCTCATTTCCTAATATAAAGGGATGAAGATTGTGTTATAATGTGTGGAGTGGTGTAAGAAAATATAGAGAGAAATAAGAAGTTTAAAGTTTCTCCTTCTTCTGAGTGTCTGAAATTTCTCTCCAAGGTGTACCAGAAGTGACTTCAAACCATACCATCCCACCAACATGTTTGTGTTGCTCCTTGTTTGGTTGTGTTCCTTGGCCTGATGGCCTTTATAATAAATACTTATTTCAAAAAAAAATTGTACACACCTACCTATTATTGAATTCATAAGTGCTCCTTAAATTCTATCTTTCAACGGTTAAATATTTATCATATATATTCAAAATAAAATCTACTATATTTAATCGAACACTCTTACTGCAGTCAAATTCTCCTGCTTTCTTACTGTTTCTCTACCATTTATGACCTTTTTTTTTGGTTTAGAATGATTGATTTAAGTAAATTAAATAATCAAATTTAAAATGATTGATTTTGATTAGTTTCAACAATTTCAAATTCAGTAAAAAAAAAAGAAATTTTAAATTGAACAATCAATTTTCAACAACCTTTTTTCGTTGCTGGTTTTGAAAAACCAATTTAAGATCTATTTAAATTGAATAATCAAATTAAAAAATAATTGATTTTTTGATTAGTTTCTAAGATTTTAATGTATTGAACCAGATCATATATTAAAAACATGTTATATAGACAGACTATCATATTCAACTTTAGGATTTGGGGGAGAGAGATAACTTGAACCCACTGTGAGCTAGGGGCTAACAACTTTTTGAGGCCGCATTCTCAATTAAGATAAAATGATAATTTGAAATTATGGGTAGGATATTAATGATTTAATGATTCTAACTTTATTGGAAATCATATTGATATTACTACAAGTCAGGTGTACATTAAGGGAATCAATGATAAAAGCAGCCTCATATACTTGCCTTAAAACAAACGGCATTGTATTTACAAAAATTAATTGGTTTTGTACATTAAGGAAAGAATTGGGAATAACTTGGAGTTGGAGAAAGCAATATATGTTTGAATCAGCATCCGAAGCAACGTTTCACTTTGCCCATTACATGTGAATTATTCCATTTGTCTTGCACTATAAAAATTGAAAGAATGGCAGCATTAATAGTTTCACATCTCAAACACAACTAATAGCTCAAAAATATCTCTTCTTTTGTCATTCAATTTCCATCGATCTCAAACTATGGCTGCTGAGGCAATTGTTTCTGCTGTTCTGGAACAATTGACTTCGATCATTGGTAGGGAAGTATTGCAAGAGGTGAGGCTCGTTACAGGTGTCAGAAAAGAAATAAAAAAGCTTACCACCAACTTTGAAGCCATTCAAACTGTGCTGGTTGATGCAGAGCAAAGACAAGTGAAGGAGACAGCTGTGCGGGTTTGGCTCGACAAGCTCAAAGCTGCATCTTACGACATGGATGACGTCTTGGATGAATGGAACACTGCAATTCTGAAATTACAAATTGAGGGGGTTAAAAATGCTCGAATTCATAAGAAAAAGGTATTTTTCGTGCTTTCCTCCCCTTGCATTTGTTTTAGACAAGCCGCTTTACGACATGATATTGGTGTTAAGATAAACGAAATAAATGAAAATCTTGATTCTATTGCCTTAGAGAAAGATAAGTATAAGCTTAATGCCATTAGGAGTATCGAAGAACCTCAAAGATTGAAAACGACTTCTTTTATTGAGGTTTCTGAAATACGTGGTCGAGACTGAGGAGAAAAACATTCTAGTAAATAAATTGTTGAGTGAGAGTAAGCAAGAAAGAGCAAACCTCCCGGTAATCTCAATTGTAGGGCTGGGAGGGATTGGAAAAACAACTCTCGCACAACTTGCTTATAATGATGCAAAAATTATGAGTAAATTTGATAATAGAATATGGGTTTGTGTCTCAGACCCATTTGATGAGGTAAGGATTGCTAGAGCCATTATTGAAGATCTTACAGGTCAAGCCACTGATTTAGTTGAATTCCAGCCTCTTTTGAAATGTCTACGTAAAACTATTGAGAATAAAAAATTTATTCTTTTCTTAGACGACGTGTGGACAGAAAATGATGATAAATGGGAACCATTGTACAACTCTCTTAATGATGGTCTTCATGGAGAAAGTAGAATTTTAGTTACCACACGTAAGGAGACAGTTGCAAAAATGATAAAATCAATTGATGTTATCAATATTGGAGTTTTGTCTCTAGATGAAAGTTGGTCACTCTTTACACAATTAGCATTTTGGGATAGGTCTCATGAAGAGAGTGAAGAATTAGAAAATATTGGTAGAGAAATTGTTGGCAAGTGCAAGGGTTTGCCTCTTGCCATAAAGACTATTGGGAGTTTGTTACGGTTTAAAAAAACTAGAGATCAATGGCAAAGAATATTATATAGTGAAATGTGGAAATTGAAAGAGTTAGAAGGTCTTTTTCCCCCACTATTGTTGAGTTATAATGGTTTGCCTTCTATGGTAAAACGTTGTTTTTCATATTGTGTCATCTTTCCAAAAGATTATAAGATAAAAAAAGATGAATTGATTAAATTATGGATGGCTCAAGGTTATCTTGGTTTAGAACGTGATGAAGAGATAGAGATAATTGGTGATGAGTGTTTTGACACTTTAGCAATGCATTCTTTCTTCCAAGAGTTTGAAAAAGATGAAGATGGTAATATTGATGGGTGCAAGATGCATGACATAGTGCATGACTTTGCCCAATTTCTTGTTAAGAATGAATGTTTTTCAAAGGAAATTTACGACGGTGAAGAAGCAAGCCTAGATGTTTCTTGTGAGAAAGCTCGTCATTCAATGTTGATATTGAAGTCGTTGTGTAATGTCAACATATCTAGTGTCCAAAAGCTACGTAGCCTCTTAATTGAGGATGAATATGGATCTAGATCGATGAGTTGCATCTCACCCGATTTATTTGAGCAGATGACTTGTTTAAGGTCATTGAAGTTAAGTGGAAGTTGGGATAATAAGATACCAAGTGAGATAGGGAAATTGATACATTTGAGGTACCTTAATATGTCAAAACTAAATATCACAGAATTACCCGAGAGATTGTGTTGTTTGTGTAACTTACAAACCTTGAATATCAGTGATTGTGGGTCTCTCGAAAATCTACCTCAAGGGATGGGAAAACTAATCAATTTGAGGCATTTAATAAATTGGGATACATATAAAGTCAGATACATGCCAAAAGGAATGGAGAAACTAGTTTGTCTTCGAAGATTGGATAGATTTGTTGTTGGAGGTGGTCCTAATGGCATGGGTCTCGGATGTCTTAAACACATGAACAAGCTTCGAGGTGAGCTGGAGTTAGAAGGGCTGGGAGAAGTTGTAGACGAAGCTGAAGCTAAGAATGCACAACTCATGAATAAGAAGAATCTGGTGGAATTGGAACTGTTGTTCGATAGCGCGAGTGATATATCATCGGCTGAAGAATGTTATAAAGATTCAGCAGTTCTTGAAGCCTTACAACCACCTCCCAATTTAGAGATCTTACATATATGGTACTGTAGAAGCATCAGTCTGTCCCCTCATTGGATGGTGTCGTTAACTCATCTCAAGAAGTTATTTCTCCGACAGTGCAACAATTGTGAGAATTTGCCTGCTAATTTGGGAAAATTGCCACGGCTTGAATATTTACATATATTTAATATGGAGAGTGTGAAAAGAGTGGGTAATGAATTTGTGGGCATTGAGACATTATCATCATCGTCTTCACCCTCACTTATTGCCTTCCCCAATTTGAAGACTCTCCACTTTTGGAAGATGGAGAATTGGGAAGAATGGGAATATAAGATTACAGCAGGAGATATTACAATCATGCCCTCTCTTTCTACTCTATTCATCCAATACTGCCCAAAATTGAAGTCACTGCCAGACTACCTTCTTCATTCTACATCACTCGAGACATTGGACTTCACTGGTTCCTCCATTTTAGAACAAGTTTACACGGTGGAGAGATCAAGATCAGAGGAGATCAAGATCAAAAACTCTTAAAAAGAAAATAGAGAGGTGCAATGAAGAGCCCCAACGCAATCCAAAACTGCCCCTGATTATCATTATCAATGCTGGTAATTTCTTTTCTTCTTTTCGTTAGTTAATATTATTTTTAATTTTTATTATTGTTAAACCAAATTCTATTGCAATCTTTATTATTCATTCAATTTTTTTGTTCTAAAAACAAAATCCCATGTCATATTCATCATTTTCTTTTCTTTTTTTCGTTATTTAATATATTGGTAATTAATCTAAAAATTAGGTATCGATGTTTATTATTGAGGAGTGCAACGCAATCCAAAATTGCCCCCGATTATCAATGCATGTTTTGTTTATCATTATTAGCAATAATTAGAGTTTTCTAAATTTTGAATTTTATTATTGTTAGACCAAATTCTATTGCAATCTCTATTCCATTTTTTTTTTGGCCAACACAATCGATAACAATCACTGCTAGTAATCTCTTTCTTTTTTTCTTCTCTTTTATTAATATACGAATTGAATCATTTTGCTTCAACAAAAATTAAACTCTGTAATATAATATTACCATGTTTACTCTTCTTCTTTCATGTTTTTTCTTTAAAACGGAAGAGATTGACAATAACTCTCAATCAAAATCACTTCTATTACTGTGGATCAGGTAATGCTCAAATTAATAAAAATTTCTCTTACATGAACTGCTCTTGTTTAATAACCGGTGATATTTATTTACAATTCATTCTCAACTCTTGCTAGTTCAATGTTGGGTTTTAATTTGGTTACTTATTCCAACCTCTTAAAGGTTTTTACATATTTTTATTAATTTCATATCAGAAGAGGAAGCAATGCAACCGGGGAGGACCAAAGTAGAAGGCAGCAAGCATAAGAATGAGTTCAACAGGTGCAAATAATGCAAGTAACAACTTAATCAGTATTGCCAAGTTTACTACTTTCCATCCAAATTAATGGGAAAAAAAAGTATGATCATTAAGCTCCTAATGCTTATTTACATGGATTTTCAATATTTCAGGGGAAATGGAAATAATCAAAGGGAGAGTTGATAAATGTTCATGAAAACCATTTTAGAAATGTAGAAGATGGGGTTGCTGTGAAGAAGGGAATGATTCTTCCATTTACACCATTATCAAAGTCCTTTGAACATTTGGAGATGTCTCATTTGCAGAGTGTGAAAAGAGTGGGTAATTAATTTGTGGGCATTGAGACATCATCATCATCATCGTCTTCACCCTCACTTATCGCATCCCCAAATTGAAGACTCTCTACATTGAGGACATGGAGAATTGGGAAGAATGGGAATATAAGATTACAGCAGGAGATATTACAATCATGCCCTCTCTTTCTCATCTGTCTATCATTAACTGCCCAAAATTGAAGTCACTGCCAGACCACCTTCTTCATGCTACAACACCCGAGATATTGAGCATCAGTGGTTGCAGCATTTTAGAAGAACGTTACAGGGTGGAGTGAGGGGAGAATTGGCCAGAAATCTCTTCCTTCTAATAGAGACATGGCCAACACAATCGATAGCAGCCTCTGCTGGTAATCTCTTTCTTCTATTCTTCTCTTTTATTACTTACTTACTCAATCTTATTGCTAATTGAATTTAGATTATAGTTACACCAAAAAAATTCAATTGCAATCTTTATCACTTCATCCTATATCATATCAATTATTT
The DNA here is from genome assembly GCA_033220585.1 of Dipteronia sinensis. Lineage (NCBI taxonomy): Eukaryota > Viridiplantae > Streptophyta > Magnoliopsida > Sapindales > Sapindaceae > Dipteronia > Dipteronia sinensis. The sequence goes on from CM065639.1 coordinate 61,363,761, forward strand.
TGCTTCAACACAAATTAACTCTGAAAATCACTTGTTATATGATAATATGAATCATGTTTTTTCTTCAAAACGGAAGAGATTGACATTATATAACTATCAAAATCAGTTGTAGTTTTAGTAGCTTCTGTCGGTTGCTATTTAATAGAAATTGGTGATATTTAATTAGAATTCATTGTCAACTCTTGCTTGTTGAATGTTGGGTTTCAATTTGCTTACTTATAACCTCTCTGTTTTAAAGTTTTTTACAGAATCCTGCTTCGATTTTTTTATTAATTACTTGAGTTGTGTTTGTAATTTTGTATAGCTCTTGGTAAGCCACAAGCAATCATATCAGAAGAGGAAGCAAATCAGCAATTCAATGTCCAAGTTAACTTTCCATCAAATTTTGAATATTTCTGGAGAAATGAAAATTTTGAAAGTGAGTAGTCAGTCCAATGCTGCTGCTGCTAGTGAAGATGGGATTGCTGTTAAGAAGGAATGATTCTTCCATTTACACCATTAAATTACTTTGTGTTTCGTGTGCTTTGACAGTGTTTGTGGACATGTCCTCGGTGAGAATATAGTTATCTTCACCCTATTGTTTATCTTCACAATCTACACTTGAATAACTAATGTCATGATATTTTACAGGAAATCAAAGCTCCAGGGGTGACAGAGGACAGACTACAATTGCTTCGAGGAGTGTCAAGAGCATTTAGGTCTGGAGTCCTAACTACACTAATTGGAGTCAGTGGAGCTGGAAAGACTACACTGATGGATATTCTGGCGGAAGAAAAAACTTTTGGTTACACCGAAGGCAATATCAGAATTTCTGGGATCCCCAAAAAGCAAGAAACATTTGTGAGAATTCACTCTCCCCAAGTCACCGTAAAAGAATCCTTGATTTATATATTCAGCTTTCTTAATATTTCCTAAAGATTGGAGCTATGATGAAAAGATGAAGACCTCATGTTTTTTACTTGGATCTCTCGAGTGAAATTGGTGTTAGCATTTGGTCTCAAACAGAAGTGACTTGTTGGATATGCATAGCAGGTTTTTTGAATGAAGTGATGGAGCTAGTTGAGCTTAATAATCTCAATAACGCTGCTGTTGATGAAAAGAGGATGACAAGTGATCTACTCAAAACCTTTGGGCAAGAATTCCCACAAAGTATGTCACCTCTCCTTCAATAACTTCTTATTATTTAAACTGATCGAAAATGCTGTTCTTAAATTGAACCATTCTCGTCACATTGCAGGCTATTCCAAGAGTTCCCTAAAAACAAAATGTTGGTTTGATGGTTACCGACAAGATTTTGGTTGGAGCATGCTATAATATTCCTCACAAGCAGATGAGTTCATATGTATGTTATATACTAAATCAATCTTAATAACTCAAGCTTTCACTATTTTTGCGTGATTAAACTTATGTTATTTTCTTGTTATTAGGTAATGGATACTTAACTATCGAGGCAAATGTCGCCATTGAGATTGTTTAAGACAACTTTTACTGCTCTAAGTAGGCTAGCTGTGTCATCTTTTGAGACATGTCACGGATGATGAAGTATTGTGCCTTGCTTTTTCAGAATGTAATACAAATGTTGGTCTTCAGAATATTTATGCAACAGATAATTTCTGATTCATATTGAAAACTAACACATTGGAAGCACCTGGTATGGTGCAGACCATCAGCATAATCAGAGATGAGTATGTAGCTAATACAATAAAAAAAACTTATTCAAAAGATGGTTTCATAAAAGTATCTATCAAGTTATTTTTCATATCTCTCTTAGCTGAGTGCTTTTTTTCCCAAAAAGAAATTAGTTTTATCTAGAAATGTCTTTGTTTATTTGCAAACAAGCATAAAAATGTTTATAATCGTCTAAATGCACTTTTGGGGATGACAAAAACGCTTTCAAATGCACTAATGTTTCTTCAGATGAGCCTCTTGTTCCCATTTATCAACGAATACCTTTTCAAAAGTACTTCCAAGTTCCAATCACCATACTAATTTTGTAAAATATTTAATAATCAATGATAACAAGTGACCTACAATGGCTACAGGTTTGATGAGCTTGTACCACAGAAGACATCAGCTGTAGTAGCCAGAATGATGTGCATTTTAGACCAAGTTTACAAGGTGGAGAGATCAAGATCAGGGGAGAAATGGTCAAAAACTCTTAAAAAGAAAATAGAGAGGTGCAATGAGGAGTCCAACGCTATCCAAAACTGCCCCTGATTATCAATCCATGCTGGTAATTTCTTTCTTCTTTTCTTTTCTTTTCCTTTGTTTTTTTTTTTCGTTAATTAGTTGATATTATCGGTGATTATGTAGGCTGGTAATCTCTTTCTTCTTTTCTTCTCTTTTATTAAATTTCACCTTTTGAGTAGCTTCTCTCAGTTATCATTGATTTGATTTCGTGATAATAAATTTGTTTTAGGTTGGGAAATCAGATGGATCTTTGTTTGAAGCCACATCAATTTGAGATACAAGACCAAGTTTGTTGGGAGTGTTGTAATTGAATGATGGAGTTTTGAGCATTGCTTTTTCACAAATTTTTCTTTCTTCTTTTCTTTTTTTCCTTAGTTAATATTATTGACACTTCCATCATCATCAGAATGATGTTTTTTCTTGTCAAAATCACTTGTAATATTATAATATGAATGATGATTTTTCTTAAATGAGGAAGCGATTGACAATATATAACTATCAAAATCAGTTGTAATTTTAGTAGCTTCACTCAGTTGTTAACTTGTTATTATTGTGAATCAGGTAATGCCCAAATTAATAGAAATTGGTGATATTTAATTAGAATTCATTGTCAACTCTTGCTTATTGAATGTTGGGTTTCAATTTGCTTACTTATAGCCTCTCTGTTTTAAAGTTCTTTTTACAGAATCCTACTTAGATTTTTTATTAATTTCTTGTGTTTGTATAGCTTTTGGAGAGCCACAAGCAATCATATCAGCAGAGGACCAAAGAAGAAGGCAGAAAGCAAGATAATGTGTTCATCAACACTATTGATAGTCTTTGTGGACAAGCCCTCGAGATTTTTTAGTGAGAAATTCTTATTTTTAACTTGTGAGATTATCTAATTCAAAAAAAAAAAATAACTTATGAGCTTATCATATTTCATTGATTTGATTTACTGCTAATAACTTGTTTAGGCTGGGGTGGATATCTATTAGAAGCCACATCGATTTGCTCTACAGTAGGAAGTTTATGGCTATCAATGCAGTCATTGGTGGGATTGTTGTAATTGAATGATGGAGTTACCTTGTCTTGGTAATACTCATCTTTACATTAATGGTATCACAGTTGTAATTTCGTATCACAATCTATATTACATGATAGCTAATGTTATGATATCTTCAGGAACGAAAGCTTCAGGGGTTGTTTAAAAAAAAAACTGCTTCAGGGGTGACAGGGGACAGACTACAGTTGCTTCGGAGAGTGACCGGAGCATCTAGGCCTAGAGTCCTAACTGCATTAATGGGAGTCATTGGAGCTGGAAAGACTACACTGATGGATATTCTGGCAGGAGGAAAAAGTGGCGGTTACATTGCAGGCCAGGTGACATAGAATCTCTGGGTTCTCCAAGAAGAAAGAAACATTTGTGAGAATTCTTGATGGAGCTAGTTGAGCTCAATATTCTCAAAACAGGAGTGGGCTACAATGAAAAGATGGTAAACCTCATGCTTTTCACTTGATTTGTTGACTGAATTTGGCGTTATGATTTAGTTTCAAACAGAAGTGACTTATAGGATACGCTTTGCAGGTTTTTGTGGATGAAGTGATGGAGCTGGTTAAGCTCAATATTCTCAAAACGCTGGAATCTCGGGTTTGTCAACAGAACAAAGGAAGAGATTGACACTAGCAGTGGAGATTGTTGCCAATCCTTCAATCATTTTCATGGATGAACCAACTTCAGGGCTTGATGCGAGGACTGTAAGGAACACAGTGGACTCTGCAAGAACAGTTGTGTGCACAATTCATTAGCCTAGCATCGATATCTTTGAAGCATTCAATGAGCTGCTGTTGATGAAAAGAGGTGGACAAGTGATCTACTCAGAATCTTTGGGCAAGAATTCCCATAAAGTTGTCGAATACTTAGAGGTATGAGTTCTTATTATTTGAACTGATTGAAAATGAATTCTTAAATCGAACCATTCTAGGAACATTGCAGGCAATTCCAGGAGTTCCCAAAATTAGAGAAAAGCAAAATCCAGCAGCATGGATGCTCAAAATGCAACACAGACTGAAACAGAGGCATTGATTTGAGCTACAGAACAAAGTTTACTGGAACAAATCCGGGCATTGGTGGGAGTGTTGTTATTGAAAGATACACAATTCTAGCAGCATATTTTAGTTCATACAAGTATAACATAAGAAGTCTATTAAGAGTAATAGTTACTTACTCTATTTATTTTCTATCCAGCAACAATACAGTTACAATGCAGCTATTGTTGGTATTATCGATAGGAAAAAGGTGAGTGGGATTTTTATTTCTTTTGGCATATATCTAGGAAATGGAAGTGATGTGTTCATATGTATGTTATATACTAAATCAATTAATGTTGGATTCTCAAATTAAAATTAAAAGCATGTTTATAGTTTAATCTTTATATTGTTGTGCCTATCGAGCAAAACCTATAGTGTAAATTACAGGTTCTAAGATGTTTCAATCTTTATCACTCTTAGATTTTTATTAATTTCTTGTGTTTGTATAGCTCTTTGAAAGCCACAAGAAATCATATCAGAAGAGGACCAAAGAAGGAAAAACTGGTGGTTACACCGATGGATGATCTGGCAGGAGGAAAAACTGGTGTTTCAATCTTTTATGCAGACAACTGCAGTGGAAGGAGCTGAGTGCAATATCATTACTGACTACATCACTACACTCGCAAAGTAAGTTCAATTCTGAAACTTTGCTATAGAATGCTTAGGTTTGATGATAACAATAGATATATCATATAAATCGTAATTGCCATAGCAATGTTAAAAACATTGTTGCCTTGAGCAGAAACATCTTCTTTTTTCACATAAGTTTGTATATAATTCTTGACTGATTGATCATTAAGTTGTTTCATGTGAATAAACAACCTATTTGATTAGCTTTCGGGGCATGACATTCATAAAGACAGAGTTGTTGGAGATTTGATGCGGCAGAATTTGTGGTCATGGAGCCATTGGATTTCACATCTATCATATGGTTTCATTTCCATGAAAAAAAACTGTGATGCATTTTCCAAGGTGGTTGAATGAAGTGGTATGTGATTTCACTCAAATTTGACTATACAATAATAAAGACTATATCTTTCTTTGATCAACACACTAATGAAAATCATTGAAATGGCTTTGCAGGCATCAGGAAATGCTACAAAATTAGGTGTGGTAGTTTTGGAAAAGTTCAATGTCGATCCCAAGAAATATCGGTACTAGATTGGGGTTGCAGCCCTCCTGGGGTTCACCATACTCTTCAATGTCCTATTCACCTTCTCACTCTTGTACCTAGATTGTAAGTTCAAGTCACCTACTTTGATTAATTCTCACCCAAAACCACTTGAAGATTTGTTTACAGGTTCGTAGTTCGTTTTTTGGAAAAACTCAAAAGTCTATCTTAATACTTTGTTCTTGATGTACAGCTCTTGGAAAGCCACAAGCAATCATATTGGAGGATAGGAAGCAAATGAGCAATCCAACCGGGGAGGAAAAAAGAGCAATGCAGAAAGAAAAAGAAAGTGGAAGGTCTGGGAGAGACAGGGGACAGTCACTAGAAGTAATCATCCGTGTATCAGTAAGTGCAGTAATATTAAGCTATAAAACCAGAACCATCTTGTTAAAATTTCTGGTCTTTGAAATATAAAATATGTCGCCTTTGTGCACAGGAAAACTAAGGAAGATCTCTATTTTTTCTACTCAATACTCTAAATCCACATGGAAGCAATTCAAGTCCTGCCTATGGAAGCAATGATGGACTTACCGGAGAAGTCCTGATTACAATCTCGTTCGGTTCTTCTTCACCTTTTAATTTGTAGCCTGCTCTTGTTCTTGGCACAATCTTCTGGCAGGTTAGCACTAAAAGGTCTGTATACACGCCTACTCTGTTGCTTGATTTTCCTTAAATGAGCAAAATTGTACAGTTATACAAAGTTTAACTTAATTTCTATATCTAGGGAAGACTTGACTGATCTAATTCGTAGGAATCAACAATTGCTCGACAGCACAACCAATTGTAGAGACAAAACAACAGTTCTTTATCAAGAACGAGTTGTTGGAATGTACTCAGTTTTACATATGCCTTGGCACAGGTCAAGAGAAAAGACTTCAATCACAAAAATGTCATACTTATTAAAACTCCAAAACTTGTTTCGTTTTCGGTCTGATCGATGAAATTTTAACGAACGTCTATGACAGGTGATTGTTGAAATACCATACATATTTGATCAAACCATATATTATTCTTTGATAGCATATGCAATGGTGAGCTTTGAATGGGACGATGATTGTTTCAATCACACAAAATCACCGAGCAGCAGCCATCTTTGCATCAGCATTTTACGCACTTTTTACCCTCTTCTCCAGCTTTTTCATTCCTGAAGCCAGCAAGTCAATTTCCATCAAAAGCCAAAGCAAAATCAACATGATTTTAATACTAACTTTATGCATTTTCCTCTTTTTACTATATGAAGAGAACTTCAAAGTGGTGGATATATTGTAGTACTACTTTTGCCCCATTGCATGGACAGTTTATGTAACACAAAAGATTCCAGGAATTTTGCCGGACCCAAACATAAAATGGTATGTACAGAACCTTCTTGATTATGACTTGAATTTTAAGGCGCCAACCGATGTAATTTTGGTTGCATCCGCTGCCTTTTCCGATCTGATGTTTGCGGTCTGCATCAAGATACTGAACTTCACACATAGGTAGCTGAAGAGGATCAATGAACAGAACATGAACCACTAACTGTTATAGTTCATAGGATTCCATTCCATAATATGTGAAAGGAAATGATGTATATTGTTTTAGTTGAAAATGGTTTTCTTTTAGGATAATATGTGGGATTTCTCATGCCAAAGTAATGATGTTAATTTTACAAGTTATATATGGGACAAAAATTGTAGACCCCTCCTCACTCTTGAATTCAAAAACCATTTATGATACAACTTGTTTTTGTTGTTTTAGAAAATCCAATTTAAGAGTTGATAATTAAATTGAATAATCAAATTTATAAATGATTGATTTTGATTAGTTTCAATGATTTTAGTGTATATTTGATATGGAACCGTCTATTAAAAACATGTTATGATAATCCTATTTTCATATTGAAATTTCGTTTTCAGTTTTGAATAAAATCAATCAGATAATCCAGTCAATTTAATATTCAAATTGAACCAAAATATTCAAGATGGAGTGCGTTGGATTAAAAATCGAGGGGTATGTGATGGGAGTAACTTTTAGCAAAATACATAATGTTATAATCCTTGACTTAAAAGTTTTGTACTTTTGGGTGCTCAGGTTCAATTCCACCCACACCTGCGGAATCAACCAGGATTGCTTTTTGTTTGAGTTGTGTTCACATATCAATTGGAATATAAGACAACTTCACGGTTTCAATCTTAACTCTAAACATGAAATTATTAAATATAATTTCTTAAGAATGTCAAGAAATTTAAAAAAAAAATTGAGATAAGATTGTACAAATGATATGTCTCTTGAATCATGATCCTCTCATTCTCTTGTTTTTCCTTAACTTTTCATAATCCGATGACACCTAAATAAAATAAAAAATACATGATCAAGGTTTATGAAAAAACAATCACGGTTGATTCCCCAAGTGTCGGTGGACTTTTCATAATCTTACATCTAAATTATGGAAGTTGTAGGTTGACTTGAATCTTCTCCTTAAAAACCATGAATTTATGAAAAAGACAACGGATCTTTTATGAAAATGTCCGAAATAAAAAGAAATAATAATAATAAATAAATAAATAACAAACAGCAAACACGTCCTCATAAGTTAATGTTTTGATGACTCGTTCACTTTATACTCATTATAAAGGTTCCACATAACTTAGTGCTCCGAAAAAAAAATTAATATGAAAAAGATAGTGAATCGTTTATAATTATGTGAATGTCTGAAATTATCCACGAAGTGGTTGCTTTGATAGGTCCAAGGTTTAGGATGAAACCCTAAATATTTGGTTCTACTCTTGACAATTATATTGCGGTCAATCATTAAGGTTTTAGCAAATACGTCCCCATAAGTTAATGTTGACTCATTCACTTTATTCTTGTTAGAAACTGCCCCGCATAAGTTAGTACTTTGATGACTCAATACCACTGTGCAGATAACCTTTTATTTTTCAACTTTTTTTCTGCATTTTCCAGGAATTTATGGATTAATTTCACGTGAAAATTGTAAAAAATAACATAACCATATAATGGATTATTGTTTTTAACCAAATTCTAATTTTTTATTATTTGTAACCAATCATCATAATATATTATTGTTTTTAGTCAATAAATTACAAAACTATCCTTCATACGTATTTCTTTTTATTTCTTTTGTCATATCTCTAGGAAATAGAAGTGATGTGTTCATACTTCATACGTATGTTATATACTAAATCAACTAATGTTGGATTCTCAAATTAAAATTAAAAGCATGTTTATAGTTTAATCTTTATATATATTGTTGTGCCTATCGAGCAAACCTATAGTTTAAATTACAGGTTCTTAGATGTTTCAATCTTTATCACTTCATCCATATAGTGCTTAGATTTTTATTAATTTCTTGTGTTTGTACAGATCTTTGAAAGCCACAAGAAATCATATCAGAAGAGGACCAAAGAAGGAAAAACCGGTGGTTACACCGATGGACAGCCTACACCGATGGGTGATCTGGCAAGAGGGAAAACTGGTGTTTAGACAACTGCCGTGGAAGGAGTTTATATATTGTTATTAAATATGAGTTTATTTTAAATTATATAAACATATTTAAATTAGTTTAAGTAAATTATATAACTATATATACATTTAAATCAACAAACATTTAATAGTGAGCTAGGGTAGCCTAGCTGGTTAAAGCTTGTGGCTTTTGACCTTAAGGTTGAAGGTTCGAATCCTGTTGGAGGGACTAAAGTAACTAATATGGCAAAAACGTTTAAAAATGTGGCAATTCATTAAAAAATAGGTACTTTAGTGATAATACCCATAGTATTTATCACACATGTTCAACTTCAAGTAATATATTTTATTCTATGGAATAAGATCCAACTTTAAAGATTATAAAATTGATATTAATGAAGAGATATTAGATTGAAGGTAAATGTATTTAGTGACTTTCTCATTGATTCATAGTCATATATATAATACAATATGAGAGCCCATTTATGGCTGATTTACACTGATTTGTCATTCAACTATAATTACTCTCAATTACACAATATCTGTAATTAGTTTATACTGATTTGTCAATCATCTATAATTACTCTCAATCACACATTAATCTGGATATATACTTCTCTGTTGACTCTTTGATCTTATCACACCCCCTGAAGCTGATAGGAGGAGAGCGGACTGGAAGCTTGGACACTAAATGTCGAAACCGAGACGTAGATAAACCTTTGGTGAGAATGTCTGCTTTTTGATCTAAGGTGGAAACATATCATACTTCGAGCTCCTTTCTAACCACTTTCTCACGAACATAGTGATAGTCAACCTCCACGTGACAAGTCCGAGCATGAAAGACGGGATTAGAGGCCAAAGAAATGGTATTAACATTATCACACCATAACCAGGGACAAGAGAGACTGATTCATAGTGCTTTGAATATTGACCTATACCAGGAAATTATTGCGGAGGTAAGGGCAAGTTGACGATATTCAGCTTCTGTACTTGAACGTGAGACACCATCTTGCTTTTTCGAAGACCATGAGATAAGATTACGACCCAAATAAACACAAAATCCACCAGTAGACCGACGATCATCAGGATCACCAGCATAGTCCGCATCACAATATGCTTGTAATTGTACAGAGCCCGGAGTGTATTGAAGACCATAAGAAATGGTACCTTTTAAATAACGAAGAATCTGTTTGACCGCAACCCAATGAGTAGTAGTTGGACGATGCATATACTGACAAACCTGGTTGACGGCAAATGATATATCTGGACGAGTCAAAGTAAGATATTGAAGGGCCCCAACAATGCTTCTGAATTCTATAGGATTATGAAGTGGATCAACATCAAACATGCTCAATCGTCGACCACTAATAGCAGGAGTGGTAACTGGCTTTGAATCAAGTAAGTATGTCTTAGTTAAAAGATCTGTAACATACTTGGATTGGCAGAGATGAAGGCCCAACGAGCCTCTAGAAGCTTCAATACCCAGAAAATAGTGAAGAGAGCCCAAATCTTTTATAGAGAAAAGACATCTCATATCCAAGATAAGCCTATTAATTTCGACCACATTAGTTCCAGTTATCAAAATATCATCAACATAAATAAGTAGATATATTCGGTCAGGGCCATTAAAGTAGGTAAACAAATAGTAATCAGATGTGGTAGATTGAAAACCCAAATCCTCTAGATGATTAGAAAAACACTGGAACCAGGCCCACGGAGCCTATTTAAGACCATTTAGGGAACGTCACAGTTTACACACATGTTGAGGAACTTGAGGATCAACAAAGCCAGTTGGTTGTTTCATGTAGACATCATTAGTAAGATAGCCATGAATAAACGCATTCTGAACATCCAACTGTTGAATAGGCCAACCAGAACTGACAGCAAGAGAAAGGATTAAGCGAATTGTATTGTGATTGACCACCGGACTAAACGTTTCATCATAATCAAGACCTTCTTGTTGATGAAATCCATTGGCCACAAGCCAAGCCTTATAGCGTTCAAGAGACCCATCTGATTTTCTTTTGATGCGATATACCCATTTATTTGGTAGCCCATTAAATGATGGATGTGGAGGAACAAGTTGCCACGTGCCTGCTTTCTGTAAGGCATTAAATTCATCTACCATTGCCATATGCCATGCCTCAACTTTATTTGCCTGCCCAAAATAGGATGGCTCCACACAATTATTAGTTACTGTGGCAGTAAGAACATATTTTGGGTTAGGTTTCACAATACCAGACTTAGCTTGTGTTTGCATGGAATGGACTGTAGATGGAACGTCTCCAGGAGATTCACAAGCTTGCATATTTGATGGTGGTAATGGCAGTGTAAGCAAAGTGTTGGCAGTAGGGATGATGATCGGAGCAGGTGGAGAGGGATGAGGGATCTGTGGTGTTTGTGGACTAGAAATAGGAGTATTAAGATGGGTCCACTCAATCACTAGAGAGTCAAAATTTGATTGCGGGGAGTCTACTTTAGGGGGCGAGGTGCAATGATCTTTAAAAGGAAAATCATGTTCATTAAACACCACATGACGAGACAAAAACACATGACCCGTACTTGAATCCAATCACCTATATCCTTGTTGGTTTAAAGAATAACCCAAGAAAATACACCGTTTAGACCGAAGTTGAAGTTTATTTGTATTAAACGGCCTCAAAGATGGATAACATGCACACCCAAGAACTTTTAAAAAATTGAATTTTACTGGCTTGAAAAATAAAAGTTGATATGGGCTTGAAAATCCCAAAATTTGTGATGGAAGGCGATTAATTAAATAAACGGCCGTATGAAAGGCTTCTGCCCAGTACTGGATGGGCACTGAAGCATGCGTAATCATGGTAAGACCCATGTCAACAAGATGTATGTGCTTGCGATCAGCAATCCCATTATGTTCAGAATGGTGAGGACACGTAAGACGATGATCAGTCCTATTATTTTCTAGAAAATGCTTAAATGATGTCTTAGTGTATTCACCACCACCATCAGTGTGCAACGATTTTATCTTTCAGGAAAACATATTTTCAACCAGAAGTTTAAATTTTTGAAATATGGAAAACACATCTGATTTTAAAAATAAGGGATATATCCATACATATCGAGAAAAATTATCAATAAATATGGCATAATATTTGAAACCAACATTAGACACATAAGGTGAGGTCCATACATCAGAGAATATCAAATCCAAAGGTGAAGTAGAAGCTGAAAAATTATCATGAAAAGGTAGTTTAGTAGTTTTTCCCAAAGGACAAGACGAACAAAACGACCAACTGCCATAACAAAGCAATTTATTTGAAGCAATAACTTTATTTAAAATTAAAGACGACAGATGACCTAATCGAGCATGCCAAACCCAAAATGAATCTTCCCCGTCACCAAGTCCTGAACACAAAATGAATCCGGAAAGAAAGTGAAGTAGCAGTTATTGTCACGAGTAAATTTATTGACAGACAAAATATTAGTTGAAGCATTAGGACAAAACATGATGTTATTCAATTTAAAAGAAGAAGCAGTTTGGGAAAGAATAGAGTTGCCAATAGATTGATTAGGCAAACCTGCACCACCAATAACACCATCAACATTGTCGGTACCGTGATATTCCCGAGATGTTGCCAAATTAGTAGCATTTCCAGTGACATGAGCATTAGCTCCGGTACTAGATGCAACCATAGCAGATAATTTTTGAGTTGGAACTCTACCCTTAAAGGCAAGATTCATTCGATTGAAGCAATCAATAGCCGAGTGATTCATGCAACCACAAATCTGACACTAGACTTTGGATCTTGATGACCCAAATTGTGTGGCTTGTTGAGTAGTAATAGATGAATAATGCCCATTAGACAAGTTAGGAGGAAATCCACTGTTCTTCCCCCCACTATGATTAGAGGAGGGAATATACCCTCATCCGTGAGCAAAGTTGCGACCACCTCCACGATGTGCGGTGTATCCTCGACCACCATGACGACCACCGCGGGCTGTATACATAGCAGTAGGCATATCTGGTGTCGGCGTTTGGACAGTGAGAAAACGACTTTTGGAGCTCTTGAGTAGCACTTCTAAACCAGTGAGAGAGATCAGTGTCTCTCGTGCCTGAGCAGCCGCAACTGTATTTTCAAAAAGAGGACCCACATTACTCATCACGATGGAAACTAAATCCGAGTCCAATACTGGACTACCTGACAGAGATAGTCGATCTGCTACACCAGTGATCCGATCAAAAAAGTTTGAGATAGATAAATCACCACGACGAGTATTCATTAACTCAGATCGAAGACCAACCACGAATTGTTGATTTTGAGATGCGAATCTTTCTTCAAGACAAGCCCAAGACTCCTGAGCTGAGGAGCATCGAGCAACAGTGGCTAAAATGGTTACTGACAAAGAACCATTAATCCAAGATAACACCATCTGGTCCGTTTGGAACCAGTCCAGATACTTTGGGTCATAATTAGTAGTTGAGTTGCCATCATTGTCCAGAAGAAACTTGGGAGGACAAGGTCGAGAGCCATCTATAAATCCTTGCAGGATTCTGCTTCGAAGGGGGGGAATTATCTTGGCAAGCCATAAGACATAATTTGTTTTAGTGAGTTTGACATTTAGGGAATTCATAATGCTTGGTACAGATGAGGAAAAAGGAGAGAAAGAGGATGAGGAAGAGGAAGAGGAATAGGAAGATGAAGAACTGGTGACCGCCATTTGCTAGAAAATTTAGACAATAAATTTCTACTTATTTTGTGAGCCCTTGGCTCTGATAACATGAAGAGATATTAGATTGAAGGTAAATGTATTTCGTGACTTTCTCATTGATTCATAGTCATATATATAATACAATATGAGAGCCCATTTATGGCTTGATTTACATTGATTTGTCAATCATCTATAATTACTCTAAATTACACAATATCTGTAATTAGTTTACACTGATTTGTCAATCATCTATAATTACTCTCAATCACACATTAATCTGGATCCTTCTCTGTTGACTCTTTGATCTTATCAATTAATATATTACAAATTCTATGATATTATATTTAACATTCAAACTTTTTAAAACAAATTAACAATATTGAGTGCTTTCAAAACATTTTTTTAACAATATTGTGGACTCGTTAACATGGAAGAATACTTGGATCTTGGATTAATTGTGCAGCTCTTCTTCATCTCACCAGATATATAGAGAAATGTACGTTACAGCCTTACTAAGAGTATCTCCAACCGTGCTCTATTTTAGAGTATGGGCTCCAAAATAGAGTACCAAATGCTTTTACCGTACTCTAAAACTCGGTTTCTAGTAATTTTTTTAGAGTTTAATTATTTGGTACTCTAAATTCAAGTATCAAAAATGAAACTTTAAATCCACTTTTCACATATTTCTATTCCATTTTTACCCCATTTTCTTTTTACCTTTTTTATTAAATTCAATTAATATATAATAAGTTTTAATTTATACATTTATCATCATAAAAACTATACAATTAAAAAGATCTCATCTAAATCTTTAAAATGAGACTAATATTAAATATTTAATAATAATAGTTGTATTATCAAAACCATATAATATTTTACAAAACCAACATGATTTATCTTACTAAACTCTATACATTATCCTATTTTACAGTCTGCAGAGATATGTAGAGTGGTGGACAACTGGACATGCATGGTGGTACTACTTCATTTTCCTGTGGTCTGAACAGTTTTATGGTTTGATTGTGATAGTACAATATGGTGACGTTGAGGACAGCTGTAATTTTTGTTGCATTGGCCACATTTTCCGCACTAATGTTTGAAGTCAGCATCAATATATTGAACTTCCAACGTAGGCAGTTGCCACTTGCCGGTTAATAGTTCACAGGATTCCGAAATTTGTAAGGAAATTTAATTTTCATAGCTCAGCTGGTTAGAGTTTGTGTCTTTCGACTTTGGTTCAAATTTTAATGGAGGTATCTTAATTTTTTTTAGGGGTTGACCGGCTATTATTGAAACTAGAGGGATTAAATTTTTAAAAAAAAATAACAGTAAGGGTAAAATTATATTTTTACACATTCAGTTATAGTTAACCGTTGTTTTTTAGTCAAATAGATTAAAGTGATGTATTTTGAAAAAAATAAGGAACCAAAGTAACTGATATGGTAAAAATGTTTAAAAAAGTGACAATTCATAACAAAATAGGGATTTTAGTGATAATACCCCTTTTCATTAATCTACTACTGTCCGTTTGTTAAGAAAAAATTCAAGTTATTGGTGCCCGTAAACATTGTTCAAAAAAAATAAAATAAATCTATATTTATAAAATTCAATAACATATGATATGAGAGAAGATATCGTATGTTATTGGTGCCCATGTTATATATATAATCTAGACCCCTATCAACTGAATGACAAGACGAATGTATTAATTATATGTTCAACTTTCATGTATTATAAATTGTTCTATGGACTAAGAAGCATATTAATATATTACAAATTCTATGATATTAAATTTAACATTCAATTGGATTATGTATATGGATCAAGCTAAATCAACTTACATTTGTGATTTAAAATTCAGATAATTACCCCGGTGGCCATCAAATTGATGACATACTATCAAATGGCAACTGAATTGAAAAGTTGTTTTAAAATGACCATTTTTAGGGAACTTTGTGACACTAATGGTCATTCCATCAAATTTCATCCAATGAGTGGCATTTTAATAAATTTAATTTGTTTTGTTTTGTTGTTTTCAATTATTTGTAATATTAATTTTTTTAAAATATATTTATTTTTCTTTTTTGTTTAAATGAATGAATCTTCACCATCCATTTATGTGATGGATGGTTGAGATCCATCTTCTTTTATTTTAATTTTTAAAAAAAGTTTTCAAATTTTCTAGGGTTATAAAAGTAAATAGACATATTTATGGGTATTTTGGACTTTTATATGGTTTGATAAAGTCAAAGGTTAAGTCTGACGGCCGTTGACTGACTACAGGGAAAATGAGTGTCAATTAACGATAAAGCTGTTTCCGTGTATAATAGAGCAAACTTCAGGGGGGTTAGTGTAATTAGTTCTTTTTTTCTCACTGATTTTTCTTTGGGGTAATTACCCTGGTGGCCATCGACTTTTGCCACCACTCTCAAAATGGCCACCAGTTGGGGATTTGGTTTAGAAATGGCCATTTTTGGCAAACAAAGTTACACCGGTGATCATTCCGTTATAACACCGTTAACTTTTTCAAAGAATGTTACACTAATGGCCATTAATTTGTTCACTTGGTATCAAAATGGCCATTATAATAATTTTTCTCCAAAATTACTCTAGTGGCCATCCATTTGGTCAATTGGTATTAAAATGACCATTATAATTGTCCCATTTTTTCTAAAACATGTGTATTGACCATCCATTTGGTTAATTGGTATCAAAATAATCATTATATGTACAACTATATTCTATTAGAAAAATAAAGTAAGCAATCATTAAAAATAAAATTTCATTTCAATAGAGAAAATAAATAATTCATTTGATTCAATATAATTTTAGCTAGTCATACACATCAAATACTACTTGTCAAACTGCACAAGTATACCAAAATCCCCTATACAAGTATACCAAAAAACTGTTCAAAATCCATACCCAATTGCACCATATTCAAAACCATACAAAAGTTTGCCAACCAAATTTGTGCAATCGGGTATGGTGCAATAGTGTATGGTTTGACAAGTAGCAAACATATATACATACATGGTTACATACACCTTTCTTTGTGTATGGAAATTGATAAACCAATGGGTCAGACTTTTCAATTATTGTACCCTAACATGGTCCAGCCCTGTATTCTTATCTTCTTCTTGTTGCTTTTTCCACCACAAAATAATAATAGTCTAACTTTATCTTTGTATAATATTAACTCTCAACCATCGGATCTCTTACTTTAAGGATCCAACGTACGTTTAATCACAGACAAGTCCCGCGAAAACAGTCGTGGGACCATACCATGCACGGGATGATCTCTGTTCTCCTATCGGCACTATAAAAAATGAAAGCATGGCAGCATTAGTTTCACATCTCAAACACGAAATATTTCTCTCCTTTTATCATTGATCAATTTTCATCTCAAAACTATGGCTGCTGAGGCAATTGTTTCTACTGTTCTCGAGCAATTGATTTTGATCATTGGTAGAGAAGTAATGCAAGAGGTAAGGCTAGTTACGGGTGTCAGAAAAGAAATTGAAAAGCTCACCACCAACTTTCAAGCCATTCAAGCTGTGCTGGTTGATGCAGAGCAAAGACAAGTGAAGGAGGCAGCTGTGGGAGTTTGGCTAGACAAGCTCAAAGATGCATCTTACGACATGGATGACGTCTTGGATGAATGGAACACTGCAATTCTGAAATTACAAATTGAGGGGGTTGAAAATGTTCAAATTCCTAAGAAAAAGGTACGTTTTGTGTTTTCCTCCCCTTGCATTTGTTTTAGACAAGTTGCTTTACGACATGATATCGGTGTTAAGATAAAAGAAATAAATGAAAATCTTGATTCTATTGCCCCAGAGAAAGATAAGTATAATCTTAATACCATTAGGAGTATGAAAGAACCTCAAAGATTGAAAACAACTTCTTTTATTGAGGTGTCTGAAATACGTGGTCGTGACAGGGAGAAAAACAACCTAGTAAACAAATTGTTGACTGAGAATAAGCAAGAAAGAGCAAGCCTCCCTGTCATCTCACTTGTAGGGTTGGGAGGAATCGGGAAAACTACTCTCGCACAACTTGCTTACAATGATGCAGAGATTAAGACTAAGTTCGATCATAGAATATGGGTTTGTGTCTCAGAACCATTTGATGAGGTTAGAGTTGCTAGAGCCATCATTGAAAGTCTTACAGGCCAAGCCACTAATTTAGTTGAATTTCAATCTCTTTTGGAATGTATAAGTCAAACTACTGTGAATAAGAAATTTCTTCTTATCTTAGATGATGTGTGGACAGAAAATGATGTTAAATGGAGGCCATTGTACAACTCTCTTAACGATGGTCTTCATGGTGAAAGTAGAATTTTAGTTACCACACGTAAGAAGATAGTTGCACGAATAATGAAATCAATTGATGTAATCAATATTGGAGTATTGTCTGCAGATGAAAGTTGGTCATTGTTTAAACAATTAGCATTTTATGAGAGATCTTGCGAAGATTGTGAAAATTTAAAATTATTGGTAGAAAAATTGTAGACATGTGCGAAGGCTTGCCTCTTGCCATAAAAACTATTGGGAGTTTGTTACGCTTCCAGAAAACTAAAGATCAATGGCAAAGAATATTAGATAGTGAAATGTGGAAATTGAAAGAATTAGAAGAAGGCCTTTTTGCTCCACTATTGTTGAGTTATAATGACTTGTCTTCTATAGTAAAACGTTGTTTTTCATATTGTGCCATCTTTCCAAAAGATTATATGATGAAAAAAGATGAATTGATTAAATTATGGATGGCCCAAGGTTATCTTGGTTTAGAACGTGATAAAGAGATAGAGATAATTGGTGATGAGTGTTTTGACACTTTAGCAATGCATTCTTTCTTCCAAGAGTTTGAAAAAGATGAAGATGGTAATATTGATGGGTGCAAGATGCACGATATAGTGCATGACTTTGCCCAATTTCTTGTTAAGAATGAATGTTTTTCAAAGGAAATTTACGACGGTGAAGAAGCAAGCCTAGATGTTTCTTGTGAGAAAGCTCGTCATTCAATGTTGATATTGGAATCGTCGTGTAATGTCAACATATCTAATGTCCATAAGCTACGTAGCCTCTTAATTGAGGATGAATATGGATTTGGATCGATGAGTAATTTCTCACCCGACTTATTTGAGCAATTGACATGTTTAAGGTCATTAAAGTTAAGTAAAAGTTGGGATAATAAGATACCAAGTGAGATAGGAAAATTGATACATTTGAGGTACCTTAACATGTCAAATCTCAATATCACAGAATTACCCGAGACATTGTCTTGTTTGTATAACTTACAAACCTTGAATATCAGTGATTGTGGGTCTCTCGAAAATCTACCTCAAGGGATGGGAAAACTAATCAATTTGAGGCATTTAATAAATGGGGAGACATGGAGTCTCAGATACATGCCAAAAGGAATGGAGAAACTAGTTTGTCTTCGAAGATTAGATAGATTTGTTGTTGGAGGTGGTCCTAATGGCATGGGTCTTGGATGTCTTAAACACATGAACAAGCTTCGAGGTCGTCTTTCGTTAATAGGGCTGGGAGAAGTTGTAGACGAAGCTGAAGCTAAGAATGCACAACTCATGAATAAGAAGAATCTGGTTCAATTGGAACTGTATTTCAATAACGCGAGTGATATAGAGTGTAATAAAGATTCAGCAGTTCTGGAAGCCTTACAACCACCTCCCAATTTAGAGATCTTATGGATATGGGAGTGTAGAAGCATCAGTTTGTCCCCTCATTGGATGGTATCGTTAATTCATCTCAAGAAGTTATATCTCCGAAGGTGCAGAAATTGTGAGTATTTGCCTGCTTTGGGAAAATTGCCACGGCTTGAATATTTACATATATTTAATATGGAGAGTGTGAAAAGAGTGGGTAATGAATTTGTGGGCATTGAGACATCATCATCATCGTCTTCACCCTCACTTATTGCCTTCCCCAATTTGAAGACTCTGGAATTTTATTCGATAGAGAATTGGGAAGAATGGGAATATAAGATTACAGCAGGAGATATTACAATCATGCCCTCTCTTTCTCAGCTAAGAATCAATAGATGCCCAAAAATTGAAGTCACTGCCAGACCACCTTCTTCATGCTACAACACTCGAGGACATGTACATCTCGGATTGCCGCATTTTAGAACAAGTTTACAAGGTGGAGAGGTCAAGATCATGGGAGAAATGGCTGTCAAAAATCTTAAAAAGAAAATAGAGAGGTGCAATGAGGAGCCCAACGCAATCCAAAACTGCCCCTGATTATCATTATCAATGCTGGTAATTTCTTTCTTCTCTTCTTTTCTTTTCTTCTTTTCGTTAGTTAATATTATTTTTAATTTTTATTATTGTTAAACCAAATTCTATTGCAATCGTTATTATTCATTCAATTTTTTTGTTCTAAAAACAAAATCCTATATCATTCATCATTTTCTTTTCTTTTTTCCTTATTTAATATTATTGGTAATTAATCTAAAAATTAGGCATCGTTGTTTATTATTGAGGAGTCCAACGCAATCCAAAATTGCCCCTGATTATCAATGCATGTTTTGTTTATCATTATTAGCAATAATTAGAGTTTTCTAAACTTTGAATTTTATTATTGTTAGACCAAATTCTATTGCAATCTCTATTCCATTTTTTTTTTCTAAAACCAAAATTCTATATCATATTAATCACTTTGCTTCAAGATAAAATAACTCTAAAAATCTGTTGTAATATAATTATTATTGCTATACTCTTCTTCTTTCATGTTTTACTTAAAAACAGAAATATTTCTATGACTTGCATATATGTAAATATGTAAATATATAATTAAGATTGCTATACTCTTCTTCAATCCACATGGAAGCGATTCAAAGCAATTCTTTTTTTCTTTTTTTTTCGTTAGGTAATTAAGTTAATATAGACACGTCATCATCATCAGAATGATATTTTTTTCTTGTCAAAACACTTGTAATATTACAATATGAATCATGCTTTTTCTTAAAAAAGGAAGAGATTAACAATATATAACTATCAAAATCAGTTGTAATTTTAGTAGCTTCTTTTAGTTGTTAGTATTGTGAATCTGGTAATACTCAAATTAATAGAAATTGGTGATATTTAATTAGAATTGACAGAATTTCATATAAGTCTTATCTTTTTGGTGATTTGTCACCTTTATAAATGTCTTTCCAAATTTATTACTTTAGTCCTTACCTTTTCCAAAACTCATCACTTTAGTCCATTTGACCAAATATGAGAAAGTCAACTATTTTAAAACCCATGAAAGTACACTTTTACCCTTATTACTATTTAATTTAGCTAAAATGATTATATTAGCTTTAAATTAAAATGAAAAATAATAAAATTCTCAACAATAAAATCTTAAATAAATATATTACAAAAAAATATTAAATTAATAATAATAATAAAATCCATTATTTTTTCTTTTTGGTATTTTGTCATAATGGATATTTATTTAGCTAAAATGATTATCTTAGCTTTAAATGATTTTTTATATAATTTTTTTTGCAATCTATTTATTTAGGATTTTATTATTGAGAATTTTATTATTTTTCAAAATCATTTAAAGCTAAGATAATTATTTTAGCTAAATAAATATCCATTGTGAAAAAATACAAAATAAGAAAAAATTAATGGATTTTATTATTATTATTTATTTAAGTTTTTTTGTAATATATTTATTTAAGATTTTATTATTGAGAATTTTGTTATTTTTCATTTTAATTTAAAGTTAATATAATCATTTTAGTTAAATTAAATAGTAATAAGGGTAAAAGTGTACTTTCATGGATTTTAAAATAGTTGACTTTCACATATTTAGTCAAATTGACTAAAGTGATGAGTTTTGGAAAACGTAAGGACTAAAGTGATGAATTTGGAAAATGTAAGGACTAAAGTGATGAATTTAGAAAAAGTAAGGACTAAAGTGATGAATTTGGAAAGACATTTATAAAGGTGACAAATCACCAAAAAGATAGGACTTATATGAAATGCTGCCATTAGAATTCATTGTCAACCTTTGCTTGTTGAATGTTGGGTTTCAATTTGCTTACTTGTAATTTGCTTGTTGAATTCATTTTCAATTTGATTATCAATGCTGGTAATTAATTTCTTTCTTCTTTTCTTTTCTTTTCTTTTTTTCCTTAGTTAATATTATTGGTAATTAAGTTAATATTGACACTTCATCATAATCATCGACCATCAGCATAATCAGAGATGAGTATGGTAGCTAATACATTTTTATTTTATTTTATTCAAAAGATGGTTTCATAAAAGTATCTATCACGTTATTTTTTATAATAACATGTATTTTCTATAATGTTTATTTAGTGAGAGTGTTGTAATTGAATGGAGTTTTCAACATTGCTTTTTCATAAGATTATCGGTACAATTTTTTCTCTTGTGAAATTTTTCTACTGGGAGGTTTTATCCTACCAAAAGATTAGTCATTACATAAGATTTTATGATCATCAAAAGTTTTTAACTCTCTTAGTTACCTTGCCTTCGTAATACTCATCTTTACAATACATACAAGTCACAAGTTTCTTGATCTATTCATGTAACAGGTAAAATTCCTGTTTGGTGGTCATGGGGATATTGGATTTCACCTCTATCATATGGTGTCAATGCCCTCACAAACAATGAGATCCTTTCTCCAAGGTGGATGTGAATGAAGTGGTATGTAATTTTGACCAAATTTCACTATACAACATAAGAGACTATAACTTCGTTTCACACCAATGAAGTCACTAAGCGATTGAAACGGCTTTTCAGGCATCAGGAAATGTTACCAGTTTAGGTGTGGCTGTCCTCAATGTCCTATTCAATTGAAAAATTTGATGTCCACCCCAAGAAATATTGGTACTGGATCGGGGTTGCAGCCATCTTGGTGGGATTCACTATTCTCTTCAATTTCCTATTTACCTTTTCACTTATGTACCTAAATTGTAAGTTGAAGACACTTGCTTTGATTAATTTCTAATCCAACCACTTAAAATTGATAGTAAACTTGTTTTCTGTATAGCTCTTGGAAAGCCACAAGCAATGATCTCAGAAGAGGAAGCAAATGAGCAATCCAACCAGGGAGGAACAAAGAGGAAGGCAGAAAGCAAAACAATTTCAACAGGTGCAACATTAGGAATTTTTGAATACAAGTAAGAACTACAGTATGGCCAAGAGAGTATGAACATTAGGAAATGGAATTACAGTTCCATTCTTGTTTACACGAATTTGTGAATATTTCAGGGGAAATGGAGAGTAGTCAGTCCAATAATGCTGCTGGTGAAGATAGCTATGATGTAGAAGATGGGATTGTTGTGAAGAAAGGAACGATTCTTCTATTTACACCATTATCTATGTTGTTTGACGGTGTAAATTACTTTGTGGACTTGCCTTTGGTGAGAATTTAGTAGCACAATCTACATTACATGAATAGCTATAGGGGTGACAGAGGACAGACTACAATTGCTTGGGAGAGTGACCGGAGCATTTAGGCCTGGAGTCCTAACTGCAGTAATGGGAGTAAGTGGATGGATGTTCTAACTACACTGATGGATGTCCTAACTGGTGGTTACATTGAAGGCGATATCAGAATTTCTGGGTTCTCCAACAAGCAAGAAACATTTGTGAGAATTCATCGCCCCAAGTCACTGTAAAAGAATCCTTGATGGAGCTAGTTGAGCTCAATATTCTCAAAAACAGAAGTGAGCTAGCTACATTGAAAAGACGGTAAACTTCATGCTTTTCATTTGATTTGTTGACTGAATTTGGTGTTAGAATTTAGTTTCAAACAGAAGTGACTTGTTGGATATGCTTTGCAGGTTTATGTGGATGAAGAGATGGAGCTAGTTGAGTTCAATAATATCTAAAACGCTGTAGTTGGGCTTCCAGGAATCTCGGGTTTGTCAACAGAACAAAGGAAGAGATTGACAATAGCAGTGGGGATTGTTGCCAATTCTTCAATCATTTTCATGGATGAACCAACTTCAGGGCCTGATGCAAGGACTGTAAGGAACACAGTGGATACTGGAAAAACAGTTGTCAGCACATTTCATCAGCCTAGCATCTATGTCTTTGAAGCCTTCAATGAGCTGCTGCAGATGAAAAGAGGTGGACAAGTGATCTACTCAGGATCTTTGGGCAAGAATTCCCATAAAGTTGTCGAATATTTTGAGGTATGAATTCTTATTATTTGAACTGATCGAAAATGAGTTCTTAAATCAAACCATTCTCGGAACATTGCAGGTTATTCCAGGAGTACTTCCCAAAATTAGAGAAAAACAAAATCCAGCAGCATGGATGCTTAAATTGCATCACAGACTGTGAAACAGAGCTTTTAGGTTGGGGAGGATATTGATTTGAGCTACTTCACAAAGTTTATTGCAATGAATATTCCAGGCGTTTGTGGGAGTGTTGTAATTGAAAGGCATGCAATTCTAGCAACACATTTTAATTTATACAAGTATAACATAAGAAGTCTAATAGTTACTTACTCCGTCTATATTCTATCCGACAACAATCTTAATTATGGTTACAGTGCAGCTACTGTAAAAATGAAGATCTGATGGTTGGTTTTATCGATCTGAAAAAGGTGAGAGTGGGATTTTATGTTCATATGTTATATACTAAAGATCTGATGGTTTAGGCTTCTCTCTAGGAAATGGAAGTGATGTGTTCATATGTATGTTATATACTAAATCAATTAATGTTGGATTTTCAAATTAAAATTAAATGCATGTCTATAGTTTAGTCTTTATATATATTGTTGTGCCTATCGAGCAAACATATATTTTAAATTACAGGTTCTAAGATGTTGATGGGAGCATGCAGCTTCTGTTGTTGACATCGAAGTACCCGAATGTGTGGCTGCTGAAATCCTATTGATATAACACGAGTCTTCTCTATTTTGTTCTTGTGATCAGCTTGCGAATACTTAGTTATTGAGGCAAATGACACGCACGATTGAGATTGTTCAAGCCAACTGGTATGGCTCCTAGTAGTCTGTCATATTTTAGGACATATAATGAATGATGGAGTTGTTTTTAGCACTGCTTTTTCAGATCATGATACAAATGTGAGTCTTCAATATTTTTATGCAACAAACTTTTTCTCTTATGAAATTACATATTCATAATGAGAACTAACACTTATGTACGTATTGTTAGCTTTGGAAGGACCTTGTATGGCGTGAATTATTAAAAGTTCCTCAAAACTATCTTCCTTGAAAAACGAGAATGAACATCGGGGGATCGAGGTTCAGCACTAGCTTGTTGATAATCTTAAGGTTTGCGATTCTCAACTTATTTCATAATTTCAAATCATAAATCAAACAAATTTGTGCTAAAGAATTCTAATTTTCGCTCTACTTCTATATCCCTAGTCTATAGCGTGAAATGTTATTAGAGACAAACAACTCACAAATGAGCAAGCTTCTTAACTCACTGAATCTCTTGAACAATCAAGTTGATGATACAATTCTAGTCCACAATACAGACACACTGTCCTTCCAAAAGTTGGTCATTAAAAAAGATTTAATGATCCTTCCTATAATTTTAGTAGAATAATATCGTCATCAAAAGTTTTTTTTTATCTCTTAGTTACCTTACATTTTAAATAATCATCCTATAATTTTAGGAGAATTAACAAATATTGATTTTCATATGACAGGTCAAATTCATGTTTGGTGGTCATGGGGACATTGGATTTCACCTCTATCATATGGTTTCAAGGCTCTTAAAAATAATGTATTGGAGTTGCAACCCTCCTGGGGTTCTCTGTTCTCATCAATGTTATGTTCACCTTCTCACTCTTGTACCTAAATTGTAAGTTCAAGACACCTACTTTGATTTATTCTCCTCCAACCACATGAAGTTTTTTTTTTATAAATTCCTTTTCGTTTTTTTGGTAAAACTCAATAGTCTTTCCTTAATATTCTTTGTTTCATATATATAGCTCTTGGAAAGCCACAAACAATCATATAATAAGAGGAAATGAAAGATCTAAGAGTGTAAATTACTTTGTGGACATGCACTCGGTAAGAATCTATATATCTACACACCTATTGTAAGCATCACAAACTACACTACATGCATAGCTAATGTTAGGATACTTTACAGGTGGAAATGAAAGTTCTAAGAGTGACATATGACAGACTACAATTGCTTCACGAAGTGACTGCAGCATTTATGCCTGGTGTCGTAACTGCACTAATGGGAGTCAGTGGAGATGGAAAGACAACATTGATGGATGTTCTGGCAGGAAGAAAAACTGGAAGTTATATCGAAGGTGATATCAGAATTTATGACTTCCTAAAGAAGTGAGGCAGTGAGCTACAATGAAAAGATGGTAAATCTCTTGTTTTTCAATTGATTGAATTTGTTTTTAGGATTTTGTTTCAAACAGAATTGACTTGTTTGAGCTTTAGTGAAATTGCATGATTAACCTTGTGTTGTTGTTCTTGTGATCAGGTTACCGGATACTTGGATATTGAGGCAAATGTCACGAGTGACATTGTTCAAGCCAACTGGTACGGCTCCAAGTAGGTTGCGTCCTCTTTTGGGACATTTAACAAATGATGGAGTTGTTTTCAGTGGGGCTTTTTCAGAACATAACAAACGTGAGCCTTCGATATCTTTATGCAATAGAGAATTACCAGCACAATACTTTTTATCTTGTGAAATTATAGATTCATAATGGGAACTAACACGTATGTATTGTTCGCTTTGAAAGCACCCGGTATGGTGCGGACCGTTAAAAGTTCCTCAAAAGGAGCAGCTACCCCATGTTCAATTTGTTGCAGCAACATCGATCAACCTTACACAACAAGAATAAATACCGGGGAATCGAGGTTCACTACTGTCTTGTTGATAATCTTACGGTTTGTGATTCTCAACTTATTTCATAATTTCAAAGTTTAAATCAAACCAATCGGTTAGCATTTGCTAAAGAATTCTGAATTTTTGCTCTACCTCTATGGCCCAAGTTTATAGTGAGAAATGTTGTTGGAGGAGATAAACAACTTAGAGATGAACAAGCTTCTCAACTCACAAAATTCCTTGAACAATCAAGTTTATGATTCAAGTCCACAGTGTTGGCACACTTTCTTTGCTCATCTTGTTTCTGCTGGGAGGTTTTGTCCTTCAAAAAGGTTCGTCATTAAATAGAATTTTATGCTCCTTGCTATAACTTTAGTAGAATTAAAACATCATCAAAAGATTTTAACTCTCTTAGTTACCTTGCCTTTTTAATAATTATGTTTACAAGAAAATGATGTCAATATAAGTATCAGTTCTTGATTTACTGATGCTTTGAAGGAATTAACAAATGCTGATGTACTCATGTAAACTGTCAAATTCCAGTTTGGTGATCATTGGGCCATCAGATTTCACCTCTATGATATGGAATGGATTGGGGTTGCCGCCCTCCTGGGGTTCACCGTTCTCTTCAATGTTCTGTTGTACCTAAATCGTAAGTTCAAGACACCGGCCTTCTTTGATTATTCCCATCCAACCACAAGATGTTTTTCTTATAGATGTTTAGTTAGCTTTTTTTGGTAAAACTCAGTAGTCTTTCCTTAATATACTTTGTTTCGCATATATAGCTCTTGGAAAGCCACAAACAATCATATCAGAAGAGGAGCAAAAGAGCAATCCAACTGGCGTGGAACAAAGAGGAAAGCAGATAGCAAAAAAAATGAATAGGTGCAAATAAGACGAGTAACAACTTAATCAGTATGTCCAAGTTTACTTTTGACCTAATACTTACTTACATGAACTATGAATCTTTCAGGAGAAATGGAAATAATTAAAGTGAGTTGCCAATCTAATGCTGGTGGTGGAACCAGCAATAAAGTAGAAGATGAGATTGCTGTGAAGTGAGTTCAGTGGAGCTGGAAAGACAATCGTTGATGGATGTTCTGCCAAGAAGAAAAACCAGAGGTTATATTGAAGGCGATATCAGATTGAATATAATGACAAGAGAAGAGAAGAGTCTTGTTGAGACCAATACGTGCAAGTATCAAAAGCATCAGTACACAGTTACAACCAGACGAAGACTCGTCGTGAGTTACTACTTACAAGGTACAATGCAAAGGAACATGCATTCCACGTCATGCTATACAAGACATGAGTAGTTGCACCAGAGAGAGCTCAATAATTTGTTTATTTAATTTTTTGAAAGAAAAAAAATCATTGTTTGACCCCCTGTTTTTTGGATCACAGGTTAAGGCTATGTTTAGGGTTGCTTTTACTTGAAAAAGAAACTATTAATTCTCAAGTTTTAAGTAAATGGGTGTTTGGTAAACTTTTCAAAAACAACTTATTTTATAAATTACTTCTCCAATGAGCTGCTTTTGATAAGTTGGATGGAGGTTGCTTTTCCAAGCTGATTTTTGGAGAAGCTGACTTATTATCCTTAAAATGTCTATAATACCCCTACAATTTTAATATAAAGACAATAATACCCCTGTTAAAAATTAAAAATTAATTTTGTTGTTGAGAATTAATGGTCACTGTTCGTTGGTGGTGGCCACCACCACCGACGGAGGCCGGAGTACAGCCGGCGACGTCGAAGTCTTTGAAGAGAGCCGGAGTTTCGTCGCGATTCCATCTCGATTTCGTCGGAGTTCTGGCGATACTCTATCACACCCGAGATGCTGGCGGCGATGGAGGCGGAGGGCTCCTCTTTCGCGATGAATCTGGGACGAATCTCTAGGTACTTTCGGTTCGGCGATGGAGACGATTCGATGTCGACGGCGTGGGATGAAGGATGAAGATGCTCTCAGCGACGACGGATGAAGGATGATGATTTGACGAGCGGGAGACGGTGGCGGTGTTGCAGAGATTCATTAATGGAGGCTTGAGTTGTTGAGTTGACTCAGCCAAGTTGACTCATCAACTTTGAATTGAGAAGAGTAGTTTGACTCGGTAACTAATGAGTTGACTCAGTTGAATATATATATTTTTAATTTTATATATATATATATATTCTATATTTCTATACTTTATATTTGTATTTTCAATTTTTTTTTTGAAGTAGTAAAATACTTTTTGAATAATATATTATATTTCTTATTTCAAAAAATATGTGTATATATATATTATATTTCTATGTTTTATATTTGTATTTTCAATTTAAACAAAAAATAAGTAGTAAAAAACTATTTGAATAATATATTGTATTTTAACAATTATGCCCATTTTAGTCATTTTCCATAATCAATTAAAGTTTACCGAGCAATTTTTTAGTGTTTTTTTTTAAGTTGATTATTTATAGAGTCAATTTACCAAACACCTATCAACTTATGTTGTAAGTTGATTATTCCTTAAGTTAAGCTTAAAACAGATTATTTTAGAAGTAAAGCAATCTCAAACATAGCCTAAATTTGTTGATGGCTACAAACACTTTGATTATAGTATTTTTTTTTTTTTAAAAATACTAACGATCAATTTGTTTTTTATTAAAAAAAATGATTTTTTAAAATAAAAATACTAAACTAACGTAAATTTGATAATTCTTTTCTTAAAAAATATTGTATAAACGATATATAACTATACATTCTTGGAGTCTTCTTCTACCCATGATACTGATGTAGATTTATGTACATGTTTTATTAAATTTTAGATGTTTGAAATTCAGTCAAAGATAAAAATTCAATGAATTTCAAATGTTTAGATTTCACTAAAAGGTGGAATTTTATAAAAAGACCCATAGTTGGAATGAATTTCCGTATGTCCTTGAAAATTAAAATTCTACACAAAAATTTGTAAAATAAATTGAGATGATCAATCATGACAAAAAAATACAATAGATTATAAATTTTAAATGGATTCAAACATCTTTGTAGGGGTGGGCACGGTTCGGTTCGGTTCGGTTTTGGGAAAAACCGAATTGAACCGAAAATATTTCGGTTCATCCAAAATTAAACCGGTTTAAACCGAATAAGAAAAGGGAACCGAACTGAACTGAACTGATTTTAATCGGTTCGGTTCGGTTCGGTTCAATTTGGTTTTGGGCCTAATGGGCCGGATAGCATAATGGGTCTTTTTAATTTGTTTTAAAATTAATGAATATGTTAATGGACCTAATTTTGGCCATTTGAATAGCCCAAAGCCAAAACAACATATTACATAATATAAAAAACATATTAATACATTCTAAAACATACTAATACATAATAATAAGTTAATAACAAATCCGTTCCAAAATATAAAAAACATATTAATACATTCCAAAATCCGAACTAGTAAATAAAAGTTCAAAATCTGTTAATAATAATACACTACATAATAATACCTCCCCAAAAATAAATAGAACTGAGATGTTGTGTGGTTGTGTAAGAGAAAGAACACTATAAATGTTAGGGTTTTTTTATATATAGTTTTATAGGGGGTTTAATCGGTTCAAACCGGTTTTCAGAAAAATAAACCGGTTTGAACCGAAAACTTTTTCGATTTTCAATTTTTAAACCGGTTTAAACCGAATTAATTATACGAACCGACGGTTCTGTTCTGTTCGGTTCCGAACTTAGTGCCCACCCCTACATCTTTGTAAGTTTTCTTTTCAAAAAAAAAAATACATCTTTCTAAGTTGAAATCGGTTTCATAATGATAAGTAATTTTGGTTCTGCAAAATTTTTTTTTTTTCAAAACTGACTTGACTGGAGAAGAATCTAAAAACTATTTTTTATCGGTTCCACAATTACAGTACGTGAGGTGGGGGATGACCACACACTAATTTAGCTGGAAAATGCCAAAAACAAACGGGCTTAAGAGGCTGATTTGAAAGATGAAAAAGCATTTTGATTTCAACGTCCCTTTTTTCCAAACCAATTATTGTACCGTAAAATGGGTCCAGATCCACCCTGTAATCTTCTTCTTTTTCTTGCTGATTTTTCCTTTCACATTTAATTTTCATGAGCAGTCTTCTCACTTTTAATACCTGGATCTTGGATTAATCGTAGAGATCTTCAACACACTAGATGTACGGAGGAAAGCTTTTTCAAACTTAAAAGCTTTCTCCACAGCCACACTTATCGGAGAATACAGTACTCTCTTTTCCAAACCAATTATTGTACCCTAAAATGGGTCCATGATCCACCCTGTAATCTTCTTTTTTTCTGAACTAATTACACCAAATTCCCCTGAGGTTTGTTCTATTACACACAAAAACAACTTTTTCAGTAATTAACATCCACCTCCCCTACCGTCAGTCAACGTCTAATCTAACTGTTAGACATTGTGAGAAAAGGTAGTTTCATCCTTTAATAACTTATATACTGTACACATCAAACTCATTTAATGAGTGTCAGAATATTTTGAAATTTAAAATTAAATATTAACAAAAAGAAAATTAAATAAAAGTTATTGAAAATATATTTTTTTTTTACAAAAATGATGAACTGTTTGTTGGGAGATTTGGAAACCGGATCTCGTCTTATTCTTTCCCAAGAGAAACAATCAAAGAAAAAAAGTGAAATCAAAAAATTTTCTTCTTCAATCATCATTAACAAGTAACAATATCAATTACACAAAAAAGAATTTAAAAAATAAACAAATAAATTTTTTTGGGAGATCCGGAAACATCAACATAATTTTCCAATTAAAAAAAAATAACATAGCTTTCTTATAGGAGATCTGGGTTCCAGACTTTCATCTTCTGTCATCTCAATCATCATCAGTTAAACACCTCTTTCATATAGTGTTCACAAAATCAAACACTTCTCTATCTCTTTCCAGCCACAACAAAATCAAACACCTCAATCATTAAACAACACCAATCCTAATCTTCATCAATTGAACAAAAACCAAATTTTTTTTTTTAAAATTCACCATATAGTTTTCTGGATCAACACCAGAAAACCACACTCAAATCCACTGAAAACCCACATCCACCACACTGGCGTTGGTCTCCTCGCCGGCGGCCACCACAAACCCAACCACCGACCACCACCTACCACACACCACCCGAAATCCAAATCCAAATCAAATCCAACTCTATATGAAAGCGCTTTCTCATGGGAAGTGCGACGAACACGACAAAATCGAACTCAGAAACCTCTCTAGAAATCTCCATCAATATCATCGAGGGTTTGTGGGGTTGGTGGGGTTTGTCGGTTTCGCTGCGGCCAGCAGGAGATGGATTCGAGTAGCTTTATGGGATTTCATGGAGGTCAGAGAGAGACCGAGAAAGGAGAGGAGAGAGATTGAGAAAGAGGGAGATGGTGTCTGGTGTGGTGTGTGAGAGTGATGATGATCGAGTGAGAGAGAGAGAGAGAGAGAAAGAGAGAAAGATTTTGTTTTTTTTAATTATTTGTAATATTAATTTTTTTAAAATAATATTTTTATTTTTATTTTTTGTTTAAATGAATGAATTTATATATTTTAATTTTAATTTTAATTTGTTTTAATTATTTGTAATATTAATTTTTTAAAAATATATTTATTTTTCTTTTTTGTTTAAATGAATGAATCTCCACCATCCATTTATGTGATGGATGGTTGAGATCCATCTTTTTTTATTTTAATTTTTAAAAAAGGTTTCCAAATTTTATAGGGTTATAAAAGTAAATAGACATATTTAGGGGTATTTTGGACTTTTATATGGTTTGATAAAGTCAAAGGTTAAGTCTGACGGCCGTTGACTGACTACAGGGAAAATGAGTGTCAATTAACGATAAAGCTGTTTCCGTATATAATAGAGCAAACCTCAGGGGAGATTAATGTAATTAGTTATTTTTTTCTCGCTGATTTTCTTTTCACATTTAATTTTCACGAGTAGTCTTCTCAAATTTTGAATGCATGTATAAACAGACCTGATGCGATGGTTCATGCATGAAAAAGCATAATAAATGTTTACGTGTTACTTTCTCCGCCACAAAACTGCCTCTTGAACGTACTTGCCAACTAATTTACTTTTTTATTTATTTATAACTTTCACTCGCAAATCTCAACCATTGGATCTCCTACTTTAAGGATCCAAGATATTTTTATTCTCTTTTGTCATCACATCCATAAAATATTTATTCAATCCAATCAACTTAAAATCCAAATTCAACATCATCACATTCACATGAGGAGAATACATAGATCTTCGAGTGTAGATGCATGGTGAAATGTTAGTGCTTTTTCTAAAGACACAATTATCGAAGAATACTCACTTTTCTGATCGACAAAAAGTCACAAAGAGAGATCAATCAATTTTTTTTTAGAATTCCAAATCCAAACGAATATCCATTAATTATTTAATCATAAAATAGTAGAATGGGTCCATATCTTTTTCTTACTGCATTCTCCTTTCCCATTTAATGTTATTGTTGACAACCACCTACTTTTACGTGCCTTTTCTCTATCTCTCCCTCTCTTCCTTCCAAGTTCCAACCATCAACTTTAATGTAATTAAATTCCAACGAATACACTCTTTTTCTTTTTATCATTCACATAAATACAATCCTATAATCAAGTCTGCCGATGTTAACAGATACTTAAGGCTACTTTTCTATTTCTATGTTATAAAACAAATTAAATTAATGGATGAAAAGATGGTTTTTTTTTTACGATATCTATTAATCTGGGATAGGTATTTTTTGAAAGTGTTCGTCATTGATAGGATTCAAACCGCTGACTTATGGTATTCATCCAAATTTCAAATTCGTCCATCTATCGGCGACGAAAAGTTGTTAAAATCACAAAAGAGAATACCATGCATGGGATGATCTCTGTTCTCCTATCGGCACTTTAAAAAATGAAAGCATGGCAGCATTAGTTTCACATCTCAAACACGAAATATTTCTCTCCTTTTGTCATTGATCAATTTTCATCTCAAAACTATGGCTGCTGAGGCAATTGTTTCTTCTGTTCTCGAGCACTTGACTTCGATCATTGTGAGCGAAGTAGAGCAAGAAGTGAGGCTAGTTACGGGTGTCAGAAAAGAAATAGAAAAGCTCACCAGCAACTTTGAAGCCATTCAAGCTGTCCTCGTTGATGCAGAGCATAAAGCTGTCCTCGTTGATGCAAAGCAGAACAAAGCTGTTGGAGCTGATGCAGAGCAGAACAAAGCTGTTGGAGTTTGGCTAGACAAGCTCAAAGATGTATCTTATGACATGGATGACGTCTTGGATGAATGGAACACTGCAATTGCAATTCAGAAATTACAAATTGAGGGGGTTGAAAATGCTCAAATTCCTAAGAAAAATGTATGTTTCTTTCTTTCCTCCCCTTGCTTTTGTTTTAGACAAATTGCTTTACGACATGATATCGGTGTTAAGATAAAAAGAATAAATGAAAAACTTGATTCTATTGCCACAGAGAAAGATAGGTATAATCTTAACACAATTAGGAGTACTGAAAAACCTCAAAGATCGGAAACGACTTCTTTTATTGAGGTGTCTGAGATACATGGTCGAGACAATGATATACAAAATCTAGTAAACATGTTGAGTGAGAGAAACGAAGAAAGAACAAGCCTCCCTGTCTTCTCAGTTGTAGGGATGGGAGGGATTGGTAAAACAACCCTTGCACAACTTGCTTGCAATGATGCAAAGATTAAGAGTAAATTTGATAAAATAATATGGGTTTGTGTGTCAGACCCATTTGATGAGATAAGGATTGCTAGAGACATCATTGAAGGTTTTACGGGTAAAGCCACTAATTTAGTGGCATTCCAATCTCTTTTGGAATGTATACGTAAAACTATTGAGAATAAGAAATTTCTTCTTATCTTAGATGATGTGTGGGTAGAAAATGATGATAAATGGGAACCATTGTATAACTCTCTTAAAAATGGTTTTCATGGTGAAAGTAGAATTTTAGTAACCACACGTAAAGAGATAGTTGCAAAAATGATGAAATCAACTGATGTTATTGATATTGGAGTATTATCTGCGGATGAAAGTTGGTCATTGTTTAAACAATTAGCATTTTGGGATAAGTCTCATGAAGAGAGTGAAGAATTAGAAAATATTGGAAGAGAAATTGTCGGCAAGTGCAAGGGTTTGCCTCTTGCCATAAAGACTATTGGGAGTTTGTTACGGTTTAAAAAAACTAGAGATCAATGGCAAAGAATATTAGATAGTGAGATGTGGAAATTGAAAGAGTTAGAAAAAGAACTTTTCCCCCCACTACTTTTGAGTTATAATGACTTGTCTTCTATGGTAAAACGTTGTTTTTCATATTGTGCCATCTTTCCAAAAGATTATGTGATGAAAAAAGATGAATTGATTAAATTATGGATGGCCCAAGGTTATCTTAATTTAGAACATGATGAAGAGATAGAGATAATCGGTGACGAGTGTTTTGACACTTTAGCTATGCATTCTTTCTTCCAAGAGTTTGAAAAGGATGGCAATGGTAATATTTATGAGTGCAAGATGCACGACATAGTGCATGGCTTTGCTCAATTTCTTGTTAAGAATGAATGTTTTTCAAAGGAAATTTACGGCGGTGAAGAAGCAAGCCTAGATGTTTCTTGTGAGAAAGCTCGTCATTCAATGTTGATAATGAAGTCGTTGTGCAATGTCAACATATCTAGTGTCCATAAGCTACGTAGCCTCTTAATTGAGGATGATTCTGGATTTGTATCGATGAGTAGTTTCTCACTCGACTTATTTGAGCAATTGACATGTTTAAGGTCATTGAAGTTAAGTATAAGTAAAAATTGGGATAATAAGATACCAAGTGAGATAGGGAAATTACTACATTTGAGGTACCTTAACATGTCAAACCTAAATATCAAAGAATTACCGGAGACTTTATGTTGTTTGTATAACTTACAAACCTTGAATATCGGTGGTTGTGAGTCTCTTGAAAATCTACCTCAAGGGATGGGAAAACTAATCAATTTGAGGCATTTAATAAATATGTGGACAAATAAAGTCAGATACATGCCAAAAGGAATGGAGAAACTAGTTTGTCTTCGAAGATTGGATAGATTTGTTGTTGGAGGTGGTCCTAATGGCATGGGTCTTGGATGTCTTAAACACATGAACAAGCTTCGAGGTGAGCTTTCGTTAGAAGGGCTGGGAGAAGTTGTAGACGAAGCTGAAGCTAAGAATGCACAACTCATGAATAAGAAGAATCTGGTTCTATTGGTATTGGGTTTCCAAAGTGAGAGTGATATATCATCGGCTGAAGAATGTTATAAAGATTCAGCAGTTCTTGAAGCCTTACAACCACCTCCCAATTTAGAGATCTTACATATATGGGAGTGTAGAAGCATCAGTTTGTCCCCTCATTGGATGGTATCGCTAATTCATCTCAAGAAGTTATATCTCCGAAGGTGCAGAAATTGTGAGTATTTGCCTGCTTTGGGAAAATTGCCACGGCTTGAATATTTACATATATTTAATATGGAGAGTGTGAAAAGAGTGGGTAATGAATTTGTGGGCATTGAGACATCATCATCATCGTCTTCACCCTCACTTATTGCCTTCCCCAAATTGAAGACTCTCATCTTTGTGAACATGTGGAATTGGGAAGAATGGGAATATAAGATTACAGCAGGAGATATTACAATCATGCCCTCTCTTTCTCATCTACGAATTTGGGAATGCCCAAAATTGAAGTCACTGCCAGACCACCTTCTTCATGCTACAACACTCGAGGAATTGACCATCAATAATTGCAAATTTGAGTATTTGCCTGCTTTGGGAAAATTGCCACGGCTTGAATATTTGGAAATATTTAATATGGAGAGTGTGAAAAGAGTGGGTAATGAATTTGTGGGCATTGAGACATCATCATCATCGTCTTCACCCTCACTTATTGCCTTCCCCAATTTGAAGACTCTATGGATTCGTGAAATGGAGAATTGGGAAGAATGGGAATATAAGATTACAGCAGGAGATATTACAATCATGCCCTCTCTTTCTCAGCTAAGAATCTATTACTGCCCAAAATTGAAGTCACTGCCAGACTACCTTCTTCATTCTACATCACTCGAGACATTGGACTTCACTGGTTCCTCCATTTTAGAACAAGTTTACACGGTGGAGAGATCAAGATCAGGGGAGATCAAGATCAAAAACTCTTAAAAAGAAAATAGAGAGGTGCAATGAAGAGCCCCAACGCAATCCAAAACTGCCCCTGATTATCATTATCAATGCTGGTAATTTCTTTCTTCTTTTCTTTTCTTCTTTTCGTTAGTTAATATTATTTTTAATTTTTATTATTGTTAAACCAAATTCTATTGCAATCTTTATTATTCATTCAATTTTTTTTGTTCTAAAAACAAAATCCTATATCATATTCATCATTTTGCTTCAAGATAAAATAACTCTAAAAATCCTATACTCTTCTTCTTTCATGTTTTTACTTATAAACGGAAATATTTATTTGACTTGCATATCTGCTTCTTCTATTTTTCTTTTTCTTTTTTTGGATGTTCAAAATGCAGCAAAATGTATTTTCTATAATGTTTCTTTAGGGAGAGTGTTGTAATTGAATAATGGAGTTTTAAGCATTGCTTTTTCAGAAGATTACCGGTACAATTTTGATCGGAAGGAGAATTGGGAAGAATGGGAATATAAGATTACAGCAGGAGATATTACAATCATGCCCTCTCTTTCTCATCTACGAATTTGGGAATGCCCAAAATTGAAGTCACTGCCAGACCACCTTCTTCATGCTACAACACTCGTGGAATTGAACATCTGGGGTTCCTCCATTTTAGAACAAGTTTACAAGGTGGAGAGATCAAGATCAGGGAGATCAAGATCAAAAACTCTTAAAAAGAAAATAGAGACGTGCAGTGAGGAGCCCAACGCAATCCAAAACTGCCCCTGATTATCATTATCAATGCTGGTAATTAATTTCTTTCTTCTTTTCTTTTCTCTTTTTCATTAGTTAATATTATTGGTAATTAATTTAAAATTTAGGCAACATTGTTTGTCAAATTTAAAGTGCTGCTGGGTTGTTCAGGCTCATGGCTGCAATGTGCAGAACACTGAAGGCGCACTTTCTGTGCTCTGTCTTGTTTCTGTTGGGGAGTTTTATCAATCCAAAAGGTTAGTCATTACATGGGATTCATGAGCCTTTCTATTATGTTAGCACATTTATGATCCTTTCTAATACTCATCTTTACAATAAATATAAGTCTCAGTTCTTGATCTATTGATTCAAATAATGATTTTCATGTAACAGGTCAAATTCCAGTTTTGTGGTCATGGGGATATTGGATTTCACCAAGGTGCTTTCAGCTCAAATTCCATTCTAATTTCTAAATCATATGGTTTCAATGCCCCGACATACAATGAGATGCTTTCTCCAAGGTGGATGAATGATGTGGTATGTAATTTCACTCAAATTTCACTATACAACAGAAGATACTATATCTTTGATTTCACACTAATGAAGTTATGACTAAGATATTGAAATTGCTTAGCAGGCTTCAGGCAATGTTACCAGCTTCAGTGTAAGCAGTCGGTCGAATGCTGCTGCTGGTGAAGATAGCAATGAAGTAGAAGATGTGGGATTGCTGTGAAGAAGGGAATGATTCTTCCATTAACACCATTATCCATTTGCTTCGACAGTGTAAATTACTTTGTGAACATGCCCTCGGTGAGAATCTATATATCTTCACACCACACTTTTAACATAGCTAATGTTAGGATACTTTACAGGAAATGAAATCTCCAGGGGTGACAGAGTACAGACTAAAATTGTTGCTTCAGAGAGTGACCTGAGCATTTAGGCCTAGAGACTACAACTGCACTAATGGGAGTCAGTAGAGCTGGAAAGACGACACTGATGGATTTTCTGGCGGGGGGAAACAATGGTGGTTACATTGAAGGCGATATCAGAATTTCTTGGTTCCCCAAGAAGCAAGAAACATTTGTGAGAATTCACTCTCCCCAAGTCGCTGTAAAAGATTCCTTGATGAAGCTAATTGAGCTCAATAATCTCGAAAACAGAAGTGAGCTACAATGAAAAGATGGTAAACCTCATGCTTTTCACTTGATTCGTTGACTGAATTTGGTGTTAGGATTTTGTTTCATACAGAAGTGACTTGTTGGATACGCTTTGTATGTTTTTGAGGATGAAGTGATGGAGCTAGTTGAGCTCCATAACCTCAAAAAACGCCTCAGTTGAGTGAAATAGAGCTTGTAGTAAGATATTGAGAGCAAAGATGCTCAAAATGCAACGAAACGTATTGTCTATAATGTTTCTTTAGTCAAAAATTCTTATTTTTTTTAATTATAAGGTTATTGTTGATTTGACTTCTCATGAATAACTTTTAGGTTGGGGTGAATGTTGTTTGAAGCCGCATTGATTTGAGCTACAGAACCAAGTATATTGCAAAGAATGGAGGAATTGGTGGGAATGTTGGAATTGATCGAAAAGGCATGCAATTCTAGCATCACATTTTAATTCACACAAGTATAACATAAGAAGTCTAATAGTTACACTCTATGTTCTATCCAGCAACATTATTTATTATGAAGATCTGATGGTTGTTGGTATTATCGATCTGAAAAAGGTGAGAGCGGGAGTGTTTATTGTGCTAGGCATATCTCTAGGAAATGTAAGTGATGTGGTCATATGTACGTTATATACTAAATCAATTGAAGTTTGATTCTCAAATTAAAATTAAATGCATATTTATAGTTTAGTCTTAAATTACAGGTTCTAAAATGTTGGTGGGAGCTTCTGTTGCTATAAAATTCCTCACTAGCAGATGCTGTGATTGTTAAACATCAATGAACCCAAATGTGTGGCTGCTCGAAATCCCTTCGATAACTCAGGTCTTCATTATTTTGGCCATAGTTGGCTAGATATTGAGCTTCAATGAAATTGCATTATTAATCTTGTGTTGTTGTTCTTGTGATTAGGTTACGGATACTAATATATTGAGGCAAATGTCATGATTGAGATTGTTCAAGCCAACTGGTACGGCGCCAAGTCGGCTGTGTCATCTTTTGGGACATATAACAAATGATGGAGTTGGTTTCAGTGCTGCTTTTTCAGAACATAACAAATGTGAGTCTCCGATATCTTTATGCAACATAGAATGACCATTATACTTTTTATCTTGTGAAATTATATATTCATAATGAGAACTAACACATACGTATTGTTCGCTTTGGAAGCACTCAGTATGGTGTGGACCATTAAAAGTTCCACAAAATTAGCAGCTACCCCACGTTTAATTTGTTGCAGCAACATCGATCCACTGTACACAACAAGAATAAACACCGGGGTATCTAGGTTCACCACTGTCTTGTTGATAATCTTACGGTTTGTGATTCTTTACTTATTTCATAATTTCAAAACTCAAATCAAACCAATCAGTGAGCTGAACGCGTTTGCTAAAGAATTCTCATTTTTCGCTTTACCTTTGTAGCCCAAGTTTATAGCGAGAAATGTTGTTGGAGATAAACGTTGTTGGAGATGAACAAGCTTCTCAACACACAAAATCCCTTGAACAATCAAGTTGATGATACAATTCAAGTCCACAGTGGAGGCGTACTCATCTTGTTTCTGCTGGGAGGTTTTGTCCTTCCAAAAGGTCCATCATTAAATAGTATTTTATGATCCTTGCTATAATTTTAACAGAATTATATCACCATCAAAAGTTTTTAACTCTTTTAGTTACCTTACCTTTTTAATAATCATGTTTACAAGAAAATGATATCAATATAAGTATCAGTTCTGGTTTACTGATGCTTAGAAGGAATTAACAAATGCTGATGTTCATGTAAAAGGTCAAATTCCTGTTTGGTGGTCATGGGGACACTGGATTTCACCTCTATCATATGGTTTCATTGCTCTGATAAAGTATGGATTGGGATTGCAGCCCTCCTTGAGTTCACCGATCTCTTCGATGTTCTCTTATACCTAAATCCTAATTTCAAGACACTAATCTGCTTTGATTTATTCCCATCCTACCACATTAAGTGTCTTAAAGATCTCTAGTTCCTTTTTTTTTTTTTGGTAAAACTCCGTAGTCTTTCCTTAATATACTTGATTTCATATATATAGCTCCTGGAAAGCCACAAACAATCATATCAGAATCTGACAGGCGAGGAAGAAAGAGGAAGGCAGAAAGCAAAACATGAGTTCAACAGGTGCAAATAATACAAGTAACAACTTAATCAGTATGGCCAAGTTTAGTTTTGATCAAATTATTGGGAAAAAAAAGCGTTTGAATGTTATGCTCCTAACACTTAGTTACATGAACGATGAATCTTTCAGGAGAAAAGGAAATAATGAAAGTGAGTTGTCAATCCAATGCTGTTGGTGGAACCAGCAATAAAGTAGAAGATGAGATTGTTGTGAAGTGAGTTCAGTGGAGCTGGAAAGACAATCGTTGATGGATGTTCTGCCAACAAGAAAAACCAGAGGCTATATTGAAGGCGATATCAGAATTTATGGGTTCCCCAAGAAGCAATTTTAAACATTTGCAAGAATTTCGGGTTACCGTGACTCTATGAGCAGACTGACATTCACTCTCCTCAAGTCTTGCCCATGTCTGTAGCGTGAAATTACTGTTATTGGAGATAAACAAACTCAATGATGAACAAGCTTCTCAACTCATCAAATCCCTTTGAACAATCAAGTTGATGATACAGTTCAAGTTCCAAAAAAATCCAAAAGACGGAACCGGTGACTGTCACTACTCAGTTCTTACATGCTCAGCACCCTGGTTTTGTCAACAATATTGTTGATCTTCTGCCCAGCTGATTTGCAGAACTTTAGAGAACTTTTGGATGTTTGTTGTAAATGTGGCACATTCAATACTTGTAAAATTGTACATTCAAATCATG
Source organism: Dipteronia sinensis (assembly GCA_033220585.1). Classification (NCBI taxonomy): domain Eukaryota; kingdom Viridiplantae; phylum Streptophyta; class Magnoliopsida; order Sapindales; family Sapindaceae; genus Dipteronia; species Dipteronia sinensis. Next base: position 61,405,113 of record CM065639.1, read on the forward strand.
TGAGTAATGCAACTGTAATAGAATGAAATTTTCTCTTGAAGACAACAACACCTACATTGTCCTAAAGAGAAATATGGCTACTGCAGCAGTTGTCTCATGGTTTCTGTGATGTTTCATGTAAGAAACCAACAATGGTTTTAAATCGTTGAGTTAATGTGCATTTTGAACTAGAGCTAATGTATATGAAAATAACAAGTTTCAATTAAAATTGGTTTTTCAAGGTATATTAATATGAAAGTTAGACCATCTCTTAAATCGAAAATACGTGTGAAAAACTGAACCAAACCGAGTAAGCATGTAAAATATATACAATTTTTATTTTATTTTATATTTCTTTTTCTTTTGAAATGAAAGAAAAATGAGGAACTAAAATGCACTTCAATTTGATTTTAAACTTGTTGAATTATATATAAACATCGCTGTAACATTTAGATTTATTAACATGTGTATCGCACTTTCTCTTGTTATAGGATTTTATTTTATTTTTTTGGATTATAAGTTAAAACTTTGTCCAGAAGATATGTTTCATGGACCAGAAAATCTTATAGTCAGTAGGCCAGTAGAGTTAAGAATACACATAAATAAAATTTATTAAACCTTTACGGCTCAAAAGATCCAAATCCATATCTAATCGTACTAAGAGAATTTTGTATTGTTTTTGAAAAGTTAAAATCTGTTTATTTTATAATTTGGACATATAATGATATTTGGTAAAAGTTCTAAAAGTAATTAATTGATAATCTAACAAGTTTTGACAATAATTTTGAAAAATAGGTGGGGTACCTTTTGAAAGTGATTATGGAATAAATCTTTTAAAATATCATTATTATCCTTATGAAATAAAGTTAAAATCATTTACATACCCTATTTCATCTCAAAATTAAATATTCTATTTAAATATTGATTTGATTTATAAAATCTTTTAAAAATATTTTATTGTTCTTATGCAATTGTTTTTCCTAATTTAAATATTCTACTTAAATATTGATTTAATATATATAATTAATGAAAAAAATGATATAGGGTCCTAATATCATGTCTATTTTAGTCATTGTAACTAATCTTAGCACTTTTGCAATAAAATTACCAAACATATTTATACTGCTTTTGAGCTATACAATAATTTTAAAAATATAATTAACCAAACATCTGTTGATTAACTTCACCGTTGATTAATCTTTCAGCACAGCTAACAGTGATTATTATAAAAGTTACAGCAATACCAAACTGGTGGTAAAACTTCCAAAAGTGATTAATTAATAATCTGACAAGTTTTGACAGTGATTATGAGAAGCATGTGGGGAAGTGATTATAAAATAATCTATTTTAGCATTTAATGAATCTTTTAAAATATTATTATTATCCTTATGAAATCGAGTTAAAATCATTTATATATCTTATTTCTAGAGATGGCAACGGGGCGGGTCGGGGTCGGGGAATGCTTTTCCATCCCCATCCCCGCCCCTCAAAACCGTCCCCATCCCCGTCCCCATCCCCGCATTAAGAGAAGCGGGGCGGGGGTCGGGGATTCCCCGTTGGAGGTGCCTTCCCCATACCCGCCCCATTCCCCGTTAAAGATTTCATAAAACAACCAACTTCTAAAATTTAGAATCTAAACATACGTAAACATAGTCGGGAACTGAATAATTTTTTTTTTTAGTTAAATAAAAAACAATTTATGTTTAAATAATTTTAAAAATCTAAATATTATATATTATATTATAAATATATATATATATATGTATATAATATTAATATATATATATATATATATATATATCGGGGCGGAGTCGGGGCGGGGAGTGCTTCCCCCGTCCCCGCCCCGCTTCACTTTCGGGGACAAGACTTTGTCCCCATCCCCGTCCCCATCCTCGAATATTATCCCCCATACCCAGCGGGGCCCCAGCCCCACAGGGAATACTGCCATCTCTACTTATTTCATTATAAAATTAAATATTTTACTTAAATATTGATTTAAATTATAAAATCTTTTAAAAATATTTTTAATGTTGTTATGTAATTTTTTTCTACTTTAAATATTCTATTTAAATATTGATTTAATATATAATTAATGGAAAAAAATGAAGTAGGGTTCTAAAATCAAGTACGGTTCGCCGAACCTTCGCCGAATCCCTAGAAATGTGCCGGTGACGGATCTAGATCAAGATGGGAGAGAGGGAGTCTGATAGATTTGTAAATAGAAAGAAAATGTTGAATAACACGTGTCACTCGTGAGTACATCCAATGCACCACCATCGTATTCCGGGGTGGTGCATCAAATGCACCTAAATTTTTCTCTGTTTGGAGTTCAAACCCGATAAAAAAATAATTGAAAACTAAAAATTTACGGTTTAATTCGATTTTGCCTAATCCCAAATCAAATCAAACCAAACCATCCTCATCCATATCCATGAGTGCAAACTTCAAACATGTAATCATTAAATGTAATTTAATTTGAATTATATCTTCTTTACCTGAAAAAAAATATCGAGGGCACACACGAAAATAAAATATTGGTATGAAAAAAACAAAGTTCTAAAAATAAAATAAAGAAAAAGAATCATATCATTGTTATAATAAAATTGAACAATAGAGGAAATAATAATAATAATAATAATAATAATAATAATAATAATAATAAGTATTGATAAAATATGGGAGAGAGAATTACTCTTGTAATTTATTGTTTGTTTTCTCTTTTGTATATTTCATATCAGCTCTCGTTTATTGTTTTGTATGCAACACTATCAGCTATCTTTTGTATTTGCAACACTATCAGCTCTCTTTTGTATATTCATAAAAACAATTTCTTTTCTTTACAAATCAACAAAATGAGAGCCTATTTATAAGGCTTGAGAATTGATTAGCATGTGACACCACATTGCCACTAGTCACTTGTAGAAAGCCTATCTTTGTTTTGTGCCACATATTAGGACACTAGACAATTGATTAGTGTGGTGATAAATCCACTTAATAATGCTAGAAGGTTCTACATTATCCCACAATACTCCCTCTTGGATTATCACCACTTGTATCTTAATTTGTTAGGAAAAACCCAGTGGGATAAAAATCTGAACAAAATATATACAACGATCTTCTGGATCAAGTAATATTGGACGTATTCAAAACTGCCTCATTAAAACCTTTCCAGTAAAACCCAGTGGGACAAAATCCGGTAAAGGAAAAAGAGTACAATATGTCCATTCAAAATTTCGCTCTCCCTGATTGAATGCTCCCCCTGAATAAAATTTCAATATCAATCCTATAATTTACAGAGTCGACGCATAGCAATCTCATATACTAGTTTCTCAAAAGTTGATGTAGGCAATGCTTTCGTAAACAGATCTGCAAGATTATCTGTAGACCGTATTTGTTTAACATCAATTTGTCGGCTCTGTTGAAGTTCATAAGTATAGAAAAATTTAGGAGAAATATGTTTGGTTCTATCTCCTTTGATATATCCCCCTCTAACTTGAGCAATACAAGCCGCATTATCTTCTAATATTGGTGTTGGCATTTCTGTAGATGATGAAAAACCACATGTATTTTGAATATGATAAATAACTAACCTTAGCCAAATACATTCTCGACTTGCTTCATGAAGTGCAAGGATCTCTGAATGATTAGAGGAGGTAGCCACAAGAGTTTGCTTTGTGGAGCGCCAGGAGATTGTTGTACCATTATAGATAAAAACATATCCCGTTTGTGAACGAGCTTTGTGGGGATCAGATAGATACTCGGCATCAGCATAACCAAGTAAACCTGAAAAGTTGTTGGATTTTGAATAATATAATCCTAAATCTCTTGTTCCATGAAGATAACGAAAAAGATGTTTAATTCCATTCCAATGTCTTCGAGTTGGTGCTGAACTGAATCTAGCAAGCAAATTTACTGAAAATACGATATCTGGTCTAGTACATTGAGCCAGATATAATAAAGCGTCAATTGCATTAAGATATGGTACTTCAAGACTAAGTATCTTTTCACCATCTTCAAGTGGTCGGAATGGATCTTTCTTAGGATCAAGATTTCTAACAATCATAGGGGTACTTAATGGATGAGCGTTGTCCATATTAAATCTTTTCAGAATCTTTTCAATATATGCTGATTGATGGATAAGTATTCCGTCTGATTTATGCTCAATCTCCAGGCCGAGACAATATTTTGTCTTTCCCAGGTCTTTCATTTCAAATTCCCTTTTTAAATATTCGGCAGTTTTCAGGAGCTCTCCAGGAGTTCCAATTAAATTCATATCATCAACGTGAACTGCTATAATAGCAAACTCAGATTCTGATTTCTTTATGAAAACACATGGGCATATAGGATTATTAATATATCCCACTTTAATCAAATATTCACTGAGGCGGTTGTACCACATGCGCCCAGATTGCTTTAATCCATACAAAGACCTTTGTAATTTAATCGAATATAAATTTCGAGGTCTCGAGCTGTATGCTTCTGGCATCCTAAATCATTCAGGGGTTTTCATATAAATATCCGAATCGAGTGAGCCATATAGGTAGGCAGTTACTACGTCCACAAGACACATTTCAAGTCTTTCTGAGACAACCAAACTTATCAAAAATCGAAACGTAATTGTATCCATCACCGGTGAATACGTCTCATCAAAATCAATACCAGGTCTCTGTGAGAAACCATATGCTACGAGTCGTGCCTTATATCGCACCACCTCGTTTTTCTCATTACGTTTTCGTACAAAAACCCATTTGTATCCAACAGGTTTGACGTCTTCAGGCGTCTGGATTATTGGTCCAAATACTTTACGCTTCGTTAATGAAGTCAATTCTGTTTGAATTGCTTTTTTCCATTTAAGCCAATCAGACCTTTGCCTACAATCATCGAGGTTATGAGGCTCATAATCATCATTTAAGATTTTGGTAGCCAGTGTGTACGAAAATATATCATCGATGATTGTTTCCTCACGATTCCACATTCCTCCTGTATAATTTATAGAAATTTCCTCATTTCTATGTTCTTGTATCTCTTCAGAGATTCCTTCCCTGCAGGGGTTTCTTGTGTCCTTTCAGGGACATCTAACTCTTGTGGAGTTGATTTAGAGAAAGTTGATTTATTTATAATTTCAGGAATATGATCCTGATATTTTGTTTTCTTCCTCCGGGGAACAGTATCTTTCGAACCAAGTGGCCTACCACGCTTCTGGCGTACAGTAGATGATTCCTTTGCTAATATTTATTTAGATCGTTCTTCTGGAACAATCACCTATGCCGGTACATTAACAGCTGGGATGTATGATTTGGTTACCATAGTAGCATCTGTAAATGCATCCGGTAACTGATTTGCTATTGTTTGAAGGTGAACTATCTTTCGTACTTCATTTTCACATTCAGATGTGTATGGGTCAAGATGAATTAGACTAGGGACTTTCCAAGAAAATTCACGCTTCTCTTCAGGAGAAGTTTTTCCTTTTCCTAATGTTGGGAAATTTTTCTCATCGAAATGACAATCTGCAAATCGTGCAGTAAAAAGATTACCAGTTAAAGGTTCCAGATACGTAATAATTGATGGTGAATCTAAACCAACATATATTCCCAAACGCCGTTGGAGTCCCATTTTAGTTCTATGTGTAGGTGCAATTGGGACATATACTGCACAACCAAAAGTACGCAGATGAGAAATATCTGGTTGATGGTCAAATACAAGTTGCACTGAAGAATATTGATGATAAGAAGTGGGATGGAGACGAATTAATGCAGCAGCATGTAAAATAGCATGTCCCCAAACAGAAATTGCTAATTGTGTTCGTAATAATAAAGTTCTTGCAATTACCTGGAGACGCTTGATAAGTGACTCTGCTAATCCATTCTGAGTATGAACGTATGGAACTGGATGTTCAACATCAATCTCAACTGATCTGCAATATTCATCAAATGTCTTGGAAGTAAATTCACCCGCATTATCAAGACGTATTGATTTAATCGGATGATCGGGGAAATGTACCTGAAGCCTGATAATTTGTGCGAGTAACCTTGCAAAAGCAACATTGCGTGTTGATAATAAGCAAACGTGTGACCATATGATGGATGCATCAATTAGGACCATAAAATAACGGAACGGTCCACTCGGTGGATGAATAGGTCCACATATGTCCCCTTGAATTCTTTGTAGGAATGTAGGGGATTCAAACCCAATCTTAGAATAGGATGGTTTTATTACTAATTTCCCTTGTGAACATGCAGTATATAAATTTTCATGGGATAAAAGAATCTTCTGGTTCTTTAATGGATGTCCATGAGAATTTTCAATGATTGTACGCATCATTGTAGATCCCTGGTGACCTAGACGGTCATGCCAAAGCATAAATATTTTTGGATCTGAGAACTTCTGGTTCATAACTGCATAAATTTATACACCTCTTATAAGAGTGTAATATAATCCAGATGATAAAACACGCAGCCTTTCCATAATGAGTTTCTGGCCTGAATCATGAGAAGTAATGCACAGATACTCAATATTCTTATCATATATAGTTTCTAGGTGATATCCATTACACCGTATATCTTTGAAACTGAGCAGATTTCTTCTAGATCTGCTTGAATATAAAAGCATCATTGATACATATTTTAGTATTATTTGGTAACATATCATGGCTCTACCGGAACCTTTTATCAGATCTGCTGGACCTGATATTGTATTAACATTTGCTTTCAGCAGGGTTAAATTCAGAAAGTATTTTTGATTCCGCAGAATCGTATGTGTCATCGCACTATCGGCTAGACATATATCTCATGTGTCTTGCTTTTCAATGTCACCCAACTTATCTTTTAAAGACATATCTATTCACAATAATAAAACAACAAAAATAAATGAAGTACATATCAGATAAAGTGATAAAAGAAATAGGAATATATACATAAGGAATAGGAATATATACATAAGGAATAGGAATATATACATACGGAATATTTACACAAACATTTCACATGATAACGAAACAAATTACAAGTAGTACTTAATTGGTATGGACATTTCCATCAACAGTTGAAGTGGTCATTTTATCAGTCTGATCATTTAGGAAATCAGAAACATTAAACTGGGTGATATCCATAAAATCTGAATCTTCCAAGAAGTTTGTTTCAGGGTTCTTCTCTTTTCTCTTTTCCCTTTTCTTTGATCGATGCCTGATAAAGCTCAACTAGATGTTTAGGTGTGCGCCATGTACGTGACCAATAGTTATGACAGCCACATCTGAAACAAACGTTATCATCCTTCTTAGGTCCCTTTTGGATACCCTTCCCTTTATCTGGTCTGGCTTTATAAACATTCCGCTTCTGGGGAGTGTTTTGATTATACCTACCCGGAACAAAATAATCATATGATCTTTCACGACCCCGACCACGACCACGACCACGGTTAGGACCACGACCACGGTAGAAACCGCGACTGCGAGTATGTCCTCCAACAGTGTTGGCATTCACTTCTGGGAATGTTGTAGAGCCCGTCGGACGCGATTCATGATTTTTAATTAAAAGCTCGTTAGTTTTCTCTGCAACTAGGAGACATGAGATTAGTTCTGAATATTTTGAGAATCACCGTTCTCGATACTGCTGTTGTAATATCATGTTAGAGGCATGAAAAGTTGTAAATGTTTTTGCCAACATATCATTTTCTGTTACATCCTGACCACGCAATTTCAGCTGTGTAGTGATTCTGAATAAAGCAGAATTATAATCAGAGACTGATTTACAATCTTGAAAACCTAAATGTTGCCACTGGTACCTTGCATTTGGTAATGCAACATTGGGTTGGTTGTCAAATCTGTCTTTCAGCTCTTGCCATAGAACTTCTGGTTCTGTGACAGTTAGGTATTGGGCTTTTAAATCTTCATGCAAATGGCGACAGATAATCACCATAGTAGTAGATTGATCTTGCTCACTTGCATCAACCCCATCTTCAATAGTATAGTATAATCCCTCTAATTTTAGGAGTAGCTTAGCATCAATAACCCAGGACATGTAATTCTCCCCGGACACTTCTAGTGCAATAAATTTTAAACTTGCAAGTTTAAAATTTATTACAGCTTCTAGTTATCTGAAAATCACAATCACAGTCAGAACTTCTGGTCTGTTAAAAATCCGAGGAACTTAAATCTTTAGATATATAAAGGAATAAATCCATAAATTTTTAGATTCCAGTAATGATAAATAAATCCATGAACTTCAGGTTTTTGGATGTGTGACCAAATTAAAAATTGCGTTAAGTAAATAAAGTGCGGGAAAGTAAATTGCGTAAAAATAAAATGCGAGAAAGTAAATTCAGAACTGCAGGTCCTGGTATTTAATAAATAAAAGTCTGGAAGCTTCAGGTTCTAGTAATAATAAATTCAGAAACTTCAGGTTCTGGTAATAAATTTAAGAACTTCAGATTCTAGTGGTAATAAACTCAGAACTTCAGGTTCTGGAAATAGCAGCATCGTGCTGATAACTTGTTATAATAAAATTGAACAATAGAGGAAATAATAAATAATAATAATAATAATAATAATAATAATAAGTAGAGATAAAATATGGGAGAGAGAATTACTCTTGTAATTTATTGTTTGTTTTCTCTTTTGTATATTTCTTATCAGCTCTCGTTTATTGTTTTGTATGCAACACTATCAGCTCTCTTTTGTATATTCATAAAAACAATTTCTTTTCTTTACAAATCAACAAAATGAGAGCCTATTTATAAGGCTTGAGAATTAATTAGCATGTGACACCACATTGCCACTAGTCACTTGTAGAAAGCCTATCTTTGTTTTGTACCACATATTAGGACACTAGGCAATTGATTAGTGTGGTGATAAATCCACTTAATAATGTTAGAAGGTTCTACATTATTCCACGATAATCATATGGGGCATGAAAAAGGAAAAAAAAAATGTTGGACCAAAGCCTTACAACTGGGCTCGGGTCGAACATTTAACAACCCATCCAAAACCCAACAACCAAACCCTAACCGACACACCGCACACGTGATGAATATAATAACAAGAGATAAGCAGAGTCCTCTTGAGACCAAAACGTGCAAGTATCAAAAGTGGGCTCAGTGCATCACACAAGGTACAACCAGATGAAGCCTCGTGACTTATGAGTTACAACTTATTACAACGCAAACGAAAAACATGCATTCGACGTCGTGTCGTGTCGTGGCGTCCTCTGATCATACACACATGTCAGATAATCATAAAAACAAGTAAACAACCAACCTTAGAGGAGGGAGGGAAAAAAGGTTTGGAAGTGAGTGGCTCCACGAGAGTTACTGTGGATCCTCTCTTTGATCACCCTTCATTTTTTTAGACTTCACTACTATACAAAACAAGAGTAGTTGCAATATAGAGAACACATTAATTTTTATTTTTATTTTTTAAATAAAATTTTAAAAAAAATCGTATAGATATTAATGATTAAATATCATTATTTGTTACCTGGCCCAATTTTTTTGGGTTATGGATTAATTTTTTTTGTTGTTGCTATAAACGTCTTGAAATTGAATTAGATTGTATGATTATGTTTGTTTAATTATAATATTTTTTAATTCAATTTTCACTTGCATAACACTAAAAAAAATTTTATTTAAGTTAATTGTAATTTCATTTTCAATTTTCAATTTTATTTAAGTATTGAGTATTCTTTTTTTCAAAAAAAAAATTGTATAAATGAAATATAATTATACATTCTTGGAGTCTTCTTCCACCAATGATTTTAATGTAGATTTTTATGTTTTATTAAATATCAGATGTTTGAAATTCACTAAAAAAAAATTAAATTTAGTGAATTTTAAACTTTTAGGTTTCACTAAAATATAAAATTTTACTAATAGATGGATTGTGGGAATGAATTTCCGTATGTCCTTGAAAATTAAAAATTTACCCTTAAATTTGTAAAATAAATTAAAGTATAAGTACGAATTTTAAAGGAATTTTAAATGAATTCAAACATCTTTTTAAATACTTGGTCACTAATTTTTGTCGGTTCAAGAATGATAGTACGTGAGGTGGGGATGACCACACACTAATTTTGCCCAAAAAGGCCAAAATAAATGGTCTTAAAAGCCTAAAAGGCCGATTTGAAATATGAAAAAAAAAAACACTTTGATTTAAATTTTAAACCAACCTTTTTAATATTAAATTAATTTTTTTAAAAGTAATTTAATATTAAAATTTTGATGGTGAATATTGAAGAAGCAAAGCGTGTGGATGCAACTCGCCACCACACCACCTTTGGTTTCTCCGCCCAAAGGTGGCGCCACCGACTTTACGCGTCTTTTCTCTCTCTCTCTCTTCATTCCAACCTTCAACTTTAATACAACCAATTATATATTCGTTCGGCCTTAAAAAATTACTTACTTATGTATTTAACGAGGTTATGCTTTTAGTTCATTAGTCTGAGATCGAATTGAAAATTTATATTATTTAAATGAGATTATTAATTTATCGATCATTCATTTATCAAAATTTTACTGTACTATAATAAAAGAGTCAATCTCTCTATACTTATTATCTTATTTTTATAAATACAATAATTTAGTTTCTTTTATTTATTTTTATTATGTATACTTAAATTAACACTACCATTTTATAAACCGGTAGTATTAACATATATCCTTCCTATTAATCAAAAATATGCCATTACTTACTTTTTGATCAAACATATCAGATAATTTCTCTTATAATTAGATCTCCCTAGCTCGCAAATAGGAAGAAATTGGTACACAACCAACTAACTGGCTGGTGCTTGAGTCAACTTTACTATTTCTAAATTACAAAACAAATTTCTGAATCAAAATTTTAAAATAGTCCAGCTTTTTTCTTATTATAATATGGGTTGGATAGTATAATAGTAGCTTTGATTATTGCTTTCTTGTTTTGGTAAACTATATCGTGTTTCCGCATCTTTGCATAAAAAGAAAAAGTCAGTGTAAATTAAAGTCAATTATATTACCTTTTATGTGTTTTATAAAAAAATTATATGTCTGATTTTTAAACGTCAATTCAATGAAGTAAAATAATTATTATTATTATTATTATGGGGACCGGCAACACACACCCAGATAAGCCTTGACAAGATGCAATACTTTAGTTACACTTGTTATTTGTTGAGAGGAAGAAAGACTTATAATTTTATTTTTCCTTTTTGGTTAATTAGAAGCTTCCCACCTTGTTTTTTTTTTTTTATATAAGTATTACGTCCTACAACTATTACGATACGATTGTCGGAACATGCTAATTAAAATAAGTCAATACATGTGCGGGTCTAAATAACTGCTCTACATGTGGTGGGACTCGAATCTCTCACAACTTCCGTTAAGAGGTGATGTGCCACCTTATTCTATTAGAAACTTAATAAATAGATAAAATGATGTTGATATCTCTCACACCTACAAGGCTACAATACTAAAGTCATGGGGATAGAGTTGTATCGCGGATAGAGTTGTATTGCGCACTCGTCTCTCGAACATGGAATTAATTGTAATAATTAAAAAGAAACCGGATATATCAATAAATCATAATATAAAAATAAGATCAACCCTTAAATCACATACTGAAACATAGTTGAAGCACATCCATCAACCATTAAACCACAAGTCCAGGTAATACTAATACCTTGATATATGGTTATGCTAAATAATGCCTCAAGTATTTGAAATTGTAAATTACCGCTACGTCATTTGATATAGAAATGTTGGAATAAACTTTGAGTCGTGTTGTATTAGATAACATAACTTATACATGTTAAATGCAAGTTGCCCTGATGACATAGTTCAGTTGGTAGGTGGAACGGGTTTAAAGCTTAAACAAATGATTCCAAAATCAGCGGTTCGAATCATACCATTGGCCAAAAGCTTTAAAAAAAAAATTAATGCTAAAATCTCATTTTTTTCATCACAACATATGTGACATGTGGGGTGTCAAATTGTGAGTGGATACACATTAATGATATGTTATCTCACCCACAACATGTATTCGCTCATCATTTAACATTTCAAGTGTCACATGTATTGGGGTGAAAAATATGAGATTTTAAATGGGATGTGTAGCATTACTGAATATACGGTAACAATAACTTTTTTACTATAAATACAAATAAATACGAATATCAATACATGTATTTATTATTTCATCACAATAAATTTAGTGTCTATTTTCTATTTATAGTAAAAAAAATTGTTATTAACTTGTACCTTTATGGCACAAGTTAATACTACCCTATATATATCAAAAAAAAAAAAAAAAGGTTGAATGCAAGTTATTTGCGTTAAATGTCTTCTAATTACATGACCTTTTAATTTTGCATAAACTGAATTATTCATTAGCTCTAGGTTCGACCCACCAGACTGTCATTTTCAGATGAGAACACTAAATCACCGGCAAATCCAAACCTCAAGTCATGAAAGAGTCCAATTTTTTAGTCTAATTTTGCTTTCACCAGTTAATTTATTAGCTACATAAATGGTTGGACTATGCAAATTCCCAAGCACAAATTGAGAACAAAAATTTAATGCAACCAAACTTTTCATTGGCCATAATTGTAGGCTCGTAGCTCAACTACAAAATAAAGTTCACCCTTAATTAATTATTAAAAAAAACTGACATCCGAAGAGGTAAAGACCGAATGGATTTGTCAAGATTAAATACAGCAAACACATTCCTGAATATTTATTCTCATTGTATCTAGAAAAAAATATTTTACTCATATTTATAAAATATGTACGATGAAATTCCCGTGTTATGAATTTACACAAATAATACAAAATGATAATACAAACCAAAATTTTCAAGTAGGTCTTGTTCTGTTGTGTATAACTTTCTTTTTCTTATTTTAGGTTTGACCATAAAAGTTGGAGAACAACTTAAGTCCTACTACAGTTCATTATTTCTTCTACGCAAAATGTATCGTTTGAGTGTCGTTTCATTCAAAGATTTTAACTAACAAATAATTTATTTATTTGTTTATTAAAATAATTAAGAAAAATTAAGGACAACAAAGTCAATAATCTAATTACTAATATATTGTTTCAAATAAATGAGCTTGGATGACTGGATCCTCTCCCAGTTTGAAAAATTGGAACTCCAAATAAACAAACCATTTTAATTAATCCTTTGACATTTAACATGATTTTCCAAATCATTTAAAATTTAATTAATTAACAAAATTCGATGACCAAGTTTTTTTTTTTTTTTTAAGATTATGGAAAATTGAAAAGAGGAATTTGTGAGATAAGATACGAATGACAGAATGAGGTGTCATACATGTGTAAGATCCTATCTCTTACATTGGAGCAAATCTTGCATGCATCCGGTACAATGTACCCTATCCAATGGATACATGCCATATGGTATTGAGAATTCATTTGATTGGTTTTCTTTACCACATGGTATACATCTATTGGACGGATGCAATGCACCGGGTGCATATAAAATTTTCTCCATACATTGAGCATATATATATATGAAATACCAAACCTTGAAAATTAGATAATTATATATATATATATTATATTATATTATATACCATTAATAATGACGACAATTCAAATATGTTATATTACCACTAAGTCATATTGAATGGTAATCTCTAAAAAAAAATAATAATAATCATAATTAGTTGGAGACATTATGATTTATAGTCCGTTTGAAAAAGAAGTTATTGGGTTGTTATATAAATTGTGACAACTTATGTTTGATTAAATCAAGCAATATATGAACACAAGTTCATTTTAACACAAACCTAATATGTGTATTTTCAACATGGGTATAATGGATGGTTTGATAACAACTTCTAACATGTCTTTATGTGCCGCACATATTGTACCAAGACCATTGATAAATTATTGATCATAGCATGTCATTTATTGGAAACTATGGTAGTGCACATCCCTTCTATATCTAATTGTCAAGGGTTCGGATCCCACAATAAATATTTTACAAAATGTGTAAGAAGTTTTCTCCACATCCCGATATCCATATTATAATAGTTGTAAATGTAATACTTAACAAAATAAAAATTATTGATCATAGACTATTATTTTTCTTAATTTTTATTGACACCGATAATGAACGGTTGTAATTCACACGATTAGAGATCACTTTTATAAAGAAAATACGCAAATTTTGAAGTGACATACTGGCCCAAATTGATTGCCAAATCCACCAAGCCAATTTGTTTTTTGAAAACAACTTGTTTTTATAATTTTGGCTTCACAACAAAATCATCGGCTACATCCAACAATCACATTGTTATTACCCACATGCTTTTGGCCTCCCACCTAACATAGGCAACTTTTATGTCACTTGTCACAAATTCCATATTTTATTGAAATAATAGATAAACTAAAAATAAAAATAAAGAGTGTTAATTATTTTATACTGTTTTAAATGCACAATTATATGTAAAAATTTCTTAATTTTATATATAATTAAGATAAATTTCAAATTTATACATAAATCATATATATTTTAATGTTATGTATATATGTACCATGCAATCGACACTTCATAATAGTAATAATATTATTATTATTGATAATTTTTGTCCGACATTATTTGTGCGATGTATAAATTATAAATTTAAGAGGGTTGTGACTTTTTGTTGGTAGGAACCATTATATTAAAAAGAAAATATTTGAGAAGGGTTAAAGTGCAAAAGTTATAATTTTTTTTCTTAAAAAAAATAGTAACTTTTTAAGAAAAGCCTTAAAATTTTTTGTTTAGGGATCCAATATCCCTCCATCATTAAATAAGGTGGTCTTGAAATTGATTAGAACCTTATAAACTTTTGGACTTAATTAAAATTCTAGCTTTGGCTAAAATTTGTTAATTTTATTTGAAAAAAAAATAGTCAATAAAAAATACCACTTTATGCTTTATAAAAAAAGTAGAAATTACTTCATGAAATGGAAGTAAATGAAATTATTGTTTATTAGATAACTTGAATCTTGTACAACTAAATTAATAAAGAGATAAATTAGTCATGAAATTAAGATATACAAATGAGAACAAATCTTAAAAAAAGACAAAAGAATTAAGGGCAAAATTGCACTTTTATGTAAAAGCGAGGCTATGGGAGTGAGACACGAGTGGTTGTCATGTTATTGTTTTAAACAGTTGGTTGTTTATGGCTTACGTGGCTGCTTCACTACCAATACAATGGGAGGAAATGAAAATTCACATCAATTATTTTATTTATTTATTTTGAAAGCTATTCCTACGAATAAGATGTATTTAGATTCCTTGTAAAAAACAAAGAAGATGTATTTATTTAGATAATACATGAGGTCACCGAAATCAAGCACAACATACACAGTTTTTTGGAAATGAAATACTAATATCATATAACATTTACCCTATTAAAATTATATATAAAAATTATATGATATGATAAATGATTTATCTTTACCATATCATTCATGGATTGATGTAATGAATGATACATTAATAATAAAATCATTTATTTATCTCATCGTTAATGTTAATTTTTTGACCAATTTTGTACGCTATGTATCATTATTGTTACTTAATTAAATATTTTTTAAATTAAAAACTATTTTTAAATATTTTGATAAAAATGTTAATTTTTCTAAATATTCACCTAGAGATATTTCCAAGTTGATGTTATTGTTTGCTAAAAAACATAGCACCTATACCTTTCATTGCTAACTTAAAAAATAAAAAAATAAAAAAAAAAAAATACCATTGCCTTTTATATAACAAATAAACAAAAACCATTCTCAAAAAATGAGAAGTTCCAAATATTTCAGAAATAAAATAAAAGGAGAAGTTCCAAGGAACCTGGACACCCAAATATTTTACTGTCATCCTCTCCAACTTCAATAGCATGGGTCCCATCCCATCACATCTTCACAACAAACAGAAAACAGCCATGATCAAATCCCCTGATGGAGAGATTTATGCAAATTCTACAAACAAGACAAACCTATATGCAAATCACAAGAATCCCTGATCAATGGCTGAAAAACTAGGGATCCCCACAATTGTTATTGTGAACCTTGTTGCTTCATATTCTTTCCCCTCCTTTCTCTACCAAACAAACACATTTGTGCAGAGAGAAAGAGAGGAGAATTCATAAGCCTGATCCAATTTTGTAACGTTATTCAGTAACGTTATACAATTGATAGAATTCACTCTCACATATGATAATAATATTGTTATATATATATATATAATTTTTTAAGTAAGTACATACTGATATAACTTCACCAGGTGTGTTGGATGTGAACAATTAGATTAATATATTTTAACTTAAAATGTATGCACTTGTCAAAACTTCCTCATTATCAGTGGTCTACATACGACGTACTGATATAAAGTATACGTTGCTCACTGAGAAGAAAAAGACTGTACATATATATATATATATGATATTCATCGGGTTAGAGGTCTAACGGAAGTTAAATCAATAACTATAAACATGATCCGATAGCTACTTCTGTATATAGTATAAAGGAGAATTTTAACACGGTAGTTTAACGAATAAATGTAAAACTTGAATACCTTTTATATGAAGTAGGAGTGTACAACTGCTCAACTAAAAGTGTTTTTTTTTTATATAAAGAAAATAGAAGGGAAATGATTTAGCATATCCAATATAATTTCATACAAAATATCATAGCGCGTGACATGACTGAACATGTTACACTAACCACGGATTGAAGCATTTCTTCCACCGAAAATAATATTACCTTTGGATCCTTAAACTCAGCTCTTGTTATTATCGACTCGAGGAAGTGGAGTGAGGCCCAATTCTTGAGAACATTAGATCACAACCACATGCACATGCAGCACACAGTCACAACTCACAACCATACAAAATCAACCCCACAACTATTTTTGTACGGGCCCACCAGGGTAATGATCAGATTGTTTGAGTTGCCATGTGATCAACACCTCCACAGGACCCCCACTAACTTTCGGGATGATCATGATAGATCTCAAAATTTCATGATCAGTGTTATCACAATATATTCATAATTCAACCAAATGGTGGTTGCCTTGGTGGTCCAAGGTTTGGGATGAAACCCAAGTTCTTAGTTCTACTATTGGTATTACTTTAAGACCAGTCTTCAGGGCGCTTAGCCCTACTGGTGGAAGGACGGATATAGGGCTAACATCAGCGGTTCGAATCCTATCCAGGTGGGGGTGAGTCCTGATTTATCCGTTTGTATCGTTGTGTGGCCAGTGGTGCTGGCCGAAGTTTCTTGTCTGTCATACTCTGTATCCAACATACAGACCGGTAGGGTATACATGTCAGACGTGTGTCACGCAGTTGAAGGAGGATAGACGGATTTGTGTCCGGACAAAAAGTTCGGGATCCTCGTTACCGAAAAAAAATATATATATATATATATATATATTCATAATTCAATGGAATACATTCTAAAGTTTGATTAAACAGTATTGTGGTTACTTGTTTAGTACAGAAGTGATTTGAATCTAATATAATTTACTGATAAATTAGCGAAACCTAATCATGTCATTCTGCAATAATTAAATTTGGAAATAGAGAAAGTAAAAATAAAAACAAAATAAAGACTTTTCAATTTTTATATCCACAAATAAAATATATGTTAGGAAGGTACACGTGATTGACCAACCCCATTAATTTTTTATATAACACAAATAGCATGACCATATCATATTTCAAAATAGAACAGCATGAAAGTAAATTAACCTTACATTTGACGGGCCAATCAAATACCAATGAAGATCACAACCGTAAGGACAATTGCGTGTTTGGTCAATATGTCCATCCTATAAAATCAAAACTAACCTAAGACTGAAATTAGGGATTCGAGTCGTACTTAAAAGATATTCATCTGCGCATTACAACTTTTATTTGTTTAAGTGCATTGAAATTGGTAGTCTCTCTTTTTTTTTCATTTTTTGAAAAAGAAATTGGTGCTAAACAAAAAGAGAAGAAGAAATTGGTAGTATTTGGATTCATGCGTTTTAGTTCATTGAATGGGTTCAAAAATTAAATGTCGCTTTTTGGAGGTGGCATTTAATAATATCAATGCTTTAATAACTTATATTTAAAAGGTACATATTATGGTGAACAGATAAAAATATCCCTAATAGTTGTTCCACCTCAGATTTCTTTCATTCAGTTTACAGTGACAAAGTTGTGAAGTAGAGAGAGAAAGTCCTGTTGAAACTCAGACAATCACTTAAACGACGACAGAGTGGCGCTACGTAAACTCATTCGGGGGTTGAGGGTTGAGATTTTCGAGTGGGGAAGATGATGAACAGTACTACAAAATATTACAAAAGGCTCGGACACACTTACAATTTGTAAGCTCGAAATGTAATAACAAAAGGCTCGAACACACTTATAAAAAGTTCAGAAATACTTACAAAAGGCTGGAAAAGTAATTACAAAAGGTTCGAACACACATACAAAATGCTCGAAATGTAATTACAGAAGGCTCGAACACACTTACAAAAGGCTCGAACACACTTATAAAAGGCTCCGAAACACTTACAAAAGGCTTTAAAAGGCTCGGACACATTAACAAACCTAAAGATTATGTAAAAGGCTCGAAGACAACTTCACAAAGGGTCAGACAATGTTTACAAATGCTCGGACAGTGTTTACAAAGGTTCGAACAGAGCTTACAAAGACTCGGAGATTCAAAATTCACACAACAAGTATAGAACGGACAAAGTGTTACAAGAATCAGAAACCAGGTATAGAAAACAAGTTTTTAAAAGATATATTACCTTATTATACTGAAGAACGTCCAATTGTTTCTAAATTGAAGAAAAAAGAGGAGGGGACATTGAACGACGTGTTATGATACATTAAATATGCATAAGGAAAATCAATCTCAATAGATGATACGATACATCTGTCTCAACTAGAAATTAATTAATATACGTATGAATGGTGTGTTATGTCTGTCTGAATTCATCTAGGAACAAAATTTATAAGAATAGATCTCACTCTAGAGGGATGGGGCCCACAAACAGTGAGCAGGGGTACTATTGAAATAAAATGAGAAAATGAGATAGTGAAGTGTAATTTCAAAGACAGGAAACAGCAGAGAGACAGAGAGAACCAGAGACACGTTTTATAAGAGCTGCTTTAGCTGCTGCCATTCTTCCTGATCTCCCTCTTTCTCTCCTCTTTCCTTTCTGTGTGTCCAAAGACTCTACAGAGAGAAAGAGAGAGTTAGAGAGAGTTAGAGAGCTATTTAAGCTATCATATTTTGGGTTTCAACCCTTTCCCTGAAGACTCTCTCAGTCTCTCTTGTTTTCTCTTTCTCAAAAATTCCATTTTTCTTACAACAAAAATAAATTCAAGAACCGGAAGATTCTCTCTAGTCTTCACACATTTCTCTCGTCATGTATTCGTTGAACAGAAGCTGCTTTATGGTAATATAAATCTATTCCTTTTGTTTTTTAATCTTGTTTTAATTTCGAGATCACCTACTTGCACCCACAAATATATATCAGCTTTCACTTCATTAAATCTATACAAAAAATGTGTATTTCACATTAAAGTTTCAATCTTTTTTCAAGTTTTTTTTTGTTAGTTTTCATTTGTTTCCTTTTCTGGGTATTCTTTATTCAGCTCATTGATCTTGATTTGATTGTTTATGGTGTTTTTTTTTTGTTTTATCTGATTTGCGGTTCTGGGTTTTATTTTTTTTAGCCGATTTTACATTCATAAATATAATTTTTCTTCATTTTTTGACATAAAAATCACTGATCAATGAAATTTCTGATTTACATATCTGGGTCCTCTATTGTCAGCTTAATTTTTTATAAACACAACACAAAATCTTCAATACAAGTAAATCCATATCTGGGTCCTGTTTTTGAGCTCATTCACATGAAAAAAAAATCATAAAAACAGACACAAATTCTGCAATTGATAAAGCTCTTATATGTTGTTTTTTATTTATTTAATTATTTAAATATTTTTTCTGATTTTTGTTGGTGTTGAACAGAGCAATACAAGCATATCTGGGTCTAGCAGCCCCTTCTCTAATTACCAGAGAAGAAGATTACCTGCAAAGGTGGTAGCTTTAAGCACTGCTAACAGGGACCACTCCAACGGCAGCGTTTTGTTGGACACCCGTAGTGGCACAACAACATTACAGGAAATGAGAGATGGCTATGCTGAAGTTGTGGACCCCAAGTCTGGCGTCGCCGGCGGCGTCCAGGACGTCTATGGCGAGGATACTGCCACCGAGGACCAACCCGTCACCCCTTGGGCTGTCTCTGTTGCTAGGTAATGATCACATCAGTAATAAAACTAATCACTTATTGTCGTTTTTCGGTTTACGGGTTTTTTAAGTGTGATATATCATATATTATTTATGTTTAATAGTAGTGATGGAGATTGTAATTTTAGATTGAATATTCCATTTTATGTTGTTGATCAACCATTGAATCAAACTGGTAATTCGTGTGAAGTGTTTCATTAATTGGATACTTGTAGCTAATCACATCAGTGATGGTAATAAAACTAATCACTTATTGTCGTTTTTCGGTTTTCGGGTTTTTTAAAGTGTGATATATCATATATTGTTTATGTTTAACAGTAGTGATGATGGAGATTGTAATTTTAGATTGAATATTCCATTTTATGTTGTTGATCAACCATTGATTCAGACTGGTAATTCGTGTGAAGTGTCTCATTAATTGGATACTTGTAGCTATCCAATATTTTAACTCACATGTCCTGTCATGAGAACCTTTCTATTACAATTTCGATCAGATTGCTCCAAAATTTTGATAAACTTGAAATTGTGCTGTCATGCTAACTATGCTGTGCATATGAAATTCAACGGGTTGTTCTGTGAATCAATTTAAACCTGTGGAAAAAATTCCCTGATGTACTCCACTAGATATATATACATAGCTGTTATATTCATGGTTCAATGATTCTAATTACGCCATTGTTGTTTGTGTCATTTAGAATCGATTTATTTTTAGTTTTAACATTTGTGGTTGATGTTTGATGTCTCTGCAATACCTCTCTGGAAGAATCAGTGATATATGTGATGCACTAACTCTGGATACAATATCCTGATAAGAAGAGTGTTAGTGTTTCGGTGAATTAGAATATTTTTTGTTCGTTTTTTACCTTTCATAATGATTCATTTCCTTTTTCACATTCTGCAGCGGCTATTCTTTGTTAAGAGATCCACACCACAACAAAGGGCTTGCCTTCAACGAAAAAGAGAGAGATTCACATTACTTGTGCGGTCTTCTTCCCCCCACAGTTGTTTCCCAAGAGATCCAGGTTTCTTTCTTTCTCTCTTTTATCTCTCTTACGGTCTCTTGTTTTGATGGATTTATAAGATACTTAACGAACCTTTTTGCGACTCTACTCACCAGGTAAAGAAAATGATGCACAATATTCGCAATTACCAAGTTCCGCTGCAGAGGTACATGGCCATGATGGATCTTCAGGTATCATTCCAACAATACTATTGAACGCTGTGTTGTAGGCCTGGGATTGTAAAATATTCTCCCGCCACTTATTCAATTGCTATGGTTTGACAAATAGAGTATTACATTTGCAGACTACAACTTTAACATTACTTCTCAAAATTTTAGAATGTTAATAGTTGTTTTCTCCTCTAACATGCGTTGTCTATATCTATATCCTTATGCACAGTAGTTAAGCTTGCACGATATGGTTATACATAGAGGAGTGAATTTTTATATCCTGTTGTATTAATATGAAAAATCTGAAATTTTATTGTTGTTAAAATGGTTTTATCTGGTTCACAGGAGAGAAACCAAAGGTTGTTCTACAAGCTTCTCATGGACAATGTTGAGGAGTTGCTCCCAATTGTATACACTCCAACCGTTGGTGAAGCTTGCCAGAAATATGGGAGCATCTTCAACCGTCCTCAGGGTCTTTTTATCAGTTTGAAAGAAAAGTATGTTTTATGGCATTAGTTTCAAGTTCCCTGAGCTGTTATTTGTCTGAAATGTTTTATTTAATGCTCTAGTGTGTGTGTGTTTTTTTATACTGATTATTAGTTATCTGCAGAGGCAAGATTCTTGAGGTGCTGAGGAACTGGCCTGAGAAGAATATTCAAGTCATTGTTGTCACTGATGGAGAGCGAATCCTTGGGCTAGGGGATCTTGGATGTCAGGTATGCTTTACTTACCTGAAGTTGATTATTATCCCATTGCAGTGTGGGATTTCAATGCTATTATTGTTCTTTAACCCTTGCACCTGAAGTCGGTATTGAGAGTATTTGCGACTGACTCGATGAAAAATTATTTACGCAGGGGATGGGAATACCAGTAGGCAAGCTTTCTTTATACACAGCTCTTGGAGGAGTTCGTCCATCAGCTGTAAGTATGACGTTGTCAATGCTATTGTTATTTGACATAGCTAAGTCAATCTTCTATTCTGGCTTTCATGCAGAAGTTTTCATTTCGGAAATGTCTTAATCACACCATACTGTTGCAGTAGGTTTTACTTCTATATAACAACTAACAAAAGCATTAACATATGTGTTGATAATTTCAGTGCTTGCCTATAACCATTGATGTGGGAACCAACAACGAGAAGTTGCTGAATGATGAGTTTTACATTGGGCTCAGGCAAAAGAGGGCTACTGGGCAGGTTCGTACTTTGTTTGACAATTCACCTGGTCTTTTATGAGTTCATTTCGAGAAGCTTTCTGATT
This sequence comes from Dipteronia sinensis, assembly GCA_033220585.1. Taxonomy (NCBI): domain Eukaryota; kingdom Viridiplantae; phylum Streptophyta; class Magnoliopsida; order Sapindales; family Sapindaceae; genus Dipteronia; species Dipteronia sinensis. Next base: position 61,427,814 of record CM065639.1, read on the forward strand.
TTTCTGTTGTACTAAACTGGTTTTCTCTTCCCTCGCTCTAGGAATATGCCGAACTTCTACATGAATTCATGACAGCAGTGAAGCAGAACTATGGGGAGAAAATACTCGTTCAGGTAGTTGGCAAGGAGCCAAAGCTCAATTAGTAGTATGGCTTTAGGACTAATTTATCTTTTAGTAGTATCAATTTCACTAACTACGTTCATTTTGCAGTTTGAAGACTTCGCAAACCACAATGCTTTCAATCTTCTAGAAAAATATGGCACAACACATCTTGTATTCAACGACGATATTCAGGTAATTATTTGTGGGCTGTGTATATGAAATTTTGAATCATTGATAAGCTGATCTCTGAAATTTTGTTAAATACTATATTCCAGGGTACAGCATCCGTGGTACTTGCAGGACTAATTTCAGCAATGAAATTTGTTGGTGGAAGCTTAGCCGACCACACATTTTTATTCCTTGGTGCAGGAGAGGTAAGTACATATATGTATGCTGTATCAGAAATTCCCAAATTTGCTTATCTTCTAACCTCTTTCTCGTCTTATTACTGTGTTTATTTCGGTATCTCACTTTAATTGTTTCGTAAAACAGGCCGGCACTGGAATAGCAGAACTCATAGCCCTTGAGATATCAAAACAGGTTATAACCTACTATTAGCTTAAGTTCCTTGGCATGTTTTTATCTGGGATAAAATTATACAAGCAGAAAGTGAACAAAATTTGAAGGCATTTTAATGTAATCGTTGATTTTTCGTGTAGACAAATATGCCAGTAGAGGAGACTCGCAAGAAGGTTTGGCTTGTAGACTCAAAGGTAGAAACACTTTGCGTGAAGTATATTGATCTTTGTTTCCATTTTTTCTTTTCTTTTCCTAATCTTTTAATTTTACATGCAATAATTTCTTGTTATAGGGATTGATTGTTAGTTCTCGCGCCGAATCACTCCAACATTTCAAAAGGCCTTGGGCCCATGAACATGAACCTGTAACGAAACTTGTAGATGCTGTTAATGTATGAAATCTCTATTTATCAATCTTTCTACATATATATATATATATATATAAGATCGTCCCTTCAAACAACAAGTTTCTTACTGCATTTTATTGTTTTTTTTTGCCAGAAAATCAAGCCAACAGTTTTGATTGGAACATCCGGACAGGGGAAAACATTTACCAAAGAAGTTGTTGAGGCTATGTCTGCCTTGAATGAGGTACATATTTTGTCCATCTGTCTGTCTACTCATCACTTAGAGAAATATATTTCCAATTGAAGAAGCTAACTTGACTTTGGTGCATATGACTACTTGAAGAAACCCATTATTCTTGCTCTTTCCAACCCAACTTCACAATCTGAATGTACGGCAGAAGAAGCTTATACGTGGAGTCAGGTAATACAAACTTGCAATTAGTATGTTCGAATTTTGATCTAATCATACAAAACGCATATCATCAGCATCCTTTCTGTATATATTTTTTCACTTTTTCCTAATATAATTTATTTGTGCGGAACTTCTCTAATTCTTCACTTCCCTTTGTTACCTGGCAGGGCCGTGCCATATTTGCTAGTGGGAGCCCATTTGAATCTGTTGAATACGAGGGCAAGGTTCACGTGCCTGGCCAGGTCTGAACTTTAAATGAAGTGTATCATAATATAGATATATCTTTGACGCTGAGGACTCATTTTGGTTCGTTTTTCTTTGTTATCCAGGCAAATAATGCATACATTTTTCCTGGATTTGGTCTCGGTTTAATAATGTCTGGTACCATCCGTGTTCATGATGACATGCTTCTGGTAGCCGGTAAGTGCACATGTATTTTTAACGTTTATGCAAGTCCCATCTGTTTTTTTTTTTTTTTTTTTTTTTCCATGAACTCTATCCATTTCAGTGATTGCCTTTTATCAGTGTTCTGGATAAATCACCAAAATCCTGCATTTTTTTTTTCCATTTTTCGATATCGAATTGAAGTTATTCTGGTTAACTAATGATCAAGATTACATTAAGCTTAAGAATGATTAACCTTTATATCTTTTCCATTTGAACGTCTTTAGCATATGATCTTCTTGGAACTGAATATCATCTATGAAAGAATTTTTTTTTTACTGGGTTCATTTTTGACATGTTTATTTCCTTGATACAGCGGAAGCGTTGGCTGCAGAAGTCTCCCAGGAAAATTTCGACAAGGGACTTATATACCCGCCATTTAAAAACATAAGAAAGATTTCAGCACATATTGCCGCCAAAGTAGCTGCTAAATCTTATGAACTTGGTAAGCAAGCTCTTATAATGTGCTATTTTTTAAGCATTAATTTGTCGCACCGTCAATAGTAAGGGAGATACTAATTGTTACACAAAATGTTATTGGAACTGATTTGAATCCTTGCTTGTGGCTGCATTTTGTATCCGATCTTCGAATTTAATGATTACTAACAATTGAATTTCATTCTTTTGTTATTAATTTACAGGTTTGGCTACTCGTCTTCCTCCACCTAAGGATCTGGTGAAGTATGCAGAGAGCTGCATGTACAGCCCTTCCTACCGAACCTACCGGTGAAAACAGGACCAAATTTCGCTAGCATTGCTGTTTTGGACTCTACATTACTCTCAATCAGATGTTTTTTCTTTTTCTTTTTTAAATTTTCTTCCTCCTCCCCCGGATCTTCTGGCGGGTGTCCTGTAAGTTATTAGGTGGGTAAGAAGAAGCAGCAATGGTGGTGGGTGCTGATAGTTGTATGAATCAAGTGATAAGATATATATACAGCATGGAAATGTTGTTTTAGACTTTCAAATTTTTTTATACATGCGATCGAGTTGAAGTTATAAAAAAAAGTGAAGTATCTTTGAAAGTATTGTTGTAGTTGGTGATCAGTATTTTCCATCAGCTTTCAAATGTGCAATAAAGTAAAAAGAAATTGGTCCAATATAAGATGAGAAATTCAATTGCAAGTTAAGGAATATATTTAGGGATGTATCTAAGGAGCCATCACCTATTATACGAAACTTTACTTCACCTTTTGCTTATTCACGAGAGATTTGCCTATTCATGATCAGTTTTTTTAGAAAAAGGAAAACAAGTTCGGAGTTTTGTTAGGCTTTTAATTTTTTTTTAAGTAGGGTTGGTACGTGAGGTGTTAATATTTTATAATTTTTTTTTTTGAGAAACCTAACATTATTTAAGAAAGTAAGTGACAAACAACTTCAAATAAAATGTTAGATTGTAATACCGTCAATGTGTTAATTATTTTAGATAGGTTATGTATAATTACTTTTTACAATCATGTAGGATGTCAGTATGTTAATTACTTATTTTACAAAGTTAAAACACTAAATATGTTGGATTTTGTTGTTCTCTAAAAAAGTCTTGCAACTCAACATATTCATGTAAATAAGCAAATTGTTATAATACAATTGGTAGTGACAACTGTTAACATGTGCTTTTATTTTCATAAATGGAAGATCCTTTACATAGGTTAACGCTATACTATTTTAAAGGCCGTCCCTCCATAAATACAGCAGGGTTGACTCTGGCTATTACATAGTTTAACACTATACTATAAGTCTATACATAACCTATGTAAAATTTGCTGGTTAACTAGTTCACAATAAACTTTTTTCGAAAATCGAATGGTTTACTTCTTAACTATCAACTTTTTCGAAAACCGAGAGGATTTTTTTTTTTATAAAAAAAAAACAACTTTGTTGAAAACAGACATGTTTGCTTATTGCTATTTTGAAAACTTAAAGATTATTAATCAACTGACAAAGACTAAAACTCTGTCAGTGGGTTAATTATTTTAGTTAGGTACTTAGGTTATGTAAAAACTATAATTACTTTTTACGATTATGTAAGATGTCAATGTGTTATAGGCTTATAGTTAAACAAACTCATGTAATTAATCAACAAGTTATATATATATATATATAGAGTCATTATATAGAACTACGTGAGGTTTTGGTATTTACAATCACCTTCAAATAGTTTTGTGTAATTGCTTCTTATACACGATGTGAATGTTTATATTACTTCATAAACCTAATTACTTCTAGTATGTTCTATGTAATTACTTCTTACAACATGCAAGGGAGGAGCCCGATGAATGCCCAATGGGGGCTGGACCAAAAATAAATCTTCATTATTTTAATTTGTTTATAATTTAAACCTAATATCTTAGTCTTGAAAAAACTCACGTAATAACTAATTAATCTAAATTTATCTTTAAAATAAATAATAAATGCAAGTTTACAACTAAAACACAAAACTCTTAACAACAATGGTGGTGGGTGCTGTTAGTTGGATGAATCAAGTGATAAGAAACATGAAAATGCTGTTTAGACTTCAAATTTTTTATAGATGCAATCGAGTTGAAGTAATAAAAAAAGTGAAGTATCTTTGAAAGTTTTGTTGTAGTTGGTGATCAGTATTTTCTATAAATCTCAAATGTGAAATATTTGTTGTGTGACAAGTAGAATTTGATATACTCATATACCCAACTCATATTTATGTAATTAATATGAAAGTATAAAAAATTGTCCCAATAAAAGATGGGAAATTCAATTGCAAGTTTAGAGTGTATTTGAAAAAAAAAAAAAAAAGAACTTATTCAGGGATGTATCTAAGCAGCCCTCACGTCTTACATGAAGAAATAATTATAGGAAACTTACACCTACTTGAGGTTTGCTTATTCACAATCAACTTTTTTAAAAACTGAGAGACCTACTTATTCATAATCAGCTTTTTCGACAAAAAAGATAAGTTATTAACAAACAACTTCTAAAATCATAATCAGCTTTTTCGAAAGAAAATAAGTTATTAACAAACATCTAAAATCATAATCAGCTTTTTCAAAAAAAAAAAGTTATTAACAAACAACCTAAAAAAAACAGACTACAATGTTGTCGGTGTGTTAATTATTTTAGGTAGATTATGTGTAAATGCTTTTTTACCACTTTGTGGGATGTCAATGTTTTAATTACTTCTTATTTGAATTTAAAACTTTTTATGGTATCCTTCTATCAATCCACCATGTTTTTTCTGCCATCGGTAGAATTCGAATCGCAGACATAATGTCACTTCTTATACGAATTTAAAACACTAAATACGTTGGATTTTGTTATTCTCCACCTCAAGTTCCTCCTCCAACTAATGGTCCTCAACTGTTCTTGTTCGTGGCCATCTTTGAAAGTTTTGTTGGAGTAGGTGATCAGTATTTCCAGAACTCTCAATTAAATGTGCAAAATATTTGAAGTGTGACCAGTAGAATTTGATGTACTCAACTCACAATTATTTATTTAATATTAAAGTCAAAGAAATTCGCCCAATATAAGATGCGAAATTCAATTGCAAGTTTAGACTTTATAGTGTATTTGTAAAATAATAACAAAAACTTATTCGGGGTGTATCTAAGGAGCCTTAGCTTGCTTATCATATGAAGAAATAATTAGATGAACCTACATAAGGTTTGCATATTCACAAATAATTTTTTAAAAAAAATTGACAATGTTGTCGGTGTGTTAATTACTTCAAATCAATTTATTATAAGTCTACTAAAAAAGATTATTCAAAACAGTTTTCTCGAAAACTGACTTTACAATGTTGTCAGTGTGTTAATTACTTCAGATAAGTCTACAGAAAAAGATTATTCATAAACAACTTTCTCGAAAGCTGACTGTACAATGCTGTCAGTGTGTTAATTACTTCAGATAAGTCTACATAAAAGATTATTTATAAACAACTTTCTCGAAAACTGACTTACAATGTCAATGTTTTAATTACGTCAGATAAATCTACCAAAAAGATTATCCATAAACAACTTTCTCGAAAACTAACTTACACTCTTGTCAGTGTGTTAATTACTTATACTTCAAATAAGTCTACTGAAAAAGATTATTTATAAACAGCTTTCTCGAAAATTGACTTACAATGTTGTCAGTGTGTTAATTACTTCAAATAAGTTTATTGACAAAGATTATTACAAACAACTTTCTCGAAAACCGACTTAAAATTCAATATGTTAATTACTCAAATAAGATATAGGTTATTATTTCTTACCGGCATGCATGCTGTCGGCAGGGCCGGCCTTGGGCCTGGATTTGCTGGGCGGATGCCCAGGGCCCGTAATTTGAAGGGCCAAGTTTTACATGAAATTAATTGTTAGTTTAATGCAAAAGGGCCTGATAAATATTTTATAGACAATTAAAAATGCCCAGTTTAATGTTGCTTGAATAAATAAAAAATGCCCAGCTCGAAGTTGTTTCAATAACAGGTCCAACAACACTTTAAAAAAGTGGCCCAATTTCATAATTCAATTTTTTTTTTAGGATAATCAATTAGCAATTTAGCATCATTCGTTCATCGGTTCTTGTTCCTTCAGTTCTTCACCAAAGTATCAAACGCAGCCACTCATTAGTCATTTCTCTCTCTCTCTAAAGTTTAAAATCAATAGCTCTCGCTAAAATCTTTAAGTCTCGGTTCTCATTTCTCGCTCTCAATCTCACTCTCACTAAGTAATCTGTGTTTTGAGTTTGGACTTCTGATCTGAGTATCTGACTTATGTCACAAGAAAGGTTAAATGGGTTGGCAATTTTGTGTATTGAAAAAGAAATGTTGGAAAAGATTGACTTTGAAATTATTATTAATGAATTTGCTTGTCAAAGTGCTAGAAGAAGACATTTCAAATGATATTTTGATACTCTTTTACCGTGTTGTGATTTTATTTTGTAGGACTACGCGATAGTTTGAATATTATTAAATAAATTTTTTATTTTGGCAACTTTTTATTTGCTATTTTGTTGTGTTATAGACTTAGGTTTGAGTTATTGTATTGATTTTTAAAAGTATTTACTACAGAAAAAAAAATCAAATAAACATACATTGAGTATCGAGAGCCCCATTTTCAATAGTTCGTCCCGAGCCTTGAAACTCTCAGGACCGGCCCTGGCTGTCGGTGCGTTAATTACTTTAGAAATCTAAAGTAAGTTCAGTGTAATTACTTCTTACCAGCATACACGCTCTCTATGAGTTAATTACTTCATATAGGTTTCCCGTAATTGCTTCTTTTATGAATTCAAAATACTGAATTCATATAATGTCCTTTAAAACTCTTATGCTACAATGTCCTATTTTATTTCCTCCTTGAAAGAGCAAGCATATACAATTCCTAAAATAAAATCTCTAGGACTATAATTATACCCTTTATCACTTGATCCATCACCATACTTTTCATAGGATCGTTACTGGCGTCAAGTAGTACACTAATATGTGAAGTCTATTGCTACATAGTGATTCTTCTAAACTATAGTAAACCGTATACATATTGAACCTTACAGTAAAATAAAATAAAAAAGCTTATTAATATCTAAACTATAGGAAACCGTATACATATTGAACCGTAAACTAAAATAAAATAAAAAAGCTTATTAATACCATTAGAGGTGTTAAAAGGGCCGGGCCGGGTCAGTCCGGTCTGAAATTTTTAAAACCAGGTTATTGTACGGACCGGATTAGACCAGATTTACAATTTTAAACAAAATGTCAAGCCCAGAGTCTTAATAGGTTGGACCGGATTACACTCGAACCCAATCGGATTTTGGTCCTTTATAAAATCAATATTAGTTTAAATCTTTTAAAATACAGAAAATCGAACCAGTCACCTAAAACCAAATAAGAGAATTACATTGCCGCCAAGCTCCAAGAATAACAACCGTTAAATCATTTAAACATTTATTTATAAATATAACATAGTAAAAATAAAAATTTAAATAATATATAAAAACGTATTCTCACAATCTCTCACCTTTTTATCAAATATTTTATTAATTGTTTTTATTATTTGATGTGATTGTTCATCTTTTATTTTGTTTATCTTTTATCTAAAATAATTATTTTATATTAACTTGATTTTCCCAATGACATTTATCAGAATCTGTAATTAATATATTGATTATTTAATGTTAATGCCTTTTACTTTGTTAGACTTAATGGCACAGTTGTCCCATAATTGTTCATGAATCATAGATGTACCTCCTGAATTCTTAAATTGGTCACTAAACCCTCTGAACTCTTATTTTCCTTGCACAGATCACCAAACACCCCCCACCCCCCCCCAAGGGCCCCCAAGGGCCCCCAAGGGGCAGCTACATAAGGGTGGACCGGTGGTGTAAAAAAAAGGAGAGTTCAGGGGTTTAATAACTATTTTAAGAATACAGGAGGTACATTTGTAATTCATGAATAATTCAGGGACAACTATGCCATTAAGTCTACTTTGTTTTATCTTTTGTTAAGAAAATATTTTTTTTATTAAATTCATTTTACAAAGGCTCATGTGACGTGATTGATGTCAACTAATGCATTTGTGTTAAATATTTTACACTAATGTATTTAAAACTATTGTGCGGGCCAGGCTTTTCGGATTCAAAACGGGCTTAGTTAGCACAGTAATTTATTAAAGCCCGACCCTATTTTGAACTTGTAATTATTAAGTCCAAACCAATTACCAAACATATACAGTAAAGGGTCAGGCCGGACCCAAATCGAGCTGGATAAATCTGGCCCTTTTGACACCATTAGATAGAATTAAGATTCTTGGGCCTAGGTTGGCTCATGATATCTAACAAGTGAATCTCAGAGCTGGCCCAATAAGCCCCAAACAATGATCATTTCAATTTCTCATTTTGATCTCCATTTCATGTTATTTGTTCACTTTATTTATTTATTTTTCTCTTTTGATTGACCTCAACGGTTTGAAGAATTGTAATAAATAAAAGAAATACACCTAGGGTTGTTTTTTAAAAAAACAAAATCAAATTAAGTCATAATTTCACTTAACACTTATTTAAAAATAAATACTAACGGGTCGTTTGTTTTTTTTTATCTAAAGACTGAATAGTCCTGAATTTTTTTGATTGAATAGTGACTGAAATATGAATTTGAATGACATGTTTGTTTTTTTTTCTCACATCTGAATGTATTATCAATACGTTTGTTTTTTAAAAGTAAAATTGTCTTAAACTAAGTAGTTTTACATTTATACCCATGTTAAACAATTATACATATAATATGAAATAAAAACAATCCAAAAATAATAATTATATATGAACACATATGATCGTGATCTTCTTTTTCGATTACAAATAAACTTCATTTTTACTAAAGTGGCAACAAGAAAACTCACACAAAACACTCTAAAAAAAATAATATATAAATACATCACCATAATATCATAATAAAGTATTGATATTAAATACAAATATGAAAAGTGATTAAGGTTCTTTTTATTTTTAAAGCTATTTAAAATAAGCAATATATTAAAATAAAGATTTATATACCATATACAATTATGATGAAATTGGAAATATGTTATATATGGGGGATAATATCGGAAGAAAAGAATTTCAGTTGCATTTAATGCAATTCAAATTGAGAGGTTATTCTTTTCTCTGTTTTTTTGACGGACGAGGTGACGAACGAGGTTCGCTATTTCGCTATCAGCTTTTTCGAAAACAGCTGAGAAGTTTTATTAAAAAAAAAACAATTTTTTTGAAAACGGACAGGTTTGCTTATTGTTTTTTCGAAAACTAAAAGATTGTTATGTTTTTTAAAAAAACTGACAAAGACTAAAACCCTGTAGATGTATTAATTATTTTAGGTACGTGTTAATAACTCTTTAGATAAGTTTTGTCTAATCAGGATTTTGTGGTTCTTTCAAAACAGTGTCATTGTCTAAACAAATTCGTGTATTTAATCAAAAAGTTTAAATACAATTCTGGACCAACACATAAACATCTAAAAGCTAATAAATAGGTTTGCATGTAAGCTATATTAGGGGGTTTGTAGGTGGAGAACGCTCTATCTATACATTATATTATACTATACTATACTATACGGAACATGTGAGGTTTGCTTATTCACAATTAGTTACAATTTTTTTTAAAGAATTAATAATCAGTTTTTAAGAAAACTAGAAGATTATTATTAACAAACAACTTTTTCAAAAACGGACCAATATTACAATGATGTCAGTATATTAATTATCAGTATACGTTGTTGGTTAGTTAATTACTCTTAAGAGCCTTACCTAGCGGCTATCATATGAAGAAATAATTAGAAAGAACCTACCTTAGCTTTGCTTATTCAGAATTGAAACAGCTGTTTTGAAAACCGACAAAGAGCTTACTGACAAATCTGAAGAAAGTGAAAGCTGAGGTGGAGATGGCCGGTGACAGGATGACTTTGATAAGACGGCGGAGGAGGAACCTGAGGTGGAGGAAACTGATGGCTCTGACGTTGGAAAAATACGTTGGAAAAAAAAAAAAGTTGCCAAGGCCTTATCATAACTGTTCTTGTTTGTGAGAAAATCTTCAGTGCACCGGGTGCACCGGTTGAAATTCTTCGGTGTACCACTCAGCCGGTGCACCCGATGCACTGAAGATTTTCTCCTCCACCTCAGGTTCCTCCTCTGTCGTCTTATCATGGTCACAGGTCACCGGCCATCTCGACCTAAGTTTTCACTTCCTCCCGATCGTTCATCCTTTCGTGTTTGCTTTAATGACAATAAACTGATGGCTTTAAAGACAAACAAGGATAGTTGCCATTGAATTGGTAACTTCCTTTTCTTTTTTACATCGAAAAAGAAAAACTTATTTTTGCTTTGTTTGGTTGCCCAGTAAATAAAGCAAAATCTCAAAGAAAAGCATGTTCTTTTCCTCCTTGTGCTTCTATCAACTACCTACCTGCAGAATGCAACAAACATACAGAAAAAAAAAAACATAGATTACTTCAGTCAAATTACCATATTGCCATAGATTAATAAGTTCAATCAATTATATTTTTTTTTCTGTACCTTCTTATTAATATTTGTGAAAACTTAACCCCACTTATTTTTCCATTGAATCATTTTACAATTGCTATATGTAAAAAAAAAAATGAAAATTTATTTTTAACAGTAACTCATTTTATATTTTTTTTATAAGTAAAAAAAGAAGAAGTCAATTTAGGAGTTTATTTTTGTTTATTGATTCACATAATTTATTATAGTCCGTGTAATAGAAAACTAAACTACAAATATTAAAACATATCTCCCCTTTGTATAATTTCTGGTAACTGATCCAATAAATCAAATCACATCTATGATCATCATCTTCTTCTTTTCTTGTTTATCTACCTTGTTCTTCTATCAAATATATCATATTACGACAAGTTTTTGTCAAATGTGCATGATAGATGAAGTAATTGACCATATTCAATTTCCATACTTGTGTATTTTTTTACAGGATCCGCCTCGACTACTCCTGTTATAGTACGAGTGTATATCAGCACATATTGCTAGTTCTTATGAACTTGGTAAGCTAACTCTTATAATTTGCTTTTTTTAATCATGAATTTATCACACCTTCAATAAGACGGTAGAATTTTTTTTTTTTTTTTTTTTTGAGTTAGAAGGGAGATTTTAATTGTTAAATAAATGCACAATATGTTATCGGAACTGATTTGAATGAGTGCGTGGCTGCATTTTGCATTCAATCTTCGAATTTAGTGATTACTTATCTATTGAAGTTCATTCTTTTGTTATTGATTTTCAGATTTGGCTACTCGTCTTCCTCCACCTAAGGATCTTGTGAAGTATGCAGAGAGCTGCATGTACAACCCTGTCTACCAAACCTACCGGTGAAAACGGGACCAAATTTCGCTAGTATCGGACGTTTTGGAGTCTACATTACACTCAATCAGATGGTTTTTTTTTTCTTTTTCTTTTTAAAATTTTCTTCCACCTACCCGAATCGTCTGGCCGGTCCTGTAAGTTATTAGGTGGGCGAGAAGAAGCAATGGTGGTGGGTGCTAGTAGTTGGATCAAACAAGTCATAAAATATATAGCATGAAAAATGTTGTTTTAGAGTACTTCAGATTTTTTTATACATGCAATCAAGTTGCAATTATAAAAAAGTTGATTATCTTTGAAAGTTTTGTTGTAGTTGGTGATCAGTAATTTCTGAAACTCTCAAATGTGCAAAATATTTGCAGTGTGACTAGTAGAATTTGATGTACTCAACTCACATTTATTTATTTATTTAATATGAATGTAAAAGAAATTGGCCCGATATAAGATGAATTGCAAGTTTAGACTTTAAAGCGTATTGGTATAATAATAATAAGGTATAATTTCACATAAGTCTTACATTTTTGGTGATTTGTCACATTTATAAATATATTTCCAAATTCATCACTTTAGTTCTAACTTTTTCCAAAACTCATCACTTTAGTCCATTTGACCAAAAATGTGAAAGTCAACTATTTTAAAACCTGTAAAAGTACACGTTTACCCTTATTACTATTTAATTTGGCTAAAATGATTATCTTAGTTTTAAATTAAAAAGAAAAACAATAAAATTCTCAATAATAAAATCTTAAATAAATATATTACAAAAAAACTTAAATAAATAATTAAAAAATCCTTTAATTTTTTCTTATTTTGTATTTTTTTTCATAATGTGTTTTTGTTTAGCTAAAATGATTATCTTAGCTTTAAATTAAAATGAAAAAATAAATAAAATTCTCAACAATTAAATCATAAATAAATAGTTTACAAAAAAAATGAAAAAAAATCATTTAAAGCTAAGATGATCATTTTAGCTAAATAAATATTCATTATGACAAAAATACAAAAAAATAATTAATGGATTTTATTATTTTTATTTATTTAAGATTTTTTTTAATATATTTATTTAAGATTTTATTATTGAGAATTTTATCATTTTTAATTTTAATTTAAAGCTAATATAATCATTTTAGCTAAATTAAATAGTAATAAGGGCAAAAATGTACTTTCACAAGTTTTAAAATAGTTGACTTTCACATATTTTGTTAAATGAACTAAAGTGATGAGTTTTGAAAAAAGTTATGACTAAAGTGATGAATTTGAAAAGACATCTATAAAGGTGACAAATCACTAAAAAGATAGGACTTATGTGAAATTTTGCCTAATAATAATAAGGAACTTATTCGGAATGTATCTAATGAGTCTTGTCTATCATATGAAGAAATAATTAGATGAACCTACCTGAGGTTGCTTATTCACAAGCAGGTTTTTTGAAAATTGACTTACAATGTTGTCAAGTGTGTTAATTACTTCAAATAAGTTAATTTATTAATAAAGATTATTCACAAACAACTTTCTTAAAAACTGATTTAACAATACTATCAGTGTGTTAATTACTTCAGATAAGTCTACTGAAAAAGATTATTCAAAACAACTTTTTTAAAAACCTGAGACTTACAATGCTGTAATATGTTAGTTACTTCAAATATGACTACAGAAAAAGATTATTCATAAACAGTTTTCTCGAAAAATGACTTACAATGCTATCAATGTTTTAATTACTTCAAATGAGTCTATAAAAAAAATATTGTTCATAAACAATTTTCTCGAAAACCAACTTACAATGTTGTCGGTGTGTTAATTATTTCAAACAACAAGCAACTTTTTTGAAAACTGATTTACAATGCTACCAGTGTGTTAATTACTTCAAATAAGTTTATTGATAAAGATTATTCACAAATAGTTTTCTCGAAAACTAACTTACATTACTGTCAGTGTGTTAATTACTTCATATAAGTCTATTGAAAAATATTATTTAAAACAACTTTCTCGAAAACTGAGGTTTACAATGCTGTCAATGTGTTAATTACTTCAGATAAGTCTATAGAAAAAGATTATTCATAAACAGCTTTCTCAAAAACTGATTTATAATACTATCAGTGTTTTAATTACTTTCAGATAAGTCTACCTAAAAAGATTATTCATAAACAGCTTTCTTGAAAACCAACTTACAATGCTGTTAGAGTGTTAATTACTTCAAATAAGTCTACTGAAAAATATTATTTATAAACATCTTTCTCGAAAACTGACTTACAATGTTGTTAGTGTGTTAATTATTTCATTCAAGTTTATTGACAAAGATTATTGAATGTGATAATTACTTCAATTTCTTGAAAACTAACTTATAATTCAATGCGTTAATTACTTCAAATAAGATCTAGGTAATTATTTTTTACCAGCATGCATGCTTTTAGTGCGTTAATTACCTTAGATAGATTTCGCGTAATTACTTCTTATATGAATTCAATAATTCATATATTGAATTCATATAATGTCCTTTAAAACTCTTATGCTACAATGTCCTTTTTTATTTCCTCCTTGAAGGAGCAATCAAATACAATTCCTAAAATAAAATCTATAGGACAATAATTATACCCTTTATCACTTGATCCATCATCCAAATTTTCATAGGATCGAAACAGGTGGATTATGTTCCCCATAAAGTTGTATACTAATAAGTCAAGTCTAATGCTACATAGTGATTCTTATAGTAAAATCGTAGGATCATTACTCGTGAATTCATTTCCTTAGAAAGTTGTACACTAACCTTACAGACAATAGTAAAACCGTATACATATTGAACTTTATAGTAAAATCGTATAATTTATTACGAGTTTTATGAATCACGGAACTGATACTTAAAGGATATCTTAAAAATAAAAAATAAAAGCTTGTTATTTTTGGCAGTTGATTCAGCAATCGCCCTATTTTGATATGATTAGTACTGATTTCATTTCTTTAAAAAAAAATACAGATTTTATGATTGAATAAGAGTTCATATTAGATAGAAATAAGATTCTTGGGCCTAATTTGGCCCATGATATCTAACAAGTCCATCTCAGAACTGGCCCAATAAGCCCTAAACAGTGATCATTTCTCATTTTGATCTCCAGTTCATGTTATTTGTTCACGTTATTTATTTATTTTTCTCTTTTGAATTTTGATTGACCTCAACGGTTTGAAAGTTTTTAATAAGTAAAAGAAATACACCTAGGGTTTTTGTTTGTTTGTTTGTTTGTTTGTTTTTTCAAATTAAGTTTTAATTTCACTTAACACTTTTTTTTAAAATAGTAATTCCAAATAACTGATATTGCAAGGTTATAAATGCACAACAACAAAAAAAAAAACCTCTCAACATCTATTAAAACATGTCAAGAAAGAAAAAACAAACAATTTAGGAAGTCGTAAATATTAAGATGTATTGAGATCTTTATCAACTTAAAATCTATTGAGATTTAAGAAAAAAAAAACATACAAACACGGCCACTGTCAAGAGTATAATAAGGTATTTTCCCACTTTAATGTTCTTTCTTCCAATCCTACACTTTTTTTTACTTCATAAATTTGTGCCTTCGAGATTGTTTTCACAACAGTATGTATGCAACTATGCATAAGTAGTTTTGGACATAAGTAAAAGGTTGTTGTTTCCTTCAATATTGATTATAAACCATTTATAAAATGTTCAATTTTTTTTTTTTTTTTTGTAATATCAAATAAAAATACTCTTAACATAGGAACATTGATTTGTTTCAAAATTGTGTTTAAAATTGCTACTATTGACATAGCTTCTTGTGCTATGATAATTATGTCGAATCAAATTTTATATTTGTGGTCTGGATATCAAGTTTTTTTTTCATAATTAAGAAGCTTTTTGTTCATTTATATCATGTTTATAATATTTTATTGTTTTAGATGAGGTGAGGTTGACCTGGTGGTTTGCTCCCACATCTACACAAGCTGTGTATTCTACTATATCCCCTCTTCAAATATTGAATTATTGTAATATTTAAAAAAAACCGTTTTGGAAAAAAAGAAGTTTTTTTTAGATCAAGCATTACAAATTACATTTTTTTTAAATCTATAAAATTATTGAGAAATACTTTCGTAAAGTAATATATTGAATATTTATCGTATACTTTTTTTTCTATTTTTTGAAATGGATATTTATCGTATACTTATTAAGAAAATAATTCAATTATTTTTTTATCTATTTTTTTAATCTGATATCAGTGCATTGAATGTGTGTCATAGATTATGGATAAACACTGACAAATGCATACAGACTGGAATACGCACTGATGTGAAATTTTTCAATATATATAACCACTCAAAAAGCACACTATTTCTATTTTTATTTATGAGTTATGACTGAATTAATCCCTTAAAAAAATAGTTTATACTTGTTTTCTTTTCAAAAACACATAATTCCAAGGGTGCGTTTGGTACGTGGTACAAGACAGGACAACGTGAGACAGTTTTCTCTTGTCCATCGTTTGGTACGACATTAGCATGGGACAGCACGGGACAATGTGGGACAAAAATTGGGAAAAACTGTCTCATCTCAGACCATGGTACTACTTGTCCCATGGCATGGGACAAATGTCAAAAAGACCAATTTACCCTTCACATGTTCAAAAAATTACAATCATGTCCAATGTATTATATATATATATATATATATTATATTATATTTATAATAGATATATATATATTATAATTACATATATATATAATATATATTATATATATAATATTATTTATAATAATATTAATATATCATATATATATTATAATCTTTAAGATATTATAATATATATATATAATATCAAACATTATTATTATATATATATGATAAATATATATATATATATATATATATTAATACATAATATATATGATATGTATATATCATATTATTATATATTATATATATTATTATATATTAATATATAATTATAATAATATATATTATAATATTTATTATATATAAATATTAATATTATACCTATATATATTATTACCTATACAATAATATATTATTGTATATGTAATATATGTAATATAATAATAATAATATAATAATTAATATATCATATATATATATTATCTTATATAATAATATTTAATATATCATATATATAATATTATTGTATCATATTATTATATATTATATATATTATTATATATTAATATTATATATTAATATATAATATTATAATGTATATTATTATATATAAGGAGGGCACTCTGGTAATTTGAACCTCTTGTCCAGTCATGTCCCAGCCATACCAAACGCATAATAGTACAGTCCATAGTTCTGTCCCAGACATTCCAAACACAATACAGAGCAACTCTCCAGTCCAGTTCAGTCCCACGTTGTCATGTCCCGTACCCGTACCAAACGCACCCCAAATGCTTTTCGAATCCCAAAAAAGCAGACTCCTCAAGCCCTCATCTGTGGCCGGGAGTACACACTTAACGATTATTGAAGTAGAAAAGAAATGTAATAAATTTTTAGTTTATATAATTACATCAAATGATTATAACACCACTTAAGTTTTTGCAAAATATGAGTACTATATATGTAAGTTCATTAATGTAGGGGTGAATTCATAAAGAGCCAAAAAATTTATGAGTTTATTGTTTTTAGCCACAAATTTATTTTTTATTGATTTCGTCACTTTTTACCACTTTTGGACAGAAAATCCCCTAAATTTGAATTTTGAAAAAAAAGAAGAAGAGTAAATGCATGGTAAAAACGAGTTATAGGTATCGATTGTTTTTGTTAGGGTTACAATAATATCAAGTAAAAAAATAAGAAAGAGAGAGAAAGGAACAGAAGCTGCCGCTCGCCGTCGCTGGAACCTTTTTCGCCGACGCTGTCGTTCCTGCTTGTCGTCGTCGCGCATCTCTCGCGCACACCTCTGTTGGCCGTCTCGCTCCTCCCGCCGTCGAACACATCTCGCCGTCGCACACCTCTGCTGGCCGTCGCCCACCTCTCGCTGTCTAACACAACTCGCCGTCGCACACCTCTGCTGGCCGTCGCGCACCTCTCGCCGTTGCACACCTCTGCTCGCTCGTCTCAGGTCTGGTAGCCGTCGCACACCTCTAGTCTCAGGGCTGTTAATTTTGCAAACTCTTGTGTTTGGAGTTTGATTTGTGTTTGATTTGCCATTCTGTATCCCATATTTCCTAGTGCTGTAAATATGGGCCGGGCCTGGAGGGCCCGGTCCGGCCGGCCTGCCAAGGATGGCGGGCCGTGCCTGGCACGGCCCCCATTCTTGGCACGTGCCGGGTCAGGGTTCCAGGCACGGCGTGCCAAGCCCAACGGCCGGCACGCGTGCCGGCACGGCGTGCCGACCGTTGGGCCCGCGGAATTCGTTTTTTTTTTTTTTTTTTTTTATTATTATTTAAGTATATAATGGTATTTTTTTTTAAAATAACTGTTGGCTGACGTCATGGCTGACGTCAGCCAACGGTTATTTTAAAAAAAAACAATAAAAATTACAATTTGCCTCCTCAACTCTTGTGTTTTATATTTTTACCCACTTTTCTAATTTTTCTATAAATACTCCCACACATTCCACTTTTCATTCATTTTCTCTAATTCTCTCAATCTCTCCATTCTCAAACTCTCTATACAATTTCAATTATTCTTAATTTCATTCTTACTCTCTCTCTCTCTACTATTCTACACTACTAATATACTATTATAATATTTTATTAGTAATTTACTATTATTCTCTAATCTCTCCACCAAGACATCAAAGTTCAAACTTCAAAGGTACATTTTTATTTAAGTGTTATATTTTAAATT
This sequence comes from Dipteronia sinensis, assembly GCA_033220585.1. Classification (NCBI taxonomy): domain Eukaryota; kingdom Viridiplantae; phylum Streptophyta; class Magnoliopsida; order Sapindales; family Sapindaceae; genus Dipteronia; species Dipteronia sinensis. The sequence goes on from CM065639.1 coordinate 61,446,281, forward strand.
TAATATGTTTGTTTAGTTAGTAAATTTATCATTTTATGTTTATATCAGTTATTAATTTTATTTATTTAGTAAATTTATCATTTTTATGTGTAGGGGTTAATTTTTATTTTTATTTTTAGTAAATTAATCATTTTATGTGTATGAGTTAATTTTAATATATTGTTTTAGTAAAATAATCATTTTATGTGTAGGAGTTAATTTTAATATATTGTTTTAGTAAAAAAAAATCATTTTTATGTGTAGGGTTTAATTTTAATATATTTTTTTAGTAAAAAAATCATTTTATTTGTAGTAGTTAATTTTAATATATTTTGTTTGTAAAATAATCATTTTATGTGTAGGAGTTCATTTTAATATATTGTTTTAGTTAAAAAAAATCATTTTATGTGTAGGAGTTAATTTTAATATATTTTTTTAGTAAATTAATAATTTTTATGTGTAGGAGTTAATTTTAATATATTGTTTTAGTAAAATAATCATTTTATGTGTAGGAGTTAATTTTAATATATTGTTTTAGTAAAATAATCATTTTATGTGTAGGAGTTAATTTTAATATATTGTTTTAGTAAAGAAAATCATTTTTATGTGTAGGAGTTAATTTTAATATATTTCTTTAGTAAATTAATCATTTTATGTGTAGGAGTTAATTTTAATATATTGTTTTAGTAAAATAATCATTTTATGTGTAGGAGTTAATTTTAATATATTGTTTTAGTAAAAAAAAATCATTTTTATGTGTAGGAGTTAATTTTAATATATTTTTTTAGTAAATTAATCATTTTATATGTAGGAGTTAATTTTAATATATTGTTTTAGTAAAATAATCATTTTATGTGTAGGAGTTAATTTTAATATATTGTTTTAGTAAAAAAAAATCATTTTTATGTGTAGGAGTTAATTTTAATATATTGTTTTAGTAAATTAATCATTTTATGTGTAGGAGTTAATTTTAATATATTGTTTTAGTAAATTAATCATTTTATGTGTAGGAGTTAATTTTAATATATATTTTTAGTAAAATAATCATTGTATATGTAGGAGTTAATTTTAATGACCTAAACTTTTTTTTTTAGGAAATGGATCTCACCCATCCTTATTTTCCAGACGGTCTAAACATGCTGAACGATGATTTTGATCTCTCCGGACCGGCAGAAACCGGAGCGGGACCTTCTGGTTCCGGCGCCACACCGACATCACGTACCAAATCTAAGAGGTTAACATCAGACGTATGGCAGTGTTTTGACGTAGTAGAAATGACACTTCCAGACGGTACGGTCGGCCCCAGAGTCAAATGTAAGTTTTGTCCTAAGAACTATACCACTACTAAGGGTGGAACCGGTCATTTGAGAAGACATATGCAAAAATGCATGCCCAAACACGTACATGTACCCAATACAACCCAGACACAACTGCAACGGCACCCAGACGGGTCGGTTACGACGTGGCATTACGACGCCGCACATGCTAGAGAATGTTTGGCACGATACATTGCACAAACTGATCAACCTATTAATTTCGGTGACTGTGTTTTTTTTCAAGAATTTATCACATCTGTATTTTGCCCCCAAATGCAAATTGTTTCTAGAACCACCACTAGGAACAATTTGATAAAAATGTTTAAAACCCAACGAGATGACTTGACGGCTGAATTACAGCATCTAACTGTCTCAATTGCATTAACTTCCGATATTTGGAACGCATGTTCCAAACAGGACTATTTATGTGTCACAGGACACTATTTAGACTCTGAATGTAGGATACAAAAAAAAAATTCTTGATTTTCGTCCTATGGATTTTGCACATACCGCAGACAATATTTTTGCTGTCATTCTTTCTGTTTTAGAAACTTATGACATAACTCATCGCATCCTCTCTATCACATTAGATAATACATCGGCAAATACTAAGTCTATTGCATTGTTTACTGAAAGAAACATCCCGCAAGCTGGGGGTTATTTCTTCCACCAGCGTTGTGCATGTCATATCATAAATTTAGTTGTACAGTCTGGTTTGAAGAAAGTAAGCAATCGTATAGAACGCATCATAGATGCCATTTCTTGGATCGGTAGCTCTAATCCAAGATTTCAAGAATTTGGCAGACACTGTACATTAAACGGTCTACGACCCCGACGATTCCAAACTGATATGCCGGTAAGGTGGAACTCTACTTACTTAATGCTGAAAAATTGTTTGGAATATGATACAACTATTTCAGGTTTTTATAACATGAAATTGGCCGAAAGTGGTTGTCCACCTGTTCAATCACTGACATCAGACGATTGGTATGTGGCAAAGATTTTTGTTGAATTTTTACAGGTTTTTTACAATGCCACTGTAACCCTTTCTGGGGTCTACTACCCCACATCTTCCCAGGCAATCCATCAGATTGTGGAAATGTATGACATGTTAAACACTTATAGGGAAGATGACTTGCTTGGCGATGCAGTTGTTGCCATGGAGACCAAGTTTAAAAAATACTGGTCTGAAATGCATTTCCTTTATGCCTTAGGTGTTATAGTAGATCCTAGAATTAAATTAGCTGGTTTAGAATATTTGCTTGAGTTTACTGGTAATAAATTGTCAATAGATTATTCCGAACAGATTACTGACATTCGAAACAAGTTGTTCGAAGTTTTTAGTATTTATGAGCGCAGGTTTGGCGGCATTCACACGGAACCATCACCAGAACCGGACAGACAACCGTTGCCGACAAGTTGGAGCATTCTCAAACGCCGGAAAAAAGACAAATCAGCAAGTTCTTCTTCTTCAACTACACGATCTGCTGCATCTTCTGGTGCCGAACTGAATAGGTTCCTTGAAGCACAGTTTGATGCCGACGAAAACACGGAGAATTTTGATCTGTTGTTATGGTGGAAGACCTATAGCTACAGGTATCCGGTCTTGTCACACTTAGCACGTGACATACTGGTTATCCCCGTGTCCACTGTGTCTTCAGAACATGCATTCAGCACGAGTGGACGAATTATTGAACCAAGAAGAAATTGTTTGACTCCAGAGATGGTGGAGGTATTAATATGCATTCGGGATTGGGAGCATGCTCGAAAGAGGATGCAAAATGAAACGGTAGATGAACAATTTATTCAAAATTTCTCCAATTTATATGTCGATGAGGGTTCCGGCAGTAACCAGGTCCAGAACTAGGTTGTACATGTACATTTACTTGTAATACGATTGCACTCTTTTTCCCTTACCAAGTTTTTATCCCACTGGGTTTTCTTGGTAAGGTTTTTAATGAGGCAATCATATAAATATGTAATACTGAAAGTCCGAAATAAATAAAGAATTCTTCATTTCATATTTTTATCTATTTTTTTTCTTTTTATGTTTTATCTTTATTTATTTTTGAATTAATTCATTAAATAAATAAAAAATGTATCTATATCTATTATTAACTTATTATAAACATTTTTTTTATTATACAAAAATAATAATATATAAAAAAATTTAAAAATATATATATATATATATATGGCCGGCCCATTTTGGCCCACGTGCCGGCACGGCACGGGCCACGCTGCACGGCCACGGAAGGGCCGTGCCGGGCCCCTATTGTAGGAAAACGGGGCCGTGCCTGGCCACGGCCCGCCAAAGGTGGCGTGCAGTGCCCAGGCAACGGCCCGTTTTCCTAACGGGCCGGGTGGCCATGTGCCGATGTGGGCCGGGCCGGCCCCCTTTTACACCATTAATATTTCCCATGGATTTGTGTTTGATTTGCTATTCTGTATCCCAAACTCTTTATTTTTATATCTTTCTTTCATTCTAACTCGCCATTTTTTTCTTCTGTTTTTGGATGTGCCCACTGCCCAGTGTCAAATTTCCATTTTTGTTTAATGAGATTTTCTTGTTTTGTTGATTTATGATGATGAGATAACTTGCAACTTGTTTGTATTGACATGTAACTTTTTTATACAGGCATGCAACTTGTTTGTACTGGCATGGAACTTTTTTATGCAACCATGTAACTTGTTTGTACTGATATGTAACTTGTTTATACTAGCATGTAACTTGTTTGTACTGGCATGCAACTTGAAATTACTGGCATGTAACTTTTTGATGTTGTCATGTAACTTGTTTGTACTTGCATGTAACTTGTTTGTACTAGCATGTATCTTTTTTGTATTGTCATGTAAGTTTAATAGACACTAATGCAATTATTTATGTGATTTTGTAGATGGAGAACATAAATTATGCGGATTTTCTTATCAAACCGAGGAGTTCGTGGATAAAACAATCTACCACCAACTTATATTGCAATTTGAATGGTCTCCCGGATATTGTAAAGTTTCTCCAAAAAGTTGGAGAATTACAAGAGTTGCGGAAGACCTGTTTTGGGCACCTACTTGGTATCCCTAAAGAGTTGACATTTTCTGCCGGCGTACTTCATAACTTGCTATTGAGGCAGATAGATGTACCTGGTGTGACCGGGGCAAATGAGTTACACTTTTTAGTTGGTGGTAAAATGGCGAAGTTCTCACAAAAGGAGTTTTGTTTGGTTACGGGGCTACAATTTGGGGTGATGTCGGACATATTCTTGCAACCGTATGCTGCCACTAAAGATGGGATCCATGTTAGGTATTTTGAGAATGATGAGAATATACAACTTACAGACGTATGGGAAAGGTTTCTGGCTGGAGGATTTGATCAACCAAAGGATGGTCTGAAGATGATCCTAGTATTGATTGCGAACAACGTGTTGTTCAGTCAAGACCTTAGGAGGAAAGTCACATTATGGCTTTTTAAAATGGTGGAGGATTTAGAAGCCTTCAATTCTTTTCTATGGGGGAGTTATGTCTATATGATGACAATCCACTACCTACTACAAGGATTTCGGTCCGCAAATGCACCATTGAAGCACATCGCGCACTATAACTTGTACGGCTTCCCTTGGGCATTAGAGGTGAGATTTCAAATATTATAATAATGCATTTCTCCATAAATTGATTTCTGAAGTTAAAATATTTGAAATTTGTTAAAATTGTAGATATGGGCAATGGAAGCTTTCGGGTCGTTGATTGATTTGGTGGGGAAAAACTTAGGCCATAGACATCCTCGTTTGAAGAATTGGAGAATATTTAAGAGGCCTCACGATTTCTTTGGGAAATTTGCAAAGTATGAAAAAGAAGTGACAGATGGAAAGGTTAGCTTTTCTTTCCCAATTTTAATGAATACTAACTGGCATGTAACTTCAATTTGCACTGGCATGTATCTTCAAATTGTACTAGCATGTAACTTTTGGCATGTAACAATACTGGAATCGATTTTGGAACTATTGTGTCAACTGTGAAAGTTGTATTTGCACTGGCATGTAACTTGAATTTGCACCGGCATGTAACTTCTGGCATGTAACAATACTGGAATCAATTTTGGATCCAGTGTCAACTGTGAAATCTTTTCTAACTGGCATGTAACTTCATATTGAACTGGCATATCACTTCAAATTGCACTAGCATGTAACTTGTGGCATGTAACAATACTGGAATCAATTTTGGACCTATTGTCAACTGTGAAATCTTTTCTATCTGGCATGTAACTTCAAATTGCAGTGGCATGTAACTTCAAATTCAAACATCATTGCTAAGATATACTTAATAAACTACAACACAATATATAATATTCCACCCATACATATAAGAATTACAACATCATTGCTAATACCTAAGTTGTACCACCAACTTCCGATGGTAATGCACATTTCTGTGAATTGTGGCCTTCTTCTCCACATTTCCTACACTTGTACGGTCTATGTGGTCGCTTCGATGTTGCAGAAGTTACAGATGTTGCAGAAGTTGTAGATGTTGCAGATGGATATGGTTGAGGAGCCTGACATGGTTGAGCATTCTTACAATTCTGTCGATTGTGACCAGATTTTTTACAAATCGTACAATTTCTGGTCTTTCTATTTCCATGTTCCCCGACAGATTTAAATTTCATCTTTTTTGGCCTTCCAGCTTACGCACGAAAAGGAGGCGGATGAACAACCTTTGATCGCACATCTTGAGGAATATTCCAATCACTAGGATGCCCAACCGAGAAGATTTTCCCGGAATATGCTTCAAGCCAACTAGTAGTTTTGTAGCAATCCCCACAGAAATCTTGCAAAGGCTTCTTCGCGTACCTACAAAATTAAAAATTATGAGTAATTAAATAAATCACAATTGTTAAGAAGGTAAGATAAAATGGAACAAGAGGATAATAACCTTATTACAGCTAATGTATGACGACATGACAATTTATCAACTTGAAATTTCGTACAGCTACAAGTCTTTTCAGAAAGGTTCACCAAACCATATTTATTTCCATCCTTCACACTGAAGTTAACCAAACCAATTTGACGAACCGTGTACTTTTTTGAATCTTTATTTCTTTCTTTTATTAATTCTGTGGCCCATGGAGTCAAATGTGTCCGGGTATTTTCAGCCTTTATACGGCGCTTATAAAACCATTTTTGGAGCATCTCTCTAATAAACTCAACCATGGTTGTCATTGGCATTTGGCGAGCATGTACCAAACATGAGTTCATCGACTCGGCAATGCTTGAGGTCATCAACCGATAACGCGTAATAGGAGAGTAAGCACGAGACCACCTTTCGGGCCCAACAGTCATTAACTCTTCGAATGCTACCCTATTAACCTTCATCATCTCCAACATCACTTCCTTGAAATCAGATTTCCGGTAAGCCTTCCATGCTTGTTTGAAAAGAAGACTCACATCTTTCCTTTTGTAATCATTTTTGATGTTTTGAGCCATGTGAAACACACAATATCCATGCGGTACGTTAGGGTACACTTTCTCCATTGCAGCCTTGATCCCGAGGTGTCGGTCTGATATGATCATGCAATCCTCAGGACTACCAATAGCATTTTTAAGCTCATTTAAAAACCAACTCCATGACATTTCATCTTCAACGTCGCCAAAGCCATATGCCAAAGGAAAAACCTGATTGTTTGCATCCAGACATATAGCTACAAACATAATACCAGAAAATTTACCCTTCAAATGAGTACCATCAATGGCAATAACCGGCCGAATCACAGTCTGAAATCCATGAAGTGATGCAGCATGAGCGATGAACATATATTCAAACTGATTTGCAACATTTGTCTTAGTTGCAGTAATAGTCCCTGGATTTATTTCTTTCAATCGATGACAGTAAGCAGGCAACAGTTTGAATGATTCTTCAGGAGGACCAAAAACAGATGCCTTTGCATGATCCTTTGCCCTCCAAGCCTTTGTATACAACAAATGAAGTCCATGTTCCACTTGCATTTCGACCATGATGTCTTTGGGTTTTAGAGAGTGGCCGTGTAATTGTAACTTTGGTGCTAATAGTTCGCCGACAGTCCAAGAATTTGCTTGTCGAAGTCGTGCGTGGAACCCATCGATGTTGCAAGTATGATCCTTCAGGAACATTCGAACCACCCAATATTCTTCTTTTTGCATCTTAAATGCACGTAATTGAAATTCACACTCGCCATCCTTACATTCGGCCGCATAACGTGTCTTGCTAGATATTCTAATCCGGAATTCAAATTGTTCCTTCAAAGCATACATATGCAACGTTCGCTTAAGATCTTTCTTGCATTGAAATATTTTACCCTTGTATAACCGGCCACCATCTGAAATTGATTCCTCCGTGCTAATGGGTTCGAACGAATACCATTCAGATCCAGGAATAATCCAAGCTCTTGGGGAAGCATGTTCACAACTTTGATCAATACCGTCACCCAATCCATCCTTTCGAAAGGAATCACCGCTAAATGTAGCAAAACCCGATGGACCAGCACATCTATGTCCTCCAACACTCCCGAAACCGGAACCCACACTATGATTGCAATCTTCATCTTCGTGACTACCTCCTTCAATGTCTGGTATCGAGCTATCATCCCTATTATCGGTGTCCGACGACTGACTATTCTCTTCATCATCAATGGTTTCATCATTACATACAATTGGGTCTAATATTGGAATGGACCCACATGCTGCCAGTTGCTGGAGAAACCCACCATACACAGGTTGTGGAGTAGGTAGGTTACATTGTTGAAGAAACGTTGACTGTACTAGGTTGTCATCTTCCTCCAATATAGTATCATTCTACACACAATGTGTTGCTACCTTCTTCGAAATAGTAACATAAACCTCAGGTAATAGCTTATCTTCATCCATCATACATGACACGTCTTTGTCATTCTCAATTCTCGGACGAGCAGTACCAGTAGTCGTAAAGGCCAACGAGCATAATTCTAGGGTAGACTTATCAACATCAACTTTGGCAACATCTTGTACCAACTTCACCAAGCCATCATAAGTCAAATCGATAGGAACATGGACCCACTTTGTCATACCACCCTCGTAACAATTGCCCACCCAACTTCCACCGTGATGGATGACCAATTTCTTTGCACCCATATTCTTGTATGTAAAGTATTTACATGAAACATTTAAACTAGCTAGGAACTGAAATGTAACAAAACAATAACTGATGGCATGTAACTTCAAAAATAACAAACTGACATGTAACTTAGAAATAAATTATCATGTAAAGTCTACAATAATAAGCATGTAACATGGGTACCAAAAATTACAACTGACATGTAACCTACAAATACACTAGCATGTAACTTTAAAATAAACTGGCATGTAACTTACAAATACACTATCATGTAACTTACAAATACACTAGCATGTAACTTTAAAATAAACCGGCATGTAACTTTAACATAAACTGACATGTAACCTGGGAGCAAAATATCACAGTAGCTGGTTTCACTCTAAACTTACAAATACACTATCATGTAACTTACAAATAAACTGGCATGTAACTTACAAATACACTATCATGTAACTTACAAATACACTAGCATGTAACCTGGGAACAAAATATCACAGTAGCTTGTTTCACTCTAAATCGAAACCGATCTCTTTATCTTCATACCAAACATTATGATCCTTGTAAAAAACAAGTGGGTAAGAGATACATACAGTTGAAAAACGTCGTTTGGCTTCGGATGGTGTTTCTTCTTCACGGTGGTTGTCTTCTTCACGGCTTCAGCTTCCCCAAAAACTTTCAGCTGTCTTCAGCTTCCCCAGAAACTTTCGTTGCCCAGAAATTTCTTTGCCACTTCGTCTTGCCCAGATTGAAGATTTCGTGAGAGAGAGAGAGCTCAAAAATTTGATCCTTACAAATTTCGTGAGCGAGAGATAGAGCTCAAAAATTCCGTGTGTGTGTGTGTGTGTGAGAGAGAGAGAGAGAGAGAGAGAGAGAGAGAGAGAAATTTCGTGTGAGAGAGCTTAAAAATGGAGGGATTTGGAAATAAGAGAGCAAAATTTTGGGGGGAAATATTGAAGGAAGTAAAGACAAAAGAAGGGTATATTTGGAAGTTCAAGCCTAAAAATGATAAGTGTAATCAAAAATATATGTTTGGCTAAAAATAATAAACTCATAAATTTCCTCTTCATTAATTCCTTGTATAAATCATATGAGGTAGTGATTACACGAGGAATTCAATTTTTCTTGCAACTTTCATGACAGAGATATGTTGTCATGTTGAACTGTTATTGTCATTGAAGAACATATTTATTATTAAGTAAAAATGAAATAAGACAATTTTAGCACATGAAAAATAGGACAATATATTGTCATTAAAGCGAACACGAAAGGAAGAAAGATCAGGAGGAAGTGAAAGCTGAGGTGGAGACGGCCGGTGACCTTGATAAGATGCAGAGGAGGAACCTTAGGTGGAGGAGACCGATGGCTCTGACGACAAACAACTCCTTGCTCCTTGTTTGTCCTCAAAGCCATCAGTTTCCTCCACCTCAAGTTCAACTGATGGCTTTGACGACAAACAAAGACAGTTGCGATTAAGCATTGATAACTTTTTTTTTTTTACATCAAAAAAGAAAATCTTCTTTTTGTTTTGTTTGGTTGTCCAGAAAATAGAGCAAAATCTCAAGGGAATACATGTTTTTTCTTTCTTGTGGTGCTTCTATCAACTACCTGCAAAATGCAACAAGCATAAAGAAAAAATATATAGATTACTTCACAGACAAATTACAATACTGCCATAGATTAAGTTCAATCAATTCAATTTTCTTCCTTCTCTTTACCTTCTTATTATATTTGTGAAAACTTAAACCCCACCCATTTTTCCGATAATTATCAATATATCCAGAAGTATTCTTGTTTAAAAAATAATATCATGACAACGAATCATTTTACGATTGCTTTTTTATTTAAGCTATGTTTGGGATTGCTTTACTTAAAAGATAATCCGTTTATAGCTTAACTTTTAAAAAAATCAGCTTAACAAAAAAATGGGTAAGTGTTTGGTAAACTAAATTTTAAAATTGCTTTGCTTTTAAAAATGTAGAAAATGTATTTGATGAAATGACAAAAATAGACATCATTTTAGTAATGTATTTGTACTAACAACGCCATGCAATTGTAAAATGATATTTTTGGGCTTTTAAAAAAAAATATAGTTGTAGTGAGAATGGGCTCTTTGCATACCAGAGGCCCAAACAAAACCCGACCCGTGACTTCAACCCGGTTTCCTTGAACCCTACCCGCTGCCGCCGCCCACGCCTAACCGATGTTCAACCTTGCACAGGCGCGCCACTCATCCTGTGCCGTCGCTCGTCCCGTGCCGCCGCTCTTCCCGTCTCCGTCAGCCGTCATCGACCTCTGTTTTCTCGGCCGATTACTCTGTTTTCGCGATGGTCTTTTTGGCGCTGCTTTGTGCGCATTCGACGTCGCCGGGGGAGATAGATGCATTCTCCGGCACTGGAGGAGGCGAGATGCTATTTCGGATTCTATGGCGTCTCCGTCGACGACCAACGGTGGCCATCACGGCAGGTGGCAACCAACTGATCAGATTTTTTTTTTTGTAAATTTTATTATATTATTATTAAATATAAGGGTAATATTGTCTTTTAATTAAATAATGAGGGTATCGTAGACATTGCATAAGCAATAAGCTAGATTCTGCTTAAAAAAGCAACCCCCAACCAGCTTCTCAAAAGCTGATTATTGAAGGAGCAAATTAGAAAATAAGTTACTTTTGGGGAGTTTACCAAACACTCATTTACTCAAAACTTGACAAATAAGTAATTATTTATCAATTTTAAGCAATTCCAAACATAGCCTTAATTTTTAAAATCATAAACAGTAACTCATTTTATAATTTTTTTAATGTAAAAAAAAGTCAATTGAGGAGTTTATTTTTGTTGATTGATTCGCATCATATATTATAGTCCATGTAATAGAAAACTTACAAATATTAAAACTTATCTCACCTTTGTATAATTTATGATAAGTAATAATCCGAATAAATTAAATCAAATCACAAACCTTTAAGATCGTCATCTTCTTCTTTTAATTTTCTTCATTCCAATCCTACTTCACGTGTACCTCTACCTTGTTCTTCTTCTTCAACAACTTCAACCTGTACCTTTGTCAAATATATCATATTACAACAAGTTTTTGTCAAATGTGGAGAATACATGAAGTAATTGCTTTAATTTATAGGGAGAATAGTGAGATCTAAAAATCTAAAATCTATATCTAGAAAAATCTGTCAAATAATCCGAATATCTTTACTAAAAAAAGTGAAATCTTGAAAGCAAAACTTAGCATATTAATAATGAAACAATAACTCCATAAAAAATAATAATAATCAAACAATAATGCCACAAAACCGAAAATATTTGCCTAAAATTAACCCCATTTTCTATAGGTTCATACATGGGTTTCTATATAACACTCTCTCTCACATGTGAACAAGGTTGGCTTTTATTAGCCATCCATTTTTTTTTTTTGAGTTATGGTTTGGCAGAGCTCGGCCCAAGCCCATTATAGACGTTTATCAAAGACTCTGATACCATATTCAATTTCCATACTTGTGTATTTTTTTATGCCATCCGCTAGACTACTCCTGTTATGAGTATGAGTGTATTCAGCACATATTGCTGCCAAAGTAGCTGCTAAATCTTATGAACTCGATCGGTAAGCGAGCTCTTATAATTTTTGCCTTTTTTAATCGTGAGTTTATCACTGTCAATAAGAAAGGAGATTCTAATTATTACCCAATATGTTATCGGAACTGATTTGAATCCTTGTGCGTGGCAGCGTTTGTATCCAATCTTCGAATTTAGTGATTACTAACAATTGAAGTTCATTATTTTGTTATTGATTTACATGTTTGGCTAGTCGTCTTCCTCCACCAAAGGATCTTGTGAGTTGTGAAGTATGCTGAGAGCTACATGCATGTACATTACTCGTGAAAACGGGACCAAAATTCGCTAGCATTGCTGCTTTGGAGTCTACATTACTCTCAATCAGATGTTTTTTCATTTTCTTTTTCAAATTTTCTTCCTCCTCCCCGGATCTTCTGGACGGTGTCCTGTAAGTTATTGGGTGGGTAAGAAGAAGCAATAGTGGTGGATGCTAGTGGCATGAAAATGTTGTTTTAGACATCAATTTTTTTTATACATGCAATCAAGTTGAAGTTATAAAAAAGTGAAGTATCTTTGAAAGTTTTTGTTGTAGTTGGTGATCAGTATTTTCCTGTACTCTCAAATGTGCAATATTTGCAGTGTGACTAGTAGAATTTGATGTACTAAACTTATATTTATTTATTTTATCTCAAACTAAAGAAATTGGCCCAATATAATATGGGAAATTCAATTGCAATAAGTTTAGGACATCAAAGTGCATGTATTTGTAAGACTAATAATAATAATAAAGGAACTTAATCAGGGATATACTAAAGAGCCTTGCCTAACGCATGAAGAAATAAGGTTATTCACAAACAGAGTTTTATCAAAACTGACACACAATGTTATCTGTGTATTAATTACTTCAAATAAGTTTATTGGGAAAGATTATTCACAAACAACTTTTTTGAAAACTAACTTACAATACGGTCAATGAGTTAATTAATTTAAATAAGTTTATTGACAGATTATTATATCACTACTTTTTTCAAAAACTGACTTAGCAATGCTGTTAATGTGTTAATTACTTCAAATTAGTTTATTGGGAATGATTATTCACAAACAACTTTCTTGAAAACTGACTTACAAATCTGTCATTGAGTTAATTACTTCCAAAGTTCCAATAAGTTTACTGACAGATTATTTCTTATCGGTGTGTTAATTACTTCAAATAAGGTTCCTATAATCAAAAACATTTTTCTCGAGAACCGACTTATAAAGCTATTAATGAGTTAATTACTTCAATAAGTTTATTGACAGATCATTGCAACACAACTTTTTCTTGTCAGTGTGTAAATTACTTTTAATAAGTTTCCTATAATTACTTCTTATCAGCATACACAAATGCACTCTGTCAGTCAATGTGTTAATTACTTTAGAACCCTACTTACTTCAAGTTCCTTGTAATTACTTTTTTACTAACAATGTCTTTGAGTGTGTTAATTACTCCAAATAAATTTACTGACAGATTATTCACGATGTGTTAATTACTTTAAATATAACTGAGACATTTTAAAAAAAGTGTAATACTTCAAAACCTATGTGTTAATTACTCCAAATAAGTTTTATATAATTACATGCATCTGAGCCCTGATTATTTTAAGTAAGTTTAGAGAAATTACTTGTTACAAGGATGCACATTATCGGTGCGCTGTTTACTTTAAAAATCAGCTGTCAATGCGTTAAATACTTTAAATAAGTTTTGTGTAATTACTTCTTATATGAATTCAAAACACATAATATATTGGATTTATTGGTTTTCCAAAATGTGTATCAACTATAAACACTCATGTATTTAAGCAAAAATGTTATAATACAATACATTTAATAAATTAATTACTTATAATTCACAATATGATTAAATTTTATTTTATTTGTTATAATAAATTATCAAACATAACTTAAATAAATACCTTTAAAACTCTTTCGCTACAATGTCCTTTTTTATTTCCTCCTTGAAAGAGCAATCATATATAATTCCTAAAATAAAATCTTTAGGACTATAATTATACCCTTTTATTACTTGATCCGTCAACCAGTTTTTCATAGGGTCGTTACTGGTGGGGAACATGTTCCTCGACCCTCGTGAAGTTGTACATATTGACTAATGAATGTGAAGTCTAATGCTACACAGTGATTCTTATAGTAAAATCATAGGATCATTACTTGTGGATTCTATTCCTTGGAAAGTTATACACTAAACTATGATCCTCTATATTTGTGTTTTCTTTCAATTTACTATTGAGATAAATTTGTGACTGTTTTCGTTTTTGGTGATAAATAAAAAGTCAAATGTTATATAGTGATTCTTATAGACTATAATAAAATCGTATCCGTACTGAACCAAATAGTAAAATGTATGATTTATTACGAGTTTTATGAATCACAGAACAGATGCTCGAAGGATATCTTAAAAAAAAAAAAAACTTATTATTTATGGCAGTTGAATCAACTGTCGCACTATTTTGAGATGATTAGAACTGATTTAATTTATTTAAAAAAAATACTGATTTTATGATTGAAAAAGAGTTCATATTCGATAGAACTAAGATTCTTGGCCCGAATTTGGACCCATGTCATCTAGCAAGCGCATCTCAGAACTGGCCCAATAAACCCCAAACAGTGATCGTTTCTCATTTTGAACTTCATTTCATGTTTTTTTTTTTGGATCACTATGAATCATGTTTTTTGTTCACTTTATTTATTTATTTTTCTGTTTTGATTGACCACAACGGTTTGAAGAATTTTAATAAATAAAAGAATTACACCTACCCTTTTTTTCTTTTTCTTTTTTTCAAAATATGAGTACTATATTTGTAAGTTCATCAATTCCTTGTATAAACGATATGAGGTAATGATTACATGAGAAGTTCGATTTTTCTTGTAACTTTCATGACAGTGATATGTTGAACTGTTATTGTCATTGAAGTTGTAAAATTGAACTCGTTTATTATTAAGTAAAAAATAAATAAGACAATTTTAGCACATGAACAATAGAACAATATATTGACATTAAAGCGACCACAAAAGGACAAAAGATCAGGAGGAAGTGAAACCTGAGGTGGAGACGGCTGGTGACCGGTGATCCTACTGTGGAGGAGGAACTTGAGGTGGAAGAAACTGTGATGGCTCTGAAGTACGGTTGAAACAAAAAAAAAAAAGTTACCGATGCTCAATCACAACTGTCCTTGTTTGTCGCCGTCAGCTTCCTCCACCTCAAGTTCTGCTGATGGCTAATTTGATGACAAACAAGGACCGTTGTGATAGAGCATCGGTAACTCTGTTTTTTTTTTTATTACATCAAACAAGAGAAACTTCTTTTTGTTTTGTTTGGTTACCTAGAAAATAGAGCAAAATCTCAAAGACCAGCACTTTTTTTCAATTGAGGAGTTTATTTTTGTTGATTGATTCACGTAATATATTATAGTCCATGCAATAGAAAACTAAACTACAAATATTAAAACATATCTCACCTTTAATTGTATCCAAGTAACTAATCAAATTATCTCATCTTGTTCTTCTAACTTTAACCTAGACCTTTATCAAATATATTATATTACAACAAGTTTTTGTTAAATGTGCATGATAGATGAAGTAATCGACTTAATTTATAAGGAGAATTGTAGAAATTTAAAAATCTATATCATGAAAAATCCGCCAGATATTTATCTGAATATCTTTACTAAAAATAAGTTAAATCTTGAAGGTAAAATTTAGTACAGTAATAACGAAACAATAATATGTTAAAAAAATTAATAATAATGAAACAACAATGCTACGAAACCAAAAATATTAGCATAAAAATAACCCCGTCTTCTATATGAAAGATTTTTTGTTGTAGATGGTGATCGGTATTTTCTAGAACTCTCGACTGTGCAATATGTTTAGTGTGACAAGTAGAATTTGATATCTTTTCAAAAAAAAAGAGTAGAATTTGATATACTCAACTCAGATTTATCCATTTAATATGAAAGTAAAACAAATTGGCCCAATATAAAATGGGAAATTCAATTTCAAGTTTATAGTGTATTTGCAAAAAAAAAAAAAAAATGCTCAAGAGAAAGAAAGAGCATGTTGAAGGATGCATGTAAGTAGCCTCACCTATTATATGAATTGAAGAAAGAAATAATATACAGAACCTATACGTGGTTTACTTATTTATTTTGAGACCGGTAAGGTTTGCTTATGCACAATCAATTTTATTGAAAAACCAGAGTTTTGCTTAACAAAATCAGATTTTTCGAAAACGGAAAGGTTTACTTATACTATTTTTTTGAAAACTGACAAATTTCTAAAAACAACTTCGAATTTGCGTTCGATAATTGTTTTTCTTTTTTATTTTTAAAAAAAATAAAAAATAAAAAATAAAACTAGTGTTAACAGTTAAATATTTGAAAAACAAAAAAAAACTTGTTTTTCGTTTTTATTTTTTGTTTTTCAAAAAAATTAACAATAATTTTTTTTCTTTTTTCTTTTTTCTCTTCAACCATGACTTCTTCATGTTCTTCATCATCTTCTCTCTTCCCATCTTCATCTTCTTTCTTCCTTCTCTGTCGTGCCGCCGCTGATCAGCTCCAGTTCGCAGCCGATCAGGTCTGCTTTGCAGCTCGTCGCCGCCGATCTTCTTCAGCTGGTCTTCTAGACCACCGGCTGTCTCCCGCCCTACCCCTCCTCCATCCGCCGCCGCCACAGCTAATCCCATCATATTTTGTTCATCTTTTCCATTGAAGCCTACCATTTGACAAAGTGAAATTTGGTGGTGGAGATAAAATGATTTGGTAAGATGATGAATGTATGTGTGATTTTAATGGGTTTTTCATGGTTTTTTTTTTTTTTTTTTGTTGATCTTCTACAAGCACTTTATGCAATTTGGTGAAAAACTGGTGGTGATAAGTGACAGATCTTAGAAGTTGCTAGAATTGGTTTTTGCTTTTTTTTTTAGATGAAAAGAATAATGTGTGATAATTGCACAGATGGAGAAAAAAAAATAGAGATCGATGATGATTGAATTTTTTTTTTTTAAAAAAGATTGATCTGGTCTTATACATGAGAAAAAAAATGGCGATGATGATGATTTAGAATCAAAGATTTATCTGGTTATAAATAATAATTAATATTTATAAAAATAATGTTTATTATTTTAAACTCTTTGTTTGAATGTAATTTTTATTTAATAAATTTTTTTAACTTCATTGATACTTATTTAGGATGAATTATTATCAAACTTTTATATTTTTCGATTAATCTACCGGACACGTTTTTAGTGTTTTTATTTTTAGAATACATGTTCCAGCATATGCTACCATACACGTTTTTTAAATTCGAAACCAAAACCAAAAATACCTGTTTTCATTTTCATTTTCATTTTCATTTTTAAAAAACAACGAATGAAAAACACTTACAAAACGGACCCACTTATTCACAATTAACTTTTTCGAAAACAGAAAGATTATTAACAAATAGTTTTTTTTAAAAAAAACCAACAAAGGCTATAATGCTTTCGGTGTGTTAATTATTTTAAATAGATTAATGACTTTTTACCATCACATATGTCCATGTGTCAATTACTCTTCAGATAAGTTTTATGTAATTACTTCTTATACAAATTCAAAACACTAAATATGTTGGATTTTGTGTTTCTCTACAACAAAGTGTCACAAGTCTCACAACTAAACAATAGAAACTTTCTAAAAAAATCTTGTGATGCAATTCTTTAAAAAAATAATAATAACTAGAACCCACATATTGTCAAACCTAACAAATCTTCTCTATTTGCTTCTCTCTTTTCAATAAATGTATCGGATTTTTTCTTTCCGTGACCAAGAGCGATCCCGAAAATTAAAAAAATACAGAATTGCTCACTTAAAAATTTCTCACTTAACAATTGCTATAATACAATAGGTCTAATAATTATAATTAAGGAATCTATATGAGGTTTGCTTATTTACAGTCGATTTTTTTTTTTCCTTTTAAAGAATTTACAATCAGTTTTTACTAAAACTAAAAGATTATTATTAACAAACAATTTTTTTGAAAAATGACAAATACTACAATGTTGTTAGTATGTTATTTTAGATAGGTTTCAGTGTGTTATTTTATATAGATTTAGTATACGATGACTGTGTTAATTACTCTTCAGATAGGTTTTGTATAAATAATTCTTATAGAAATTCAAAACAATGAATGATTGAATATGTTGGATTTTGTGGTTCTCCAAACAAAAAGTGTCACAACCAAACAAATTCATGTTTTTGTACAAAATGTTATAATACAATATATATATTTATGAATCGTGATCCTCTTCTTGGTTCTTATTTTTCCTTAACATTTTTCTAATGCATAATCTAAGTGAGGTTTGCTTATTCACAATCAACTTTTTCAAAAACTAAAAGATTATTATTAACAAATTAAACAGCTTTTTCGAAAACTGACAAAGACTACAACTCGCTATTATTGTATTAATTATTTTAGGTAGATTATGTATCATCTGTTAACGTGTAATTACTTATACGAATTCAAAACACTAAATATATAGAATTTTGTGATTCTCCAAACAAAAAAGTGTCATAACTAAACAAATTCATGTATTTAAGCAAACTGTTATAATACAATAAATATACATATATATATTAATTATAAACATACATGAAGTTTGCTTATTCAGTTTTTTTCTAAAACTAAAAGACTATTATTAACAAACAACTTTTTCAAAAAATGACAAATACTACAATGTTGTCAGTGTTCTATTTTATGTGATGTTGGTGTAGATTAGTTTTGTCTAATTAATTCTTATACAAATTCAAAACACTAGATATGTTGGATTTTATGGTTTTCCAAAAACAAAAGTGTCACAACCAAACAAATTTATGTATTTATGCAAAATTATATATAATAATTATACGTAACCTAAGTAAGGTTTGCTTATTCACGATCAACTTTTTCAAAAACTAAAAGATTATTATTAACAAATTCAACCCTTTTTTGAAAACCTACAAAGTTGTCAATATGTTAATTATTTTAGATAGATTATGTATTTTTTGTCAACGTGTAATTACTTATACAAATTCAAAACACTAAATATGTTGGATTTTGTGATTCTCCAAACAAAAAGTGCCATAACTAAGCAAATTCATGTATTTAAGCAAAGAGTAATTACCAAGTGATGGATCACAATTATTTTTATGAATTTTGATTTGAAATTTTTTTTTCTATGGGAAAAGTTCATTGAACTACATATGAATAAAATTTAAGAATTTTTCAAGTACTAGAACTATTTTTTTTTAATTTCTTATATTTCTACCATTTTTTCCAATGCCTTCATATTTAACAAAATCGGATAAATAGTTATAGCTTGAAAAAATTATCAACTATTGATAGGTAGATTTCATTAAACTTATCATCCATAAAAAAAATCATATCAAAATTCATAAAAATTGATATGATTTTATCAATGTCCTAACCGAAATTAAAGTAAGAGATTCTTCCCTTGATAATTACTCTTTAAGCAAAATGTTATAATACATTATATATAATAATTATAGGTTACCTACTTGAGGGGTTTTTTTTTAAAGAATTCTCAATCAGCTTTTTCGGGGAAAAAAATTATTTACAAATACTACAATGTTATCAGTGTGTTAATTATATATTGGTTTGTTAATTACTCTTCAAACAGGTTTTGTGTAATTACTTCTTATACAAATTTAAAACACTAAATATGTTGATTGTTGAATTTTGTGGTTCTCAAGACAAAAAAAAAGTGTCACGACTAAATAAATTCATGTATTTAAGTAAAATGTTATAATACAATATATATAATAATTATTTGGAATCCGAGTGAAGTTTGCTTATTCACAATCTGCTTTTTTGAAAACTAAAAGATTATTATTAATAAACAGCTTTTTGAAAATTAATGTGTTAATTATTTTAGGTATTTTGTACACATACGATGTTAGTGTGTTAAAGTCAAGGCCCCACGGTGGGCGCCAAATTGAAGAGCCTGAAAGTCTCTAGTTGAATTTTCATAAGTCGGTGGGCACTGACAATGGTAGAGCAAAATTTGGTAGGTCGTACACTACGATATCCGTAAATAAAATGATTGAGTCCTGGGCGGTGTCGTTCAGAGAGCCTTATATTCGCTTGGGCTGAGCGTTTAACAAATTAAATTGCTAGGAGGAAGCTAGGCCGTCGCCAATCTTTGTCGAATGAGTTATATATGATATAGAAAATTAGTGTTGACCGAATAGTCTTGTAGAATCGGTGTTGGAAACAACTGATGTTGATAGCAAGTATGGAGTGATACGTTTTGTTGTTCATAGTGAATGCACGTGATTTGTGTGGCTTAAAATAAAGCAAGGAGAGAAACTCGGAACCCCTTAAATGAAAGGGGTGTTAGATATTTATAGTGAAGGAGAAGTGTTCCCCAAGTGATATGTAGGATCCTGAAATCGCGGGATAAGATTGTGGATTTTATCCTCCGAGATCTTTGGGATCTCATTTTGTTTCGACAATATTGACTTGGTGAGTTTTTTGAATTGCACAACTGACTTATTCTTTCACAGATTTGGTCAAGGTTTGAATCCTTTCGGATTGGGCCAATGCTGGGCCGACTCAATGTTTTGGGCCTTGGTATTTGTGATATTTTTGGCTACCACAACAATCAGCTTTTTCAAAAACTAAAAGATTATTATTTACAAACAGTTTTTTGAAAACCGACAAATACTTCAACACTATCAATGTGTTAGTTATTTTAGGTAGATTCCACATGCGATGTTGGTGTGTTATTACTTTTTAAATAGGTTTTATGTAATTACTTCTTATATTCATGTATTTAAGCAAAATGTCATAATATAATAAATATATATATATAATAATTATACGAAACCTAAGTGAGATTTGCATATTCACAGTAAGCTTTTTCAAAAACTAAAAGATTATTATTAACAAGCAGTTTTTTTTATAACCGACAAAGACCTCTTACGATGTCAGTGTGTTAATTATTTTAGGTAGGTTATGTATTCTTACCAGCTCTTACTATGTCAGTGTGTTATAGGTTTCGTGTAAATACTTCTTTTACATATTCATATATTTAAGTAAAATGTTATGAAACAAAATACAGTATATATATATATATATATAATAAATTTATCATATTTAATTCACAAGATTGTTATTTTTTTTAATACAACATTATGTTATTATCGAATGGAAACAAAATAAATGCCTTTAAAACTCTTATGCTACATTGTCCTTTTTATCCCTCCTTGAAAGAGCAATCACGTACAATAAAATCTATAAGTCTATAATTATACCCTTTATCACTTGATCCATCATCCAACTTTCGTAGGATCATTAGTAATTTAGTGGTGGATTCTTTTCTTTTCTTTTTTTCTTTTTGTTAAAGGAATTGTGATCCCAGCAAAGATGTACACTAACCTGTGAAGTTGAATGATACACAGTAATTCTTATAGTAAAATCGTATGATTTATTACGAGATTTGAAAGATTTCTTAGAAAAACCGTATTACTTATAACAGTTGAATCAAGAACCACTCTATTTTGATTTTGAGAGGATTAGTACTGATTTTATGATTGAATAAGAGTTCATATTCATATTATATCACATTAAGATTCTTAGGCTTAATTTGGCCCAAAATAACTAAGAAGTGAATCTAAGAACTGTCCCATTGAGGCCCAAACAATGATCATTTCTCATTTTGATTTCCGGTTCATGATATTTGTTCACCTTATTTATTTATTTTTCTCTTTTGAGTTTTGATAATTTGATTGACCTCAACAGTTTGAAGAATTTTAATAAATAAAAGAAAAAAATTACTAATTTTCTTTCTTCAAATTTAAGTCTTAATTTCAATTAACGCTTGTATATTTTTCAAAATGCTAATTCCACATACCTGATATTGCAAGGTTATAAATGCAATATATATATATATATATATATATATATATATATATATATATATATATATTTATAGTAATAATAATAAAAAGAAACCACTCAACATTTCTATTAAAACATGTCAAGAAAGAACAAAAAAAACAAACGATTTAGGAAGTCTTAAATACTAAGACGTATTAAGATCTTAATAAAATTAAAATTTATTGAGATTTAAGGAAAAAATACTGCCTGACTTTTCCACTTTAATGTGCTTTCTTCCATTCCCTGACTTTTTTGACCTCGTAATTTTGTGCATTTGAGATTGTTTTCACAAAAGTATGTATGCTTAAATTGTTTTCAACAAAATTAAAAGGCTGTTGTTTCCTTCAATCAATAGATTATAAAACATTTATAAAATGTTATTTTTTTTTAATATCAAATAAAAACACCCTAGACAAAAGGAATTTTTACGTGTTTCAAAATTGTGTTTGAAATTGCTTCTAATGACATAGCTTCTTGTATTACAATAGTTACGCTGAGATCAAATAATACCTATATATTTTTACGGTTTAAATATCTACTATACATATTTTATAATATATAGAAAGAAAAAAAACTACTCATATGTACTAGTAAAATGTTTATATCAATATTTAAATCTTTTATGCTAGTAAAATGTGTATGGCAATTGTCGAACCTTACACCATTAATATAAGAGGGATATAAGAGGGAAAATGTACTACAATGTGTATTAAGAGGTGGGTGTAATGAGATAGCTTTTTATTTTGATCATATTTATAATATATATTTGGGCAAAACTGTAGATAACCTATATTTGGGTCACGTTGATATAGGTTTGTTCTTGGCCATTTAGTTTTTTTTTTTTTTTTTTTTTTTTGTCTTCTATCGTCCTCACTTTTTGACTATACAAAGAGTCCAAGAAAAAAGGGCCATCTTTTGGCCTTTAAAACTTGCAGATCATACTTTTCTTTCATATCATCTCTTTTCTTTCACTCGAGATCTTTTTCTTGATAAGAAAATATTGACCTATTCAAATCCTGTCTTTTATGAGCATTAAAGATTTCATATATAAATATATATATATATATATAATTTTTCTTATTGTTAGCTCATCCTGATATAAAATATATCAGAATGTAGAATATGAACAATTAGATTTATATACTTTGACTCAAAATGTATGCACTTGTCAAAACTTTTTCATAATCTGCGGTCAATATTCTTCGTCCTGATATATTTTATATTAGGACGAACTGACAGTAGAAAGACTGTATATACAGTTTTTCTATTGTCAGTTCGTCCTGATATAAAATATATCAGTTTCTTGCATGTGTTCCATTGGATTTAAAAGATGCTTTGACAAGTACATGTAGCCAAGTCAAAGCATTTAAATTCAATTGTTCACATATAAGGAACTGATATATCTTATATCAGTTCGAACTGATAATAGAAAAATTGTATATATATATATATATATATATGAAAATTTTCTCTCCAGCCACGTAGACCATTA
The DNA here is from genome assembly GCA_033220585.1 of Dipteronia sinensis. NCBI lineage: Eukaryota > Viridiplantae > Streptophyta > Magnoliopsida > Sapindales > Sapindaceae > Dipteronia > Dipteronia sinensis. The sequence continues at coordinate 61,469,719 of CM065639.1, forward strand.
GATTCAATTGCTTTGACTTAGTATGTATGCACTTGTCAGTGTTTATCCATAATTTATGTCCAACATACAATGCACTGATATATTTTATATCAGTGCCTGATCGATGAGAAAATGAATATCTATATAGTGATTCTCCTGTCAGTTCGACCTGATATAAAATACATCTGTGCATTACATATGGGCTATAGATTATGGATAAGTATTGACAAATACATGCAAACTGAGTCAATGCATTTGAATCTAATAATCCATATTCAAGGTACTGGTGTATTTTATATAATGACAGGAGAAAGATATTATATATATATATATATATATATTTATATGTATATGTACATTTTGAAGTATTACATTACTTCGGGGTTATCGGTAAGGGGGGATTTAAAGTCACAATCTCATGGTGTAGATGTGAAATGTGTACTATTATACCAACCTCATCTCGTGATTTTTTTAAATCGTATTCTTATTGAATATTTTGAATCTTATTATATACTTATTCATAAAATAATTCAATTATCTTTTTATCCAAATTTAATTTTAAAAAACTATTTGAAAATGTCTATAACACTAAAAACAATAAAAAGAAACACACACCATTTTTTATTTATGAGAGAATATATAATTATAACTGAATTAATCCCTTTTTATTTCTTTTTGTTAGAATTGTTTTCAGAATTTGGGTGATATAACTCGAACTTCTCATATAGTATTTTCGTACTATAAATTTTCCAAATTCCTTTAAAATCCCAAAGGGCAAAAACACATTTCTAAAACCCTAAAAAGTATGAAGACTCATTTCATACGGTCGTCGAAGTGGATACTTTTCAATCATGAGAGAAGATAGTTTGACTGCACAATAGATTTCAAAATGAGAATAGATAGTTTGACTGCACGTTGGATTTTAATATACTTTTGACCTGTTGAAATGTAATATATTTGTATTATATACTTCATACAATTACATTTAATGATTAGTACACAGTACTTATTATTTTTTTTTTTTACAAGATATGAGTATATAGGTAGGTTCATTAATTCCTTGTATACATTAACTCTATGAGGTCATGATTACATAAGGTGTTCAATTTTTCTTGCAACACTAGTGACAGTGATATGTTGAACTGTTATTGTCATTGAAGTTGGAAAATTGAACTTGTTTATTATTAAGTGAAAAGGAAATAAGACAATTTTAGCACATGAAAAATAGGACAATTAATTAGGTGGCCCAATACCCACCAGGCCACCATTAGCTCATGCTTTGGTAAGGCCTTGCTTTCTATTATGGCAAAAAAAAAAATTGACCTCTCAAATTCCAAGAGATTAGGAAAAGCATGTTATGATATTAATCAAAATATGATAGTATTTGGCTTTTAAAATTGGTCCGCACATTTCGAAAAAAAAAAAAGGTCAGTAAATAACGCATCCCCTTAATACAAACATCCAATATTGAAACTCTTTATAGGACTGATGAGGTGGGATTTACATTATATACCTCTCGCATTCATATTATTAAGATTATAGATTTAAATCATATTTATCTGATAATCCCTAAATTGTAATATCTAAAAAAGAAAAGTTCTTTCTTATATTTGTTTATTATGAATCCAAATTGTGTGACTCATAATTCATGTTTCAACTCCCAAGGAACATGACCAATCACTAAATCATGAGAGCCAATAAAAATATGTAAATCGATTTGTACCGGTGATTTCTACTTTATAATTTAATTAATGTGTGGTTCGTGGTTATTTGCGTTTGATATTTATTTTATTTTATCTTGAAAATATCTTTATTATCGAAAGCTAAACACAAAAATTAATGGTTTTAGACTATATGGACTCAAAGTTTCGACTTAAACCTCAACTTTTATCCATTGGTTTCTTTACAATCTAAAGGTTGACATATAGTTTGATTCCATTTACTCTTGTTCATCCTTGGATTTCACTGAAATGAATGGATAAATAGGTACTGAAATTTCAAACTCAATATAGTACAAGTATTTGTACGGAGTTTTCTCTTGATTTATAGAAAGATGAGAGTAGATATTCAAACCGTATACATATTGTTTGGTTTCGACAATCTTATTATCATTGTTGTAATACCTAAAATATAATATAGTCTGATCTAATTAAATAAATAAGTTAAAGGTAAGCAGATGGAGCAATAGTTGTAAATAGAGAGTAGCGTAGCTTTGATGTTTAAAGGTTTGACTGATAGAGAAATGGTTTGACTCTAGCCTGTCAATTTGTAGCTTCAACAAAACCACTCTCAAAACTCAACTTGTACATTTTATTCACAACTTGATTATAATTAGCTTATTGGATTTTTTTTTAAATAATCTAATCTAATCCCAAAATAAACAATAATTTCCTTATGAAAAGATATACATTTGAAAACTAAAATTCTCTAAGGTTGAAGTCATACCTTTGTACATAAAATAATGAAGTGTGGAGAGATTCCTTCTTTACCATGTGAGTTACTTTTCAAATCATACTTATAGTTATAGCGTTAGATCTCGTAATATCCATGATAGACTCTTCACTTAACCGGCGATGGACTTACAATAATAAATCTTATATTTTACATGCTTCTTATACTTTTGGTTTCGGGATGATCATAAAGCTATTTGTTTCGTATATTTATTGTAATGTTTTTGCTTGTAATTTGTATTTCATACGTTGTTTTTTTATTCTTTAGATTTAATGAGGGATAATAGGCTTATTGTGTACCCCATTAGCTGTTATTATTATTATTATTATTATTATTTAAGTTTTAATAGATTTCCTTGTAGGTTTTCCAAACACATTAAAAAATTAAAGCTTATATTTATATATGGTTTTGGGGTATTTACAAAATGAGTCCCTATATAATTAGAAACATCACTTTTTTACTTCTTTATATTTTTTGTCAAACTGGTCCTTATAATTAAAAATAGCTCATTTAGGTCCCTTTAACCAAATTTTGGACTATCGATGGTTACAAAATTAACTAAAAGTATATTTTTCCCTTGGACTTTAAATTGACCAATAAAAAATTGGAAAACAAATAAATAAATTTTAAAAAATAGAATTTAGAAACAAATTAGAAAAAACTAATAATAACTTCGTCGTCCATCTTTTGATATGCACAATGGAGATTGAAAGACAACATAATTTTCGAAAAAAAAAATGATGAATCTCTACCATCTCTTTAAAAAAAATCTCCATCTTTGAGATGGATGATGCAAGATGCAAGGTCAAATTTTTTTTATAAAAAGAAACAAAATAAAAAAAAAACCCGGAGATTTGATCTCCATCAATCCAATATAGGGAAGGGTTACCCATTGCCCGGGATCTCCACCGCGTGGAGATCCACATCGATAGCCTGGCATGGAGATCCCGTCACTTGAGATCTTCATCACGGTGAAGATCCCACTTGAGTATTCATCGGTGACCGATGAAGACCTATGTCCTTCATCAACGACCGATGGAAACTGAGTCTTTATCAATCGCGACAGACGGCGGAGACTGAGTCTCCATCAATTGCGGCCTATAACGAAAGGTCTTCATCCCTCCATCGATCCAAACCACAAACTCCATCACAACATCAAAGGTCAAAACACAACCACAAACCTTAAATCCACAAATCCACAAATCACACCTCTCACTGTGATTTCCATCTCACGAGAAGAAGATCCGTTGAATCTTCATTTTGTGCGATGGATCTCCATCTATAGACATCCACCTCTATTTTATTTTTATTTTCTTAGTTTTTTTTTAAATGATTTGAGAATTCCTACCAAATTTTTTAATTATTTTTTTGTCTCACCATTGTTCATCTTAGAGATGGGTGGAGATCCATATATTTATTTATTTTCTTTTTTATTAAGGGTATATGAGAATCCCTCATGAGATTGTCAAGTTTGACTAACGGTAAAACTTAAATGAGCTATTTTTAATTATATAATGATCAGTTTGACGAGAAATGTAAATATAAGAAAAAAACATTATAGGGATCTAATTGTAAAAACCCCGTGATTTTTTTTTTCTTCAAATGAGAGGTTGAAAGATATATTTTTTTATCAGTCTATTGGTTTGTACGCTGTATATATATGTAAATTTTCATTGATAGTTATGAAGAAAACTTAATAAATTAAGAAATCTAATTTTGACAATAAAATAATAATAAAGGTCAAACTAAATCAATTTATAATTGTGACTTAATTTTTTAATTTCAATATCTCAACTACTCATATGCTTTAATCTAATAATTAAGATTTGAATACATTCACAATTCTTGAATTAAAAGTACATACATGGTTGAAATTTTTAAGTAATTTTTTAAAAATTGTGAGAAGATTCTTGTAATTTTGAACAGAAAAAAAAATCCATTAATTGAATCAATCAAGTCATTTCTTAATAAACAAACTTACCGATAAACGTGAATATAAAAGTAGTTTTTTATTTAAAATAAAAATCTCAGTTGTGATCTTTTTTTATTATTATCAAATATCAAGTATTCAATAATTATTATCAAGGCTTGCTTAAAGAATTAAAATTCTATTAAGTTTTTTTTTCTCTCTTTTATACGCATAATATTTTTGGTGTTTGATTCAAACTAAATTACTTTTTTAAAAATTAACTAGAAAAATGTAATAAGATTATGAGATGATGTTAACTTTTTATCTCTGAGTTGTTTTTGCTATTAATTTGTCAATTTCAAATGTACATGCATTTTATTTTTATTTATGAAAAATTTCTCCTGTGGTCAAAATCCTCCATTAAAATAAAAAGTATTATTTAATTTTTGAATGTACAACATTTTACCAATAAAAACATTTCATCATAATAGTTTGGCCAGAAAAAAGTTTCAGATTTTGCCCATGCACCGAATCATTGCGTCAGGTAACTAAACGTATATTTGTAGTCTGAATATCTTCTCATATAATATTAGAGAAAAAATGTTCCCTAAATATACATGTAAAAGATTAGAAACTCTACCACTAACGTAGTAGATGAGGTGGAATATCACACGTATACTAAAATGTGATCTGCCAATTAACTCATCTTTTTAGACAGCAAATATAGAATTCTAATTGATATTATGAAAAGAAAATATAACAAATAGACATATAGATAATAGACTATTAGACTCGCCGCAAATTAATGACAATGTGCACGTGATGTCGTGATGTTTGGGTCATGATAAAATTCTTGTTGTTTTTCTAAAAGAATTGAACAAATTTATGAAGTCAATTGATTTCAAAATAGATATAATAAACAACATGAGTATTCTAAAACATCTCTATATTCAAAACATATATATATATATATATATATATATAAGAATATATAAATTGGAAAAGAGGAGCTAGGTGCCTATATACAATGAACAAGAATATGCTACTATTGACATCCCCCATATGTACTTTTCAAGTACAAAAAAATTGTAATTTCCACACAAACAAAAAAAAAACCCCCCACATGCAAATTGGTCAAAATAAGCATGAACCGAGTTCACATGCATCCTTAGATTGATTTTTAAAATATTTAATTTTAAGATAAAAAGTTTTGGCTCAGAGATTCCTGGAAATTCATATCCAAGATAACCTTACTTTATATCCTTCATTTTTTTTTTTTCAATCGAAAAATTTGATAAAATATACTAACTTACATGTGCAGCAGACTTCGTATGTAAAATTATTGGATTCAACTTTGTAAAGTTATAAACTTGGTTTTAAACTCTAAACTCCGTAAAATCATCAAATTGGATACCACATAAAAAAAGAGTTATTGGCACCGGTCCTTCTTGGATTTTACACGAGTTTATATTTTATTTCTTGAACTTTTTTATATATGTTAAACTCTCTGAACTCTTATTAATCGGTAAAATCTGACCGTAGATGTCACATCAAATAAGCATTAAGGGTGCGTTTGGTATGCGGGACAGGGACGGGACAAGGTGGGACAACTTGTTCTTGTCCTGTCTACGTTTGGCGCGACTTTAGCACGGGACAGGACGGGACAAGGTGGGACAAAAATCACAAAAAATTGTCCCACCCAAGACCCTAGGACAACTTGTCCCATGGCATGGGACAAGTGTCAAAAAGACCACTTTACCCTTTAAATGTTCAAATAATTACAAACATATCCGATATATTATATTATATATATATATTAATATATATATATAATACATTATATATTATTATACATATAATGTGTATATATTATTATATATATATAATATGTATAATTACATATATAATATTATATATATATATATTAAATATTAATATATAATAATATATTTAATATATTATATATTATTATAAATAATTTTATAATATATATAATATATATAATATTATATGTGTAATTATAATTTATATATATTATTATATATAATAATAATATATTTAATATATTATATATTATTATATATAATTTTATAATATATATAATATTATATATGTAATTATAATATAAATATTTTTAAATATTATTATTATATAATAAGATATTTAATATTATATATATATTTAATATATATTATATATATTTTAATAATATATATCATATATATTATATTATTATATATAGGATACATATATATAATATACAATATATATTATTAATATATATACATATATTATAATATATATAATATTATATTTTTATATGTACAAATATTTAATATTATATATATATATCTTATATATTATTATATATAATGATATAATATATCATATTATTATATAATATTATTAAATAATTATAATATATTTCAATTACAATATTACTATTTGTGTAAAATATAATAATATTGTAATTGAAAACAAGAGGTCATTTGAACTCTTTTATTTTTGTTAAATATTATAATATATTTCAATTACAATATTTATTTAATATTGTTAAATACGATATATAAAAATTGTTTAATATATTGTTTAATATTAGACAAAGCAATGAGGGCACTCTGGTCATTTGAATCTCTTGTCCCGTCCTGTCCCAGCCATACCAAACGTATAACAGTACAGTCCACTGTCCTGTTCCATACATTCCAAACACGTCATGGAACAACTGTCCAGTCCAGTCCAGTCCAGTCCAGTCCCGTCCCGTCCAGTCCAGTCCCCGTACCAAACGCACCCTAAAGGACAATAAAATCAAACTGTTTGTCAATTGATGAGAGTTCAGGGGATTTTACGTTTAAAAAAAAGTTTATGTATAAAATACAAACTCATGTAAATTTCAGAAGGGATCCGGTGACAATAACCCTAAAAAATGACACATCCTAATTTAAAGAAGTAATATATTTAGTAACATTACATAATCAGATTCCGTACGAAAAATATCGTGTGCAATCTGTATCCGATAATTTTTCAAACAAAACATATTGGGCCCAAGTCTTGACTTTACATCACCAAAGCATATATCTTTTGCCACGTGGCACTTCTTAAAGAGGCATATCCTATGCCTTCATGTGTCTAATACTTATCAACTACTTTAAATCTTGAATTATCCTTGTCCTAAGATAAGTTAATTTATTAAAAGATATGTTAAGATTGTTATTATATGTTATGATACCAATGATTATTTCTATGAAGCAATATAGGTATGGTCATCGAATTAAATGGTTATGATTAGACTCTCAATCTCAATCATCTTTGAAAGTATTATCTAGATTTTAAACTAATATTATTTTGATATTCTTCAAATTGTATATAATTTATGATATTTTAGTCTGTTTGTTTAGCTTGTAAAGCATTTTATAAATCGAATAATGTTACATCGCAGAAAACTATATCAGAATGTTGTAGTTGAGTTTGTAATCCCATATAAACCATGAGACGTGGTAAATGATATGTTAAAAAAAGTTTCGATAAGGATGTGTTACAAAAGGTTTTTGGATTTGGAAATGACAGTGTCCCTACAATTAATGATTCTTCATAATAGTATTTTATTATGAATATGACATGCAGTTACTGTAAAATTGCAAATCATCACAATCCTATTCTCCTTTAGCTAATCATTAATGAGTTTAGGAATTCTTTTTTTTTTTTTTTTTTAACCGAACTTATCTAATATTCCGGTAACACCCAAATATTAAAAAAAAAAAATTAAATGTCTAAGAGGATTTTTTTTTTCCTTCTATTTGAAAAATATTTCATTCAAATTCAATTATTTAAAAAACAGTATAGTAAAAAATCATATATATATATATATATATATATAGAGTTCAAAGTCAAAATATGTAAATCTAATGGTTTATATTCTTCTGATATATTTTATATCAGGACGAACTGACAATAGAAAAATTGTATAAATATATATATAAGACTATCTCCGATGCATATGTCAATACCGATGTTAAATTTAGTATAAAAAAACAGTAAAATGCTATATTTAGCACATCATTTTAGTATTGTATTTCAAATACATAATGTTATTTTTATTTTTTTATTATTTAAAATTATAAAAGTAAACAAATATAATTAATAAATTCAATTTATATAATTTTTTATTATTTAAAATTATATAAATCAACAATTAATGCATTCAATACAATAATAAAATATTATTTTTATAATTTAAAAAACAACATTTATTGATGTGTCAAATTTGGCATATGCTATTTTTTATGTCAAATTTGACACAACATTTGACATTGCATTGGAGTGTGTTTTCTTTAATGCTAAATTATAGCATTGGTATATTAAAATTGCATTGCATTGAAGATGCTCTAATATGTCGATTATCCTTATCCAAACTTTATATATATATATATATATATATATATATTTCGAAAAGACCAAACTATTTATATTAATAGCATCTTTATTGGTATCCTCAAAAGTACGAGAGTAATCAAAATTTGATTATTTATCCCCAAAACATCTTCTAACAGAGTCACTAAAATTTTACAATAGCTTTAATTAATAATTGAATTGTCTCTTCAATAATCAAATTTGAAGATTGACTTTCAATCATCAAATACAAACTTAACCCAGAATACTAAGTTTGGCTAATGATAAATTGAAAGAAAATATGATTCTGTAACACCGAAGAAAAAAAATGTTGGAAATAGATTTTTGATTTAAATAAAATGTACCATAGTGAACTACACAAATATTACTTTTAACAATCTCTAATAACAATCCTCAAATGGAATGCGGCAACTTTTAAGGATTCATATTTACTTAACCACTAAAGATACTTTAATATTATATTTTCAAACTTTATTCTATTTAAGCTTGACCACAAAAACCCATATATCTAGTACTCATCTTTGTTTTTTTTTACCAAAAAGTTTTTATTTATTTATAAAGGAACGGTTCCTAGGATGACACCCATTAATACATCTTTGTTAATAAAGCCAATTGAACTAAAAGAAGAAAAATTAATAAATAAATAAAAAACCATTTTTTAAGAACTAGTAAATATGATAACTTAGGGGTGTATTCGATTAAGATTTCAAAAAACTTTTAATGACTTTTTATATAATTAAAAAGTGTGTATGTATTAAATGTAGACTTTTAAAAACTCTACAAAAGTCATGAAATATTTAATACAGACCTTTATAGACTTTAAAAAAGTCTTTAAAAGTCATATGGTATTCAATCAAAACTTTTTAACAGTCTATGAAAGTTAAGAGGTATTCAAAATCTCAATGACTTTTAATAACTTTTAGTTATAAAAACTCTCACAATTTGTCTTTCATTCCTATCAAAGACTTTGAATGACTTTGTTTTTTAAATAGAAAAAATTTCACTTTAGAAAAAAAAAAACCATAAAACTCTTTGTCAAACGTTAACCATCAAACATATGTTATATTTTCAAGTAAAAGAACACAGATTCTTAATAAATTTTACAAATAAAATAAAATGAATAACTTTTAAAATGAATAAATATTATAAAAAAACATACAAACATTAATGATCTATAAAAAAAAAATTCAACTACAAAATAATATAAAACAACTCTCTATAGGCTATGCAATTAAGGACGAGAGATTTTTTTTTTTTACCTCTATTTTCAAAGCAATTAAACAATACCGAAACAAATCAAATGAACTTCATTTATGTTAATTAAAAATAGTAAAAGACAAAAACTACTACTCAATCATATATATATATATATATATATATATATATATATGCAAGAATGTTTTTTGTCAAGTTTAATTAACAATAGTTTTTTTTATTATTTAAAAAAATTATTTTTATTGATCTGAGAAATCTATATAATTTTGCTAAAACAAAGTATATATCATATTTAAAAATCAATAAATGTTTATAAATGTCTATGAAAGTCTTTTAAAATGAAAGTCTTTAGAAGTCATTTGAACTGAAAGTCTATGAAAGGTTTTTAAAATGAAAGTCTATGAAGTTTTTTATAATTCTGTAAAGTCTATAAAAGTTTGTAAAAGTCCATAAAAGTCCATAAAATTTGCAAAAGTCATCCACTTAAAAAAAAGTCATTAAAAGTCTTTTAAAATCCTAATCGAATACACCCTCCTTAGAATAACATGTTGGTTATAACTTTAAAGGATAAGATTAACAATAATTGTTTATACGTTATTGAGATGACATTTGTATTCTTATTAGTTTATAGTTATAAATAATACATAAATGTGGACATCATGAATATAAAATAAATTTAAATGAAACTTCCTCATAATTAGTGATAATTCTAGAAATAATTCTAGAAATATCCATTATAATTAACATATTTTATATTTTTAAAATGAAGTCTCTATAATATGAAGATAGTTAAATAAATTTTAATTTGTTAACAGGATAAATTTTAAACCTTATTAAAATGAATTGTATTTCTACATTTATTATTTCAACAAAATCAATAGTTCATTTATAATTTTTATGAGAAGATTGATAGTAAATTGAAAATACTATGGATAAATTAATATTAAATTGAACTCATTTTCCTTCATACCAATCAAGGTGTGTCAAAAAGAAGTGATAATATTAAATTAAATTAGATTTTAAAGTTTTTTTTTTTGAAATGTTAAAGAAAAAATTTAGTTTCAAAACAAACTTGAACAAATATGTTAACGGGGGACTCATTCTAAGTCGGTTGTGTTAAAATATACAAACTCAATATTCAACTTTACATATTAACTATTCATATCTACTTACACAAAAATTCAAGTGAGAGAAGTCCCGGAGCATAGCTTTGTTGGTAAATGAACTAGTTTGAGGTTTGGATAAATGATTTCCAAATCAACGGTTCGAATCCTATAAATAGCAAAAAGTTTCAAAAACAAAAAACAAAATACTTGATTTAGATAGATGGATTAATCAAATAGATGGATAGATACCGTAAAAAAAAAATCTTAAATCAATTGTTCGAATCCTATTAATAGCAAACAGTTTCTAAAACAAAAAACAAAATACCTTACAGTATTTAGATAGATAGATACTAATCCCAATTAGTACAAGTTTTAAAAAAATCGGTAACAATATAAAAAAACAAAAAAACCTTTGTTTTACACTGGTACAAATCAAGATTCTAAATAAAAAAATCATATTTAAACTTTACAAATTTTATCTTGAAATAACTTTATTTTATAATGAAATAGAGCAAGATTTATAGTGTTACGAAAGTAAATGTCTAATCTTGTAATATTACGATGCTGATTTCATAATATTACAAAATAAAAGGATCAATCTGATAATAATAATATCCGATTATAATATTGACAACTCACACCTACTACAAATTTAATAGATTATGAATTAAAAAAGAATTACCAAAATACTCTAGCAAATATTAAACTATAAGGTTATATTATAGATTTTAGTATTATTAATAAAACTTCAAAATATCTACTTGGAAACGTTTTACATCTGGGTTTCTCCAAATAGATGTAAAACAGTTTTTTTAATCATCAAAAAGTTTTACCGAGTAACAATCAAACGATATAAAAAAATTAAAAGAGTTTTTTTAATTTAAAAAGCTCTTTTAGCAAATAGACAAACTCTTCAAAACGTGCCCTTATAATGATATAGAGCTAGATTTATAGCTAGATTTATAGTGTTATAAAAGTAAATGTCTAGTAGTTTAATATTACAAAGGTGATTTTATAATGTTACAAAACAAAAGGATCAATCTGATAATAATAATAATAATAATATCCGATTATAATATTGACAACTCACAATTACTTCAAATTTAATAGATTATGAATTTGAGTAAATATTTTAGTCAACGTACCTTACTCATGGTACAGTTATATAGACATTAAAAAAACATAATAATTAGTTGATATCATTTCAGCCGTACACGTGTAATGTTATCCACCAACAACTTATTTCCCTTCAACCACACATAAAGCCACGTGGACCCACCACACTATGACGTGGCCTAATCTGACTGGCGAAGTACATGCACTGCACTTTGATTCGAAACGCATCCGCATAAAAAAGATAGCACCGATAAATAATTTCACAAAATGTGACACGTGGCAGATGAGGGCATTTTCGTCATAAAATAAAAAAGGAAAGCGGGGACACGTTTCTGTTTTCAGACAGGAAGTGGAACTGGAAGTCTTAAATCCCCCGAAAATGTGGTCAGATTTTGGATAATTTTTGTTTGCATACATGTCTCTTTTTTGACCGTTCATTTCGTTTATGCTTCCTGATTGACTTCAAATTTTTTCCCAAGTTTGGCAAATAGAGCATTCATGATTTATTTATTTTTTATTTAGTGATAAATCATACTATTAAAAAAATAACAATAATATCATTTTAAAATAATAATAATAATAATAATCTCACTAGTGTCAAATATATTTTTTTTTGTCAAATTATATATAACTCTTTTTTCATCTGACTTGCCTTAAGCTGATTAGTGTATTAATCTTTTGGACTCCGAGTTCAAATTTAGATTCACTAAACATGTTCAAAAATTTCTGGATTATATAATAAAACAATAAAAGTGATTAGATCCTAAGGTTAACAAATTGGAGCAAATAAGAAAGATTTTTTTATTTATCATTTATGTTCAACTTGTTTTTTTTAATATAATATATATTTATATATACACATTTACATAATTTTAAATGTTTTTATGGCTGAAATAGATAAAGACATTTTGTTGATTAAAAATAATGAATATGATTTTTTTAATTTAAAAACAAATAAATATATTGAAGTTAAAATTTTCAGCTATAAATTTTAGTTAATTTAGTTTAACTATTTTCATAAATTACTTTTTATAATGAAAACCCTTTTTACTTGGGACTGATGTGTACAAACATATTGTTAATTGGACTTTAAGAATAAAATTAACTTTGAAATATAATAGCAAAATGATTGGTTAATAAGACTGTTGAAATCTATCTAAAATCTTATAAATTTTAAAATTTTGTTAAAATTGTTTTAAGTACCTTTTCAGTTTTCGCTATGATTGTATCTAGAAGATCACAATTATTTTCAAGTATACATAGTAAATTATATCTTTCTTTTTTTAAACAAATTAGTAAATTATATCTTAACATCTTAAAAAACAAACTTTATATTTCAAAATAATAATAATAATAATAAACAAACTTTCGGATTACAAACAAGAACAAGTTTTTTAAAGCAACAAGAACAACCTTTAACAATCCATCAATCCACAACTAAAATTCATAATTGTTTTTTTTTTACATTTATTTTTTCCTTTTGTAACACTTAATTATCTATAACAACAACTACATTAAATTACAGTACAAACAAAACACAATATTTGACTCATATATATCATAGGTGTGACACATTTTTTGTGTTCAGGATTTCAATAGATTTTTTTAATAGATTTCAATGGATTTTAATAGGTATGTGTTACTTGAAACATTGTTTAATTAATACCGATATCTTTTTCTGAATCTAATAAAAAAAATAAACTACAAGATTTTGTATATAATCAATATTGTATATATAGGTCTTTATGAATCATATGTAGGATTTTTAATTGTTTAGTGTAAAATCAATTTTATAGCATGATCTACATGAATCAATTTTATAACGTTATGAAACTCGTTTGTAATCTTATAAAATAAGGACATGATCACCTTTAGGAATAGTCCATTTTGACCAAATATATATATATATATAAATATATATATATAAATACGAGTAATGCTAAATATCACATCTAAAATAACAACTCTTCCATAACAACACATGTGGTAGCTGATGTGTCAATCGATAAATTGATACATAGATAAGTGAGATAAATCATTATTAGTGTGTATCCACTCACATCAGCTGCTACATGTGTTGTGATGAAAGAGTTGTGATTTTAGTTGTGATATCTATCATTACTTTGTATAGATTCCTAACCTAATAATTAATATATAAATATAGAAATTCCGTATTTAATAATTATTATATATATTTATCAAATATATATATAACAGTATGTTTTACGGTTTTACAATAATTGCATCTTACACAAACTCAAATAATTGTCAATTTTAAACTTCTGAATTTTTTTTTTGTCAATTTTAACATCTGAAAATGACCTCATTATCTTAAAATAAAATAATTTTAAAAATAATCTGTTGCCAGAAAACACAAAAATCAGAAAAAAAAAACAGCAAAAACAAGAAGTAAAGTCCATGGACGTTATCCTTTTATTACTGAGGGTAAAATCGTCATTCCAATATTTTCCAACGTACGTTCCAGCGCAAATCTCTATTTCCTAGTCACTGCCTAAATTTTAAAATTCCCATTTCGCCCTTATCTCTCTAATAAATTTATCTCCTCTTGTCCATTCCCTCTTGTTTCATGCAAAAATCAATCTCTCTCTCTCTCTCTCTCTCTCAAAAAATTCTCTCTCTATATCTCTTCAAATGGATTAATTATAATTAATTAATTATTATTTAATTCGATTAATATTAATTTAATTAGTTCGGATTTTTGTATCCGGCTCGGTGGTGGTGGTGGTGACTCGGCGGAGCGAATCGAGTCGAGATGCCGCGTAGGTGCTCGCATTGCAGCAACAACGGGCACAACTCGCGCACGTGTCCGACGCGCGGCGGCGGAGTTGGCAGCGGCAGCGGCAGCGGCGGGGGATCGCAGGGGGGCGGCCTGAAGCTGTTCGGCGTGCGGCTGACGGATGGCTCGATAATCAAGAAGAGTGCGAGCATGGGGAACCTGTCGGCGTTGCACTACCACAGCTCGTCGTCCGCCGCCGTCTCGCCCAATCCAGGCTCTCCTTTGTCGGATCATCACCGTGACCCGACCCACCTGACAGACGGATACTTGTCGGACGACCCAGCCAACGCGTCTTGTTCCACCAACCGACGTGGAGAGAGGAAAAAAGGTAATATCTATTTTATATATTTTTAATTTCGTCTTAAAATTAATCAATGGCACTTTCGTAATTATAAATATCATATTGATAATTTATTTTACTTTTAAAGTGCAGAGTTTTGATGATGTTGTGTTGTTTTGATAATGATTAATTTTTGTTTTAAATATTTTAACTGTTTTAGTAATTTATTTTGTTATTATTGTTTGAAGTAATTGTTCAAATTAGTTCATTTCATTGAAAAATTTTATTTATGTTTTTTTGATATAGCAATTTGTGGAGTTTGTGATCAGATTGTAATTATTTGTTTCCAAAATTTTGTTAATTTTCAACTTTATTTTTTGTTCAATATTGCAAATTCTAGATAGCTTCATTGTTGATCATTTGGGTTCATGAGACTTTGACATTTTTTTTGTTTGCATCATAGACTTTTTATTTTTATTTATTTTTAATTTGGCATGCTTCAATAGGATGATTTATGATCTAAGATTTTAACTATTGTTGGGCAAAATTTTATATGAAATATCTCGTATGGTTCGATTGGATTAACTTGGTGTTTCTCTTTATATGTTAGTTGATTAAAAACTAAAATGATTGCCTTAGAGGAATGTCGAAATTTGGAAACCATGGTTGTATTTCAGCTGTTTATACGGTGTCAATGCCGTATATAGTTGTATTTCAGCTGTTTATAAGGTGTCAATGCCATATATACGTGTATTTCAGCTGTTTATACGGAGTCAATGCCATATATATGTGTATTTCAGCTGTTTATATGGTGTCAATGCCATATATATAATCTTACTTGTTTAGATGTTTGCTATACGCATCCTTTTGTTTAGGCGTTCCATATACCATATACTCGTCCTTTTGTTTAGGTGTTCAATATACCATTTATGTGTCCTTTTGTTTAGGTGTTCAATATACCATATATGTTTAGGTGATTAATATACCATATACACGTCTGTGGCATAGTATTTAAAATGCTTTTCCGTTTGTAACTTAGAACTCTCCTTGCCTTTCCCTTATTTTTCGGGATAAACTAGGGTTTACTGCTACACCCCACAACTTTGGTAGTCATAAAACTCGTAAGTTTTTTTCTTTAAATATTTTAGGTAGGTAGCGTCAAGCCGTTAGAACCCTGGATCTTTTGGTTCCCCACCATCCCTCAACCACTAGGCTAACTCCATGGAGAAATTTTTCCTTTTTGTGCACTCTTCTGTCTCTTTTGGGTTAAGAGTGATTACTCTCTAAATGGTGAATTCTTTTCAAAATTTTAACTTCCTCTTAGCTCTGGCTCATCAAAAATATTAAGAGTGCTTTTGTTGCTCTCACCAAAATGCAAAGAAGGCCATATTGACGTTCGAAAACCTTGTCAACCTTGCTTTCATATAAATCTCGTACATTTTCAGACTTCTTCACGGAACCTTTTACTGTACTTGTTTCTTATGTAGACTTCCATGAAAGTGAGCTGATTGTTCAAAAATTAAGTATCCTAAGAACCAAATTATGTTATTGAGTGGAGAGTGCACTGTGATCTGGAAGATCAATATATCATGTCTTCCAAGCGTAATTGGTAAGCATCTCACCTTGTTGTCATAAGCATACATGTGAAGTATTCTGTTGATTACATTTGGTAGAAGACATACAAAGCACGGCCTTCTTAGTGTAATTTGGGTTTAGAAGTTTATATTGCATCAAGTTTTGCATATGTTGTTACAATTGCATCAAAATCTATCTGTGGAATCCATTGGCTGACAATTTTCCATCAGCATTATGTCGTCAAATAGGAGGCTATTAAAGAAATGCTCTGCATTTTTCGGTGATTTTTGTCAAGCATTTCTTTCCTTGTTTGAATGTCATGCACTTGATTAGCAAGTCTTAAGTGATTATACTTGCGGTCTTTTCCTTATGTCTGCCTGGGCATCTGAGTAACTAAATTGCAGTTTGGTTTGCTTTGGAAGTTATCGCGTGACTCTATGCAAATAAATGAGAAAACATTGTGTATCACTCTGATGTTACATTTTTAAGAAGACTCCTCTGGTGTTATGTTACTCTTCAATTAATAGTTCATGAGTTTACCAAATTATGAAGCAGAACTAAGATTTTCTTTCGGTAAAAGTTGATAACTCCCCCTTACATGAAATGGATTTTGTTTACAGGTGTTCCGTGGACAGAAGAAGAGCATCGGCTGTTCTTGATTGGCCTTCAGAAACTAGGAAAAGGAGACTGGCGTGGTATAGCAAGGAATTATGTCATCTCACGAACTCCGACCCAGGTGGCAAGTCATGCACAGAAGTA
Organism: Dipteronia sinensis; assembly: GCA_033220585.1. Lineage (NCBI taxonomy): Eukaryota > Viridiplantae > Streptophyta > Magnoliopsida > Sapindales > Sapindaceae > Dipteronia > Dipteronia sinensis. The sequence continues at coordinate 61,487,313 of CM065639.1, forward strand.
TTTCATTCGGCAGAGTAATGCTACCCGAAGAAAGAGACGCTCCAGTCTTTTTGACATGGTTACAGATGATATGGTTTGTGATGTTTCTTCATATTACTTTTGTGTGTCAGCCACATAAAATAGATAGACATAGATGCTGCCAATTACATGGCACATCGCTTCATGGAAACATTGTAGGACACACTAATTTTATATAAAATCCGATGAGGCTTCACTTGTACCATTTGGTTGACTTAGTTATTATGTGTTCCTTTTCAGGCCACAGACACCCCATCGGTGCCAGAAGAACAAATATTGCACCCTTCTCCCCTGGCAAGAGAAACCGACAATTCAAGCTCGATACCTTCCCTCAATCTTTCTCTGAACTCAGAATTTGAACCTATGGAAGCTGTTGCACCTCCTCAAGAAACAGTCAAGGAACCGGAAGAATCTGCTTCTGGTCCAAATGAGTTCACAGAATCTGCTTTTGGTTCCAATGGATACACACAAATGATGCATGCTTTTTACCCAGGAGCTTATGTGCCCGTCCCATATGCGTATTGGCCTCCAAATGCAGCCTCTCGTGAAGAAGAAGATAAGGAAGCAGAGAACTGTCATCATCAGATTCTAAAGCCAATTCCGATCCTTCCTAAGGAACCTGTGAACGTAGATGAACTAGTCGGCATGTCTCACCTGAGTATCGTAGAGACAGCAGAGAGGAGATATAGAGAGCCATCACCACTTTCTCTGAAACTTCTGGGAGAGCCATCGAGGCAGTCAGCATTTCATGCAAAAGCTCCTGTCAGCAATCCGGATTTGAGCAATGGCAAGACAAGCCCAATTCAAGCAATTTGAATTTGTACAATCATAATATTATTATATATATTCTCTAAAGCATGTTTTTGTCTTACTTTTTGATAGTCTCTGAAAGTTTTGGTGGTCCTCCTTGATATAGGTTAAAATTAAATTTGGTTGGAAATTTTTATTCTTTGAAACTGTATCATCTATACAGCTAGAGTTCTAATAATTTGAATGAATGTGTTTGGCAACAATTAACATGTTTTACTCACACAACTCTGTTTTTTGCTCATGTATCTCTGGTAGTCTTCCGGTTCAGTTCAGTTTAGTCTTTTTTTTTTTTCAAACCCAAACCTGAACCCTCTTCGGGTTTGGTTTTAAATTAAGTCAAAGCATGGCATGAGCAACCCTATTGGTACATATTGCTGTTGATGCTAGAAACAACTTGCAAAGAGTCACATTCCAGCAAGCATATTAACCGAGAGACCGACTCGTGTGGGGTCGAAAAAGAGCTTCTCCCGGCTGCAAAAATCTCCCCGAACATCAGAGGTAAGAGATCAAATGCGGGGGAGAGCAAATGCAGCCCGAAGGTAGCCTCCCACATATTAGAGGTAAGAGATCGAATGCAAGGGAGAGCAAACGCAGCCCGAAGGTAGCCTCCCGAATATCAGAGGTAAGAGATCAAATGCAAGGGAGAGCAAACGCAGCCTGAAGGTCGCCAAAGGCCCAAAGTGATCGCAAATTACAGTTCCAACCCCAAGCGTAGAACATAGACATTCATATTCAGCTTATTAAGCGTTCGAGGTTGAGAGCATCAATTCAAGCAGCTAGCCAGCAGCTATCCACCCTTACATGTACAAGCTTTTGCATATGCATATTGTTCACATTTGGAAGATGCGCGCATTTTCAAGTTTCATTATCAGTATTTGTGTTCCAATACTCCTAAGTAGTTGCTAAAAGTAGTATTTTTAGATACACCATTATGTGATCGAGTATCTCTCACCAACAAGTCAAACTTGACGGTGTTAATATAATTAGTTTGATTTTGTGATATATATCCAAAAGCAGTTCTCATAAGTCATAAGTTGATGGCATAATTCAAGTACTAGATTTTTCTTGTTAATGTTTTTTTCATTAATTTTTTTTTGAAATATTACGAGAATTATTAATAGGGCAGTCAGAACCTGTCAAAATCAAACAATATACGTGCAGACCTGTCAAAATCAAACAATATACGTGCAGTTCAGATATTTACTCCTATAACGGGAGATAACTACCTCTATAAATCAGAGAGAAAACTCACCATATATGCTTGTAAAATCTGTATGGTGGGATTTGAATCCCTCGTCATAAATGTGGAACCACCTATGATAAGTGATGATGTGGGTGTTTTAAAAATACATTTGATATAGTATAAAAAACAGTTTCAAGATTAAAAAAGAAACTAAAATAATAACAATAATAATAATATTTTATTTTCCAAAATTTAACTAATTATAATGTTTTTGGATTGTATCCAACCAAGGTTTTTTAATACAATTCAAAAACTTTTAAGCAAGTACTTACTTTTCTTTTCTTTTTTAAACAATCTTTAGATTTATTCATATTATAAATCTGAGAAACATATTTACATAATTTCTGGATAAACATGTCTTTAAAAAGAAAAATTAAAGAATAAAAAACATGGGAGCTCCTCCTCCAACTTAAAATACTCTAAAAGAATTTTGTATAAATAAAAAAATTAATAAAATATAGGTGCTTTTTTTTAAAAAAAAAAACATATATTTTTAGCAATATGATTTTATGGTAAATGTTCAGCAGGTTAATGTATATAATCGTAAAATATGTGTTTGTCTATCATTTCAAAAATGAATCCTCATTTCGTGCTACAAAAGCAGATATAATATAATTGTTTTGTTAGATTTTTTATATTTTCATGATTTTCCTTTAGAGGGAAGATAACTCGGTAAGAGGTGTCAAATGAATCATAATTGGATAATTTGACTCCGAATTTTTCTGTTTTGGATCGAAATTGGTCCGAAAATAATTGGTTTTTTAATAAAAAAAAATTACATTCCAATCCAAAATTCGAATTGGATCGAATTTGAATTTTTTCAGTTTAGGTTTCAAAGTTGCATCAATTCTGATGAGTATTTTGGATTGGTTTCGGATAAATCTTTGGATTTCATATGGATCAAAATTTCAGATTTGGAATTAAAAATATATATTTAATTGTTTTTTTTAATTAAAAAAATATAAAAAATTAATTCAACTGCGTACAGTGTTCATGCACGCTGCGCACGCTGCACACACTGCCACAGTAGTATTTATTTTCTTACATAAAAGATTAAATTGTTGTAATTTTATGGAGCGGTGCTATTGACACACCCCTACTGATTTATTCATGTTCCACTTTTTAAAATTTTGATTTAATTAAATAAAATTAAATTTTTTTATTAAATTTTTTTATTTATTTCCAAACTACCCATTTTACTTATTTTTCAAACTTAATACATACCATATATGATCTCTATATGTCTTATTTCTGTATCTGTATACATCTCTCTCACCTCCATTGATTGATTTATTTTTTTTCTTCTTATTTCTTTATTTTTAGTTTTTTTTTCTTCTTATTTCGGAAACGAAAAAATAAAAAAATAACAGGGTACTTCAACACAACGACAACTTGATATCATTCTAAAGAAAAAATGAATTTCAAACTTATTTCCAAAGAATGATTATTTCCAGATGCTTACTATCATTGTCAGACAATTCTTGTTTTATGTCATTCTCAGATAATTCTTCAAGATGTTTGATATCGTTCTTAGACAATTCTTCAATTTTCTTGATATCGTTCTCAAACTCTTTCATAATATTTTAGATGTATGTGATAAGCAGATTTTAGGGTTTAAGAGTTAAATTTTTTTTTTGAAGAAATAGATTAATGAGTTTTTTTTTTAGAAAAAGAATATGAGATTTTAATAGATTTACTTCGTAGAAGATTTTTTTTCTAAATTGTATGTCTCTTTAAGTAATTTTGATAAAGGAAAAAAAAGAATATTATATAATTAAAAAATTGGACATGAATAGATCAGTAGGGGGTGTGCCAATAGCACCACTCAATTTTATGGCTTCCCCACCAAGCCACTCATGTGGATTGCGGCAAACTGCACAAGCCACTCATGTGGATTGCGGCACAACTGCACAAGCCACTATTATGAATTCCCCAATAAACCACTCATTTACCTATATATATGTTTAACTTTCTTTATAAAGAATGGTCACAAAATATCAATATAAAAGATCAACAAAAGGTCATATAAAGGGTTTGTGTTATTATGTTAATTATTTTCTCGCTTTTCTCTTCATCTTTATTCTTCATGTGTTTCATCTGTTCTTTTCATTGTTTTTCATAATTCTTCATATATTATTCATATTATTTATAACATAAATATACTTATTTTTAAATGTTTTGAAACTTCGGATCTAACAATATATATCCGAAAACAGATTGGATTCGAATTCGATTTCGGACAAGGTTCGTACCAAAATTTTGGAATTTCCATCCTTTTGTCTGAATTTTCGGATGGATCCTAACAAATATATTTTTGTATCCTAAGTTTCATTGAACTACTTTTTGTAGGATCAAAAATCTTGCTATAATATATATAGTTATTTTCTTCTCGGTACGCACCGATATAAATTACATCAGTGTATTATATGTGAGCCATAGCTTATGGATAAGCACAGACGAATGCTTACAGAATAAGTCAAAACAATTGAATCTAATGGTACACATACAAAACATTGATATATATTTATCGGTGCGTATTGAGGAGAAAATTTTCATATATATATATTTATATAGTTTTTCTATTGTCAGTTCGAACTGATATAAGATATATCAATTCCATGCATGTGGGTCATTTGATTTAAATGCTTTAACCTGTCTATATGCACTTGTCAAAGCATCTTTTAAATCCAATGACCTATATACAAGTAACTGATATATTTTATATCAGTTTGAACTGACAATAAAAAAACTATATATATATATATATATATATATATATATATAAATCTTGCTCTGATACCAACCATATCGATAGATTGAATTTTTTTTAGTGAATATCTTTCTTGATAGTTTTTATTTTTATATAATATATGGTATGATGGCAACTTCAACCTAAACATTAATTAATAAACATTTTCCACGGATCAACAGTGGGAGTAGTGATCAAGGGAGATGGATGATCTCTGGTGGCGTTTGGTTACCGTAGTGGAATAGTAATGGGAATGAGAATTGCAATGGAAATGAATGGAAAGCTTATTTCTTTGTTTGGTTGAGATTTTATAATAAGTAACTGAATAAATATTATTTTGTTTGGTTAACAACTAAATGGAATGAAATTAACTGTATTTTGACTCAAATACCCCTAAGGTCATTATTACAAAACATTTATAAAAAAATGATATATTATGGATAATAATATTTTATTATATATAAATATAATATTATATATACTATTATAACATATAATATATTATATATTATTATATTATATATTATACGTTAGTAATATTAATACTATTATATATTATATAATATATATATATAATAAAAATATATTACATAATATTTTAATATATATTATATATTAGTAATATAAATATTATTAATATTAATATTATTATATATTATATAACATATACATATACATATATTACATAATAATATATTATAAATATTATTATAAATATTATTATAAATAATTTAATATATATTTATATATAATATAATATATATTATATATTATATATTAGAAATATTGATATTATTAATATTAATATTATTATATATAAAAATATTATATATTATTATATAATGTATATACATACATATTATATAATTTAATAATATATAATATATAATATATAATACATATATAAAATATAATAATAAAATATAATATATATTTTGGATAATAATAATAAAATATAAAAGTATAAATAATATAATATATATATTATATAATAAATAAATAAATATATATATATATATATACATATATATATATTATATACATAGTATGATATATATATATATAATGTAATATATAATATGTAATACTTATATAAATATATTTATATATCATTATAATATTTATAATGATATAATATATAATAATATATATTATATATAATATATTGTATATATTATAATAATATAATATATAATAATAATAGTATATATATAATAATATATTATTTTTGAAAATGAGAGTATTTTTAGAATAAAGTTGAGGCATATAGGATTATTTTTGGAAGAGAGAGTATGTTAATGGAATTGAATGGGCATTCCATTAGTTTTTGGATGGAATGCCCATTCCACCAAAATCCGATGGAATGCCCATTCCACCATAATGGTGGAATCCCCATTCCAATGGAATCCTCATTCTATTGTATTTTAACAAACTAAGTCATTCCATTTCATTCTATCCAACCAAACACCATTTTAAGGTTTGGACAAATAACTTCAAAATCAGCGACTCGAATTATATCAATGGCAATCGATAATCTTATAATATTCTAAACAATCCTACTAAGTAGGCTTGACAGGGTTTTCTATTTTTTTACATAAAAATTGGAAACAAAATAAATGTTGACAAATCTTTTTGGGTGATACTATATTTGGATAGTCAAATAGGTTATTGCATGAAAGCCAGTTGTCTTAACAAACAAAGACAAGTGTTAGCATGAACCAAATTACTAATTATTATTGTTGAATGTTGACAAACAAAACTTTATTGAAAGAATTAATTAACCTCCCAATTAAAATTCACCAAAATTCCCACCCACAGTGAGTCGGTGACTGTTTTTATTAGGGACGAGGATTCCCTACTAAATTGATTTTTTAGTCTCTTTTAAAAAAAAACAAAAGAAGATTTTTTTAGCTGATCTCAATACTCAACAGATCTAGCAACATGTGCTGTGATTTATTTCTTTTATTTTTTACTTTTATTATTCTTAAATATAAAATATTATTTTTAAATATTTTAAATCAGCACAGTAAAGAATCTGGATCCTTTTATTTTTTATTTTTTAAAAACTTAAAGCACTTTTTATTGCTTTAAGTTTTTATATAAAAAAAACAATATTACACTGTCAATCATCTCCCCTCTTCTTTTTATCAGAGAACAAATAATGTTATCATGAAATAACCCCATTAATAGCAAAAGTGCATGATATAACTCATTTATAAATATATATATATATATATATATATATGGGAAAATAATTAATTGTACAATTGTATTTGAATCTAATCAAAACATGATCCATATATATGACAAGTATGTGATTAAAATGATTTCAATTAGTTTTATTAATATTTTAATTTATTAATCTTTCATAACCTAAACATCCGTTACTCTTAGTTGTTTGTGCAAATTCATCCATCACCTTTTTTTTTATCATTTATGCCTTTCAAATTTGCAACAGTTCTTAAAACCAGACTTAATTTGATGAGTATTGTAAGTTGTAACCCCTGTTGCAAATTCTGATTTCTTTCATTAATTGGCTGCACATAAAATTTGTGGAGTTTTCACATCTTTTGTGAATCGGATGCACTGACGAGTGATGAGAAATCATCACTAGAGGGTCTTGATTCGAATTTCGAAACAATCGTTGCCAATGCAAGAGCGTTACTTGTGTTTAGTTTAGTTGCCATGTAAAAATCATAAATTGCTGCAACTCTCTCTCTATAGTTATATATGTTTCTGATCACAACAATATTTTCCACCTTTTCTCTCTCTCTAGTATTTCTGTCTTCGCTCTCTTCCAAGAACCTTCCTCCTTCAGGCTTCAACAACATCACCACCGCCGTCGCCATCTCCCCCTCCGGCATCTCCATCACCCAAAATCCAATGGATAATTTTGACTCTATTTATTCCACCAACAACCGTTACAACACCACCCTTTTCAATGAAGAAACCCGAATTCACAATGAGGACACCACCACCACCACCCAACATACCATACCCTCGGAGTTTGTTGACACCACTTACACAGCCGTGGTCGCCGCCGGGAACACCTATATCTCTGAGACTACTGAAAAAGGTGATATCCCTCCATTGGGTGCAACTTCTGATGACCATTATTATTGCAACTCTTACAACAACCAATCCACACCCGGTGAACAAACATTTCCCAACACCTCTTTGACAACCGCCGCCGTGGTCGCCACCGGTTCTAATCCTAGTAGTTCTTATAACAACAACAACGAGGACCAAAATGGGGTGGTGATGAAGAAGTGTGTTGGGAGGAGTAACCGAGGAGTGACATTTGGTGAGGCCTCGGAGCAAGGACTTAGAAAGACAATGGAAGACACATGCGGCATTTACCCGGAGTTCATGACGCTTTCTTGTATCGAAGTCGGCGGTTGTACGGCTCCGTCGTGTAGGTATGCATCGGTCAAGTCACCGGTGCACTACTTTGGTGTGTTTGATGGTCACGGTGGCTCTCAGGTAACCAATTATATATTTCTCACACCAAATTTTTACTGTTTATGTTGTTTAATTTGTCGTATCATTTTCAATTAACGTTAAAATCATTCACTCTTTGTTTAACATTTAAATTCTCAAATCGAGTGGTTTCTGATATGGTATCAAAGTCTCAAGATTTTATATCGAAGCTATTTTTATTCTATCTTGGGATATCACAAGATCTTATATCGAAAGTACTATTTTATTCTATTTGGGAATAGTAACTTGTGTCCACCATTGAAGTGTACGAAATCATTTGCACACTAATCTTTATTTAACATTTAAATTTATTAATCGAATGGTTTCTTATATGGTACCAAAGTTATCAGATCTTCTAAGAATGTGTAACTTTGTATCCACATATGTATACTAGGCTTTTTATTTAACATTTAAATTCATCAATCAAGTGGTTTTCGATATGGTATCAAAGCCACCCAATCTTAAATGGAACTATGGAAGTCATTTTTTCTCTTCCTAAGATGTGTGTAACTTGTGTCCACCATTGAAGTGTTAAATTTAATTCTTCAATTGAGTAGTTTTGATTTGGTATCAAAGTCAATCTATTTTAAAATTCAGGCCATTTTTATTGGATGTGTAACTTGTGTCCACTGTTGAAGGGGTTGCTAACATAATTATCATAATTTTTTTTACCATTTTTAAAGCATTATACTGCTACATAAATGTGAGGATTTTTTTTGAAAGGGAATGACTCGTTATGATGAAGATGGGTGAGGTTTACTATCGAACCAACCTCATCTCCTAACCATATTATCATCTATTACTGTATCATCAACAGTTTTTTTTCTTCTCGTTTTTTATTCCAAAAATAGGAGCATTTTATCATAACCGATCAAATCCTGGCTACTATGACTGAGCTGTCAGCTAACATTGTAACAGCTAAGCACTCTTATTTACACGTGTATAATAGGATGAGACTATGTACGCGAATATCTTCTTTGGGGCCATGGGGGTCTCCTTTTGCATTGTTCCATTTTTATTGTTTAACATCAGCCTATCCAACCGTTCGATGAGCGCGTGTGGTCCGTGCCAGTGACGATGGAACTTTGACAGACGTAGCCACAACCCAATAAGATCACGCCACGTGTCGTGAGACCGATACACTTGTAAGTTTTAAACGCAACGTCTCTGTGTTTGTTTCTTTGACTCTGAACTTCTTATTTTAACACTTCCACATCAATATCGGAAAACCCTGTTTGGTTCCCGAGAAAATGAAGAGGGGAAGTAAAGGAATGTCGGAATCAATCTTACAATCGTTGTTTGAAAATACCCAGAAACCAGAAAGGTACTCTCAGTCTTGCACATTGAATTCTTTTGAACAATGATTTTCTTTGTTATAATGCAACAAGCGCCTTTTTTTTTTAACTATGATTTTTTGGGTTTTGTATCTTGATTCATTTTTTTTTTAATGTTTTAGGAAATTTAAGCTGAACTAATTTTGTTAATTGAGTTATTATTAATTTTTTTTAATTATTATTATGATACTCTAAGTTGTCTATTAGTTGCTTGTTGATTTGACAAAGTTACTTGCTATAGAAAGAGATACAGAGATAGTTTCATGTATCAAAACTTTAGCCTTTTAAGCTGAAATTATTAGATATGAAAAGTCATTTGGGTAATCATGAAGATCATTTAACTAAAAATTAAGACTTTCCCCATGTTTGACTGTTTGAGTTGGTATTAGTGTATGGTTGGTAATTTTAGGGGATTTGAGAAAATTTTGTATGAATAATCGAGCTTTCATGTTGTCTATTGTTTCTTCTTTCTCCACATGCTTTGATTGTTGATTAGGTACATATTATTACCTCTCTTTAATTCTAGTAGTTTATTTTGATTGTTTATGATCTTCTTTGTAATGTAAGATTCTCAAGTGTGTATATTGGAGTCAAGTTACTTAATACATATCGTAGACATGTGTGAACTTTAGCTTCCTTTCATCATGTCGAGGCTATTATGGTAGTTGGGGGGTGCCCAATGATTAACATCATTTGTCCCAAAGCAATTTTTTTGGCATTAACGGTTATATACAAGCTTTATGACTGGATATGAAGAGACTGTCTTTTGTGCTCCATTATGGAGTCTCCATCCTTCATGAATTCGTTGGTGCGATTCAGTTTTCAGATTCGTCGAAGGAGATGTGATAGTGTGAAGTTTCGGCTTTACAAAGATAGGGGGATAGGGATGGCCTTATGGAGGGCAATTTTGGGTTCTAAATTATCATCGGAAACAGCCAATATTTATGAATTTCATATTCTCAAAGAGAAGCTTCAGGTTTTTGACAATCGAAATCATGGATGCTATTTGTACAAATACATGGGAAAGTTATTGTTAATGACATTTGTCATATAGGCTATGATGTAGTCTCTAACATATGGCTCATTACACTATGACAATGAAGATGCTTAAGTTAGTATTCTTTGTTTCTTGAAATTTATTTTCCTTAGTTTTCAGAGTGATTAGTTAAAACAGTTTAATTAATATAGAAAATTAGTAGTTAATTGTTTGATGAAGAAGTGATTCTTGATGTTAGTCACATTAGGTTTCTTTTTTTGTATGAACTTGTTAATGGCATCCCTAGAGTAAAAGTATATATTTTTTCTCGCTTATTTCCTTGAATGACATTCTAAATGATTTGTTAATTGAAAGAATCTATCACGTATAACCGATAAGATTTCTTAATACTCTCTTTGGTAAAGTATTATAAGAAGATGTAGAATCTTATCTTGAAATATAATTACCAGATAGTATTTAGTAATATGTAGCATTCGGAATGACGCGAAGTGACTATTCTAGAATAACATTAGTTAAGTAAATAATTTCAAGTTCTTATCGGAAGACTCGGTCTAATAGAATGATTTAGAGTAGTATTGTTTTTGTCTCATATAGGACAATAATATTAGAGGGATCAAATACAACTTACCTATAGTTATTTCTAGAAACATTACCAATCTTCTTGAACTAGATTTCAGTATGAAGAACCATATGGGTCAGTCTTTATAAAAGGAGGGACTTTGATAAGCTAGAAAGAGTAGCAAATGATACATGTGAAATTGCATTTGTAGAGCATGCTTAAAGACTTGACTGTTAATAAATCTTTTGAATTGAAGTAGGCTTTTTTCAATAAATCTTAAAAAAGAAGAAGACATTTTTGAGGAATTGGATTGGAATATCAAATGTCTAACACTAAGAATTGGGGATGAGGAAAACAATAGGTGATAACAATAAGGGATGAGGAAAACAATATATTTTGTTTGTAATTAATATTTTTCCTTAAATTGTTCTAGATGTATGTGTTCGGATTAAATTTAATCTCTTTAAAAATGTTTATTGATTTTCCTGGACAAGATATCAATGCTCATGTGAAAAGTAGTGCTTCTAGGTCCAAACCACTGTCCAAATTGAAGATCCTTTTTTAATTTTACTCTGACATGGTACTTGCATTTTCCACAACGTGCAGTTGATAATTCATTTTCTGGAGTTGTAGATATTTAGAATATTGGTTTGGAGAGCTCTAGAGGTAAATTAAAGGGAACTCACTTGAACTGTGCAGGCATTTTGTCAAAATCGGTTGACACATGTATTCTACTGAAATATTTCCAGCTCACTGATAGAAAATTAATGCGCAGACCTGACCTACATGACAAATCTTAGACCATAGATCATAACAGATCTTAGACCTTAGATATTCTATTATTTGATACAGCACTTTTTAAAGCAAATGGTTTACATAATTAATGGTCAGTAAATGCAAATGCACTCAAATATATGGGGACTTTTCTCATTATTTGAACTGTTGACTTTTTCAGGCAAGTTCTCATTGTGCAAATGAGCTACATATAAAGTTAGCTGAAGAGTGGGGGAAAGAAGTTGGCATAGATGATTGGCGTAGGAGATGGGAGGTAGCATTGGGCAGGGCTTTTGAGAGGGTAGATGATGGTCTCATTGATAGGACATTAGCTTCAGTTGGATCGACAGCTTCAGTGGTGATTCTGTCAGCTTGCCAGATCATTGCTGCCAATTGTGGTGACTCCAGGGTTGTTCTTTGCCGTGGGAAACAAGCAATCCCATTGACAGTAGATCACAAGGTCTCTCACTAAATCTTACTTGATTTCTCACCTTTATTCCTGGATTAATATACAATTTAATTCAGCCAATCTCAAGCTTTCTGAGATTTTTTTTATTTTTTTTAGATAGTCTGCTATATTGTTCATTTGTTGGCGCCTTGCATTTGAGAGTTCCCCTGTCATTGATGTTATATAGATTTGAGCTTAGTGTTGCTCTTGTCAATTACTGGATGGAATCTGAATACATGCACAATATCTCTAAGATGCAAATTCTGGTTCTGTTGAAGTCTAGTTGATTCAAGTTCTTAATTAATTTATTTTATCTGTTGGTTTAAGTAGTTCACAGATCAATATATAAAGTTTATTAGGTGTCACTGAAATTTGTCTGAATCTTATATGGATTTTACACCATTTGCTTTTGTAGTCTTTAAGAAATTTATCCTCTGAGATTCTATGACATCTTAATAAGGCAGCCATTATAGATTTTATGACTCCATAGTGATAATTTAGTTTTCACTGTAAATGTATAAAGTAAGATTGCTAGTATTTTTATTATTGTAATTTAGAATTACATCATTTTTACATCATTTTTAATAGTTTGTTGCAGCATCAGAGTTGGTCATACAAGTTCACGGCCGAATCATGTAACCTGAGCTAAATTAGTTGTTTTTATCAGATTTATACTCTGCGAAGTTCAACATTGAATTAGATTATGACTCTCTCTCTCTCTCTCTCTCTCTCTCTCTCACCTTCTCTCTGTATATAGATAGATATTTTTCACATCTCCTTCACTCATTGGAGATGAGTTGTTGCCTGTTTTGCAGCTAAATAGACAAGATGAAGTAGCAAGAATTACCGATGGGGGAGGCATGATTGTGGAGTGGGGCTACTGTTTAAGGGTGGAGGGGGTTCTTTCCATGACAAGAGCAATAGGTTTCTCTTTTATCCTATCGCTTTTAATTTCCATGATATGAGCAAATGATTTTTCTTAAGTACTCTTATATTCTTTGTCATGTTAGCAAATTGCCAAACCAGAGCCTTCAATCGACTCTCTGTCATTTGTTTTGAATTTGTAATGTTTGCCACATTCAAAGTTTTTTTTATTAGATTCCAGCTTAACTTTTTATATTTATTGCAATTCTATAATTTGCAGTATTTTAGTCCTATTATGGCCTTCTTTGTTTTACTTTTGCCATCTATTTAATCGCTTCTAGACATATAATTTGTATATTTGGTGTATGTTTGAATCTTAGGTGATCATAGTTTGAAGCCATATATAATTCCAGTGCCTGAAATTACTTTCACAACTAGGAATGCAGAGGACGAATTTTTGGTTTTGGCAAGTGATGGGCTGTGGGATGTCTTGTCTAATGATGATGTTATAAAGTTGGCTCGCAAAGAATTGAGAGAGCATCGTAGGCGACCAAAATCAGATGATAATTCTTCCTGTCCAGCTTCTTTTGTTGCTGAAGGTCTCGTCAAGTATGCTCTTGATGCTTATAGTCAAGACAACATCTCCGTTATTGTTGTCGACCTGAAATTGCCTAGGATAAGGGTCCAGCAAAAGCAATGAAAAATGGTTCTCTCTCTCTCTCTCAGCTTTACTTCCCCCCTCCCAACCTCCTCAAATTTTGCTCCCCTATTAGTCAACTCAAGTTCTAAAAGTTATTTGTCCACTTAATATTTGAAGTTGAAGCATGTAAATACTTTGCACTGGTAATAGGTCCCTCGAATAGTTCACACACTTGTTTTAAACTGGAGATAAGTTGGAAATTTTATTGGCAGCTTATACAACTTGAATACGTATATTTTGTTTCTCACCTTAATCTATAATTACTGGTATATTTACTCATAACTCCATTCTTGTTCTGTCTCTCTTTAATAATTTGAGAATGGCTTTTCACCGGCTGTGTTTATCGTGTGCTTTTCATCGTACAAACTAGAATACACTAATTATCGCATAGACATTGGCAAGTCTTTTAATTCTTCACTTTGCGGTTAGATGATTTTAACTAGTTTTTATTTTCTCAACAGGGATGGAATCAAACTGGCTCAACCTCTTTAGTGCGAATGGAAAAAAAGGAATCAATGTTCAGTGGTAAAAATAGGATGCTATTATGTTAAAAGTGAGTGTAACTCTCCCACCCCTCCCTCCATATCTATGTAGAGCATGTACATGCTGAGTGCTTCTCGAGTCAGGTATGGTCCTATGGATTATCACATGTGATAATCCGTTAACATCAAATTACTTGGATTATCACATGTTATAATCTTTAGGACTTGACAAAATACTTCAGGATCAGACCTGACTAGAGAATTATTTTGCACATGCTATAATAAGATTATTAAGGTATATTTGTTTAACAAATCGGCTCCATAGCTACCTGCACTTATTTGATGCTTCTTGTAGCTGACCTGGAATCTTTAATTAGGGGTCTTAATCTTAGATTTATTCTTTCTTCCATATTTCTGTAATCCGAAATGTTCATAAATCATGCAAAAGAGAGAGAGAAGTCATTGGAGAAAGACAGAAGAATATAGTTTCTGGTGTATCTTCTTGAACTGTATGTGATATTGTGATGTTTTCTTGCTGTCTTCAAATCTTTGAAGGAATGTGTGTCACTGTAATTTGCTAACTGATGATGGTAGAATGTCTATGGAATATAATCATGAAACAGTAAAAGATACAGCCAATAGATTATAGATAGAATTGAAGAACTAATAAGAAGATTCCCATGTTTGAAATGTTGTAGACGTTTGAAATTTATATATTTTTAGCATTTAACCAAATCTGTATATGAAGACTCATTTTGTGGCAGTCGTATTTGTGTTGGAGCGATTTATATCATTGATTAGGATCTTGATAGTTTAAAATTTTGGAACTATAGTTATCTGACATGAAATTTAGTATTTTGAATCTATGCTTTTGTATCATTGATTGTATCTGTATGATGGAGATTAATGGCTTTGCACTTTTACATGTATTGGTAAACACTAATGCTATACACGTCCCACCTTTGTATCCCACCTGCATTTCAATCAATGATGTAACAATTGAATCATTAATGTGTATTTTTGTATCGATTGCTACTTAATGATTGGAATACAAGTGGGATTAAAAGGTAGGATATCTAACATTATTGATTATTAAATAATAAATATGAAGACTTATGACCTCCAATGAAAGAGGTAAAGCCCCCCAAAAAAGCCATAAAGTATAAGAAATTGTCAATTTAGTTCCATGAATGATTAACATTGCTAGTAATGTCAATTTAATCGATGGATTCCGGTATTCATCCACGCACAAAGTAAGATTTAAGTTTCGATTAGAAATAGAACTTATTGTGAGTTTATTAATCAAGAATTCTAATCCGGAAAAGAGAACTTAATTTGTAATTTGTGATTACAGTGTTAATTAAAATCAATTGTGAATTAAATTATGTAGATCCCATATATAAAACAGGAATTCAGTTTATGCCGGAAAGGAAACTTAATTTCCCCCTCCCACATAAGGAATCAAGTTTCCATTTCTGATTTTTTTTTTACGGAATTTGATTCTTTTTCATTTCATTTTCGATTAGTAAATGCACCAATGAATTAATTTGACTTTAAAAATACCCTCTTTTAATAATTCCACATATACCTATTTTTGTAATCAACTTAGTGACATCCACCGTGATGTTATGGGTTCGAGTCTTTTTCTCTTACCATAAAAAAAAATTCCTAAAACTTAGATATGCTGTAATGAAATTTGTAATTTAATTAATTTATTTTTTTTCCATTGAAATTCAATTCCTTTTCATTTTCAATCCTAATTACTAACTGTGCCCTCAAATTACTTGAAACTTGAAAGTAAACCGGAAGTAGGATTTGTTGCTCAAAAGTTGGGACAGTCTTGGATCCAGGGATGGGCGTGGGCATGGGGGCCCAATGGGGTGGGTCCCCCCACCCCCATTCTTCAACCCTTCCCCATTTGGGGGGGACTGGGGTGGGGGTGTTTTGGGAGGAGGTTCCCCCTCCCCCACCCATAAACTTTATTTTTCTCATTTATTTTCATTTGCAATTCTTAATCTGAAAATCGAAATTCGGAATCCGACCATTCCAATCTCTAGTTTGATTATGTCAAAATATCAATCCAAAAAGTAATCAAAATATTTGTTCTAAAATTTATAATTAGTTTAAAGAAATTCAAAATAAATAAAAATACTTCTAATAGAGTATTACTCAATAATAGTCAAAACAATCAAATTTAAAATTTACATCTTCGATCAATACTTATGTACTAAGTACTAACTAGTAACTACTAATTCAGGTTATTTAATATTATAATATATTAGTTTTTTTTAATCGTTAAAACTCTAGATATAAATAAAAATAAAAATAATATATATATATTGGGGGGAAATGGGGGAATGAGTTTGGGGGGAGGTCTCCCCACCACCTCCTCCATTTATAAAATGGGGGCCAAGTTTGCCCCCACCCCCACCTCCAAAACCCATTTGGGAGTAAAATTTACCCCTAAAACCCCATGGGGGCCCATAAGGAAATGTCCATCCCTTTGGATCCTTTAGTAAAAGTTCCTAAACCTTTATAACATTGATCATCAGGTTAGATTAGCTAGCTTCTAATGGCAGTGATTTCCATTGTATCTGTGGCTTACTTTTTGTTTTGTCAATAATATTTTCACAGAAAATGAATTATTTTTTCATCACTACAAGAAGCAAATGTGTGACCATGAAAGTAAAAGATATAATTAACTTAGACTTGAGATGTGAAATTTATTGCATGAAACTTGATCAAATAAGAGTAAGAGGCAGTCTATACAGTCTATACACTCAACAGAACCTCAACAGCTGGCATCACATTTCACTGAATAATATTTCAAGAATTTATCTTTTAAGTAGCCACATACAATTAATTTCAACTTGTAAATGGTGTCTGATTATATATATTTCTTTTCTTCAGAAGTTGCTTGCAGATGCTAACATATTGTCAAGTTGGCAGCACCTGAATTTCTAATTTTTCATCATTTATAATCTCTTCCATTCCACTTAGATATCAATTGTCAACTATGTCACATCCTACATTGTTATTGAGCGAGGTTTATGTATTGTACATAAACCTTGGTCTTCCTTAACTAAGTAGATATATTTTGAGCCACAGCTGAAGAGCGTTTGCGTAAAGCTCATGATCTAAACCATATTCGCCCCGCATTTCTCGGAGAGCATTGTTAAACAAAATATTACAAGAACTATCATTGTCGATCAGAATTCGCTTAGTTAAACAATTAGATACATATAAAGAAATGACTAGAGCGTCATTGTGAGGAGAAAACAAATCTGATTTGTCTGGCGACTTGAATTTGACAGTTTCATCGATTTTTGATGGGTGTTCGTTGTCGGGTTCGACATTTGTCGAGTATGTCTTTTAGCAGCTGAGTAAATCACGCCGTTGATTTCTGATTCACATGCAATATAATTAATGACTCTTTCTTGTTGGGGTGGTACTGGTGGGCTACTGTCTGAATCGGCCTGTTGTTTCTCTTCGCGTCGAGTAAGGGTCACTTTTCCTTTGTCGGTCAGGAATTCCAAAAGATATCCTTGCTTCAAGAGTTTTGCTACCTCTAGCTTGAGGGCGATGCAACCCTCTGAGCGATGTCCATGATCTCCGCGGAATTCGCATCGAAATCTAGCGTCCCTGTGTTCTGATGGAACATTCATCTTCCTTGGCCATTTGACCGTTTCCCCATATCTTTCATGACTGCCACAAGGTCGACAGGTTCAATACTGAGGTTGTACTCGGGGATATGCATTCTAGATCGACATGTTCTCGCTGGACCTTGTTCGTATGACCGCCCGTCGTTTGATCTGTTGTAGCGTGATTGATCATTGTGTCGATCTCTCATCGGATATGGTTCGAATCTCCTGTCAGTTGTCCTTCGATCGACGCAGTCGTTTCTTCTGTTGGAGGTATAGTGGTTCACTTTTTCAACAAAGCTCGCTTCATTCTCTTCCCGTTTGATCTGGGCCCATGCTTTCGCCAGCACGTCCTCCATTGTTTTGCATGGATATTTAATAAGCTTTTTGTACAAGTTAGAGTCGTAGCTGAGTCATTTCCTGAAGGCATAGATAGCGGTCGCTTGGTTACAGTGGGGGATCTGTACCTTTTCTCTGTTGAAACGTCTAGCATAGGATCTCAGGTTCTCGCCACGTCGCTGGGATATGGCGTAGAGGTCGTTCGACCTTTTCTCCAGTTTTCTATTACTTGCGAATTGCTCCACAAATGTTTCTGTGAGCTGCGCAAAAGAAGAAATAGAATTGTTAGGTAAATTCGTATACCAGTGTAAGGTAGGACTGCCGAGACTGGCAAAGGTACTCGTTATCCCCTGTGGAAAAGGTTTTCATTCTTCACAAGCTACGATGCTTCCCTCAAGCCTAATGTCTGATTTAATGCCAACTTATGGAAAAGGTACTCGTTATCCCTTGTGTCAATTTATATCTTATAATAAATTGTCTTCCTCTCACTGTTCTTTTGTTGCTAGTATTTCTAGTTATATAGAACCTGACACATTTGCCCAGGCTGAAAAAGATCCAAAATGGTGAGAGGCTATGAAATTTGAAATTTAAGCATAGGAGGATAATAATACTTGGACACTCAATTCTTTGTCTGTTGGAAAGAAACCCATTGGTTGTAAAATGGTGTATAAGATCAAGTACAAATCTGATGGCTCTATAGAGCGCTACAAGGCATGACTAGTTGCAAAAGCTACACACAAGTGGAAGGGTTGGATTATAACGAGACATTTGCACCGGTTGCCAAACTTGTCACTGTTCGGTGTTTACTTGTTATTGTTGCAGTACGAAGTTGGTCTTTACATCAATTAGATGTTCAAAATGCTTTTTCTCCACGGTGACCTTGATGAAGAAGTCTACATGCTTCTGCCTCCAAGTTACATTCGATAAGGGGAGAACTTAGTTTGTCGACTTAATAAGTCACTCTATGGTCTAAAGCAAGCTTCTCGCAACTGGTTTTCTAAGTTCTCTACGGCTATTCGACATGTGGGGTTTCAACAATCAAATGCATATTATTCTCTTATTACAAGGGTATGTGGAAATTCATTCACTGCAGTATTAATTTATGTAGATGATATGATTATTATGGGAAATGATCCCACTGCTATATCGTCACTCAAAAAGTTTATGCATGACCATTTTCGTATCAAGTGTTAGGGATTTGAACCGATGATCGCGGAAGCGTCATGCCTAATATACGCCCATAACTCATAGCAACTAATAACGTCAATAGCAGAAAAAAAAATAAGATGAGAGAAAATAAACAAATCACAACACAAGATATACGTGGAAAACCCAAATCGGGTAAAAAACCACGGGTCGTCAGGACGACAGAGAAATTTCCACTATATGATAAATTGTAACAATCATATACTTCAGGATTCTTTCTCACACCTCAACCCCAAACCACGCTCACAAGATCCTTACCAAGAACCCCGCAATATCCCCTAGGTCTCCCCTGAATATCACCCACGGATCTCTAACTTGATCCACTGATGTTCCCTTAGATCCCTCCCCGGATATTCCCTTGGGTCTCTCACCCGGATCTCACCACTCTCTGATGTTACATGGTGTTCTTTTAACTCCACACTAAATAACCTAATTACAAGGTCTATTTATACTAGCTATATGGAGTTTAAGATAAAAGGAAATCCTACTCCTAAACATACAAGAATTACTTGTTCCACATAAATACTATTTCCTATTTATGACAAGTTTTCTTGTAAGTAGAAATCTTTTCCTTCAAGCATAAGACTTTCCTATTCTTCATGAAGACAAACTCTTTTTCCTTTTCCAATAAGCACAAGAACTTTCCAGAAGAAAACCTTTCCTTTTTCGCGCAACATTCATGATCTGGGCAAAATCCGCTATTACCGCGGTCTAGGTCGCGGTGTGCACCCCACTCCCTACACCGCGGAAAAGCCACTGAAGTCCACCGCTCAGAATACCGCGGTTGGTGCCTTTGCCTCCGCCGCGGTCTACACCGCGCTATACATACTGGAATTGACCGCTCCCTGTGCTGTGATCCATGCGCTAGTCCGTATCGCGGTCCACGCCGCGGTTTCTTCCAGAATCCGTTTCTTCAGTTCTTCTTCGGTCTTCAAGCTCCCTCAAACACCAACTATAACTTCCAAAAGTATCCCACGTCTCCAGGAAGTTTCAACATCAGTTGAGTCTCGTTTGGTTCACATTGGGTTCACTTGAGAATACGAGCCAATACCTAACAATTCTCCCATTTGGCTTGAATTCTCAAGACCTTTGTCCACAGCCACAATTCTCCATACCGAGAATCACCATACCCCACCACAAGGTATAACCACTTAGGAACGAACCATCCTAAGATTTTTTTTTTTTGTGTTCGTTGTTCCTGCACCATGTCGAAAAATAACCTGCTGAAATTGTGGTGCAACTCCTCACGTCAGATTACCAGGGAGTTCGTTAGCCATCGACATCCTTGTCCACCATACACCTTGCATCACCTTCTGACCAATGCCTTGTGCACAATTATGGACCACTAGCAGCAACATATTATCTTCCATGGCCGGTGGGGAAAACTGGCAAAAGGATAATCATGTCCTTACATCACCCAACCCTGTGAAAGACCTTTTGTCATTGCATCACATACCTGGTGAAAGACTTGCTACTAGAAGCGGGAGTGCTTTGCCGGATAAGCCCCACACCACCACCAGAGACTTCGAGCGTTCCTCCTCCTTCCTTTTTTTTTTATTTATTTTTTAATATCGCATTCAGGAGTTTTTCTTTAATCGCCTAGTGTAACCCAGATTGGACCTCCATGACTTGTACCTGCCACCACAAGCCAAAATTCTCCTCCATCTATATTCTCATTTTCATCAAACCCTACGGAGTTCGAAACCGTTTTCAAGACGTATCTCCATTGCTAAACCAAAATTAGGCAACCATCATCATCATCCCAATACCACAAAGTCCTCCATACGATCTCCCGTAAAGACTTGAAAAAAAAACGCCATCGCCAAACCATGAGGCTCTGATACCAATTGTTAGGGATTTGAACCGATGATCGCGGAAGCGTCATGCCTAATATACGCCCATAACTCATAGCAACTAATAACGTCAATAGCAGAAAAAAAATAAGATGAGATAAAATAAACAAATCACAACACAAGATATACGTGGAAAACCCAAATCGGGTAAAAAACCACGGGTCGTCAGGACGACAGAGAAAGTTCCACTATATGATAAATTGTTACAATCATATACTTCAGGATTCTCTCTCACACCTCAACCCCAAACCACGCTCACAAGATCCTTACCAAGAACCCCACAATATCTCATAGGTCTCCCATGAATATCACTCTCGGATCTCTAACTTGATCCACTGATATTCCCTTAGATCCCTCCCCGGATATTCCCTTGGGTCTCTCACCCGGATCTCACCACTCTCTGATGTTACATGGTGTTCTTTTGACTCCACACTAAATAACCTAATTACAAGATATATTTATACTAGCTATATGGAGTTTAAGATAAAAGGAAATCCTACTCCTAAACATACAAGAATTACTTGTTCCACTTAAATATTATTTCCTATTTATGACAAGTTTGCTTGTAAATAGAAATCTTTTCCTTCAAGCATAAGACTTTCCTATTCTTCATGAAGACAAACTCTTTTTCCTTTTCCAATAAGCACAAGAACTTTCCAGAATAAAACCTTTCCTTTTTCGCGCAACATTCATGATCTGGGCAAAATCTGCTATTACCGCGGTCTAGGTCGCGGTGTGCACCCCGCTCCTTACACCGCAGAAAAGCCACTGAAGTCCACCGTTCAGAATACCGCGGTTGGTGCCTTTGCCTCCGCCACGGTCTACACCGCGCTATACATACTGGAATTGACCGCTCCCTGTGCTGCGATCCATGCGCTTGTCCGCATCACGGTCCACGCTGCGGTTTCTTCTAGAATCTGTTTCTTCAGTTCTTCTTCGGTCTTCAAGCTCCCTCAAACACCAACTATAACTTCCAAACGTATCCCACATCTCCAGGAAGTTCCAACATCAGTTGAGTCTCGTTTGGTTCACACTGGGTTCACTTGAGAATACGAGCCAAAACCTAACATCAATGACCTTGGAAAGTTGAAGTATTTTTTGGGTATCGAAGTTGCACACTCCAAAGAAGGCATTTCGATCTATTTCACAACGTAAGTACACTTTGGATGTAATTGATGATATGGGCTTGCTTGAGGCTGCTTCAGCTACATTTTCCATGGAACAAAGTCTAAAACTTACACCATCAGATGGTGAGCTTCTAAAAGACCCGTCTCGGTTTAGAAGAATTATTGGTCGTCTCATTTATCTCACCATCACAAGACCAGATACTTCTTATTCCGTGCATCTTCTGAGTCAATTTATGCAACAACCAAGGAAGCCACACTTTGATGCAGCCATTCGTGTCTTACGGTATCTAAAGAGAAAGCTAGGACAATGTTTGTTATTTTAGGCAAAAAGTAACCTGAAATTGATTGGGTATTGTGATGCAGATTGGGCAAGCTGCCCTACTACAAGAAAATCTGTTACTGGGTACTGTGTTTTTCTTGGAAATTATGTCGTCTCTTGGAAGACCAAGAAGCAATCAACCATCTCTCATTCGTCCGCTGAAGCAGAATATAGATCTATGGCTTTTACTTGTGAGTTTACTTGGTTGAGATATCTTTTACAAGATTTACAAGTTAATCATTTAGGATCTGCAGAATTACATTGTAACAATCAAGCTGATTTGCACATAGCAGCAAATCCAGTGTTTCATGAATGCACAAAGCACATCGAATTAGATTGTCAATTAGTGAGAGATAAAATTCAATCCGGACAAATATCAACTTCTTTCACACCATCTCATCTCCAAATTGCAGACATATTCACTAATCCTCTTGGAAAAAGCAATCTTCCATTCACTACTACGCAAATTGGGCATTTTTGATATCCATGCTCCAACTTGAGCAGGAGTGTTAAATTATGGACAATTGACCTAATTAATTGCCAGCCATTCTCATAGCCTTTCTCTACTCTATCGTGATTTGATTGCTTATTTTTCTCCTTTTCTTTAGCTACAAGTTCAATAGCTGTATAGTCCAATGCTATTATTTATTTTCTTTGTATGTTTTCTCATGTAATTTGTATTTAAATACATGTGTAAATCATCAAGCAATACACACAAGAATTATTTCTTTCCCCTTTTTTTCTTTCCCTGCTATTTTTTCAATATATTAGTATCTTTATAATTTTATGTTTAGTTATTTATTTAAATATTTTGCTTAATTATTAATTTTAATATTTGAGCTTAGTAATTTAGCATATTAGTATATTTATGATTTTATATTTAGTTATTTATTGACTAATGATGTTAATATTTGTATTGTAAGAAATGGATCATAATCATCCTTTTTTTTCCGGACTGTCTTAACATGGATAATGGTGATTTTGACCTTTCCGAACTGGTCGAACTGACAACAGGAGCTATGGGACCTTCCATCTCCACACCGACATCACGTCCCAAAACCAGAAAATGACATCTATTGTATGACAGTGTTTTAACAAAGAAGAAGTACCAAACCCAGACGTTATGGTCACAACAAGGGGTCGTTGTAAGTTTTGTCAAGCTTTATATAGTAGTTCTAGGTCAGGAACCAGTCATTTGAAAGGCATATGGACAAATGCATGGCTAAACACGGGCATGTAGACATTACAACCCAGATGGGTCGGAGTTACGACTCCGCGTATGCTAGAGATTACATGACACTTTACATTGTACAAACTGATCAATCGATTAATTTCGGTGACAATGTTTTTTATGAATAATTTATCCAAAAAGCATATGACCCTTAATTAAAAGCTTTTTCTAGAAACACCATTATGAGCAATTTGTTAAAATGTTTTAAAACCAAACGAGATAACTTAATCGCTGAATTACAGCATCTAAATGTTTCTATTGCACTAACTTTCGATATTTGGAATGCGCGTTCCAAACAAGACTATTTATATATAGACATGACCGCAGATCGGTTCCAACAGTGGAACGGTACCGGAACTGGTCCTCCAAAAACTGGTTTGGAATGCGCGTTCCAAACAAGACTATTTATGTATGCACATCACAAGGCACAACGCTGTTGTCTCTAAGGCACATCGCTCCCTAGACCACTGTCTGATGCACAGCGCTAGGGACAGCGCCCTTCAGCCTTTTCAGTTCTTCAAGGTCTTCACGCCTCTCTCAAACATCATCTCCAACTTTCAAACGTTTCACACGTCTCTATGAAATAACACATCAGTTGAGTTTCGTTTGATTTACATTGAGTTCAGTAGAGATTACGAGCCAAAACTTAACAACGTATAATATACTAGTTTATTAGGTTGTGACATTTATTAATAGTGGACATATGAGGAAGTAACACTTTTTTTTGTTGACTTTTAAGAATAACACTCGTTTAATAACTTAAGTTTATAATGACGCCGATAGACAAAAATACCCCCATTTCCTTCTTTTATTACGTTTTTATCAATTTTAGGTTTTTTCTTTTTTCAAAAACCTCTATTGATGGAGGACCAATGGAGGTCCTCCATCAATAGAGGTCGACGAAGAAGGTGATTAAAAAAATTAGAAATTTTCATTTGTATCCAATAAGTTTCGAAAATTACAAATATACCTAATAAGTTTCGGAAACTACAAAATAAGTCTCGAAAATTACAAAATAAGTCTCAAAAATACAAAAGTCTCAGAAACATCAAAATAAATCTTAGAAAAAAAAACACGGGACTTAATTTTGTGAGTGATAAATGCATTTTTTTCAGATCCACACTTGATGTGCTATTAAGTAGGTGATAGTTTTAAAACTTAGGTTGCGTTTGATTTTTCGTTCGGAGACTGAACAGTACCGAATTATACTGAAGACTGAATAGAGATTGAAAACTGAAATTGAAAAACATGTTTGTTTTTTTTCACTGAAAACTGAATATAAGTGATAAATTGTTTGTTTTTTTAAGTTACAAATGTCTTAAAATAAATACTTTTACATCTATACCCTTTCAACTATTATTTATTATATATTTATATTTTAATATAGTAAAGACAACTAAAATAGTAATTTAATAATATAATAAAAAATTTATAAAAAATATTCCATATAAAATATAACCCTTCGACTCTTCGAGTATAAAAATGGAACAAGTTAATTGAAGTTTAGTTTAAGAAATAACAATAGATTAGGGTCGATCACTAATAATCCATACAATATTTATATTATATATGTGGAATAATAATATAATAATAAATTTGTAATGAAATCTATCTCTATCAATTTTTTTTTGAAAGTGACTGCTAAAGTTTTTTAATTAGTGAGCAGAAAAAAAAAGTATATTAATATCGATAAAGGGTGTGAGAGAAAAGAAAATTGGAAATAAATTAGATTTGTAAGGATAAATTTAAAAATAATAAATTGATATTTATATCAGTTGTTTTTCATTAAGTGAAAAGTGAAAGAATTTCACCTTTTATAAAACATAATTTTAGGAGCTCGTGGTTTTATAACTTAAAAAATCAAACGAAACAACTTAATAACATACAATAAGTGTTAAGTGAAAAAATCAAAATGTCCCTTGCTTTTAAAAGATTGCTATTAAATTTACGGGCCCTTTATTAATATATTTATTAATTTATTGTTCTTTTGTTTTCTTATCAATTCACGTGAGATTCATTCTCTTACAAGACACTAGACATAATGCCGGTTCGGTTCGAACCGGCGAATCGAACCGGAACCATTCGGAAAAAATCGGAACCGAAATGGAACCGATACCGGGACGGTTTCTGTTCCGGTTCTAAAATTTAAGGAACCGTCCGGTTCGAACCGGCGGTTCCACCATTATTATTATTATTTTTTATTCGTGGAACCCAGTCCACAGAAACTTCTACAGCTTCTAGGCTTCAACGGTTCAACCAGATCTGGGATCTCTCATCTCTCTCTCTACCATCTATCTCTACCACAAACACAAACCCAGATCTTTCTTTTCCAAAATCCAAACTATAATACTATATCTATCTCTCTTATCCAAACCATTCAAGCTCAAGCACCCATGACCCATCACCACCACCTAAACTAATCACACCGACCGGCGACCAGTCGACCACCACGGCACCACGGTACCACCCCAATCTCATCTCTCTCGATCGATCCATCCATCCAAGAAGACCGAAGACGAAGAAGATGACAGATGAAGAAGCTGTCAGCTGCGGAAGACGAAGAAGAAATAAGAAGAAGAAAGAAGAAGAAGAAAGAGGAAGATGTCGAAAAATATGGGTTGATTTGGGAGAGAGGGAGGGTGATGATGATCTAGGTTGAGAGAAGTGTTCATTGTGTTTAGTTGATTTGGGGATTTGTTGATTTGTGAGAGAGATACTGAGTGAGACAGTGAGTGACGTGAGTGGAGAGTTGTGAGTCTGAGAGATGAGAGTGGTTTTTTTTTTTTAAATATTTATATATTTAAGAACCGAACCGCCGGAACCGTCCAATCGGAACCGGAACCGGTGGTTCTGGAACCGGAACCGGTCTTAGGAGGTTCCGGTTCCGATTCCTCCTCTTTTTTCAGAACCGGAACCGTCTGTTCCGAACCGGAACCGGAACCGGAACCGGCGTTATGTCTACAAGACACAAATAAAATTAATTAAAATATGATTCATTAATTGAATTAATAAATTGGAAAGACAGTTATAAGTAAGGTTGACCTTTGACGCCGATTCAAAGTCTTCCGCAACATGTATGGAAAAATGAATTAGCTTCCAAGAAATTCAGTTCAGTAAAGCATCTTTTATTTTTTTATTTGTTTATAAGTAAATGTTTTTGGTCATTTCAATCCAGAAATGCATCTTTAGTTTTACTATCATAAAAGATAAAAACATTTCCAAAGTGTTTTTCCATGCCACGGATACAAAACTATGGAAAATATTTTTAAAAATTATGTTTTTGCTGCAGATTTAGATTATTTGCAGAGAAGTTTGGCAAAAAGTTTTGTGAAATCATGCTATACCAGTGTAGATCTAATTGACGAGTCAACCACCACAAACTTCCATAAAAAAAAAAATTTATTTGAGATGGTCAGTGACTCATTGATAGGGATGGATATAGGTACCCTCGTCCCCATCTTCATTTCAAAAACCCTTCTCCATCCCTCCCCATTTTCTCATTTTAGGAAAAATGGGGATGAGGGGTTTTAGGGGGAGGTATCCCAATCCCCATCCATATTTCTTCGTTTTCCGTAATGTTTCCCTATTTTCCTATTTTCCGGATTCTCCGGTTTCCTTTGTTTTATTAAAAATTACATACTAAAAAAAACAATCCATTACAAATACAAGTACAAATAATATTAAGAACAGAAATAATAAAAAATATTAAGAATATATTACAAATACAAAAACAAAAAATATTAAGAACGTAAATAATAAAAAATATTAAGAATATATATACATATAAATACAATAATTTTCACATAAGTGCGCACTGATAGAATTATATAAGGACATTGAATATGAACCACTCATTTTATATATTTTGACTTGGTATGTATGCACTTGTCAAAACCCTTTTATAAATAAGTGGTTCACATTCAATGTCTTTATATAATTCTATCGGTGCGCACTGACAGAAAAAAGACTGTATATATATATATATATATATATATATATATATTTAAGGTTTGAGAAAAATGGGGAAATGAGGATCAGGGGACCTCCCTAACAAATACAAATACAAATAATATTAAGAACAGAAATAATAAAAAAATATTAAGAATATATTACAAATACAAACACAAAAATATTAAGAACAGAAATAATAAAAAATATTAAGAATATATATATAAATATATACACACACATAGTAAGTTGATGTTAACAAATAGAAAGAATAAAACTTACTGGGGAAATGAGGATCGGGAGACCTCCTTATCCCCATCCCCTATCCCCATTGCCATCGCCATTTCCATTTCCATTTAAATCCCCCCCGGGATGGGGATGGGGATGGGGATGGGGATAACTTACTGTGGTTAAAAAATAGAAAGAATAAAAAATATTAAACCCCCCTCCCCCCCGTTTTAAGAATATATATATATTATATACACACTTACTAAGTTGAAGTTAACAAATAAAAAGAATAAAACTTACTTAGGTTAAAAAATAGAAAGAATAAAAAAATATTAAATAATATATATATATATATATATATATATATAAGGTTTGGGGGAAATTGGGAAATGAGGATCGGGGGACCTCCCTATCCCCATCCCCATCCCCATCCCCATTCCCATTTTCTGGATTCTCCTGGTTCCTTTGTTTTATTAAAAATTACATACTAAAAAAACAATCCATTACAAATACAAATACAAATACAAATAATATTAAGAACATAAATAATAAAAAATATTAAGAATATATATATATATATATATATATATATGCACACACTTAGTAAGTTGAAGTTAAAAAATAGAAAGAATAAAACTTACTGAGGTTAAAAAATAGAAAGAATAAAAAATATTAAATAATATATATATATATATATATATATATAAGGTTTGGAGAAAATGGGGAAATGAGGATCGGGGGACCTCCCTATCCCCATCCCTATTCCCATTTTCCGGATTCTCCCGGTTCCTTTGTTTTATTAAAAATTACATACTAAAAAAAACAATCCATTACAAATACAAATACAAATAATATTAAGAACATAAATAATAAAAAACATTAAGAATATCTTACAAATACAAATATAAAAAGATTAAGAACAGAAATAATAAAAAATATTAAGAATATATATGTATATATATATAGTAAGTTGAAGTTAACAAATAGAAAGAATAAAACTTACTGAGGTTAAAAAATAGAAAGAATAAAAATAATATATATATATATATATATATATATATATATATATATATATATATAAAGAATAAGGTTTGGGTGGGAGATAGGGAAGTAGAAATTTAGATATCCAGAGATAAATGTCCATCGAGTCAGTGATGTGGTCTATAAAATCAATATATATATATATATATATATATATATATATATTATTCGTTTTTCAACCATACTATTAATTTTATTGTATTTATCACACATGTTCAACTTCATGTATTATAATTTATTCTATGGAATTATATGCAACTTTAAAGATTATAGAATTGATATTAATATATTACAAATTCTATGATATTAAATTTAACATCCAAACTTTTAAAAACAAATTAACAATATTGAGGACTCGTTAACATGGAAGAATGCCTGGATCTTGGATTAATTGTAGAGCTATTCTTCAACACACTAATGTTATGTTTGAGATTGTTTTTGCTTGAGAAATAAATGTTTATTTCTTAAGTTTTTAATAAATATGTGTTTGGTAAACTTTCTAAAAGCAATTTATTTTACAATTTGCTCATTCAATAAACGGCTTTTGAGAAGTTGGTTGGGGGTTGCTTTTTAAAGCAGAATCTAGCTTATTGCTTATGCAATGTCCAAAGTACCCTTATATTTAATAATAATCTAATAAAAAACTAAAAAGTAAAAAAAATTTGAAAATATAAAAACTGATCGGGAATGGTAGCCACTTTCATGGTGTCCATCGCAGGAAGTCGATGCTGGAGGAGGACCGGCATTCTCCGGCGACCCATCTCATCCTCTAGTAGAATCCGCGGCTAGAAATGTTCGGAGATCTGACTACATCGATGCTGATGGATATCTGAGATCTAACGGCATCATACCTCCGCTACCTTCGCCGTTATTGATGCAACTGTACTTTCTGATAGGAAGCATAACGTGAAGAAGAGTTTAGCCACTCGGACGGCTGCAATTCAGTGAGTGGGTCGTTGACTCGCTTAGCCGATCTGCCAGCGAGTTTTTGGGTTTTCTTCGCGTCGCTGCGGAGGAGGGAGCTAGAGAGATAGAGACGATGAAATCGAGGGATGCTCTTCGGTGCGAGGTGGATGATAGAGACAGTGGCCAAGCTGACTCAGATAATGGTGCAGACTCACAGATCCAGTGGCGAGGTCGCGAGAGGAAGGCGACCCAGTTTGTTTCTATCTAAAAGTCAAAAACAGAGTAGGCGAGGTTCCTCAGTTTTCAATTTTAAGTTTTTTATTTTTATAATATATTTTAAAAAATAATAATATTTCAGATTTATTTTAATAATATTTAATTTGTAATTTATAATTATTAGATTATTTGATTCTTTTTCATTTTGTTTAATGTTGTCTATTTTAGTAATTTTATCAAATAAATTTTCCATACTTTTAAAAGTAAAGCAATTTTTAAAATTGGTTTACCAAACACATACCCACTTTTTTGTAAAGCTGATCAATTCTAATGTTAAGATATAAGCGAATTATTTTCAAAGTATAACCTAAATACATTGAGGAATATATATATATATATATATATATATATATATATATAATATAAGTAAGGTTATTATATATATATACAATTTTTCTATTATTAGTTCGAACTGATATATCAGTTTCTTGCATGTGGGTCATTGAATTTAAATGCTTTGACTTAACTGTATGCACTTGTCAAAACATATTTTAAATCCAATAATCCACATACAATGAACTACATATCTTATATCAGCTATAACTGGTAATAAATACTATATATATATATATATATATATTATCTATTGATGTGATTACATGAGATTTATTCTCCTATAGTTACAAGAAACAAATAAAATTAACTAAAATATGAGTTTTGAATTGAATTAATAAATAGGAAAGCAGTTAAGTAAGGTTGAGGCGAATTCAAAGTTTTCTATAACATGTATGGAAAAATGCACTAGCATCCAACAAGAAATCAAATAATGCGGTTTCAAGCTCTACCAATGGGTGATCACGTGGATGTAATTGACTAGTTAGTCACCACCAACTTGCAGGGAAATAATTTGATTTGATATTTCCCCACGTATATTGCAAAGACACTTTCAACTATTTTTAATGATTTGATTAGATAGTTTTAATAATACCTGGTCAACATGTAAAAAGATCATACGGAAATATCATATGATATGTGAGAAGATATAATATGTTATTGGTGCCCCTGATTTTTTATTTTTATTTTTAATCTAGACCCCTATCAACTGAATGACAAGACGACTGTATTAATTATACGTTCAACTTTCATGTATTATAAATTGTTCTATGGACTAAGAAGCGTATTAATATATTGCAAATTCTATGATATTAAATTTAACATTCGACTCTATTTTGTATATGGATCAAGCTAAATCAATTTAGATTTGTAACTTAAAATTTTGATTTCAACATCTCAATTATCTATGTACTTTTCATTTAACTGTTATAAATGTATTCAAATCTCAACCATTAAATTAAGTACACATATATAGTTGAGATATTAAAATTAAAATTTTAAATCATAAATTTTAATTGATTTAACTGACCTACGTATATATTACACGTTTTGAAACAACTTTTCAATTTGGTGGTCATTTTGATAGTGTATTATCAATTTGATGGCTACCAGCGTAATTATCCCTTTAAAATTTTGACTTTAACATGTCAACCAACCAAATAATTTTCATCCAACTGTTATAAATAAATTCAAATCTCAACTATTAAATTAAGTGTAGATATATGGTTGAGATATTGAAATTAAAATTTTAAATCATAAATTTTAATTGATTTAATTGACCTACGTATATATTACACGTTACCAGCTAGATGGAGCTCTTATGAAATGTTAGTGCTCAACTCATTCACATTTTTGCTGATTCCTTTTTACTGTTCAAACTTGAAAGCTTTTTCCACAGCCACACTTATCGGAGAATACAGTACTCTCTTTTCCAAACCAATTATTGTACCATAAAATGGGTCCAGATCCACCCTGTAATCTTCTTTTTTTTTTCTCGCTGATTTTTCCTTTCACATTTAATTTTCATGAGTAGTCTTCTCAAATTTTAAAGGTATGTGTAAACAGACATGATCTGATGGTACATGCTTGAAAAGCATAATAAATGGTTACGTGTTACTTTCTCCACCACAAAACTCGCTCTTCAACGTACTTGCCAACTAATTTACTTTTTTTTTTGTTGTAAAATTTTGCCTCTCCGATGAATAATTATTAATTTATTGATAAATAATATTTATTTATTTAAAAAGAAATTTTACATTTTTACTTTTTTTTTCTTTTTATACTTTTGTGTTTTTACTGATGTATATAAATATACATAAGTATATAAAAGTTAATAAATACTTACAAGGTTATCGAATGTTTGACAAATATTGAACTATTTTTAAGACCTCATAATATAACATCAAAGATTCAACCATACGATGCTGCAATTATTCGAATACTAAAAATTCATTATCGACATCATTTATACGTTCTCTAACATCTTGGAGGGCTATGAGGTAGGAGCAATAAATCTCGAAAAAATTAACATATTGAATACTATGAAATTGATTACAGTAATGCTACATATCCCACCTACAATCTCACAATTTTCATCCAAACACACGTGGCAACTGATGTGTCAATTGGTGGGTGGACAAACATTAATTGGTGAGTGAATACATGAGTAAGAGAGATAAATATCAATTAATGTGTGTCCACTCACCAAGTGACACCTCAGCTACCACGTGTTTTATGATGAATATGGTGAGATTATAGTTGGGATGTTTAGCATTATTCAATTTATTAATACGGTTTCGAACATTGATAAGAAGATAACAACTATTGCAAATTGTTTTTGACATTGCAAGACCCGTTCAGATGAAGATATGCCACTCATATGACTTATGAACCACAAATTAGTGAAGATGAAAGCATTAATGGATTACCTGAAGCCATTTATGGTCTACATTATAGAAATGTGATGGATCTTGATCACTTTTTGAATTATCCTAGTGAAAACGATATAGTGATGGAATTGCATACCGATAATTATTCAAGTGGTAATGAATAAGCCTACGATGATTATGATCCAGATGACATTAGTGTTTTTACCGAGCGTTTCTCCAAAAGAAGTCTTTTAAGCAATAGTAGTATTAAATAATCTCTTATTACAAAATGAAAAAAATATACATACAAATATGGTGATTTGTAAAAAATTAAGGACCAGTTTGAGTTCGATTTCAGTATGAAGAAAATGTAAACGACTTTATATGCATATTTTAAGAAAGATTTGAATTGAGAAAATAGAAGTTGTTAAGTTTTTTTTTTTTGAAATAAAGTTGTTAAGTTAAAAGTTTATATATATGTATTGTGAATTTTTATATGTTATGTTTTTTTTATGTATTTAATCAATTATTAATTTAAATATTAGTTGGGACTTAAAAGACTTCAAAAAAAATTATCATCTTATGCATTTGGTGATGTTATTAATTTATTACACTAACCCGAGTTGGGACCAGAAGATTTTATTATTTAAACGGGATTATTAATTTATCGAAATTTTATTTATCGAGATTTTAAAACTTAATTTATACAAAAAATACCAAATAACATTCCTATCTGGCTAAAACCAAACCTTTAAAGGGAATTTTGTCTGATCCACACTTCAGACGATATTAAAAACGATATTAAAATTTAAGTGATTGGTAGTAGTAAAACTGTTAAATTTTAGAGCTCTTTATAAATATATTATTATTATTATTATTATTATTTTATCTTTTGATGTGACTATGTGAGATTAAACTATTAAAAAATGGAACTCTACTGAAATGTTAGTGCTCGAACTCATTCACATTTCTGATTCCATTTTACTTTTCAACCCCAAAGCGTTTTCCAGCTGAGACACAATTATTATTGGAGAATAGTACAGTACTCATATCTTTTCCAAACCAATTATTGTACCCTAAAATGGTCCAGATCCACCCTGTAATCTTATTTTATTCCTTGCTGCTTTTTCCTTTCACATTTAATTTAATTTTCCAGTCCTCTGTTTTCATGAGTCTTCTCATATTTTGAATGCATATATGTGTAGTAAACAGTCAAACAGACATGGTCCACGCATGAAAAGCATAATAAATGGTTTTATTTTTGTATAATTTTCACTCCCAAGTCTCAACCATTGGATCTCCTACTTTAAGGATCCAACGTTCAATCACGGCATAGCATGCATGGCCCTCTTCTCCTTTCGGCATTAAAAAAATTGAAAGCATGGCACCATAACTTTCTCATCACAAGCACATAATATTTATTCTCAACCACTTGATCCAATCAACTTAATAATAGCAATTGCATATATTGTCCTAATTATTGAACCACACTTATTCCATAATTTGATGAGACTGCTTACTCTTGTTTGTTAAAAAAAAAAAGAATCAAGTTATTCGTCAAGGTACACATTATTATATTTAACTGTCAACTGTATTCTGTATAAACTAATTAACATTCACGACTCATTAACCCAGTACTAGCTAGATGGAGCTCAATTCATTCACATTTTTCTGATTCCATTTTACTTTTCAAACTTTAAAGCTTTTTCCACAGACACAATTATTGGAGAATACAGTACTCTCTTATCCGAACCAATTATTGTACCCTAAAATGGGTCCACATCCACCCTGTAATATTATTTTTTTTTCTTGCTGATTTTTCCTTTCACATCTAATTTTCTAGTCCTCTGTTTTCACGAGTCTTCTTATTTTTAATGCATGTGTTACTTTCTCCGCCACAAAACCTCTTCAACTTGCCAATTAATTTAAGGATCCAACGCTCAATCACAGCATGGCAATTTTCATGCATGACTCTCTTCTCCTTTCGACATTATAAAAATTGAAAGCAGGGCAGCGTTACTTTCCCATCACAAACACAACTGATAACTCAAATACATTTCTAGTCTTACTTTTGTCATTCATCAATTTCCATCTCAAATAACTATGGCTGTTGAGGCGATTGTTTCTACTGTTCTGGAACAATTGATTTCGATCGTTGGTAAAGAGGTAGTGCACGAGGTGAGGCTTGTGAGGGATGTCGGAAAAGAAATAGAAAAGCTCACCAGCAACTTTCGAGCCATTAAAGCTGTGCTCGTTGATGCGGAGAAAAGACAGGTGGAGACAGAAGAGGAGACACCTGTGGGAGTTTGGCTAGACAAGCTCAAAGATGCATCCTATGACATGGATGACGTCTTGGACGAATGGAACACTGAAATTCTGAAATTACAAATTGAGGGGGGCGTAAATGCTCGAATTCCTAAGAAAAAGGTACGTTTCGTGTTCTCCTCCCCTTGCTTTTGTTTTGGACAAGTTGCTTTACGACATGATATCGGTGTTAAGATAAAAAGAATAAATGAAAATCTTGCTTCTATTGCCATAGAGAAAGATAGGTATAATCTTAACACAATTAGGAGTATTGAAAAACCTCAAAAATCGGAAACGACTTCTTTTATTGAGGTGTCTGAGATACATGGTCGAGACGATGATATACAAAATCTAGTAAACATGTTGTTGAGTGAGAGAAATGAAGAAAGAACAAGCCTCCCTGTCTTCTCAGTTGTAGGGATGGGAGGGATTGGTAAAACAACTCTTGCACAACTTGCTTACAATGATGCAAAGATTAAGAGTAAATTTGATAACAGAATATGGGTTTGTGTGTCGGACCCATTTGATGAGATAAGGATTGCTAGAGACATCATTGAAGGTTTTACGGATAAAGCCACTAATTTAGTGGCATTCCAATCTCTTTTGGAATGTATACGTAAAACTATTGAGAATAAGAAATTTCTTCTTATCTTAGATGATGTGTGGGTAGAAAATGATGATAAATGGGAACCATTGTATAACTCTCTTAAAAATGGTTTTCATGGTGAAAGTAAAATTTTAGTTACCACACGTAAAGAGACAGTTGCAAAAATGATGAAATCAACTGATGTTATTGATATTGAAGTATTATCTGCAGATGAAAGTTGGTCATTGTTTAAACAATTAGCATTTTATGATAGGTCTCTTGAAGATTGTGGAAATTTAGAAATTATTGGTAGAGAAATTGTTGGTAGGTGCAAGGGTTTGCCTCTCGCCATAAAGACTATCGGGAGTTTGTTACGTTTCAAAAAAACTAGAGATCAATGGCAAAGAATATTAGATAGTGAGATGTGGAAATTGAAAGAGATAGAAAAAGGTCTTTTTCCCCCACTATTGTTGAGTTATAATGACTTGCCTTCTATGGTAAAACGTTGTTTTTCATATTGTGCCATCTTTCCAAAAGATCATGTGATGAAGAAGGATGAATTAATTAAATTATGGATGGCCCAAGGTTATCTTGGTCTAGATCGTGATGAAGAGATAGACATAATCGGTGACGAGTGTTTTGACACTTTAGCTATGCATTCTTTCTTCCAAGAGTTTGAAAAGGATGGCAATGGTAATATTTATGAGTGCAAGATGCACGATATAGTGCATGACTTTGCCCAATTTCTTGTTAAGAATGAATGTTTTTCAAAGGAAATTTACGGCGGTGAAGAAGCAAGCCTAGATGTTTCTTGTGAGAAAGCTCGTCATTCAATGTTGATAATGAAGTCGTTGTGCAATGTCAACATATCTAGTGTCCATAAGCTACGTAGCCTCTTAATTGAGGATGATTCTGGATTTGTATCGATGAGTAGTTTCTCACTCGACTTATTTGAGCAATTGACATGTTTAAGGTCATTGAAGTTAAGTAAAAATTGGGATAATAAGATACCAAGTGAGATAGGGAAATTACTACATTTGAGGTACCTTAACATGTCAAACCTAAATATCAAAGAATTACCGGAGACTTTATGTTGTTTGTATAACTTACAAACCTTGAATATCGGTGGTTGTGAGTCTCTTGAAAATCTACCTCAAGGGATGGGAAA
Organism: Dipteronia sinensis; assembly: GCA_033220585.1. Lineage (NCBI taxonomy): Eukaryota > Viridiplantae > Streptophyta > Magnoliopsida > Sapindales > Sapindaceae > Dipteronia > Dipteronia sinensis. Next base: position 61,524,646 of record CM065639.1, read on the forward strand.
ACTAATCAATTTGAGGCATTTAATAAATATGTGGACATGGAGTCTCAGATACATGCCAAAAGGAATGGAGAAACTAGTTTGTCTTCGAAGATTGGATAGATTTGTTGTTGGAGGTGGTCCTAATGGCATGGGTCTTGGATGTCTTAAACACATGAACAAGCTTCGAGGTGAGCTGAAGTTAGAAGGGCTGGGAGAAGTTGTAGACGAAGCTGAAGCTAAGAATGCACAACTCATGAATAAGAAGAATCTGGTGGAATTGGAACTGTTGTTCGATAGCGCGAGTGATATATCATCGGCTGAAGAATGTTATAAAGATTCAGCAGTTCTTGAAGCCTTACAACCACCTCCCAATTTAGAGATCTTATGGATATGGGAGTGTAGAAGCATCAGTCTGTCCCCTCATTGGATGGTATCGTTAATTCATCTCAAGAAGTTATATCTCCGAAACTGCAGATATTGTGAGTATTTACCTGCTAATTTGGGAAAATTGCCACGGCTTGAATATTTGGAAATATCAGGTATGAAGAGTGTGAAAAGAGTGGGTAATGAATTTGTGGGCATTGAGACATCATCATCATCGTCTTCACCCTCACTTATTGCCTTCCCTAAATTGAAGAGACTCATGTTCTATAAAATGGAGATTTGGGAAGAATGGGAATATAAGATTACAGCAGGAGATATTACAATCATGCCCTCTCTTTCTACTCTATTCATCCAATACTGCCCAAAATTGAAGTCACTGCCAGACTACCTTCTTCATTCTACATCACTCAAGACATTGGACTTCACTGGTTCCTCCATTTTAGAACAAGTTTACACGGTGGAGAGATCAAGATCAGGGGAGATCAAGATCAAAAACTCTTAAAAAGAAAATAGAGAGGTGCAATGAAGAGCCCCAACGCAATCCAAAACTGCCCCTGCTTATCATTATCAATGCTGGTAATTTCTTTCTTCTTTTCTTTTCTTCTTTTCGTTAGTTAATATTATTTTTAATTTTTATTATTGTTAAACCAAATTCTATTGCAATCTTTATTATTCATTCAATTTTTTTGTTCTAAAAACAAAATCCTATATCATATTCATCATTTTGCTTCAAGATAAAATAACTCTAAAAATCCTATACTCTTCTTCTTTCATGTTTTTACTTATAAACGGAAATATTTATTTGACTTGCATATCTGCTTCTTCTATTTTTCTTTTTCTTTTTTTGGATGTTCAAAATGCAGCAAAATGTATTTTCTATAGGGAAAGTGTTGTAATTGAATAATGGAGTTTTAAGCATTGCTTTTTCAGAAGATTACCGGTACAGTTTTGATCGGATGGAGAATTGGGAAGAATGGGAATATAAGATTACAGCAGGAGATATTACAATCATGCCCTCTCTTTCTCAGCTAAGAATCTATTACTGCCCAAAATTGAAGTCACTGCCAGACCACCTTCTTCATGCTACAACACTATGGAGTTTTAAGCATTGCTTTTTCAGAAGATTACCGGTACAATTTTATCTCTTGTGAAATTACAGAAGATTACCAGTAATTTCTTTCTTCTTTTCTTTTCGATCTTTTTTTTTCCTTAGTTAATATTATAGGTAATCAAGTTATAACCTCTCTGTTTTAAAGGTTTCCAAATTCAATTGCAATCTTTATCACTTATTCATCCTATATCATATGAATCATTTTGCTTCAACAAAAATTAACTCTATTAGCAATAATTAATTTAAAATTTAGTCAACATTGTTTGTTTATCATTATTAGCAAAAATTAGAGTTTCCTAAATTTTTAATTTTTATTATTGTTACACCAAATTCTATAGCAATCTTTGTTCGAATTTTTTTTGTTCTAAAAACAAAATTATATATCATATTAATCATTTTCCATCGAGATATAATAACTCTAAAAATCAGTTGTAATATAATTAATATTGCTATACTCTTCTTCATTCATGTTTTTACTTAAATACGGAAATATTTATATGACATACATATATGCCTTTTTTTTTCATTTTTTTTTTCATTTTTGATAGGAAACTAGAAGACTTGCATGTATGCTTCTTGTTATACAAAAATAAAAAATAAAAATTATGTATTGTTACTGTCCTTAAAGCTATTGAGAGCAGAGGATGTTCAAAAGGCAACAAAATGTATTTTCTATAATGTTTCTTTAGCGAGAGTGTTGAAATTGAATGATGGAGTTTTGAACATTGCTTTTTCATAAGATTACAATACAATTTTTTCTTCTGGGAGGTTTTATCCTACCAAAAGGTTATTCATTACACAGGATTTTATGACCATCAAAAGTTTTAACTCTCTTAGTTACCTTGCCTCTGTAATAGTCATCTTTACAGTACATATAAGTCTCAAGTTTCTTGATCTATTCATGTAACAGGTAAGTCATGGGGATATTGGGTTTCACCTCTATCATATGGTTTCAATGCCCTCACAAACAATGAGATCCTTTCTCCAAGGTGGATGTGAATGAAGTGGTATTTAATTTTGTCCAAATTTCACTATACAACATAAGAGACTATAACTTCTTTTTCACACCAATGAAGTCACTAAGCGATTGAAATGGCTTTTCAGGCCTCAGGCAATGTTACCAGCTTAGGTGTGGCTGTCCTCAATGTCCTATTCAATTGAAAAATTTGATGTCGAACCCAAGAAATATTGGTACTGGATTGGGGTTGCAGCCCTCCTAGTGGGATTCACTATTCTCTTCAATGTCCTATTCACCTTTTCACTTATGTACCTAAATTGTAAGTTAAAGACACTTGCTTTGATTAATTTCTAATCCAACCACTTAAAATTGATAGTTTACTTGTTTTCTTTGTATAGCTCTTGGAAAGCCACAAGCAATGATCTTATAAGAGGAAGCAAATGAGCAATCCAACCAGGGAGGAACAAAGAGGAAGGCAGAAATCAAAACAATTTCAACAGGTGCAAATAATACAAGTAAGAACTACAGTATGGCCAAGAGAGTATGAACATTAGGAAATGGAATTACAGTTCCATTCTTGTTTACACGAATTTTTGAATATTTCAGGAGAAATGGAGAGTAGTCAGTCAAATGCTGCTGCTGGTGAAGATAGCTATGAAATAGAAGATGGGATTGCTGTGAAGGGAACGATCCTTCTATTTAAACCATTATCCATGTTGTTTGACGGTGTAAATTACTTTGTGGACATACCATTGGAGAGAATTTAGTATCACAATCTAGATTACATGAATAGCTACAGGGGTGACAGAGGACAGACTACAATTACTTGGAAGTGTGACCGGAGCATTTAGGCCTGGAGTCCTAACTGCAGTAATGGGAGTAAGTGGATGCATGTTCTTACTACACTGATGGATGTCCTAACTGGTGGTTACATTGAAGGCAATATCAGAATTTCTGGGTTTCCCAAGAAGCATGAAACATTTGTGAGAATCCACTCTCCCCAAGTCACTGTAAAAGAATCCTTGATGGTGCTAGTTGAGCTCAATAGTCTCAAAAACAGAAGTGAGCTACATTGAAAAGACGGTAAACCTCATGCTTTTCATTTGATTTTGTTGACTGAATTTGGTGTTCGGATTTAGTTTCAAACAGAAGTAACTTGTTGGATATGCTTTTGCAGGTTTTTGTGGATGAATAGATGGAGCTAATTGAGCTCAATAATATCTAAAATGCTGTAGTTGGGCTTCCAGGAATCTCGGGTTTGTCAACAGAACAAAGGAAGAGGTTGACAATAGCAGTGGGGATTGTTGCCAATTCTTCAATCATTTTCATGGATGAACCAACTTCAGGGCATGATGCAAGGACCGTAAGGAACAGAGTGGATACTGGAAGAACAGTTGTCTGCACATTTTGTCAGCCTAGCATCTATTTGTTTGAAGCCTTCAATGAGCTGCTGTAGATGAAAAGAGGTGGACAAGTGATATTCTTAGAAGCTGCATTGATTTGAGCTACATAACGAAGTTTATTGCAATGAATATTTCAGGCATTTGTGGTAGTGTTGTAATTGAAAGGCATGCAATTCTAGCAACACATTTTACGGTTAAAATGTAGCTACTGTAAATATGAAGATCTGATGGTTGGTATTATCTATCTGAAAAAGGTGAGAGTGGGATTTTATGTTCATATGTTGGATACTAAAGATCTGATGGTTTAGGCATCTCTCTAGGAAATGGAAGTGATGTGTTCATATGTATGTTATATACTAAATCAATTAATGTTGGATTTTCAAATTAAAATTAAATGCAGCTTCTGTTGTTAACATCAAAGTACCCGAATGTGTGGCTGCTGAAATCCTATGGTCTTGTCTATTTTGACCCTAGATATTCAGCTTCAGTGAAATTGCATGATTAACCTTCTGTTGTTCTTGTGATCAGCTTATGGATACTTAGTTATTGAGGCAAATGACACGCACGATTGAGAATGTTCAAGCCAACTGGTATGGCCTCCTTGTTGTCTGTGTCATATTTTGGGACATATAATGAATGATGGAGTTGTTTTTAGTGCTGCTTTTTCAGGTCATAATACAAATGTGAGTCTTCAATATCTTTATGCAACAGACTTTTTCTCTTGTGAAATTAAAGATTCATATTGAGCACTTACACTTACGTATGTATTGTCAGCTTGGAAGCACCTTGTATGGCGCAAGCCATTAAAAGTTCGTCAAAATGACCTGTCTTGAAAAACGAGAATGAACATTGGGGGATCGAGGTTCAGCACTGGCTTGTTGATAGATAATCTTAAGGTTCTCGATTCTCAACTTATTTCATAATTTCAAAAACTTAAATCAAACAAATTTGTGCTAAAGAATTCTCATTTTCGCTCTACTTCTGTATCCCAAGTCTATAGCGTGAAATGTTATCGTGAAATGTTATCGGAGACAAACAACTCACATATGAACAAGCTTCTCAACTCACCAAATCTCTTGAACAATCAAGTTGATGATACAATTATAGGCCACAGTACAGACACACTGTCCTTCCAAAAGGTTGGTCATTAAATAGTATTTTATGATCCTTCCTATAGGATTTTATGATCCTTCTTATAATTTTAGCAGAATAATATCGTCATCAAAAGTTTTTTTATCTCTTAATTACCTTGCATTTTAAATTATCATCCTATAATTTTAGGAGAATTAACAAATACTGATTTTCATGTGACAGGTCAAATTCATGTTTGGTGGTCATGTGGACATTGGATTTCACTTCTATCATATGGTTTCAAGGCTCTTAAAAATAATGGATTGGAGTTGCAAGCCTCCTGGTGTTCTCTGCTCTCTTCAATGTTATGTTCACCTTCTCACTCTTGTACCTAAATTGTAAGTTCAAGACTCCTACTTTGATTTATTCTCCTCCAACCACATGAAGGTTTATTTTTATTTTTTTGGTAACACTCAATAGTCTTTCCTTAATATAATTGTTTCATATATATAGCTCTTGGAAAGCCACAAACAATCATACCATAAGAGGAAATGAAAGCTCTAAGAGTGTAAATTACTTTGTGGACATGCACTCGGTAAGAATCAATATATCAACACACCCATTGTAAGCATCACAAACTACATAACATGCATAGCTAATGGTAGGATACTTTACAGGTGGGAATGAAATTTCTAAGAGTGACAGATGACAGGCTACAATTGCTTCACGAAGTGACTGCAGCATTTATGCCTGGTGTCGTAACTGCACTAATGGGAGTCAGTGGAGCTGGAAAGACAACATTGATGGATGCTCTGGCAGGAAGAAAAACTGGAAGTTATATCGAAGGCGATATCAGAATTTAAGACTTCCTAAAGAAGTGAGCTAAAATGAAAAGATGGTAAATCTCTTGCTTTTCAGTTGATTGAATTTGTTTTTAGGATTTGGTTTCAAACATAATTGACTTGTTTGAGCTTCAGTGAAATTGCACGATTAACCTTGTGTTGTTCTTATGATCAGGTTATGGATACTTAGATATTGAGGCAAATGTCACGATTGAGATTGTTCAAGCCAACTGGAACGGCCCCATGTAAGTTGTGTGCTCTTTTGGGGCATATAACAAATGATTGAATTGTTTTCGGTGCGGCTTTTTCAGAACATAACAAATGCGAGTCTTCGATATCTTTAAATATGCAATAGAGAATTACCAGCACAATACTTTTTATTTTGTGAAATTACAGATTCATAATGGGAACTAACATGTACGTATTGTTCGCTTTGGAAGCACCTAGTATGGTCCAGACTGTTAAAAGTTCCTCAAAATGAGCAGCTACCACATGTTCAATTTGTTGCAGCAACATCGATCAACCTTACACAACAATAATAAATACCGGGGAATCAAGGTTCACCACTGTCTTGTTAATAATCTTACGGTATGTGATTCTCAACTTATTTCATAATTTCAAAGCTTAAATCAAATCAATCAGATAGCATTTGCTAAAGAATTCTCATTTTTTGCTCTCTCTTTAGCCTAAGTTTATAGTGAGAAATGTTGTTGGAGGAGATAAACAACTTAGAGATGAACAAGTTTCTCAACTCACAAAATCCCTTGAATAATCAAGTTTATGATACAATTCAAGTCCATAGTGGTGGCACACTTTCTTTGCTCATCTTGTTTCTGCTGGGAGGTTTTGTCTTTCCAAAAGGTTTGTCATTAAATAGGATAATAAATACAAGCATTGGTATTTGTGTTTATTTCTATTTTTAAGTAAAAAAGTTGTTAACCTGTGCCCTAAGGGCACAGGTTAACACAACCCTTTTAATAATTATGTTCACAAGAAAATGATGTCTATATATGTATCAGTTCTTGATTTATTGACGCTTTGAAGTAATTAACAAATGCTGACGTACTCATCTAAAAGGTCAAATTCCAGTTTGGTGGTCATGGGGCAATCGGATTTCACTTCTATTATATGGTTTCAGTGCTCTGAAAAAGAATGGATTGGGGTTGCAGCCCTATTGGGGTTCACCGTTCTCTTCAATGTTTTGTTGTACCTAAATTGTAAGTTCAATACACTGGCCTTCTTTGATTTATTTCCAATTTTTTTTAGATGACTAGTTAGCTTTTTTCGGTAAAACTCAGTAGTCTTTCCTTAATATACTTTGTTTGGTATATATAGCTCTTGGAAAGCCACGAACAATCATATCAGAAGAGGAAGCAAAAGAGCAATCAACCGGTGTGGAACAATGAGGAGGAAAGCAGAAAGCAAAAAAATGAACAGGTGCAAATAAAACAAGTAACAACTTAATCAGTATGGCCAAGTTTACTTTTGATCAAATTAATGGACAAAAAAAACATTTGAATTTTAAGCTCCTAATACTTATTTACCTGAACTATGAATCTTTCAGGAGATATGGAAATAATGAAGGTGAGTTGTCAATCTTATGCTGTTGGTGGAACCAGCAATAAAGTACGTAGAAGATGAGATTGTTGTGAAGTGAGTTCAGTGGAGCTTAGAAGATGAGATTGTTGTGAAGTGAGTTCAGTGGAGCTGGAAAGACAATCATTGATGGATGTTCTGGCAAGAAGAAAAACCAGAGGTTATATTGAAGGCGATATCAGAATTTATGGGTTCCCCCAAGAAGCAATTTTAAACATTTGCAAGAATTTTAGGTTGTTGTGAGCACACTGACATTCACTCTCCTCAAGTCTTGCCCAAGTCTGTAGTGGGAAATTGCTATTATCGGAGATAAACAAACTCACCGAAATAAGCAAATCAAAATATGAAGAACTTGCGAAGTACACCCTAGAGGTCTCCTTTGAATATCACCAATGAATCTCTCTCTTGATCCCAGATATTTCTTAGATCCCTCCCTAGATATTCCTAGGGGTCTCCCCGGATCTTCCCACTCTTTGGAGTCTCTGATGTTATGAGTGTTTCTTTTTGCTCCACTCTCAATAAACAAATATTATATGCATTTATACTAAAGTACTAGGGAATTTTGAATCCTACAAGGAAACACTTTTCTTCAAATACAAGATTTCCTATTCCATGCAAAGTTTGTTTCCTTTATGCATAAGATTTTCCTGTTCTGCATAAAGACAAACTATTGGAAGCAAAATTGGAAGCAAAATAAATGTTTGACAAATCTTTTTGGGTTATACTAAATTTGGATAGTCAAATAGGGTATTGCATGAAAGACAGTTATCTTAACAAATAAAGACGAAGTGTTAGCATGAACCAAATCACTAATTATTATTGTTGAATGTTGACAAACAAAACTTTATTGAAAGAATTAATTAACCTCCCAATTAAAATTCACTAATATTCCCACCCATATTGAGTCGCTGAACTCTACTAAATTGATTTTTTAACTGAACTCAATACTCAATTGATCTAGGAACATGTATAATTAATTGCTATGATTTATTTCTTTTATTTTTCATTTTTATTACTTTAAATATAGAATATTATCTTTAAATATATTAGATAAGTACAAAAGAGAATCTGAATCCTTTTATAATATACATAAATGAAAACTTGAAGCACTTTTTATTGAAAAAAACAATATTACATTGTCAATCACCTCCTCTCTCTTCTTTTTGTGAGAGAACAAATAATGTTTTCATGAAATAATCCCATTAATATCGAAATTGCGTGATATAACTCATTTATATATATGGGGAAATAATCAATTGTACAATTGTATTTGAATCTATATCTATTTGAATCAAAACATGATCCATATATGTGACAAGTATGTGATTAAAATGATTTCAATTTGTTTTATTTTTTCATTTATGCCTTTCAAATTTTCAACAGTCCTTAAAACCATAATTAATTTGATCAGTATTGTAATTTGTAAGTTGTAACCACTGTTGCAAACTCTAATTTCTACCGTTGGCTCTGCACATAAAATTTGTAGAGTTTTCACATCGGATGCACTGATAAGTGATGAGAGATCATCACTAGGGGTCTTGATTCGAATTTCGAAAAAATCTTTGCCAATGCAAGGGCGTTACTTGTGTTTAGTTTAGTTGCCATGTAAAAATCATACATTGCTGCAACTCTCTCTCTCTAGTTATATACTAGTAAATTGCCCCGCGCTTTACTGCGGAAGTATAATTCAATTTTAATAAATTTTATTTATCTAAATTATGATACAGAAAAAAAATAAAATGATTGAATATTAATATGTGAAAATAAGAATCTATTTAATTTAACTATTCAATGACATTTTTGTAGATAAATAAAAATCCATTCAATTCCACTGTATTCAATTTACTGTTTAATGACATTTTTGTAGATTAATAGAAATCTATTTAATTTTACTGTTCAATAATATTTTTGTAGATAAATAGAAATCCATTCAATTTCACTGTTCATGTGAACGGTTCAATTTATAATATTCAATGGTATTTTTGTAAAAAAACTGAAATCTATTCAATTTCACTGTTCATATGAACAGTAAAATTGAAAGTTGTGTTTTAGTTGAATGAACAGTTCAATAGCTAAACAGAAATCTATTCAATTTACTGTTTAATAGCATTTTTGTAGATAAATAGAAATATATTTAATTTTACTGTTTAATGACATTTTTGTAGATACGTAGAAATCCATTCAATTTCACTGTTCATGTGAATAGTTCAATTTATAATAGACATGGCGTCAGTTCGGTTCGAACCGTTGAACCGAATCGGAATCGCCGGAGGAAAATCAGAACCAGAACCGATTTTTCCCGTTCCGGTTTCGGAACTGGACCGGAACAGGACCAGAACCGGTACCGGAGCGATTCTGGTTCCGGTTCTCATTTTGGAGGAACCGCCCTGTACGAACCGAACCGAAACCGGCGGTACTGTTCCGGTTCGAACCAGGCCGTTCCAACTTTAATTTTTTTTCAAAAAAATTTGATTGAACCAATAAAATAATTTATTTACTTTATTTTATTTTGTGGGTGACCCAATAAGATGTATTTACAAATTACAATTTTATATATCTAATTTTTTTATGAAATAAGATTAAATAAAAATAAAATTTTTTTTTTAAAAAAGGAACAGGAGCCGCCGGAACTGGTGGAACAGGATCCAGATCCGGAACCGGTGTCATGCCTAATTTATAATATTCAATGGTATTTTTGTAAATATTAATATTAATTATTTAATTATTTAGTATATATTAATTAATAATAATAATAATAATAATATTCAATGACATTTTTGTAAATAAACCGCAATAGCATTTTTGTAAATAAATCAAAATTCAATTCAATTTCACTGTTTGAAATTGAAAGTCTTGTTTTAGGTAAATAGAATATTTAATTTTATTGTTCAATTGCATTTTTGTAGATACGTAGAAATCCATTCAATTTCACTGTTTATGTGAACAGTTCAATTTATAATAGACATGACGCCAGTTCGGTTCGAACCAGCGAGCCGAACCGGAACCGCTGGAGGAAAACTGAAACCAATTTTTCCTGTTTCGGTTTCGGAACCAATACCGGTTCCGGTTCTCTTTTTGGAGGAACATCCCGTTTCGAACAGGACAGAAACCGGCGGTTTAGTTCCTGTTCGAACCGGACGGTTCCAACTTTAATTTTTTTTTTTTTAAAAATAATTTGATTGAACCAATAAAATATTTTATTTACTTTATTTTATTTTGTTGGTGACCCAATATGATGCATTTACAAATTACAATTTTACATATCTAATTTTTTTTTATGAAATAAGATTAAATAAAAATTATAAAAAAAAGAGGAACAGGAACCGTAGGAACCGGATCCGAAACCGGCGTCATGCCTAATTTATAATATTCAATGGTATTTTTGTAAATATTAATATTAATTATTTAATTATTTAGTATATATTAATTATTAATAATAATATTATTAATATAATAATAATAATAATAATAATAATACTAATAATATATATTCAATGACATTTTTGTAAATAAACCGCAATGATATTTTTTTAAATAAATCAAAATTCAATTCAATTTCACTATTTGAAATTGAAAGTCTTGTTTTAGATAAATAGAAATATATTTAATTTTACTGTTCAATAGCATTTTTATAAATAAGTAGAAATCCATTCAATTTCACTGTTCATGTGAACAGTTCAATTTATAATAGACATGATGTCAGTTCGGTTCGAACCGGCGAACCGAACAGGAACTGCCGGAGAAAAATCGGAATTGGAACCGAAACCGGTTTTTCCTGTTTCGGTTTCGGAACCGATATCGGGGCAGTTCCGGTTCCGGTGCCGGTTCTTTTTTTGGAGGAACCGCCCGGTTCGAACTGGACCGGAACCGGCGGTTCGGTTCTTGTTCGAACCAGGCGGTTCCAACTTTAATTTTTTTTAAACAAAAAAAAATCGATTGAACCAATAAAATACATTAATTTACTTTATTTAATTTTGTGGGTGACCCAATATGATGCATTTACAAATTACAATTTTACATATCTAATTTTTTTATGAAATAAGATTAAATAAAAATTAAATAAAAAAGGAATAGGAACCGCAGGGACCTGACCGGAATAGGTGGAACCGGAACCGGAACCGGCGTCATGCCTAATTTATAATATTCAATCGTATTTTTGTAAATATTAATATTAATTATTTAATTATTTAGTATAAATATTAATTAATAATAAAAACTAACAAATATAAAAGTACCCACAAGATAATATGCAGTAAATACAGAAACATAAATGAGAAGATAGATCATAAAATCTTACGGCAATTTAAATATTCTGATAGCACAGATGTGTACAGGAATGGTCACAAACTTTATTGATCACTCAAAAATATTTTTACAGTGAGAGGGATGTGTACAAATAGAGAGGAAAGATTCCAGAAGGATAATCTGAAACTCTCTGAAGCAAACTTAAACTTGAACCAACTCTGCCTCTTCAAGAAGACGTAGCTTCTTTATATAGACAAGAAGAGGTAAGTTAACATAACCATAGTAAAAACCAAACTATAGTAGAAAACTAACTATAGTTATAAAACAATAATTACATTGTAATAATGATAGTGAAAAAGTAGATTCTCTGGGGCAGCTGGTCGGTTTGTCTTTTTCTACCGACAGTCCAGGTGTCAAGCAGGCTGTCACGGGTTGTCAAAACACTATAGAAATTTCTGTCAATTTTTGCCGACAAATGGAAAGCAAAGTGATAAGTCTGATGAGGAGATAAGATAAGATCAATCTTTATCATGGCCAAAGAATCTGGTCGGATCTTCATCATCACTGTCTTTGTCATGGTGACTACTGGACCCAGTGTCCATTTGGGAAGATATAGAGTTCATGGCCTTCTCTATGTCTTTAGCAATAATCCTGAGTTCTTCAGGTGTACTGGCAGTAGCTAATCGAGAGCTAACAGCAGCAAGATGTGCTTGAGATTGAGATTTGGCCATAAGAAAAGAGGATTGATCAATGATGGTCTTGCAAAAAGTAGGATTCTCATTGAACCAGGCTGCAACTCGATGGACGCCAAGGTCTGCTATGTTCATGCCACTCCACCATTTAATTTTTGTTTGTCTCCCAAAATAGGGAATATTGATATTGCCAACCAGTTTGTCAGAAATAGCATATTCTAACATGAGGATCCATGTTAGACTGAAATGTTTAAAGAATAATAATAAGTCAGGGATAAAATCCCAGTTGATAGGTCTGTCAAAATGATCAAGCCAATATTGAAATCCTTCAAGAACAGGAGAAGGAAGGATGTCAGTAGTAGGACCATATTTATCCCACCATTCCTGGAACCAAAACGGAATATCAAGTTGGAAATTTTTGTCAAAATATATAAACCAGGAAAGGGAGTTGCCAGGATTTTGTCCATACAGAAAATAAGTCCATGCCTTAATATAATCCCAATAGTTAAATTCGGGAACAATAAACCTTCGGGAGAAAGGTTTACAGGCATTAGGGTTTCCCCAATGGTCTAGAGAAATAATTTTACATAGTTTAATTTTTCGGAAAAGGAGTTTTTCTTTGTCAATTTTATCAAAAACATCGGAAAGAGCAACAGAATCAGTATCAACTAATATAAATTCATAGAAGGTATGTCTTTTGGAATGATCTTCAGGAAATCGAAAGAAAAGAGGATCAATAAAAGCAACAGCCATCCTCTTTGGTTCATCTAAATATTGGTCAGATAAAATTGGTAACTCCATTGTACAAAATCGGTCGAAGAAAGGCTTAAGAATATAAGGATAAGATTGGTTTAGGGGCCTGGGAGAAGATTGTCGGAGGATTTCTCCAGATTTATATTGTTTCACTGAATGGGGACTAATACGGGAAGATGTAATGGTCTTGAACGAGGGGGAATCAAGTTGTAGAGGGCTAAATGTGTTTGATGTAGTTAATGTCAAAGATGGAGTCGAAATAGCTAAAATTATTTCTCTTTCTCTGGCACGGATATCTGAGGCAATGTCAGAAAAGCCAATATGAGCATATTTGTCTCTTGGATCTAACCTAGAAGAAGAGGGGACATTAGATAAAGATAAAGATAAGTCCATGGATGATTCTGATCTGCGTGGTCCAAGGTTAAGGCTACTGCCTCGACCACGGGAACTCCTACCGCGCTCACGGGGACTCCTTCCCCTTGTCGACATGACCCTGTAAAAATTCACGAGTTAGAAAGTCAGGTAAGCTATTGTCAGACCCTTTAATATGTTCAATATTAAAGTCAAATGCAGATAGAAGAGTCTGCCATCGGGCAAATATTTGTTTGGAAGCAAGATTTTTAACGTCATTATTTAAAATAAATTTGGCAGACTGGCAGTCAACACGGAGGATAAAATATTGGTTGATCAAATCATCTTGGAATTTCTGAATGGTCAAGACAATTGCAAGGATTTCTTTTTTAACAGTAGAATATTTAAGTTGCGTATCATTCCAAGTTCCGGAAATATAGCGAATAAGACATTCTTTATTATTGATGGATTGTTTCAAAATGCCTCCGTATCCTAAATCAGATGCGTCAGTTTCTACGATTTTAGGGGCAGTAGGATGACAAATATTGAGGCAGGGAAGAGCTTGGACATGGGTCTTAATTTGTGTTATAGCCTGGGTATGGATATCAGACCAAGGTGGATGATTTTTCTTGAGTATTTGAAATAAAGGTTTACAGATAAGAGAAAGTTCTTGATAAAAATTTGAAATATAGTTCAGGCAGCCTAGAAATCTCTGCAACTGGTTTTCATCTTTAATAACGTCAGAGAATTTATTAGCAAACTCAAGACTCCTTTAGATAGGAAAAATAGTCCCTTTGGTAATATTATGACCAAGAAATCTGATTTTGGTTTGAAATAAAGAAATCTTTGGGGCAAAAACTACTAAACCATGGTGTTTAACAGTTCTAAGAAAGATATGTAAATATTTCCAATGTTTATCAATATTATCGCTAAATAGAAGAACATCATCAATATAAACAATAGCAAACTTAGAATATGGGTTGAATATGTCATTCATAATGCATTGGAATTCGCTGGGAGCATTTTTAAGGCCAAAAGGCATAACATTCCATTCATATTGTCCAAAAGGGATGGTAAATGCAGTTTTGTATTTGTCATGTTCTGCAATTTGAATTTGCCAAAACCCGGATTTCATGTCGAATTTGGAAAAGATTTTAGCGTTATAAAGTTTTTTTAACAGGTCAGATTTATTTGGAATAGGATATCTTATCCACTGTAAAGCTTTGTTTAAAGATTTATAATTTATAACAAGACGAGGAACTCCTCTCTCTATTTCAGCGTTCTTCTGAACATAGAAAGCAGGGCAGCTCCATGGAGATTTAGAGGGTCGGATTAATCCTTTGGTTAATAAGTCTTGGATTTCTTTTTTGCAGTATTCAACAAGGTCAGCATTCATTTGGATAGGTCGAGCCTTGGTTGGAATACCTTTCTCGGAAAATTCAGAATTATAGGGTAAGGTTACAATATGTTTCTTTCTGTTCCAGAAGGCATTAGGAAATGAAGAGCAAACCTCATTTTCGATTTGGGTTTGGAATTGTCTAATCTTTTCTTGCATGTGGGGATCAGATAAACGGGTGAGCTGTTTTTCAAAGGATAGGTCATCTTTGAGGAAACCTAACTGTCGTGTTTTAATGTTTAGATTAGCAATACATTGATCTAGAGGAGGATGAGATTGGTAATGAATGCTTTCTTTTTTGAGTGTGTCAAGATCTCGGATGATCAAAGGGTAAATAAAAGGAAATAGAATTTCTTTGTTCAAATATTCAGTGACAATTCCTTCACTAGTGACCTTAAAAGGAGATATAAGGTGAAGAAAAGGAAGGCCCAGGATGACATTTTGAGATATAGTTTTAACCATGACGAAGTCTGTTGTATAACAAACCCCTTGGTTACAAACCTTGGCATTGGCTAATTTGTATTGTATGTCTAATTGTTGTTTGTTGGCACCAAATAGGGATTCAATGGTTTTTTCAAGGTACTTGGTAGGAACAAGAGCTTCGCGGATACAATTCAGGTCAGCCCCAGTATCTACAAGAGCATTGACAATGAGATTGTAATCTTGCGAAATTCTTATGTCAATTTCGATATACCATCTTTGACATTAACTACATCAAACACATTTAGCCCTCTACAACTTGATTCCCCCTCGTTCAAGACCATTACATCTTCCCGTATTAGTCCCCATTCAGTGAAACAGTATAAATCTGGAGAAATCCTCCGACAATCTTCTCCCAGGCCCCTAAACCAATCTTATCCTTATATTCTTAAGCCTTTCTTCGACCGATTTTGTACAATGGAGTTACCAATTTTATCTGACCAATATTTAGATGAACCAAAGAGGATGGCTGATGCTTTTATTGATCCTCTTTTCTTTCGTTTTCCTGAAGATCATTCCAAAAGACATACCTTCTATGAATTTATATTAGTTGATACTGATTCTGTTGCTCTTTCCGATGTTTTTGATAAAATTGACAAAGAAAAACTCCTTTTCCGAAAAATTAAACTATGTAAAATTATTTCTCTTTCTCTGGAACGGATATCTGAGGCAATGTCAGAAAAGCCAATATGAGCATATTTGTCTCTTGGATCTAACCTAGAAGAAGAGGGGACATTAGATAAAGATAAAGATAAGTCCATGGATGATTCTGATCTGCGTGGTCCAAGGCTAAGGCTACTGCCTCGACCACGGGAACTCCTACCGCGCTCACGGGGACTCCTTCCCCTTGTCGACATGACCCTGTAAAAATTCACGAGTTAGAAAGTCAGGTAAGCTATTGTCAGACCCTTTAATATGTTCAATATTAAAGTCAAATGCAGATAGAAGAGCCTGCCATCGGGCAAATATTTGTTTGGAAGCAAGATTTTTAACGTCATTATTTAAAATAAATTTGGCAGACTGGCAGTCAACACAGAGGATAAAATATTGGTTGATCAAATCATCTTGGAATTTCTGAATGGTCAGGACAATTGCAAGGATTTCTTTTTTAACAGTAGAATATTTAAGTTGCGTATCATTCCAAGTTCTGGAAATATAGCGAACAAGACATTAATTTTACTGTTTATCTTCCTCTTTACCATGTCTTCTAGCTCTCGTCCTGGGATAGAACCTGACGACGATAATAGTACCACAGGACAATCTGTAGCAAATTACGAGACTAATTGGAATGACAGTGATTTAAATAATTGGCAATTACCTGACATTCAGAAATCCAGTATTTATAAAAAGAAACACATTTTAGACTTCAGAACTTTATTAGGACAAAAGACTAAAGAAATAAATGTCAAATTTCAACATAATACTTTTTCTGCAAATCTATTAAACAAGAACAGTCTCAATCACTATTGCAAAATTGGTTATAATGACCTTCATATTGGTAGTGTCCAAATCGGGATAAAACCCTTATCAAAAATTGGCCTAAACAATTCTCTTCTTATTGTCCTCCGTGACAAACGCATAACTGACTATAAAGAATCCATTCTTGGAATGGCTGAAACATCTTTAACCTATGGACCAATATATTTCCAGTGCTATCCTAATTTCACTATTGCCCTAAATACTGACGAACATAAAGAAAAATGTCTTGTTATTGATATACAAACTCATAACTATAAATTCATCGAACGATCAAGTTCCTATAAACTTGTCTACCGTGTTCATTATCGTGTCCTTACATCTGGTTTAATACCCAGCTTTATTCCTCCAACTATTCCAGCAGGACAGACCATATGTTTCAGTGCTTCCCCTTCTGTTAACGTTATGGTTCCTGCTCCAGTCAAATGGGAAAACATTGTTTTCCCAGATGAATGGATTAAAGAAAAAGTTGACCAACCTTTTTATCAACCTCCATCCCGTAACTTACATGATTGCATAACAGATGATGATGGAACTTTAAAAATATCTTTTCGACGGGGAAACTCTCTCAGACTTCATAGTATTTCTAATCCACCCAGTAACAACAGTTTCCAAACCGCCAGACATTCACTATCTAGCCAGTCCAGAGAACATATAGCTAGCCAGATTCCTAGCCTAATCCTGAAAGATAAAGGAAAAACCCATTATATCCCTGTCTCCACTCCATCTGATCAATACCACTATAAGCCTGGATCCAGTGAAATTGATGAACAAGAACATGTTAACCTTCGTCCTAGAAGAAACAGAAAACCCTCTATAGACATACCTACACATGCCACCAGTATCCTCAAAACACCTGACCAAACGGCCCATCCTTTACACAAATATGATGACGAACCCACATCACCAACACCTTCCCAAGCATTAACTGACAGCGTTCCTCATGGTCCTACTATCAGGACTATTGACGTTATCGACTCTGAAATCCATAGTCATCTTTTGGCTGACTATCTTGCTCCTCATAATGATAATTCAAGACAAAGATACGAGAAAAATTATTTTGCTAAAAAACGAAAACAATTTCATGAAAGATGGATATCCACTATTGAAAAACTTATGGAAGATATACCTTTCTTTGAATGGTATACAAATCGAAAAAACCTTGAAGAACAATGTCTTGTTTTAAATCAAAAACAGGATCGTATTTATCGAACTAAACAAGGAGACAAAGTTCAATTTCATCCTCCCCTTCGAAGCTTTGATATTGACATTCATAATGAAGATACTGAACCTGCGGTATCTACTACCACAAGTTGTTCTCCTTTCTGTATCTTCGATGGTGAATTGTCTAATGATGTCAACTCCTCTTCTGCGCAAGCTGGAGTTATCATGAGACAAAATAATTATACTAATATCTTTTTAAACACTATAGGTGAACAGCTTGACAAAATTGAACTCAATATGGAAACTTCTTCTCCTATACAAAAATCTTCCAAATCTATTAACCCTCAAGTTTTTGTTCCTGAATCTCCTCCTAAACCTATTCCCCAGACAACACAAAAAATTGACCAATCTACTTCTAATGTTTTACTATTCCCCGATCCTACCGGGATTGAAAAATGTTTTGATCATTTCTTAAATGAAGAAGAGCTTTTAAAATCACTTGAAGAACGACTAAAGAATCTTCCTAAACCCGAAATTCATACTATGGATGATAATATATCTCTTTCTGATGTTGATGAAATAGAACAAATGATTAACAGAATTACCACCACAGACAAAGTGGATAGTTATAATCATGACCGATATTATCGCAACACCAAACCCTATTACCCAAGACCTACTCCTCCTGATCTTCAATACGAAGAAACTGTCCCATATCGAGCATATACTGGTAATGCTTGCTATCAATTTAACATTGATGACCTATCAGAATATCAGACCATGACTGTCCTTAGACAAATGCATACCATAGGATACATCTATATTAAGAAACAAAACATGTCACATGCTGATGCCGTTACTTCATTAGCTACTGGCTTTGAAGGACAACTATTTGGTTGGTGGACTCATACTATGAATCCAGCAGCCCGTGAAACCATTATCAACCACACCAAAGAAATCATTACTACCAACCCTTCTTCATCTTTATCGCCCGCAACAACCACCACTACAAATCAACCAGATGGAATTGATGTTTTGTGTTATACCATATTAATGCATTTTGTCGGCAATCCTAATCGCTTTCAGGGCAAAGAATTTTCCAAATTACAAAATTTAAAATGTAAAAAATTAAATGACTTTAAATGGTATAAAGACATATTTCTGACCAGAGTCCTACAAAGATCTGACAATGCTAATTCTTATTGGAGAGAAAAATTTATCTCTGGTCTACCCACTCTTTTCTCTACCAAAGTAAGAGATAAAATGGTAGAACAGGAAGCCTGCTCTGATTGGTCTCAAATCAATTTGAATACATGGACCTATGGTGAAATTATAAATACGATAAATGTAGTTGCTATCCAATTATGTACTGATATTCGACTCAAGAGTCAACTTAAAAAACAAAAACTTACCACCAAGAAAGAACTTGGTTCTTGGTGTGAACAATTTGGTTTTGACAGATTACCTAACCCTAAACGTCGTAACCATTCCAAAAACAAAAATAAACCTTACCGACGTAAATATAAAGGAACCATACCTAACCCTAATAATAAGAAATTTCGACAATGGTACCATAAACAGGGCAATGGAAGGAACCGTCAAAATCACCATCCTCAAAAAACAAGAAAGCTCAACGCAGACAAAACACTAAAAAAGATAAAAAACCTATAAAATGTTTCAACTGTGGACAAGAAGGACATTATGCTAACGGATGTCCAGAAGTCAAAAATAAAATTAGAAATCTTGACATATCTGATGAAATTAAAGACAAACTTATTCAACTTCTTTATCATGATGTATCTTCTGATACTGATTTTTCTGATTCTGATGAACTTCAAACTTCCGACAATATTGTTCTTGCCCTAGATGACACTTCTGATTCCAGTTTTTCTTCCTCTTCTACTCAGACTGATTATCAACCTGACAAACAACCTTGTATCTGCAAAGAAATAAATGTCTTAGACCAACATGATTATTCGATGATAATTGGCATGATAGACAATATTAATGATCCCATTGTTAAAGCCAATTATATTAGAGAATTACAACAAAAAATCACTACCAACCATCCTACTTCTCCATTATCAAGTACTCAATCACAATTACCATCTAGTATCCCTTATAGCACCCCTGATTTTGATACAAATGTTGTTGGACGATTTCAATCCAAACCAAGAAAAATAACCATGTCTGATTTACAAACAGAAATCCAGAAGCTTAAAGACGAGATTTGACTTATCAAAATCAATATTTCTAAAATTGAACAAACCAGTTTTGAAAAGGATACCAAAAACAAAGATATTCAAACCGATTCTAAATTTGACAGTTCTAGTGACTTTGAACATGAAACTTCTCCACGAGAAGGAATAAATCAGCCTGTAGTTATTATTATTATATATTCAATGGTATTTTTATAAATAAACCGCAATAGTATTTTTGTAAATAAATCAAAATTAACTTCAATTTCACTGTTTGAAATTAAAGTTGAGTTTTAGTATATATAATGTTTCTGATCACAACATTATTTTCCCCCTTTTCTCTCTCTCTAGTATTTATGTCTTCGCTCTCTTCCAAGAAGCTTCCTCCTTCAACAACATCACCCCACCGCCGCCTCCCTCTCTGCCATCTCTACCACCCAAAATCCAATGGATACTTTTGACTCTATTTATTCCACCAACAACAGTTACAACACCACCCTTTTCAATGAACAAACCCTAATTCACAATGAGGACACCACCACCATCACCACCCAACATACCATACCCACGGAGGTTGTTGACACCACTTACACAGCTTTGGTCGCCGCCGGGAACAACTATATCTCTGAGACTGATGAAAAAGGTGATATCCCTCCATTGGGTGCAACTTCTGATGACCATTATTATTGCAACTCTTACAACAACCATCCACACCCAGTGAACAAACATTTCCCAACACCTCTTTGACAACCATCGCTGCCGTGGTCGCCACCGGTTCTAATCCTAGTAGTTCATATAACAACAATAATAACAACAACAATAACAACAACAACAAAAACAACAAGGAGGACCAAAATGGGGTGGTGATGAAGAAGTGTGTTGGGAGGAGACAAGTGGCGGACTCAGAAATTTTAACCAGGTGGGGCACTTGAACAAAGTAAAAATTATATATAAAATAATACTAAAAAATTAAGATCATAATAAAATGATTTAAAAAACAAACAAAAATAAGTTTTTATATAAAGAAAAATCGATGGTATAATGAAGTTTAGAAAAAATAAAACAAATAGAACACTTATTTAAGATGAACTAAATAATCTTACATTCAAAAAGAAATAAAAACAAGAAAAACAAGAAACACACTATTAAAAATAAATAATAACAAGAAAACAACATAAACAATGATAAATTATAATATTTATTTTTAAAATAATAAATTACAATCTAATTTTATAGTAAAAAATTTTGTTTTGTATTTATAATGAATTCAATTTAAATTTATATAAAAATAATTGATTAATAAATATTACTAGACATGTTTTTTAATTTTTATTCTTCATATTATTGGTAAATTATTGATTTTAAATAAATTAAAAATATAAAATAAAGAAAAGACTAAGGATGAAATAAAATGAATCATAATAATATATGGACTATTTTAATAAAATAAATTAAAATTTGAGATTTTAAGATTTATTGATTTGATGTGTTATGTATGTTAAACTAAAACTACTAATAAATAATTTAATATAAATTTTATTAAATAACTACAAATCGAGGGTAATTAAGAAGTTGATAATATCTAAAAAGATAAAGTGATATTGGAAGATGAAAATTCGAGAAAGGAATTGGAAAAGATTGTAAAATAAAAAAGGCATAAAAATATTATTAAAATCACCATATAAAATTGAATTTAAAAATAAAAAGATATTTAGTTTGCTTGAAAATTGATATTGGTAGGAATTGAACCCAACACAACAAACTAGTGTGGAATAGGAGTGACCAACTATACTGAAAAATGAATTATTGCAATATATGGTAATTAATATATTTATATATATGTAAATAAAAAATCATTTTTTTTAATTTGAGGTAGGACACATGCCCTACCTGGCTTTAAGGTGGGTCCGCCCCTCAACAGTAACCGAGGAGTGACATTTGGGGAGGTCTCGGAGAAATGACTTAGAAAGACAATGGAAGACACATGCGGCATTTACCCGGAGTTCATGAAACTTTCTTGTATCGAAGTTGGCGGCTGTACAGCTCCGTTGTGTAGGTATGCATCGGTCAAGTCACTAGTGCACTACTTTGGTGTGTTTGATGGTAACGGTAGCTCTCAGGTAACCAATTATATATTTCTCACACAGACGCTTGCTTTTTCCCAGCCGTTTACAGCCCAATCCGTAAGAATTATTGCGAAAATCGGTGAATATAACCAACTATCATTAAGAATTTCATCTTTGGACCAAAAACAAGCAAGAGGTGGAATACCACAAAGAAATTTTTTACTGTTTATGTTGTTTAATTTGTCATATCATATTCAATTTTACTAGCTATAACGTTAAAATCATATGCACTCACACTCTTTATTTAACATTTAAATTCTCAAATCGAGTGGTTTCTGATATGGTATCAAAGTCTTAAGATCTTATATCGAAGCTATCTTTATTCTATCTTGAGATGTCACAAGATCTTATATCGAAAGTACTATTTTATTCTATTTGGGAACTGTAACTTGTGTCCACCACTGAAGTGTACTAAATCATATGCACACTAATCTTTATTTAACATTTACATTTATTAATTGAATGGTTTCTGATATGGTATCAAAGTCATCTGATCTTCTAAGAATATGTAACTTTGTGTCCACATGTATACTAGGCTTTTTATTTAACATTTAAATTCATCAATCAAGTGGTTTTTAATATAGTATTAAAGCCAACCAATCTTAAATGGAACTATGGAAGTCATTTTTTCTCTTCCTAAGATGTGTGTAACTTGTGTTCACCATTGAAGTGTCAAATTTAATTCTTCAATTGAGTAGTTTTGATATGGTATCAAAGTCGATAGATTTTAAAATTCAGACCATTTTTGTTCGATGTGTAACTTGTGTCCACCTTTGAAGTGGTTGCTAACATAATTATCATTTTTTTTTACCATTTTTAAAGTATTATACTACTGCATAAATATGAGGATTTTTCTGAAAAATGAATGACTTGAACCCATAACCGATCATCGATAGCTTTTTTTCATCACATTTTTTATTCCAAAAATAGGAGCATTTTATCATAACGATCAAATCCTGGCTACTATAACGGAGCTGTCAGATAACATTGTAACAGCTAAGCACTCTTATTTACACGTGTATAATAGGATGAGCTATGTACTCGAATATCCTCTTTAACTCTCATGGGGTCTCCTTTTGCATTGTTCGATTTTTATAGTTTGGACCCCACATCAGCCTACCTCACCGTCCGATGAGCGCGTGAGATCCGAGCCAGTGACGATGGAATTTTGACCCACGTAGCCACAACCCAATAAGGTCACGCCACGTGGCGTGAGACCGATACACTTGGAAGTTTTAAACGCAACGTCTCCGTGTTTGCTTCTTTGACCCTGAACATCAATATCGGAAACCCCTGTTTGGTTCCCGAGAAAATGAAGAGGGGAAGTAAAGGAATGTCGGAATCAAGCTCACAATCGTTGTTTGAAAATACCCAGAAACCAGAAAGGTACTCTCAGTCTTGCACATTGAATTCTTTTGAACAATGATTTTCTTTGTTATAATGCAACAAGCGCCTCACTTTTTTTGTAACTATTATTTTTTGGGTTATGTATCTTGATTTTTTTTTTAATGTTTTAGGAAATTCAATTTATTATTATTATGATGATACTCTAAGTTGTCTATTAGTTGCTTTTTGATTTGACAAAGTTACTTGCTATAGAAAGTGATACAGAGATAGCTTCATGTATCAAAACTTTAGCCTTTTAAGCTGAAATTATTAGATATGAAAAGTCATTTGGGTAATCATGAACATCATTTAACTAAAAATTAAGACTTTCCCCGTGTTTGACTGTTTGAGTTGGTATTAGTATATGGTTGGTAATTTTAGGGGATTTGAGAAAATTTTGTTCGAATAATTGAGCTTTCGTGTTGTCTATTATTTCTTCTTTCTCCACATGCTTTGATTGTTGATTAGGTACATATTATTACCTCTCTTTAATTCTAGTAGTTTATTTTGATTGTTTGTGATCTTCTTTGTAATGTAAGGTTCTTAATTGTGTAATTGGAGTCAAGTTACTTAATACATATTGTAGACATGTGTGAACGTTAGCTTCCTTTCATCATGTAGAGGCTATTATGGTAGTTGGGGGTGCCCAATGATTACCATCATTTGTCCCAAAGCAATTTTTTTGGCATTAACGGTTATATGCAAGCTTTATGACTGGATATGAAGAGAACTGTCTTTTGTGCTCCATTATGGAGTCTCCATCCTTCATGAATTCGTTGGTGCAATTTAGTTTTCAGATTCGTCGAAGGAGATGTGATAGTGTGAAGTTTCGGCTTTACAAAGTTAGGGGGATAGGGATGGCCTTATGGAGGGCTATTTTGGGTTCTAAATTATCATCGGAAACCGCCAATATTTATGAATTTCATGTTCTCAAAGAGAAGCTTCAGGTTTTTGACAATCAAAATCATGGTTGCTATTTGTACAAATACATGGGCAAGTTATTGTTAATGACATTTGTCATGTAGGCTATGATGTAGTCTCTAACATAGGGATCATTACACTATGACAATGAAGATGCTTAAGTTAGTATTCTTTGTTTCTTGAAATTTATTTTCCTTAGTTTTCAGAGTGATTAGTTCAACAGTTTAATTAATATAGAAAATTAGTAGTTAATTGTTTGATGAAGAAGTGATTCTTGATGTTAGTCACATTAGGTTTCATTTTTTGCATGAACTTGTGAATGGCATCCTTAGAGTAAAAGTATATATTTTGCCTCTCTTATTTCCTTGAATGACATTTTAAATGATTTGTTAATTGAAAGAATCTATCACATATAACTGATAAGATTTCCTAATACTCTCTTTGGCAAAGTATTAGAAGAAGATGTAGAATCTTATCTTGCAATATAATTATCGGTTAGTATTTAGTAATATGTAGAATTCGAAATGATGCGAAGTGATTATTCTATAATAACATTAGTTAAGTAAATAATTTCAAGTTCTTATCGGAAGACTCGGTCTAATAGAATGATTTAGAGTAGTATTGTTTTTGTCTAATATAGGACAATAATATTAGAGGGATCAAATACAACTTACCTATAGTTATTTCTAGAAACATTACCAATCTTCTTGGACCAGATTTCAGTATGAAGAACCATATGGGTCAGTCTTTATAAAAGGAGGGACTTTGATAAGCTAGAAAGAGTAGCAAATGATACATGTGAAATTGCATTTGTTGAGCATGCTTAAAGACTTGACTGTTAATAAATCTTTTGAATTGAAGTGGCTTTTTTCAATAAATTTGCTTTAAAAAAGACAGTTTTGAGGAATTGGATAGGAATATCAAATGTCTAACACTAAGAATTGGGGATGAGGAAAACAATGTATTTTGTTTGTAATTAATATTTTTCCTTAAATTGTTCTGGTTGTATGTGTTCGGATTAAATTTAATCTCTTTAAAAATGTTTATTGATTTTCCTGGACAAGATATCAATGCTCATGTGCAAAAGTAGTGCTTCTAGGTCCAAACTAGTGTCCAAAATGAAGATCCTTTTTTAATTTTACTCTGACATGGTACTTGCATTTTCCACAACGTGCAGTTGATAATTCATTTTCTGGAGTTGTAGATATTTAGAATATTGGTTTGGAGAGTTCTAGAGGTAAATTATGGGAACTCACTTAAACTGTGCAGGCATTTTGTCAAAATCGGTTGACATGGGTATTCTACTGAAATATTTCCAGCTCACTGATAGAAAATTAGTACGCAGACCTGACAAATCTTAGACCATAGAACATAACAAACCTTAGACCATAGATATTCTATTATTTGATATAGCACTCTTTAAAGCAAATGATTTACATAAGGCCAGTAAATGCAAATGCACTCAAATATATGGGGACTTATCTCATTATTTGAACTGTTGATTTTTTCAGGCAAGTTCTCATTGTGCAAATGAGCTACATATAAAGTTAGCTGAAGAGTGGGGGAAAGATGTTGGCATAGATGATTGGCGTAGGAGATGGGAGGTAGCATTGTGCAAGGCTTTTGAGAGTGTAGATGATGGTCTCATTGATAGGACATTAGCTTGTATCGACAGCTTCAGTGGTGATTCTGTCAGCTTGCCAGATCATTGCTGCCAATTGTGGCGACTCCAGGGTTGTCCTTTGCCGTGGGAAACAAGCAATCCCATTGACAGTAGATCATAAGGTCTCTCACTAAATCTTACTTGATTTCTCACCTTTATTCCTGGATTAATATACAATTTAATTCAGCCAATCTCAAGCTTTCTGAGAATTTTTTATTTTTTTTAGATAGTCAATGATCTATGCTATATTGTTCTTTTGTTGGTGCCTTGCATTTGAGAGTTCCTCTGTCATTGATGTTTATATAGATTTGAACTTAGTGTTGCTCTTGTCAATTACTGGATGGAATTTGAATACATGCACAATATCTTTAAGATGCAAATTCTGGTTCTGTTGAAGTCTAGTTGATTCAAGATTTCATGTTCTTAATTTTTTTTTATCTGTTGGTATAAGTAGTTCACGAATCAATATATAAAGTTTATTCGGTGCACTGAATTTTGTCTGAATCTTATATGGATTTTACACCATTGGCTTTTGTAGTCTTTAAGAGATTTCTCCTCTGAGATTCAATGACATCTTAATAAGGCAGCCATTATAGATTTTATGACTCCATAGTGAAAATTTAGTTTTCACTCTAAATGTATAAAGTAAGATTGCTAGTATTTTTATTATTGTAATTTAGAATTACACCATTTTTAATAGTTTGTTGCAGCATCAGAGTTAGTCATACAAGTTCAATGCCGAATCATGTAACCTGGAGCTAAATTAGTTGTTTTTATCAGATTTATACTCTGCGAAGTCCAACATTGAAATAGATTATGACTCCTCTCTCTCTCTCTCTCTCTCTCTCTCTGTAACCTTCTCTCTGTATATAGATAGATATATTTCACATCTCTTTCACCCATTGGAGATGAGTTGTTACCTGTTTTGCAGCTAAATAGACAAGATGAAGTAGCAAGAATTACCGATGAGGGAGGCATAGTTGTGGAGTGGGGCTTCTGTTTAAGGGTGGAGGGGGTTCTTTCCATGACAAGAGCAATAGGTTTCTCTTTTGTCCTATCGCTTTTAATTTCCATGACATGAGCAACTGATTTTTCTTATCTTATATTCTTTGTCATGTTAGCAAATTGCCAAACCAGAGCCTTCAATCGACTCTCTGCCATTTGTTTTGAATTTGTAATGTTTGCTACATTCAATTTTTTTTTATTAGATTCTAATTCATTGTACATACCTTCCAGCTTAACTTTTTATATTTTATTGAAATT
The DNA here is from genome assembly GCA_033220585.1 of Dipteronia sinensis. Lineage (NCBI taxonomy): Eukaryota > Viridiplantae > Streptophyta > Magnoliopsida > Sapindales > Sapindaceae > Dipteronia > Dipteronia sinensis. Next base: position 61,552,104 of record CM065639.1, read on the forward strand.
TTATAATTTGCGGTATTTTAGTCCCTATTATGGCCTTCTTTGTTTTGCTTTTTCTGTCTATTTAATCGATTCTAGACATATAATTTGTATATTTGGTGTATGTTTGAATCTTAGGTGATCATAGTTTGAAGCCATATATAATTCCAGTGCCTGAAATTACTTTCACAAGAAGAGTGCAGAGGACGAATTTTTGGTTTTGGTAAGTGATGGGCTATGGGATGTCTTGTCTAATGATGATGTTATGAAGTTGGCTCTCAAAGAATTGAGAGAGCATCGTAGGCGACCAAAATCAGATGATAATTCTTCCTGTCCAGCTTCTTTTGTTGCTGAAGGTCTCGTCAAGTATGCTCTTGATGCTTATAGTCAAGACAACATCTCCGTTATTGTTGTCAACCTGAAATTGCCTAGGATAAGGGTCCAGCAAAAGCAATGAAAAATGGTTCTCTCTCTCTCTCTCAGCTCTACTTCCCCCCTCCCTACCTCCTCGAATTTTCCTCCCCAATTAGTCAACTCAAGTTCTAAAAGTTATGTGTGAACTTAATATTTGAAGTTGAAGCGAGTAAATACCTATTTTAAATCGGAGAAAGTTGGAAATTTTATTGGCAGCTTATACGACTCGAATACCTATATTTTGTTTCTCACCTTGAATACCTATATAATTACTAGGATATTTACTGATAACTCCTGTCTTGTTCTGTCTCTCTTTAATAATTTGTGAATGGCTTTTCACCAGCTGTGTTTATCGTGTGCTTCATCATACAAACTAGAATACCCTAATTATCGCAAAGACATTGGTGACTCTTTGGAATGATGCATTTCGATTTTAATTCTTCACTTTGCGGTTAGATGATTTGAACTAGTTTTTTTTTCTCAACAGGGATGGAATCAAACTGGCTCCACCTCTTCAGTGCGAATGGAAAAAAAGGAATCAATGTTCGGTGTGGTAAAAAATAGGATGCTATTATGTTAAAAGTTAGTGGAACTCTCTCTCCTTCTCTCTATCTATATATGTAGAGCATGTACATGCTGAGTGCTTCTCTAGTCAGGTCTGGTGTTAAGAATTATCACATGTGATGATCCGTTAACATCAAATTACTTGGATTATTACATGTTATAATCTTTAGGACATGACAAAAAACTTCAGGATCAGACTTGACAAGAGAATTATTCCACACATGCTATAGTAAGATTATTAAGGAAGATTTGTTTAACAAATAGGCTCCATATAGCTACCTGCACTTATTTGATCCTTCTTGTAGCTGACCTGGAACCTTTAATTAGGGGATTTAATCTTAGATTTATTCTTTCTTCCATCTTTCTGTATTCTGAATGATATCTCATGTCCATATATCTTGCAAAAGAGAGATACAAGTCATTGGAGAAAAACAGAAGAATATAGTTTCTGGTGTATCTTCTTGAACTGTATGTGATATGGTGATGTTTTCTTGCTGTCTTCAAATCTATGAAGGAATGTGTGTCACTGACTCACTGTAATTTGCTAACTGATGCTGGTAGGATGTCTATGGAATATAATCATGAAATAGTAAAAGATACAGCCAATAGATTATAGATAGAATTGAAGAACTAAGAAGATTCCCATGTTTGAAATGTTGTAGACATTTGAAATTTATATATTTTTAGCATTTACCCAAATCTGTATAAGAAGACTCATTTTGTGGCAATCGTATTTGTGTTGGAGAGATTTATATCATTGATTAGGATCGTGATAGTTTAAAATTTTGGAACTATAGTTATCTGACATGAAATTTAGTATTTTGAATCTATGCTTTCATTTGGTTTGACAATGGCTTTGCACTTTTACATGTATTGGTAAACACAAATGCTATACACATCCTACCTTTGTATCCCACTTGCATTTCAATCGATGATGTAGCAGTGGAATCATTAATGTGTATTGTATTTTTATTTCAATCGATGATGTAACAATTGAATCATTAATGTGTATTTTTTATCAATTCCTACTTCAATGATCGGAATACAAGCGGGAATAAAAGGTAGGATATCTAACATTATTGATTATTAAATAATAAATATGAAGACTATGACCTCCAATGAAAGAGTTCAGAGGTAAAAGCTCCAAAAAGTCCATAAAGTAAGTATAAGAAATTGTCAATTTAGTTCCATGAATTATTAACATTGTGTAAAGTCAACTTAATCGATGAATCCGGTATTCATCCACGCACAAAATAAGATTTAAGTTTCAGTTGGAAATGGAATTTATTGTTCGTTTATTAATCAAGAATCTAAATGCAGAAAAAAGAACTTAATTTGTAATTTCTGATCATAGTTTTTTATTAAAATCAATTGGAAATCAAATTATGTGGATCCCATAAATAAAACATGAATTAAGTTTGTGCCGTAAATGGAATTTAATTCCCTCTTCCATCAAAGGAATCAAGTTCCTTTTCTAGATTTTCTTTTTTACGGAATTTGATTCATTTTCATTTCATTTTCGGTTAGTAAATGCACCAATGAACTTTAAAATACCATATTTTAATAATTCCACATATGCTTATTTTTGTAAGAGTTATGCTAGATGTTTTAATTTTTTTTTTTAATTTTGTCCCAAATGATGTGGCACATGAGGTATCAACATCACATCAGTCATAATATAATCTCATGATTTATAAGATGCTGACAACTCACGTGTAATATCATTTGAGACAGAATTTGAGGAAAAAAAATTTAGAACGTCTAGCATTACTCTTTTTGTAATTAATTTAGTGCCCCTTTCACCCATCGTGAGGTTGTGGGTTCGAGTCTCCTCACCTCCCCATAAAAAAAAATTCCTAAAACTTAGTATAAACTGCAATGAAATTTTGTAATGTAATTAATTTCTCTATTTTTTCCATTGAAATTCAATTCCATTTCATTTTCAATTTTAATTACTAAATGTGCCCTCAAATTACTTGAAAGTAAGCCGAAAGTAAGCCGAAAGTAGGACTTGTTGTTCAGTAGTTAAGATAGTCTTGGATCTAGGGATGAGTGTGGGCCCAATGTGGCGGGGGAGGGTTCCCCTACCCCACGCTCATTCCTTAACCCCTATCCCATCGGCCCACCATCCTCCAAAAACCCATTTGGGGGGATTGGGGTGGGGTAATTTTGGGAGGAGGTTCCCTGTACCATTCTCGAACCCAATTGTTCTTATTTTTTTTTCATTTTCAATTCCAAATTTTTAATTCCCAATTTGAAAATTGGAATTTCAAAATTTGGAATCCGATTATTCTGATCTCTAATTTGATATTGTTAAACTATTCAATCAAAAAAGTAATTAAAATATTCGTTCTAAAATATATAAATAGTTTAAAGAAATTCAAAATAAATACAAATACTTATAATAGAGAATTACACAATAAAAGTCTAAACAAATCAAATTTAAAGTTTACATCTTAGATCAATACTCATGTACAAAGTACTAACTAGTAACTACTAATTCAGATTAATATTATAATATATTAGTTTTTTTTAATTGTTAAAACTTTAGATATAAATTAAAATAATATATATTTATATTTTTTTGGAGGGAATGGGTTTGGGGGGAGGCCCCCTCACCACTTCTACCCTTTATAAAATAGGGGCTAAGTTTGCCCCCATCCCCACCCTCAAAACCCATATGGGGTAAAATTTATCCCCAAAACCCTATAATGGCCCGTGTGGGATGGGGCCCTATAAGGAAACGCTCATCCCTACTAGTTGGATCTAGAGGTGCCCACGGTTTGGTTAAACCGTGTGTATAAAACCGAAACCGACCATCCAAAACCAAAACCAAAACCGAAACCGAAACCGTAACCTAAGCCGCCGGTTACGATTAGGGATGTCCCAAAACCGCCCAAAATCGACGGTTTGGGGCGGTTTTTATAAAATAAAAAAAAATCAACCAATAGAAACGTGCCACGTGGACAAAAAGACAAAAAAAAACAACAATAACCGAAACCGAAACCGTCCAAAACCAAAACCGAAACCGCCCAAAACCGAAACACAAACCGCCCAAAACCGGCGGTTTGGGACGGTTTTGGGCGGTTTGGGACGGTTTATATATTAAAAAAAAAAAATTCTAACCAATAGAAAAGTGACACGTGGCCATAAAAATTGAAAAAAAAAATATAAACCGAAACCGAAACAGAAACCGAAACCGAACCGAAACCGAAAACCAAACCAGTTTTCTCGGTTCGGTTACGGTTTGGGTGGCCACGGAACCGAAACCAGCGGTTTCGAAACCGAAACTGCCCCGAAACCGAACCGTGGCCACCATTAGTTGGATCCAAGTAAAAGTTCCTAAACCTTTTATAACATTGATCATCAGGTTAGATAGCTAGCTTCTAAGGGCAATACTTTCCATTGTATCTATGGCTTACCTTTTGTTTTGTCAATAATATTTTCACAGAAAATTAATTATTTTTTCATCGCTACAATAAGCAATGTGTGGCCATGCAAGTAAAAGATATAATTAACTTAGGGGTTGTTAGTTTTTTTGTCTAAAAACTGAACAGTTTTGAATTTTACTGAAAACTGAATAGTGACTGAAAACTGAAATTGAATGACATATTTGTTTTTATTTTTATTTTTATTACATCTGAATAGAGAGTCAACTTATTTGTTTTTTTAAAGATAAAATGGTTTAAAAACAAGTAATTTGACATTTATACCTCTTATTACTATTAATTGTTATGTATTTTTATTTTATATGATACAAACAACTAATAAAAATATTTAGCAAATCCTAAACCCTTTTTTTGTAATAATGATAAGATATTATTCAAGATTAATTTTTTTTTTTCAAAAATATTATATAATGATTTTGATTTTACAGTATATATATATATATATATATATATATATATATATATATAATTGAAGGAACAACGATGGTGTTGAAAGTGATAATGTGAATAATGTTTTTTTTTTAAAATAAAAAAAATTGTTTATCATAAGTAATATGTTAAAAGAAATAAATTTGTATAATATAAAATTATGATAAAATTGAAAACATGTTATCTTTGGAATGATAATCTTGGAAGATAATATATTAAATGCAATAAGTGATTTGGAATTAAGTTAAATGTCACGATTTTTTATTTTTTATTAGGCAATTACCAAATGAGTCCTGAACTTTTTTTAAAATTCCAAGTTGTTTGTGACTTTTACAAAAGGGACCAAATTGGTCCCTAACTTTTTAAATTGTACCATTTTAGTCCCTAATATTTAAAAAAATAATCAGGAAAGTATTTTACCCTTAAACTCCGTTATTTCTACCTTTAACTTGACCATAATTTAATTTAAAAGACGAATGTACCCCTTAAAAAATTAAATAATAATTAAAATTAAAATAATAGGAAAAACAAAAAATCAAATTTCACACCTAAAATTCAGAACCCGTAACAAGTGGTATGGCTGGAAAAACGGCCTCCACTCCTCCAAGAAGTCCAGACTCCAGAATCTGAATCGTGGGATCTCCGGCTTGTCTTCCAGCAACGGTACAACAACCATTGACGCCACTGTTTCTTTGTCCAGAGAATTAAAGAGACAAGAGTTGGACTTGAGAATCAACAACTAGATCGCACGCATGGTTCAAATCAACCCACAAATCCAACTCAATATTTGCAACTTGGAATAGAATGCCTCTCTGAAACATGATTTTTTAAAGCAGTTAACAGTTTAATAGTTTTCTTGGCAGCTAGAGGCAGAGCATAGTAATAATGCATGGTTTTTAATATTATTAATAAACTCTGTTTAAACAAACAGATCGACAAAATCTAAGTGTATCAGTATCATAATGCTTTCAGTATTTTCAATTTATAGAACTACATAACAACAGAAAACTCTTAACAATATTTAAGATGAGAGTTATATAAAATGCATAAAACAATTATAAGCAAGTATGGAACGATCCCAAATTTTCATACTATGATTGAAAGTTGCAAACACAGTCCTAGAAAAAACAAAACAAACTAGGAAATTCATACCAACACCAGATCTAAACTTCAAACCCGATATTGAAAACCGAAATGTAAGCAAACCCACGAATAAAAAACAACAGTAAAAAAATCAATAGTCATAAATGATGTAAATATACTCATGTAGCCGAAGCATCTGCAAGCAAAATCCTTGAAGGAATTAACAAGTCTCTGGGACCAAGAATGTGATTATAGAACTCATTGTCGAAGCTTTCAGCGACCTTGATGGTCTTGGAGGGGTCGCTGTCATGGACGATGATCAGCTGGTATGGTCGTCGACTCCTCTCTTTGGAGGAGATCTTCGCCGAGCTCCTCCCCGCGGTTTCCAGGTTCCTGTTTCCACCCCCATTGCCGGTGGAGGTTGAATTTTTTTAATTTTTACTATTTTTTGTTCGAAAAGACTACAATACCCCTGGACTGTTACCTTTGACTAATAGAAGTTTAACTGAGGGACGAAATTGGTGCAATTTAAAAAGTTGGGGATCCTCATTTTTACAAAAATCATAAACAACTTGAAATTTAAAAAATAGTCCATGACTCATTTGGTAATCCGCCCTTTTTTATTTTTAAATTGTTTTTTTAGTATTTTTAAGTTGTTTGACCACTTAAAAAAACAAATGACCCTTTAGACTTGAGATATGAAATTTATTACATGAAACTTGATCAAATAAGTAAGAGCATCTCCAACCATGCTCTCTAAATTTTAGCTATTTTAGCTAGCAACATTTCATGGAATCACTCCAACCATCATCTCTATTATAGCCAGTCATTACTATTTTAATATTTTTTGAATTTAAAATATAAATAAATATATTTTGTTTTAAATTGTATTCAAAATTGATATCATTTTTTCAATAACAAAATTAGTTTAAAATTATTAAAAAAAATAAGAAACAGAAGATAGAGAGTTTAAAATGGCTCCCTACATTTGGAGAGTCCCTTGATGGTTCTCTAAAATAGAGAGCCATTTAGAGAGCCTCTTCGAGTGCTCTAAAACCATCCACATTAGCTATTTTAGTTAAGGAGTGGGTTTAGAGAACCCTCTTACAGATGCTCTTCTATACATGCAGTATACACTCAACCGAACCTCAACAGCTGGCTTCACATTTCACTGAATAATATTTTAAGAATTTATCTTTTAAGTAGTCACATACAATTAATTTCAACCTGTAAATGGCGTCTGATTATATATATTCTTTTTGTGCAGAAGTTGCCGGCAGATGCTAACATATTGTTAAATTGGCCACAACTGAATTTCTAATTACTTTAATTTTCATCATTTTATCTCTTCCGCTTAGATATCAATTGTCAACTATAATCAGTAATTGTCACATCCTATATCATTAGTGAGTGAGAGGTTCAAGTCTTATTCATAAGTTTTGGTTTTCCTTAACAAAGTAGATGTGTTTTGAGCCATGCCGAAGAGCAAACAAGCTCATGATCAAAACCATGTTCATCATGCATATTTGCATGCAGCATGCACTCAATATATGTAGAGTTTCAGGAGTCAAATTTTGATGCATTTGAGCATCCCAGTTGCTTGTTTCAAAAATTCAAAATGTTAACCACATTATGCATGCACTTGGCAACTTTCTCTCTCTCTCTCATGATATTGTCTATCTAGAATTACTTTTCCTTATTTGGCTGCTGACAATTCCTTTTTGATTATTTGGATAAAATGTTTTTAGGAGGATCAGATGAAGCAAAAGCTGCCTATAGTGCGGTTGCTTACTTGCTTTTCAATAATAACGTCTAATGTCTAGTAAGCAATGGATTCTTATGGAGATGAGAAGAATTGATGCTACAAAGCAAGGGAGAATATGTATGAAAAGGTTAGTGAGAAAGCAACCTTAAAGCTAACTTCTCTGTATGATTGCTATTGCATCAATGCCTACAAGTTTGGTTTATTCGAATGCATGAGCACATTATCGATCGATGTTTCTCGAGAAGGTCCAGCCTACACCAGCAGCAAATTCTTTTATGTGGCAACATTAACTGTCTTCTTTTAAATCAAATAGCACTGCAAAAAAAAAAAAAAATATCTACGTTCCTTTCTTGTCATTGAATCTACTAGTTTTAATTGTTTGTAAAGGGCTATTAAAAAAGAAAATCAATCTTACATCAATGTAAGATCGATTTTTCTTTTTTGTTTTTTTGGAAAAAAAAAACAATTTAATTTGCCAAGAATCAGAACAAAGTGTTTTTCTCCTGGATTCTGTAATTCTTTGCTACTGGATTCTTTTTGTGGAATCAAAAACTTTACTGCTCCACTTTTGCATCTCAACTCTATAATAAGTTCTGTTATTGGGAAAAATGTTATTTTAATTTTCTTAAGCCAATATATATAGAGTCATTTTCTCCTCGGTATGTACTGATATAACTTAAATTTCATGGTCTACATCCAACGCACTGATGAAGTTATATCGGTGCGTACTGACTTGAAAATTTATGTATATATATATATATATATATATATACATATATCTTGGTTTAAGAGATCATTTATTTTAACTTTCATATAAAAACTTTAATTAAATTCAAATTATTTTAATGAATTTTTAAATAATTTTTACATGAATGATCAGTTAAATGAAATTTATTTGTAAACGAAATTTGAACACTCTAATGTTTTTTCTTAAAATAGGAATTACCATATTGCGCTTATTTTTCTAATGTTCCAATGAAAAAAATAATATTAATAATTTTAATGCTCGAACAAAAATAGTAAGTCTCCCTTTATCACCGAAAGAGAAGATAAATAAAGAAATGAATAATGTTAATTGTTTAAAGAAGAATAAAATTGAAATGATGTAAAATTGTTATAAAATGAAATATATATTTTATACTATTTGAAGGGTCCATCATAATCAATTCCTTTGTCTCATCAATATCCAATTTGAAAATATGTCAATTTCTGTGAACACAAGCAGCTGAAATGGCATATGCTAATTTAATTAAATCAAAATTACTTATATATGTTATGCATGTGGGTATTTAATTTCTTTTCACAGAATTTTCTTTTAGTTAAAATATACTTCTAATAACATTAATTAGTTACATATGAAGGCATCAAACCTACTCCATACAATGCTAAGGAATATTTCATGATGCAGCTTCTTCTTTCACATCGATCATTTCACTTTTTTCACTGCAAAAATAAATAAATTATAATATTTGTGAACTTTTTTGCTGATAAGTGAGAATACAGATTTGTAACGAATATTAAAGATAATTGTTTTTTATTGTACGTATTTTTTTTAGAATTATAAATATATATATATATTTATATATATATAAATTTTCAAGTCAGTACGTACTGATATAACTTCATCAGTGTGTTGGATGTAGATCATTATATTTACATATTTTGATTCAAAGTATATGCACTTGTCAAAACTTCTCCATAATCAGTGGTTCATATGAAACGCACTGATATAAGTTATATCAGTGCGCACTGAAGAGAAAATGACTATATATATATATAAAGTTATCAAATACCGAATCACCGATTATGGAATGATATAAACAGCGGAGAAATATTTGCACAGAGAGCGGCTGTAAATTTGGTTACATATGTATACAAATATTATTAGTAATGTCCGGTTACAAGATAGAATTTAATTTATAGAAATTATAGGAATTTGGTCTGGTTTAACAATGTGTTCCCCTTTCACTGTTAATTTCTTTATATATATATAATCTACCCAAAAAGAGGTTCACTTATGCTAAGCAAAATGTCAAATCAATAAGGAATATGTATCAGTTTATTATGTAAAATTGATAGTCTGTCAAGATACAAGATACAAGATACATACTTTACAAGTACATTTACCCACCTTCAAGTCTTCAACTTTATATCATTAACACCTATCAAAAAAAAAAATTTATATCATTAACCAACTAACCACAGTATTACAATAGTTACAAATGGAATACAGGCATACAGCATGAATCATATCGAACCTATAATCTCCCAATAGATATAATTTTGATACCATGGTAACCAAGGACTCGATTTGTAATATTAAGTTCTAATTTCCAACATATTTAGTCAAATCTCACATCACTAGCAATTGAGTTTTGGAACTCGCATATAAACCTTAGTTTTACACTCTTACCTTTAACTAACTAAATAGAGTTGTTTTGATCTATGGATAAAGGACGTTTGTGTGAACCATAACAGACAAATCTAAAAGGGTAAAAGATGTGCGTGAATTCTAAAACGGACAATATATCTATTTGATGAACCTATTTCACACAGAATCTCAAGGGATGGAGTGAATAAAACGCTAAAAACCGATTTCTTTTGAGAGAATGGTATACTAAGATTCTACATGCAATTTAGATGAAGAAATGTTAATAATGAAATTGATAATAAAGAAATGTTAGTGATATATTTCTTCCTCAACAAAAGAATCAGAATTTTGCCAGTAACCTACCAATTCCCAAATACAACTTATAGTTAGATACTGAAATCTTCCTTCTCTCCTCACAATAACAATCTGTCTACATGCATATCATCAACCCCCTCTCTCTCTCTCTCTCTCTCTCTCTCTCTCTCTCTCTCTCTCTCTCTCTATATATATATATATATATACTTTTCTTGACATAATTTTTTTTTCTTTTCTTTTCAAGGAACAGTGAATTTATTCTCTCTCTTCTCTTCTATATAAACCTTTATTGGCATCATTATATTTCATTACAACATTCACATCAAAGATTTTTTAATTTCTCTCTCACTCGGTACGATCTCTCCAACATTTTTCTCAAATGGAGAGAAACCAGTCTTGTAGACAGCTTGCAGTCATGAGGCAGTCCCTCTTTGATCAGGTTTTTTTTTTCTCTTCTTCTTAACATGTTAGAGCTTGTTTATATATATATATATATATATATATATATATGTATATACCTCTTTGATCAGGTTTTTTTTTTCTCTTCTTCTAAACATGTTAGAGCTTGTTTTTATATATATATATATATATATATATATATATATATATATTCATTCTCTAATCAAGATGATTCCGAAAAAAAAAATTCAAGACCAAAGTTAATGTTACGAAGCTAGACTTTTAGTTTTTTTACGTTATGATATCAATTCCTCAATATTACGTTGCTTCATTCTTGAATTTGTTTTCATGATATGACTGTCCTTACTGGATGCATCATATAGTGGCTATGGAATTGCATTCTCTATTAATGACTTCAATTTTCCTTCTCTGTGGAGTTGCATTGGTGAATGAATTGCGTTCATATGAAACCATGCTTGTGCATGCACTCATGTATAAATTATAAACACACTAGTATTTGCTTTAAAGGGTTCTTTCTTTTTCATTTTTCCATATTTAAATATACTGGTGAGGTTTTTGATGCAAAAATTGAATTCTGGGCAGGGATATCTTGATGAACAATTCATCCAATTGGAAGAACTCCAAGATGATGCTAACCCTAATTTTGTGGAAGAAGTTGTCACATTGTACTATAGAGATTCAGCCAGACTAGTCACCAGTATAGAGCAAGCACTGTAAGTAATTTGAATATATCTTTTTTTATTTATTATTTGCATTCTAGCTGTACGTAATAATTTTAATGATCATCATCATAATGAAGATGAATGTTGGGTTTAATTAGTAGGGACAAGAGTCCTCTTGATTTCAATAAACTGGATAGCTATATGCATCAATTCAAAGGAAGCAGCTCAAGGTAATTAATATTAATGATCATATGAATACTTTTAATATCATCAAGTGTATATTGACTACATTCTGTGAATCTCGGTAGATCCCGACAAACACCAGATTTGATTAGTATCGGATTTCAGGAACAAAATTAAAAATAGAGTGAATATTCCGTGTTGGCTTTAATACAAACATTTTTTAATAATAATTTTATTCACATTCTTTCTCTTATTGGGTGTGCAGCATCGGAGCTAAAAAGGTTAAAGCTGAGAGCACACAGTTTAGGGAATATTGCAGGGCAGGAAATGGTGAAGGGTAATAATCAACCCATGCATTCTTCCATATTCCGCTTTATTAATTTCCTTTCATCTCACTACTCTATCAACAACTTTATATCAAATCCAATGAAACTTCTTTATTATCCTTTCAGTCTATCTAGCTTATAAATTACCAACACTCTAATGTTATATTGTCGGATTGCATTCATATATATATACGATTAAATGCAATCCAATGATCCTGCCGGTAAAGTTATTAATGTTGGTACTTTTTTGTTTTTCTAGATGTGTATAGGAGTTACCGAACTTTTGATAACTAAATAATTAACGGATCACATTTTGAAAACATATATATATATATACATTTGAGATATCATTTGTGTGCGGCGATTCAAACCTATAATATTGTTGGGTGTGAATGAGAGTCATTTATAATCAAGCTATATCGAGAGTTTATATATATTAATAAGGTTTCTTACTCTTTTTTTTTTTTTAAAAGACAATTTATTAGAATAGAACCAAAAAGGATCAAGAGACCGAACAGCGGCCACAACAGAAAGAACCTAAGCAGCAACAACCCAGAAAACGATCTCCCAAAACAGAGCACAAAACAGAGCAAAGAAAAAAACAACAGCTCCAACAACCCCAAGCGAAACCAAAACGGACAAAAACAACCAAAAACACCCCAGATAAACATCAGATATCACTCCAGGTTAAAACGTCCCCAGCAATCTGTGTTATATATGTTAGTACGTAGACAGACATTATATCGTATATGTATGTTAGTACGTAGACAGATTATCAATCTATCACTATGAATCTTGTTTAACGTGTGCCGTACGTTAACAGAACCTTTACTTAGTATTATATATGTATATACATTTGTGCCTTAATAGCTATCATTAATTTTGCATATTTGTAACAAAGCAGATGCTTGAGGACATTCCAGCAATTGAAGAAAGAATACACAACACTGAAGAAGAAGCTTGAAGCTTATTTTCAGGTTCGTATACATAATACATGCCTCTACTAATTTTCTCCCATTTTTTAAAAGAAATTTACATATACTGATAAGATTTTCATTTTCATTTTTTTAAAATTTTACATTAATAATTCAGCTGGCAAGACAAGCTGGACCCAACGAGATTGCTTGTCGTCCAAAGTAATATCAAATTAATGGTAAAGATAATGAGAAGAGACAGCATGCAGCTGCCATGTGGCAAAATTTGATTGGTGAATGTTGTACTGTGACAGTGTGTATATATATGATCAGTACATATCCACTCAAAAAGAATCAAAGGGTTTTTTAGAAGGGTTTGGGGGAAATTACTTTGTTTGTGAGTGCTTTTTGTGAGCTATGGTGTGTAATAAATTTGCTTTCTCTAATGAAAATGCCAGGCAAGTTTTGCCTTTCATTTCACTTGTCATACTATGGTGTTTTTTTTATCATCCCAGTACAGTGTAAGATGAGTTGGCGATTCGAATATAAGACATTAGCATACTGAATGGAGCACTATTTACCATGTAATCAAGCCATATTAGACGGTGTTATCTCGTTATTTTATTAGTATATGTAAAATTAATGTGCTCAACCACTAAAATTATACTATATAAGTAGTATATATGATTAAAATTCATGTCAAAATGACATGATATATTGATATTATTGAATTTGATTGCGCCGGCATAATTATATAAGCATTCCTCAACACTAAAGAAAATCTATTTTCCTTTGTAGGTGACCACAGGCATTGCTAGTTTTAAATAGAACTATCGCAGATTACCATCTGTTTAGTGACTGTAACAAAGTTAACTCTTAGACTTCTTTCTATTTCACTTTGGACTACTTTGCACAATATGTAACTTGTGCCTAAAGTTATATTATATTGTTCAAACAATAAATACCTTGATCACATATACAACTTACATTCATTTATGCTTCATATACATGCACTCTGTCAAGTACTTTTTTGTGAACTATATATGGTGTGTTTTAAATTTGCTTTTCTTGAATGGAAATTCATATGCAACTTTTTCTTTTAATGGACTCCTAGGTGTCTCAGGCCATGTTTAATTTTTCCATGATAAAATCACTTAAAAAAAACCTCTAAAATCATCTGTTTATAAAAGTGAATTTTCACTTTACAAAACACCACTATAATTTAAAATAAATTTTTACTTCCAAAACTATCCTCACTAATCTAACTTATTTCCAATTTTGTCCTCTACCAAACCCTAACCATATTAATATTTTCTCACCATAAAAAACTTTAGTATTACAAAACCCGACCAGTTGCTTCAAAACTTAAATCAAGTTTTTGCCATTATCTTGCCGGAGATGGCAAAACCAAATTACTGATTGTATAAGAGCGATCTATCTGAAAAACCAAAAGATCTATCACTTTATCATATAGAAAAGAGCTAGGAAAGCAATTAGGAAGAATAGGCAAGCGACTCTTCAACTTTCTACAGTGATATTGTCCAAAACTATCCTACTAATCTAACTTATTTTTAATTTTGTCTTCGGTCAAAACCCTACCCGTATTAATATATTTGTTTTAGAAATATGAAACTACTTGTTATAGTTGTCTTTAATTTACTAAAATGTAAATATATAACAAATAATAGATTTAAGGACATAGTTTTGGATGACAAAAAAAAAATTGTTTTCAGTTTTCAATTTTCAGTCAATAATCAGTATTTAGTAACTTTCAATACTGTCAGACAAAAAATCAAACACAACCTCGGTTTATATCTGTAAATGAACCTAGGCCTAATTTGGACTCTGTAAATTACTAGGTTTGGTTTGACCATTGGGCCCCTTATTGCAGGAAGCCCAAATTCATGAAGAAGATTTTCCATACCATTAAACAGGTTTCAGTCTATTTGTTTTTTCTCTTAGGGGTGTATTCAATTAGGATTTCAAACAACTTTTAATGACTTTTATGGAATTAAAAAATTTGGTGTATTCAATGTAGACTTTTAAAAACTATATAAAAGTTATGGGGTATTCAATACAGACTTTTATAGACTTTAAAAAAGTCATTAAAAGTCATTAAAAGTCATGTGATATTTAATCAAGACTTTTTAACTTGTCTATGAAAGTTATGAGGTATTTAAAATCTCAATAACTTTTAAATATCAATGACTTTTAGTTATAACAAATCTCACAATTTGTCTTTCATTCCTACCAAAGACTTTGAATGACTTTTGTTTTAAAAAATAAAAAGAATTTCACTTTAGAAGAAAAACACAACTCTTTGAAAAATATTTATCATAAAACATGTTATATTTTCAAATAAAAGAACACACAATCTTAACAAATTTTATAAATAAAATAAAATAAAATGAATAACTTTTAAAATGAATAACATTATTAAAAAAAAATACAAACATTAGCGATCTATAACAAAAAAAAATTAACTACAAAATAGTATAAACAACTCTCCATAGGCTGTACAATTAAGGACGAGAGATTTTTTATTTTATTTTTTACCTCTATTTTCAAAGCAACTAAACAACAACGAAACAAATCAAACGAACTTTATTTACGTTAATTAAAAATAATAAAAGAGAAAAACCACTACTCAATCATGTCAATATGCTATAATCAAAGTCGTGTATGAGCGTGACTCCATGTAATTATGATCAATATCAAACCACTCACTTTTAGGTGTGAATCTTGTTCAACAACTATGTGCGGTTTTTATGTTTTATCTTCAGTAACTTGAATTAATTTTGGATAGATTTTTTATACTCATTGACATACTTTTCGTAGAGACCTATAAACGTTAATATTATTGTCGATTTGTTACATTTATTCTCAAAGAAAATTTATAATATTTTGGCTAATTATAAAAAAAATTTGGTGCATAATATCTTTATGATGCAAAATATAATAAAATTACAAATAAAAATTTTAAAATCACATATATAGGCAAGAATATTTTTGTCAAGTTTAATTAACAATGATTTTTTTTTCTTTTAAAAAAATATATTTTTATTGATATGAGAAATCTATATAATTTTGCTAAAACAAAGTATATATCATATTTAAAAATCAATAAATGTTTATAAATGTCTATGAAAGTCTCTGAAAGTCATTTGAAATAAAAGTCTATGAAAGTCATTTAAAATGAAAGTTTATGAAAGTTTTTCATAATTCTGTAAAGTCTATAAAAGTCTATAAAAGTCCATAAAATCTGCAAAAGTCATCCACTTAAAAAAGTCATTAAAAGTATTTTGAAATCCTAATCGAATACACCCTCCTTAATTTTTTTTTGGCAATATCTATTAATCCGAAATCAGGTCTTTTTTAAAAGCTTTCGCCATTGGTACGGTCCGGTAGTATTCAAGTCACTGATTTGGAAGTCATTTGCTCAAATCTCAAACTCATCTATCTGTCAACTAAGTTATGCTCATGTTGGCTTATTTGTTTTTTCTCTCAAGTATCTAAGTCATAAAGATGAAAAAAAATCTTCAATACAGCAGATAATATCTTTAGTGGCTGAGTGCACTACTCAACAGTGCACCCGGTGTGTTGAGTACATTTAGAAGATTTTCTCCATGGAGAGAGTTCGGTTCTATAAGATAGTTTATGAAAACGGTTTAACTAATGCATTTTCAACGGTTAAGATTAAATTCGAACAGCTTTGTTATGGCTTGATGAGGCAAAATAAAGTTGACAATTTCGTGATTCACAAAACTTTAATGTTAAACTGTACAAACTTTTACAATCACGTTAATTTCCAAATAGATGTTGGCATTTGACTTCATTTTTTGCAATCACCAATATAGAAGTTTAGGACAAATAATATATAAATTTTTGTATTGGATTATTCGATGGTAGCTTAATATAACTTTAAAAACTTGTACGAAATTATACATACAGTATAATTAATATTATAGATATACCTACCGTCAAGATTTTTTTTATAGATATACCATTTTAATTTGGTAACAAAAATCGTGATTTCTTAAAATTTCTAGCACTTTTTGGTGTTGATTTTTTCAGATTAACATGAACTTAATAACTTGAGTTTCTAACCAAAATACCTTTCAGATACAAATATAAAATAAGTGACGTGTTTTTTTTTAAAAAAAAAACTTTGGTCGAGACTTAATTCCTTTAGTCGAAATTTATTTATTTTGATCTAGACTTATTTAATTGTGACTGATTTTCTAGAAATTTTCACCTATTCGTTTTCTTCGTTTTTTGATTTATGTTCTTTCGCAATTTGTTTTGTTCCCTCTTCTCTTTGATTTCTCTTTTTCGTCTCAAACACTTACAAAAGAGATAAAATCTCAATTCCTCTACAATTTTCTTGAGATAAAGAGAGAAACATGAACACTGAAGTTAATAGCATTTTTGTCAGTTACTCTATTTTGGTGCTATTAAAATTCAAGTTATTAACTCAAGATTGATCCCACAAAACAAACTCCTCAAAAGATATCATTTCTCATATAATATTAATTACGTTGTTATCATCATATCATGTATACATATGGTATTCGAATTTTATTTAAGTAGATAATTTGTAAAACTAACAAGGAATAAAAGTAATGTGTAATTGATACATTTTCATTGTTTTTGTTTTATGTATTACAATAAATTCTGAAATCGAATGGATCTGGGGTCTGTCAGAAGCCTGGAACTTGCCGAGATCAAATATTACAGGTGCGGTCCGTATTTTATTCCCATAACGAGAGATATATACTCCCACAATAACGAAAATAAAACTCATCACCCGTACTTGTAAAATGCACATGATTTAAATTAAAACACAATCAGACTTAACGTAACAAGATGTTCATAAGGTATTAATTAATTATTTTAGCAACAATTCAATTTAAAAACTTAAACAATTAGTTGTCTCTACGGGCATAGTTTAGTTAGTAGATGGACGAGCGTTTTTACCGATGGCAAAAAGAGTTTCAATAGATGGACGAGCTTAGGGTTTTTACCAATGACAAAAAGAGTTTAAAAAAAATACATGATCTAGATATGTGGATAAATAACTTCAAAAAACTTTGACAATTAGTTAATGGTCCAATAATAATATCTAAAATCTAATAATTTAGACTATAAAGTTTAAGCTATTGCGGTGAAGTGATGATATTTATACTATTTTAAGGATTTCTTATTTTCTTTTTTCTTTTTGATAAAAAGGATTTCTTATTTTCAAAATTAGAAATCTACAACAAAAAAAAAAATTGTCACTTTGTTTTCATATATAGAAACCCTGCCGGCCTGGTCCAATGACTCCAATTATATTTGGTGATTAAGATATTAGATTGACTTAAAGGAAAAAGTATCACAATTGATAATATGCTAAAAAACCCTTAAACAGTATCCATTCATATAAATAGTAAATAAAATAAAATAAAAAGTAACAAAAGCACAAAAGCCTAGGGAAACATTCCCAACAAAAGCAATGGCGTGTAGGCTATAAAAAATTGAAACATAAAACATCAAGAAAAATGAAATGACTCTTGACCTATGTAATCATTGCCAACCAATAAAGAACAAAACGACATGATGTTAGATCACTACGGATTGATCTCCAACCCCAAAGTATGCTTAGAAAGAACGTCCGCAACCTGATTCTCCTCCCTAAAAATATGAGAAACTTAAAACTCCATTTTTGATATGTGATAGATACAGCGTTGTTAAGCCTGTCGAATCCGCCAAGGAACATGTTCGGAGCAAGAAGAGAGCAACTAAAGCACATAAGAAGAATCACTCTCAAGCCAGATCGATACTGCACATTATGCCAAGCATAATTAATGGCCATAGAGGCTGTAAGAAGTTTCGCCTCAAACGCAAACACCTGATCAAATGGAAAAAAAAATAAAAATAAAATATATGTATGATTTCCATATATATGAAAGAAAAAAAAAGTAGAAAAAAAAACAAAAATAAAAGTAAAAGTAAAAATCATCTTTCCTAATCATTTTAATTTGAATAATATAGAATGTTGATATTGAAATTCTGGGTTTAGCTACAATATTTCATGTATTGTTTGTGGGAAGTTATACGAGAGAGATAGTTTCTTTCAGTTTTAATTTTTAAATCCTTATTTTATATACACTAATGAATTGAAATCTAAAGACTATAAATTGACTTAACTAACCATATAATCATGTATAGTAGTTGAATCGGTTAACTTAATCTGCCGGTATATGCCATAGGAATTATTTGGTAATGACAGTATAAATTGTGTGTGCATGCTTTCCATATACGAAAAAAGAATGTAATATATATATATATATATATATATATACAGTCTTTTTCCTGTAAGTGCGCATTGATAGAATTATATAAGGACATTGAATGTGAGCCACTCATTTATAAAAGAGTTTTGACAAGTGCATACATACCAAGTCAAAATATGTAAAATGAGTGGTTCACATTCAATGTCCCTTATATAATTTATCAGTGCGCACTTATTTGAAAATTATTGTATATATATATGTGTAATATGGAATATTGATATTGAAATACTTAGTCGAGTGTATTCATTCTAGATTTGAGTGGAATTCAAAAATCTCATAGACTACATATAGATTTTGTCTGATTTTTGTAAAGAATTGGTTAGATTTTGTTAGTACTTTTACATAGAGTTGCATGGAATTGGATGGATTTGTCTTTAAAAAAATAATATTTGCAATAGATGCTAAGCTATGTTTTCTTCTAGGACTCCTGCATGTCTTGGTCGATAAGATAATCAAATAAACATTGAATTCAATAATTAATTATTTGACCAACCAGATAATCCAAAGCAGAAAAAATAATAATTGTATGAAACCAGGTAATTGCCTTCCAATCGAACCCAACTCTGCGATTTCTTGTTGAGTCTCTGGTCAGCTACTTGGCAATGCCGCTTAGAGTGTGTTTGGTACGCGGGGTGGGACGGGACGGGACAGAGTGGGACAACTTCATCTTATCCCATATTTGACGCGTCTTTAACATGAGATATGACGAGATAAGGAGGGACAAAAATCACCAAATTTTGTCCCACCCAATACCCTAAGACAAGGTTGTCCCATGACATGGGACAAGTACAAAAAACTACTTTACCATTTATATTTTCAAAAAATTAAAACATGTTTAATAATAATATATAATTGTATATATTATTATAATATACATATATTATTATAATGTATATATATATTATTAATATATATATATATATATTATAATAATATATAAAAGATTATTACATATATATAATAATTTTTATATAATAATATATATTATAATATTATATATATTTTTTATATCTTAAATATTATTATATTCTTTTAATATATAATACATAATATATTATATTATAAATATATAATATTTGATATATCATATATATAAAAATATATATATTATACATATGATATTTATTTATATAAATTAAAAATATATATTATTATATATATTCACACATATATATTATTTATATATAAATATTATAATTTATATTAATATTATATATATTATAATATAAAGTAATATATATATATTATAATATTATATATATATATATATATATATATATATATATATATTATTGCATGAATGCTTTGAGTTCGAGTTGGAAGTAAATTATTTTGGAATATATATATATATATATATATGAGGGGTACTCTGGTCATTTGAACCTCTTGTCCCGTCCTTTTCTAGCCATACCAAACGTATGACAGTATAATTAATAGTTCTGTCTCATGTATTCCAAACACAATATGAAACAACTATCATGTCCCGTCTCGTCCCGTCCTGTCCTGTCTCATCCTCGTACCAAACGCACCCTTAGTGATAGGCGTTTTCCCATAGGCCCCATGGGCTTTTGGGAGAAAATTTTGCCTCTAAGGCCTCATTTGTTTGACCGCATTATATTGTATTAGGCAATTAAAATGTACTAAAATAGTACAATGCAGTGTTTTAGTGCAAACATTGTATTGTACTAATTTAGTACATTTTAATTGCCTAATACAACAAACACCGTATTAACTAATCCATTATATATTGGTAGTATTATGTTGTATTGTATTAGAAAAATTTTTTTTTTCAAATGAATATGAAATATTGATAAAATATGTGTTATGTTATTAATATGTTTTTTATAATTTCAAAATATATAGGAAAATTTTATTTAAGTTTTTTGTTTCGATTAAAATAAATATTTATTGATTTATTCATAATAAGGATATTTAAAATTAATTATTAAGTATTTTTTTAAAATATTATATTTTTATAATATAAAAAAATACAAAAAAAATCTTATAGAAATAACCTAATACAATATAATACAGTGCATCACCAAACACATGTTTGTATTAATGATAATACAATACAACACAATCAAATACAATCCAATACAATACAATACAGTATATCAAACGAAACCTAAATGATTTAGGGGATAGAGATGGGGGCAAACTTGCCCCCATTTCCCCTATATATATATATATATATATATATATATATATATATATATACATTTTTATATCTAAAGTAAAAAAAAAATAGAAAACTTTTAATTTTTTGTGTGTGCTTCTTGTCTTGTATTTATGATTGTCGAAGTTGTAAACTTTAAATTTGTTTTGACTTTTATTGTGTAATACCAATAATTGTTGATATGATAACATGTCAAGAGACTTGTTTCCTATATGATATAAATATGGACTTGATAGATAATCAATTTAAAATTTGATCTTCAATACTTATGTTTAAAACACATTTTGTTTTAATGAGGTATCCAATTTTATTTTCTATTTTCTTTTTATTTTATTTACTTACAAAAAAATAGATGAAAAATTAATGTCAATCTTAAATGTTTGTCGAGTTAACATAAAATAGGGTTGTTCGACATACTGTCTGAAAGTAGACGGTCATACTGACAATGTCTAATATTTTTTATACCACATCAATTTGATGTTGAATATATACAACTACTTTAAAGATACAATTATTAATAGAACGTCTATTTATTCCTATAGATTCCAATCAAATTATGATTGAATACACCATTAATATGTCAAATCACCGTAAATGTCACTGAAATTATTTGGTAATTATGTCAGTATAAATTGTGCATGCATGCTTCCCAAATTCCATATACGAAAATATGTAAAATGATAAAATAAAATAGGAATATTTACATGTGATAAGATATATATAATATTATCGTACCATACATAAACAAGAATTGTAATTACGTCAAAAAAACAAATATGGTAATTACAATGGGTTGACTGGTACACCGATGCACTAAAGTGGACCCGATAAAAATATGAGTCCATTTTTGTTCACTCCCCTTGAAGGGGGTGAGCATTACCCCCTCTTCAATACATGCCACGTGTCTAGAGATATGGTAGTTTTGTTCCAAATATATGAGAGTTTTTGGACAAAAATACCCCTCTTTTGACACATATCATTTATTGAGGAGGGAGGTAATGCTCACCCCTTGAAGGGGGTAAGCAAAAGTCTTCTCTAAAAATAAAACTATATAATCAATATAAGGCAATACTAGCATGATTACTGCCAAGATTTGAATTTGAATTTGATTTAGTTGACTTGATTAATTGTCAAGATTTTAGCTAAGACAATTTAGAATCGATTTGGTTGACTTATTAATTGCCAAAATGTTAGCCGGACAAATTACTAAATTAACATGATTACTGCCTTATTTGTTTATATTTAATTACAGCTAAATATTGTGTTTCCTTCTTAGTATTATACGTAAGCAATTATACAATTTACACTTAATGTTAATTGAAAGATCTAAAATCACATATTATTTCACATATAAAATAATCACGTTAATTTTGTAAGATAATAACTTACGTACCTTGATCCATGGAAGAAGACATTTTGACAACAATCGTTTCTCTTATCCTTAACCTTTATCCTTTTAACTTTTATGTATTATTTTATATATCAGAACTAATGGGAATTTTGATTTATATAAAGGCCGAGGAGAGGACAAGTGTTTCTCTCATTTAGTTTAAAACAACAATTAATTCCCATAAAATTAATGTTATGTTGAGAAACAATTTCTCTTAACCTATAGACATGTGTATAATTTGGATAATTAACCCACGTTCATTTAAGAGTTAATTTAATAACTTATCACATTTATTTAGCATTAGTTACTTTTAACATTTAAAGATCAATTATTAGGACCATATTTCTTACAATCTCCCATATGGTCCATATAACATAAAAATAAAAATATTTTATAAAATGACTCATATGGGATTACTAAAAAAAATACATTAATGTGTATATACATATATATATATATATATGCGATCACGTTTTTGTAAAATTATACATCCAATACATGCCTTACATAATTTGGTTATCGTAATATCATGATCAAACAATCTATTTGTGTGAGTCATGGCGATTGTGTGTCAATAAGTGGACATATTCCCTTCCATGGACTACAACACTAATAGCTTGATTGTCATAGACCGTAAGCGAGAACATATGCTAGCAATAATGCCAAAAATTAGTCCAACATAATATCATGTTTAAAACTCTTTCATTATCATAAATGTACGTACATGATGAAAACATGAAATAACAGAAACACATTAAATGAGATCTCAAAAGAATGTCTATCATAATAAAATAACATAATAGGTCCAAATAACAACATCAAGGATTACATCCAAGACCCATACTAATAGTGTGCTCTTTGAATGTCTTTGGTGGAAGCCCTTTTTGTTAATGGATCAACAATCATAAATTTTGTGCTAATATATTCAATAGACACTCTTTGTTTTTGCACTTCTTCCTTAACAGAAAGAAACTTCAACTCCATATGCTTAGCACCTGTAGAATATTTGTCATTCTTAGAGAAGAAGACTGCTGCGGCATTATCACAATAAAGTTTCAGCGGCCTAGAAATAGAGTCGACAACTCTAAGTCCTGAGATAAAGTTCTGCAGCAATAAACCATGAACTGTGGCCTCAAAGAATGTCACAAACTCATCCTCTATAGTGGGTGCGATAATGATAGATTGATTTGCACTTTTCCATGAAATAGCCCCTCCAGCTAACATAAACACATAACCAAATGTGGATTTTCGGCTATCAGAACATCCGGTAAAATCCAAGTCTGAGTAACCAACACCTCAAAATGATCGGTTATCCTAAACGTAAGCATGAGATCTTTTGTACCCTTCAGGTATCGCATCACTTTCTTTACAAGCTTCCAATGCTCCATTCTTGGATTACTATAGTACCTACCCAGAACACTAACAACAAAGCCAATGTCTGGTCTAGTGCAAGTCTGGGCATACATCAAACTTCCTACTGCTAAAGCATAAGGAATTGCTTCCATTTGTTTGCGTTCTAATTCATTATTTTAGACATTGCATAAGGTTGAATCTATCCCCTTCTTGAATTAGAGACTCCCTAGCTAAACAATTTTCCATTTGGAATCTCTCCAGAACTTTGTTAATATATGTTTTCTGAGATAGCCTTAATAATCGTTGTGATCGGTCTCGAAATATTTCAATTCCAATCACATAGGTTGCCTCGCCCATATCTTTCATCTCAAAGTTCTTGGTGAGAAACTTCTTGGTTTCATGTAATAAACCAAGATCACTGTTGGCAAACAAGATATCATCAACATAAAAGATCAAAATTATAAATTTACTCCCACTAACCTTAAGGTATATACACTTATCAACAATGTTTTCCTTAAAACCGAATGAGGTAATGGAATTATGAAACTTAATATACTGTTGCCTGAAAGCTTGTTTAAGTCCATATATTGATCTCTTAGGCTTGCAAACAATATTTTCATTTCCCTTTTAATGCAAAGTCCTTAGGTTGATTCATGTAAACTTCTTCATCTAAATTTCTGTTTAGAAAAGCAGTATTTACATCCATTTGATGCAACTCTAAATCGAAATGAGCTACCAGAGCCATGATGATTGTAAATGAGTCCTTCTTAGATACAGGTGAAAAGGTCTATATGTAATTAATGCCTTCTTTTTGAGTGAAACCTTTGGCAACGAGTCTGACTTTATGTTTTTCAATATTGTTGTTACTGTCATGCTTGGTTTTGAAAACCCATTTACAACCAACTTTCTTGCATCCGTTAGGCAATTCGATAAGATCCCATACTTCATTATGTTCCATTGATTCATCACTTCTTTCATGGCATCAAATTCATTTAGAAGAATCGGTACTTTCTATGGCTTGGTGGTACAAAACCGGATCATTATCCATCCCGAAATCATAATCAGATGCCTGTAGATAAACCACGTAATCATTTGAAATTGCTGATCTCTTTTCTCTTTGAGATCTCCATAATACAATTTCTTGTGGTTCTTCTACTATTGATTCAATAGTGACAATTTCATTATGAAGTGATTCATTATTTATTTGTTAATCGTTATTATGGCCAATAACATTTGGATTAACAATATTTTTAGAAGTTAAAGGTAAAGAGACTTGTAACCTCGCTTCTTCATTTACTATATTTCGTAATTGTGTCATAGTTTCTTCAATGGACACAGGACGTGGTAAATCACTCCCACTAATGTCGCCATCCTTAAAAAATCTGGCATTATCGTTTTCCATTATTCTAGTACTATGGTTACGCAAATAAAACCTGAAACTTTTGGATTTCTCTGGGTAACCAATAAAGTAACCACTTACTTTCCTGAAATCCAATTTCTTTTCCTGTCGATTAAAAAGTATAACTTCCGCTGGACATCCCCAAACATGAAAGTGTCTTAAACTTGGCTTCCTTCCAGCCCGTAACTCAAAAGGAGTTTTTGGAACTGACTTACTAGGAACCCTGTTCAAAATGTACACATCGGTTTTTAGAGCTTCACTCCATAACAATATGGGTAAGGTAAAGTTGATTAACATACTTCTAACTATATCCATAAGAGTACGATTACACCTCTCAGCAACACCATTCTGCTGAGGCGATCCCGCCTTTGTATAATTGAGCACATATGCCGCACTTTTCTAGAAATTTAGCAAAAGGATCAGGTTGTTATCCTGACTCATCATAGCGACCATAGAACTCACCATCCCTATCGGATCTTACAATTTTCACTTTTCTATCTAATTGTCTTTCAACCTCATATGTATACCTCTAGGGCATCCACTGGCTGAGATTTTTCATTCAACAAATAGAAATATCCATAATTTGAAAAAATAATCAATAAAAGTAATTTTCACCACCAAAACATGAAGTGGTGAAAGGTCCACAAATGTCAGTGTGAATAATTTCAAGAAGATTTGTACTTCTTGTGGCACCTTTCTTTGTATGTTTGGTTTGTTTTCCTTTAATAAAATTCACACACAC
This sequence comes from Dipteronia sinensis, assembly GCA_033220585.1. Lineage (NCBI taxonomy): Eukaryota > Viridiplantae > Streptophyta > Magnoliopsida > Sapindales > Sapindaceae > Dipteronia > Dipteronia sinensis. The sequence continues at coordinate 61,578,373 of CM065639.1, forward strand.
TTCGATATCAGTTAAATCTAGATTTTTAAGAATTTCATATTTTACTAACCTCTGAATTCTTTCTTTGGAGATATGCCCCAAACGTTTATGCCACAAGAAGGAGGACATTTCAGTCATTAGTCTACGTTTAGTTCCAACTATAGGATGCAAATTCATCAAAGTCTTAGCAAAGTGGTTTTAAGTTTCAACTTATATAAACCATCAGATAATGTTCCAGAACCAACAATGGATAATTATTTAAATAAACTAAAACATTTATTTCCAATTGAAGATGTGTATCCATCAACATCAAGTCTACTTAATGAAATAAGGTTTCTAGAAACATATGGTACACATAAAGTACGAAATTAGTCTAAATGAAAACCACTATCTAAGACAAGTCTGAAGGTTCTAACAGCTTTAATAGGAACCTTAGCTCAATTCCCTATCATAATGTATTGCTCATTTGGGAGTATGGTTTGGGTTGTAAGGAATCTCTGCATCATATTAGAAACATAGACAGTAGCACCAGAGTCAATCCATCAAGTATTAAAAGGAACTTCAGTAAGGTTTGATTCGAAAATTAAGTAAATATTCATACCTTTCTTTTCAAACCTTTCTTTTCAAACCATTCCTTTCGTTTCTGACAATCTTTCTTGAAATGTCCTTCATTTTTACAGAAATGACATTTCATGTCAAAGTCTTTCTTTTGAACCTGAGAAGCATGAGCATGTTCATTCTTGGAAAATACTATTTTCTTGCCTTTTCCAAGCTTTCTTCCTTTATGTCCAGATCCTGAGCCTTGAATCGTAAGGTGAACAGTTTGTATTCCTTGTTGCTTAAGCGTTGCTTCTTCTTGAACAACCATATTGGTTAGTTTATTAACATTCCATTTATCCTTAATGTTGTTATAATGGATTTGGAATTGACCATACTGAATAGGCAAGGAATTCAGAATAAACTGAACAAGGAAAAATTCACCAACGGTCATTCTTAAGGTATTTAGCTTTACAGCTAGGTTCGTCATTTCCAGGATGTGGTTTTGCATCCCACGAACCCCATCATATTTCATTATGGTTAGGTTCTCCATCAATGTCCCAACAAGATATCTGTTAGCAATTTTGAAACGCTATTCCACAGTCTTAAGGAATTCTTTCTCGCTATCACTTTTAGGAAGCAATGTCTTAGTGTTTTCAACGATAGTCATTCGTATAAACCCAAGGCAAAGTTTGTTTTACCTTTTCCATGCATCATAAAAGATCATGTCCTCATCATTAGTTTCATCAATGGGCTCATCAGGCTTTTCAGAATTGAGTGCATAATCAACATTTAAAACACCTAAGTGAAATCAGACATGTTCACTCCAGTCTGAAAAGTTTGACCTATTAAAGACAAGTATAGACGAAGCATGGGAGTGCAATGCAATATGAATAGATATTGCAATAAAATAAATGGTCACTACGTTATTTAATGCTTTGAAACTTAACACATATTAAATCATTATATATGATGAACCAAATAGTATCATTATGAAATAACCTTTTCGATACCTTTAAATTTTATTAGTAATAGGATTTATTAATTATGCAACGTAATATTAAACATGTATGCTACCTTTTGGATATTCATTCCTATTCTAATTCATAATACATATTAAATTATCTTATTTCAATTTCTTAAACTTTGGTAATAATTAACCATTGGTCTAACTATTATTTTATTTATAAAGCAATTGTAATATAATATCAATTTCATTAATACATTGATATTTATAATTTTTCTATTTTGTTTTGGGCTACTTTGGTAGCTTACCAATATCTTTATAAAATATATATATATATATATATATATATATATATATATATCAACAATTTTGACATTATTTATTAAACATGCAGCAGAATATAATAACTAAATAAACTTTATGTATAATTATAAAAATAATCATACAACGATATGTATTTCAATAATATAGCTCTCGTTTAATATACATTTATACAAATACCATCATAATAATTAATAGAGTCCAAATTAATCATATATTTAATTCATTAAACATTAAACAATAAAATTAAGTTGTCAAGACATCAATTATATATATATATATATATATATATATATATATATAAAAGCATTAACATAAATAACATTTTTTTATGTATAAATAAAACTTCAAACTTTAAATAACATAACGTATATCTTTTAAATTTAATAAAACATCATTAAGAACATAAATATCAAACATCATTAAGATCATAAATATCAAAATTATCAATAAAAAATCATTAAGAAGTTAAATGTTTAAAATTATGAATATCAAATTACTACATACTTTAATATGGCTAACTATTAATTGTAGTTAACAAAACAATTAATACGTCTATTGATTAATTACAATAAACAAAACCATTCACAATTTTATTTTATGTTTATTTAATACTAAATAGATAAAGATGGAAACAATACGTGATCCAACCCTAAGCTCTGATACCACATGTAAGCAATTATACAATTTACACTTAATGTTAATTGAAAGATCTACAATCACATATAAAGTAATCACGTTAATTTTGTAAGATAATAACTTAAGTACCTTGATCCATGGAAGAAAACATTTTGACAACAATCGTTTCTCTCCTCCTTAACCTTTATTAACAGAGGACGAGTGTTTCTCACATTTAGTTTAACGCAACAATTAATTCCCATAAAATTAATGTTACGTTGAGAAACAATTTCTCTTAACAAATAGACATGCGCATAATTTGGATAATTAACCCACATTCATTTAAAAGTTAATTTAATAACGTAAGAGTTAATTTAATAACTTATAACATTTATTTAGCATTAATTATTTTTAACATTTAAAGATCAATTATTATGATCATATTTCGTACATCGTAAATATTACATTATAAATGAAATCAAATATGAGACACCAAAAATATCTCTCTTTATTATTTTCAAGGTTTTCTCATTCAGTAAACATTTTGAATAACTAGCTTGTAAATATGTCGAACAAAATGGTCCTTGTTCTTGTTCTCGCTCTTTTCATGCTCTTGCCATCATCCACACTCTTTGTAAGAGAAGCAGAGGCGGCGCGTGCATCACTGGTCAATTACAGAGCCTTAAAACGCGAAGTTAATACAGGGTTTGGCCTAAAACATGAGGAGCTTAATTACGAATTAACACCTGTTAATAATTGGACTAGAGGATGCAATCCTATTTATCGTTGTCGTGGTGGTCCTGGTAGAAAAAAATAATGCATTTACATACAATAGAATTCATGTACTAATGTTCTGTCTCAATAATTAAATCATTAATAAAATGGGAATTACAGTTTGGTCTTTATATTTTATGGAAACATTCGTTTTTTTATCTGTTTTATGTGTATTAGGGTCTTTGGTCTTCATCTTTTTGAAAATGTATCGAAAAAGTCTCTCTAACCAAAAAGTTGACGGTCAACATTAATAGAAGTGTCAAAAAGATGGTTTTACCCCTATGCAGGGCGAATAGACTGAAATGCCCCTTAAACCATTTGAGGGTTAATTAGAAAATTAAAACGCTTCTACCAAGGATTGAACCTTTGACCTTGTGATTAAAAACCATAAATTTTAACCGACTGAACTATTACAGCACATTGTTGGAGATTTTTTGATTTAAATGTATATATACGTATATAATTTGTTTAAAATAATTTAAATTTGTTTATATAATTTAAAAGAAAATTATATATATATATATATAATTTGACACTTACTCATGTTTAATAATAATATATCAAAACAGACTTATGAAAAAGAAAAAGAAAAAGAAATCAAAAGGAAAATAAAAACAAATTTAATTATTTCCCTTTTCAATTTATGGACTTTGATTTTCTAGAGGTTTTTTATCAAATTGAAATAAAATATTTTTTGAAAAGGAAAAAATTTAAAAAAAAAAGGAAAAAAAATTTATGGGCTTTGATTTTTTGGGTTTCCTTTTCTTTTCTTATTTTCTTTTTCTTTCTTTCTTTTTTTTGAATTTTTTTCCTTATCAAAAAATATTTTATTTCAATTTGATAAAAAAAAACCCAAAAAATCAAAACTCATAAATTGAAAAGGGAAAAAATTCAAAAAAGAAAAAGAAAGAAAAAAAATTATTTTTACTTTTGTTTCTTAGTTTCTTTTTCTTTTTCATAAATTTGTTTTGATATATTATTATTAAATATGAGTTTATTTCAAATTATATATATATGATTTTATTTAAATTATATAAACAGATTTAAATTATTTTAAATAAATTATATAACTATATATACATTTAAATCAATAAACCTCCAACAATGAACTGTAATAGCTCAGCTGGTTAAAGCCTGTGGTTTTTAATCACAAGATTAGAGGTTCAATCCTTGATAGATGTGTTTTAATTTCTAATTAACCAACAAAGGGTTTAAAGGGCATATCAGTCTTCTCATAGCGTTCAAGAGTAATTGTTAGAGAGACATTTCAATATATTCGCATAGTATAGGGGTAAAACTGTCTTTTTGCCACTTCTATTAACGTTGACCGTCAACTTTTTGGTTAGAGAGACTTTTTGATGCATTTCCAAAAAAATGAGAACCACAGACCATAATACACATAAGTCAGGTAAAAAAACAATGTTTCCATAAAACATAAGGACCAAACTGTAATTCCTTCTTAATAAAATAACATCATTCTATTGTTTAACTGATTGTTTTGTTTTGTTTTGATTTGATTAGAACTCATAAATGCAGGCGAGCTAGGTATTTGCTTTTTTTTTTCTACAGTATATATGTGTTTGGTATGGCTTTTTAAGTAGAGTTTCTAAAGTAGATCTTTTTGTAGTAGAGTTTCTAATGAGTAGAGCTTCTAACAAAAAAGGCTTTTGGTTGTGTAAATTATAAAAAAAAAATATTGACAATGTATTGTTAGAAATAGCTTTTGGTTGAGTGAATTACAAAAAAAGTCTTGACAATGTATTTATAATGAAAGTGTTATGATGGAATATCTAAAATTCATAAAGGGTGGTTGAGATCATTCATATATTTTAAAAAGCTCAAAAAAAGCTTTTTGGAAAAGCCCAAATTTCGGGCTTTTCCAAATAGACATAAAAAGATTTTGTTTTCTTAACTTTGAGCTTCTTCAAATAGACATAAAATGGCTTTTTGAAAGGGTAATTGAGACAATTCATATATTAAAAAAGATGTTTTGAGTTTTGCCAAACAACTAAAAAAAACTTCAAATAGCTTATAGCATTAAAAACACGATTTTGATCATTTCAAAAGCCATACTAAACACACATTAAGACGTATTAGAGATTAAGAGCATAAGATTTAAAATAGAATCATTGATGGTCTCACAATACTTCGATCGTAAATGGATCTATGAGGATGGTATGTGGGTGTTGCTTTGTGATCCAGTTAAAAGTTGGATCTGTTTGGCAGAGAAGAATTTAGAGAGAAGAAGGGAATATTTGGAAGAAAAGATGGGAGAGAAATTGGAATCACTCTTCTTATCATCAAAAATATGCCGATTACATGAAGAGAACCTGACTTATAACAATCATCAGCTCACAATTCGTAATAGAAAAAGCATAACAAAATATAAGGATCAACCAATCAAACAATGACATGTGTCATGTCTATTTATCTTATTAAACTACTAACATAATGCTCAAAACGACATAGCTATAATTCTTCCACATAACAGTACCCTCGCCTTCAAAAAACCTTGTCCACAAGGTTTACATGAGGAAACCTGTTCTCAATATCAAACAAGAATTCCCACGTAGCATCTTCTGGAAGTGAATTGGACCATTGAACCAACACATTGGTAGCAGTTTGATGACCACGTTTGACCAGCTTCCTGTCAAGAATTGCTACAGGAACAGAAGGAAATATAATGCAATGAGGTAGCTGAGTACAAGTAATAGTAGTGGGTGGAACAGTTCGTCGAAGCTAGGAAACATGAAACACCGGGTGTATAGTAGCATCAGCAGGTAACCCGAGCTTGTAAGCCACTGCTCCAACTTTATCCTCCACCAAATAAAGGCCATAAAAAAAGTGGAGAAAGCTTATGATTCTTCCTGTGATGAACACTCTGCTGTTTGTAAGGCTACAATTTTAAGAAAACCCAATCTCCAATCTCAAATGCTCTATCATATCTGTTTCTATCAGCAAGTTGCTTCATACGATTTTAGGCCCTAGATAAATGAAATTTCATAATCTGTAGAGCTAATTCCCTATCTTGTAAGCATTGATCAACAGCAGCGATCAAAGAATCACCAGGAAAATAGGGAATGTGCAGTGGAGGAGGCATGCCATACACAATTTCATAAGGAGTCGTTTGAATAGTCAAATGGTAGTTAATGTTGTACCACCATTCTGCTAGAGGAAGCCATTTCGACCACTGATTAAGGTTGTCACTAGTCATACACCTCAAGTAGGTCTCCAAACAACGATTAACAACCTCGGACTGACCATCAGTTTAAGGGTGGTAAGAGGTGGACTTAAGTAAACTAACACCCTGCAATTGAACAACTCCTCCCAAAAGGCATTAATAAAGATTGGATCTCTGTCACTTACTATGGAACCAGGAGGACCATGCAACTTAAAGACATGATCGAAGAATAGTTGAGCAACAGTAATGGCAGAATAAGAATGACTCAAAGGTAAAAAGTGAGCATACTTGCTGAGACGATCAACCACCACCATAATCACATCTTTGCCCTGAGATTTAGGAAGCCCTTCAATAAAATCCATACTAATGTCAGTCTATATACCCTCAAGAATGGGCAGAGGTTGAAGTAGACCTAGAGTACTAACATTTTCAGGTTTACAGGTCTGACAAGTCACACAAGACTTAACATAATTCCTTACATCTTTTTCCATGCTCTTCTAATGAAAGAGAAGCTTTAACCTTTTTGTTGTAGCCTGCACACATGAATGACCTCTCCGTAGATGAATCATGGAGAAGCTGCATTATTTTGAGTTTCAACTGAGCATTGTTCCTAATCACCAACCTTCCCTTCTTTCGCAAGAGACCACCAGACCAAGTGTAAGGGCTTTGAGCTATTTTCCCTTGATGTAAATCATGAATGAGAGCTTGAAGGGAAGTATCATGTAGCCAAATTTCTTCAATCTCAGGCAATAAACTACCCATTGGCGATGAAACAGTGATAGCAGCCAATTTAGGAACAGGTAACCGAGAAAGAGCATCAACTGCAGTATTATCCTTGCCTTGCTTAAAAGATATCTCAAAGTCATAGTAGAAAAGTTTAGCTATATACTTATGCTGGTGTGACGTTGTGATGTGTTGCTCCAAAAGGAACTTCAAGTTGTGATGATCTATTTTTATCAAAAAGTGCATGTTGCTCAAGTAATGATCCCATTTCTTAACAGCAAACACCACCGCCAACATTTCCTTTTCGTATACTGAGAGGGACTGATGTTTAGGAGCTGAAGATTTGCTAAGGTAAGCAATCGGGTGTGAATCTTGCATGAGCACTGCCCATATTCCTACATCACAAGCATTTGTTTCCACAATGAACTCTTTGTCCCATAAAGGCAAAACCAAGACTAGAGCTGTAGTAAGAGCAACTTTCAATTGTTCAAAAGCTCGTTGTGCCTCAGTAGACCACCCAAAGGCATCTTTCTTCAATAATTCAGTAAGGGGTTTACTGATAAAATAGTAACCTCTTATGAACCTCTTGTAGTAGCCAGTAAGGCCAAGGAACCCACGAAGCTGTTTAAGAGTGGTTTGAACCGGTCATTGACTACAACCTAGATTTTCTTCGGGTCAGTTGAAACACCAGCAACAAAAATGTTATGCCCCAAATATTCAACAGAATGAACTCCAGATTAACATTTACTTGGCTTAGCAAACAGTTGGTAGGCTTCCATTAATTGAAAGATAGAGGTGAGATGTCGCAAATGATCATCCAGGTTTTTACTATATATAAGAATGTCATCAAAGAAGACAAGAACATACTTCCTGAGGTAAGGTCGAAAAATATCATTCATGAGGCTTTGAAAAGTGGATAGAGCATTAGTTAAGCCAAAAGACATGACCAAAAATTCGTAGTGGCCATCATGAGAACAAAATGTAGTCTGATAGACATCAGTTAGGTACATTCTAATCCGGTGATACCCCGATCTAAGGTCAATCTTAGAGAAAACTGTTGCACCATTCAATTCATCCAATAACTCCTCTATCACAGGAATAGGAAATCTGTCCTTAACAGTTTGCTTGTTCAATTCTCTGTAATCAATACACATACGCCAGCTATTATCCTTCTTCTTTACCAAAACGATAGGTGAAGAAAATTGACTGACACTTGGCTGGATAATTCCACCATCTAACAACTCCTTTATCATTTGTTCAACTACATCGTTCTGCTGTGAAGAATGTTTATAAGGCCTAATATTCACTGGGTTAGCCTCGTCCACTAGCGGTATTCGATGATCGTGTGATCTATGGGGAGGCAGCTCTTTCGGTTCGTTAAACAATTTTTGGTACTCCAACAGTAATTGAGAAAGTCTAGAGTCATTTACCAATGGTGCTTAAAAGCTAGTTGCAAGTAAATGAGTAGCTTCGGTCGCCATTTCTTGTATCTATGCAGAAGAAGGAAACTAATTGAGTAATTTATTCATATTACTCTCAGATACAACCTGCACCGAAGTAGAAGAAATTCCCTGCAATTTATGTTTCTCCTTTCCCAAGATAAACTCCATACTCAAGAGTTTGAAATTCCAAACAACGTCTCCTAAAGTAGCCAGCCATTGTACGCCCAACACCATTTCACAACCTCCCAGCAGCATCACCAAAAAATCTACAGAGAATGTGTTATTTTGGACCTGCCATGTAAAATTCTCACAAATAAAAGTGCAAGTAATTAGTTGACCATTAGCTACTGTAATCTGAAGTGGCGTTATAGCTTTGAGTTTGCAACCTAGGCCATTGGCTACATATATATCCAAGAAATTGTGGGTGATGCCAGAATCAATGAGAATATGAATATGCCTTTTCTTGTAACTGCCTATGATACTAATAGTTTGATGAGACATATTTGAAGAACCACGCATAACATGTATTGACACATTAGGCAAATCCTGAACTAGTTCCTCATAATCACCTGAATAATACACACCACCAGGTACCTCTTCATTCTCAGGAAATTCCTACACCACAATCATATGCAACTGTCTTTTCTTGCATTGGTGATCTAGAGAAAATCTTTCATCACACCAAAAGCATAAGTTCTTTGCTCTCTTCTCATTGATCTTTTCATTGTCAATCTTCTGGTTTTTGGTTGAAATGGAGGTCTTGTGCTAGTAAAGATGTTTAAATTTGAGTGTTTGGGTAGGGTAGTACTGTTGTTTGGTTTCGGTATAGTATTTGATGTAGTGTTTGGAGTAGGTAAAAGTGGTGGAAGTGATTGTTTAGGTGTAGGAAGCAGGGGTGGTTTGTTGGAATAGATCTTATAGTTTCGGGTGGCAGTAAGGTAGGACTCTTGCATTCTAGCTAATGCATATGCTTGCTGTAGTGAACTAGGACCAATCATCCTTATCGGAATTTTAATCTCATCCTTCAATCCACTCAAGAAACAACTAAGAGAATATTCTTTTGTCAAGGTCACTTTATTAGATAGAATATCAAATTCATCCATATATTCCTATAGATATCCAGTTTGTGTCAAACTCTTAAGGTCAGACATAGGATCTTCATAAGCGCTTTCCCTAAATCTACTTTTAAGAGCCCTAACATACTTTTCCCATGGTGGATCATCTGTCTTACCCCTAGTTTTAATGAAGGATTGATGCCACTATAAGGCTCTGCCTTCCATATGTATAGCAGAAAGTTTAACTTATGCATCAATAGGAGTATTATCAACTTGAAGGAATCGGTCACATTTAAACAACCATCCCTCCAAATTATCACCATCAAATCAAGGAAATTCAATCTTTGTAAATCTAGCACCAATCTAGTAATCACTACCTTGATTATTAAGATTAGATAGGTCTATGAATGTAGCACGGTTAGAATCCCTTACCTTTTGATTAGGAGATTCATTTTGAGATCCAGAGCTTGCTGTCCCGATTGCATCGAAGTCATGAAGGCTTTCAGCTCGCTTGTCATAACGTCCTACTTCTTACTCATATCTGAGGTGGCTTGTTCTTGCTTTTTATTATTTTCCTGCAACATGCTCTTCACCATGTTTCTAATGGATTCTTCAAATTTCTTAGCCTCCTAAGCTCTGCTATTATCTGAAACTGATATGGTTGTATTCTTTAAAGATCGGAATAATCTCTTACGATTTAATGGAAGATTAATAAGGTCAGTAACCAAAAATCTGGGTTATTGGATCAAAACTGCTCTGATACCAAATGATCCGGCTAAAAGTTGGATTTGTTTGGCAGGGAAGAATTTAGAGAGAAAAATGGAATATTTGGAAGAAAAGATGAGAGAGAAACTGGAATCATTCTTCTTATCATCAAAAATATGCCGATTACATGGGAGAATCTGACTTGTAACAATCATCAGCTCACAATTCGTAATAGAAGAAGCATAACAGAATATAAGGATCAACCGATCAAACAATGACAAGTATCATGTCTATTTATCTAATTAAACGACTAATATAATACTCAAAACGACATAGCTATAATTCTTCCACATAACACTTTGGCCCGTATTATATAAACAATGGTTTGCGTTAGATCCTTTTAAAAGAAGAAAATATAAAGTTAAAGTAATATAATGTATATGGCATGTTGCACACAGGTTATTGCCGAATAGAAAATAAGTAAAGTAAACTAAATCTTATATGACTGTTATGCACACAAATTATGAAACTTTTTGCAAGAAAAAAAAAATCAAAATTTGTTTTTATGGAGATAAAATTACATCCATGGGCAGAGCCATGTGTAGACTAGGCCGGGCTACAGGCCCGACCCTAGGGTGATCCCAGTAAGGCAACCGCCTAGGGCCCCAATCTTTAAGGGCCCCATAATTGTAAAAAAAAAATTCGATTTCAATATAACTCATAAATGATTTCAAACTAACAAACTCATAAATGATTTTAAAATAGGCCCATTAAACATATAATTTTTTTAAAACTAACAAATCCATAAATGAGTTAAAAATACGGCTGATTGAACATTTTTTTTTTAAGAAAGACCTATAAATTATAAAACTCAATTATCATGCTCAAATTCTTACAAGTCAAATGTAGGTTGAATCATATTCCTAGCACTAATTGTCTTTTATATATCTAAAACGGGAAAACAACAGTACAACACTACTCATATCACTTATCAGGCAACCAGAAGCAGACATCAAAAAATAAATCATAAATCATAAATCGAATTGGGGTTCTTCAAAACTCTCTTAAATCTTACTACGAAAATTCATATTTCAGATACAAAATCTCAACTTGAAAACTCAGGGCCCCAAAAATTCATTTTCTATAGTTCACCTCGGGCCTCGAAAATCCCAAGGCCGGCCCTACTGGGCTATAATAATAATTGTAAAATTATCTTTATTTTATTACAAAATATTCACTTAAACATTAATTAATTGCAATTTACACAATTGAAACTTTCTACATTTAAATGTAAAATCTCATAGCACATGAAATTCATACACCAAGTGGTTGTAGGTTCAAGTATCTCTCCCTCCCAAAATTCTAAATGAATGTAATATTTAAAAAAAGGAGTAATTGCATAAACATCCCGCAAGTTTTGGTATAATTGTACACATATAGACTTTTGCCTAATATTACACAAACATCCCTTAAAATAAAAATAATTTTTTTAACTATATATTTTTCAAATAAAAAATTTAAAAGACAAAAATATATAAAATAAAAAATTTAGAAAAAATAATAAAAGAGAATTTTAAGGTGGAAAAATAAAGGACAAAAAGTAACTAAGGGTATTTTGGACTTTTTACACTAAAAATCTGGTCAATAGTTAGTTTGGATGGAAGTCAACTAACGATAAAAGATGTTTGTGTAATATTTGGTAAGAAGTCCATATGCGTGCAATTATACCAAAACTGGGGGACGTTTGTGAAACAATGATGAAGATTTTATATATATATATATATATGCATAATGCATTAAATCTTTCTTTTTGCGTTCATGCCTATTCAAAGTCAACTTGACCATCGTTTTCTAATGAAAAGACCATTTTACCCCAAAACAAATATTTTTATTTTTATAAATCCCTAAACTGTACATTATGGCTCCGTCATTGATTTTGGGCATGTTTTCATAGTTGATGGACAAATGGTATAGCAAGTAAAGTAACAACCATTGTGCATGTAAACCCTACCCATATTTGGTTCTAGAATGAGAATGAGTTTGTTCTCACTTTTTCTTTCACTACCAAAACAATAAAGTTAGTATAAATTTGAAGATGCTCACATGTTATATTTGACAAATGGAATTCTTGCCTATAGTTTTTCACAAAGAGAGACATAGATAGTTGATATATATGTTTTTTTTTTTTTAAGATTGGTTTAATTAACCAGTGTTCTTAAAGACATATGTACATTGAAATTTGAATAATGGAATTTACTTGGATCTTTGAAGAGATTAACACTCGATAATTTCAGTTATATATACACGTGCAACATAGGGTTATGTCAATAGAAAAGTTTTTTAATAAAACTAATTAATCATATAGTTGTTATATAGGTTCAAAAAATTTCTAACATTCTTTACTCCTCTACTTTTAAGACTAGCACCAATTTAACAATTTAGGTTTAAATAACACATAAAATATGAATTTGATAAAAATGCCCTTAATACATAATCACAAAAGTAAGTCTCACATATTTTTTTCTGAGACTTATTTGAGTATTTCTGAGACTTATTTTATATTTTCAACACTTATTTTGTAATTTTCAAGACTTATTGGATATTTTTATAAATTTTGAAACTTACTAGGCAAAATACAAAATTTTCCAAAAAAAAATTTATCGTCTTCATCGACCTCCAATGTTCGAATTATTAATCTAGTGCTATTCCTAAAAATTATTATGGATTAATCGGTGTTGTTTAGGCCTATTTCCACTTGTTTTATTTGTCTAATAAAAATTTGAAGGATATAAATTTTAGGGTTATACTAGTATACACGGTCTCTAGTTATACACGAGTGATTCACATTAATTAGATTTAAATCTAATGGTTTCAATAAATGAAAAGTTTTAAAAAATTAAAAACTAAAATATTGAAACTAGATAATGTCCCTGTTTATAGATACATTTTATAGTTACAGAGGTCTTGTATATTAGTTAAATCATAAATTTTATGTTATTAGATAAATTTATTTTGACATGACAGTGATATGCATATCTTATTGAACACTTTGTATATGTGAGCACATTGTTTTTCGGTTTTAGATTTGTATTACATATTTTGTGGAAAAAAAATTTCCAGCAACCGAAGAAAGAATATACAACATTGAAGAAAAAGCTTGAAGCCTTGAAACATATTTTCAGGTTCATACAATCATACATCTCTACTAATTTTCTCTCCTTTTTTTTTTCAAGTAATTTACATATACTGTTAAATTAATTTCATTAATAATTCAGCTGGCAAGACAAGTTAGGCCCAAAAAGATTGCCTGTTGTCTAAAGTATTATTATCCAAAGTATGAGTAATGGTAAAGATGGGGAGAAGAGACATCAGCTTCTGTCATGTGGCAAAATATGATTGGTGAATGTTTTAATATTGTGTCAGCAACTCAGCATATATATGATCTACACAATTCCACTCAAAAGGAATCAAATGTTTTTTTTTTTTGGTGGGTAATAAATTTGCTTTCACCGTAACTTACAAAGTTCTTTTTGAGTGTATGTATATATATATATCTGGCAGACTCAGTACAACATTTACCAAATTTTCTTATTAGATTTTGCCACATGGCAGCTGCTGCTGTCTCTTCTCATTATCTTATTAGTACGTGTAAAAAAAACAAAGAGTTAGGCCAGAAAAAGTTGGGCGCAATGTGTCCAATCAATTAAATTAGCTCTATTACCAATTCGATATTGGTTTTAAAAAAAAACAAATTATAAGTTTTTTATGATTTTTATAAAAGTGATTAAATTAATCTTTATTTTTTTCAAACGAATAAATTGATCCCTCTAACAATTTAAAATAATAAATATAAAGATTGATTTTAACAATTTTAATTAAAATATACAAATAACCTTTATTTGTCATATTATGATAAAATTGTTTTATATTTTATATATTAAATTCATCATTATAATTACAACATAATCTAAAAATATTATTAATGAAACGTCATTTGTACCCTTTTTAATTAATTTTTTTAAAAATATCTAAAAATATTTTAATAAGACAATGATAATTATACCCTTATTTTATAAATAAAGTTACTATTTATTCTCAGCTTAGTATTTTACTATTTTAAATAATTAATTTTTATTAATATTATACAAACACTGTTGTCAAAATTATTTAAAAATCAAAATCCACTAAATAAAATAACCAAAAATATACATGTGTTGGAAAAAAAACTGTACATGTGTCATTGTTATATTGTTTAGAAATAAAGTACAATTTTACTCCTACAGTGTTAAAGTTGATTGACAGAATTTAGTTAAAAAAGACTAATTTGACACTTGAGAAAAATATAAGGACCAATTTGATTACTTTTATAAAAATCGTAAATAACTTAAAATTTAAAAAGAAATCCAAGACCTAATCTGTAATTGCCCATTAAATTATACTACAATACTACATATGTAGTATATGTGATTAGAAATTTATGTCAAATGATATGATATTATTGAATTTGGTTACGCCGTCGTAATTATATAATTATTTCTCAAACACTACATGAAAATCTATTTTGCTTTCCAGGTGATTTAACATGGGCATTAGTCATTTTAAATAAAAAACAACTCTCATGGCTGGTTTCACCCGTTTTAACTAAAATAATTATCACGTGCCAAGCTTATTGTTTCTTAAAACATTGAATGGGCCAATGCAACTTTTGCTTTTAATTGACTTCTCAGTCATATATATATATATATATATATATATATATATATATATATATATATATATATATATTTATTTGTGAAGAAAGCTAAGACTTTGGACTCAGTAAATTGTTAGGTTTGGTTTTTTGATTGGGCCTCTTATTGGAGGAAGCACAGAGTCAAGAAGTAGATTTTCTAGCCAATTAAACCTAAAGCTCATTTTTTTTATCCAGGTTCACTTAAACAGGTTCGGCCCAGTTGGTTTTTTCTCTCTGGATCATGAAAAGGAGAAAATCTTCCATGCACCATGTGTACTGCTGACAAGTGCATAGCATATTTATTCTTCGGTGACTTGATGCATCACTCAGTAATGTAATAGTGTAAAAGTGTATTGGCCCGGCCCACATAAACCTGGCCCATTAGGAAAACTTGGACTCGGCCCGGCACGCCGGCACGATCTTGGTGGGCTATGTCAGCATGTCGTGTCGTGCCGGCCTCGGCGTGCCAAATGGGCCAGGCCCATTCCAATTTTTTTTTAATAATTTTTAATTTTTAATTTTTAAAATATTTTAATCTAATTGTTATAACTATAATATTGTTTTAACAATTTAACTTATTTATTTCTAATTGTAATTTGTTTATCTTAATTATTATAGTCTAATAAAAAAATGTTGATAATAGATAGATTTATTATTTTATTGAATAAAACAATTCAAAGAATAAAAAAAGATTAAAGATTAAAGAAAATAAAAAGTAGATGAAGTTATGAAAATATGAAATAAAGAACTATTTATTTATTTTGGACTTTCAGTATTTCATATTTACTTGATTGCCTCATTAAAAACCATACTAAGAAAAACTCAGTGGAATAAAAACTTGGTTAGGGAAAAAAAATGAAATTGTATTACAAGTAAATGTACATGTATAACCTAGTTTTGGACCTGGTTACTGCCGGAACTCTCATCGACAAATAAATAAGAGAAATTATGAATAATTTGTTCGTCTACCGTTTCATTTTGCATCCTCTTTCGAAGCATGCTCCTAATCCCGAACACATGTTAATACCACCACTATCTCTGGAGACAAATAACTTCTTCTTTGTTCAATAATTCGTTCACTCGTGCCGAATGCATGTTCTGAAGACATCGTGGACACGGGGATAACCAGTATGTCACGTGCTAGGTGTGACATGACCTGATACATGTAGCTATAGGTCTTCCACTATAACAACAGATCAAATTTCTCCGTGTTTTCGCATGTATTGAACTGTGCTTCAAGGAACTTGTTCAGTTTGGCACTAGAAGATGCACCAGATCAGTTGCGATAAAGAAGAAGAACTTGATGATTTTTTTTAGCATTTGAGAATGCTTCAGCTTGTCTGCAACGGATGTGTGTCCGGTTCTGCTGATGGTTGTGTGTCAATGCCGCCAAACCTGCGCTCATAAATACCAAAAGTTTAGAACAACTTGTTTCGAATGTCAGTAATCTACTCAGAATAATCTAATGTCAAATTAGTACCAATAAACTCAAGCAAAAATTCTAAACCAGATAATGTAACCATAGGATCTACTATAACACCTAAGGCATAAAGGAAAGGCATTTTACACTAGTATTTTTTAAACTTGGTCTTCATAGCAACAACTGCAGTGCCAAGCATGTTATCTTTCCTCTAAGTGTTTAACAATTCAGACATTTCCACAATCTGATGGATTGCCGGGGAAGATGTGGATAGACCCCGGAAAGAGTTACAGTGACATTGTAAAAAATCTTTAAAAATTCAACAAAAACCCTTGTCACATACCAATCGTCTAGAGGGTTAGTGCTTGTGTTAGTGGACCGCCAATTTTGGCCATTTTCATGTTATAAGAACCTGAAATAGTTGTATCATAATCCAAACAATTTTGTAACTTTAAGTAGTAGAGTTCCACCTTACCAGCATATTAGTTTGGAATCGGCGGGGTAGTAGACCGTTTAATGCACAGTGTCTGCCGAATTCTTGTAATGTTAGATTAGAGCTGCCGATCCAAGAAAGGGCATCTCTGATGCGATCTATACAACCGCTTACTTCCTTCAAACCAGACTGTACAACTAAATTTATGATATGACATGCACACCGTTGATGGAAGAAATAACCTCCATATTGCGGGATTTTTTTTTTTCAATAAACAATGCAATAGAGCTAGTATATGTCGATGTATTATCTAATGTGATAGAAATGATGCGATGAGTTATTTCATAAGTTTCTAAAACAGAAAGAATGACATTAAAAATATTTTCTGCAGTATATGCAAAATCCATAAAACGAAAACCAAGAATTTTTTTTGTAATCCTCCAATCAAAGTTTAAATAGTGTCAAGTGACACATAAATAGTCCTGTTTGGAACATGCGTTCTAAATATCGGAAGTTAATGCAATAGAGACACTTAGATGTTGTAATTCAGCCGTCAAGTTATCTCATTAGGTTTTAAAAAGTCTTAACAAATTGTTCCTAGTGGAGGTTCTAGAAACAGTTTGAAATCGGGGGTTGAATGCATCTGTGATAAATTCTTCAAAAAAGAAAACATTATCACCAAAATTAATCGGTTGATCAGTTTGTGCAATGTATCGTGCCAAACATTATCTACTACACATAAAAATGATAAATTTACTAACCAAAAATATTTAAATTAACTACTACACCTAAAATGTTTAATTTACTAACAAAAAATATTTAAATTAACTACTACACATAAAAATGCTTAATTTACTAACAAAAGATATTTAAATTAACAACTACACATGAAATGCTTAATTTACTAACCAAAAATATTAAATTAACTACTACACATAAAAAATGTTTAATTTACTAACCAAAAATATTAAAATTAACTACTACATATAAAATGATAAATTTACTAACAAAAAATATTTAAATTAACTACTACACATAAAATGCTTAATTTACTAACCAAAAATATTAAATTGACTACTACACATAAAAATAGTTAATTTACTAACCAAAAATATTGAATTAACTACTACACATAAAAATACTTAATTTACTAACCAAAAATATTGAATTAACTACTACATATAAAAATACTTAATTTACT
This sequence comes from Dipteronia sinensis, assembly GCA_033220585.1. Lineage (NCBI taxonomy): Eukaryota > Viridiplantae > Streptophyta > Magnoliopsida > Sapindales > Sapindaceae > Dipteronia > Dipteronia sinensis. The sequence continues at coordinate 61,596,461 of CM065639.1, forward strand.
AACCAAAAATATTAAAATTATCTACTACACATAAAATGATAAATTTACTAACCAAAAATATTTAAATTAACTTCTACACAAAAAATGCTTAATTTGCTAACCGAAAATATTTAAATTAACTGCTACACATAAAATGCTTAATTTACTAATCAAAACTATTTAAATTAACTACTAAACATAAAATGCTTAATTTACTAACCAAAAATATTTAAATTAACTATTATACATAAAAATGCTTAATTTACTAATAAACAATAGTTAAATTAACTACTACACATAAAACAATAAATTTACTAACCAAATATATTAAAATTCATAACTAAAGTCTAAACATAAAATGATTAATTTATTAACTAAACAAAAATATTAAAATTAATAACTAAAGTATAAACATAAAATGGTAAATTTACTAACTAAACAAAAATATTAAAATTAATGACTAAAGTCTAAACATAAAATTATAAATTTACTAACCAAAATTTAAAAATTAAATAATAACACATAAAGAAAAAGGTACCTTTTAACTTTGGTATCTTGGTGGAAAGATTAGAGAATAATAGTTAGATAATAGTAAATTAGTAATATAGCATTGGCATAGTAGATTAGCATTGTAGAGATTAGAGATGAGTAGAGAGAGAGAGAGAGAGAGAGAGAGAGAGAGAGAGAGAGAGAGTAAGAATGAAATTAAGATATTGTGTAGATAATTGGAGAATGGGGAGATTGAGAGAAAGTGAATGAAAATTGGAATGAATGAGAGTATTTCTAAGGAAATTTGGAATGTGGATAAAAATATAAAATAGAAAAGTTGAGGGGGCAAAAGGCAATTTTCAACCACTTAATTTAACCTTTGGCTGACATTAGCCAACGGTTGAATTTTAAAAAAATGGCTGTTAGTTTTAAAAAAAAAATAAATTCGACGTGCCGACCTTTGGGCTTGGCACGGTCTGCACGCTGGACTGGCATGCCGTGCCGGGCCGACACGACTAGCCCCGAACTAAGACCTAGCACTGTGCCACGCATGGGGCAGTACTTGGCACGGCACGCCCCACATGCAGGCCGTGCTTGACACAGCCTGCCATCCTTGGTAGGCAGGTGGGGCCGAGCTCGCTAGGCCCGACTCATATTTACACCACTACAGTAATGCACTGTGCACATAAGATTTTCTCCATGAAGAGAGTTTGGTTCTATAACACTATTTATTTCAACCGTTTAACTAATGCATTTTCAATGGTCAAAATTACACTAAAAGGGCAAAAACTTAAAAATAAAAAAAATACAATGTCTAAATAGGTGGATAGATAAATACCGTAAAAAAATTACATTAAAAGGGCTTTGTTACGGCTTGATGAGTCAAAAATATTATATCTAATTTCAAGATGCTCATAGGTTATTGACAAATTAAATTAAAATACAATCAAGCTTAACGTAAGTTATCAAGATGATGTTTATCAATAATTAAATAATTTATAAGACGAGTTGAAGTTGGTCACATACAAAACGAGATTGTGGGTTCGAGTCATCCTTCTCCTCCAAAAAACCCCAAATTTATGTAGCGGGTTTATACTTAAAAAAAAAACACAATATGATGCTTATAATTTATTTAATTATTTTAGTAAAAATTAAATTTAAAAACGTAAACTATTAGATAATGTTCCAATAATAAGTATCTAAAATCTAATAATTTATACTATAAAGTCTAACCTAGCGCATTGAAGAGATGATATTTATAATATTTTAAGGATTTCTTATTTTCATGTTTAGAAATAGGGGTGGGCAAAATACTAATAAACCGAACCGATCTAATCGGTTTTTTTCCGGTTTTTTTATGTTGACCGGTTCGGTTCATTTTTTTAAAAACCGATTGGATCTTTTTTTTTCCGGTTCGTTATCCTAAATAGGAAAACCAAACCGAGATCCAATATATATATATATATATATATATATATATATATATAAACCTTAGTTTTAATGTTTAATAGTTCATGAAACCATAAAACTATGAAAGTGTGTCACATCGTATTTTTTTCTTAGTTTTTTTTATGAATATTATTTTAAACTAGTATTTTCAATTTGTTCAAACCCATAATTTAATTTAGTCAAGACCCAAAAAGATTAAAATATGAAAATATGTGTAATAATTAAAACCCAAAAATTTGGTCCAATTGGCCCAAAACCGAACCGAACCGAACCGGTCAAATTTAATCGGTTTTTAATCGGTTCATAATTGTTAAGTTGATCGGATCGGTTTACTTTTTCAAAAACCGAACATTATCGGTTTTTTATCAGTTCACTCCAAAAGTGAACTGATCCATTAAACGTCCACCCCCATTTAGAAATCTATAAACCAAGTTGTCACTTTGTTTTCATAAATAGAAACCTAGCCTGGTCCATTTATTTTTGGTAATTAATTACATTATAAATGGTATATATATATATATGATTCCCATATACGAAATAATGTAAAAATAAAATAAAAATAAAAATTATATATCTTTTGTTTAGTAATCATTTTGATATAATATGGAACGTTGATATAAAAATACTAATTAATCAGCCAAATCACAGTAAATAACTAAATATCACTGAAAATTATGTGGTAATGACAGTAAAAATTGCGAATGCATAAGCTAATTTCCATATACGAAATTGTGTAATTATAATAATAAAATAAAATATAAAACTATAAATTCAGTGAACATTTTGAATAACTAGCTAGCTTTTTAGATTGAGAAAGATCATCAATATGTGGAAGAAAACGATCCTTGTACGTTCTTGCTCTCTGCATGCTTTTGGCATCATGCACACTCTTTGTAAGAGAAGCAGAGGCGGCACGTGCATCACCGATCGATTATGGAGCCATAAAGACGTGACGTTAATGCAGGAGGTGACCTAAAACACAAGGAGCTTTCTGGCCAAGGACCACCTGCTAATGATCGGATTAACAGAGGATGCAATCCTGCAAATCGTTGTCGTGGTGGATAAAAGTAATATATATGTAAAGAATTCATTTACTATGTTGTGTCTCCATATATAATTAAATGATTAATAAAATTAAATCATCTTTTTTTTTGTTTAGCTTATACTTTTGTTTTGATAAGATTATAAGAATTCATGATTTTTTTCTCATGCATATATAAATATTTAATTTTTCTCTCATATATATATATATATATATATATAGAGAGAGAGAGAGAGAGAGATTAAACTTAATTTTAAAAAACAAATCTATAATATATATATATATATATATATATATATATCAGAATCGTTCGATACGTCGTCCATAACGTCAATGAGTCTTGTCAACTCGTTTGTAAAATTGTGTTTTTGAGTAATGATGATGATCCAAACGATGAAGATCGGGTGAACTTTGCTTTATTTACAAATTGCTATCCTATATGAAGATACTACTTGAGATAATTGCCGAATGAAAGCAATATATATATTTATATATATATAATAGTGAGTCTCTTATAAATGATTAGTTATTTTAATTTCGGTAAGAATTACTATAAAATCATATCGATTTGAATGAATTTTGATCTGAATATGTTTTTTTTATGCATGATAAGTTTATCAAAATCTACCTATAAATAAAATTTGAGAATTTTTCAAGTACTAAAACTATTTTTCTTGAATTTCCTATATTTAGTTCATTTTTCCGATACCTTCATATTTAAAATAATCCGGGATAAATGGTTATAGTACTTGAAAAATTTTAAATTTTATTTATAGGTAGATTTCGATGAACTTAGTCATCTAAAAAAATTCAGATCAAAATTCATTCAAATCGATGTGATTTCATGGTGGTCCTTACCGAAATTAAAATAAGATATCTTTTATGAGATATTCGCTATAAATATATATATATATATATATATATATATATATATATGTGTGTGTGTGTGTGTTTGTTTGTTTGTGTGTATAAAGGGTTTTTTTTTTTGGTGAACAACAATTTATTTATTTAGACAAACCTTAAGAAGTCACCTTGTAAAAAAAATAGTTTAAGATCACTTGTTAGAATATAATCCAGACATGACAAAGGCAATGAATATATGCAACTATTTGTTTAGTTTTTGTTTGTTTATTTTTATTTTTGTTTTTGTTTTTTATTTTTTTTAATCTGGCACTAAAACAAGTTAGGGGTCCGATAAGTTAGAACATGTCAAGATTAAACACCTAAATATATAATCTGGAATATCTATTCCCAAAATATCCGGATAAAAAAACTCCTTACGTGATACTTGATGTTATTCCCTAATTATTTTTCGGTATCTTCTGTAAAATAAAATAGATGGGATAATATATAACTTTGTAAAGTGTAGTGTGTTGGAAATTGTTATCATTTTCATTTATCTTGTCACTTTATTTACTACTAGATTTGTTTCCACATACAAGTCACATGCTTAATATTTTATAATATTTGATATTTTCTATTATTTATTAACTACGTACATTGATTTAATTATAGTATTTGATTGAATTTTTTTTGAATAAAAATAACTGTTATAATAATAAAAGATAATAAATTTTAAATTTAAATATCATATAGAAATAATCATAAAATTTTAATTAAATTCATGCATATAAAATAGGGCAAATCACACTGAACCCCTTGAGGTTCGGACAAGTTACACTTAGATGGATAAGTTTCTTTATTATACACTAACACCCCCAAAATTTAAATTTGACTTTAAAAATACCTAAAATGCCCTTACTTATATTATTTTACACTTTATTTTTTTTTACCTTTTAATCAAACACTTTATAAACTTTAATAAAATAAAAATATTAAATAAAAGATATGATTCATTAAATAAATAAATAGTTTTTTTTAATTAAATAAATAAATATTTTGAATAAATAAACAATTATAAAATAAATAAATAAATAAATAGTTTTTAAAAATAAAATTAATAAATAGTTTTAAAAAATAAAATAAATAAATAGTTTTAAAAAATAAAATAAATAATTAGTTTAAAAAAAATAAATAAATAAATTTAAAATATAAATAAGTAAGTGAAAAACTTAAAAACATTAAATTTTTTAAGGATATTCATTAATAAGGACAAGAAAAACTCTAAATATCTAAACTTTTACCGTAAAGATGATGGTGAGAGAAGCTTCAATATTCCCAATACTCCTTAGATATTTAGAACTTATATTGTCCCTATTAATAGATATTCTTAAAAAAAATTAATTTTTTTAATTCTTTCACTCATTTTTTAAACTATTTATTTATTTAAAACTATTTATTTATTTGATTTTTGTAAAACTTTTTTATATAATGTTTTAAATTATTTATTTACTTAATTTTTTTAAAAATATTTATATATTTAATTTTTTAAAACTATTTATTTATTTAATTTTAAGACTATTTATTTTTTTAAAACTATTTATTTATTTAATGAATCATATCTTTTATTTAATTTTTTATTTTATTAAAGTTTATAAAGTGTTTGATTAAAAGGTAAAAAAAAATAAAGTGTAAAATAATATAATTAGGGGCATTTTAGGTATTTTTAAAGTCAAATTTAAATTTTGGGGGTGTTAGTGTATAATAAAGAAACTTATCCATCTAAGTGTAACTTGTCCAAATCTCAAGGGGTTCAGTGTAATATGCCCTATAAAATAATGTACTTTAAACTGAAAATGTCACTAAAACATCAAATATAACTATTTTTTTCATTTGTATTTTACACAAATTCACTATGAAATAATTTTTTAAAATTTAATTATAAATATGATTTGATATCAGAAGTTCTTTTATTCTCCCTTAAAAAAGAGTTAATTGCAATAAATTAAATGAAGTTATCTTGAAAAAAAAAATCCCTTTCTAATCATTCCTTAATCCTTTCCATGACTTTTCTTTTTTCTAACATTTTTTCCCGTTTTTTCTAACTTTGTGGGGTTGATTTTATCTCATCACTTTACAACAATAATTTCTTTTTCAATAACCTAAAAATAATACTTAATACAAAATGTAATAACAAAAATTGAAAAAAAAATTAACTCATTTACATTATAAATACTAATGTATTGATATAATAAGTTTAATTTTTTTATTAAATTTTTTGATCTTTCATGACCACGACAACAACAGCAATAATAATAAAATTAATGAATAATAATAATAATAATAATAATATATTTGGGAATTTAACACTTTACTAACTTTAAAATTTGAACATATATACCCAAAAAATTTAACTTCTGCCGGAATATGTCAACAACTACAAACCCCCACCAACTTTCATACAACTAAAAAATTCTAGAATTAAAAGTACAAAATCAAATTGCAAGAAAATCTATATCTCTTTAAATGAATTGACATATTTATCCTTATATGTTATTTGGTACATATATATTTGCTATAAATTTATAACCTATCAAGGGTATACATGTCTTTTCAATTTTATCCTAGAAAACAATGGTAATTGTTGAATCAGCTTTTTTTAAAGATAATTGTTGAATCATTTAATAAAAATAAATTTTTTAAATTAAAATTACTGTATATTTCAAAAAAAAAAACTGTAAATAGCAACATGTGGATTGTGGACGTCATCCGTGCAATTAAACTAATAAAATTTTTACCAAAATAAATTAAATATTATTTCTAAAAGAATAAAGTTACATCTAAATTTAATACAGTGGTAAAGCCACAATGAGGTTTGGAGAGGCCATGGGCCCAGGCCCAATGTTTTTTAAAAGATTAATGGTAAAATTTCATTTAAAATTTTCCCAAATTTTATGTTATTTTCCCTTTCCTTTAAAATTTTAAGTCATTCAAACCGACCGATCCGGTTTGCATTTTCATACCCAGACCCGATCGTGACCTGAATAGTATGACCCATACTTGACCCACATGATTTTGTTCTGATCAATACCCGCGGGTTCAGGATGAAATTGTCATCCCTAGTTAGCGGTAAGGTACAATCTTATATGGTCATCATGAACACACATTACTAAATTTTGAGTTAGCGGTAAGGTACAATCTTATATGGTCATCATAAACACACATTACTGAATTTTGACAAAATTTACGGGATATTCAAAGGGAGAAAATTACATCTAAATCAAAGGCTCCAATGTTATTGTAGAAACAATGGTAACCGTTAGATCATTTTAAAATATGGAAATATAAAGTTAAAAGTAATGTGTATAGGATGTTGCTCACACGTTATTTCCATATAGAAAATACTGCAGACGATAACATATAATAAGTCTTATATTGCTGTCATGCACAGATATTATGAAACTTCTTACTACAAAAAAAGTAAATATTCTTTTTATAGAGATAAAATTACATCTAAATTAACGGTTTAGATGTTATTTTAAAATGTAATGAGAATCGTTAGATCACGAATTTCATTATATAAATTAGATGAAAATGAAAGAAGAAAACACATGGCGGGTGCATTTCATTTTGAAGGTTGAGTGAGTAGGCATAGAGCAATAGCATAATTCCTTCTAAACACCCTTCTCTCTCTCTCTCTCTCTCTCTCTCTCTCTCTCTTTGAAGTGCTCATGGAAGTAGAAGTGTAGAACTAAAAAGCTTCACACTGTAAGTTCATTCTTTTCTCTTAAATAGAAATATCTTTTTTAGTAATTGAAATCAAGATCATTATAGTTTTATGTATTTGATTTGTCTGATTGTGTTCTTCAAATTGTTATGGATATGTTAGATCATGATTAATCAATAATCTTCTCTGATGGTTTGAATTATGTTGATTTAGAAATTCTCATTTAATATATTTATGTTGATGGTTTTTTTTTTTTTGAAAAAAATATATATTGATGGTTTGATACATACTGGTACGTGATTTAATAATTTATCATGATATTATTAAATCATTCTTTAATCTAGAAATTTTAATTTATATATATATATATATATATATATATATATACATATATATTTGTTTAGATTCATGTTTATGATATTTATGAATAAAGATCGGCGGTGGATTTTATTTTTACCGGCGGATCTAAGGGGTTGGTAAAGATCATTGCTCCGACTATATATCTTTTAATATATTTTTTAATATATTTTTTACCTTGAACCCTAGATATTTTATTTTAGTATATTATTTTACAAATAAATTTTTTCAGCTGTCCTACTGATTTTTGAGCTTATCTCAATGGATCCGGTGATAAATCATTATATTTATGCATTCAACAGTTGAGATTGTATATTTGTATCTGACAAGTATAGCTAGAAGAATACTTGAAGATGTAATCCTAGCCATTCAAAAATGCATCTCATCTAATTATCTACAATCTTATTTGTTCAAAGTGAGTAAGCTATTAAAGTTTTCCCCCAATTTTGGATTCAATTAAACACAAAACTCTATAATTACAAATCATACAAAATATCTAGTCACATTTTTAGAAAATGGTATGACATTTAATAAATAAATAAAAGAAATAAAAACCAAACTTGGTAGTACAGAACAGAATGAACTTTTTTTCTTTTAAGAAAAAAAAAACAGAGTGACCTTTTAAACCCAATGAACTTGTTTTTGTGTACAAAAACAGTGACCTTCTTGATTGTTTTCACTCAATTCAGACTCAACTAGATTTTTAGTCTCTCTATTTGTTTCCGTTCTTGTTTGGCTTTCCAATCTTTTTCAAATTCGGTGGCTTTTTTTTAGAGAGTTGAAATCTCTGTTTGTTTTGATCAGTTTCAGGTTTTGAATGTTCTTTCATTAATAGATTTTTCTGGGATTTGGGTTTAGTTTTAATCTCTTTGAAGATAGAGAGCTGTAAATTTTATATATTAGATTCAATTCTAGATTTCAGAAAATTAATAATTTTTGTTAGTTGAACTTGAGGGAAACAGATAAGTTTCTAGGGTATTTAATTTGATGAGTTTGTAATTTTGACATACTAACAATATATACTTGGTAGACATTTTTCACACAAAATCTAGAGCGATAGGGTAAATAAAACACTAAAATATCAATTTTCTTTAGAGAGAGAGAGTGGTATACTAAGAGTACTCTACATGTATTTGAGACTGAAGAATGTTAATAATGAAATTGATAAAGAAATGTTAGTGATTTTTTTCCTCATCAACACCAGAATTCAGAATCATGCATGTATCCATGCCGACCTTCCAATAGTACCCAAAGAAAGCTTATATTTAGATATTCAAACATCCCTTCTCTCCTCACATCAATCAATCCTCTACTCTACACTTTTCTTGACATTACTTTCTTTTCAAGGAACAATTAATTAATTAATCTCTCTTCTTTTCTATATAACCCTTGTTGGCTTCATTATATTTCATTACACCATTCACACAATCACACGTCAAGGTTTTTTTTTTTTTTTTTTCTCTCTCATTATCTCCCGTAACTTTTGCTTGATTTCTCCAACATTTTTCTCAAATGGAAAGAAACCAGCTTGATAGACAGCTTGCAGTCATGAGGCAGTCCCTCCTTGATCAGGTTTTTTTTTTTTATAATTTATTAATTTCTCTTCTTAACATATTAAAGCCTGTTTTATATATGCATGTTCTTCATCTAGTGAGGAGTAGGGATGGGCATTTTCCCCCACATCCCTAAATCCTTATTTCCCCATCCCATCTGGGGAAAAATCATCCCCATATATATATATATATAAATATATGAGAAAATAGGTATTTTTAGTCAAAAATTTAGAAGGTTTACTGTTTTTACCCAAGATTAGTAAATTTATTGTTTCTACCCAATAAATGGCTGTGAAGACTGAAATACCCCTCATTATCCTTATAGAAACATTTTTTTCTTCTCTCTCTTCCTCTCGTATCTCTCTTCAATCTCTTCTCTCTCGTATTTCTCTTCAATCCCAGCAAAACCTACAAAAAAACCCACCACACCACCCATCACCGCCGCCGCCTCCCTCCATGCTGCCGACACCACCTTCAATCCATCTCCCGCGAAACCCAGCCGTCGAAAACACCGGCCACCACGAAACCCACCTTCTCTCTTCAATCTATCTCTTCATTCTCTCACTACCGCCGCTCTTCAGCCGCGCCAACGACCTCGTCTCCGGTGGTCGCTGCCTCGTCTCCGGCGGTCGCTCATCTCCAGTGGTCAACCACCCATCTCCGGTGGTCGCTGCCTCACCTCCAGCCGTCTCCAATGGTGTTTTCTCCATTTCCACAATTTTTTTTTATATATAAAGAGATCTAGATCTTGAATTTGGTTGAATTGATTTTGGGTTTTGTGGTGGTGTTGGTTCTGGGTTTGATGATGATGGGGTTTGTGGTGGTGATGTACTAATGTGGTTCAGTTGATGATGTTGGTGGATTTTGGTTTGAATTAAAATTGAAATCTGGAAATTTTTCCAGATTTCTTTAAGCACATTAGGCCACCAATTAAACACACCAGGGCAATCCAATTAAACACACAAGGTGTAAATCAATTAAACACACCAGGACACCAATTAAACACACAAGGGCAGACCAATTAAATACATCAGACCACCAATTAAACACACCACGGCAATCCAATTAAACACATTAGGGAAGACCCAATTAAACACACCAGGTCACCAATTAAACACACCAAGGCAGACCAATTAAACACATTAGGCAACCAATTAAACACACCAAGACAGTCTAATTAAACACCAGGACAACTCAATTAAACACACCATGGCAAAAATAAAAAGAAAGGCAATTTTGTCCAAAAAGTGGATTATTTGGTAGAAACAATAAAAATACTAATGTTGGGTAAAAATAATAAATCTTCTAATTTTTTGGTTACTTATAAAGTTTACCCTACATATATATTTCCCCATTTCCTCACTTTTGGGGTAATGGGGAATCGGGGAAAAAAATCCGAATTTGGAAACGAGGGAAATAGAAGAAATAAGGATAGGGATGAGGATGAGGATACCTCCCCACAACTACCCTATCCCCATTTTTCCCAAATGGGTAAGTGTGGGGTGAGGGGGGAAGGGGTTAGGAAATGGGGATGGGGATATCCAATACCCATCCCTAATTAGGTCTGTTTTGAAAAAAAATTCATGACCAAAGTTACATAACGTTGTATAATCATAGTTGCATATATATATATATATATATATATATATATATATATAAACAGTAAACACACAAGTATATGCTTTAAAGGGTTTATTTCTTTTCTTAGATACAAAATTTGAATTATGGTAGTTTATATATAGGGATATCTTGATGAGAAATTCATCAACTTAGAACAACTCCAAGATGATTCTCGCCCTCACTTCGTGGAAAAAATGGCCGCATTTTTCTGTAGAGATTCAACTAGAGTAGTCGGCATTATAGAGAAAGCATCATTAAGTTATTTATTTATTATTATTATTATTTACATTAATTAATTAATTTCTTATTTTCTTTTATGTATAATTTTAGTGATCATCATCATAATCAATGAATGTTGTGTTTAATTAACAGGGAGAAGATTCCTGTTGATTTTAATGAACTGAATGGTTATATGCATTACTTCAAGGGAACCAGCTCATGGTATAATTAATAGCTATATGCATTACTTGTTTATTATTATTATTATTATTATTATTATATTATTATTATTATTATTATTGTAATTGTATCCTCATTCTTCCTCTTATTAGGTGTGCAGCATTGGAGCCAAAAAGGTTATAGCTAAGATCACACAATTTAAGGAGTATTGCGGGGCAGAAAATGCTGAAGGGTAATAATCACTCCAAAATTTGATTCTCTACCAAGTTTGATTAACTATGGTCAAGATTTAATATGTCATTTTTTTTTGTCTCAACTAGTACCAAAACACGGTCGTTTCAGTCCTAAAAGTAAAAACAACTCTTGATAATTATGTGATAACAAATATATGTTTCTCTAGTTCAAGATTCTTTACCCAATTCACAACTCTCAAATTTAGATTGAAATTTAAAAACAACATCCAAACTCAAAGTTCTTGGTTTTCTGGGTTATTTAAGATTTTGGGTTTGCTGAATTTTGGAAGATGTTGGGTTTTCTTGAATAAAATTGAAAAAAATGAAAATGGATTGTAAGCTTCATTCGAGCCTTTTGAAAAGTGTTGTGTTTTGAAGACATATATATATATATATATATATATATATATATATATATATATTAATTAAGAAGGTTTCGTATGTATACATGGACAAAATCGATCTCTATCAGTCTTGTTTAACACGTCTCATTCATTAACAAATTCTTTACAACTTAATTGTAGCATTATATAAGTGTATACATTTGTGCCTTAATAGGTATCATTAATTTTGTAATGTGACAACGCAGATGCTTGAGGACATTCCAGCAACTAAAGGAAGAATACACAACACTGAAGCAGAAGCTTCAAGCTTATTTCTAGGTTTCCATACATACCCTGTACAAACTCTCTCATTTTTTAAGGAATTTACATAATAGTCCTTAAACCAAAAATTATACTGATGCTTTTTTTTTTTGATTAATAATTCAGCTGCTAAGACAAATTGAACCCAAAGAGATTGCCTGCCGTCCAATGTAGTAACAAATCAATGGTAAAGATGATGATCAGAACTCAGAAGAGACAACCGCAGCTGCCATCAAGGCTGGCCCTGGACTGGTGCACCGAGTGCAACCGCCCCGGGCTCTAAATTTTTCTTATTAAAGTTTATGTAGTATTGGGTTTTACTGTTTTAGATACATAAGTTAAAGGACCCAATTCGTTGTCAAAAAATAGTTAGAGGGCCCGATTCTTTTTTTTAAAAAAATTAGATGTATAAATTATATTTTTTTTAAAAATTGATCCCGGGTCCATAAAGAATATATTTGTATCAATTCTTATGGAGGTTGACATTTGACCACTCTAGCCTCTAAGCTGTTTTTTCTTCTCTGCTAGCTGTTGCTTTGGTTCAATTATTCGACGAAAAATTTATTTTTTTAATGTACAATATTTAAAAATAAAAATCAGAAGTCATCTTTCATAAGATTTTCTTCCATTACTCATGTCTGAGTCTAAGATATAAACCGATAGGCATAAGGCCGATTTTTTTTAATTAAAATTAATGTGTAGTATTGGATTTTAGATACATAAGTTTGGATTTATTGTGAATTGTTATAGTCCATAGAAAAAAGAATTGTGATTCTGAAAAACCCAATTCAAAGTTTGGATTTATTGTGAATTGTTATAGTCCATAGAAAAAAGAATTGTGATTCTGAAAAACCCAATTCAGATTTTTTTTAATTATATATATAGAATATATTAAAAAAAAGTGACTCTCAAGGGCCAATTTTTTTTAATATAAATTATATGTATATAATATATTAAAAAAAATCTTAGAACCCATTTTTGATAATACACTTTATTCCTCATTTAATATGTTATAAGGTCCATTTTTCCTATTTTTTATATTTTCACCCTGGACCCCAAAAAGGGTCAAGACCGGCCCTGGCTGCCATGTGAAAAAATCTAATAGAAAAATGTTGTACTGTCAGTATATATATGATCATTACAAATAATCTACTCAAAAAGAATCACGAGGGTTTTTAGAAGGGTTTGGGGTAAATTACTTGTTTTTAAGTGCTTTTTGTAAGTTGTATATTTTGTAATAAATTTGCTTTAATTTCTCTAATGAAAATGCTACTACGATAGTTTTTCCTTTCATTTTCAGTTCTCATAGTCTCGTATTGTTTATTGAATTTGGTTACCGCGACGTAAATAAGTATTTCTCTACACTAAGAAAATCTATTTTCTTTTACAGTAATTTACCACGGACATTAATCGTTTTAAATAAAACAACTCTCACAGGTCACAAGCAGGTGACTAGCTAGCCTTTTGTTTCTAAAACATAAATTGACACATAGTGCTTGTTGCCAAGTCACACGACTCGCACTTACACATTTTTACTTCACTTTGGACAACCTTGCACATAATTTATGCAAATATGCAAAGTGTTTTTTAATTAATTTTTTTTTAAAAAAAGAGTAAACTATACGATCCAAATGACGCGGCAAATGAGTTGTCATCATCACACAAATCATACACAAATCATGGGGTGATGTAATGAATGATATTGTAAGAACAAATTACTTGACACATCATTCAGATTGGTTTTTTGGCTAAATTTTTTAGGTTGACTAGTATTAGTGAAAAAAAAAACTAATATATAATTGGTAATAATAATGTAAATGGTGCATGTTTTCCATATATGCAATTATGTAAAAAGAAATTATATCTATATCTTTAGTAAGTAGCATTTTGCATAAGATGGAAGGTTGATACTTATTTGCCAGGACACATTTAATTGAAATAACTTTTATATTCTAATAAGAGTAATGTTACACTACCTAAAATATTTATCTAAAAATAATCCTAAAATAAATGGTAAGTGTGTGTTCTGTCCTTATCATTGTCATAATCATTGTCATATGACAACTGAGTTGTTATTGTTATTGTTATATATATCATTTATTATTGATATATGGTAAATGAGTTGTTCTTACGGTTTATGTCATTTATTATATTATCTCATGATTCCATAATAGGATAAAAAAACAAAACAATTACCATATTATTTAGAATAATTTTTAGACAATTTATTTGGATTGTGTAAAATACTCTTATTTGTCTTTTTGCATGTCAAACATAATGCACATGTGAGTCTTACAAAGGATTTGAATCGGTGTTCGAGAAATCGGCCGATTAAACGCCGGCTAGCTGCTAGGCGGCCTCCTGCCGTGGCGATAAGCCGAAAGTCGGCCAGCACATAGTCGGCTCTATTCGTCGATTAATCGGTCACGGCGGCCTAGGCGGAACCAGGTCTGTCGCCATCTTCGACCAAACCTGAAACCTCTGGACCAAACGAACCAGATCGGTCGTTATCGTCGTCCAAAGCTGCTTTTCGCCGTTGCCAGTTCGCTGCCGTCCGCCGTCCGTGGCCTCCGACGGCCGATGGAGGATCCCCGCTCCTCGTCTACATCCTTCGTTATCCATAAATATTGTGGTTTATTATTCCAAACGATAGGCTGGAATGATATTTTGTTGTGTTATTGGTGGGCGATGTTCTTGAAGTCTGGGATTTGTGTTAGGGTTTTTGCCCTAAAGCTTGTAATTTGTAAATATGAAATGAACATAAATAAAAGAAGTAGTTTATTCATTCAAATTGTTTCATACTTTTATATAACATGTGTATTTAACATCCAAGATTGCCGGATGTAATTCAAACTGAGTATCTGATTGTCATATACTGATGGATTCATTTTGAAACAAGCAATCTAAAGAGTCCGTAGATAGCAAATAAAGCTGGGTACTTTATTTGTGGTTAATCTACAGCTGCGGTCCATTCTGTAATGTACGGTGATCTTATCCTGGATCATTCATATGGTGATATGAGAATGGAGGCACCTTATATGATGTGATCATATAGGACTGGGCCACGATTTATATGAATCTCTCAATAAGATCCGTTACATGATGAGATTCATATATATATCGACAAATGATGGCTATATATGGGTGATCTTAATCCTGAGTGTCTTATCGACTCCTTCAGGTTAGATCGTGGTTTTTGATATACCATGGGTGAGATCGGAGTTACATTCCTGGTCAATATGCTTTGTATGTTGGAATCACTGTTTGGCTTGTGGCTGGGAAGGTTTGTACACAATAGTGGAATCCACTCCTTCTTTCGAGAAGTAGATAGTAGTTCCCTTAAGGGTTGATTCGGGGCTTGAACAATATGAGCGCTCTCCTAATTCCGTGAGGAATGTAGGATTTATTGTTCATTAGAAAATCAATGGTACTTAATGGAAAATATGTAATTAGAGGGGTATAACCGACATTATGACCCAGCTCTAATTATGAACTACTTGTGGAGGATTATACCATATGTAATAGTTATATCGATGGACACCGAAAGTTATTGGTTTGTGTAAAAACATCTACAGTTGAGAGAATGCAGCTTCAGGTTTTTAGTGGAATAACACCGAAGTTAATAATCATGAAATATTAATTAAAGAGTTTAATTAATTATTTATAAGGATTATTGGAGCTCGAAATACTGTGGGTCCATTAGGTCCCCTTACTAGCCCGATTGATTAAGGTAACAAGGGTCACGGTTTTTTAATTGGATTTTCCAATTAATTGTGTTACGAAAGTGACACGTATCTATTTGGGAATTAATTGAATAATGAGATTATTTAATTAATGAATATTAATGATTATGTTAATTAAATAATTAGATTATTTAATTATGCGGTTAATCATTAGTTGGAGGGTGTTATCAAATTTGAATTTAAAAAGTTTAAATTCAAAGTCATTAATTATCCTTATAAATATAAGATATTTAAAGGATTAATTAATAAAGTTATCAGTTAACATAATAAAAAATTAATTAATTGATATTAGATATTAATTAATTAAAGGTTTTGAAAACCGATACACGGAAATGAGTTCTCTCAATTGTTTTGAATGCAATACATGAGTTCTCTTAATTGTATTTAATGCAATTAGTTGCATGAAATTAATAGGAGAGAATAATATGAGTTCATTCAATTGTATTGAACGTAATGGTTGCGTAAAAAAAGAAAAAAGAAAAGAAAAGAGAGAGGTGTGCGGCTAGAGAGAAAGAGAGAAAGAATAATTATTTTTTCTTGATTCATGGTGGCCGTATTCCACACCTAGAAAACAAGAGTTGTTTTCGTTAGTTTCTTCTACCTCCACTTAAGTTCCTGAAACCCGTGACGCGCCCACACGCTGTTGCCAATCGCGGGACATAGCCAGGAAGATCTTGTGGTTCAAATCAGGAAGCAGATCGGAAAAGAAAGAAGGAGCCTTCAAACGCTGGTATGAAATAGTTTCTTCTCCTTCTTATTGTTTTCGATTATTACTGTACAAATAGGTTTACTTGATGATTGCATAAAAAATTTTAAAATCTCATTCCGCTGCGCAATCCAAAACCTGGAACCAACAATTTGAAGATCAAGAAAGAACTTGTTGTTGTTAGATTGGGTTTGGGAATGACAACTGTCTTTGAAGATCAACAAGCCTCTGCAATACTTCCCTTTGAAGTTTGAAATCGACGTTGCTTTTGAAGTTTGGAATTTGAAATGAGTTGAATGGATTTGGGGATTTTGTTTAGGTTTGATAATATATTTCTCTTTGCTGGGTGATGTTCTGTGTTAGTCAATTCTCTTTGCTTTCTGTTTTTGGCTTTGTTCTTTTTGCTTTGCTCTGTTTTTCTGGTGCCTTGGTTTGCTGTGGATGTTTGGTTTTACTAGGTGTTGTGGTCTGCTATGTTGGTTTGCTGCTTGTGTGCCCTTTGTGGCCTTTGGATGGATGTTTAGGGATTTTGATTGGTTTATAATTGGATTTTGATCAGTAATTTGGTATTTATGGATTTGGAATTTATGGATTTGGATTTGATAATTGTAATTTGCTTGAAATTGTGTTTTCCGATTAATCCCCGATTAATCGCAGACTAATCGGCCTAGACGCTAGGCGCTGGGTCTCCGCTCGACTAGCGTCTAGCGTTTACTAGAACACTGATTTGAATTAATGTACAATTTTTCCCCTACAATAGTTAAAGTAGACTAACCGAAATTAGTAAAATTGGCTAATTTCCCCCGGTCGAGAACAATTTATTTCAGAGGTGCTTCTGAAAGCCGTAATACAGAGTATTCCTACCTACTCTATGTCTCTTTTCCGGCTCCCGAAGGGTTTGATTGCTGATCTCCACAGATTAAGTGCTAGATTTTGGTGGGGCACGGGGACTGATAAGAGAAATCTGCATTGGGGTTCCTGGCGTAAACTTTGTTGCAGCAAAAATGGAGGTGGTTTGGGGTTTCGTGATCTGACCATTTTCAATAAGGTCCTTCTTGCTAAACAAGTCTGGAGATTGATTCATCAGCCGAACACATTAGCTGGTAAGGTCCTCAAGCAGCGATATTTCCCTGATTCTTCTGTTATGGAGGTTTCTTGCGGGAACTCTAGTTCTTTCCTTTGGAAGAGCCTTATGTGGGGTCGTGAGATTATTGAAGTTGGTGCCCGCTGGAGAATTGGCAGTGGCTCGTCTGTTCGCATTTATAAAGACCGGTGGATCCCCAAGCCATCTTCTTTCATGGTGGTTTCGCCAGCTTCGCTGGACCCTAATGCTACTGTTGACACTCTCAAGACCCAGTCTGGTGCTTGGAATGAGAGATTAATTCGTGATAACTTTGTCCTGGATGATGCTAAAGCTATTCTGAGTATCCCCTGCTCTTCTTCTATTGCTACTGATTCGATTTTCTGGAGTTATGAGAAGTTTGGCTCATACACTGTCAAGAGTGGCTATCATTTGGGTTACTCTATGCTCTCTTCTCCTGGTAGTTCAGGCCTCTCCCTTTCGGAGTCTTGGTGGAAATCCTTATGGAGAATTCAGGTTCCTGCTAAAGTTAAACTATTTCTTTGGAGGGCTAGTCATAACTGGATCCCTACTAATTCCAATCTTGCGAAACGTGGAGTCCTGATGGATAGCCTTTGCCTGATTTGTAGAAGACGCTCTGAGTCGACTATGCACTCTCTTTGGTGCTGCCCTGCCCTAAAAGCTATTCGAGCTGGCTGCCCCTTTATGCGTGGGATTAAGGTGAATGATAACTTTGACTTTATTGATTTCATGCTCCTTTGCAGAAATAAGATTGCTTCAGCTGATCTGGAGTTCTTATGCCTCCTGCTTTGGAAGCTATGGCATAGGCACAACTGCTTTGTGCATGATTCTACTTCGACACCTGATAAGGATATTATCCCTTGGTCTGAATAGTTTTTGCGTGATTTTCGAAATGCTAACTCTGGTGGGAATTCTTCAGCTGGTGGCTCTAATATAGTTGTCCCTTCCTGGCGTCCCCCTGATTGTGGAACTTTAAAAATCAACAGGGATGCGGCGGTCGACTCTATGACTGGCAAGATTGGTATAGGCGTTATTATCAGAGATTCTAGAGGAGAGGTCTTGGCCTCCAGTGCCCAAACCATTTCTGCTAGTCTCTCTGCTTCAACTGCGGAAGCTTTGGCTGTCTTCAGTTGCCTGATATTTGCTCGTGACTCTGGTCTCTCTCCTGTAATTATTGAATCTGATGCCCAGGTGGTGGTGAACTTAATTAATTCAGGCAATATTCCCCTTTCGGATATCGGTTTAATCATTCATGACATTAACCAGGTCCTTCGTAATTTTCCTTCTTGTAGGGTGTCTTTTGTGTCTAGATTAGCTAATATGGCTGCTCACAGCCTTGCTAAGTATGGGCTCTTGATTGCAAGCGATTTATTTTGGTTGGAGGAGTTTCCTAGTTGTGTTGCTCCGGCTGTTATGGGCGATCGTCCAAGCCTTCTGTAATCCATCCCGTTCGCTTGTTTTTTCTTTTTTTTTTCAGTAAAAAAAAAATAATTATTTGAAACTTATGAAAAATAAGGGGACTAATTTGGTAAAAAAATGAAAAAGTTATAAATTACTTGAAATTAAGAAAAAAAATCCGGCACTTATTTGATAATTTTCCTAAACTAAATATTTGTTTTAAATGAAACAATATAACCTCTAAATCCACGGCTGTTACCCTAAAAACAATGGTTACTAGTGAATCATTTAATAAAAAACAAATTAATTAAAAATAAAATTACTGTGGCCGTCCTGCTCACTCCTGCATGCATGTTGTTAAAGTTATTACCAAAATAAATTAAATATTCTTTTTAAAAGAATAAAATTACATCTCTAAATTATTATTATTTTTTTTAAAAAAAAAGATGGTGGCTATATTGCCTCCCAAGAAAGTTCCCATTATACACATATTTTAGTAAAAATAAAAAATATATCACAAATACACCCTTAAAAAAAGTTACGTTTAAGGGCAATTTAATTTTAGTATGTGAATCCTTGAATCTTTTATATTTGCTAACATGGGATGTATAGACTTTTATTTATTTTTTAAATATATATAAGAACTGGATATTCATTTTAAAGGGAGAAAATTACATCTAAATCACCGGCTTTAGTGTTATTATAGAAAACAATGGTTCATGTTGGTTCATTTTAAAAGGCAGAAATCTAAAATTAGAAATAAAGTATATGACTATATGGCATGTTGCACGGTTTATTCCCAAATAGAAAATACTGTGGGCGGTAGCGTAAAATAAATCTTGTGTGGCTATTACACACATTATGAAACTTTTTGCCAAAAAAATCTTAATATTATTTTTATAGAGATAAAATTAAATCTAAATCAACTGTTCAGATGCTAATCTAAAAAGTAATGAAAACCGTTAGATCATGGATTTCATTCTATAAATTCGACAAAAGTGAACGAAGAATACACACCACCTCTGCATTTCATTTTGAAGGTTAAAAGAGCAATATATAGCATAATTCCTGATTTCCTTCTAAACATATCTCTCTCTCTCTCTCTCTCAACTTCACATGGTGCAAGTTGTTCATTCTTTTCTCTTAAATAGATATATCTTTTTGAGTATTTCAAGGATAATAATCTTCTGTTGAGCTCATTCTCTATTGATATGTACTGAGCTTTTAAGGATCCGATGACATGTATATATTAAATTGTTGGACGGTGTAGATTATTTGCTTTAATTATTTTTCCTTTTTATTCTTTAAACGACAACGTATTAACGAAACCTCACAATTTTGTCAGTCCTTAAAGCTGTCTGTCTCCACAACATCTATCTTTTTCGTTTAGAAATTAGAGACACTCTTCTCTTCTCCAACTTCAAGCCAGAGGCATCAATACTTCACACCCTCCACCATTGTTCTATCAACCTCCACTCTCCGTTTTTTTAATTTGTCACATAAATAATTTGACACGTAAATTCTACTATCAAAACCCACAAATTCTACCAGAAATAATTCGACTCAGCAATAAAAATTAAGTAAATTTCACTCAAATCAAAGCCCACATATAATCAGTGTCAATATCATCATGGGAAAATTATTTTGTAATTCATCTCGTTACCATTAAAGTATTTTGGCAGAATTTCACATAAGTCTTATCTTTTTGGTGATTTGTCACCTTTATAAATATCTTTCTAAATTCATCACTTTAGCCCTATCTTTTTCCACAACTCATCACATTAATCCATTTGACCAAATATGTGAAAGTCAACTATTTTAAAACTTGTAAAAGTACACTTTTGCCTTTATTACTATTTAATTTAGCTAAAATGATTATATTAGCTTTAAATTAAAATGAAAAATAATCAATTCTCAATAATAAAATTTTAAATAAATATATTACAAAACAAATCTTAAATAACTAATAATAATAAAATCCATAATTTTTTTTCTTTTTTTGTATTTTTGTCATAATGGATATTTATTTAGCTTTAAATGATTTTTTTCATAATTTTTTTTTGTAATCTATTTATTTAAGATTATATTATTGAGAATTTTATTGTTTTTCATTTTAATTTAAAGCTAAGATAATCATTTTAGCTAAATAAAAATCCTATTATGAAAATACAAAATAAAAAAAAAATTAATGGATTTTTTAATTATTTATTTAAGCTTTTTTGTAATACATTTATTTAAGATTTTATTATTGAAAATTTATTATTTTTATATTTAATTTAAAGTTAAGATAATCATTTTAACTAAATTAATTAGCAATAAGAGCAAAAGTGTACTTTCACTGGTTTTAAAATAGTTGACTTTCACATATTTGGTCAAATCGACTAAAGTGATGAGTTTTATAAAAAGTTAGGACTAAAGTGATAAATTTGGAAAGACATTTATAAAGGTGACAAATCAACTAAAAGGTAGGACTTAAGTGAAATTCTACCAAGTTTTTTTCCCCATCAAAACCACTTTCCCAATCACTCCAACAACATCATCCCATCAAAGATCAACATTCACCACCACAATTACAACATTAAAATCTTGAACCCAATAATTATGTTATTTGAGTGTGATTTCTTCTCCCGTATAGACGAAAAAAATGGATGAGATTTGGTAGACTAACAGAAGAAAAATAAATTGCTATCTGTTTACCGGGCTCTGGAATTATTGTTTTTTCTTTGATGGCTTCATGGTTTGATGAATTTAGACAGAGATCTTGGATTATAATTTGTAATTTGGTTTGGTTGGTCGTCAAAGAGCAATGAGTAAACGGAGTTAGCAACGCTATTTGTAAGGTGAGAGAAGAAAAAATAGAATGCAAAGTGTTAGGAATTGAGTGTGTTAACTGAAACTCTATATGTAAGTTAAGATAGAAAACAAATCCTGACCCTCTATTTATTTACCACCCACGTGTCATCAAATCTTTAAAAGCTCGGTACAGATAAGTAGAGAATGAGCTCAGCGGTGAATCCTTGTCCTTTGAACTCAAGATCATTATAGTTTTATGTATTTATTTTTTCTACTTGTGTTCTTCAAATTGTTATAATTGTTATGGATATATTAATTTTAGATCTTGTTTAATCAATCTTCTTTGAGGTTTGAATTAGGTTGATTTTTAATATATTTATGTTGATTGTTTGACGAATAAGATGCGCTTTAATGTTTTATTTATATTTTTTATGATATTATTAAATAATTGTTTTTTCTTAAAATTTTAATTAAATTAAAAAAAATTAGATACATATTTATGGATTGAGATCCTATGCCAATCTGATCTTCGATGATAGATCCAGAGGGCTGGTACGGTCCATGGACCCTAAGCCATTCTTTTATCTTAAAATTTAATTATATATATTTATCATTGTTTTTTTAGATACATGTTAATGGATCGAGATCTTCTACTAATTTGATCTTTAGTTTTAGATCTAAAAGAGAACATGCCCCAGACAATTTTATTTTTAATTTTAACTTAATTTATTATATTTATGATTTTTGTTAGATACACGTATGTAGATTTAAATCTTCTGTAAATTGGGGGGGGGGGGGGGGGGGGGGGGGATAGCCCCCAAACAATAATTTTTTTTTTAAATATATTCAATCTTTTAAAAATTTTACTTTGACCCCATAAATTATATTGCGACCATAGCCCCCAAACAATAATTTTTTTTTAGCCCCCGAAACAATAATTTTTTTTAAAAATATTTCAATCTTTTAAAAATTTTACTTGACCCCATAAATTATATTGCGACCATAGCCCCCAAACAATAATTTTTTTTTTTAAATATATTCAATCTTTTAAAAATTTTACTTTGACCCCATAAATAATATAATTTATTATATTATCCACAAAGTTTTTCTTTTGGTTCCACCTGCTGATTTTTGGTTCCACTCTTCTGATTTTGGAGTTGTTATCGGCAGATCTAATGACATTCGTGAAGTAATTGAATCAAGGAAAATTATCATTTTACCCCCTAACGTTTGCCCTATTGTTAAGACGAGGACAGGGTTTGGCCATATTGGCCGTTAATCCTCCTGGAATGGAAATAATGTAAAAAGTACCCCTTCTGTTAATATTTCCGTCAATATCTGTGTTGACCGTTAAAAATGACAGGGCAAAATGGTAAATGACTATAATTTAAAAAATTAAAAATTAACTCTCTGATTTGGTCAAACCCTAGTCAAAAGCAAATTACTCTCTCTCTCTCTCTTTCCAGATTTCTTCTTCTCTTCTTCGTCCCAAATAAAAGCAAATTAACTCTCTCTCACTTTTCTGTAAATCTCCCTCTCTCCAGATTTCTTCTTATCTTCTTCTTCCCAAAAAAAATTCAAACTAAACGAACTCAAATCAATTTTATTTGAGATTTAAAAAATAATAATAATAATGAAAGTACCATCAACAGATCGACTTCTTCACCCAGATTTCTTCAGTCTAACGGAATATCAAAGTCGTGATCTTCTCTCAATGAGAGGCCAAGTTGTTGGATTTTAGTTTGGGTTTTGGTGGAAAACGGGTTGCGACAGATCTCTCTCCTCGTTTTTTTTCTTCTGAAATTGTTGTGATTACATTTTGGTGGTGTTGGTGGTGGTCCGGTTCTAGGCTTTGGGTTTGGTGGTGATGATGGCCTGAATCTGGGTTTTGGGTTTGGTAGTGATGATGGTTCGAATATGGGATTAAAAACGGTGGTTTCTTGGTTGTGTTTGGCTGTGGTTTCAGGGTGTTTGGCAGTGGTGGTGTGGAACTGATGATGGTGATGAACTGATTACTTTAGATGGTGTGTGTGCTGGGTTTCTAGGCTGGTGTTCTTGTTGAATAAGTGAGAGACAAAAGAGATAGAGATTTGAGAGATAGAGATTTGAGAGACAGAGATTAGAGAGAGAGGTGGGGGGATTCAAGAGATTGATATTCTGGATATGTTTGATTTTTTTTTTTTGATTTTGATTTTGATTTGGTGTTGATGAGTTTGATGATGTTGGACTCTGGAATCTGGGTCTTCAAAGATTAATGTTGTGGAGTTCATGTTAGAAATTTTTTTTTGTTTTTTTTTTATATAAAGAGATCTAGTGGAGATCACCTCCACCAAATCCACAATTGTTTTTTTGTTTTTTCACAAAGAGATCTGACACCAAGTCTACAAATTATTTTTTGTTCTAATAATTTGTTTTAAAATTATTTTTTATTTTTAAGGTTTTTAAAATTAAATAAAAATATATATATCTCCACCATCCATGTCAAAGATGGATGGTGGAGATCCATCTTTTTTAAAAAAAAATTATGTTTTTTTAATTTATTTTTTAAACAAACTTGTTTTGAAATTGTTTTTATTTTTAGTTTTCATTTTTAAAGTAATAGAAGGGCAATTTCATATTTTTATCTACTGCACATAGTCAGAGTTGGCTTTTCTGTTAAAAAAGCTAACAGAACAGGTATTTTTTATATTATTTCCACTTCAGGGGGATTAATGACCAATATGGTCAAACCCTATCCTCGTCTTAACAATAGGGCAAACGTCAGGGGGATAAATGATACTTTCCCTAGAATCAATTTATTTGTTTATTTTATTTTTATTATATATTTATTTATTATTTTTAAATACGGCAAATCTTTGTTTTTACACGAATTTATATTTTCATTATTTTTAAATACAGTAAATATTTGTCTTGATACTAATGTCACGTGCCTAATCAAAGTCAACTTGACCATCATTATTTAGTCAAAAGACCATTTTACCCCAAATCAAATATTTTATTTTTATTAATCCCTAAACAGTACATTTTGGCTTCGCCATTGATTTTGGACATATTTCAATGGTTGATGGACAAATGGTATAGCAAGTAACAACCGTTGGACATTAAAGCCAACATAGAATATACACCAATCGGATCAGGCGTCTTTCGAAACCTTAGCGAGATCCACGTAAAAATACAATCGATGATATCTTTCACTTGGTTTTTTAAATTATTAATTACCATGAGTTGATTCCCTTGAAGAGATGCATATAGCTATCCGGTTCATTAAAATCAAGAGGACTCTTCTCCCTGTTAATTAAACCCAACATTAATCTTGATTATGAAGATCACTAAAATTATACATACCAGAGAACAAGAAATTAATTAATTAATGCAAATAATAATAATTAATAAAAAGATATATTTATATAAATAATTTGCAGTGCTTGCTCTATAACGGTGACTACTTGTGTTGAATCTCTACTATACAATGCGGCCATTTTTTGCACAAAGTGAGGGTGAGAATCATCTTGGAGTTGTTTCAAGTGTACGAATTGTTCATCAAGATATCCCTATATATGCTGCCTAGAAGGGACATTCAGGGACATTTTGATGAACAATTCAACCAATTGGGAACAACTCCAAGATGATTCTCACCCTAACTTTGTGGGAAAAATGGCTGCATTATACTGTAGAGATTCAATCGGACTAGTCACTGTTATAGAGCAAGCGCGATAAGTTATTTATTTAAATATCTCTTTTTTATTAATTATTCTTATTTACATTAACTAATTAACTTCTTGTTTTCTGCTACGTATAATTTTAGTGATCATTCATAATCAAGATGAATGTTGTGTTAATTAGCAGGGAGAAGAGTCCACTTGATTTCAATGAACCAGATAGCTATATGAATCAATTCAAGGGAACCAGCTCATGGTAATTAATTTTTTTAAAATCACATAAAAGATATCATCAATTGTATTAAGGTCTCGACAGACATTTGTTCCGATTAGTGTATATTCTATATTGGTTTTAATACAAACAGTTTTTTTATTTTTTATAATTTTATTCTTTCTCTTATTGGGTGTGCAGCATTGGAGCCAAAAAGGTTATAGCTGAAATCACACAAGTTAGGGTATATATTGTGGAGCAGGAAATGCCGAAGGGTAATAATCACCCCATTCTTCCAATGAACTAGGATCCTCTGCCGCTTTGAGGATCGGTATCCATGTGGCAGATTACTAGAGATTTATTTTTTCTCACTTAGAACCAAACGAGAAGACTTTTGCTTACCCCTTTTAATGGGTGAGTATTACTCCTCTCCCTAATAAATGACATGTGTCTAAAGAGGGGTATTTTTGTCCAAAAACTCTCATATATTTAGATAAAACTATCATTTTTATAGACTCGTGACATGTATTGGGTAATGCTCACCCCCTTTGAAGGGGGTGAGCAAAAATGGACTCAACCAAAACACCACTGTTTTAGTCTAAAAAGTAAAAATCCTTTCAAGTTTCAATGTCTACTCTAGTTGCTTCTCACATGATTCGGTGATGGGAAATTGGGAATTTTTTTTTCAAAATTGGAAAACCAGTACTAGAGACACATGAATGGTAACCATATTTATTCAACACTTGGACTATTTGACAGTAAATATCCCTTTCTCTAGTTCAAGATTCTTTACCTAACAACTCGCAAAAATTAGATAGAAATCGAAAAACAACATCAAAACTCAAAGTTTTGGGTTTTCTGGGATCCGTAAGATTTTAGATTTACTAGATTTTGAAAGAGGTTGGGTTTCTCGATTTAAATTGAAAAAAAAATGAAAATGGATTGTAAGCTTCAACTGAACCAATTGAAAAATGATATGTTTTGAAGACATATATTAAGAGCATCTCCAATATATAAGTGGTTTTCGAAAAAAAAAAAGTCTCATAAGATTAATACACATTCTGTTATTAAATTTTTCAAGGTAAAAAAAAAAATTAGACATTGTCAACATGACCGTCTTAAACGGTCTATTACATAGCTATTTTTTCGGTTGATTCAGTAAGTATTTAAAACTGATATTAATTTTTCATCTATATTTTTGGTAAGGAAATAAAAAAAAAATGAAAACGTCATTAAAAAAACTGTGTTTTAGACAGAAGTATTGAAGATCAAATTTTAAATTGATTGTTTATCGAATATATTTTTGCCTTTATAAGATTTGTTTTTTATTTTATTATAAATATTACAATGATTTGATATTTGGGTGAGAGGATATGATTCAACCCACAATTTATGATGTAAATGTGAGAGGCTATCATTCTTATTTAATATGTGACGTACGCACATTAATATATTCTTTACTTAAGTCACCATATTAAGATGAGTTAATTCGATTTTGATTAAAAAAAACTGGTTTTGGCCGAAAACCGAATAGACTCGTGCCCACAGTCAAATGCATCCCATCAAATTATCTATAAATTTGTTCAAAGTGAGTAAGCAATTTAAAGTTTTAACCTAATTTTTAATATAAAAAATCCCACAAAATTAAATAAAAAATCAACGAATAGAAATAGTAATAAAAAAAAAACTTGGTAGCACCAGAACAGACTCAACAGAGTGACCTGTGTGATGATACAAAATTACAAATCTAAAAACTTGGAAAACAATGTGCTCACATCACTTGTTGTTACTGTGTATAAATACCGCGTACTTGTTGATTGTTTTCACTCACTTCAGACTCCACTAGATTTTTTAGTCTCTCTCTATATATCTTTTGTCTCTGTTCTTATTTGGTTCAAATCCTTTTCAAATTCAGCGGCTTTTGTTTTAGAGAGTTGAAATCTCTATCTGTTTTTGATCAGTTTCAGGTTTTGAATGTCTTTCATTGATAGATTTTTCTGGGTTTTCGGTTTTGTTTAGTCTCTATTTGAAGACCGAGAGCTGCAATTTTTGTTTTTGATATGAGATTCAATTCCAGCTCTCTGAGAAGCTATAATTTTTGTCAGTGAATTCAAATTTTTGTTAGTTGAATTGAGAGAAACCGATTAGTTTCTTGGGTTTTTGATGAGCGTGTATTGAGAAAACGAATACCCAGAATTCAATTTTGATTTTTTTTTCTTCTCTCTTAGGTTTTTTTTTTCCAGTGCTGTTCGTAGAGGTTTTAGAGATTTTGGATCGCATTCTCTCTTAGGGTTTTTTGAATCAAGAAATTCGGTTCTGGGTTTTGTTTTTTAAGTGTTTTTTTGTTGTTAAAGAAATCGAAAGTTTTGATCAAAATATGTCGTCATATAGACCGTATCCACCACCACCATCCGCATACCCACCTCCGCCACCACCACCGAACCAAAACCCACCACAGCAACCACCGCCACCACCGTCACAACAACCACCACCACATAGGCCAAATTACAATCAGAATTGGGGTTACCCTTCTAGACCTCCACCTCCACCACCTCCACATCAACAATATCCCTATGCAGCACCTCCTCCGCCGCCCCCGCCGCCGGAATCTTCATACCCACCTCCTCCACCACCACCACCTCAACAAGGAGGAGGACAACCTCCAATGTATTATCCACCCAACCAGTACTCACAAAGTTCAATGTACAATCTTCAACCACCTATTATGCAGCCTTTGCAACCGCCACTTCCTCCACCACCTTCATCTCCTCCGCCCCCGGGTTCCTCCATCCCACCACCACCACCCCCACCTAGTTCCCCACCACCTCCTCCTCCCAAGGAGAGTGATGGTGGGGATACCGTAGTGAGTGACCGTGATAAGAGAGCCTCTAGGGAGGCTTCTAGGCGGGAACACGGGCATTCGAGGCAGCAGAGGCCCCCAGTACCCCCACCACAGGCGGGGAAGAAGGTGAACGGTGGGGGCTCGGGGAGGGTGGAGACGGAGGAAGAGAGGCGGTTGAGGAAGAAGAGAGAGTATGAGAAGCAGAGACAGGAGGAGAAGCATAGGCATCAGATGAAGGAATCGCAGAATGCGATTATGCATAAGACTCAGATGATTGGTGCTGGGAAGGGAGGAGGAGCAGGAGGAGGAGGACATGGATCCATTGTAGGGTCTAGGATGGGGGACCGAAGAGCTACGCCGTTTCTAGGTGGTGAGAGGGTGGAGAATAGGTTGAAGAAGCCCACCACTTTTGTGTGCAAAATGAAGTGAGTGACAACATTTTTGTCATACAAGTTATATTTACATTATTTGCTTTCAATATCATTAACCCTTTGAGCTCTTTGTAGGTTTCGGAATGAACTCCCCGATCCAAGTGCGCAACCAAAGCTTATGTTTATGAAGAAAGATAAGGATAGGTATGTCATCCTGCCTTTTCTTTTTTTAACAGAAATGTCTAATCTGCTTTGTGATGCTCATATCTGATAGGAACGTGTTTGGCTGACAATGAATTTATTGAGCAAGTAGAATTAACATGAATTAATACCAGATAATCACATTTTGCTTCTTGTGGAAGTGTCTGAAGTAACAATCTTGGTGAAGGAGCTGTTTGTGTCTAAATGTCGCAGTGATCTTCTGACATTTTATTTTGCAGATTTACGAGGTACACAATTACATCTCTGGAGAAAGAGTACAAGCCCCAACTTTATGTTGAGCCAGATCTTGGGATACCTCTTGACCTGCTTGACCTTGGTGTTTACAAGTAATATATCTTGATAACTGCTTAAACTCTTTTTAATGGCCTGGCCTCTAGTTTTTGTAACTTGTCAGTTCTGATTTTGTTTTTTCTCCTTGTTTTTAACTAGTCCTCCCAAGGGCTATGTGAGACCACCTCTTGACCCAGAAGATGAGGAATTGTTGCGTGATGATGACGTAGTCACGCCTGTGAAGAAAGATGGCATCAGAAGGAAAGAAAGGCCTACCGATAAAGGGATGTCTTGGCTGGTTAAAACCCAGTATATATCTCCTCTCAGTATGGATTCAACAAGACAGGTATTAGATCATTTACACTGTTTTACATATGATATTCTATGGACAAATATTTGCTTAAATCTGTGCCATAACTGAACGCATCGGTGTTTGCAGTCTTTAACAGAAAAACAGGCTAAAGAGCTGCGAGAGATGAGGGGAGGCCTTAACCCCTTAGGGAAACAGAACAGCAGGTTTGTTCTATTTGAAGCTGTCTATTTGAATGCCGTATTGGACTGGACAAATATTCCTTGAGAATTGAGATATAATTGTCTATTATCTTTACTGAAAACATTGACTACTTTTCAGGGAAAGGCAGATCAAGGAAATTGAGGCAACATTTGAGGCATCAAAGTTGCCCCCTGTTCATGCAACCAACAAGAATCTGCACCCTGTGGAGATTATGCCTCTGTTGCCTGACTTTGAGCGGTATGAATAATTTGTGCTTTTACAGTTTTGGTTATGTTTTTGAGCAATAGTTTTTTTGCTCAAGCTTGATCCAACTATATGCCCGCCTCTGTGTGAATCTTCTGTTTTCTGCTCTTGTGAACTTTAAGTAGTTGTATACTTAAAAAATATTTTCACCAGAATGATAGATCAATCTACAGCCTTCAGAATTTAGTCATAGATGATATTGAATACAGCCTTCAGAATCTGACACTTGCTTTTAATCTATTCCGCCAGGTATGAAGATCAATTTGTCGTTGCTTCTTTTGATGGTGCTCCAACTACTGATTCAGAATTCTTCGGCAAGTTGGATCAATCTGTTCGTGAAGCTCATGAATCACGGGTCAGTTCTATAGAAGTATTTGGGAGAATATCTGACCTATGTTTAGGGGTTTCCAGTTGACACTGCTTTTTCACAGGGATCTTCGAATTTGTATATCTTAGCTGCTTGATAACATTGGGATGTTATAACATTCCAAACATATTCACTTATTCATCAAATTTGGGAAAACTTCTCAACAGTGTCTTTGTCGTTTTCCTTCTTAAGTAGCTGCTGATATATTATGTGCTGATGTTCTAATCTTCATGTTATCTTCAGGCTGTCATGAAAAGCTATGTGGCAACAGGTGCTGATCCAGCTAACCCGGAGAAATTTTTGGCTTACATGGTCCCTTCTTTAAATGAGGTAAATATTCCTTTTGTTGACTTCCACATTTTGTTATGGATTTGGACTTCGACATTTTGTTTTGGATTTGTTCTCTTATGGCGGAAATTCTATTTCTATAAATTCGAATTAGGCTACTTTCTTATCATTCATATAATCGTTTGTCTATATGGTGGCAGCTATCGAGGGACATGTATGACGAGGACGAAGATACCTCGTTTTCTTGGGTTAGGGAGTACCAGTGGGATGTATGTACATCGAGTCTCTTTCGAAAAGTTTTCTAGCAAACTAGCATCTTATTGTTTGGTGAATAATTTTCCTTTTGAAAATATCTACAGGTACGGGGTGATGATGCAGATGATCCAGCGACCTACCTTGTCTCTTTTGATGATGGAGAAGCCCGCTATTTGGTATGCACTCTCACAGTACTATACCCTTCAATGCACATAGTTTCCATTGATTGATATGTGTTCTTACATTTATTCTCATCCTGATTCAGCCTCTTCCCACAAAACTCAACTTGAGAAAGAAAAGGTCCAGAGAAGGAAGATCCACTGAGGAGATCGAGCATTTCCCAGTTCCTGCAAGGGTGACGGTAAGGAAAAGACCTACCGTCGCAGCAATAGAACTGAAGGAGTCTGGGGTATGTATCATTGAAATCTACTTTATACCATCATAATATACACACATTATAGATTGATTTTAAGTGTGGACATGGTTGGTTTCAGGATTACTCGAATCCGAAGAAGAATTCCAGCTCAAAGATGGGAAAGTATGATCCTGAAGATGAACTGGGAAGGTCAGGGAGGGGCTCCTCCAGGCACCAAGACCTCTACCACTCCAGTGGAGCTGAAGATGACATGTCTGAATGACATGACTGCAGGGGATCGTCATCTGTACCTAGTTTTTCGACATTTTTTCTACTTTCCCTCCAGGTGCCTAAGACCTCTATCACTCCATTGAAGCTGAAGATGTAACATGCAAGATTGTGGAGGATTGTCACCTGAACCTAGTTTTTCTCCATTTGTTCTCTTTGCTCCTCCATGCACCAACGAGACATGTCTGAATGATATGATTTTTGGGGATTGTCATATGTACCTAGTTTTTCCCCATCTTCTCTGTTTGGTCCTCCAGGCACCAAGACCTCTATCACTCCGGTGGAGCTGAAGATGACATGTCTGAATGATATGATTGTTGGAGCTTCATGTGTACCTAGTTTTTCTCCATTTTTTTTTCCTTAGAAACAGAAAGGTTGTATCTATAGTTGGAAGTTTTGACACAGATAACTGTATTTGGTTTCAAAGTTGAACAGACTAACTTATATAGCAAATGGAAAAAACATTATTGATTTATGTCTCTCATGAATCATGACCAACTCCAAAATTTTCCTACAGCTTCTCCTTTGCTACTTTTTCAGTTTATTGTCCATTTTTATTTCCGGGGAAAAAACCTCTACGAACCAAGTACGGCTCGGCTACTATACATCACTATTGTAATCAAGTAAAAGTGAAGCGGGAGTGATGTGAAAAGATAAAAAGATGTGAGGTGACGAGCTCAAATCATATCCAAGTTGTAAATTCAATAGTATTTACAATTCAATAGTATCATTATAAGCTGTGAATTCAAATTCATATCCTTGTAAGCTCAATCATATCGAATTCAAATTCACATCCATACATGCCCAAATCATATTTAAAAGTTGTGAATTCAAATATATTTTATGAACTCACTTGTACTGTAAATTGTAATAGCTCCAAAGAGAGAGAGAGAGAGAGAGAGAGAGAGAGAGAGAGAGAGAGAGAGAGAGAAAACTATTAAACATTATCTTTTTAACCTATAAAGTAGGGGTGGGCACGGTTCGATTCGGTTCGGTTTTGGGTAAAACCGAACTGAACCGAAAATATTTCGGTTTACCTAAAATTGAACCGGTTTAAACCGAATAAGAAATGGTAACCGAACTGAACCGAACTGATTTTAATCGGTTCGGTTCGGTTCATTTTGGTTTTGGGTCTAATGGGCCTTATGAGCTTGATGGGTTTAATGAGTCATTTTAATATGTTTTAAAATTTGAAGGGTTTTTGGATTCTAATTTTGGGCTAAAGTTCATAAATTTTAATAGTCCAAGCCCAAAAAAACCCAAATCAATCCTAACTAATAAATAATAATATTTAATAAAAGAAAAGAAATAGGTTAGGGGTTTTTTATTTATTTATATAAACGGTTTAATCGGTTCAAACCAGTTTTTGGAAAACCAAACCGGTTTGAACCGAAAAGTTTTCGGTTTTCAATTTTTTAAACCGATTTAAACCGAATTCATTTTATGAACCGAACCGAACACCCTTTTTTTGGTTCGGTTCGATTCGGTTCCAAACTTAGTGCCCACCCCTACTATAAAGTAACTTTTGTTGTTCTCCTGTTTATTGTTTTAAGAAGTGCATTGATAGCTACAAAATGCAATAGGAAAAAATTATTATTTATTTTTTAATCACACATTATTTGATAACCAAAAAAAGGCCTTAGACTAACTTATAAAATAAGCAACGAGATAAAATTGACCCATATTATGCTCCTCACATCCACATAAATGAAACGATGGGTTTGAATCATATCATCTCCCCTAAGCTCTCAAATCCTGGATAATTGATCTGGGAATTTACACCAAGCTTGTGTTTAGTCTTGCTAACTAGAAATTACTTGCTTAAATAATCCAAGTTAAACATCTTCAATTTCATTTTTAAATAACAATATTTACAATGCTGAACAATCACTACAATCATGTTTAAAAACAGTCTTTACATATACTTGACTAACAAAATTCTGTAACCTTGAAATATATGAAGACTTCTTCATCCAATCGATCCCCTGTAAAACAAAAAGAAATTTATGACAATTGATACCAAATATCATTAACAAATGTTGTACATATAAGCTAAGGTATTAGATTTAAAACACTGACCATGCTTGCCGGCATTTGACTGCCTCCAGACGAACAACTCTTTTCGGATCATCAAGTGCTTTTGATATAGCTTGCAGTACCTAATAGAAAAAACAGAAATAGAAACAGAAAGCAATTGGCTGATTTTGTCAATTGGTCAAAATAATCCAAGACTAACCAAAACATCTCTATTTCGAGAAGCAAGAGTAGAGAAAATGAAAATAAATAACTACAAAACGATGAAAAAATATAACACTTGATCGCAGCAATGTTGATTACTGTTCTAAACTAACCTGCGTTCTCAGTTTATAAGACCGCATACGAGGCAGTCTAGACATGGCAGCAATACACTGAATTACTGTCTCTCGAACAAGCTGAACACATTAAGAAAAGACTAGGTAGTTTCAGTCAATTTTGATAGTCAACAATAAGAATTAGAAAACTACGAGTAACCTTTTCTTTCAATCCACCATAATGCATATCATATGATTCATATCATTGCTAAATTTGCTATAAAGCTACCCAGTGATAGAATTGGAGCTAAATGAGTAACATTATAAGGAAATAGTGAAGGCAAAAGGCAAAAGGAAACCCTATGGTACATAAGTTTTAACATGTTTGAAGTTGGAATTGACATTTCAAATTTTCAAATGATCTAAAATAAATTAAAACAGATCAAGTAGAATCAGAAATTGCTAAACTTGAAAAGGTTTATAGTGTTAAACAGTTGTGACAAGTTGCAAGAGATGTTAGCAGGTGTGCTTGGTAATATCAGTTATTTAGAATCTAAAGCTGGAACTTTTGGGCGAAAGAAGTTTAGGCAACATCACTGCCCAAAAATTACTTAGCGCATAGAGGAAATTTTGATGTCACCACATTCTCTATGTTGCTCAAAACTGGAAGGGGAAAAAATTGTAAGATATGGAAATATTTTGAAGATATTGTAGGATTATCATTTATAATAATATTGCAACTTTAATGAAAGAAATGAAGAGATTGACAAGGAGCCACAGAAAATATCTAAGTCATCATGCATCAAACAGGTAGAGCAGTATTGCATATTTTTTGACTCATTCCTCCAAAGCTTTAGCTCTAAATTTAAACATAATACCTAATATATTCCTAAACAATTACACCAAGAAGTTTGCACTACCTCAAACTTTTGTTGTCATAATGCTTAATGTTTTTTAGATAATGCTTTTCATTCTAAATTATATTTCTTGCTTGAGCACATAATCAAATCACCCAAGATTCAATATTTATGCCTGGGGCATTTGTTATTTTTTCTAATTCTTATTTTTTGGAATATGACATCTTAGTTCAGGTACCTCCTAACTAACAATACTTTTCCAATTGCCACTTAAATTTAATTCAAAATGTTATTCAAACATATTAAATATCACAAAAAGTTCACAATATTAGTTACCGTCGAATGAGAATAAGCAATAAATCCAATGAGACGATCAATGATCCTATGAGCACACTCCATCACAGCTTCTTGTCCTGTAGGCACAAGTGCAAAATTAAAACAGCAATTATTTAACTTTGCTGAGGGCCATCATAATGTTAATCATGATAGAATGCAGGCATAAGATTCTAAGGAAAAAAAAAAGTTTCATTCTTTGCAAGTTTGTCAGAAACACATTATTAGATGGACATTATAGGTGACATTGATACTCATTGCGGAAGACAAAACAAAAAATGATCTACAACAGCTAAGGATTTTAAATGATACACGAAAAAAGGCTCCAAGATAGAACTAAATGGATGATGAACAGGACCCTCTAAGAAAATGCTTTGACCAAATCAAGCTTTATTTTGAAAGTCAACCCAGGAGCTTAAAATGAATAGTCCCTATTAGTCCTTCCTTTTATCCTCCATGCGTGTTTTAGTTGAAACAGGGAGGTTGTAACCTATTTGTTTCTTGTAGTCTAGCTGCAGACTAATAATTAGGTTACAAAGAAAGAACGGCTGGTTCTCAATTTCTCATATACAGAAACTAATGTACATACAACTAATTTACCATTTTTATCCGTCAATATTCCAGATAAGACCAGCAGGAGACTGTACATGCTCTCCTTGTCCGAGATATCATTACTTAACTCAGACAGGCCATCTAGCATTACTGGAATCATCTGAAAAGGAGGAAAAAAAAATCATACACACACATGAACTATAATATTTAGAATACAATTAAAAATACTTGTTTGGGGTAGTATATAGGAATGGCATAAAATTAACCACAAGAAATCTTGGGATATTTCAACACTAACCTTGTTTGCGTCATTTAAGATAACACTTAGGGGAGTATCCGATATAATGTGTGCAAATGCCCGATGCAGCATTGATCTGAAATCATTTAGCATTGTAAGTAAGCCATTGCATGATGTAAATAGGCCTTTCAACCATGGATCAAAACCTGGCAATTAAATATTTCCTCATAAAGAAGTAAGTAAGATGATTGTGTTCAGTGCACATCACATGTAATCAATATTCCAGGTCAGTTAATTATCAGAAGGAATTTACATGAAATGACACTTCTCAATTCAGCTGCAATGATAATGAATTACTATCTTGCACATTGGTATAATGGTATATCAAGCAGCAGTACAATTGCATAACATGAAAAGGCGGGGAAATAGTAAAAGAATAGTCATACAATTATCACTAAAAACTAAAGCAACTAATGCTATGTTAAAAAGAATGAGTAATACACCTTGAGGATGATGACTTGGACTCCACAATCAAAGACTGCAGAATGGGCATCATCATTAAATAATAACGTTGCTTATAAAGTGGACGCATTGTTGCATGAAATTTTCGGTTCAAACAATCTTCAGAATCACCCACAAGAACTTGGAATGCATCTGCAGCACATTTTGCCACAGAAAGATGCACATTGTGCTCAGGATTGTCATATGAGGAATCCTGTTCTGGCAACAAAAAGCCTGTTTTCTCATCTGATGATAAGCACTCTAAAAAAATCATAGTTATCTCTTTAATTTTTTCGTGGCCCCGCATTAGAAAACCTTTTCCAATCCATGCTAGCCCAGTAATTGCATGGATTTGAAGCAATTTATTATTTACAACACCACGACAAATATTAGGAAACCCCATTTCACTTTCATTATTCATTCCACCATGTTTCCTTGAAAGACCATTATCATCGAAACTCCATGAACTCATGCTGAAAATTATATCCACTACTTCTTCCAGAGTACAGTTACTTGGTATCTCTGTTCCAGTGGATTTTACATCCAATTTGTTAATTATAGAACCCAATGCCTGAGCTGCTGCAACATTACCCTTGAGGAGCGCTGTCATGAACAGACATAATACCAGTCTCAAATTTGGAATGTGCACTTGCGGACGAACTGCTATAATCACTGATGCAAATAGTGAATGGATCAATACATCTCTACTGTAACAAGAGTTTCTTTCTTGAGTAAGTTTTAATCCTTTCAGTTGGACTGGAATGGTGGACATCGGCTCCTTTAATGGAAAAGATGTGCTTAGTGAAAGTACATTATAGGCCTTTTGGATTATTATGTTCTGGCTTTCCACTGAACAACTCCCAACAGCAAGCTTCATTGCCTTCATTGTTGCATCAAGAAGTCCCTGCAGAAAAAGACTATATTAGTACCACATAATCCTGAAGCCAGATGGGAACTATGACATAGAGACTTACATTTTCATGGACCTGAGCACTGAAAACCGAACAATTTTCAAGCGGGTTCCAAATATTTAGAGCAAACCGCAGTAAGACTTCCTCATAACCACCAGCTTCATCAATCCTGGAACCATTCCGACCATGGTACATCAAAGGAAAGATCATGTCAAATAACGAAACAATTAATATGTTAAAATGGCAACACCAGGAATACAAAAAGGAACAAACTACAATCTCCCTATTGCTGTGACAATTCCACAAGAAGCACTCATGAAAATCGTCTTTATTATATTAATTACACATTTTATCTATTAGCTTAACAATGTATTACAGTTTCTATAAATGACCCGAAAGGCACAGACAGGCGATCAGGAATGGCGCTGATGGCCAACACACCACAGAGTTCACATAGACACTGATGTCCAATTATAATTAGACCATAAACTACTTTACCTTGATACATAACACATACTGCAACAATGCAACAATCAAGCTTGCAATTTTTCAATCCATAACATCAGCTTTGTGTTCACCAAACATTTTCCAGGAAAAGAAAATAAAAAGGATAGCTATAATAGTGTCAACATTTGTGTGATGGTCGGAAGCATCTCTTCTTAACTCTTTACATCATTTTACCTTTCCATGTGTTAGACAAAAGACCGTACACAGAAAAGAAATTGATATCAATACTTGAATATCCTTGTTTTGTTGGAAAATTGATGAACATATATTGAAAAATTGGAAAATTAACAGGCATAAGCTGCACAAACTGATAATGTTGTTAAAACTTATGACATGAGGGAAAGACAATAGAAAAAGGTTGCAAAACCTTGGCAATAAGAATAGCCAATAAATTAAAAGAAGGAAAAATGACAGTCAGGGTAGGTTATATACCATGGAAGCACCTTATTTGAGTAGCATTCCAAAAGCTGAACTGCGACTTCGGCCGATTTAGGATTCCCATGGACCTAGGACATAAAATGTGAAGTTGAACTACTGTTAGATTAAAAGAGTTAATTTTAAGAATTAACTTTTGGATGGGAAAAAGCCCATGAAACATCCACAGCGCGGAATGGATAAACTACTACTCTGACATAGTTCAGCGAAACTGGTAACTAAACTTTAACACAAGACATGCAAATAAGAAAAGAATATTGTCAAGAGACAAATGCAACATCATAGGACATCACAAAGATACTGAACCAGCCTCTTGTTTCAGTGAGGGCATTTCATAACTGTTTTAAGTTATGGAATGGAAGATTAATTGGCTGTACTTACATAAACCTCTGACAAATTTGCACATATAGCTTCTTCTAAACCTTGAACGGTTTTTAGCATATAACTAGGTCCACTTGCACCTATGACAGAGACTGCTTCCAGTTTCAGAGGCAATGGCAAAGTAAAATCATGAAAAGATGCCGGCGAAACAATTTTTTCTATAACTATATCCATATAGCTCAGTGCCTTTTCAACATCATGACATCTATCAATGAAGGAACCAATATGCACCAATGCCTTTAGTGCCAGCTTCCATAATGAAGTCTTGTTGAATTCCGAAGTGATAATTGATGTAAATGTCAACAAAATATTCTCAAAAATGGATTTTGATATTATTAAAAAGCCTCCAGGAAATGTGCCCAGTACCAGCAGACCCTTCACTGTATATTTAATTCAGAAGCAAAAAAATAAATAACAATATCAATTACTTTATCAGAAGAACAAATTACAAAACAAATAGCCAAAGGGGAAAAAGACAGAAACACTGCCGGACAGCTCAATTGCCGAACATAACAAATTACAGTTCACATAACTCAAAATGTTACATTCTATAGACTTTTTTCCAGATAAAAAATTATAGCAAGATAGAAGAGTGTCGAGTTCAGTTAAATCACACAAAACCAGATTAAAGCAACTTCACCATGTCTGAATACACACAAAATCTAGTATTTTCAATGATGTGGCAAAAAGTATTCAATTATGGGTGAGTATATGCTGTTCATAGAAGGAGAATCAATATTTCCATCAATTTATCATCCAGGATTCAAATTTGAGTTCGTTTACACCAAAAGAAAAACAAGATTAGGAAAGACAATGTATGAACATCTTAAACATGCATATTCTACTCAACATGAACTCAAAACAACACTTGTACAATTCTAAAATAGTGTACAGCAGAACTAATAGATGTTATCAATCATGTACGACTAGGGTAAAAAAAAACTAGTTCAATCAAAATAACTTCTTTTCCTTCACGGATTATTTGAACACATGAATGCCAAACGTCTGAAAACAATTGCAGAAAAGCACACAATGGCATCAAATCACATGGCAAGGAACAGGATATTGAAACAAATAAATATTTAAATAAATATTACACAAATTTTTACATGTTTCTGACATGCAGTTGTGTGACTTGCGTCAACATTCACAAAACATATAACTAGGATTCTCCCGAGTCATCACTAAGCAGGTTTGTTGATATATAATGAGATAATGCTGATCAAGCAATATTGATGATGATGAAAGAAAAAAAGATATTTACTGTATCTACAAGCAGAACTATTCACCTCCAAAATATATATCTGCACCATAAGTACTGTCATCTGTAGTTGTTGCCAAGGTTGAAATGAAGGCCTTGGTTAATGAAGCAGAAAAGTTCTTAAGCAATAAGGAGCATGTCTCATGTGCTGGAGCAGACTCTGATAAGAATTCTTCAGAGCCTGCTACCTGATCTCGACATGCTGCAAGAAGTTCAATGCTAAGAAAAAGAGCACCATGATTAAGCCTATCAGTGAATACATGATTGTCATCTGGAAGCTGAGTCTGAGATGGGTTTCCAACAGAAAGCTCCAAAGTGTCCATCAAGCGGGGAAAGAAGCTTTCAAGAATTTTATTGCATGAGGCAGTGGAAGACTTGGCAGAAACAGAAAGGATAAGACCAACAGCATGCAGCTTCAGCTTACTTTGCAAGGGGATGTTTTTGTAATTCTTATAATTAGTCATGGTGTTGAATATCAAGTTTATGTCTTCATCATCAATAATCCTACTTAAAAGTAAACCATCATTTTGCTTCAAAACTGTTTCCAAAAGAGTTAGTGCTTCTGATAAAAATCCACTCTCCTGAAAACCAAGACCATCTAGCGAGTCTGGAGCTAAAGACAAGCTCGGCTCATGTGAAGTATATATTGCATCTTTTATTGCAGACCAAATTGCTTCAGAATGTTTTGCCATTCGGTCCACTCCATACTTCAAAGTGCAATGGCTAAGGTACTTCAAAGACTCAACCTGAGAACATATAAAATTAGCACTCAGATTCATTATCCGAAAGACATTCCTACATCACAGAAGCAAATATGATGCAATATGATTAATCACGAGTAGAGCTATATTAAATTAACATTAACACTGACCTTGGCTGAAGGCAGAGAAGAAGAAAGTTTCTCAAGAAGCAACTGGATGGCAGAGGGCTCAAATAGAGGAGTGGAAGAAAATGCCAACTGCAACAAGGAGAGAGAAATCAGAAGATTCCAAATCAGGCATTGTGCAGCCGCAAGGTCACATATACAACATGAATTATGGTATTTCATGTAAAAATAAACATCACTGAAAATCCTCATGACACTTTCTTTAAATATCTCAAGTCATATAAATGATTTTGGGGTAGATTCCTTAACCAGATTCCAATCATTCTAAAAGAAATTAAGACTTGTACATATGTAACAGTCTATGCCTTGATTTGCAAGATCTGCCATCATTTGTTTTTGGATAGGAAACGGAATAAAATTTATTTCATAAAGAGCATATAAATATCTGCATATGATTTGATCAATTTTTTATCATTACTTGATTTTAAGTGGCAAACCAATTTTTTTCTACTACCTTCACTATATCTCACTACATTTTCTATTCTATCATGTATCTTCTTGTTGAGAAATAGACTGCCTAATACAAGGCCAAGTGCACAGTGGATATTGTTAGGATCAAACTTTCCCACAGCGTCAGATTAAAAAAGTACAAAATAAGTAACATAATAGACACCGATATTTTAACGTGGAAACCCTCAAATGTAGGGGGAGAAAACCACAGGACAAACTCCGAGGAAACTTCCACTATGTAAAATAATGGGATACACGAGTCTCTCAAGTTTGACAAGAAACTTGAGGCATTACAATCTTTTGGTGAAAAATTACGGTGGGTAATTTTCCCAAGAACACTCACTCTTTTCTCAAGAGAGGATTTCTCACAAATTTGTTTCTCTCAACTCACTTGCTTCACACTCGTTGCTAGTGTTGGTGTGATTTCCTTCAAGCCAAGCACCTCAATTTATAGTGCAAGGATTGGCTGAATTTCTTCATAGCATAGGCTTTTCTTTTCCAAAACATAAACACATTTTGGTAGTTCCTCTGAGATAGTTGAGGAGCCCACATGGAGACAAGATTCACAAAGTCAAGAGACATGATAAATGAATCATGCAATATCTTTGACATTGTGAATATTGTGATTGACATGGTATGTTGTCACTCTGCAACTTGTATGGTGCATTAAATGCACATGAAGAAATTCAGCCAATACTTGCACTATAAATTGAGGTGCTTGGCTTGAAGGAAATCACACCAACATTAGCAACGAGTGTGAAGCAAGTGAGTTGAGAGAAACACATTTGTGAGAAATCCTCTCTTGAGAAAAGAGTGAGTGTTCTTGAGAAAATTATCCACTGTAATTTTTCACCAAAAGATTGTAATACCTCAAGTTTCTTGTCTTCTTTCTATAGATTAAACCAGCAAGTATTGACAAATAATTCACATTTTTACATCACTATGACAATTTATAATTTTAAAATCAAGAAAATTTTATGATATTTTTCTAATTAACTTGCTAATCCATTCCTAAATTGTTTAAAATATGTTCGAACCACTCATCTGTGTTTCACCATGGTCTCATTTCATTATTTTTTATCATTTGATATTCTAATTTAAAAAAAAAATAAATAAATAAAGGAAAAACCGTTTTAAATACCCCCCCAAAAAAATCATATAAATATGTTGGCAGCTAACTTATGAATGTGTAGGAACAAGCAAATCAAGATAAACCTTATCCTTAACAAATACTAAGTTCTGTACACCATTCACTTCAAATTGTTCCAAAAATATCATAGTATTACAGGCTTCGCAAAAGTTGGTCATAAGATATAAAAAAGTTTACCATAAGGCCATGCAAACCATTGCAAACTTCCAAATGGAAGATAGCTTTGTCATGAATAATTATCTTATCATACAGTAAACTAAACTGCGATGTAACTTCTCTATAAGCCTAGCTTAGAGGACTAGCAAAACTTGGAATATTTTTTTCTCTTGGTCTTTTATCTAACCGGATGCCAAGGGCTCTCCAAGCATACAGCTAATCACTAGGCATGTGTACTCCCCATCTCAAACATACACACTGTCCAACACCGGGAAAATCCCTAATGTAGTTCCAAGTTGTTGGCAGTATGACCTAGACCAAATAATACATCATGAGGTTCCTACTTCTTCAGGATGTCCTTAGGATTGACTTTCTGGACCAAAGCGTTTGACCTAATCAAGCAGAGCCCCATTCACATTATTCCTCAAAAAGTAAGCATGAAAGCCTGCACCATATGTTAAAGTCAACTATCAATCAATGAGATTATTTTCAATTATGATTGTATAGTGGAG
This sequence comes from Dipteronia sinensis, assembly GCA_033220585.1. Lineage (NCBI taxonomy): Eukaryota > Viridiplantae > Streptophyta > Magnoliopsida > Sapindales > Sapindaceae > Dipteronia > Dipteronia sinensis. Next base: position 61,639,841 of record CM065639.1, read on the forward strand.
TAATAGGTTAATTAGCTTAATTAGTGTGGTTAATTATAGCTTGATTGTATAGTTGACATTTGACTGATTTGATTAAGATTTGATTAGCTTAATTATAGCTTAGTGATTAAATAGCCTGATTGTAGGATGATTTATTTCCTTTTGTATTTCCTTTCTTGATTCTTTACATATTGTAAATTCACTATAAATATCCTCATACGGAGAAGAAAAAAATATCAAAGATTTTTTCTTTGTTCAAACTATCAAAGAGTTTCTTTTCTTTGTTCATTACTTTCTAACATGGTATCAGAGCCTAAATCGATTTTTTAGGTCTCTTCTATCCCATTTTTCTTCCTTTTCTACTTCTATAAGTTGCTAAGTTTTCAACTTTTCTACTATTAAACAGGACTGCTGCCTGTTTTCTACTACTACTATAAGTTGCTAACAGGACAATTGCATGTTTTCAACTTTTCTACCGCTAAACAAGACAGCTGCCTATTTTTCTACTACTACTATAAGTTGCTAACAGGACTATTGCTTCTTTTTCAACTTTTCTACTACTATACAGGATTATTGCATGTTTTCCGGTAAGCCTCACAGCCGGCCCCTTCTATCACCGACCACAGGCATCACCTCCTCTCCAACCGCCGACTAGTCTACCAGGGTTGTACTACTATACAGGACTATTGCCTGTTTTCCTGTAAGCCTCACAGACGGCCCTTCTACACCAACACTCGGCCTCTCTCAATCTACCAACTGTTCTATATCTCCCCATCTTGAGCTTAAGGGGGAGAGTTAAGAATCTCGGAAATATCGTTTGTATGTTTAAGTTTTCTTTTCCTATATCTTTGTTCCACGCTGGAGCATAAGTTGAGCATTGAAATCTATGCTCCAGCAGCATAAGCTGGGCATTGTTAAAGTCGACTACATGGTTCAAAAAAACATATGGCCTCGATGGCGAATTGAAAAAAAACGTTATGAGGCTTAAGCCTCAATACTGGTCAATGAGGCTTCCGCCTCATTTCACACCTCAATACGCCTTATGACCACGCCTCAAAGGCGTATGAGGCTTACGCCTCAATTGTGAACAGTTTCTATTGGGTTGTGATGGTTTTTGAAGCCCATTTGATCCGTTTAAATCCAGCCCATCTAAAATTATAAACTTATGGGTTAAATTATTTTAAAGGTGCGGTTATTCTCAATTATGATTGTATAGTTGACTAATAGGTTAATTAGCTTAATTATTGTGGTTAATTATAGCTTGATTGTATAGTTGACATTTGACTGATTTGATTAAGATTTGATTAGCTTAATTATAGCTCAGTGATTAAATAGCCTGATTACACTGCAAGTCTAGACAAAAATCTCATGTTCAAGGCAACAGTTGCACTGATTAGCAATTTTGAAATAAAATTCTTTTGCATAACACTCACCAAAGAATTTCCACTTTCTAGTAAAAATATATAGCAATGTTGAAACACCAGAGCATTATACCACGAATAAGTTCAAGCAAAAGACTAGCTACAAGATATCTGAAAATGGAAGTATTACATACCATTAATGCCCTTGAGAGATCATCCCTTTTCACATCTAAATCCTCATTTTTAGGCTGTAAAAGGTAAACAAAAATGAAAAGAACACAGGCAGATATCAGTAAAATGGAAGATGTGGAACTTAAAAATCCAGGCAAACAAAGAAAATCGTCTAGATCCCAATTCAATAAATTAAAAGCAACCAAAAGAGGGATTGGATAATTATCGTGTTTACAACCGGGTTAATAATCAGGAAAGTAGAGCGCAAAAAGTTCAAACATTTTTTTTAAACAGAACTAAAAATAAGAGTCATTCAACCAAAAATTAAACATTCAAATCTAAGTTCATATACTAAAGATGGTTCTAATAATAAAAAATCATCCAGCACACTTCTACGTCACTAATTTGTTTATTTGCTGCTGGTACATGAAAGAGACAGGCCATGTGGTTTCATTTTTGACAAGTAAAATAGCAAAGTTGAAAGGAAATCCTGCAGAGACATCCCACTCAAATAATTTATCCCTTAATTTCCATGCCTGGTTTTAGAGTCTTCATATCCCCATGAACTGTAACTCTAGTAACAAAGGCTCTTAAAATCCAAACGCCTATTTAAGATAAAACATTGCTACACTGACATTTCTAAGAGATTCTAAGATCTTCCATCAGCTCACAAACCCATGGGCATTCCCATAGACACACTGCTAGATACAACTATCTTGAATTCTTGATTGAGTTTTCTTATTTAATTTCCTGTTTGTCTATTTCAATACATATCGTACATGTCGGTTTCAGAATAACACACTAGCCATAAACCTTCATAAACTAGCCTCATTTTTAAGAGTATCTCAAATTCAATGAAAACAAACCCTAGCATAATTGTATGACTCAAAAGATGTATTGTTTTCAAACTTCAGCTAACTTCCAAAATAACTGTAATCCAATCACAACTGAAGTAAAAAACCGAGCAATCAACTTTGAAGCGTTACCACGGTTTTGAACTTCCAAGTTTTCACCACTCGCTTTCATTCCCGTTCTGAAGTTAAAGTTGAACGTGAAGTTTGCAATTTAGATCTAGTCTCATTATTCCACAGAAACTAACTGACAACAAATTGGTTATAGTTTAAACAGAAATCTAAATCCAAAAGGTAAGGCAATAAAGTTCACTGTGGCGTATTCATAATGAATCGGGTATTGTAACTAAAGTCAAAAGATGTGTTCACATCGTGGAGTGAGATTCAGAAGCAAAAGCAACTGAGCTTCACACTTAGATGAATATCTCTTTCAATCTTCACATCTGAATTCTGAACTCTAATTGTTGTGAACGGATGATGGCATATGCAATTTATTATAAAGGAAAAAAGGAAACAGAGTGCCAAAATGCCATCTTTTTTATTTTTTTTGGATAACCCCCGCTTACCCAAGTTTGAAACTAGAGCCCCATGAAACTATGGTCTTTGGTCATCTAGTTCCCCATGAAGGGATTAGAACCACAGACCTTGTGAGAGCATACCAAACCCCTCCCAGCTTAACCAAGATGCCATCTTGATTTAATACATACAAGTTATTACTGCCAGTTTAATGGTCACATTGGATGCTTGTTGAATGTTTTTATCATATAAATAACAATTAAGTCACATATGTAAATATTTCATCCAACTTTAAAAAAAAAATGATAAATAGATAGAGACATATATGGCTGACTCTGTTTCTTCATATTATCATGCTCAACTAGGTATCAAGCACACAACTAAAAAAAGTAACAAATGCATCAAAGCAGGATTTTGAAAACAAAGTGAGACCCTAATACTGTAAAGGGTCAGTTAAAATAGTAAATGAAACTAAAAAAATCCAGACAATAACACAAATAAGGTTCAAAAACTATGTGAGCAAGGGAAGGCTTGAAGGAAAAAGCATATGAAAGAAGTTCTATAACATAAATACTAAATGTGGTTGAACAGAGTACATTTCTTCCTGCGATATTTCAAATGTTAAGAATAGCCTACGCAAATTCAAAATGAAAGACAAAAGAAATATCAAAAGAATAAAATAGAAAATGGCCAGTATAAATTAAACTTACATGTGTAAAATGAATAGGGAAGTAACACCCTAAAATTTCAAAAAGTTCCCCAGCATAATTTGAGAGTAGATCATCAGGAAATAATCGTGCCACAACCTCAACTATGTGAAATGTTAACATTAAGCAATGAGGATCCTTCTCCCCATCAATACCTTCGCAGACTGCATAAAGTAGACCCTCGCCCTAGACCACGATAAGCATTAAGATTATTACCAAAACAGTCAAAACACGTTTAGAAAATCAACTGGAACAAAACAAACAGAAATTTACTGCAGATCTTTATTGAGTACATTTATGGGTATAAGTACACATTGGGCTGGTGTCTGCAAGCCCACACATGAGCATTTATTTATGTGTATGTGCATGTGTTTGCCTATGCAGGCATGTCCACACATACACACAGAGAATAGAATAAGACACAAGTCTCCTTTGCTGATCATTAAGGAAAGATGCACTGAAGTAATACAGGCGACAAAGTTGATGCCAGCAATTATCTCATTTTTGAAAATGTACGTAAACCCACCTAACAAGACTGAAATTAGCTGACATGAAACAAATTCTAGTTCAAAATTAAGAGCATTCAGCTCTAGAATTTGGACACAAATCAAAACTAGCAGAATACATGCATAATGTAGTGATGTAGTTCCTAATTATATTGATACTAATTTTGATATTTTCGCAATTAATACACGTACCTTTGTTTCTTATCCCCCTTTTTTTTTTTAAAGTATCAATTAGCATAGCAAATGTTTGACTTCCATTATTTTAATGCAGTATTAAACAAATTAATTCATACAAACTTTTTTCGGCAAGATGATCATCTCAAACTAAAGCACGTATCCAATCTTAAAGTTGAAATTTTTACCATATTGCTCAGACCTTAAATAATAGCAATAAAGTAGCAAAATGCCAGTACTCAGATTTCAGGAGACAGACATCTTTGAAAAATTTTCATGATAATTATCGTATGTGAAATAGATGAGATAAATTCTCATTTTAAAGCATAAGTTGAAAGAAAGCAAGATCATGAACAATACCAGTGAAGCAACAGCATTGGGGTAGCGTTGTAATAAGCATTCCAACAGCTCAAAGCAAAGCTGCAAGACCATTCATTTAACAGGTAAAGCCAAAGAGCTGAAACGTCAAAGAGAACCATGGGTGGTTGATCACCTTGGTAACATTTAATGTGCATCGGCATGGGTGAATCAATCATTTTACCTTCCTGTCATGCTGCGCTAGTAACTGCACCTGTAGATTTTGTATATAAGACTGGGCAACAGCTTTTGCATCATTTGCAGTGACCACACCACCACTACTTTTCCTCCTCACTAGTGCCAAACAACCAACAAGTGCACCACGTAAAGCTTTCCAGTCTACCTGATGCAAGTATAATATCATTTATCTAGTTTTGAAATTATAATGCAGTAACAGATGAAGGAAAATCATATAAAACAAAAACATACGAAAGGATTCATGTTGTTAAAATGACCACATATTGCCCTAAACTAATTAATAAGTCAGTATTATTTGCAAAGTATAGTAATAGAAATTATAATATTAAGCGATAATTTCTAGTTTCCTTTAATACAATTTTCTTTGGAGGAAAAAATAAGAGATAAAAAAAAATCTTCAGAGATAATGTTGCTGAAGAAAATTGCAAACTCACCAGTCTATCTGTGAAGAATACTATCAGGCTATGTACGGTAGCATCATCCAATGGCTTTGATGCAAGATGTGCAAGCACTTCTCCAAGAAGAAGGATACCTGCAAAAGATTTACGTGATCCATTATTCAGGCCACATTTTCATATTCCTTCAAAGAAAAATAGAGAACGAAATACAAAAACAATAGCAACCAAACTCTTAGAAGTTTGCAGTGCTGATTGATCATTGAAAATAACTCGCGCAAAGATTTTTCAGGTACCTTCTTTGTCTTTATCTTTCCACAAAATCATCAAAATAAATGCAATAGTGCACTGTAATTATCCGATTAAACGCCATTCGGTTCAATAAAAACATGAAAAAAAAATTTTTACCTCTTGCACGAATAACATCATCTGTAGTAGTCAAATACATGTCCATCTCTCTGACCTACAAACAAATTACAAAACAACTAAGACAAAGACAAAGAAGATATTGAAGGCATATAAATAGAAATGATTATATGTTAATCAGACCAGTTTTTCTATAGTTAACACATTATTCTTCAACAACGAGGCAATCGCGTCCAAACTTGCAGCCTGTAAATTCACACATGTAACAAGTGATTCAATAACCATATTCAACAGAATTAAATCTGCACCCAATAAACAATGCGAAAACACATTAACTAACAAATGATTACATGCTTTAGCTTCAAATACTTTCTTCAACACAATAGTATTTATAATTTTGTTTATGAACACAATTAAGTAGATCTCCAATAAGTAACTGTTTACAGACAACTAATAAATTTAAATTAGCAGGATTTTTGCTAGAAAATTTCAAATTTTATGCTCAAACCATGTTCTTTGATGTACTTTTGATTATCCTGAACACAAAAACAGGAATTCAACAAACAAAAAAAATGTTTTTTTTCGAATCAATTAACAAATAATTACATAACTTAAGTTAAATTCTACTCTTTTACACAATTAAATGATTCTCTCTCTCTATAAACATACTTTTCTATAAAATAAACACAGATTTAAGTAGTTTTTTTACAACAAAAAAAAAAGAGAAGAAGAAGCAGAACTATTGGGGAAGAAGAATGAGGTAGAACCTGTTGATTCGGAGAGCGATAGGAGTCGACGAACGACTCAATGTGCTGAGTCAGCTGACTCGGCTCTGCCATTTGTTTTGTTGACTGGGATCTGTCAGGGTTTTACGAGAGAGAGAGAAAGAGAGAGGAGGGTTTTTGTGAGTTTTAAGAGAACCAGTTAGAGACAAAGACACAGTGACCGAGTTAAGAAGAAGAAAAGAAAGTTGTGATTTGTGAATTGTCCCCAAACATTTAGTTTATTTGTTATATAGTACTTAGTTCATTTGTGTTCTTCTTTTTTGTCCTTTGATTTTCCATTTTCGTTTAGGTTAAGTACAATAACTTCCCCCTCACCTTCCAAAAAATATTGGATAGATAGCCATTTTTCGGTATATTAACAAAAGCTCCTTTAAATGTTAGGGTAAGCATAAAACCAATAAACTAAATCAAACCGACGAACCAAACCAAATGGTTCGGTTTTGTGTGATGTTTTTGGATCAGTTCTGTTTAATTTTTTTTTGAAAACATACATTTTTTGTTTGATGATAGAACCAAACCAAAAGTCCCTTATATTATTATTATTATTATATAACACTTTTCTTATTAAAAAAAATAGTGTTATGTTTCATTAATCTTAAAGATTTTTGATTATTGACACCCAAATATGCTCTAGTGTTTAACCACATAAACAATTTGGTTCAAACACATAATTCGGTCCAAAGAGAGTTAAAACGTGTAAAATTATGGTTTAAAATGTAGTCTAATAGTTCAAACCCATTAATTCAACCCAATAGACCCAAATCAAATGGACCGAATTAAACCAATCCAAATCAATCCATTTCGGTTCCTATCAAACATTTTTATTGAATCGGTTAAATATTTCAAAAACCGATCAATTGTTTGTTTTGTTTAGTAGGAATAAAAATCAAACCGAACCACACCTCTGTTGACTAAGGATGACCATGAAAGGCTATAATGCCCTTTAAAACACTCAAGACTATTATGCACATTTTATTGGCAATATGCCAATATCACCTTTTCTCCATTAAAGCTACCTTTCTTTTTCTCAACCAAGCAAAACACCATTTTCTCTCTCACACAACCAAACAAATCCAAGACTTAATCTTGGATCTACTAACAAGATGATGGTTAAGATAATTAAAAAAAAATTAAAAATGAAATAAAAAAGATTACACATTTTTATCATACATGGATGTATAAAATATAAACGTTGTGATTTGCTCATCCATTAGAAACTTTGGCTTGTCGAGGCAGAGATAGGAGTATGAGCAGTAGCAATATGAACCTGTAAATCTAAAAGTGGCACACAACCATCAAAGCTCAAGAAAGATAGATTTTACAAGCAAAAAATACCACAAAAAGGACATTTCTTTTACGGTATTTTAGGTGGTGCTATGGCAATGGAAGATAAAAGTTACATTTGCAGAGCATGGAGGCAAAGTATTTGTTATCTCAAACCATCAAGCACTGAATCTTCCTCGTCGAAAGAAGCCTCTTCTAGCATGTCCAGAAATCCTTTCTTAACAGCAGTCTTCTGGTATGCAGAAGCATCATAACGAATCCCATAAGTAGATGCTGCATCAAACCTTGTCCACAATTCCTTCTTCAGAGTATTCTCGCCAGGGCGTTGGCCCTTCTTAAATGTGCTCTCAGATTCCTTACACAGGGGAGTGCTTTCTATGAATGCTAAGTTGGTTCTAACAGGTTCTGTGAAGAAAAAGAAAAAACAATTGAATCATATGTTTAAGACCACTCTTCATGCATAAAAAATCAAAGCAAGTTTTTGACGAATTTAAAAAATGTTTTTCTTACAAACTTCAAATTCACCTAGATCCGAATGTCAAAGGTTGTGAGTGAGATCCTTGAGATTTATCATCTTCAATATGCTAAATGTGTAAACCAATAACATAATCAAAGATTAAAACATCAATAATACCTGGATGGCAAGATGTATAGATCTGATGGCAGCCAGTTTGAACAATATTTTCCTTTTCGTTTAATGGAGATGGGTTCGTTTGCATATTTAGAACACTATAAGTGATTGGCAAGTTGCGATCAACTGCAGCATTTTCCGATGATTCCTCATCAAGCGGTTCCAACAAGACACAACTTTTAGGAGGAGAGAACAACCAATCTGGTGACGCATCTAGTTCCTTTTTTACAATTCCTGATTTACAAGCCTGTCTTATCCCTAAGAGCTCTGGATACTTAAAAGCCAGATCCTCTCATCCTCAGAACCTTCACTACCGGAGGATTCAGAAAACTGTGAACCTCTGCAATTCTGGATTCCAACAGGATATGGGGTGGATTTATGGACTTTGTCATTGAAGCGATGAGAGGACTCAGAAATAGGCTCAAGCAATACACAAGATTTAGGAGGGGACATTTTAAGTGCAGATTTGTCTCTTTTGATAACAATGGTGAAGTAACAACACCAGACTCTAGTTTGTTTTTTGTTCCAACTGCTATAGAATCAGAAGGCTTACTTGGAGTTGGCTGTATAGCTACACCTTCAAGCAAATCATCGTTGCATCTCCAGGAATGGTTAAAAGGGGTGGGAGCTCGACAGTTTGATTGCAATTAACCCTTTCAAATACCGATTTAGAAGCACCTTGGTGTCTGGATGAGAATGCTTTTGACATAGGAAGAGGTGTCAGCAGAAACAGTTGTCTACCTCTCTCAATAACGCCAGGACACCAGAGGCGAAGGAGAGACTAATGTGTCCTCCTTGAGATCTTCTGGACTCCCAAATTCAGATTTTTCTTCTTCATTAGAAGCAGCTTTACTTGGCAAGAACTGTCCCAACTGATTCTCAGACTCGACAGGACTGGAGAGAATGTTTTGAAATCTGGGGACCCATGGCTACAACCATGACATCCCAAATAAGTTTGTCAACACAATCTATGGAACCCATTGATCCAGCTGCATCCAGATGCATGATAAAAAGGGAAAGGAAAAAGAAGTAGGAAGTTAACCTTCAAAGTAGAAAGCATGTCAGACAAGACACGAGTAAAAGATTCAAATTCCTTGCTCCCTTGTCTAGTTGTTGCCTTCACTTTAAATGCTTGAACAACAAGTTCATCAATCTGCAAATAAATACATCAAATACTGCATGATTAGCTTAGCTATAGCCTATGCAAAATAATAACTATAAACCATAAATATTTTAGGACAAACAAGAAAAAACTAAAAATGGTATATATATTCCATTGGATGGGTATATATATATATATATATATATAAAGGAAGGTATTTACAAACCCCGACCTTTCTGTACTGCCAAGTTATAAACTAGGGACTAGGATCTTTATTTAAAGCACCAATCGATGTCAGTACAAGTAACAAAAGTTTATCGTCTAGTACAGGTACAAAAAGATTAAACTCAAATGTGTAACACAAAGGTGATCCTTTTTAGACAACTCTTTGTTAAAAAAATAAAATAAAATAATAGTAAAGTCTTTAGTCGTAAATCAATACCACAAATTTAGATAATCGGTAAGAAATTGCAATTATGTTTGAGTTATTGTTACAAAATCTCTAGCAATTTTGAACTGAGAACTTAAATTTTTGGGATAAGAATGCATAAGCTGCACATCAATTCCCAAAATGTGTCCATACCATTAATGTACAAATGTTGCTGCCTAGCAAGATGAAGTTCCGTTATAAAAAGCAAAGAACTTGAAGGGCTAACTAAAGCAACCCAAGTTGTATTATGTTGCCAGACCCATGGGCCATGGCTTTCTCCATTTTCTCTATTATCCATCTACCCTTTAAGCATAAAACTAGAATTATCACAATTTATTCACAAATAGCTCAATCCACATGCGCGCGCACACAAAACACTTATACATAAACGCGGGATAGATATAAAAATTATTTTTTCATGACATTTTGTGTTACGTTTTCTCCTCCATTCCAAAAATCAAATGCTTTTCTCAATTTCTACAATTCCTCATACATGTAAGTTGTAACACAACAATAAGTTTTAGAGTTACCACTCAATAATATCCAAGTAGACACACCACTAAGGCCGCGTTTTGCCATAGAATTGGTCTCTCGTTTTATCAAAAATTAGAAACAAAAACCGATATCTCCAAATTCCATCCAATTCCAATTCCCAATATCGAAACATAATCTCATTCCACCAAATACAGCCAATAGGAATCTCTAAAATCTACATGGGCGTGTTTGGCAAGCTGTGTACTGGATGATTAGATAGTACTGAACTAAATTTAGTAGTATACTATGTTTGGTATTGGATCGTATAAAGACTCAGGATTGTAATTAAATATCATAATTAGTATAGTACGGTCCATTAATCCAGTCTTATATGGCGTAACAAACATCAAACTTTTCTAAAAATGAAAACCCCTGACAATCAAACACGACCTAATCGGAAATGCTATCAACATTACACATCCGTAATTCATAATTCAAATCAAAAGCGAGAAAACAAGAGTTCAAAAAAGAGAAAATCACAAAAACAACAATTTTTAAGGCTCTCTCGAGGCACGAAACCTCGAAACACAGAGTTATACCTGTTGAAGGAGAGCCGAGAGATCGGACTGAACAAGAAGGAGACGGTCGAGTGCACAGTCGTCGTTTGACGCTTCCTCGCTGCATTTCTTCTTCGCGTTCACGGATTTCGACAACTTTCCGGCTCCATTGTTGTTGTTATTGTTGTTCGATAATTCTCTCAACGGCTTCCTGACTGATTTCGGTTTCGTTTCTTTTCTCGGCATCTCTCTCTCGCTCTGTGAATCGAAATCTGCGTGTGTACAATGTACTGTATGTGCGATTCGATTTGAATTTTTTTCAACTGGGTTTTCGAGGCGGGACTTTTTATTTAAAAAAAAAAACTTTTATTATTGAACGATTTATTTGGGTTTTCTAGAAGGATTGGTGGGTCAAATTTTGGATCCGCTCCAAGTTCTGACCCAGCTTAGCTTTTTGGGTTTGTTTTGGGTCTAACAAGACAAGTACTAAACTCGCCCCACATATTTCTTTAACCCCCATTTTTAATATACATATATAATAATTATCAGACGTGGGATTATAATATTGAAACGTTACGGAATGACTTTGTAACTAGGGATGGCAACGGGTCGGGTTCAGGACAGGTTTTGTAAAATCCAAATCCGCACCCGTGAAAATTTCTATCACCCACACCCGCGTACGAACCCGTTTATTTTTGTGGGTTCACGGGCGGGTTTCACCCGCGGGTTTTGAGGTCACCCACACCCTCACCCACAAACCCGCAAAAAAAAAATTAATAATATTTTTATATTATTTAAATATATGAAATATTATGATTTTAAAAATTAAAAACACTTGATAAGGTAAAAATTTCAACTCATTTCATAAGTGTTTCTTAGTTGAGAGAAGATGCAAGTCACATTTTATATATATATATATATAGCTAATGGTAGAAACTTGCACTCTTGTTTTGTCAATGTGAGACTTTCAAAAGTCACACATTGAAAAAACAAGAGTGCAAGGTTCTACCATTAGTTATATATAAATGAAAGTTGAGAATTGTAATTCTTAAATTTAGAATGAGTAAAATTCTTATATTTTACTCTTTATATAGTTAAAATGTTTCCATTGGAGTTTAAATTTATAATATTTTAAATAATAAATATTAAATCAATTTTATTTATACTGGTTCGCGGGTTCACCCGCGGGTTCATTTTTCCAACCCACACCCGTACCAGAACCCGCTGGGTTTTTCTTTAAACGGGCTCGTGGGCTTATGGGTCGTAAATTCACCAACCAAACCCAACCCTACAGGGTCGGGTTCGGGCTGGTGCCCGCCGGTGCGGGTCAAATTGCCATCCCTATTTGTAACATTTCAAAGTTGAATCCCGCACCAAATCCATCATAAAGGATCCCTTCATTTAATTTTCGTTGGGACCTTGATGAAATCTCTTTAATTTAGCGAATCTTGATGTGATTTTTTTTATGAGTTCAATGAAATCTACTTCTATATAAATTTTGAAAGTTTTCTAAAGTTTAATACATGTGTTTTTCGTACGAGATTCAATTTCGGGATTCAATTTCACAACGGTGTGTTGTGAAAATTAATAGCACTATTCAAGACATTTTTCGTGGGTTTGTCACCATTTTGTTTAGTAGGGTTTATAGTGAGAAAAAAAATATCCCTCAGTCACAAAACGAGTGATTTTTTTTTTTGTAGAGATGGAAATAACCGTAGAGATATAAAATAAAAAACACAACAAATAATTAGAAGAGAGATAAAGTAAAATATTAAAACTAGAACAAAAACAGAGAGATAAATTATATCTTCTAACTAAAAGAAGAAGATGAGAGATTTCTTATTGTTCGTGGCCAGGGCCTGGGGCGAAAATTTTAGAAATGGAAAAATGGGCCCATGACACGTCAAATGAGGAAAAATCTAAATTGAAAATAAAAATCCAAAACACAAAATACAAAATCAACTGTTTATCTTCGCCCAATTTATTATTATTTCTGTTTAACTTTTAAGTTTTTTATAGGCCTCTTTGATAAATTGCTAAAAATAGGCCTCTTTGATAAATTGCTAAAAAGATTTCTAGGCTTTGATACCAAAACGTAAAACTAACAAATATAAAAGTACCCACAAGATAATATGCAGTAAATACAGAAACATAAATGAAAAGATAGATCAGAAAATCTTACGGCAATTTAAATATTCTGACAGCACAGATGTGTACAGGAATGGTCACAAACTTTATTGATCACTCTGAAATTATTTTACAGTGAGAGAGGGATGTGTACAAGTAGAGAGGAAAGATTCCAGAAGGATAGTCTTAAAACTCTCTGAAGTAAACTTAAACATAAAACCAACTCTGCCTCTTCAAGAAGACGTAGCTTCTTTATATAGACAAGAAGAGGTAAGTTAACATTACCATAGTAAAACCAAACTATAGTAGAAAACTAACTATAGTTATAAAACAATAATTACATTGTAATAATGATAGTGAAAAAGTAGATTCTTTGGGGCGGCTGGTCGGTTTGTCTTCTTCTACCGACAGTCCAGGTGTCAAGCAGGCTGTCACGGGTTGTCAAAACACTGTAGATATTTCTGTCAATTTTTGCCGACAAATGGAAAGTAAAGTGATAAGTCTGATGTGGAGATAAGATAAGATCAATCTTCATCATGACCAAAGAATCTGGTCGGATCTTCATCATCACTGTCTTTGTCGTGGTGACTACTGGACCCAGTGTCCATTTGGGAAGATATAGAGTTCATGGCTTTCTCCATGTCTTTAGCAATATTCCTAAGTTCTTCAGGTGTACTGGCAGTAGCTAATCGAGAGCTAACAGCAGCAAGATGTGCTTGAGATTGAGATTTGGCCATAAGAAAAGGGGATTGGTCAATGATGGTCTTGCAAAAAGTAGGATTCTCATTGAACCAGGCTGCAACACGTTGGACGCCAAGGTCTGCTATGTTCATGCCACTCTACCATTTAATTTTTGTTTGTCTCCCAAAATAGGGAATATTGATATTGCCAACCAGTTTGTCCGAAATAGCATATTCTAACATGAGGATCCATGTTAGACTGAAATGTTTAAAGAATAATAATAAGTCAAGGATAAAATCCCAGTTGATAGGTCTGTCAAAATGATCAAGCCAATATTTAAAACCTTCAAGAACAGGAGAAGGAAGGATGTCAGTAGTAGGACCATATTTATCCCACCATTCAAGGAACCAAAATGGAATATCAAGTTGGAAATTTTTGTCAAAATATATAAACCAGGAAAGGGAATTGCCAGGATTTTGTCCATACAGAAAATAAGTCCATGCCTTAATATAATCCCAATAATTAAATTCGGGAACAATAAACTGTCGGGAGAAAGGTTTATAAGTATTAGGGTTTCCCCAAAGGTCCAAAGAAATAATCTTACATAGTTTAATTTTCCTAAAAAGAAGTTTTTCTTTGTCAATTTTATCAAAAACATCGGAAAGAACAATAGAGTCAGTGTCAACTAGTATAAATTCATAGAAGATATGTCTTTTGGAATGATCTTCAGGAAAACGAAAGAAAAGAGGATTAATGAAAGCATCAGCCATCCTTTTTGGTTCATCTAAATATTGGTCAGATAAAATTGGCAACTCCATGGTACAAAATCGGTCGAAGAAAGGTTTACGAATATAGGGATAATATTGGTATCAGAGCCTTGACACTTGTTGAGGGGGAATATTGATTGTATTATTAAGGTGCAAGAGTCAGTAGTCTTACAGGGTTGTTTGCCGTTAGTCTTGGAGACGTTAGGCTGTTTACCCACCTAGACAGACTGTGAGTTTAAACCTTAATTTACTGTTTATCTTCCTCTTTACCATGTCTTCTAGCTCTCGTCCCGGGATAGAACCTGACGACGATAATAGTACCACAGGACAATCTGTAGCAAATTACGAGACTAATTGGAATGACAGTGATTTGAATAATTGGCAATTACCTGACATTCAGAAATCCAGTATTTATAAAAAGAAAAACATTTTAGACTTCAGAACTTTATTAGGACAAAAGACTAAAGAAATAAATGTCAAATTTCAACATAATACTTTTTCTGCTAATCTATTAAACAAGAACAGTCTCAATCACTATTGTAAAATTGGTTATAATGATCTTCATATTGGTAGTGTCCAAATCGAGATAAAACCCTTATCAAAAATTGGCCTAAACAATTCTCTCCTTATTGTCCTCCGTGACAAACGCATAACTGACTATAAAGAATCCATTCTTGGTATGGCCGAAACATCTTTAACTTATGGACCCATATATTTCCAGTGCTATCCCAATTTTACTATTGCCCTGAATACTGACGAACATAAAGAAAAATGTCTTGTTATTGATATACAAACTCATAACTATAAATTCATCGAACGATCGAGTCCCTATAAACTTGTCTACCGTGTTCATTATCGTGTCCTTACATCTGGTTTAATACCCAGCTTTATTCCTCCTACTATTCCAGCAGGACAGACCATATGTTTCAGTGCTTCCCCTTCTGTTAACGTTATGGTTCCTGCTCCAGTCAAATGGGAAAACATTGTTTTCCCAGATGAATGGATTAAAGAAAAAGTTGACCAACCTTTTTATCAACCTCCATCCCGTAACTTACATGATTGTATAACAGATGATGATGGAACTTTAAAATAATCTTTTCGACGGGGAAACTCTCTCAGACTTCATAGTATTTCTAATCCACCCAGTAAACAACAGTTTCCAAACCGCCAGACACTCACTATCTAGCCAGTCCAGAGAACATATAGCTAGCCAGATTCCTAGCTTAATCCTGAAAGACAAAGGAAAAACCCCTTATATCCCTGTCTCAATTCCATCGGATCAATACCACTATAAACCTGGATCCAGTGAAATTGATGAACAAGAACAGGTTAACCTTCGTCATAGAAGAAATAGAAAACCCTCTATAGACATACCTACACATGTCACCAATATCCTCAAAACACCCGACCAAACGGCCCATCCTTTACACACTTATGACGGCGAACCCACATCACCAACACCTTCCCAAGCATTAACTGACAATGTTCCTCATGGTCCTACTATCAGGACTATTGACGTTATTGACTCTGAAATCCATAGTCATCTTTTGGCTGACTATCATGCTCCTCATAATAATACTTCAAGACAAAAATATGAGAAAAATTATTCTGCTAAAAAACGACAACAATTTCATAAAAGATGGATATCCACTATTGATAAACTTATGAAAGATATACCTTTCTTTGAATGGTACACTAATCGAAAAACTCTTGAAAAACAATGTCTTGTTGTAAATCAAAAACGGGATCGTATTTACCGAACTAAACAAGGAGACAAATTTCAATTTCATCCTCCCCTTAGAAGCTTTGATATTGACATTCATAATGAAGATACCGAACCTGCGGTATCTACTACCACAAGTTGTTCTCCTTTCTGTATCTTCGATGGAGAACTGTCTAATGATGTCAACTCCTCTTCTGCGCAAGCTGGAGTTATCATGAGACAAAATAATTATACTAATATCTTTTTAAACACTATAGGTGAACAGCTTGACAAAATTGAACTCAATATGGCAACTTCTTCTCCTATACAAAAATCTTCCAAATCTATTAATCCTCAAGTTTTTGTTCCTGAATCTCCTCCTAAACCTATTCCCCAGACGATACAAAAAATTGACCAATCAACTTCAAATGTTTTACTATTCCCCGATCCTACCGGGATTGAAAAATGTTTTGATCATTTTTTAAATGAAGAAGAGCTTTTAAAATCACTTGAAGAGAGACTAAAAAATCTTCCTAAACCCGAAATTCATACTATGGACGATAATATATCACTTTCTGATGTTGATGACATAGAACAAATGATTAACAGAATAACTACCACAGACAAAGTGGATAGTTATAATCATGACCGATATTATCGCAATACCAAACCCTATTATCCAAGACCTACTCCTCCTGATCTTTAATACGAAGAAACTGTCCCATTTAGGGCTTATACTGGTAATGCTTGCTATCAATTTAACATTGATGGCCTGTCAGAATATCAGACCATGACTGTCCTTAGACAAATGCATACCATAGGATACATCTATATTAAAAAACAAAACATGTCACATGCTGATGCCGTTACTTCATTAGCTACTGGCTTTGAAGGACAATTATTTGGTTGGTGGACTCATACTATGAATCCAGCAGCCCGTGAAACCATTATCAACCACACCAAAGAAATCATTACAACCAACCCTTCTTCATCCTTATCACCCGCAACAACCACCACTACAAATCAACCCGACGGAATTGATGTTTTGTGTTATACCATATTAATGCATTTTGTCTGCAATCCTAATCGCTTTCAAGGCAAAGAATTTTCTAAATTACAAAATTTAAAATGTAAAAAATTAAATGACTTTAAATGGTATAAAGACATATTTCTGACCAGGGTCCTACAAAGATCTGACAATGCTAATTCTTATTGGAAAGAAAAATTTATCTCTGGCTTACCCACTCTTTTCTCTACCAAAGTAAGAGATAAAATGGTAGAACAGGAAGCCTGCTCTGATTGGTCTCAAATTAATTTGAATACATGGACCTATGGTGAAATTATAAATACGATAAATGTAGTTGCTATCCAATTATGTACGGATATTTGACTCAAGAGTCAACTTAAAAAATAAAAACTTACCACCAAGAAAGAACTTGGTTCTTGGTGTGAACAATTTGGTTTTGACAAATTACCTAACCCTAAACGTCGTAACCATTCCAAAAACAAGAATAAACCTTACCGACGTAAATATAAAGGAACCATACCTAACCCTAATAATAGGAAATTTCGACAATGGTACCATAAACAGGGCAAATGGAAGGAACAGTCAAAATCACCATCCTCAAAAAACAAGAAAGCTCCACGCAGACAAAACACTAAAAAAGACAAAAAACCTATAAAATGTTTCAACTGCGGACAAGAAGGACATTATGCTAACAGATGTCCAGAAGTCAAAAATAAAATTAGAAATCTTGACATATCTGATGAAATTAAAGACAAACTTATTCAACTCCTTTATAATAATGTATCTTCTGATACTGATTTTTCTGATTCTGATGAACTTCGAACTTCCGACAATATTGTTCTTGCCCTAGATGACACTTCTGATTCCAGCTTTTCTTCCTCTTCCACTCAGACTGATTATCAACCTGACAAACAACCTTGTATCTGCAAAGAAATAAATGTCTTAGACCAACATGATTATTCGATGATAATTGGCATGATAGACAATATTAACGATCCCATTGTTAAAGCCAAATATATTAGAGAATTACAACACAAAATCACCACCAATCATTCTACCGGTACTCAATCTAGTCAATCCACAAATAATCAATCTCAATTACCACCTAGTACCCCTTATAGTACCCCTGATTTTGATACTAATGTGGTTGGGAGATTCCAATCCAAACCTAGAAAAATCACTATAACTGACTTACAAACAGAAATCCAGAAACTTAAAGATGAAATTCGACTTATCAAAATCAATATTTCCGAACTTGAACAATTTGGTTTTAACAACAAAGACACCAAGAACAAAGATATTCAAATCGATTCTAAATTTGACAGTTCTAGTGACTATGAACATGAAAATTCTCCACGAGAAGGAATTAACCATCCAATAGTCTCTACTGTTCTCTCTCCTTCCCATAATAATATTGGACACATAAAATCTTATAAAATCCAAAAATGGTATATTGAAATTGACATAAGAATTTCCCAGGATTACAATCTCATTGTCAATGCTCTTGTAGATACTGGGGCTGACCTGAATTGTATCCGTGAAGCTCTTGTTCCTACCAAGTACCTTGAAAAAACCACTGAATCCCTATTTGGAGCCAACAAACAACAATTAGACATACAATACAAATTAGCCAATGCCAAGGTTTGTAATCAAGGGGTTTGTTATACAACAGACTTTGTCATGGTTAAAACTATATCTCAAAATGTCATTCTGGGCCTCCCTTTTCTTCACCTTATATCTCATTTTAAAGTCACCAGTGAAGGAATTGTCACTGAATATTTGAACAAAGAAATTCTATTTCCTTTTATTTACCCTTTGATCATCCGCGATCTTGACACACTCAAAAAAGAAAGCATTCATTACCAATCTCCTCTTCATCTAGATCAATGTATTGCTAATCTAAACATCAAAAGACGACAATTAAGTTTTCTCAAAGATGACCTATCTTTTGAAAAACAACTCATCCTTTTATCTGATCCTCATATGCAAGAGAAAATTAAACAATTTCAATCCCAAATCGAAAATGAAGTCTGCTATTCGTTTCCTAATGCCTTTTGGGACAGGAAAAAACATATTGTAACCTTACCCTATAATTCCGAATTTTCTGAGAAAGGTATTCCAACCAAAGCTAGACCTATCCAAATGAATGCTGACCTTGTTGAATACTGCAAAAAAGAAATCCAAGACTTATTAGCCAAAGGATTAATCCGACCCTCTAAATCTCCATGGAGCTGCCCTGCTTTCTATGTTCAGAAGAACGCTGAAATCGAACGAGGAGTTCCTCGACTTGTTATTAATTATAAATCTTTAAACAAAGCTTTACAATGGATAAGGTATCCTATTCCTAACAAATCAGATCTGTTAAAAAGACTTTATGATTCTAAAATCTTTTCAAAATTTGATATGAAATCTGGATTCTGGCAAATCCAGATAGCAGAGCATGACAGATACAAAACTGCATTTACTGTACCTTTTGGAAAATACGAATGGAATGTTATGCCTTTTGGCCTTAAAAATGCTCCCAGTGAATTTCAATGTATTATGAATGATATATTTAATCCATATTCTGAGTTTGCTATTGTTTACATTGATGATGTTCTTCTATTTAGTAATAATATTGATAAACATTGGAAATATTTGCATATCTTCCTTAAAACTGTTAAATACCATGGCTTAGTTGTCTCAGCCCCAAAGATTACTTTATTTCAAACCAAAATCAGATTTCTTGGTCATAATATCACCAAAGGAACTATTTTCCCCATCCAAAGAAGTCTTGAGTTTGCCAATAAGTTTCCAGACATTATTAAAGACAAAAACCAGCTACAAAGATTTCTAGGCTGCCTTAATTACATTTTAAATTTTTATCAAATATTTATCAACCAGCTAAAAATAGGCCTCTTTGATAAAAAAAGTTTTTTCGTTTTTTGTTTTGTTTTTTAATATATAAAAAATCATCTTTTTTTTTAACTTTTTTTTCTTCTTCTTGGACGCCTATCACTGCTCATCTTCAACACTGTTCTTCTTCTGCGACATTGCTCTTCTTCTTCTTCTCCGACACTGTTTTTTTTCTTCTTCTTCAACACTGCTATTCTTCTTCTTCTCCGACACTGTTTTTCTTCTTCTTCTCCGATATGCTCCATCAGATCGATGTCGCTCCTTCAGATCGGTGCCGCCTTCTCCTATTTGCTCCTCTAGATCTCTGTCGCCTCCTCCAGATCGGTGTCGCCTCCTCCGGTCTCCATAGCTCAATTGATCCCTGCTCTGTTTTTTATTTTAGTTTTTTCCTTTTTTTTAATATTTTTAATTGTTATCTTATAATTTATATTTAATAAAAAATAATTTTAATTGTTTTCTTATCTAACCAGATCTTTGCTCTGGTTTGTAAAAATAATAGGAATTAATTCACATTACTCCATATGATGAATTTCACATTGTACGTGAATCCTCTCCTTGAAGTTGTATTTTTTTAATAAAAAAAATCTGGGTTTAGTTCATCTTTCTTTGCTGTCCAAACTTGGAATTTTATGTCTAGAGTTAATGGAAATGTATGTGTATTGTATGAATGCGTGATACTGATGTTGGTGGTCAGTTGGATTTTGTCTTATAGCAGAAGATTGTGTATTTCTCTTAAGACTCATTGTAAGAACATAGATGATGGTTATACACTTCGGGATGCAATCCAACTGAAGCATCAAATCTCTTCTCTATAAAAAAAATGTTTAATATTTTAAATTTTAATTTAATAAAAAATATGACTCAATTGATAATTATTGATAATTATTTGGGATAAATTGTTGATAATTTTTGAAAATTTTCAGTTAACCTACCAGACGCGTTTTTACTGTTTTCATTTTCAGGATACAGTTTCCCATATATGCTACCAGACGCGTTTTCAGAATTCGAAAAACAAAAAAAAACACTGTTTTCATTTTCATTTTTATTTTCGAAAAACAGTCACTGAAAAACGCTTACGGGACATACCCTTAGAAAACCACTTCTCTTACAAGTGCTTGCCAATAGGAATGTCAAAATTACCTATTGGTTCAAGGATCTGTGAAGAATCGTCATGTTAGTGGCGGTTTTAACCGTACCATTTAAGTTGTGGAATGTGATCAGTATTTTTTAAATCCCCGATTTAATTTCGGTACGGTTACATTATTTCAATCCCTACCCAGCCCTGTCTCGTCCCCGTACTCACTATCAATTATATATATATATATATATAAACATATACTTCCCTCGTATTTTTCCCTCTCACTAACATAATTTTCCCCTCTTTTTTTCCATTTTTTCCCTCTATTGAAACACTACTTCATTCCATATCATTATATATAATATACCCCTCACACTATTATTTTAATATTATTCAATAATATTTATATGATATTTATCAGAAAGTCATAAAAAGTACATTAATGGGATGCGGATGGTATGAAGCAAAAAACTAATCTCCTAATGGGTAATCCCCGAACCCCCACAGTTTATTTTTAAGTGGGTATTTATCGGGATGGTATTTATCATATAAATTGGTATTGTGAATGCTAATGGAAAACCCGTACCCGACACCATTGACATCCCTACTTGCCAAGATGGGTGCATGCATAACAAAATCATTGCCCGTATAAGCAAGGTTATGAAACGTTTCTACAACGTTATGGGACCTATTACACTACATTGTGTAATTGTAGCCCTGATATATTCATATATATATATATATATATAAAAATATACTGTTTAAGAGTTTGTGTTATTTTATTCTTCTCCATATGGAGGCAATTTATAGGGAAATACATGAGTGAGAATCAAGGAAATGATTCTCCTATGATCAATACAATGATCCTTCAATCAAGCTAATTGTCAACTACACTAATCAAGCCATCAATTACACTAATTAAACAATCAATCAGTCAACTATACAATCTATCAAACTATTTCCTATACTCTATTAATTACATAATTTTCTCAACACTCCCCCTCAAGTTGGTGCATAGATGTCACACATGCCCAACTTGCCAACAAATTTTGAAAACAACTGATTTGATACTGCTTTGGTAAGAACATCAGCCAGTTGATCTTCTGATTGAATCTTAGGCAGTTCTATAATCTTCGCTTCCAATTTCTCCTTGATAAAAAATCTGTCAACTTCCACGTGTTTTGTTCTGTCATGTTGAACTGGGTTGTGAGCGATATCACACGCTGCTTTTGTTGTCATAATATAATTGAATTGGTTGTCTTGATGGGTAACCTAAATCTTGTAAGAGTTATCTTAGCCATAACACCTCACAAATCTCAAGTGCCATACCTCGATACTCAGCCTCCGCACTTGAGCGTGCAACAACATTCTGCTTCTTACTTCTCCATGTAACAAGATTACCTCCTATAAAGGTAAAATATCCAGAAGTGGATCTCATGTCATCAATTGATCCAGCCCAATCAGCATCTGTATATACTTCAATATTTTGATGATCAACATTCTTGGAAAATAAAATTCCTTTTCCAGGAGCAGACTTCAAATACCTCAAAATTCGTATCACTGCATTCATATGTTGTTCTCCAGAATTATGCATAAATTGTCTAACAATGCTCAGAGCATATGCAAGGTCTGGCCTTGTATGAGCCAAGTACATCAATCTCCCTACAAGTCTCTGGTATCTCCCTTTATCAGCAGGTACTTGATTGGAATCAATGCATAACTTCAATCCCTCCTCAACTGGGGTATCTACTGGTTGACATACTGACATGCCAGTTTCTTGTAACAAATCTAATGCATATTTTCTATGAGATAGAAAAATTCCTTTATCGGATCGAGATACCTCAATCCCAATAAAATATTTGAAGGTACCAAGATCTTTCATTTCAAACTCCTTAGACAAGTAATCATGTAGTGCTTGTCTTTCTTCAGGATCATTCCCTGTAACTATCATATCGTCCATATATACAATGAGTGCAGTTATCTTACCCTGTAATTTTTTTAGAAACAAAGTGTGATCTGAGTTGCTTTGTATATAGCCAAATGTTCTCATGGACTTAGTAAATCTGTCAAACCAAGCTATGAGAGATTGTTTTAATCCATATAATGACTTCTTCAACCTGCACACCTTCCCTTGATGATTTCCTGGTATAAGACATCCAGGTGGGAGATCCATAAAGACTGCTTCTATCAAGTCACCATGTAGAAAGACATTCTTCACATCGAACTGTTGTAACGATCAGTCTAGATTCACTGCCAAAGATAACAAAACACTAACAATGTTGATTTTGGCTACATGTGCAATGGTTTCCATATAATCGATCCCATACGTTTGAGTGTAACCCTTCGCCACCAATCGAGCTTTATATCGTTCAATAGTACCATCCACTTTATACTTCACTGTATAGATCTAACGACACCCTAACCGACTTCTTTCCTCATGAGAGATCAACTAGTTCTTAAGTTTTGTTCTTCTACAAGGACTTCATTTCTTCATTCATTGTTGCTTTCCATTTTATGTTGGCTAAGGCTTCCTGCACACTGTTAGGAATAGATACAGTAGATAATTGATTTATAAATGACCTATTTGATTCAGACAAACGATGATTGGACACATAATGACTCATGGGGTATTTAGCCTTGCTAGTAAGACTAGGTTCATATGTGAGTTTAGGAATACCTTTATTACTACGATGAGGATTTTGTCTTCTTGGAGGATCAAGTACTGACTCAGGAACATCCTCAATAAGCGATTGATTGGGTGTGTTTGTTCGAGGTGAGAGAGATTCAAAACCTTAGATGGAATCTGTTGGCTCAAGTATCAGGTTCAGTTATATTTCCATCACCACTTTCATCCAAGACATTCACATTACGTTCCACACTTTCAGGTATTTCAACATAATCCAAAGTTTCAACATAGTCTAAAGTTTGAACTTCCTCGTGATGGTACTCCCCCTGAAGTTCAGTCTCAGAAGAAAAATACATTTTATCTTCATGAAAAACAACATCCAGTGTAATATACATAGTTTTTATGGGAGGATAATAACATCGATAGCCTTTTTGTTGGATGCATACCCCAAAAAAACACAACGCAAGGCTCGATGAGCTAACTTACTCCGTTGATGCTTATAAAGGTGAACAAAAACCACACACCTAAAGACATGAGGTGTGAGATTAGGAACGGTTGGAGAATTGACAGCGGTATGCAAAGCTTGAAATGGTTTCTGAAACTGAACAGTGCGGGATGAAACACGATTAATCAGATAGGCAGCAGAGGTAAGAGCTTCACCTCAATATGGCATAGTGATAACATCGTAAAATACACCATTTAAGGTCCCCATTTCCTATCGTTTGCTTTCTTTTTCAAGCATATTTTTGTATATAATATGTTTTGTGAGCATTGTGTAGGTTATATCCCTTAAAATAAAGTGTGAGAGCTTAATTGAAGTGTTTTGAGGTTTTTGGGCAGAAATTGTAATGGCCAGTGCAGAACACCCAATTTCGGAAGGTCATATCTCTCTCAGATCGAACCACATTGAGATCCAAATATATTCCAAAAGCCCTAGCTGTCGTCTTTCCAACGGTTTTTACAAATCACGATTCTGAGGTTTCTGGAGAAAGTTATGGCCGTTTCCGTAACGGTGCGCAGACTTGTCAGGTGTACCGCGGAACGTACAGCGGATGTACCGCAAAAATGTCCAGAAAGCACCAAAAAGTGTTCCGCGGTACGCCAGTCGAAGCGTACTGCGGAATATACCGCGGAAATGCCCAGATTTATGATTTTTAGCCATTTTCTAAAGGGTAAACTTGTCCTTTCACCCCCAACTCGTGACCTAACCTCCCAACACTATAAAAACCCCCATTTTCTCTCCTCTCTTCATTCTTTCACAGACTTTCCTCCCCTCTCTCACGTCACTTCTCTTCTCTCTTCCTTTTTCTCTCTTTTCTTCACCTTCTTCACCAATAAGTGAGAGACCCAAGCTCCCATGGAGGTTTTTCCTCCATGGGAGCTCACCATACACCACTACCATACCATTTTACCCTTCCTTCATCCATCTTAGAGCAGCTTACAAAGGAGTAGGAGTCAAATTCGAGCTATGAAGGATTTGGAGCATCTTTGAAGGGTTTTTCTTCAAGAGTTTGCTCCATTTTGCTCATTTCTTTGTATTTCTTACTTCTTTGATGTGTAACCTTGATTTGGGGAATGTTGTAAACCTATACATGTGCAATATATGTATGTTTGTTCTTAAATTCGGTTGGGTTTTGTTTTACTCTTTGCTTTATGTATGAATTAAACTCTTATTGTGAAATCCAAGTGTGTGGAGGGTCAAAATTGATGTGTATGCATTGATTGAGATTAGGAGTAGAGTAATTTAATGTAGGAGTAGTATAATTTATCTTCCCATGAGTGTTTGTATGTTAATGAATGGCCAACATACCATGTATTGAGTAATTTGAGTATTAGGGATTTTAGCCTCAAATAGTGGAAAATGTTTCAGTTCAGGCATTTAGTTGCTAAATTGGCCTTGGTTCACATCCTTGTGCTTAATGGGTCTTATTAAGACACAATTACCCATCCTTGGCCGGATTGGGTGATGAATTGATTTGAGATAATTCCTAAGTCAAGAGGATAAACCCCTAACTTAATTTGAATGGTCTTAATGCTAATCAACCAACTTATTGCGCATTGTTGTTTGGTGAACTTGTTTTCCATGTCTAGCCATCCTAGAGAGTTGACCAAACTGGATCCGTATCTAGAGTAAAGATAAACCGAATTCCTTTTGTGCTCATTTAGTTATAGGGGTATTTCATTGCTTAATGCTTTCACTTGGTTAGCTACCTTATGAATGAAATTTAGGCCGTGTGTTATATATCGCGTGGTTCACATTAGCATGCTCATCGTGGTATCCTCTACATTTGACCAGTAAGTTGAGAGATCACTAGGCTGGCGTGTAGCGTTCGTGTGTGTGTCCCACAATCCTTAATGGATTCATGCTTTTGCATGGATGCAATCTATATGCACTCGAGAGAGGGTAGAGATTAATTAAGGGGACACGAGCATATAACATACGTGTTGTATGGGTATATCGTATTCTTAATGCTTTCACTTGGTTGCCATCCCGTATTTGGTTAGCCTCGTGGATGAATTATTGGTTGTAGTATGGCCCACGCGGTTGCGGATTACATGCCCAACGAAATAACCCGTGTATATGATCAGAAAGTGAGAGTATCACTAGGCTGGCGTACATGGCTCTTTTGTGTGTTCCACGACACTTAATGAATCCATGCTTTGTGTGGGTGTGATCTCTAAGAGATCGAGAGAGATTAGAGATCAATTAAGGGGACACGAGCCTATAACATATACTTGCACAGTTGAGGGACTAGGTGAGTCTAGTGCTTAATTAGGAGGATTGTCACGGTTGAGTCATTTTCCTAGTGTATCCACATTTCATGCATCTCTCCATTCCATCCTATCCATGTATATATTATTTATGTAATTTATTTAGTTATATTATTATATACTTTTCCGCACACGCAACACACGAGTTCGCTCGGCGTGTTGTATAGCTAGAACTAGAGACGGTCGATGAATCCCACATCCTTGTGGAACGATACCCTCGCTTGCCGCTTTACTAGTTTTCATAACTGTAGAGCACATTGGGTAGGACTTTTTATAAATAACTTTTTGGAATCCGCAATTCCCTAACGACAGAATAGCGGGTTATCACATAGGCATATGGCTTCAATTAAGGAAGCACAGATAACTTCCAACAAGTGTCGGTTCTTTCTTTCTGCTACCCCATTCTGCTGGGGTGTATGAGGACACGTGGTTTGATGAACAATACCATGTGTAGTAAAATATTGTTGAAAGTCAGCACTTTTGTATTCTCCACCGTTATCACTACGAAGTACCTGAATTTGTGCTTTGTACTGGGTCTTAATCATTGTATGAAATTTTTGAAACAATAAATTTACCTCTCTTTTGGATTTCATCAAGCATACCCAGGTTACCCTAGTACAATCATCAATAAAACTGACAAACCAACGTGATCCACCCAAAGTAGTAATTGGAGATGGACCCCGGACAATCATAAAAAGAACCGAACTTTTATTCAAATTTGATGGATAAGAGACATGATGACTCTTCGCAAGTTCACAAATATCACAACGGAAAAATGACATATCCATTTTTGAAAATAAACTAGGAAATAATCTCTTTAAATAACCAAAAGAAGCATTCCCCAAACGTCGATGCCATAGCCAGATTTCAGAATTTGTTACCTCCCCTCAGGGCTATCCACTTTCAAGGCTTGACGTAACCTATCTGAACTCTTGACACCAAGTCAAAGTAATACAGCTTCCCTCGCCTAACACCACAACCAATCGTTTGTCTCGTTTGGATGTCCTTAAACACACAGAAATCAGGCCAAAAAATTACTAAGTAATGTAAGGCTAAGGTTATTTGAGAAACCGATAATAAATTATAATCCAAGGATGAGACAATTAAAAGAGAGTCTAAATTTAAATTATCTGTGAGTGATACAAAACTCTCCCCAACAACTGGAGCTGGGGCACCATTTGCAGTGGAAACATATTTTTGGGTAGATGGTTTAATTCTGAGACTTGTCTAGAATCAAATGTCATATGGTCGGTAGCTCCTGAATCAATTATCCATGCATTATTCAAAACAAATGCCAAAGTATTTAAAGACTTACCATTACTGTTTCCTGATGTTGCTACCAATGCAGAGGATTTTGCAATGACTTCTTCATGTCCAGCTGTCTTGGTTTCAGCAACTGTAGCAGTAGAATTTCTCACGGACCCCTTCTTTCTTGAATCACGGCTAGGGTCCCACCAATCTGGATATCCCATTAGTTCATAGCAACGACTCTTGGTGTGACCAGTTTGATCACAATGAGTGCATTTGTAGGAGGACCTGTCAATACCGGCGTTACGGGATCGATCTAGTTGATTTTGTTGGGACCGTGATCGATTCTGTTGTTTCGAATTAGGACGATTTCGTGCCAGTAAAGCAGAAGTATCCGAGTTTTCTGGTTCCCCATTCAAGGTGGTATGACGTAATGCCTCACGTAGAACCAAAGCATAGCATTCTTCCAAATCTGGGACTGGTTCTTTTCGTAGGATCTCTCCACAAACCTGTTCAAATTCATCATTCAATCCAGCAAGGAATATGTGTACCCTTAGCCATTCAATAGACTTTTTATATGCTTCAATATCATATGCATCCTTTATGACCTCTTTATCACGATGGTCCAATTCGTGAAAAATTTCAGTCAACTCCCCATAATACTCAGAGAGTGATTTTCCACTTTGTTTGGCCTTGAATGCCTTTTGATTTAGGGAAAATACCTATAATTCATCACTTCCATCATAGAACGCCTTTGACAGGGCACTCCAAATTTCATGGGCAGTAGGTACGCGTAAATAACGCTTCATAATTTCAGGAGTCATGGACATCAACATCCACCTCTTTACTTTTTGATTATCAGCATACCACTTTTCATACCCCTCTTTAGATTCTGCAGGTGGCTTGGTCTTGCCATAAATATAGGAGAGTTTCTCCCATCTCAGCAATATGCATCTCTACCAGTTGTGACCAAACGTCATAGTTTGATTCGGTAAGAGTGATTCCAGCGTTAAAAACTCCTTCAGATTTAACAACAATAGGTACCGATTTCGCAGATGATTCAATAGTTTGATCTGATTTCGACTTGGATGATTCAATGGTTTTATCGCCCATGATGAGTATAAAGAGAAATGGAGATGTGGTTTGATGGTCTGTGTGGCGGATCTTTAGCGGACATCTTTGGTACGGCGGTCTATGCAGCGGGTCTTTGGTGGTAAGATTATGGCTTAGTGTTTTTCAAAAAAAAAAAAAATAGGTCAAAAAATTAGACCAGGTTGGTGAGGGAATTTCGGCTCTGATACCATGTTTAAGAGTTTGTGTTATTTTATTCTTCTCCATATGGAGGCAATTTATAGGGAAATACATGAGTGAGAATCAAGGAAATGATGCTCCTATAATCAATACAATGATCTCCTACAATCAAGCTAATTGTCAATTACACTAATCAAGCAATCAATTACACTAATTAAGCAATCAATCAGTCAACTATACAATCTATCAAACTATTTCCTACTCTCTATTAATTACATAATTTTCTCAACATATACAAATATATATATATATATATATATATATAATTAACAATACATTACTTTTCAAAAAAAAAAAACAGTAATACATCAACTAAAAAGAACTTGGTAATTTAGACTAAAGAGAAAATGACAGTATACATAGTTTTGGGGGCCTAGATAAGAACTAATATCACGCAATAGAAATATATTAATATTCAAAAGTTAAGTTATTAAAAAATAAAATATGCGGCATTGATCAAATATAGGATTAGCACGTTCAATTAATACCGGTATTTATTGGGAATTTCACTAAAAAAAAATGCAGGATCTTGTATCTGATAATTTTTAACAAAATGTGATATCGTTTGGTAAGGTATTGATATAAATACATAAAATAGACATTAACTTTGAAAATTAAAATGCATACAATTTTCATTACAATTACATAGTGAGAAAATCGTCTTTCATGCATTTCGTTGCAAAACCTATATGCATAATCTTAAAGATATGCATAACTTACTAAAAATGGCAATTACCAATTAGGTCCTGGACTTTTATTAAAATTTCAAGTTGTTTGCGACTTTTACAAAATTGAACAAATTAGTCCTTACATTTTTTCCAAGTACCAAATTAGTCCCTCTCTTTTTAGAAGTAACCAAATTGGTTCATCTAACCGTTTAACAGTGTTAAATATAACAGTTGACTTTAACAATTTTAGTTAAAGTACGTAAATACCCTTTATTTATCATATTAGAGCAAAGTTGTTTTGTTTTTTATGCATTAAATTCACTATTATAATTACAAAAAACCCAAAAATATTATTAATAAAACACCATTTATACCTTTTTTTAAATTAAAATTGTCTAAAAAATCTAAAAAT
Organism: Dipteronia sinensis; assembly: GCA_033220585.1. Classification (NCBI taxonomy): domain Eukaryota; kingdom Viridiplantae; phylum Streptophyta; class Magnoliopsida; order Sapindales; family Sapindaceae; genus Dipteronia; species Dipteronia sinensis. The sequence continues at coordinate 61,669,999 of CM065639.1, forward strand.
ATTTTAATAAAACAATGTCAATTATACCCTTATTTTATCACAGTTTAGTCTTTTACCATTTTTATATAATTGTTTTTTTTGTTAATATTATACAAGTATTGTTGTCAAAATTATTCATTAATCAAAACCCACAAATAAAATAAACAAAATATACATATGTTAAAAAATTATGCATATGTCTTTATTCTATTGTTTAGGAGTAAAATACAATTTTATCTATACACAGTTAAAGTTGACTGATGAAATTTAGTTAGAAGGGCTAATTGGCACTTGGGAAAAATGTAAGGACCAATTCGGTCACTTTTGTAAAAGTCACAAACAATTTGAAATTTTAAAAAAAATCCAGGACCTAATTGGTAATTACTTTACTAAAAATAATTAATAGTTCTCAACTAATAAAATATAAATTTTAACAGCTTAGTTTTAATATTATATACATACTCGATAAGGTAATAATATATAAAATAATAGGAAATTAAAATCCTAAAATGGATTGATTTTATCTTCTACTTTCATTGACAATAAGATTATGGAATAAATTTATTAATTAATTTAACAAAGTAATATTATATCATACATAATGTCATAATGGATATCATAATATATAGACAAGTGAAAACTTCTTAGAATTTGATTGGTTGGGGGCCATGGCCCCTCCTTAAGCAGTAAATACCGTAGAATTATATATAGAGAAAAAGCCAAGCACATATATATTAGATACACTAGGTATTATGTAAAATCAGGTGAGCACCATATTGTGGTTGTATAGTTAAACCAAAAGTGGGAGCATGAACATAATCTGGAGCAAGCTCGAAAGAGAAATTCTGCAGTATCATTGCAAGAGCCAGTTTTGCTTCCATGAGTGCAAAGTTTTGTCCAATGCAAATTCGAGGACCCCAACCAAATGGGAAGAATGAGACTTCATTATTCTTTGATGCCTTTGAAACTCCTTGAGAAAATCTATCTGGGTTGAACTCCTCTGCATCATCACCCCAGTATTCATGATCATGATGAACCATAAGTATCGGCAATGAAACTAGAAATCCTGGTGGTATACTGACTTCTCCAAGTTTGGTCTCCTTATTAGTTGCTCTGGTGAGAACAGTTGCTGGTGAATATAATCTAAGTGTCTCATGTAGAATTTTGGTTACCTGCAAACAGTATAACAATATAAATATACATGTTCACTTTCACATAGTATAACAAATTCTTCTAATATAATCAATAATTCTCTAATTAGGTTGAACCTGAATTTTTTTTTTCATAATCGAAGTTACACAACGTTATGAAATTGGTTATATATTGTTAGGTTGGTCCTGAAAAAAAATAATTCAAAATCGAAGTTACATAACGTTGTGAAACTAGTTCTACAATGTTATTTATGTAACTAAACTACTAGTTTCGCAACGTTGTGAATTGACCCCACAACGATGTACTGAAATAACTGATCTACCCAAAGAATGACTCAAACTCTTCTTATAATATTTGCTTTTAGAAGAAATGTTTACTGAAAAACCAAATAATGGAGTGTAAGGGAATTTTGTCTAAGAGCACAAGAACTCATGATTGGGTATACCTCCTGATCTTTAGAAGTTTCAGCAAGTTACATAAGTCGATCGTGCAAGATTCGGATTTGCAGTGCAAATAGGGATTAGTTGAAAATATAAAAAATTATTAATTCTGAAACTTATGCAATTGGTCTTGAAACCGTTTTCACTTTTTGAAAATTGACGATAGGTTTAAGATGCGGGATCCAGCACATTTTTCCATATAGGATTTGCACCGATGCAAATCGGGATAAGTTGATTAAGATAACATTAATATAGAAAAAGTTGAATGGACTTACTAGTTTCAAGTGGTTTAGATGATCAAACTTTGGTTTGTCCTTCCCAAAAACTTGGAAAACCTCATCTCTAGCAAGTGCTTGCCAAGATGGGTACATGCATAACAAAACCATTGCCCATATAAGCAAAGAAGCAGTGGTTTCCTGCCCAGCAAGATAGAATAACTTGCACTCGTCGATCACCTCGTCAATGCTCATTCCACTTTCCTTTTTTCCATGATCTTCTTCGATCTCTTTGTAATTTGATTCTATTAACATACCCAGTAAATCATCATTATTACTTGCTTCTCCAAGTTTTATCGCCTCTTCTTTTTTATTTACTATTCTTTTAATCAGAGCTCGAGTTTCATTGTAATTGCTTCTCATTCTTTTGTTTGTTGCAGTTGGCAAAAACCTACAATATAAATCAAACTGTTTTAGCTAAAAAGTACAGTATCAAGTCACATGATATTGGCTTGGATATAAAATACTTAACCATGCGCATTACAAATTGCTCATGGTGTGGGGAGTTTTTTCCCGAGTGTTTTGATAGTGTAAATTGCTCGTGTTATGAGAATAAATATATGGGCTACAGTACATGAACTGTTTGATCTCAGCAAGTTCTGAAAGACCCCTAACTCGGCCGTTTGAAATAAGTTATATCGTAAACCTTCTTGTAATACTTCTAAAGAAAATTCACTAATATTTATTGGTCATGGGTCTGTCGGAACCTGACGAGATTAGGTTCTACAAACATAGTCAAAACGGCTTGGAACGCAATACCATGGTTTTGAACAACCACCAAGGCTTGGTGCAATGTCAAGAAAATTAATTATAAGAAGATAATGAAAACTACATTAGTTTAAATATACGTTAATTACCTCCATCCTGGGATGTAAGAGAACTGAATAACTTCATAGATATGCTTGATTTGTTGTCTTAAGAGTTCAAATATTTTTCTTCCATCTTCATAGCTACTGCCAAATGCTGTCCGAGAAATTACATCTGCCGTAAATGTTTGAATATAAGGCCACACATCTAGCTCATGATGGGATGATGAGTTGTTGTCGTGGGTTGACACTAAAATCTTCCATTTACTTATCATCTCGTTGCAACTCCAATAAATGCTTGGAAACATATCCTATACATACACAAAGAATTAATTACTTGATATATAATAAAAAATTATTAGGTGCAAACTTCAGACAAAATTAAGTCATGATTGAAGTCGCATAACATTGTATAACTAATTACACGACATTATTATGCAACTCGTGTCCTGACATAGTGATGTCAAGGCTTTACATTTGAGAAGATTTCCATGTATAATATCTAACTAGGTTTAAGACACCACATCTAACTTTGGTGAAAATGCTCATATATTGAGAAATCATGACAATAAAAGGCATTGGACATTGTAACTATTTGTGATTAATTAATAATAATTATCAGGTACGGGATATAGCCCGTATGTTTTTTAATTTTTTTTCCCGGAAATTAAAGCTGTTGTATATGTGATACATACCTTCAACTTGTGGTTATGGAAAGCTGGATTGGCAATCTTTCTGACTTTGAACCACTGCTCACCCTCATAGGTGACCATCCCCCTCATCAAAAATTTAGTAAGTGGGTTCGGTTTGGGTTTTTGAAAGATATCACAGTTGATCAATATCTCCCTTATCATTTTTGGATCTGTGATGTTTATCATTGGAGTTGGACCGTTCCATATGAATGACTTCTTGCCTGCATTTATTTGGGACATAATAATATTATTATTAATTTGTTCTTTCTACTTGTTAGGCTTACAAGAATATACATATTATTATTATTTATTTATTTTAGAAAGAAAAAAAATTGTGTGACACAACATATATAATCAATCTCTTTCGTCCACACCATACAGAAACAAACAAAAGATATATAAGAAGATAAAGCTATTAGTATTTCGGTCCAGTTTGTGTATGTAAGGTGGCGTTTTTCTATCTATGCATATTGTTGAGGAAACAGAAGAGTACTTGACAAACAAAATAAACTTGTTTTATTACTACACAAATGACTACAACACAACAAATATATGCACACTACACATATTAGTAGTCAAGACCAAAAGACAGTGAATGAAGCTTCTACAGAATTCTCTAAATCGGTTGCTATCTTCTCTGTTTTCTCATGAAGCTTCTTGATCAATACTGGTTCTCGAAGTTTCTGGTCATGCTTCTTCAAGCACCCAAAAGCTTCTTCAAGTCTAGAAAATTCTACAATATAAGATCATGTGAGAGAGTGACAAGATCGCTTGTTATGTTACGGATCCTATGGAGTGAATTCTGTTAACACTACAAATTAAGTTGAACAGAACCTAATAATTCTTATAACTTTCTATTATCACTCACACAAAAATTATGCATAGAAAAATTTTCTTGGATCTTAATGAAAACTTGTAATAGACAAAATGATATTGATTTAATGGTAAAGCTCTTTACATCCATATTATAAGGTCGTGGTTCGGGTCTCTCCCGTTTCTCCACAAAATCTGAATTATTGTAATATTTTTTTAAAAAATAAAAATAAAACTTTTAATATGTAAAATTGTTTTTTTCAAAGAATTAATTATATATACGGAAGAGTAATAATTCTTTAATCATGTTGATTATAATTAAAGAAAAAAAAAACAGATATGTATGAGGATTTGTAGGAGGCATAATTCGAACGTACCGTAGATGGTGATGATTTGGTGGTTGAAAGGCAGGATTCTTGGCACAATATTATGGTGGCGGTGGGAGTCGGCGGAGGAGATGGGTTTTTCTGTTGCCTGTTTTCTCAAAGCAGCCATGTCTTTCATGTCTCCACGAAGAAATCTGTAGGAGTTGCCTGAGAAACCTTGTTGTCTCAGCCACTTCTCCAGCTTCTTTGGCTTCAACCAAACCCACTCCACTACCATCATCAACTTCCATCCTATAACTATAACAATCATAGTAGCCAAACCAGAAAACAACAAGGCAGCTGTGGATGTCTCCATTAATTTTCTGCCAAGAGTAATTTGAGAGAAAAAATGATCAGAGAAATTAAGTCCAAACAAGTAACAATCAATGGAACGGTAGGTATTATATATAGGAAAAGAGAGCCACTGATTTTCCAATCAGCCCACTCATGTTTTGGGTCCCATGTGTACTTTTATAAACTCTTATTTATTTATTTATGGATATTTCATATTTGTACTTTTATATTTTTATGATATAATTTATTTTATGGATATTATAAAGTTTGGGTATTTTGTTATCGGCTAATTATTTCCTTGGTGGAAATGGTGAGAAATGTCACATTTTTGTCTCATTGTTGCACCAACGTCACCTGTTTAATAAGTTATATTTAAAAGACACCTATTTTGGTGAACTGCCAAAATTGCCCTTAAATAATTAATTTTTGAGTCTTTGTACTTCCATCTCCACACTTGGAACACTGAACGCAGTAACTCCTCTCTTTATCTCTCTACAATAAATTTCAAAACTACTCAACGTTCTTCAGCACAACAAGGTAATATTTTTGTCTGAAATACTATTTTTTATCCTTCATTTTTAAAAAACATTCCTTTTGTAAACATGAAGCTGGTTTTGTGAAGTTTGAATCTGTGAAATTTGAATCTCCGATGCTGTTAATAAAAAGCTCGGAGCCATTGGTAAATAGATCGGAGCCCATATTAAATAGCTCGGACCCTTTACTAATATGCTCGGACCCTTTGGAAAAAGCTCGGACCCTTTGGAAAAAGCTCGGAGCCTTGGAAAAAACTCGGAGCCTTTGGAAAAAGCTCGGAGCCTTTGAAAAAGCTAGGAGTCTTGGAAAAAGCTCGAGGCTTTGGAAAAAAAGCTCGAGCCTTTGGAAAAAAGCTCGGAGCCTTTGGAAAAAGCTCGGCTCTTTTGGGAAAACCCTCGGAATCTTTGGAAAAAAGGTTGGAGCCTTTACTAAAAGCTCAGAGATCATAGTAAAAACCTCGGAAACTATTTTAAAAGGCTCTGAGCCTTTTCCATAGCTTTTATGTTTGTCATAATGGTTTGTGGTGATGAATGTTATAGGAGAATGCATCGGATGAGAATAGTAATATCTTACAACGGTCGATGGGAGCAGTTATCCGACGGAAGTCAGAGGTTTGTTGGATCTGACAACCAAGGAATGTATGTGTCAAAGAATATGAGTTACGAAGAATTGGTGTTGATCGTGCATACCGTTGTGAAGTATGATGTAAACAAATACAATGTTGATCTACAGTCAATATCAATCGTTCCTGGCGCTACATGTCGTACATTTGTAAGAAATGACGATGATGTTCAGTTTATGCTAGGGGAAGATCGGGTGATCCCTCAAGTATGTGTTAGTCTAATTGAGAGGGCAAGTGGAGATGTGATACGGAATGATATTCCTGCTCCTGAAAATACCCAACAATTTGGATCCGCTAGCGGTAGCAACCAAGTGTTCACACAAAGGAGTGCCACTGACGGTGGGGAAAACATATGTGCTGTCCAACCGGTAGTGACCGACCATACAGATGTTGGTGAACCTCAATTCGACGATGTGTTTGGTTGTCGATTTGAGATGAATGATGAGCGGTACAATGATCAATACAATGAGCAGAACACTGAACCGAACCTTGGGCCGAACCAGGAGATGGATAATGAGGCAAATATTGATCTGGTAGATCATGTAGAGAACACTGATGAAGATCATGTCCAAATTCAAAGACGTGGAAGACGTGTAGATGGAGTTAGTTGCACTATAGCAGATATGCCTGGTACTTCTGAGGTCCGGTATAATGTATCTGCAGATGATTCTGATAATACCACAACCTGGGTTATTCCCGGAACAGATTCATACTCGTTTGGGATTGGTAGAAGCACAACCTTGGTAGCAGAAGAACCTACAAGCATGATTTATAAAGGTCAGTTCTTTCCGACTAAAAAGGATTTGAAGAGACTAGTTGGCCTTTTAGCAATGCGGCGAAACTTCGAATGAAAGGTGAAAAGGTCCAATAAGACAACGTTACATCTTGTTTGTTTGATTGACAACTATACATGGAAATTAAGAGCGGTGAGAAGAGATCAAGGGACGTACTTCCAAGTAAGAAGTTTTGTCAATGAACACAATTGTCCCTTGGAGGAGATTCACAGTCGCCACCGACAAGCTAATGCAGTTATAATTGGAGAAGTGGTTGCACCTAGACTTCAACAACAAGATGGTCGTCTCATGCGTCCCAAGGATATAATCGCGGATATGAAAATAATGTATGGCATCCAAATCATATACAGTAAGGCACATCAAGCCCTGCATTATGCATTGTCACTGATCTATGGGACACATGAAGAAACCTTCCAACTACTGCCGTCTTTTGGTTACGTGCTGGAACAACAAAATCTTGCACAATCACTGACTTACAGTGTGCTGACGACGGTAAATTCCTTTACTTTTTCATGTCATTAGGGGCCTCAGTTAGAGGTTTTCGGAGGTGCATACATCCTGTTATTGCAGTTGATGGTACCCATTTGAAGGGAAGATTCAGGGGTACAATGTTTGTTGCAACTGCACAAGATGGAAATGAACGGGTGTATCCAATTGCTTTTGGGTACGGCGACTCCGAAAACAACCTTTCATGGGAATGGTTTTTGGATTGCTTGAAGGGTGCCCTTAGTCATATAAATGATCTGGTTTTTATTTCCGATCGACATGCAAGCATTGAAGTAGGGATTTCTAAAGTGTTCCCTTATGCAACCCATACCATATGTTGTTGGCACTTTGCTGAAAATGTGAAGAAGCGATTTCACAGAAAAGATGTTGCAAGCTTAATGGACAAAGCAGCTAGAGCGTACACTGAATTCAAATATAACCGGTACATGGGTGAGTTACGTAACCTGCACAAGAATGCTTTCGATTATGTTGAAGCTGCCGGTCCACACAAATGGTCTCGTATACACTGTCCCCAACGAAGGTTCAGAGTGATGACAGCAAATGTTACAGAGTGCATAAACTCATGCCTTAAATTCGCATGACAACTCCCTATGTTGACATTGGCAGAGTTCATTAGGAATATGTTACAGCATTGGTTTCACGATCGACATCAAGCTGCACAGTCCATGCGTCATCAGTTGACCTACGCATCACATCTTGTGATGCTACAACGGGTCGAGAAGTGTGGTTATATGACCGTCAATCCAGTGGACTGGAACATATTCTTTGTCAAACGGTCCGGAAAGTAGTGAACTGTTGACTTAGCCCGGAAGACTTGCACATGCAACAAATTCCAAATGGACCATTTTCCGTGTTCTCACTCACTCCCAGCCGCAAGGTACATTAACACTATACAATTATACGCTATATTAAGCAAATGTGATTGTCATTTTTTTCATTATTTTTGCAGGGAGAGGAACTTGGATTTCACATCGCTGTGTTCGGACTACTACAAGAGACAGACACTTATTGATGCATACTCAGTTCCTATTACGCCTGTTGGCCATCCTTCTTCATGGGTAGTGCCATCCGACATCGCTGAGCAGGTGGTTTTAAATCCAAAGACCAAGAGACAATCATGTCACCCGATGGAGGGTCGACATGCCTCGTCTTTCGAGAGGACAATCACCCAATTGTGTAGAAGATGTGGACAATCAAGTCATAATAGCAGGAGGTGTTCTAATCCGCCCTTAATTAATGAAGGTCCGAGCAGAATTGCTCCCGAGGAATACCGTCACAAGTGTAGCGTATGTTATCAAGTTGGACATAACAAACAGCCGTGCCCACATAAGGAATCTGTCGTGGAGTGAATCGAGTCATTCATACTTATTGTTTAATTAAGTTGGGGTGTTAATTATTACTTTTGTTATTGTATGAAATGCGTGTGTTGTACTTGTAAATGCAAACACTTGAAATTTTAAACAAAACATTTGAAATTTGAAAGTTCATTACTATAATTGTTTGTACATCGACAACTACAACATCTAATGGGGCTTGGATTTACAAAAAATCTCCACTGCCATCTTCTCCCGTATGGTGCACATATCGTCTTCTGACCAGTCTAACGTTTTCCTGTTCGCCAGTATGTACTCCATCAATCTCAAGGTATGAGCACCACAGTTACCCATGCGACTTAGCACATGAACAACTGTTATAATTGAAGTTTAATAAAACAAACTTAAAGTTTAAATGATGTTCGTACAGTCATACCCTCTAGTTTGTTGGGGTACATGTGTTGTAGACACCATGCTTACCCCAAAGGGCCTATTCCGTTTCTCGTACTTCGCCTCGCTCGTTGGTCTGGCATCGTGAAACCCCACCTGATGCAACATCGAGGGTAGAAACCACCGCAATAGAGCGACCTGCTCTTTCCTAATATGTAGGGGGACTTCCTGTCTGAACGGGTCTAGCAGGTGGATCTTCCCGACAGTAAGGTCGACGTTGGCCACGAGCCAATGCTGGCCACCGATGTTGCACGGAATAAGAACCTATACCAAGTGTTCAAGATATTGTTATGGTCAAAATAAGAATTATTAATTAAACACATTGAAACCATAACTGTATTGCGCTCACCGCGTCAACCTCGTGCCATGGTCCGTTCCCTACCGGGAGCAATCCATGTACCGTCATCAGATCTTCAGGGGACCACCTGTACTTCAACACATACCAGTTTTTCTGGGCTTTGCCCACAGCATCTCGAGGCATGATTCTCCGCCACTGAAACTCCAGCATTGACTGAAAATAGATAACGAACCGAAACGTTACAAACATGATGATACACAACAAACAGACGTACGAAAATAGTACATTTGAAACAGTACATTTGAAACACTTACATAGAACCGAGAATCTAGTAGGTTCATCCTCTGAATGTAGACAGTGGGGAATGCTCGCTGACGCTTCCGTAAAATATGCAGGTACGCGTCCATATGCTGACAATATAAACATTATACATTGTTAGTATTCTTCCATAAGTTAAACAAACTTAAAAGACAATCGAAGTAAGGAAAATACCGTGTCCTCCAACTCCATAAAGTTGGTTTGCAACCGGTGGAACCAAGTCACATGCACGGGGGTCATCAGATCCACATCACGTATGCATAATTTTCAATTATTTAGAAAACCAAGTAATTTAACTTAGGTGTTTCAAAATAAATTCACAATATTATAATACTTACAATTCTCCCGTCACGTTCCTCTTATAGGCTTGGTAAGCCGCAAGCTGGTCAGCGTCTACCAAATCATTGGGCCTGAATGTATGTGCTGATGACAGAGGCAGTGTCCTTAGCTTCTTCGGCAGACAGGGGTCAGTGTATGGGCTCACCAAATACTAGCCTCGCTTGCGTATCCGCTGCTGCCTATGCTGATCGTGGACCACTGGGGTGTTGGGAGGAGGAACTCTGTCCTCGTGGATCACGTCGAGGGATGCGATGGGATGAGATAGACATGTGGGGTGGGCTGTGTCGGGATGGACCGCCAGTGTCACTGGGGGGTGAGGTGCGACGGGATCGAATAGAGGAGAGCGGTGTCGGATAGACCGCATGGATGCTTTGTATGGATCTCCTGGTCAGGTCAGGAGTGTGGACTGTACAGGAGGAGGGACTCTGACCCAGTGGACTGGACGGGTCAGCTGTGTGGTCCTGAATATGAACAAGAGGATCCACATGCTGTACCTCTATAAGCAGCGGAAACTCTAATAATGTCTGGGTAACTGTCTCCCAAAAATACTTCTGTATCCATGCCACTAGGGACTTGCATTTACTTGTCTCGTACTGTATCTCCAGATCTTGGACCCTGCGTCTGAGGTTTATCAGCCTCCGTCGTAGGTCTGGTGGCTGGGTCTGTCCATCTATCTCTGTCTCTACGTGGAGAGTCTCGATCATGAGAGGGTGGACCATCCCTATCTGACTGTGATATCGAACCCCACCGCCCCCGGAGAAAGTCCATCACCTCCCTATGCTGCCTATCCCATTCCTGATCACTCTTTCAGAGATCCTCCCGTAACGTAGCGACTGCATCCATCACATCTTGGATTTTACGTTCTAAACGGTCCTGAAAAAAAAATCATTATTGTCAGTACTAAAACCGAACACTTGTTTCAACATAAATAATGCATTACACCATTTTTGACATACCTGGCGATGCCCTCCAACGTCTTCTCGTGAATATACTCCACCGGGCATCGCAAATCGAACCTGTCTGCGCCTAAGAGGACTCCTAGTGACAAACTCCGGGTCCGAACTCTCTGTATCCGGCCCGTGCCTGAGGGGACTCCCACCGCCAAACTCCTAGTCGAAACCCTCCGTATGACTGGGTCCGACAGTCGTATGATGTAAGGGATCTGGTACCGAGCCAGTCGTGTCCATCGGTGGCCGTATATAGACTGCCTCCCTCGTATATGCCCTCGTAGTACAGTGCAACCCTCTCAGCTGCCATCTGCACCAGTGCAGTCCTCGCAAACATCTGAAATCGTTGTTAGACTATTGTATTTGTATTCGTCGTAACATGTAAACACTTTAACACAATAGATCTTTACCCTGGCTATGAAAATCTTGTCCAGCTTGTCCGACCTTGGTTGCTTATTCAACTCCCATTTCAGCATACGGGGGGACAACTCAATCTCCCTACGAGTCCCAAATCGGGTCCCAAGCTCGGGGATAACCTCATACGCAAATACCTATGTAAAAAAAAAGTTATTCAGAATCCAATCATTTATTCCGTAACTCATGTAAAAAAAATATTCAGGTTTTCAAACCGATACAAATTCTAAATTCTCACCAACAGTGCGTGAGCTAGACCGTAAATGTTGTACGTCTCCACCGCGTGAACGTCAGCGCTCTTTTCCTACTGTCGTCTCTCATACCGCTCACGTCGACCGTCCAAGGCATGCTTGAATCCAAAAATGGACTGCCTATACACGTGGGCACCCCACAGGAATGCATCAAAAACGTCCAAGTCCTCGACTAGCCGGATCTGCCATAATGAAACTTTCTTTCTCTCGTCCAACCCCATCAATATCCAGTTTAGCATATAAAGGAGGCACAACTTCACAGCATCGTACTGCTCCTCAAATACACCGATCTGTAGAACAGCTCTCAGCTGTTCATAATCCACTTCAGCTACACCATTGAAATACCGTTGGTGTATCCCGTTCTGAACCATCTCATACCTCGTCGTGTCGGGAATCACTCCAAACTTCAATCCGGTGATAAGACAGAATTCAACTTTGGAGAACCGGACCGAACGAGGACCTAACATAAATCTCATCTCATCCTCCGGCCTATCGTGATGTAGCTCGCGCAATAACAGTCGATGGACTATGCTACCCGAAAACTTCATCCCCCGATCCATCCGAAGGAAATGACCAAAACAAGACTCTGTATACCGACGTCGGTCTTCGACCTTGAATTGTTCTGGTACACTGTCCAGTGCGACGTCGATATCTTTAAGGTCGCTGAAATGGTCATGCCGAGTGATTTTTCCATCGTACCATTCATTCTCTGGAGTTTTAAGCAAATCTTTTAGTTGACTCCCCATCTGCATTTTTACAGAAACAATGCATCAGTAAACTGTAAAAAGCTCGGACATAATAATATAAAATAGCAAGGAAGCAGTTTGAAAAAGCTCGGACACATTTTGAAAAAGCTCGGGCAGTTTGAAAAAGCTCGGACTCATTTTGAAAAAGCTCGGACACATTTTGAAAAAGCTCGAACTGTTTAAAAAGCTCGGACACAGTTTGAAAACGCTTGGACTCATTTAAAAAAAGCTCGGACACATTCTGAAAAAGCTCGGACTGTTGAAAAAAGCTCTGACACATATTGAAAAAGCTCGGACTGTTTAAAAAGCTCGGACACAGTTTGAAAAAGCTCGGACACATTTTGAAAAAGCTCGGACTGTTGAAAAAGCTCGGACTCATTTTGAAAAAGCTCGGATACATTTTGAAAAAACTCGGACTGTTGAAAAAGCTCGGACTCAGTTATAAAAAGCTCGGACTGTTTAAAAAATCTCGGACACTGTTTGAAAAAGCTCGGACAGTTTAAAAAAGCTCAGACACAGTGCGAAAAAACTCGGAAACATTTTGAAAAAGCTATGACATTTTAAAAAAGCTCGGCCACATTTTAAAAAAGCTCGGGAACAGTTTCAAAAAGCTCGAACATAGTTTTAAAAAGCTCGGTCACAGTTTTAAAAAGCTCGGAGACCCAGAAAAAGCTCGGAACCAGTTTGAAAAAGCTCCAGAATGAAATAGCTCGGAAAATGTTTTTAAAAGCTCGAAAAAAGCTCGGAATCACCTTGAAAAAACTCGGGAACCTAGATCTTCAACAGATTTACAAACCCTAACCTAACCCACAACCATTCTCAGATCAACAAACAAACCTAATCTACAAGTTTAATCAACACCCAACATCAAGCATGAACTTATCAAAAACAAAATTCACAACATAATCTGACTCAACTTACCATAGTCGATTGAAGATGCTCTCGTCTGAACACCCGAAAAAATACTGTTGTTCTACCGCCGGTTACTTCGACGTCTTTTTCAGCCGGAAAACCACTGATCTTCCAACGCCGGTTCTTTTTTCAGCCGATGTTTTCTCTCTCTCTCGTTTTTCTCACTAAGTTTGAAAACGACAAAAACTCACTTGGAAGGGGTATTTTTTTCTGGACACCTATATTGGTGCCTTTTAAACATGAATTAGTAATGTGGTAATATTTGCACAACACTCACCCCAAATAGTGCTATTTATTTTTTGACCCCTTATTTCTTGCTAACTATGATTTTCTTTTCTGGTTTATTTAGTATTAGCATACATTTTTGGAGCTTGTTAAACAATGCTGGTCATACGACTAGAAAGGGTAGAGCCATAAATTCAAGATTGGGATACCATTATATAAAAACAAAAAACTTTTAGAGGGATAGAAATGAAAAATGTCTAAAATTTAGAAAGAATTTATAATTTTTTTAAATGATTTTTTAAGTTTTTATGAGGGAAGGGACATGACCCTTGTTATCTCCCTCCCTCCACAGAGATGAGGTCAAAAAATTGTCACAAATATAAGTTGGTTTAGCCTAACTCATAATATATATATATATATATATATATATATATAGTCGGTATTCATGTGAATCAACGAGTTAACAATGTGTTCGTAGTTCTAGGTATCCCCAGAATCAACATGGCTTGATCACTTACCGGCGCTGCATCATTTTGGTATCAGAGCCAACTCGACTCAGCTATTTGTTGGTATTCCTTATGAATCAACAACATCGAGTTCTTATTTTGCTTCCGGTATACCCGAGAATCAACAGATTGTTTCCGGCAATCTAGAATCAACGAATTCGAAATAGTTATTCCATTTTGTATATCATTTTCTTTAGTGTTGCATTAGCAATTTCAGTTTGATGGTTTGTTTTTAAGATTCATATGTTCCTCATCATACAAATACCTCAATTTATCTTTAAAAATTCGAGGGCAAATTCTTTCGACCATGGCGGGAATGATGAAGATCAAGTGGTGGAAGATTTACAAGAATCATGGTATTGACAATAACTTGATTTATGCAATTGCATCAATCACATATGACGAAATTATATGCATAAGTAGTATTGCAGTGACATAATAATTATGCAATTGATGGTATTGTCACTTGAATTACCACCAACTCGCCAACGCCTAGTACCACCTTCTTATTTCTAGAACTTAATCACTTAAATTAGTATTTCAGGTGTTTGGTAGTTTCTAGAACTTGTTTGTTTTCTAACCATTTATCCAGGTGTTTGGTAACTTTTTGAACTAGTTGGTATCATAAATTCTAAATGACAAGAACCGGGTGGAACACTTAGATTTAATTTATGTTGTTTTCGCTTAAAAATAAATAAATAAATAATAGTTTTTCGTTTTAGTTGATAATAGGAACAGATTCTGCTTCGCCCAACCAAAAGTAAAACGGCCAAAAAAACAACAAAAACTTGCCGGTTTTTCGAATTCGATGGCGGATGAAAACAAAGAAGCGAGAGATGGTTGTTTTAGGGATTTGATTTTTATTATAATGTGGTTTGGTGGTTGTTAAAACAGTCAAAAGTTGTTATTGACAAAAACAATCAAAAGTTGTTATTGAACAAAACAAGTTCTTTTGACTAGTCAAGTACTTCACTGGCAAATACTCAAAACTAGTCGTCAATAAAAACAGTCAACGGTTGTTATCGAACAAAACAACTACTTTTGATCGATGTACTAGTAAGCGTTAGGCACTAGACGGATGACAGTCTAGCGTCTAGGCTATAAAACGTTTTTTAATATATTTTTTAATTTTTTTTGTTTTGTACAAGATTGAGGAAGAGAGAGAAATACAATTGGAATTGAATGTAATTTCTAGATATATTGTAATAATTCCCTAGACTCTCTTACAGAGCAAAAAACATAACTGAATGTAATTTGGGAGTTGATCCCCTACAATAGACTCACATAGAATCCTGCAGACTCTCAGGGAAAAGATTCCCAAGAGCTGACCCATACTACTTAATGTAAACTACGAGCTGGAAGCTAAAATAGGGCCATTTTCTGGAAATTACAAAAACTCCACTAGATAACCCTAGCTATAAAAACCACTCTTTCTTTAGACACAATTCATCAGCTTCTACTTCACTTTTCAAAATCTTTCTCTCTCGTCAAACACGATCACACAAATCCTCTGACTTCTCTCTTCCAAAGCGACACCAAACTGTGACCATTCACTTCTCCACCAAAACTACTTCAAACCTTTCTCAATGCAAGATCATCACCCAATCTAACACTATGTTCTTCAACTCTGTTTCCACTTTTCAAACTTCAACTCTACTCTCTCTCACTCATCGACGATGGCAAACAATGGTGACGTTTAGAATGACTAGGCGGAGTCAACGACTTTGACTCAGCCTAGCCTGATTTTTGGCCAAATCGGTCGATTTTTAGATCCATATAGGCTGATTTTCTTCCGACCGCCTAATATGACCGATTTAGCTGAACGGGACGGCCGGCATCCACGTAGCGTATATGCAGTGCCTAGGTGGCCGTTTTTTCTGATTTTTTGAACACTGCTTTTGACTAGTCAAGTACTTTACTGGCAAGTCGGTCGAGTGATATAAATGAGCAATGAATAGAACTTGTGAGTTGGTCAAAGATTTTCAAAAACAATCTTGTGATTTTTGATGTAAGAAGAACGGGTTAAAAGTTTACATGCGGTTAAAGATTATCAAAATAGTTGTGATCATGTATATATTTCTTTTTGATACATATTTCTTTTTGTGTTGTTGTTGATGGTCCTGAAAAGTAAATGTACAATATTAACAAACTCTCTGATTTTCACCTTCGTTGTAATCTCTCTCTCGCTGCTCACTATTCAACGACCTCACCTACCCTTTGACCTCTGATTTTGAAACTTATTTGTTGACTGATCAACACACACAAGATTAATGGATTGTAAATTGTACATCTCACGGTCTGAGTAGTCAAAGATTTTTTAGAAATGTTATTGATATTGTGATGTAAGATGTCAATAAGAGGGTGCTTTAGCTTTCCCTGCAATATAACAAGCACAAATTGAGTGATAGTGTAGTGTAGTTAATGGTGGTTAAATTATATAAATATTTTCAAAGTAATTAATAGTGTAGTGTAGTTGATTTTGAAACCTATTTACAGATGGATTCCTTACTTGACTCGGCTAACGACATATAGTGAATTTAGGTATATATCACAATAAGTGGAAAATTTGTCACAATATCAATACCTTGATAAAAAGGTGTCACTAACGATTCGTCACTAATATATCTGACACTTATAATGTTATTGTCACTATGGTTAGTGATGGAGATCAAATGGTGAAAGATTTACAAGAATCATGGTGTTGATACCAACTTGATTTATACAATTTCATCAATCATCTATGATGAAGTTATATGCTTAATTTAAATGATTTGACCAATCATATAGATGATGGAGGCATATTGTTTGGTGATTAGAATTGTGATTTTATTTGTTTTCTTTTATGTAATTTTTCTACTCATATATATATATATATATATTAAAGTTTTGTAGTCATTTGATGGTAGAGTTGAGTTGATTAATAAAATTTCAGTTCTAAAACTTCTTACGTTTGCTCTCTCAGTATTCATGTGAATCAACGAGTTAACAATGTGTTCATAGTCCTAGGTATTCCAGAATTAATATGGCTTGATCACCTACCGGCGCTGCATCATTTTGGTATCAGAGTCAACTCGATTTAGCTATTTGTTGGTATTCCTTATGAATCAATGACATTAGTTCTTATATTTCAAGAATCTACAGATTCTTTCCAACATTCCAATAACCAACGAATTCAAAATAGTTATCCTGTTTGAAGTACTTAGACTAGTCAAAAATAGTTGTTTTGTTCAACAACAACTTTTGACTGTTTTTGTCAACAACTACTTTTGACTATTTTAACAACCACCAAATCAGATCATAATAAAAATCAAATCCCTAAAAAAACCATCTCTCACTTCTATATTGTATTCTTCTGCCATCGAATTCGAATAACCGGCAAGTTTTTTTTTTCGGCCTTTTTTCTTTTGGTCGTGCGAAGCAGAATCTGTTCCTATTGTCATCTAAAACAGAAAACTATTATTTATTTATTTTTAAGCAAAAACAACATAAATTAAATTTAAGTGTTCCACCCGGTTCTTGTCATTCAGAATTTACAATACCAACAAGTTCCAAAAGTTACCAAACACCTAGATTAATGGTTAGGAAAACAAACAAGTTCTAGAAGTTGTCAAACACCTGAAATACTAACTTAAGTTCTAGGAATAAGAAGGTGGTACTTGGCGTTGGCGAGTTGGTGGTACTTGATTTATGCAATTGCATTATATGCTTGATTTTAGCCACTAAATAGTTATGTTGTGACATAATAATTATGATTATATATGTCACAAAATAAACCAATATATTGAGTACAAATATATATATATATATATATATATATATATATATATATATCACACCTATATAAATTGTATGATAATTTTAAAATAGATATTGTATATATATATATATATCAATTACAATATTAATTTACACATTCGAAAATTCAGTAATATAAAAAATAGAAAAGAAAAATGAAACAAGATAGAGATTTTTTTCTAGACCATGAAAGGCTATAATGCCCTCTAAAACACTCAAGACTATTATGCACATCTTATTGGCAATATCACCTTTTCTCCATTAAAGCTACCTTTCTTTTTCTCAACCAAGCAAAACACCATTTTCTCTCTCACACAACCAAACAAATCCAAGACTTAATCTTGGATCTACTAATCAAGATGATGGTTAAGATAATTAAAAAAAAAATTAAAAATGAAATAAAAAAGATTACACATTTTTATTATACATGGATGTATAAAATATAAACGTTGTGATATGCTCGTCCATTAGAAACTTTGGCTTGTCGAGGAGGCAGAGATAGGAGTATGAGCAGTAGCAACATGAACCTGTAAATCTAAAAGTGGCACACAACCATCAAAGCTCAAGAAAGATAGATTTTACAAGCAAAAAATACCACAAAAAGGACATTTCTTTTACGGTATTTTAGGTGGTGCTATGGCAATGGAAGATAAAAGTTAACATTTGCAGAGCATGGAGGCAAAGTATTTGTTATCTCAAACCATCAAGCACTGAATCTTCCTCGTCGCAAGAAGCCTCTTCTAGCATGTCAAGAAATCCTTTCTTAACAGCAGTCTTCTGGTATGCAGAAGCATCATAACGAATCCCATAAGTAGATGCTGCATCAAACCTTGTCCACAATTCCTTCTTTAGAGTATTCTCGCCAGGGCGTTGGCCCGTCTTAAATGTGCTCTCAGGTTCCTTACACAGGGGAGTGCTTTCTATGAATGCTATGTTGGTTCTAACAGGTTCTGTGAAGAAAAAGAAAAAACAATTGAATCATACGTTTAAGACCACCCTTCATGCATAAAAAATCAAAGCAAGTTTTTGACGAATTTAAAAAATGTTTTTCTTACAAACTTCAAAATCACCTAGATCCGAATGTCAAAGGTTGTAAGTGAGATCCTTGAGATTTATCATCTTCAATATGCTAAATGTGTAAACCAATAACATAATCAAAGATTAAAACATCAATAATACCTGGATGGCAAGATGTATAGATCTGATGGCAGCCAGTTTGAACAATATTTTCCTTTTCGTTTAATGGAGATGGGTTCGTTTGCATATTTAGAACACTATAAGTGATTGGCAAGTTGCGATCAACTGCAGCATTTTCCGATGATTCCTCATCAAGCGGTTCCAACAAGACACAACTTTTAGGAGGAGAGAACAACCAATCTGGTGATGCATCTAGTTCCTTTTTTACAATTCCTGATTTACAAGCCTGTCTTATCCCTAAGAGCTCTGGATACTTAAAAGCCAGATCCTCAGAACCTTCACTACCGGAGGATTCAGAAAACTGTGAACCTCTGCAATTCTGGATTCCAACAGGATATGGGGTGGATTTATGGACTTTGTCATTGAAGCGATGAGAGGACTCAGAAATAGGCTCAAGCAATACACAAGATTTAGGAGGGGACATTTTAAGCGCAGATTTGTCTCTTTTTGATAACAATGGTGAAGTAACAACACCAGACTCTAGTGTGTTTTTTGTTCCAACTGCTATAGAATCAGAAGGCTTACTTGGAGTTGGCTGTATAGCTACACCTTCAAGCAAATCATCGTTTGCATCTCCAGGAATGGTTAAAAGTGGTGGGAGCTCGACAGTTTGATTGCAATTAACCCTTTCCAATACCGATTTAGAAGCACCTTGGTGTCTGGATGAGAATGCTTTCGACATAGGAAGAGGTGTCAGCAGAAACAGTTGTCTACCTCTCTCAATAGTGCAATTGGCACGCCAGGACACCAGAGGCGAAGGAGAGACTAATGTGTCCTCCTTGAGATCTTCTGGACTCCCAAATTCAGATTTTTCTTCTTCATTAGAAGCAGCTTTACTTGGCAAGAACTGTCCCAACTGATTCTCAGACTCGACAGGACTGGAGAGAATGTTTTGAAATCTGGGGAACCATGGCTACAAACATGACATCCCAAATAAGTTTGGCAACACAATCTATGGAACCCATTGATCCAGCCGCATCCACATGCATAATAAAAAGGGAAAGGAAAAAGAAGTAGGAAGTTAACCTTCAAAGTAGAAAGCATGTCAGACAAGACACGAGTAAAAGATTCAAATTCCTTGCTCCCTTGTCTAGTTGTTGCCTTCACTTTAAATGCTTGCACAACAAGTTCATCAATCTGCAAATAAATACATCAAATACTGCATGATTAGCTTAGCTATAGCCTATGCAAAAATAATAACTATAAACCACAAAATATTTTAGGACAAACAAGAAAAAACTAAAAAAGGTATATATATATATATATATATATAAAGGAAGGTATTTACAAATCCCCCGACCTTTCTGTACTGACCAGGTTATAAACTAGGGACTAGGATCTTTATTTAAAGCACCAATCGATGTCAGTACAAGTAACAAAAGTTTATCGTCTAGTACAGGTACATAAAGATTAAACTCAAATGTGTAACACAAAGGTGATCCTTTTTAGACAACTCTTTGGCAAAAAAATAAAATAAAATAATAGTAAAGTCTTTAGACGTAAATCAATACCGCAAATTTAGATAATCGGTAAGAAATTGCAATTATGTTTGTGTTATTGTTACAAAATCTCTAGCAATTTAGAACTGAGAACTTCAATTTTTGGGATAAGAATGCATAAGCTGCACATCAATTCCCAAAATGTGTCCATACCATTAATGTACAAATGTTGCTGCCTAGCAAGATGAAGTTCCATTATAAAAAGCAAAGAACTTGAAGGGCTAACTCATGCAACCCAAGTTGTATTATGTTGCCAGACCCATGGGCCATGGCTTTCTCCATTTTCTCTATTATCCATCTACCCTTTTAAGCATAAAACTAGAGTTATCACAGTTTACTCACAAATAGCTCAATCCACATGCGCGCACACACAAAACACTTATACATAAACGCGGGATAGATATAAAAATTATTTTTTCATGACATTTTGTGTTACGTTTTCTCCTCCATTCCAAAAATCAATGCTTTTCTCAATTTCTAGTTTTCTACAATTCCTCATACATGTAACACAACAATAAGTTTTAGAGTTACCACTCAATAATATCCAAGTAGACACACCACTAAGGCCGCGTTTTGCCATCAAATTGGTCTCCAGTTTTATCAAAAATTAGAAACAAAAACCGATATCTCCAAATTCCATCTAATTCCAATTCCCAATATCGAAACATAATCTCATTCCACCAAATACAGCCAATAGGAATCTCTAAAATCTACATGGGCGTGTTTGGCAAGCTGTGTACAGGATGATTAGATAGTACTGAACTAAATTTAGTAGTATACTATGTTTGGTATCGGATCGTATAAAGAGTCAGGATTGTAATTAAATATCATAATTAGTATAGTACGGTCCATTAATCCAGTCTTATATGGAGTAACAAACATCAAACTTTTCGTAAAAATGAAAACCCCTGACAATCAAACACGACCTAATCGGAAATGCTATCAACATTATACATCCGTAGTTCATAATTCAAATCAAAAGCGAGAAAACAAGGGTTCAAAAAAGAGAAAATCACAAAAAACAACAATTTTTAAGGCTCTCTCGAGATACGAAACCTCGAAACACAGAGTTATACCTGTTGAAGGAGAGCCGAGAGATCGGACTGAACAAGAAGGAGACGGTCGAGTGCACAGTCGTCGTTTGACGCTTCCTCGCTGCATTTCTTCTTCGCGTTCACGGATTTCGACAACTTTCCGGCTCCATTGTTGTTGTTGTTGTTGTTCGATAATTCTCTCAACGGCTTCCTGACTGATTTCGGTTTCGTTTCGTTTCTCGGCATCTCTCTCGCTTTGTGAATCGAAATCCGCGTGTGTACTGTATGTGCGCTTCGATTTGAATTTTTTTCTCTGGGTTTTCGAGGCGGGACTTTTTTATTTTTATTTTTATTATTGAACGATTTATTTGGGTTTTCTAGAAGGATTGGTGGGTCAAATTTTGGATCCGCTCCAAGTTATGACTCAGCTTAGCTTTTTGGGTTTGTTTTGGCCCTAACAAGACTAATACTAAACTCACTCCACATATTTCTTTAACCCCCATTTTTAATATACATATATAATAGGGTAAATATCATTTTAGTCCCTCTAGTTTGACCTATTATGCGTTATGGTCCCCTTAGTTTCAGTATTAGCTATACATGTCCCTATAGTTTAAGTTAATAGTTGGTTAGGTCCCTACCGTCCAATTCCGTTAGGATTTTTTAAAATTCCGTCAATGGGATGAGGGTAAAATGGTAAACTTGCCATGTTGTGTTTCTAGAACATTTTGTTAGGAGGGCAAGATGGTAAATTAATTAATTAAGAATTGAATAAATCAAAAATCAAAAATAAAATAAATGGCTGAGATGACTGAGCTGTGTATTGCATACCTGAGATTGTGACACGTCATAAACCATTCAATAAAACCATGAACAAGGGTGGTCCCAAGATTAGAAAGTCCCTTTTCTCACTCGTTCTAGAGAAAACAATTTCTCCTTCATTCGTTGGCGCTAAAAACCTTCGTTCGTTCAGTTTGTCTTCTTGCTTTTAACTCGATCGTGTCTATTATTTTGCAATTTATTCAACTCTTAGTTCTGTAGAGGTTCGAGTTTGGTTACAGTTGCAGACGAAAGAATCTGGTGAGAGAGTTTTTGAAGGTTGTTCACTGAGAGGTGAGTTTCTTAAACTATCATGTTCTGTAAGCGTGTTTTGAGTGATTTATTTTGCATGCATGTTTTTTACACCTATATTATTCACAAAATTCACCTTTTGCGATGTTGTTGAAGGGAATGATGACATTATTAAGGAGTGCATGGATTTATTTGAAGGATATCAATCAAAGTCTGATGATGAATACTTTTCAGACTCAGAGCTTGAACCAGAGAAGGTGAAGCTTGCTAAATTGATGAAAGGTAAGCCTTTCAAGAAAATGGTAGGGGGTGAAATTAAGCTTCATGTAGGACAGACTTTTAACAGTGCATTTCAAATGAGAGAGATATTTAGGGAGTATGCAATTCAACAGGGAGTAGTTTTAAAAAGAGTGAAAAATGATCATGTGAGACAGGCCTACAAGTGCTTAGGAGATGACTGCCCTTGGAGGGCACATGGTTCACGTATGATTGATGGAATTACCTTCATGATTAAAACATTGGTGGATGAACATGAATGTCATAGGGTTTACAACAACAAAGAGGCCAAAGTAAAGTGGATTGCCTCTAAGTTTGAGAACCTTGTGAAGAGCAATCCAAGTGTTAGTGTTAAAGTGATAGGTGATCTTTTAAGGGAGAACTACAAGGTCTCAGTTGACATTCAAAGGCTTTATAAGGCAAAGAAAAGAGCCTTAACAGGGTTATCAAATGACCATGCTAAATGTTTTGGTTTACTAAGGAGATATGCTTACATGGTGAACCAAAGCAACCATGGGTCAGCAGTATATATCTCCACCCAACAACCACAACCAACCTTTCAGAGGATGTTTTTAAGTTTCGAAACTCAGAAACTTGGGTTCTTGGAGGGCTGTAGGCCCTTCATTGGAGTAGATTGGTGCCACTTGAAAGGCCCTTTTGGAGGAGTTCTACTGTCTGCAGTGGCCTTGGATTGCAAACAGTGGGTTATTCCCACTAGCTGTTTGCATTTGTGAAAAAGAGACTCAAAATAGTTAGGGAATGATTTTTAAACAATTTGAAGATCCACTTGAAGTACCCAGCAAGCAGAAACTTGACATTCATGTCAGATAGACAAAAAAGGTGTCATTGCAGCATTGGAATTGCATTTTCCCTTTGCCAAACGAAGGTGTCATTTCTGAACTTTTTTTTTTAAAACTTATGCTTTCTTATTTTCAATATGCAGTAAAAGATTTAATTGTCATGTGGCAGGTATTGTGCAAGACACATCTTTGCCAATTTTAGACTTACCTACAAGGGTAACCATTATAAAAAGCTGTTTTGGAGGGCCACGAGAAGCTGCAATGTGTTTGACTTCTATGAGGCAATGGATGGGATTGGAGCTATAAACTCTGCTGCCAAGTCTTGGTTACAGAAGATTGACACTGAACATTGGTCTAGGTTTGCTTATGACCCAATCATTAGGTGTGGTCATGTAACTAACAACATGACCGAAGCATTTAACAGTATGTTAGGTTCCTATAGAGCTGCATCTTACTTAGAGTTGTTAGAATTTATTAGAAGGATGGTTATGAGGAAATTCCAGGAAAGAAAGGATGAGTGTGAAGTGTGGAATTCTATTTTGCCACCAAGGGTAAATGCAAAAATCGTGAAGAATGGTAAAGAAAGTAGGAACTTGACAATTATAGCAGCCGAAAATGGGGAATATGAGCTTTTGGGTCCATCTGGGGGATATGGTGTGAAACTTAGAGAGTATAGTTGTCAGTGTGGTTACTGGCAGATTAGTGGGATTCCTTGTAGTCATGCAATGGCTGCCATAAGCCATTACTGTGGTAAATCTGTTTTGAAAGATAAGGTGAGTGAGTTTGTCCACAACAGTCTGACCAAGAGTGCTTACTTACAGATTTATAGGGGTATGATCCATCCTCTACCTGATCAGAAGAGGTGGTCAGAAGTGCCTGCTTATTTACTGATTGAAGGTCAAACAGAGCATTTGATTCCCCCATCTCGTACTGTCCAACCAGGCAGACCTAAGACACAAAGAAAGAGGGAACCTAGACGAGCAACCTAAAGGAGTAAGGTCTGGAACCGTTGTATGCAAGCTTTGTTCAGAACCTGACCATAACAAAAGAACCTGCAAAAAAAAGGTATGCCATCCTTAACTAGTTATAAATTTTCATCTTTTTTTTCTCCATCTAATGCTTTATCCCTCTAAGTACTACCAAATTCATCTGAATATGTTTCCCCAAACCTTATAAACCATCTTCTTCAATTTAAACCATCTTCTTCATTTTAATTTTCTGTTTACAGACTACTGAAGGACAGTTATCTTCACAACAAGCAATCCAGCAACAATCAACATATGAAAGGTCATTTTCACAGCCTCCAACAACCCAGAGTCAACCTTACTTTGAATTTGTTAACTAAGACAGCAACACTTGGAATGGTGGATGACAGCAGCATCTGGTTATATTTTGGAACCTTTTATTAAATTACTTTTTTAATTCACAGTTGTTTTTGTGTAACTGCATGATTACTGTTGCTAGAAATTTTTAGATATGGTTATCAAACCATTAGATATGCTAAATATGCTTTTTGAAAGTGCTGTCACACAGACCATGCATGAATATTGTTGGTTAATGGCTGTGATTCTAGTTTATGTACTGTGCTTAAATTCTTAACTATAACTACTTTTTATTTATGCTTAAAGTTTACTTATTATTACATTCAATCTTTGCTTGTCATACTAAGTACAATGATTGCCATGGTTACACAAAACAAAACCATGTTAACTGTCCACATCAACCTTGACTCTCATTCTTTAGACACTAAGTGATGCATTCTCCCATGAATATTCGTTTCTAGATTATGCATCCTTGCATGTAAGCTTTCTAGGTGCTGCATCCTTTCCCATACCATTTCCAGCTTCATCAATCTTTCATTTAGAACTGTGATTTCTTGTTCAAGCTGCTGAAAATTATCTCCACCTCTAAACCTTTGTGAAATGCTTTCTATGTATTCAGCTTGATTGAATTCTTCGTTATCGGGTTCCCAAAATTTATAGAATTTGCATTTTCCCTTCTCACAGAAGAAATACAATTTATTTGGGTTATTTTCGGATTCAGAAATCTTCACAGCAGCTTTAATCCCACAATTGCATTTTCTGTTTTTGAATTTTATTATCCTCCCATTGATGCTAATTGCTGAGCTTGATGTAGCCTCCATAATTGTTGAGCTTGATATTGATGTGGTTTATTGTGGAATCTATAGATGTGTAATTTTGGAGAAGAAATGAACAAATGCTTTGGAGATGTGTTGTTGGAAACTGCAGTTGGATATGTGTTTGTGTGAATATGAGAAATGTGTTTTGTGTGAATGTGTTTATGTGGGTATCAGATAATTTTTGGACAGATGAGAATGAGTTTGAGTTTGTATGTGAAATGAGAATGTGCATGGCTTGGCTTTATATAAACAAATATGTAGCCGTTGCACTTCAACGGTTACTTTAAGGGGCAAAAATGTCCTTCAAGGACAATGAGGGGTTATAAATGTCTTTTTACATTCTTTAGACACTTTTAGGGGTAATAATGACTTTTTACCTTCTAAACATGTCTGACAGACTTTTTTCAACGGAATTTGTAACAGAAGGACCAAAAGGGCCAATACTGAAACTAGAGGGACCATAATACATAATAGGTCAAACTAGAGGGACTTTTATGATTTTTTCCCTATATAATAATTACCAGGTCTAGGATTCTATCACTGAAACGTTAAGCAATGACTTTGTAACATTACAAAGTCAAATCCTGCACCCGATATGTTCTTAGGGATCCTTTATTTTAATTTTCCTAAGAACATTGATGAAATCCCTTCAATTTAATGCATCTTGATGTGATTTTTTTAATAAGTTTAATGAAATCTATTTATAAATAAATTTTAAACAAATTTCGAACACCTGTAACATTTTGTTTTATTTTTTTCATTTTCCATATGTTCTGCCCATTTTTCTGACAAAACTGGGTAGTAAACAAATTTTTTTAAATTTTGTTTATAAATAGATTTCATTGAACTTAATATCTACAAAAAAATATTATCACATCAAAATTTATAAAACTTAATGTGATTTCATTAAGGTTATTACAAAAGTTAAAATAAGTGGTCCTTAGAAAATAATATATATGTTTTTTCGTACGGAATTCGATTACATAACCTTGTGCAAGAGTTATAAAAATTAATAGCACTATTCAAGTTTCAAGACATTTTTGTGGGTTTGTCACCACTTTATTTGGTTGAGTTTATATTGAGAAAAAAAATATCCCTCAGGCGTCCGTCACAAAATGAGTGATTTTTTTTATAGAAGAGATGGAGAGAACCATACAGATAGAAATAAAAAACACAACAAATAATCAGATGAGAGATAAAGTAAAAAATTATAGCAAGGATCATAAAATCCTATATAATGACGGACCTTTTGGAAGGACAAAATCACCCAACAGAAACAAGATGAGTATGCCTCCACTGTGGACTTGAATTGTATCATCAACTTGATTGTTGAAGGGACTTGGTGGGTTACTTGGGCTACAAATTAAAGGTAGAGCAATATAATGAGAATTCTTTAGCAAATGCTAACTGATTTGAAATTATGAAATAAGTTGAGAATCATAAACCGTAAGATTATCAACAAGACAGTTGTGAACCTTGATCCCCCGGTATTTATTCTTGTTATTAACAAGATAGTGGTGAACCTTGATCCCCCGGTATTTATTCTTGTTGCGTAAGGTGTATCGATGTTGTTGCAACAAATTGAACATGAGGAAGCTGCTCCTTTTGAGGAACTTTTAACGGTCCGCACCATACCGTGTGCTTCCAAAGCAAACAATATGTACGTATTAGTTTCTGAATCTGTAATTTCATAAGATAAAAAGTATTGTGCTGGTAATCCTCTGTTGCATAACGAAATCGAAGACTCACATTTGTTATATTCTGAAAAAGCCAAGCTGAAAACAACTCCATCATTTGTCATATGTCCCAAAAGATGACACATCCTACTTAGAGCCGTAACAGTTGGCTTGAACAATCCCAATCGTGACATTTGCCTCAATATCTAAGTATCTGTAACCTGATCACAAGAACAACAACACAAGGTTAATCGTGGAATTTCACTGAAGCTCAATATCTAGCCATCTAGGGTCAAAATAGTGAAGACCTGAGTTATCAATGGGATTTCGAGCAGGAACACATTCGGGCCATTGATGTTTAACAATCACACCATCTGTTAGTGAGGAATGTAATAATAACAAAGCTTTCACAACATCTGTTAGTGAGGAATGTAATAACAACAAAAGCTTCCACCAACATCTCAGAACTTGTCATGTAAGACTAAACTATAAACATGCATTTAATTTTAATTTGAGAATCCAACATCAATTGATTTAGTATATAACATACATATGAACACATCACTTCCATTTCCTAGACATATGCCTATGCAATATAAATCCCGCCTTAACCTTTTTTCGGATTGATAATACAAACAACCATCAGATTTTCATAATTAAGATTGTTGCTGGATAGAACAAAGCAAAAATAACTATTAGACTTACTTTACTCTTGTATGAATTAAAATATGATGCTAGAATTGTGTGCCTTTCAATTACAACACTCCCACCAATTGCCTACATATGTTGTAAAAAACTTCGACCTGTAGATCAAATTAATGCGGCTTCTAACAATATCCACCCCAACCTCTTCATCGGAAGTCAAATCAACAATAACCTCAGAAAAAAAAAAAGAATTTCTGACTGAAGAAACATTACAGAGAATACATTTCGTTACATTTTGAGCATCTTTTGCTCTCATTATCTTTCAGCAAGCTTTATTTCAGTCAACTACGGCGTTTTTGAGATTATTGAGCTCAACTAGTTCCATCTCTTCATCCACAAAAACCTACAAAGCGTATCCAACAAGTCACTTCTGTTTGAAACTAAATCATAACACCAAATTCGGTCAACAAATCAAATGAGGAGCATGAGGTTTACCGTCTTTTCATTGTAGCTCACTTCTGTTTTTGAGAACATTGAGGTCAACTAGCTCCATCAAGGATTCTTTTACAGTGACTTGGGGAGAGTGAATTCTCACAAATGTTTCTTGCTTCTTGGGAAACCAAGAAATTCTGATATCACCTTCAATGTAACCACCATTTTTTCCTACCACCAGAACATCCATCAGTGTAGTCTTCCAGCTCCACTGACTCCCATTAGTGTAGCTGTAGTCTCCAGGCCTAAATGCTTCGGTCACCCTTCCGAATCAATTGTAGTCTGTCTTCTGTCACCCCTGGAGCTTTCATTTCCTGTAAAGTATCCTGACATTAGCTATGTTAACAATGTGGTGTGAAGATATATAAAATCTCACCGAGGGCATATTCACAAAGTAATTTACACCGTCGAAGCACATGGATAATGGTGTAAATGGAAGAATCATTCCCTTCTTCACAGTAATCCCACAACTTCTACTTCATTGCTATCTTCCCCAGCAGAAGCATTGGACTGACTACTTACACCTAAGTTGGTAACATTGCCTGAGGCCTGCAAAGCCATTTCAATATCTTAGTCATGATTTCATTAGTGTGAAAACAAAGATATAGTCTCTTCTGTTATATAGTGAAATTTGAGCAAAATTACATACCACTTCATTCATCCACCTTGGAGAAAGCATCTCACTGTTCGTCAAGGTATTGCAACCATACGATATAAATGGAATTTGAGCTGAAATCACCTTGGTGAAATCAAATATCCCCATGACCGCCATACTGGGATTTGAGCTGTTACATGAAAATCATTATTTGAATTAATAGATCAAGAACTGAGACTTATATTTATTGTAAAGATGAGTATTAGAAAGGATTGTAAATGTGCTAACATAATAGGAATGCTCATGAAATACCATGTAATGACTAACCTTTTGGAAGGATAAAACTCTTGAGCAGAAACAAGAAGAGCACAGAAAGTGCGCCTCGGTGTTTGGCGAATGCAGCCATGAGCCTGAACAACCCAGCAGCACTTTATTGAATCAAGAAAATTACCAGAAGGAGTTTGGAAAACTTGAAATGATAATGATTAGTTATAAACTGGTCAGTGCCATACCAGGTGCTTCCAAAACCACAATGTGTTAGTTTCCAGTACGAAACTGTAATTTCACAAGAGATAAATTTGTACCGGTAATCGTCTGAAAAAGCAATGCTCAAAACTCCATCATTGAATTACATCACTCCCACCAATGACTGCATTTGTAGCAACAAACTTCGTCTTGTAGTTCAAATCGACGTGGCTTCGAACAAAGATCCATCCCATTTCCCAACCTAAAAAAAGTTATTAACGGGAAATCAAATCAGTGCAAGATAAGATGAAAAATAGCTTGAGATTGCATTATTTTAATATCTCCAAATTCACTTCTGTTTGAGACCAAATCCCAACACCAAATTCAGACCAAACCATCTTTTCATAGTAGCTCACTTCCTTAGAATTCTTTTATGGTGACTTGGGGAGAGTGAATTCTTACAAATGTTGCTTGATTCTTGGCGAACCCAGAAATTCCAGTAAATGCTCTGTCATCCATCAGTGTAGTCTGTCCAACTCCACTGATTCCCATTAGTGCAGTTAGGACTCCAGGTCTAAATGCCCCGGTCCTGTAAAATATGATAACTTTAGCTATTCATGTGGTGTTGTAGATTGTGATAAGTAACCAAATCTGTAAAAACCTTTAAGAGGTTGGAATAAGTAACCAAATTAAAACCCAACATTGAACTAGCAAGAGTTGAGAATGAACCGTAAATAAATATCACCAGTTATTAAACAAGAGCAGTTCATGTAAGAGAAATTTTTATTAATTTGAGCATTACCTGATCCACAGTAATAGAAGTGATTTTAATTAAGAGTTATTGTCAATCTCTTCCGTTTTAAAGAAAAAACATGAAAGAAGAAGAGTAAACATAGTAATATTATATTACATAGTTTAATTTTTGTTGAAGCAAAATGATTCAATTCATATATTAATAAAAGAGAAGAAAAGAAGAAAGAGATTACTAGCAGGGATTGTTATCGGTTGTGTTGGCCAAAAAAAAAAAATGGAATAGAGATTTAGAACAAAAAAAATGGAATAGAGATTGCAATAGAATTTGGTCTAACAATAATAAAATTCAAAATTTAGAAAACTCTAATTATTGCTAATAATGATAAACAAAACATGCATTGATAATCAGGGGCAATTTTGGATTGCGTTGGGCTCCTCAATAATAAACAACGATGCCTAATTTTTAGATTAATTACCAATAATATTAAATAAGGAAAAAAAGAAAAGAAAATGATGAATGATATAGGATTTTGTTTTTAGAACAAAAAAATTGAATGAATAATAAAGATTGCAATAGAATTTGGTTTAACAATAATAAAAATTAAAAATAATATTAACTAACGAAAAGAAGAAAAGAAAAGAAGAAAGAAATTACCAGCATTGATAATGATAATCAGGGGCAGTTTTGGATTGCGTTGGGGCTCTTCATTGCACCTCTCTATTTTCTTTTTAAGAGTTTTTGATCTTGATCTCCCCTGATCTTGATCTCTCCACCGTGTAAACTTGTTCTAAAATGGAGGAACCAGTGAAGTCCAATGTCTCGAGTGATGTAGAATGAAGAAGGTAGTCTGGCAGTGACTTCAATTTTGGGCAGTGAGAGATGTATAGATGAGAAAGAGAGGGCATGATTGTAATATCTCCTGCTGTAATCTTATATTCCCATTCTTCCCAATTCCACATGTTCACAAAGATGAGAGTCTTCAATTTGGGGAAGGCAATAAGTGAGGGTGAAGACGATGATGATGATGTCTCAATGCCCACAAATTCATTACCCACTCTTTTCACACTCTCCATATTAAATATTTCCAAATGTTCAAGCCGTGGCAATTTTCCCAAATTAGCAGGCAAATACTCACAATTTCTGCACTTGAAGAGATATAACTTCTTGAGATGAATTAACGATACCATCCAATGAGGGGACAAACTGATGCTTCTACACTCCCATATATGTAAGATCTCTAAATTGGGAGGTGGTTGTAAGGCTTCAAGAACTGCTGAATCTTTATTACACTCTATATCACTCGCGTTATTGAAACACAGTTCCAATTGAACCAGATTCTTCTTATTCATGAGTTGTGCATTCTTAGCTTCAGCTTCGTCTACAACTTCTTCCAGCCCTTTTAACTCAAGACGACCTCGAAGCTTGTTCATGTGTTTAAGACATCCAAGACCCATGCCATTAGGACCACCTCCAACAACAAATCTATCCAATCTTCGAAGACAAATTAGTTTCTCCATTCCTTTTGGCATGTATCTGAGACTCCATGTCCCCCTATTTATTAAATGCCTCAAATTGATTAGTTTTCCCATCCCTTGAGGCAGTACTTTGAGAGACCCACAATGACTAATATTTAAGGTTTGTAAGTTATACAAACAACACAATGTCTTGGGTAATTGTTTGATATTTAGCCCCGACAAGTTAAGGTATCAAATGTATCAATTTCTCTATCTCACTTGGTATCTTATAATCTTTACACAACTTCAGTGACCTTAAACATGTTAAACATGTCAACCGTGAGAAATTACTCGTCGATCCAGATACATAGTCACTCTCAAGTAAAAGGCTACGTAGCTTTTGGACACTAGATATGTTGACACTATACAACGACTTCAGTATCAACATTGAATGACGAACCTCCCCACAAAAAACATCTAGGCTTG
Organism: Dipteronia sinensis; assembly: GCA_033220585.1. Taxonomy (NCBI): domain Eukaryota; kingdom Viridiplantae; phylum Streptophyta; class Magnoliopsida; order Sapindales; family Sapindaceae; genus Dipteronia; species Dipteronia sinensis. The sequence continues at coordinate 61,702,370 of CM065639.1, forward strand.
CTTCTTCACCACCGTAAATTTCCTTCGAAAAACATTCATTCTTAACAAGAAGTTGAGCAAAGTCATGAACTATGTCATGCATCTTGCACATATCATTACCAAATGGATCTTTACGAAATTCTTGAAAGAAAGAATGCATCGTTAAAGTGTCAAAACACTCCTCACCAATTATCTCTATATCTGCATCATGTTCTAAACCAAGATAGCCTTGGGCCATCCATAATTGAATCAATTCATTTTTTTCCATCCCATAATCTTTTGGAAAAACAGCACAATATGAAAAACACCGTTTTACCATAGATGGCAAATCATTATAACTCAACAATAGTGGAGGGAAAAGACCTTCTAACTCTTTCAATTTCCACATCTCACTATCTAATATTCTTTGCCATTGATCTCTAGTTTTTTTAAACCGTAACAAACTCCCAATAGTCTTTATGGCGAGAGGCAAACCCTTGCACTTGCCAACAATTTCTCTACCAATAATTTCTAAATTTTCACACTCTTCAAGAGACCTATCATAAAATGCTAATTGTTTAAACAATGACCAACTTTCATCCGCAGATAATACTCCAATATCAATAACATCAGTTGATTTCATCATTTTTGCAACTGTCTCTTTACGTGTGGTTACTAAAATTTTACTTTCACCATGAAAACCATTTTTAAGAGAGTTGTACAATGGTTCCCATTTATCATCATTTTCTACCCACACATCATCTAAGATAAGAAGAAATTTCTTATTCTCAACAGTTTTACATATACATTCCAAAAGAGATTGGAATGCCACTAAATTAGTGGCGTCACCTGTAAAACCTTCAATGATGGCTCTAGCAATCCTTACCTCATCAAATGGGTCTGACACACAAACCCATATTATTTTATCAAATTTACTCTTAATCTTTGCATCATTGCAAGCAAGTTGTGCGAGAGTTGTTTTACCAATCCCTCCCATCCCTACAATTGAGAAGACAGGGAGGCTTGTTCTTTCTTCATTATTCTCACTCAACAACATGTTTACTACATTTTGTTTATCATCGTCTCGACCATGTATCTTAGACACCTCAATAAAAGAAGTCGTTTCCAACCTTTGAGGTTTTTCAATGCTCCTAATTGTGTTAAAATTATATCTATCCTTCTCTTTGGCAATAGAATCAATTTTTTCATTTATTTTTTTAATCTTAACACCAATATCATGTTGTAAAGCAACTTGTCTAAAACAAATGCAAGGGGAGGACAACACAAAACATACCTTTTTCTTAGGAGCAATTTGTAATTTCAGAATTGCAGTGTTCCATTCATCCAAGACGTCATCCATGTCATAAGATGCATCTTTGAGCTTGTCTAACCAAAGTCCCACAGGTGTCTCCTCTTCTGTCTCCACCTGTCTTTTCTCCGCATCAACGAGCACAGCTTTAATGGCTCGAAAGTTGCTGGTAAGCTTTTCTATTTCTTCTCCGACATCCACCACTAGCCTCACCTCTTGCACTACTTCTTTACCAATGATCGAAGTCAATTGTTCCAGAACAGTAGAAACAATTGCCTCAGCAGCCATATTTTGAGATTCAAATTGAATGACAAAAGAAGAGAAATATTTTGAGCTATTACTTGTGTTTGAGACGTAAAATTATTAATGCTGCCATGCTTTGAATTTTTATAGTGCAAGCCAAATGGAATAATTCATGTTATGGGCAAAGTGAGAGCTTGTTTTGATGCTGCTTCAAACATAATGCTTTCACCAACTCCAAGTTATTCTCAATTCTTTCCTTGATGTACATACAAATATACAATGCCGTTTGGTTTAAGGCAAGTATTTGAGGCTGCTTTTCATTGCTTGTTGCTGGTTCACACACCTGACTTAATATCAATAAAATGTATAAGATTTTACACCCTCAAGGAATTTACTGTACATATATGATTTCACTTGATGTGGAGATACCAAATATGGTATAATTTCTTACACGGCGAGATTGGCCCAAGGTATGCCCTCAGACAGTCCAATGACTCACATCTATACCATCAGGATTAGTAAGTGCTGAATTTATTACCTACCCAGTCAAATGCATAAATAAATAAGAAGCAAAAATGGTAATGTAATATGGAATATTTATTGTTATCACTTTTTGGGTTTCTTATTTGAGCAAGAACAGAACAGTTCGTTGTGCTGCCACTAATAAATATTATCCTTCATAAATGTTTATAATTATCCAATTTAAAGCAGATTTATAACCGGATTAACAGCTCAAGAGTAATGTTATAAATTCAAAAAATTAGCTTCAAAAATCAACAAAATTATAATTTATCTGTCTACAATAATTGATTTATCTGTACCATATAATTTATGTGATAAGTAATACATTATTTGACTTGTTTTTTAGACTAGGTTTTCGGGATGTAGCGTTATTGTAACTACAAATGAAAGAAAAATTCTTCACAATAGTTTTGATTGCAACCTAGTAGGGGTGTGCATTTTCGGTTTGGTTTGGGTTGAAGCTCAATATCAATCAAAACCATTATGTATCGGTTTGGCTATATTTCAACAAAAACCAAACCGATGTGATTTTTCAAACCGATTCAATCCAAACCCAAAAAAAGTTGGGTTAATTTGGGTAGATTTATCGGTTTAGGTTTGAACTCATAAATCATTTTTTGTATTATTATAAATTTTTTTTAAATATAAAGATATTAAATATTGGTGTTATTTAATTATTGTAAAAATAAAAAAAAAATTATATAATTAACAAAGAGTAATGCTAGACGTCCCAATTTTTTTTTTCCAAATTCTGTCCCAAATGATCTGACATGTGAGGTGTCAACATCTTACAAGTGAGATGTCAGCATCTTATAAATCATGAGATTATGTGGTAACTGATGCGATGCTGACACCTCACGTGCCACATCATTTGAGACAGAATAAGTAAAAATAAAACGTATCATAAAATGCATCGGAAGAGAAGAGTAATTATATTTTATTTTTTAAAATATATAATATATATATAAAAGAAATAGGAGTGGTACAATACCAAATGATTGATGAAAATGAATAAGAAAGAAAAAAAAATGTATCTATATAAGAAGCAAATAAGTATAAACCCCCCTCAACATCTTACAAGTGAGATGTCAGCATCTTATAAATCATGAGATTATGTGGTAACTGATGCGATGCTGACACCTTACGTGCCACATCATTTGAGACAGAATAAGTAAAAATAAAACGTATCATAAAATGCATCGGAAGAGAAGAGTAATTATATTTTATTTTTTAAAATATATAATATATATATAAAAGAAATAGGAGTGGTACAATACCAAATGATTGATGAAAATGAATAAGAAAGAAAAAAAAATGTATCTATATAAGAAGTAAATAAGTATAAACCCCCCTCAACATCTTACAAGTGAGATGTCAGCATCTTATAAATCATGAGATTATGTGGTAACTGATGCGATGCTGACACCTTACGTGCCACATCATTTGAGACAGAATAAGTAAAAATAAAACGTATCATAAAATGCATCGGAAGAGAAGAGTAATTATATTTTATTTTTTAAAATATATAATATATATATAAAAGAAATAGGAGTGGTACAATACCAAATGATTGATGAAAATGAATAAGAAAGAAAAAAAAATGTATCTATATAAGAAGCAAATAAGTATAAACCCCCCCCCCCCCGAGGAAATATGAATTTAACTTTTATTGAATATATATGGGTTGATTTGGGCAACCCGAACCGAACCATCTCATAAAATTTAGGTTAGGTTAGACGAGTTGATTCGGTATTATTATTATTATTTTTTTAAAATACGGTATAATTTTTAAACTTGTAATATTTATTTCTAAAGCGTTTGTTTTCCGGTTATTCTAAAAACACAACATAGTGGTTCAATTTCACTTTCACTTTTCCTTTCACGGACTTTTCTACTTTTATGTGAACACATTGCAAATCTAGGCATAGATTAAAATAGTTTTAAATACAAAAGATATATATCATTATTGCCCTATTTCCCAACCCATTCTCCCATCCTTCCCCATTTCCCCTTAGGAAAATGGGGATGGAGGTGTTTAGAGGGAGGTAATCCCATCCCTATTTCTCTGTTTTTTCAATTTTAATTTATAGCCAATTCCCTCATTTGACCATGTTTGATTAAAACTTATATATTAAAAAAATTATGAAGTATTCATAATTAGGGTTTAAATTGGGAAAGTGGAGAAATAGGGGAAAATATTAATTATTAAAAAAGGTTTGGAGGAAATAGGGAAATGGGGATAGGGGCTCTATCCCCATTTCAATTTGGGGATGAAATTCATCCTCATCCCTCCCCATTTCCCCGTTTCGGGGTGATTTTTTTTGGGAAAAATAGGGATGCGAAGATGGGGATTTGGGGATTTGGAGTTTGTGGGGGAAATGCCCATCTCTAATTATCGGTGAAAGAATTATTCAAACTAATCATCCAAAATCCCACAAATTCTTCTAAAAGAAAACCAGTTTCAACTAAATTCACTTAACTATCTAAAACAATATACATATCCTTGCACATATTAGAAAACCCTATGAACTATAACAGTAAGTGGTTTATGTCCTGCTCATTGATATACCTTCTTCAACTACCTATGTTGGAAGTTCAATATCTTGATGCATACTGCAAACATCAGGGCGAAGAAGGCGGCAAAAGCAACCAAAAGGACAGCTGTTGGCCCCATAAAATTCAAGTCATAACCAACATGGTTATGCACATACCATTTTATGCTTGGACCGGCGAAATTCCCAGAACCTTGATGGTGTCCTCAATGTCACCATATTGTGTCCCAATCAGTCCATAAACTGTCCATGCCACATGGAAAATGTAGTATTACCAAGTCCACCACTTTGGAATTCTCTGCAGATTGTACAAAGAGGAGAATGTGTAAAGTAAGTAGGATAAATCATGTTGATTTTGATAAAAATTATATGGTTTTGATGGAGATGGACTTACTGGTTTTGGGATGAAAAAACAGGAAAAGGGTGAAAAGTGAATAAAATGCTGAAGCAGCGGCTGCTGCTTTGTGATTTGGTGTGATATGATTGAAACAGTCATCATGCCACTAGTATGTGAAGTAGAGAAAAGAGAAAAATGTGATGAAGAAGAACCGTATGAACTTTGATAGTGTCCATTCAATGCTCACCATTGCATACACTATGAGAGAGTAATATGTGGTTTGAACAAATATGTATGGTATTTCAACATTCACCTGCCATAAACAGGAATGTTAAAATTTCAACAATCAGACTGAAAATGAACCGGAATGCAATTTTGTTAGTGAAATCTTTTCTCCTGACCTGTGCTAAGGCATATGGTAAAGCTGAGTATATTCCAGCAGCTCTTTCGAGATATAAGATTGTTCTTATCGACTGCTAACTATTGGTTGTACAGTCAAGCAATTGTTGATTCCTACTGAATAGGACAGAATCATACATTGCTCCAATTATCATGGTTAGATCAGGTGAGTTCTCCCTGAATACAAAAATTGAGTTAAAGTTGGTATGGTGTTACAATTTTGCTCATTTAGGGAAAATCAAGCAGTGGAGTGGGCACGTATACAGACCTTTAAGTGCCAACCTGCCAGAAGATTATGCCAAGAACAAGAGCAGCTACGAAGGTGAAGCAGAACCGAACGAGGTTGTAATCAGGACTTCTCCAGTAAGTTCAACATTGCTTCCAGAGGCAGGACTTGAATTGCTCCCATAGTCCCATGTGGATTGAGAGTATTGAGTAGAGAAATAGAGATCTGTTGCCGCCTCTGGTGGAGTACTTAAATCCTTCACTAGAGCCTTATTTTGTCTGTGCACAAAAGCCACGTATGTCATTTATCAATTACTATAAATTTAACAAGATGTTTATTATTACTTCACTTACTGATACAAGGATGATGATTTGTAGTGCTCAGCAAAATTAATTCCAAGTCAAACTTCAGCTGCTTCCGAGCTTGCTTCTAGCATCCATGCTGCTGGATTTTGTTTTCTCTAATTTTGGGAACTCATGGTTAGATTTAGAAACTGCATTTTTGTTCAGTCCAAATAATAAATTGTAGAAGTAAAAGTGATGTACTCAAAGTATTCGACAACTTTGTGGGAATTCTTGCCTAAAGATCCTGAGTAGATCACCTGCCCACCTCTTTTCATCAATAGCAGCTCATCGAAGGCTTCAAAGATATCGATGCTAGGCTGATGAATTGTGCAGACAACTATTCTTCCAGTGTCCACTATGTTCCTTACAGTCCTCATGACAATGGCTGCTGGTTGTCAACAAGCTCCTCTGATATTGTAAATCTCTGAAGTTGGTTCGTCAAGCCCTGAAGTTGGTTCGTCCATGAAAATGATAAACGGATTGGCAACAAGCTCCACTGCTATTGTCAATCTCTTCCTTTGTTCTGTTGGCAAACCTGAGATTCCTGGAAGCCCGACTATGGCGTTTTTCAGATTATTGAGCTCCACTAGCTCCATCACTTCATCCACAAAAACCTGCAAAGTGTATCCAACAAGCAACTTTTGTTTGAAACCAAATCCTATAGCTAACACCAAATTCAGTCAACAGTTCAAGTGAAAAGCAAGACGTCTACTATCTTCTCGTTGTAGCTCACTTCTTTAGGAAGTCTTAAGAAAGCTGAATAAATCATGGATTCTTTTACGGTGACTTGAGGAGAGTGGATGTCAGTCTGCTCACAGTAACCGGAAATTCTTGCAAATGTTTCTTACTTCTTGGGGAACCCAGAAATTCTGATATCACCTTCAATATAACCACCAGTTTTCCTTTCTGCCAGAACATCCCTCAATGTTGTCTTTCCAGCTCCACTGACTCCCATTAGTGCAGTTAGGATTCCAGGCCTAAATGCTCCGGTCATTCCTCCAAGCAATTGTAGCCTGTCCTCTGTCATCCCTAGAGCTTTCATTTCCTGTAAAGTATCGTGACATTAGTAGGATTCTCACCGAGGGCATGTCCACGAAGTAATTTACACTGTCAAAGGACATAGATAATGGTGTAAATGGAAGAATCACCCCCTTCTTCACCGCAATCCCATCATCTACTTCATAGCTATCTTCACCAGCAGCTGCAGCATTGGACTGACTGTTCACTTTCAGTTTTTCCATTTCTCCCTTAATATTCAAAAAATTCGTGTAAATAAGCATTAGGAGCCTAATGTTCATACTTTATTGGCCACACTGAAGTTCTTACTTGTATCATTTGTACCTGTTGAACTCTTTGTTTTGCTTTCTGCCATCCTTGTTGTTCCTCCCTGGTTGGATTGCTCATTGGCTTCCTCTTCTGAGACCATTGCTTGTGGCTTTCCAAGAGCTATACAAAGAAAACAAAGTCAACTATCAATTTTATGTTGTAGGATTAAAAATTAATTAAAAGAAGTGTTTTTAACTTACGATTTAGGTACATAAGTGAAAAGGTGCATAGGTCATGGAAGAGAATAGTGAACCCCAGGATTGCTGCAACCCCGATCCAGTACCAATATTCCTGGGGGTCAACATCGAATTTTTCCAGAACAGCCACACCTATGCTGCTATCATTGCCTGGGAGGCCTGCAAAGCCATTTCAATATCTTAGTGACTTCATTAGTGTGAAAACAAAGATACAGTCTCTTCTGTTGTACAGTGAAAATTTGAGTGAAATTACATACCACTTTATTCATCCACCTCGGAGAAAGCATCTCATTGTTGAAACCATATGATAGAGGTGAAATCCAATGTTCCCATGACCACCAAACAGGAATTTGACCTGTTACATGAAAACCGATATTTGTTAACTCCCAGCATCAATAGATTATGAACTGAGACTAGTATTGATATCATGAGTATATTAAGAAGGAAAAGTAACTAAGAGTGTTGCAAATTTCTTGATTCTGATATAATTCCACTAAAATAACAGGAAGGCTCATAAAATCCTATGTAATGACTAACCTTTTGGAAGGATGAAACCTCCAAGCAGAAACAAGATGAGCAAAGAGAGTGCACCTCCAGTGTGCGCTATGATCATTGTTCTGCACACTCCAACCATGAGCCTAAACAACCCAGCAGCCAGTTGTTGAATCAAGAATATTACCGGAAGATGCTTGGAAAGCCTGAAAATTGTCTCGTGATAATATGTCACAACAGTCCAAACTATAGACTCCATGACTGATATTGGCACTCGGAGCAAGAAATTCAGTATGGTGAAAGCCCACGCTGGATAAAATTGGAGATCTCTGTCCTTGTAAAACACAGGAAGCCTCATTATGGCTATGGACAACTCAGCGAAGCCATTGAACATGTTCACAATCATGGCAAATATCATTGCACCAATTTAAAGTCCCCATCATTGTTGGGATGTAAACAGCCGCGGTTCTTTTGATCAAGAGTTTCTCCCTGTCCATGGAGACTTTAAGAAGCAGCATTTTTGGGATTATGTACTTTTTGAAGACAAGAGCTGCTTTGTGACTCTTGGTTTTATCATAAGGGATCGAGAGCTCATTTTCGAGCTGCAGGCCAACATGGACGGCCTTAAACCTGGTCACAAATTCAGTGACTGATATATAGTTGTAAGGTTTGTGCTTATTTGCCCAATATTGTTCTTGATCTTTCCTCGATGTAACCTGTAACAAAATTGCATCGAATGCATTAGAGAATCAGGGTTCAGGCTAGTCATGTCATCGAATTCTGTTTGACAGAGTTTTGTCTTAAGAATGAATGTTTTTACCTCTTGTAAGAAGTCAGCAATGCCCTTCCTTTCAGGACACTTGAACCCGAAACTCTCAAGTAACTCCAGTACATGCTCCCGCGGGCCCTGGTACAAGATCTGACCTTCTGATAAGAGGATGATATAATCAAAGAGATCAAATGTCTCAGGATCAAGCTGTAGTACAGACATCAAGATAATGGCCTCAGTGAGGTGTGCAAGTTGCAGCATCCACTTCACAATTTGATATGTTGTGGAGCTGTCTAGACCTGGAGATATCTCATCCATGAATAAAGCTTTTGTAGGTCCAACAATCATCTCCCCAGCATCAACCAACAAGAATCCAATTCAACAACCCGATATAGTATCTTGAAATCGGAAAAAAAAAACTGTAAACACAGTATTTACCAGCTGTTACTCTCTTCTTCTGTCCACCAGAAATTCCCCACCGCAACTCATCTCCACTCCACCAACTCTGTCTTTACAAATGTCAAGCCCCAAAAGCTGTTCCGAAAAATGGGTTGGTTCTGAAAATTTAAGAAACAAATCTCTCTTACTGAAATCATAAACAAAGAGTATTCACCAGTTGTTGCCTTCTTCTTCAGTCCACCAGAATAGAAATTCCCTGTCGCATCATGCCCCGAAAGCTCTTTCATCAAACAGTTTGTTTTATTCACTGGAAACAAAATTAATGATCAATCAATCAAGAATTATAGCATTCTATATAGCAAAGTTTCAGAACTGGACTTACTTTGTGAGTGTAGTCAGTAATTAGACTGCTCTCAGCTCCTTCAATTCCACTGCAGTTGTCCGCTTAAAAGCATACACATTTAAGTTGTGCATTAAGTATTTTAAAAACTAAAAATTTCACTATCTATAAAATTTACCTTCATGCAAAGATCAATATCGGCTTCAGGGTGAATTCGAGCATCTTCTTCTCTTTGAAAGTTGCTTTAGCTGTTTGATCAATATTGTGATTAAATATACTCTTAACAGGTGAGTCAAGTTGATTAGCTATATGTTATTATCGTACCCGAAACTGACCCCTTGCAACCTTATATGCAGTACTGGTACTGTCATTTCACTCCTTTAGAACTTGCATTGTATCATCAACTCCATTGTTCAACTCTGAGTTGGTTATCTCCAATAATTAAGAATGTTGCCGTATAGAACATAGACAGAGTAAGTAACCATTAGACTTCTTATGTTATACGTGTATGAATTAAAATGTGATGCTAGAATTGCATACCTTTTCAATTCCAACACTCCCACCAATTCCTGCATTCTTTGCAATGAACTTCTTTCCGTAGCTCAAATCGATGCGGCTTCTAACGATATCCACCCTGACTCAAAAAGTTATTCATAGGAAATCAAATCAACAAAAACCTAGGAATGAAAAAAATAAGAATTTCTTACTGTAGAAACATAAAAACAAGAACCTCGGAATACATTTTGAGCATCCTCTGCTCTCAATATCTATCAGTCTGTGTTGAATTTTGTTTGTCTCAAAATCCACAAAACCTGCAAAGCATATCTAACAAGTCACTTCAGTTTGAGACCAAATTCTAACACCAAATTCACTCAAGAAATCAAGTAAAAAATAAGAACAGTAAATCAAGTATTAAAGAAAGCTGAATTCTCACAAATGTTTCTTGCTTCTTGGGGATTTTTTCAATGTAACAAAAAGTTTTTCCTCCCACCAGAATATCCATCAGTGTAGTCTGTCCAGCTCCACTGACTCCCATTAGTGCAGGCCTAAATGCTCCACGAAGCAATTGTAATCTGTCCTCTGTCACCCCTGGAGCTTTCATTTCCTATAAAACATCATAAAATTAGCTAATCAATTGTAGACTGTCATTGTGATACTAACAATAGTGTGAAGATACATAAATTCTCACCAAAGTAATTTATATTGTCAAAGAACATGGATAGTATATCATAGACTTTTTAAAACAGAGAGGTTATAGTTAACCAAATTAAAACCCAAGATTCAACAAGCAAGAGTTGAGAATGAATTGTAACTAAATATCACCGGTTGTTAAACAAGAGCAGTCCATGTGTTTTTATGTAAGAGCAATTTTTAAAATGTGAGTTTAATTTGAGCATTACATGATTCATAGTAATAGCAACCGAGAGAAGCTACTAACATTAGAACTGATTTTGATAGTTATTGTCAATCATGAAAGAAGAAGATTATAGTAGTATTATATTGCAGAGTTAATTTTTGTTGAAGCATTTTCAAACCCCTTAATTTGTATTTTCAGAATTGAATTGTTCTATTCATCCAAGACCTCATCCATGTTGTAAGATGCAACTTTGAGCTTGTCTATAGCCAAACTCCCACAGCTGCCTCCTTCACTTGTCTTTGCTCTGCATCAACCAGCACAGCTTGAATGGCTCGAAAGTTGCTGGTGAGCTTTTTATTTCTTTTTTGATGCCCAGCACGAGCCTCACCTCACCTCTTGCAATACTTCCCTACTAATGATCGAAGTCAATTGTTCCAGAACAGTAGAAACAATTGCCTCCGCAGCCATATTTGAGATTGAAATTGATCAATGTCAAAAGCTATTAGTTGTGTTTGAGATGTGAAACTATTAATGCTGCCATGCTTTCAATTTTTGTAGTGCAAGCCAAAAGGAATAATTCATGTAATGGGCAAATTGAAAGCTTGCTTTGATTCTGGTTCAAACATATATATATATATATATATATATGTATTGCTTTCTCCAACTCCAAGTTATTCCCAGTTCTTTCCTTGATGTACATACTGTAAAAAGAAGAGAAACAGATTAAGAACTAAAATATTTGGTTGAAGATTTCTAAGAACAGAGTATCTGTGAGAGGCGCCATTGAAGAACTTTAAGAAAACTTTTCCAGTTTTCTTTTCATTGAAGAGAGATTATATCTATTACAAAGATGATAAAAGATTATCTATCTACAATTCACACATTACATTACTTATATCCTGAGAACAGATTTGTAACAACTTTTTCTAACATATTCCTGGAAATCAGGAAACTTGACAAATTAGAAGTTTACACATTAGCAATATTAACTAACTTATCATAACAAACATCCACGTCAGCTTCAACCTCCAGAGTCAACTAACTCTCTACTGATTTGGCACTTGGTTTTCTTTTGATTGAGTGTAGAGCCATTCTTTAAGCAGAATGCAAGACCTGTGTAGATAAGAGGATTGCAGCTCTGTTGATTGCAACTCTGTTGTGTAGGGACTTCTTCAGTGCTCGTGGCTTGATCATGATGGTACATATGATACATATTAGTGGTCATTCTAACATCCCCCATCAAGCTGAATCGAGGAGAATCAATGAGATTCAGCTTGATGCACAGAGATTGAAACTTCGCAGCTGGTAAGGCTTTGGTTAATACATCAGCAACCTGGAATTCTGTTGGGATGTATCGAGGTTCAATAATTCCTGCACTCACTTTTTCCCGGATGAAGTGTGTGTCTATATCAATGTGCTTTGTCTTGGCATGAAAGATTGGATTTTGAGCTAGAGAGTTTGCCCCTATGTTGTCACACCAAACAATGGCTGTTGATGAAGTTTGAACATGAAGTTCTTTAAACAAGGACTGAAGCCAAATTATTTCTGTGGTGATTTGAGCCATGGAACGGTATTCAGCCTCTGTGCTCGATCTGGCCACCACTTGTTGCTTTCGCGAGCTCCAAGAAATAAGATTCCCACCTAAGAAGACACAATTTCCACTCGTCGATCTTCTATCAATTAGGCAGCTAGCCCGGTCCGCGTCAGCAAAGCCTTCCAGAGATAAACGAGAAGGTTTAAAATGAATTCCCTTATGAAGTGCTCCTTTTAGATAAAGAAGAATCCTTTTGCAAGATTGCCAATAAGCTTGCTGTTGGAGATACCAAAAACTGGCTGAGCTTGTTAACACTGAAGGAGATGTCAGGCCGTGTATAGCATAAGTACTGTAAAGCCCCAATTATGCTTCTATACTGAGTGGGATTTTCAAAAGGGACACCATCTCTTGTGAGCTTAGAGCCAGCACTTAGAGGTGTGTCACAGGCCTTTGAGTCAAACATATTCATTCTTTTCAAAAGATCAACTGTGTACTTAGTTTGTGTTAAATACAAGCTAGTGTTGTCTCTGTAGACTTCAAATCCCAGAAAGTAACTAACACTTCCCAAAGCTTTTAAAGCAAAGACACCATTTATTTGAGCAATGGTCTGTTGAATGAGACTAGCTTTGTTCCCAGAAATTAGTATATCATCAACATATACTAAGAGAAACAAAACGTCCTTGTCTGAATGCTTGATAAACAAAGATGAATTAGAAGTGGAAACAACAAAATTCCATGACAGTAATGCATACTTTAATTTGGTGAACCATGACCTTGGTGCTTGTTTTAAGCCATACAAGGCTTTATTCAACTTGCAGACAAAGGAAGGATTTGCTGAATCCTCAAACCCTTCAGGTTGTCGCATAAACACTTGCTCATGTAAATCCCCATTTAGAAACGCATTGTTTATATCTATTTGTTGGATATCCCAATTGTAGAAAACAGCAAGAGCAAAAAGAACTCTGATTGTGCTAGGTTTCACCACCGGACTATAGGTATCAAAGAAGTCCAAGCCAGCAGTTTGGTGAAATCCCTTCGCAACCAAACGAGCTTTGTGCTTAAGTATAGAGCCATCCGGATTGAACTTTGTTCGAAAAACCCATTTACTCCCAACTATGTTCATGTTGTCTTGAGCAGGGACAAGATTCCAAGTATCGTTTCTTTGTAAGGCATCAAACTCATCCTTCATGGCACTAAGCCATTTTGGATCAGCCATTGCCACTTTGACATTCTTTGGTTCCAACTCAGTGAGAAATCCTGAAGGTAAACAGCAGTGGGACAAGAAAACTTTGTGCTTGAAAATTCCATTCTTGCTTCTGGTCATCATAGGATGCAATGAGACTTGAGGAGCTGCAGCAATAGGGCATGTAGATGAGGAAGTAGCTGAAACTGGAGAATTGTGAACACTAACAGTAGTGTTATCAGTTAGAGACCTTTCATCAGTAGGTAATGCATTATAAGAACTTGAAACAACTCTAGTAACTTCTGGTTGAGTAGGTGGACTAGTACAAACATGTCCATGACTTGAGAATCTGTTGAACAAATTAGAAATAACAGTAGAAGAATCAACACCATCAGAGGAAGCTTTATGCTGAGAAGAGCTAAACAGTTGTTGGTAGGGAAATTCCATTTCATTAAATACCACATGTTGAGACACAAAGACCTTGCCAGAGGGGTGTCAACACCTATAACCCTTGTGAGAAAGGCTGTATCCAATGAACACACACTTGCTTGAATGAAAGTCTAGCTTGTGTGATGAGTAATTTCGCAAGTAAGGAAAACAAGAGCAGCCGAAAACTTTGAAGAAGTTGTAGTTAGGCTTTTGAATGTACAACTCTTCAAAGGGAGATATGAATCCAAGCACAGATGAAGAAGATTGTTAATGAGCATAGTAGTAGTTGAAAAAGCTTCAAACCAATACTTCAAAGGTAATCCACTGTGTGCCAACAAAGTGAGTCCCATTTCAACAATATTTCGGTGTTTCCTTTCAGGTACACCATTTTGTTGGTGAGTATATGGGCATGAGAACTGAACCTTGATACCTTCCTTAGATAGGTGATTCACAAAGGGAAGGTATTCACCTCCCATGTCTGCTTGAAACACCTTAATCTTCCTATCAAATTGTAACTCAACAAAGGTTTTAAATTTGGTAAAGACATTAAAAGCTTCAGACTTCAAATGTAATGGATATGTCCAAGAATATCTAGTATAAGCATCAATGAAAACAATATAGTATATGTACCTATCACCAGATAGAATGGGAGCTGGACCCCTATATATCACTATAGACAATCTCAAGAGGAGTTTGGCTGTGATTTTTGCCCTTTGGAAAGGTAACCTGTGTGCTTTACCAAGCTTACAAGAATCACAAAAATCTAAAGTATGCATGTTAAACGGAAAATGAAGTGTGTTGAGTACTTTCTTAAGAACAAGAGGTGAGGGGTGGCCCAGCTTTGCATGCCAAAGAATTGAATTAATTCTTGCAGCAACTAAGACACTATAGCTTGGTGCCACACCCTTGCTGTTCAAACAATAATTGACAGCCTTATTTTGAGAGTTTTTACATTGATCAGTATTTACAACAGAAATCAAAGAAGCAGATTTCAACAGGTCAAGACTTTGTGGCGATGCTTCCACCAACTTCAATTCATACAGTCCACGATTAAGGAAACCTTGTAGAAGAACTTTCTTGGTTCTCTTGTCCTTAATAACACAACCATTAGGATAAAATTCAGCATATGCATTATTATCTCTAGTGAATTTAGAAATGCTAAGCAGATTTTTGGTAATTGAGGGCACACACAACACATGCTTTAAATCTAGATAAGAATGTGGCATGAAATGTGACTTAATTTTAGTGTCACCTATGTGTGAAATTGTAAGCTGATCACCATTGCCAACATAAAGCTTATCGTTACCTTGATATTCAGACTTGATTGAGAGATTGTTGAGATTGGATGTGACATGATTAGTAGCCCCGCTGCCAACATACCATGCTTGATCAGCTACAGTTTCAGGTGTGGCAAAATATGCAGATGTAGGAAAAGAATTCGATCCAGATTGCACATTTTCTGACTGAAGACTTGTGTTCGACGAAATGCCTGAACCACAATTTCTTAGCTGATTGCTTTGTTGAGAATAGAAAGCTTGATTTCCTTGAGCTGACTGATTTCCTGTTTGATAGTTCTGATTTTGTGAAGGGCCACCTTGAAACTGTTGATCAAATCTTCTAAAACACTGCCAAGCTCCATGTCCTGGCTTGGAGCACAGTTGACAATGAATTCGTTGACTGCTTCTTCCACCAAAACGACCACCACCTCCTCTATTACGTCCTCGATTTCCTCCTCTGTTGCTATTGAAGCTTCCTCTGTTACCGTTACCTTTATTATTGTTGAAGTTAGGACTATTAGAGACAAAGTTAGCCGAAGGACCACCGATACTCAGATTAGCAGGACTGTTGAGAAGCTCTATCCTTTGTTCATTCATCAGAAAAAGGAATTGTGCATCTTCAATGGACATAGAATTCTGTTGAAAAGAGATGAGAGTCACAACCGAGTCATATTCGTGACCGACTCCGTTCAAGAGGCTTATAATCATGTCTCTGTCACTTACTATCTCTCCAGCCGATGCTAGAGCATCACTGATAGCCTTAATTTTGACAACAAAGTCACTGATTGAATCTGTGCCTTTCTTTAGAGACTGCATTTGTTGTTTTAACTGCATAATCCTAGCCATGGATCTTTGTGAAAAAGCTCTTTCAATTTTAGACCAAATTTCAGAGGAAGTTTTGTATCCATTTACCTGAGCAAGAACACTAGGTGTTAGTGTTGAGAAGATCCAGCTCATGCGAAGCTTGTCTGTCTTCACTGTCCGAGCCTTTTTAAAATTTCTCCGAGCTTTTTTGGTTAGGTTTTAAATTATGAAAAATTTGTGATAATATGGGTTTCCGAGACTTTTAACACTGTAATAGAGTCTTATTTAACGCTTTCCGAGCCTTTTCAATAGTTGTCCGAGCTTTTTTGGTTAGGTTTTAAAATATGAAAAATTTGTGATGATAGGGTTTCCGAGACTTTTAACACTGTATCCGAGCCTTATTTAAAGCTTTTTGAGCCTTTTCAATAGTTCTCCGAGCTTTTTTGGTTAGGTTTGAAAATATGAAAAATTTGTGATGATAGGGTTTCCGAGACTTTTAACACTGTATCCGAGCCTTATTTAACGCTTTCCGAGCCTTTTCAATAGTTCTCCGAGCTTTTTTGGTTAGGTTTGAAAATATGAAAAATTTGTGATGATAGGGTTTATAAGACTTTTAACACTGTATCCGAGCCTTATTTAACGCTATCCGAGCTTTATTTAATGCTTTCCGAGCCTTATTTAACACTGTATCTGAGCCTTATTTAATACTGTATCCGAGCCTTATTTAACGCTTTCCGAGCCTTATTTAACACTGTATCCGAGCCTTATGTAACACTTTCTGAGCCTTTTGGTATAATGCCCGAGCCTTTTACTTAACTCTCGAGCTTTTTACTTAACTCATCGAGCCTTTTACTTTACTGCTCGAGACTTTTATTTTACTGCCCGAGACTTTTACACTTTACTAATGCTTTATGCTTTATTTCTGTGACAAATGCAAATGAGTAATCAACTAAAGGATTTCCTTAAAACTCCAGTAGGTGAATGGTATGATGCAAAATGACCATTTCAATGACCTTCAAGATATCGACGACACATTGAACAGGGTACCTGAAGATCTCGCGATCGAAGATCGACGTCGGTATACATAGTCTTGTTTCGGTCATTTCCTTCTCATGCATCGGGAGATGCAGTTTTCAGCTGGCATAGTCCATCGGCTGCTTATGTGCGAGTTGCATCACGATAGGCCGGAGGATGGGATGAGATTTATGTTAGGTCATCATTCAGTTCGGTTCTCTAAGGTTGAGTTTTGTCTCGTAACTGGATTGAAGTTCAGAGTGATTCCTGACACGACAACGTATCAGACGGTATAGAACAGGATACATAAGCGGTATTTTGAAGGTCGAGAGGAGGTGAAGTATGAACACCTTAGGGCTGTTTTGCGTCGTGGTATTTTTGACCAACAGTACGATGCAGGTGAAGCTGTGCCTCTTGTATATGCTGAACTGGATATTGATGGGGGTGGACGAGAGAGAGAAAGTTCCAGTATGGAAGTTCAGGCTAGTGGAGGACTTGGACGCTTTTGATGCGTTCCCGTGGGGTGCACATGTTCATAGGTAGTCCATTTATGGTTTCAAGCATGCGTTAGACGGTCGACGTGAGCGGTTTGAGAGAAGACAGCAAGCAAAAGGCGCCTACATACACACTAAGGAGGCGTACAACATATATGGTCTAGCTCACGCACTCCCGGTAAGAATTTAGAATGTCAATCTGTACTGAAACTGTTAAATGTTTTTATAAATGTATTGGATTCTTATCGTACTTTTTGTTTACGCAGATTTATGCATTTAAGGTTATCCCAAAGCTTGGGACCAAATTTGGGACCCGCAAGGAGGTTGACTTGTCTCGCCGTATTCTTAAATGGAAGTTGATTAACAGACCAAGGCCAGAAAAGCTGGCAAAGATTTTCACAGCAAGGGTAAGTATCTATTGTCTCAATGTTTATACTTATTAGTATATATATAATTACAATGGTCTAACTACGATTTCAGATGTTTGCGACTACTGCATTGGTGCCAGTCGGAAACTAAGAGGGCTGAACGGTACTATGAGGGCATAGACGAGGGAGGCTGTCTGTATACTGGCGAACATGGCAGAGTTCCCGTTGTGGTACCTGATACCGAGGGTTCTGAACCGGAGGCAGGCGGTGAGACTCCCGTGACCAGTGATTCAGAGGGTTCTGAGCCGGAGGCTCGCGGCCAGACTCTTGTGAGGCATATGCTGGTTCGATTTGAGATGCCCGCAGATAGAACTAAGGGTGATTCACGGGGAGGCATTAGAGGACATGTACAGGTACGTAACAACATTTCTATTTCATTATTTAATTCTAGTAAAGTGAACGGTTTTAGTTCTGACAATTTTGAAATCCTTTCAGGAGCCATGGAAACGTAAACTTGGTGAAGTGATGGAGGTCATCCGAGATTTACGTGAGGATCTCCGAAGGATTAATGAGGACCGAGATCGGATGCATAATGAGTTGGTGGACATGATCCGAGCTCTTCAGGGTTCGACGTCGCAGTCCCAGACACATGATAGGGATCGTCCACCGGATGGGGATGGTCCACAGGATAGGGATGGTCCACCTCCAGGGGATGGTCTACTGGATGGGGATGGTCCATCGGTTTGGGATGGTCCACCTTTAGATTATCGAGAGCTTAGTCATCATGAGGAGATAGACCCGGAGACCGGGCATGATCAGCAGAGACCCCATAGTCGCAGCGCACCCATCATCGGAGCGCCCCCTCCATTCGATCCATCGGGACAGAGTCCCTTACCACAGCTTGCCCCTACAGTCGAGGCCAACATTCGATCGGTCCGGGTGCTCACACCTCTAGTCGATCCCTGATGACAGAGTTCGTCCTCTCTTGGCACACCTCCAGGTGATCCCCGGGGACAAAGTTCGTCCTCTCATTGCATACCTCCAAGCGATCCCTAGGGACAAAGTTCATCCTCTCATTGCATACCTCCAGGCGATCCCCGGGGACATAGTTCATCCTCTCTTCGCACACCTCCAGGCGATCCCCGGGGATAGAGTTCTTCCTCTCATCGCATACCTGCAGTCGATCCCCGGGGACAGAGTCCCTTCCCCTCAGCGTCATGTGCGGGTTCATAAGCGAGGTTGGCAGCTACTGAGCCCATACACTGACCACCCCTGTCGGCCAAAGAGGCCTAAAGACACTACCAGCTGCATCAACACATAGTTTCAGGCCCCTATGATTTGGTAGATGGTGACCAACTTACAGCTTACAAAGCCCACAAGCGGAACACGACGGGCGAATTGTAAGTATAATCTGTATTTAGTTTTATGAAACATCTAAGTAAATCTGGTTGGTTATCTAACTTGTTAAACAATTATGCAGAGGTGATGTAGATCTACATGAGGCAGTTGGTGTGACATGGTTCCAGCGGTTTCAAACCAACCTCATGGACTTGGAGGATACGGTATGTTCATCCTACCATACCTACTGAAGTATGTATTATTTAACCAACTTCAGTAACGATTCCATCCTAATAATATATTATTGGAATTGCCAGCATATCGACACGTACTGTAATATTCTGAGGAAGCGTCAGCGAGCATACCCCAAAGTCTACGGCCAGATGATCAACATACTGGATTCCCAGTTCTATGTAAGTGTTTTTATTGTATGATTTTTGATTGTGCATTACTTTGTGTCATACATCTGTTACCTAACGTTTCGGTAAATTTTCTTTGTACATTCATTGTTACATATTCAGTGGAGTAGAATTATGCCTACTGGGGTCGGCAGCAAACCCCCAAAGGGTTGGTCTGTGCTGAAGTACCAGTGGTCCGATTATGACCTTATGGTGGTGCGTGGATTGACACCGTTAGGAACCCGGCCATGGCACGAAGTTGACTGGGTCAATGTTTAATTGGCATGGTTTAAATTCCAATATGTTACGTAAAATTGACACTGATGACAATGATAACACTTTGTTGAAAAATATACAAGTTTTGATTCCTTGCAACATTGGACGGCAAGCATTGGCTCCTGACCAGCGTCAACCTGAGTACGTGGAAGATCTACCTGTTAGACCCGTTCAGACAGGAAGTCCCATCCCACATCAGGTTAGAGAAGATCGCTGAGCTTAAGGTGGTTTTTACCATCGATGTTACATGGGATCCAGTTTCACGCAAAGAGGTTGCCGGCAGATACGACATACTTCTTGCAGGATAAGCCTTTCGGATGAGCATCGTGTCTATATCACGTGTGCCCTAATAGACCACAGGGTATGACTATTTCAATATATTATTCTATCACGTTTGGTTTTAATAACATTTCCATTCTAACGGTTCTTTCATGTGGTGAATTGTAGGGTTAACTGTTGTGCCCATACATTGAGACTGGCAGAGTACCTCCTCTCGAACAGGGCAGAGTTCGACTGGATGGAAAGCGACATGGGCACCATCCGGGAGAAGATGGTTGTGGATAGTGCTGTAAATATGGGCCGGGCCTGGAGGGCCCGGTCCGGCCGGCCTGCCAAGGATGGCGGGCCGTGCCAGGCACGGCCCCCATTCTTGGCACGTGCCGGGTCAGGCTTCCAGGCACGGCGTGCCAAGCCCAACGGCCGGCACGGCGTGCCGACCGTTGGGCCCGCAGAAATTTTTTATTTTATTTTATTTTTTTTAAAATTTAACTATATTTTTATTGTTTTTTTAAAAAAAATAACCGTTGGCTGACGTCAGCCAACGGTTATTTTTTAAAAAAACATTAAAAATTACAATTTGCCCCCTCAACTCTTGTATTTTATATTTTTACCCACTTTTCTAATTTTTCTATAAATACTCCCACACATTCCACTTTTCATTCACTTTCTCTAATTCTCTCAATCTCTCCATTCTCAAACTCTCTATACAATTTCAATTATTCTTAATTTCATTCTTACTCTGTCTCTACTATTCTACACTACTAATATACTATTATAATATTTTATTAGTAATTTACTATTATTCTCTAATCTCTCCACCAAGACACCAAAGTTCAAACTTCAAAGGTACATTTTTATTTAAGTGTTATATTTTAAATTTAATATGTTTGTTTAGTTAGTAAATTTATCATTTTATGTTTATATCAGTTATTAATTTTATTTATTTAGTAAATTTATCATTTTTATGTGTAGGGGTTAATTTTTATTTTTATTTTTAGTAAATTAATCATTTTATGTGTAGGAGTTAATTTTAATATATTGTTTTAGTAAAATAATCATTTTATGTGTAGGAGTTAATTTTAATATATTGTTTTAGTAAAAAAAAAATCATTTTTATGTGTAGGGGTTAATTTTAATATATTTTTTTAGTTAAAAAATCATTTTACTTTGTAGTAGTTAATTTTAATATATTTTGTTTGTAAAATAATCATTTTATGTGTAGGAGTTCATTTTAATATATTGTTTTAGTTAAAAAAAATCATTTTATGTGTAGGAGTTAATTTTAATATATTTTTTTAGTAAATTAATAATTTTTATGTGTAGGAGTTAATTTTAATATATTGTTTTAGTAAAATAATCATTTTATGTGTAGGAGTTAATTTTAATATATTGTTTTAGTAAAAAAAATCATTTTATGTGTAGGAGTTAATTTTAATATATTTTTTTAGTAAATTAATAATTTTTATGTGTAGGAGTTAATTTTAATATATTGTTTTAGTAAATTAATAATTGTTATGTGTAGGAGTTAATTTTAATATATTGTTTTAGTAAAATAATCATTTTATGTGTAGGAGTTAATTTTAATATATTGTTTTAGTAAAACAAAATCATTTTATGTGTAGGAGTTAATTTTAATATATTTTTTTAGTAAATTAATAATTTTTATGTGTAGGAGTTAATTTTAATATATTGTTTTAGTAAAATAATCATTTTATGTGTAGGAGTTAATTTTAATATATTGTTTTAGTAAATTAATAATTTTTATGTGTAGGAGTTAATTTTAATATATTGTTTTAGGAAATGGATCCCACCCATCCTTATTTTCCAGACGGTCTAAACATGCTGAACGATGATTTTGATCTCTCCTGACCGGCAGAAACCGGAGCGGGACCTTCTAGTTATGGCGCCACACCGACATCACGTACCAAATCTAAGAGGTTAACATCAGATGTATGGCAGTGTTTTGACGTAGTAGAAATGACACTTCCAGACGGTACGGTCGGCCCCAGAGCCAAATGTAAGTTTTGTCCTAAGAACTATACCACTACTAAGGGTGGAACCGGTCATTTGAGAAGACATATGCAAAAATGCATGCCCAAACACGTACAGGTACCCAATACAACCCAGACACAACTGCAACGGCACCCAGACGGGTCGGTTACGACGTGGCATTACGACGCCGCACATGCTAGAGAATGTTTGGCACGGTACATTGCACAAACTGATCAACCTATTAATTTCGGTGACTGTGTTTTTTTTTCAAGAATTTATAACATCTGCATTTTGCCCCCAAATGCAAATTGTTTCTAGAACCACCACTAGGAACGATTTGATAAAAATGTTTAAAACCCAACGAGATGACTTGACGGCTGAATTACAGCATCTAACTGTCTCAATTGCATTAACTTCCGATATTTGGAACGCATGTTCCAAACAGGACTATTTATGTGTCACAGGACACTATTTAGACTCTGAATGTAAGATACAAAAAAAAATTCTTGGTTTTCGTCCTATGGATTTTGCACATACCGCAGACAATATTTTTGCTGTCATTCTTTCTGTTTTAGAAACTTATGACATAACTCATCGCATCCTCTCTATCACATTAGATAATGCATCGGCAAATACTAAGTCTATTGCATTGTTTACTGAAAGAAACATCCCGCAAGCTGGGGGTTATTTCTTCCACCAGCGTTGTGCATGTCATATCATAAATTTAGTTGTACAGTCTGGTTTGAAGAAAGTAAGCAATCGTATAGAACGCATCAGAGATGCCATTTCTTGGATCGGTAGCTCTAATCCAAGATTTCAAGAATTTGGCAGACACTGTACATTAAACGGTCTACTGACCCCGACGATTCCAAACTGATATGCCGGTAAGGTGGAACTCTACTTACTTAATGCTGAAAAATTATTTGGAATATGATACAACTATTTCGGGTTTTTATAACATGAAATTGGCCGAAAGTGGCTGTCCACCTGCTCAATCACTGACACCAGACGATTGGTATGTGGCAAAGATTTTTGTTGAATTTTTACAGGTTTTTTACAATGCCACTGTAACCCTTTCTGGGGTCTACTACCCCACATCTTCCCAGGCAATCCATCAGATTGTGGAAATGTCTGACATGTTAAACACTTATAGGGAAGATGACTTGCTTGGCGATGCAGTTGTTGCCATGGAGACCAAGTTTAAAAAATACTGGTCTGAAATGCCTTTCCTTTATGCCTTAGGTGTTATAGTAGATCCTAGAATTAAATTAGCTGGTTTAGAATATTTGCTTGAGTTTACTGGTAATAAATTGTCAATAGATTATTCCGAACAGATTACTGACATTCGAAACAAGTTGTTCGAAGTTTTTAGTATTTATGAGCGCAGGTTTGGCGGCATTCACACAGAACCATCACCAGAAGCGGACAGACAACCGTTGCCGACAAGTTGGAGCATTCTCAAACGCCGGAAAAAAAGACAAATCAGCAAGTTCTTCTTCTTCAACTACACGATCTGCTGCATCTTCTGGTGCCGAACTGAATAGGTTCCTTGAAGCACAGTTTGATGCCGACGAAAACACAGGAGAATTTTGATCTGTTGTTATGGTGGAAGACCTATAGCTACAGGTATCCGGTCTTGTCACACTTAGCACGTGACATACTGGTTATCCCCGTGTCCACTGTGTCTTCAGAACAGGCATTCAGCACGAGTGGACGAATTATTGAACCAAGAAGAAATTGTTTGACTCCAGAGATGGTGGAAGTATTAATATGCATTCGGGATTGGGAGCATGCTCGAAAGAGGATGCAAAATGAAACGGTAGATGAACAATTTATTCAAAATTTCTCCAATTTATATATCGATGAGGGTTCCGCCAGTAACCAGGTCCAGAACTAGGTTGTACATGTACATTTACTTGTAATACGATTGCACTCTTTTTCCCTTACCAAGTTTTTATCCCACTGGGTTTTCTTGGTAAGGTTTTTAATGAGGCAATCATATAAATATGTAATACTGAAAGTCCGAAATAAATAAAGAATTCTTCATTTCATATTTTTATCTACTTTTTTTTTCTTTCATGTTTTATCTTTATTTATTTTTTGAATTAATTCATTAAATAAAATAAAAAATGTATCTATAATCTATTATTAATTTATTATAAACATTTTTTTATTATATAAAAATAATAATATATAAAAAAAATTTTAAAAAAAAATATGGGCCGGCCCATTTGGCCCGCCAAATTGGCCCACGGGCCGGCACGGCACGGCACGCGGCACGGCACGGAAGGGCCGTGCTGGGCCCCCATTTAGGAAAACGGGCCGTGCCTGGCACGACCCGTTTTCCTAAACGGGCCAGGGGGGCCAGTGCCGATGTGGGCCGGGCCGGCCCCCTTTTACAGCACTAGTTGTGGAGGTTTTTTGTAACTCCAAGCCAATTTTTCGTTACTAGTTTATGTACATAACATTTAAGTAATGCAATATGAAGTAATGAAATTTTACATTTTTTAATAACTGAGGTAAATAATTGTTCCATACCTTGCAAATAATTATAATGAACAAGTAACCACATTACATGAACAAGTAAACAACACAATTTAAATGAACAAGTCATTACATTTTTAATAATACAAATTACATCAATAATATCAACAGCTCCACTAATTATACGGTAATGTTCTTGTCAGGGCACGTCTGTTTGTTATGTCCAATTGAATGACATATGCTACACTTGCGACGGTATTCCTCGGGAACAAATTCGCTCGGACCTTCATTAACTAAGGGCGAATTAGAACACCTCTTGCTATTATTACCTGATTGTCCACATCTTCTACACGATTGGGTGGTTGTCCTCTCCGAAGATGAGGCATGTCGGCCCTCCATCCGGCGACCTGATTGCCTCTTGGACTTTGGATTTAAAACCACCCGCTCCGTGATGTCGGATGGCACTACCATGAAGAAGGATGGCCAATAGGCATAATATGAACTGAGTATGCATCAATAAGTGTCTGTTTCTTGTAGTAGTCTGCACACAGAGATGTGAAATCCACGTTTCGCTCCCTGCAAGGACAATGAAAACAGTGAGATTCATGTTTGGTTAATATAATAGGAACTTTAACTTTTAATGTACCTTGCCCCTAGGAGTGCGTGAGAATAATTAAAATGGTCAATTTAGAATTTATTGCATGTGCAAGTCTTCCGGGCTAAGTCAACAGTCCACTGCTTTCCGGACCGTTTAACGGAGAATATGTTCCAGTCAACTGGATTGACAGTCATATAATTGCACTTTATCACACGTTTCAGTATCACTAGATGTGCTACGTCGGTCAACTGATGACACATGGACTGTGCAGCCCGATGGCGATCGTGAAACCATTGTTGTAACATATTCCTAATGAACTCTGCCAGTGTCAACATAGGGAGTTGCCGTGCAAATTTCAGGCATGAGTTTATGCACTCTGCAACATTTGTTGTCATCACCCTGTACCTTCGTTGGGGACAGTGTATAAGGGACCATTTGTGTGGACTTGGCAGCTTCAACATAATCGAATGCATTCTTGTGCAAGGTTACGTAACTCGCCCATGTACCAGTTATATTTCAATTCAGTGTACGCTCTAGCTGCTTTGTCCATTAGGGAGGCAACATCCTTTATATGAAATCGTTTTTTAATATTTTCAGCAAAGTGCCAGCAACATATGGTATGTGTTGCATAAGGGAACACTTTAGAAATCCCTGCTTCAATGCTTGCATGTCGATCGGAAATGAAAACCAGATCATCTATATGACCAAGGGCACCCTTCAAGCAATCCAAAAACTATTCCCATGAAAGGTTGTTTTCTGAGTTGCCGTACCCAAAAGCAATTGGATACACCTGTTCGTTTCCATCTTGTGCAGTTGCAACAAACATTGTACCCCTGAATCTTCCTTTCAAATGGGTACCGTCAACTGCAATAACATGACGCATGCAACTCCGAAAACCTCTAAGTGAGGCACCTAAGGACATGAAAAAGTACAGAAATTTACCATCGTCAGCGCACTGTAGGTCAGTGATTCTGCCAGGATTTTGTTGTTCTAGCACAATCAATCATTGCCATAATAAAAATGCGGAATAAACAAAATGACACAATGATATGATTAACGTGAGAAACCCTCCAACTAGGTAAAAACTCACGGGCCTAATCGCCAATCGAACCCTCAAATCCACTATTTGCAAAACGATTACAACCTAGGTTGACCACATCATACCTAATCAGTTACTAATCCGTTCTTGCTACCCGCAGGCCTTTAATAGTGATTTTAGGCTCTTGCTTGTATACTACCAAAGACAAATACAAGACTTAACTCTTAAATGAAGAGATATGAAACCTAAAGTGAATATGATGATATTCTAAATGCACAAAATGCAAGGTCAACACATTTAATGCTTATCTAGTCATGTATGAATGCTTCAAACAATCCTAGATATCATGTTGCTATATGACACACATATAACCTAGCTATATGAAATCAAAGCATTCCTAGATGCGATAGCTATCACAATACAACAACCCAAACATCAACAAAAATCTCTATTTATAATGAAAAATTATAATCTAGATGCAAAAGAAACATAAAAGAGATTTCTTGTTAAGCAAGAACACAAAGATGGATGAGAGTGGTGTTCTACTTACCAAGTAAGCTATTTTGATGAAGACCCATGCTTAGAAACATCCTAGATGAAGCTAGATGATGATAGGACCATGAACGAATGATGGGTGATTGGGTTTTGGACAATAAAAATGGTTTCTTGCTACCTTTTCTTGCAAGACACTCTTGAGCTCTAAAAGGAATGAAAGAGAATGGATTCTGAAGCTCTAAAGAGGCAAGGAAGAGGAAAAGGGCATATATATATGAAGCCCTAGACGAAATGACACCATTTTGAAAAACAGTAACAAAATCCCGTCATTACCTCTCTCACTGACCTCTTTCACCACATGTGTTTTTGTTTTAATTTTTTAATAAAAATTATGGGTTTTACACGTTTTACACAAACAAATCAGATTGCTTTCACAATCTTTGCCCAATTCTACTTCAGTAATTATACTATTGACTATTGTATTGGACAATTTTATAAATTTGTTAATGCTTCTTTTAAAATAATTTTCAATATAGATTATTTGAACAATAATTTAAGTGTTTACGATTAATTTTTTTAAGAAAAATAATTTGTAAAATATCCCTGGATTTCGGGTTGAAATTCACAATATTTCAGGAATATCGAGATATTTCGGGAATATCGAGATATTTCGGGAATATCGGGATATTTCTGGAATATCGAGAGATTTATATGGATATTTCGAAATCGACCGGATATTTGCTAGATATTGGATATTACCCTTGTTTCGATATCGGTCTCTCAAAAATATGGATATATCGGTAGATATATCGATTTTAAAAACCTTGCTTAGGACACATGAGGCGACCATCTTGTTGTTGAAGTTTAGGTGCAACAACTTCTCCAATTATGACTGCACTAGCTTGTCGGTGGCGACAGTGAATCTCCTCCAAGGGATAACTGTGTTCGTTGACAAAGCTTCTTACTTGGAAGTACGTCCCTTCATCTCTCCTCACCGCTCTTAACTTCCACGTACAGTTGTCAATCAAACGAACTAGATGTAACGTTGTCTTATTGGACCTTTTTACCTTCCATTCAAAGTTCTGCCGCATTGCAAAAAGGCCAACTAGTCTCTTCAAATCCTTTTTAGCCGGAAAGAATTGACCTTTATAAATCATGATTCTAGTTTCTTCTGCTACCAATGTGCTACTTCTACCTGTCCTAAACGAGTATGAATCTACTCCGGGAATAACCCACGTTGTGGCATTATCAGAATCATCAGTAGATACGTTATGGCGGACCTCGGAAGTACCATTCATATCTCTTGCAGTGCAACTAAATCCTAGTACACGCCTTCCATGTCTTTCAGCTTGGACAGTCTCTTCATCAGTGTTCTCTACATGATCTACCGGATGAATATTTGCCTCATTATCCACCTCCTGGTTTGGCCCAACGTTAGGTTCAGTGTTCAGCTCATTGTACATCTCAATTCGACAAACAAAAGCATCGTCGAATTGAGGTTCAACTACCGGTGGGTTACAATCGTCGACCACTACCGGTGGGATAGCACATATGTTTCCCCCATCTTCGGTGGCACTCCTTTGTGTGAACACTTGGTTGCTACCGCTAGCAGATCCAAATTGTTGGGTGTTTTTATAAGGAGGAATCTCGTTCCCTATCCCATCTCCAACTGCCCTCTCATATAGACTAACACATACTTGAGGGATCACCCGATCTTCCCCTAGCATAAACTGAACATCATCGTCATTTCTTAAAAATGTGCGATATTTAGCCCCAGGAACGATTGATATTGACTGCAGATCAACACTGTATTTATTTACATCATACTTTATAACGGTATGCACGATCGACATCAATTCTTCGTAAGTCATATTCTTTGACACATACATTCCTTGGTTATCGGATCCAATAAACCTCTGACTTCCGTCAGGTAACTGCTCCCATAGACCGTTGTAAGATATTACTATTCTCACCCGGTTCATTCTCCTGTAAAATTCATCATCACAAACTAGTATTAATACAAATTATTTTAATATTTTCACAGATGTCTCAATAAGATGCTAACAATAGGCTCGGGAAAAGTCTCGGACACTTTTAAAAAAGGCTTGAACACTTCACCAAAAGTCTCGGAGCCTTTGGCAAAAGTCTCGGAGCCTTTAGAAAAAGTCTGGGATCCTTTACTAAAAGGCTCGGAGCCTTTGGCAAAAGTCTCGGAGCCTTTACAAAAAGTCTTGGATTTACTAAAAGTCTCGGATTTACTAGTCTCGGAGCCTTTGGCAAGGCAAAAGTCTCGGACCTTTGAAATAAGTCTCGGAGCCTATATTAAAAGGCTCGGAAACTATATTACAAGTCTCGGGGATTCAAACTTCACAGATTCAAACTTAACAAAACCAGCTTCATGTTTACAAAACGAACGGTTAAAACGTTACAAGACTCAGAAATGCATGATCAAAAAAGAAGTATTTCAGAAATATATTACCTTGTTGTGCTGAAGAACGTCGAGAAGTTTATTTTCAGACAAGGTTGTTGTAGAGAGAGAAAGAGAGGAGTTACTGAGTTCAGTGTTCCAAGTGTGGAGATGGAAGTACAAAACCAATAAAAAAAGATTATTTAAGGGCAATTTTGGTAGTTCACCATAATATGTGTCTTTTAAACATAAGTTATTAAAGTAGTGACATGTGTGCAACGTCAGTTAGAAAATGTGACATATCTCACCATTTCCACTAGTTATATGTTGTCAATTTCTTCCGTTTTTAAGAAAAAACACGATTCATACTATAAAATTACAAGTGATTTTGAGAGTTAATTTTTGTTGAAGCAAAATGATTCATATGATACAGGATGCAGTCATAAGATTAAATTAGCAATGAGATTGAGTAATAAAAGAGAAGAAAATAAGAAAGAGATTACCGGCCAGTATAATCACCGTCTCTATTTTCTTTTTTGAAGATATTTTTGACCAATCTCCCCTGTCTCCACACCCAGCTGTAACGTTCTTCTAAAATTTTGCAATTTCATATGTACAATTGAAGAAGGTGGTCTGGCAGTTATCTATCAATTTTGGGAAGTTGCTTTGTTTCATCAACCCCATTGTTCATCTCTGAGTTGTTTATCACAAATAATTAAGATTGTTGCTGGATAGAATGTAGACAGAGTAAGTAACTATTAGAAAGTCTATGAAATCACTTCTTTAGAAAGTCTTAAGAAAGATGAATAAATCAATGATTCTTTTATGGTGACTTGGGGACACTGAATTCTCACAAATGTTTAATTTAATGGTGTAAATCGAAGAATCTTTCCTTCTTAACAGCAATCCCATCTTCACTAGCAGCAGCAGCAGCATTGGATTGGCTACTCACTTTCAAATTTTCCATTTCTCTAGAAATATTTTTGACCATTCTCCCCTGTCTCCAAACCCAGCTGTAACGTTCTTCTAAAATTTTGCAATTCCATATGTACAATTGAAGAAGGTGGTCTGGCTGTTATCTATCAATTTTGGGCAGTTATCAATCAATTGCTCAGAATGAGATGGCATGATTGTAATATCTCCTGTGATCTTATATTCCCATTCTTCCCAATTGAACATGAACCAGATAAAGAGAATCTTTAATTTGGGAAAGACAATAACTGCATAAAGAGAATCTTTAAGTTGCTGGTGAGCATTTTTATTTCTTTTTTGACACCCAATACGAGCCTCACCTCTTGCAATACTTCCCTACAAATGATCGAATTCAATTGTTGGACAACAGTAGAAACAATTGCCTCAGCAGCCATAGTTTGAGATGGAAATTGATCAATGTCAAAAGCTATTAGTTGTGTTTGAGATGTGAAACTATTAATGCTGCCATGCTTTAAATTTTTATAGTGCAAGCCAAATGGAATAATTCATGTAATGGGCAAATTGAAAGCTTGCTTTGATTCTGGTTCAAATATATATATATATATATATATATATATATATATATATATATATTGCTTTCTCCAACTCCAAGTTATTCCCAGTTCTTTCCTTGATGTACATACAAATACAATGCCGCTTGTTTTAAGGCAAGTATTTGAGGCTGCTTTTCATTGCTCTGATCCTGGTTAGCACCAAATAAGATTTTACACTCTCATAACCCTGACTAATTTATGTGTTGGATGTGATTATTTAATCCCAAACAAGCAACTTATCCCACCAATGCAGGACTAGTTAATCCCACCACAAATGGTCGGACTAAAATCACTGTATACTTTTTTGTTTCTCTTTTTAATTTAATTTATTTTTTATGTGATTAAAATATAAATATTTTTTAATATGTAATAAATTATTTTATTTTAAAAATAATAATTTTCAATTTTAACAAGAACAAATAAATATATTTTGTTTAAATTATTTTTAAATATTTTTTTTTTAAAATTTAATTTAAATAATTATTTTAACCAGTCCAATTCTATACAATCATTTTATCTGAGTGATGTGGAGCTATAATCCCCTATTTAAAAAATAATCTTTTTTTAAATTTTTTATTATTTAATTATTAAATTTTTTATTAAAAATTATTTTTAAAATATTAAATTTTAATTAAAAATGTTATTTTGTTTAATATTAATTTTAAATATTTTATTTTTTTTAAAATTGAATAATTTATTTATTTAAATAATTTAATTTACTTTTTTATTAATCAATTTCACACTAAATTAAAGATATTATAAAATTAATTTTTTTTAATCCAATCTCATACCATACCAAACAAGAGATATGACTATTTTAATTTTATCTCATACAACGCCAAACACATCCCAACACTAATTTTAGTCCTATCTAATCCCATGAAAATATTCATATCTTATCCCGCTTACCGAACGAGCCCTCAAGGAATTAACTGTATATGATTTCCCTTAACATGAAGATATCAAATACTATATAATTTTTTTTTTGAAAGGCCATTTATTAAAGCTGGAAACCAGCAACAAACAAGCTCATACAAAACAGAACTACAAAAAGAGTCCCGCAAGCAACACAAACCGAACACAAGAAGCCCCCAAAAGCGGCCACCAAACAAAGACAGGAGAAACAGAGCCCAAGCAACATCGACCAAACTCAACCAAAATCACTCCAAGAAATCACATCCCCCTCATTCCCAGAACCTTTTTTAGCAAGGGAGTCAGCAAAAGAGTTGGAGGCCCTTGAACAGAACACAACACAACACAAGCTTGACTCAAGAGTGTTAAGGTGATTTCGAATGTTGTATAAATGTTGGACATGCCTAACATTACCAATCCCCTCACTATTAACCCACGAGACGGCCACCTTAGAATCACTAACAAAGACAATGTTTTTGCTGCTCAACTCCGGTCTAGACGCACATAATTCGCAATCTCTTGCGATGGCTAACACTTCAGCTGTGATAGCGTCTTGAGTTCCCACATAAATCGAGAAAAAGCATAGAACCTTCCCTCTATGATCTCTTAAAACCCCACCAATCCCTGTTTGACCCGAAGATCCCCTAGCCGAACCGTCGACATTAAATTTTAAAGAATCAGTGGGTGGGGGTAGCCACTCTTCAGCCTTAGCAATTTTACATTTACTGGAATCTGTGCATCACTCCTTTATATTTAGCAAGATAGAATTAATTGAATCAGCAGAATCCCTTCCCAAATTCTTGAACCACCAAGCTACATGAAAACGCACCATGTCCATTGCCTGAACTAAGTTAACCTCACCATCCTTGAAGATTTTGCCATTTCTAGTTTCTCATATTGTCCATACTATCGCGAAGAATAAAGAATTCCACGTTATGTCATGTTTTTTCTCAGGGAACATACCAGGCCATCCTCTCCACCATTCTAGTAAAGATAGGGAAGAGCAACAAGTTGTTTCCTACCATTTCATGCAGCTAGTCCAAAGTTTCCACGATCAAATACATTGAAGAAATAAATGGTCAATATTTCTACTTCATGAAGGCAAAGATAGCACATCAAACTATCTCCATCCGGCAACCCAAATTTACAAAGGATATCTTTGACCACAACTCTGCCATGTAGGAGTTGCCACACAAACACCTCAATTTTTGGGGGACACACACCTTTCCAGATGCCCCCATAATCCTCAGAAGCCCCCGTTCCTTCTTGTTCCAAAATTGTCCTAAAGGATTTAACTGAGAATATCCCTTTTGAGCAGTGGTTCCATCCAATAGTATCCGGGATCGATTCCATTGCTCCACTTCCCAGTAGAAAATCTGCCTCCTGAGAGGAATCACCCATCTCCACTCCGCACCCTCCCTTCTACCAAAGTCCCTGACCTTGCCAGTTTTATAACATGATAGAGCAAATATTCTGGGGAAAGCAATCTTCAAAGGAGTACCTTCCAACAAGTTGTCTGTCCAGAATTTTGCCTTGTCCCCTCGACCCACTATCACTTTAATACCATTTTTGCAGCGAGACACAGCGAGATTGGCCCAATTAATGCCCTCACATGGTAACACATGTGTATTTTTTTTCCCAATCCTCGAATTTATTATTATAATTACAAATATATATATATATATATATATTTATTTATATTTATATGGTATAATTCTAAGATTTGAGTTAGGTTAAATCAAATTAAATTTGTGATTTAAAATTTTAATTTCAACATCTCAAGTCTCAACCATCCATGTGCTCTTAATCTAAGAGTTATAAATGCATTCAAATCTCAACAATTGAACTAAGAGCACATGAGTGGTTGAGATGTTAAGGTCAAATTGTAAGTTGATTACCCTGACGAAATCTCTAAACTTGCAATATTTATTTTGTTTAAGCTAATTTTGGGAAAATTGTAATAAAATACCCCAACGTTTACTGAAAATACAATCAGATTGTACTTTTGTCAAAATTATACAAAAGTACCCTTAACTAACCCTTTGACCGTTACAGTTAACGGATGTCAAAATGTTAGAATGCTAATAATGTCAATTTCACTTACAAAATTTAAAAAATAAATTTGGTTCATAATTGTTTTTCTTTTCTAATGAAGAAAAAGAAAAATAATTTTGTTAATTTTTTTTGGGTGGTGAAGTTCTGGCTCCCAGATCTCATCATCATCAAATGAAAGAAAAAAAATTAACGAATGAATTGTCTGAATTGAAGAAAAAGAAAATGACGAAATAAATAAAGAAATTTATTTTTTGGGTGGAGGTCAAGATCTGGATTTCTAGCTAGATACAATAATCAATTAAAGAATAAAACTTGAAAGAAGTAAAGAAAATAAAGAATAGTTTTAGGGTGATCTGGGTTTGGGATTTCCATCATCACTATTATTACTAGACGGTTTTTTTTTATTTTTATGAGAACCATGATCTCACTTTCTCTTTTTCTTCAATCATCACTGTCACGCCCCAACCCGAGAGTCAAAACATGATCTTACTAACTAACAAATATCTTACAAAATCCGAAACAATAATTCCAAATACAATTACATAATCCCAAAATTCATATCTAAGAGAAACATTAACAATAGTATGAAAGATCAATAAACTCCTATCACATAAGGAACCAAGTACTAAACTCCGTTGAGATGCCAAACCATGCTGTGTGCAAATCACATGTGTCCTTACCATTAATGTACAAATGTTGCTGCCTAGCAAGATGAAGTTCCATTATAAAAAAGCAAAGAACTTGACAGGCTAACTCATGCAACCCAAGTTATATTATGTTGCCAGACCCATGGCTTTCTCCATTTTCTATATTATCTAATGCTGGCAATTTGGGACGGGCCCAAACGGGCAGCCCGGCCCGGCTCGGTTTTTTACCGGGCTTGGGCCGGCCCGGCCCGCCAGCTAAATGGGCCGGGCCCAAGCCCGTTTAGCTGGCGGGCTAGGCCGGGCCCCCATTTGAAAAAACCGTGCCGGGCCCGTTAAGGCCCGCAAAGCCCACGGTCTAAAAAAAAATTTCAAAATTTTTTTTTTGAAATTTTAAAAAAAAATTTGAATTGAAGGGTGGCTTTTGTAATTAGCCAGGTTACCGTTGGTGACCGTTAGGGGGGGGGGGGAATATTCAAAACTTTTAAATATTACGTTTTTTTAAATCTTTTATAATTTTTTCCAATTATACCCTTACCTAACGTTTTTCTATAAATACCCCATCATCCTCACCTTATTCTCTACATTTTCTCTACTTCCCTACTCTCTTATTCTCTCTATTCTCTACAATCTCCAACATCTCTCACTCACTCTTTCAACTATTTTGAAATTTATTTTATTTATTATTTATATACTATATACTATTATACTAATATACTATACACCATACATTATATATTATATATTTACATACCTTCCACTCTCTAGTCTCTACATATTCTAAAACTCTTAGTCTCTTACTCTAAGGTATTGTCTTGTTTATTTTTTTTTTAATTAACTTTCATTTGTTATTTAATTATTAAGTATTATTAATATGTTTACAACTAATGTTATTATTTGTTATGTTGTTAGGTATCCAATTGATTAATTAATTCAACACTCTCAAGCCTCCAATTTAAGGTTAGTATGTCTACTTCTTTACTTTTGTTATTAATAACTTTTTAAGGTTGTAATTATTATTATTTAGTATTTAGTGATTAGTATGTGTGTAGTTAATATTGTTGTTAGTAATATGTTAATTTTATGTTTTTTATTGTGAGTTTAACAACAAAATAATAATTAAAAAAATTAATTCCTAATTTATTTAAAATTTTTCGAACTTATTATTATATTTGAAAGAATATGTTTATTTTTTTTGTAGAGTTTAAGAAGAAAAAAATTATTTAGAAAAATTAATTCCGAATTTTTTTAATTTTTTTTTTGAAATTAACAATATATTAGAATGAATATGTTAATGTTTTTTTAGAGTTGAAGAAATAAGAAGAAAATAAAATTTAGAAAATTAAAATCCGGATTTTTTAAAAAATTGTGAAATTAATAATATATTAGAATGATTATGTTAATGTTTTTTTTATAGAGTTGAAGAAATAAGAAGAAAATAAAAATTGTATAAAATTAATTCCGAATTTTTGTTAATATTTTAGAAATTATAATATATTAGAATGATTATGTTAATGTTTTTTTGTAGAGTTGAA
This sequence comes from Dipteronia sinensis, assembly GCA_033220585.1. Taxonomy (NCBI): domain Eukaryota; kingdom Viridiplantae; phylum Streptophyta; class Magnoliopsida; order Sapindales; family Sapindaceae; genus Dipteronia; species Dipteronia sinensis. The sequence goes on from CM065639.1 coordinate 61,738,221, forward strand.
GAAATAAGAAGAAAATAAAAATTGTATAAAATTAATTCCGAATTTTTGTTAATATTTTAGAAATTATAATATATTAGAATGATTATGTTAATGTTTTTTTTTTGTAGAGTTGAAGAAATAAGAAGAAAATAAAAATTGTATAAAATTAATTCCGAATTTTTGTTAACTTTATAGAAATTAATAATATATTAGGATGATTATGTTTATGTTTTTTTTTGTAGAATTGAAGAAATAAGAAGAAAATAAATTTAGAAAATTTAAATCTGGATTTAAAAAAAATTGTGAAATTAATAATATATTAGAATGATTATGTTTATGCTTTGTTTTGTAGAATTGAAGAAATAAGAAGAAAATGAAAATTGTATAAAATTAATTCCGAATTTTTGTTAACTTTTTAGAAATTAATAATATATTAGGATGATTATGATTATGTTTTTTTTTATGTTTTTTAAATTTGTTATTTGTATAAATGTATAATTGTATATGTAATTCTGTGACATTTAATCATTTATTTAATTATAATCTTAGGAAAATGAATCTTGAACATTTCAACCTGAACCGTAACGACTATATGCCGGACGAGGAAATCAACTGATTATACGGTGACTTCCATATCGATATCGATCCCGATCCCCCTAGTACTACTGGACCTACTGGTGCAGGACCTTCGTCCTCGGCACAAAATTCGAGTAAGAAAAGGAAGAAGAAGAAATCGATGGTGTGTGATTCCTTTGAAGTCATACAGGTAAAGCATACAGATGTTATTGAAGTTGAGCATGCCCAATGTAAGTATTGTAAATCTGTACTCACTAGTTCAAGTAATGGAACTAGTCATCATAGGAGACATAGAGAAAAATGCATGGCTTCCCACGGGCAAGTCGATACAACTCGACAAACCCAACTGCAACGGAACCCAGATGGTTCTGTGAGTACATGGCAGTATGACCCCGACCGGGTCAGAGAGCAGGTGGTGTTGTACTGCGCTGCAACTGACCAACCCATAGGTTTTCAAGATAACCCTCATTTTCAATATTTAATTAATAATGCTTTTAACCCCCAATATGTCCCTGTTTCTAGAAACACAACTAGGAGCGATCTGATTCGTACTTTTCAAAAACGTAGGACTGAATTGATTTCTGAATTGCAAAACATTTCTTTTTCAATTGCATTAACGTCCGACATCTGGAGCGGACGTTCAAAACAAGATTATTTATGTGTCACTGGACACTATGTAGACACTGAATGGATTTTACAAAAAAAGCTCCTTGGTTTTCGTGTCATGGATTATTCACACACTGCACAAAATATTCATGATGTTATTATGTCCGTTATACAAGATTATGGCATTCAAAACCTCATCTTATCAATTACTTTGGATAATGCATCTGCTAACTCCAAAGCTATAGAACTTTTCGATAATTCTAGAATCCCTAATACTACGGTAAAATTTTTCCACGCCCGTTGTGCATGTCACATTATAAACTTGATTGTAAAATCAGGTTTAAAGCAGGTGGAAAGTCGAATTGACAATATTAGGGAGGCTTTGGGTTGGATTATGGCATCTAACCAAAGAATTGCTGAGTTTTCCAGATATTGTACATCAAAGGACATATTACCCCGTAAAGTCCAAACAGATATGCCAGTAAAGTGGAACTCAACATATTTAATGTTGAAATCTGCTTTATCATATGCTGAATTGATTACTAGTTTTTATAACGTGAACACCGCCAACGACACCCGACGTGAAAAACTCACGGATGGTGATTGGTATGTGGCCACTGTTTTTGTTGAATTTTTAAAAGTTTTTTATGATGTTACTGTAGAACTTTCCGGGGTTTATTACCCCACATCTCCTCTTACAATTCTTAAACTTTATGACATGGCTGATGTACTTAGAGAATATAGTGAAAATGTGATGGTAGCTTCCGCTGTTGTTGCTATGAAAAAAAAATTGAAAAAAATTGGGGGGAAATTCCTCTTTTGTATGCCCTTGGTATTATTGTAGAACCTAGGTTCAAATTTAATGGTTTATAATATTTTTCCAAAGAATTGGGTGAGTCTCTGGGTTTAAGTGAAATGGATGTTGCTGAAGATCTTAGTACACTAAAATCCCAAATGTTCGAGATTTTTTCTATTTATGAGAACATGTACAGCCACGGAACAGCGGAACCGGCGCCTCCTCAGCAACAATCCCAACAACAATCGAAGCTCATGAAGATTTTTTTTAGCAAGGCCACAACTTCTCGCGCTTCAGGTCCAGGAAGTTCGAGTCAAAGTCAAAGTCAAAGTCAAAGTCAACGACAACACGTGGAGCTGAATAGATATCTGACTACGGAGTACTCCATCACGGAGAGCGATGACTTCACAACCAACGATCTACTGAAATGGTGGCGCGGCAAGAGAAACAACTTCCCCATTCTATCGAGATTATCATGTGATGTCCTTGCTATCCCGGTTTCAACAGTTTCATTAGAGCAGGTGTTCAGCACGGCCGGACAAATACTAGAAGAAAAAAGATGTTCATTGGCCCATGATGGGTTGGAAACTTTGACATGCCTTAAAGATTGGCAAAATGCAACATTCAGACGACAACATCAACCGTATACCAAAGAACTCATGGATGACTTCTCCAACATGACAATCGAAGAGAGTTCTGGTAGCAACCAACCAACGAGCTGATGTAATTGTAATTTGTAAATACTTAATTTTTTTTCCAGATTGCACTCTTTTTCCCTTACCAATGTTTTATCCCATTGGGTTTTTCTTGGTAAGGTTTTTAATGAGGCAATCATGATTTGTAATTTATACATTTCAGTATCTCACCACAAATTTAATATGAAATTACAAAAATTTTATTCATCGAAAACTAATTAAGTGTTGTATGAAATGAATAATATTATATTTCATATTAAAATTATTACATTAATTACTCAAAATTATTACAATGTATAAAAAAAATATTGAATTAAAAAAAAAGAAATTGGAAGCCCGACGGGCCTTTAACGGGCCGGCCCGTTACAGGCCCGTTAGAGCCTTAACGGGCCGGTCCGTTAAGGCCCGACCCAGCCTGCCCTCACACGGGCCTTGGACCCGGGCCGGGCTCCCTCTTTCGTCTGACGGGCCAGCCGGCCCGGCCTGTTTTCCATGCCGGCCCGGGCCAGGCCCGGCCCGTTTAGCATACGGGCCTAACGGGCCGGGCCTGCCCGAATTGCCACCACTAATATTATCCATCTACCCTTTTACGCATAAAACTAGAACTATCACAATTTACTCACAAATAGCTCAATCCACATGCGCACACACAAAAAACTTATACATAAATGCGGGATAGATATAAAAATTATATTTTCTTGACATTCTGTGTTAAGTTTTCTCCTCCATTCCAAAAATCAAATGCTTTTCTCAATTTCATACAATTCCTCATACATGTAACTAAACAATAAGTTTTAGAGTTACCACTCAATAATATCTAAGTAGACACACCACTAAGGCCGCGTTTGGCCATAGAATTGGACTCAAGTTTTATCAAAAATTAGACACAAAAACCGATATCTCCAAATTCCATCCAATTCCAATTCACAATATCGAAACATAGTCTCATTCCACCAAATACAGCCAATAGGAATCTCTAAAATCTACATGGGCATGTTTGGCAAACTGTGTACTGGATGATTAGATAGTACTGAACTAAATTTAGTAGTATACTATGTTTGGTATCGGATCGTATAAAGACTCGGGATTGTAATTAAATATCATAATTAGTATAGTACGGTCCATTAATCCAGTCTTATATGGAGTTACACACATCAAACTTATAGTAAAAATGAACACCCCTGACAATCAAACACGACCTAATCGGACATGCTATCAACATTACACATCTGTAATTCATAATTCAAATCAAAAGCGAGAAAACAAGAGTTTAAAAAAGAGAAAATCACAAAACAGCAATTTTTAAGGCTCTCTCGAGATACGAAACCTCGAAACACAGAGTTATACCTGTTGAAGGAGAGCTGAGAGATCGGACTGAACAAGAAGGAGACGGTCGAATGCATAGACGTCGTCCGACGCTTCCTCTCAGCATTTCTTCTTCGCGTTCTCGGATTTCGACAACTTTCCGGCTCCATTGTTGTTGTTGTTGTTCGATAATTCTCTCAACTGCTTCCTGACTGATTTCGGTTTCGTTTTGTTTCTCGGCATCTCTCTCTCTCTCTCTCTCTCGCTCTCGCTCTTGCTCTCGCTTTGTGAATCGAAATCTGCGTGTGTACAATGTACTGTATGTGCGATTCGATTTGAATTTTTTTCAACTGGGTTTTCGAGGCGGGACTTTTTATTTTTATTTAGAGGAAATTGTAAGAAATAATCAAAATATTTATAGGTTTATTGTTTTTAGCCAAAAATTTAAATTTGATTATATTTATCACTTTTTGGCTTGAACAGATAAAATTACCCTTCATTTGTCTTTACTACACTGACACAAAAATTTCTCTCATTCTTCTCCACCGCCAAAATCAGATATCTCTCTCTCTAATAATTTCAAAATCAGATATCTCTCTTTGGCTCTCTTTTTGGCGACCGTTGTCCATCACTGCCGCCCCATGCCTGTCGACGCCGCCAACTGCAGCGACCGTCCTCTCGAGCCCGTCAACGACGTGCCTTCGCCTTGGCCGTTTTTCTCTCGTCGACGGCGCCGCTTGGAGCGACCGCTCAAGCCCGTCAGACATGGGACCGGTTCTGTGTTCAACAGCAACACCACAATAGGTTTTCGATTTTCAGCTTCTTGGTAATCACAAACTCTTTGTGTTTAACATTTTCATTTCAGTCAACTGTTTTCTACCATATTTTGAAGTTGCTTCAAATTTTCTAGTTAGGGATAGCGAGTGCACTAGAGACATTGTGTGGCCAAGCTTATGGATCCAAACAGTACCATTTGTTAGGCATATACATGCAACGTTCATGGATTGTTTTATTCATATGTTCGATTTTGTTAATACCCATGTTTGTTTTTTAGTCTCTAATATTGAAATTCATTGGACAACCAACATCAGTGGCAGAGCAGACCGGTGTTGTTGCTTTGTGGTTGATACCATTTTATTTGAGCTTCTCGTTTCAATTCCCTTTGCAAAGGTTCTTGCAATGCCAGTTGAAGACTGCTGTTATTGCTTGGGTATATGTTGCTGCTCTATTGGTTCATATGACTATGAGTTGGGTTTTTGTTTATAAATTAAGGGTTGGAATTCTTAGGACTGCTATTACTCTTGATTTTCATGGTGGGTGTCGACTTTGGGACTATTTGGGTACAAGGTTTTTAGTGGGTGTCCTCTATCATGGAATGGTTTCTCTGCTCAGGCTTTTACTGGGCTTTGGGAATTTTTTAAGCTCTCTGTGGCTTCTGGGGTTATGCTCTCGTATGTGTTTGCTTGTCCTTGATTTATTAAATTTCGAATTAATTATATAGAGGAAATGATCAATTATATTTGTTTTGTGATTGATTATTTAGGTTGGAGAACTTTTATTACATGATATTGATTATAGTTGCTGGTTATATGCACAACACTGAGGTAGTTGTTGATGCCCTTTCCATCTGGTTGGTTCCTTGTACCAGACTTCCCTTCCATATACAGTTGATTGGGCGATTTATGTACCTAATTGAGGTCCCAATTTCTTAGCTTTTGTTCTCATTTTCGAGCGTATTTTTTTTTATATAATGTGTTTGTTGAGCCTTGTGTAGGTACATTTTCCCTATTTCAAGGTTTTGAGCTCAAAGTCAAGTTAGGAAGCCAAAATGAGCAAAAAGAAGTCAAGATTGGAAGTATTCAGAGTTGTCGTGGTCTCACCGTCAACCCAAACCGAGGCGTGATTCATGGTCAACTATGGCAAGCAAACCATTGTTCCGTGGTGGATCCACCATTGAGCTAGAACCAGACATAGATACCGTGGCACCGGTCAACTCTGTTTTCCAAAGGTTAGTGGGCTGAAATTGTGAAGTGCCCATGTAGAACACTCAACTTTCGGGGGCCATATCTCCCTCATCAGATCGAACCACGATGAGTTATTTATATATTTGGAAAGCTCCAGAAGTCTACTTTCTAGTGGTTTTTATGGATTGTAATTCTGAGTTTTCTAGAGGGAGATATGCGCGTTTTTCGTAACGGTGCGCGAAGCTAGAAATACTGTCGCGGTCGCGACGCCGTCTTGCTAGACAGCAACACTTAAACCGTGAAAATTGTTGTCGTGTGGTGTGCCATCTTGCATGACCTTGACACACCTGATCCCAGACCACGGCACGACATTTTTGAGGGGCAAATGTGTCCTTTTACACCCCAATCCGTCCCCTATCTTTCCCTAACTATAAATACACATTTTTCCTCTCTTCTCTACACACAACACAAAAACATAGCAGCCCTTTAATTTCTTCATCTTCTTCATCAATCAAGAGAAAGAGAGAAGCTTTCAAGCTCCCATGTAGGTTCTATGCCATGGGAAGCTCACCACCACCATTTCTACCCATCATACACCACATTTGAGAGTAGATTGCAAGGAGATAGGAGTGGTCAATGACCAATTTAGAGCTAGGGATTCATGGAGCACTTGGAGGGATTTCTTCAAGGGTTGTCTCCTTTAAACTCATTCTCTTTGTATTTCTTGTTTTCTTAATTGTGTAACCCTCACTTGAGAATATTTGTAAACCTATTTTGTGCTCAATATATGTGATGTATGTTTTCATATTCATTTGGGTTTTGATTTGTTTTTGCTATTATTGATTAATCTCTTATCTTGATATGCTTGTGTGTGGAGATTGGAAATTGATATGTGTTCATAGATGGGAATAGGAGTAGATTAACTTAATTGTAGGAGTAGTTGTAATCAAATACCCCATTTGTGTATGTATGGATAGGTATTGAGTGTTTGTGGGTTTCGGTTGTGCCTTTGAAGGACCAATCCGAGTATAACCTTAATCACTTAGCTCTGAAGAATTGATGAAACTTGTTCTATGCATGACCTTTGCTAGGATATAATTTGGCTATATGTTCATATGCTTAATGGTAGGGATTGGAGGCATACTTGCTCTATCCATAACCTTTGGGGAGTGAGAAATGTTTCTGAATCCCTTAGTTGAGACAAGAGGCACAATTGCTCTTGCCAAGACCTTTAGGGAGTGATTTGTGTCTTTAATATCTTAATTGAGAGAACAAGCCCTTAACTTGAATTAGAAGTGCTTAATGCTTAGGTTGGCTCTACGTTCATGAGCTTAATGGGTCTTTGACCTTAAGACACAATCGCTCCATCTATGACCTTTGGGGAGTGATGATTGAATTTCAGTATTTCTTAATCAACGAATGATTCGTAATAATAGATGATTTGGTTTCAGAATCCCTTAATCGTGAGAACGAGCCCTTAACTTATATGATGAACTTCATTGCCTAACAACCACTATTTGTGCACTTATGTATGGTGAACTTATGGAACCTTATGTGATCATTTTTATGCATCTCTCATATCCACCCTTTTAGTATTTGCCACTTTAAACACCATTCTCACATCTTCATATTCCCTTTATTTTATTTGCATTCATATACATTTCCTTCGTACACACCGCATTATGCATACACCTCTCACACACCATTCTCACCGCATCTGCATTCTATTTACATGCTTTCAACAAACACTAAAATATGAGACGGTTGACGGATAACTCCTCCCTATGGACGATCCCCTTACTTGCTGCTATACTAGTTATTAGTCACTAACACCCATGAGGTTGAACTTATACATAACTTTTGACGAGAGTACAACGACGCTTTCATCAACAACCTTCATTTGTTTCTTTTTTAGTCCATTGTGATTTTGTTTACATTTAGTTTCTCTTAATTTTAAATTCTTATTTGCAGCATAACTATATATGCCTGGGAATCAATGATTTCTCTTGGCTTTTTGCTGTAACCGGGTATGTTACTAGTAGAAAATTTCCTTTCCCTTCCCTCTTAGAAAATTCTTTCCCAAACCAAGGGGTCAAATCTTCCCTGATTGTTGACCCTCATTTTAGAGTAATTATTAGCTGCGTAATAGTATCTGCAGTTGACTCAGATTAGATAGAATGTTTCTTGGGGATATAAGAGGCAAATCATTTTACTTAACAGTTAATGATACTTGAACATAATGACATTCTTGGGGACTAAGGATAGGCTGAATTGGGTTCAAGTGAATCTTGACAAGTAGTCTTTTTATCTTCCCATATTAGATTTCCTTGTATTCGATATGGTGGCAATTTTCTTCTACAAGGGTTTTTGGTGGATCTAGGATCTTTTCTTATACTTGAGAGCACTCACTTTTGTGGTGGTGACACTGTAGGAAGAAAATGGTTTTCATCCTATGGCTAAACCTTTGAAGTGAGCTCATCAAGATTTCCACCCTTTCACTTTCTAACCATATGATCATCTCTTTATACAGGGTACGTGTAGCAAATGAGCTAGGTGCAGGTAATGCAAGTGGTGCCGAATTTGCAACCATTGTGTCAGTGATACACTCCCTATTGATTGGACTTCTCTTTTGATCAATTATCATAGCCATCCCTGAGAAGCTAGAGATGATCTTTTCCTCAAGTGCTGCTGTTATTACAATGGTTAATGAATTAGCAGTTTTACTAGCATTCACCATTTTTCTCAATTGCATTCAACCATTTCTTTCAGGTGAGGAGCTCAAAACAACTTTGTTCTATTTGCAAATTGTAAACACCAAGTCTCGTGGAATGATTTGGTTTGGCAACTGTCTATCATTTTCCAGAGGTGGCAGTAGGATCTGGTTGGCAAGCCTTAGTGGAATTTATAAACATTGGTAGTTACTACATTGTGGGAGTGCCTCTTGGGGTTTTGTTGGGATGGTTTCTGAAATACAATATCAGAGTATTGTAATTTTTTTTTTGGTAACTTGTAATTACGTTTTGAATTGTAACTTAATTAATAAAATATAAAGTTGAAGTTTATACAGAATGCGTGTTGATTTAGAGCCTTATTATTATCAAAAGGCTATTGTTGACATCTTACTTTCTATTATACACGATAACTTATGTATATGTTTGGGAGAAATACTATATTTTTTTATTGTAGCTTTATTAAGTTTCATTCCAGTATTGAATGAATTCATGTTGAAGATGTATGTTGCAATATTGAATGAATTTATTTTGAAGATAAAATTCTAGCATTGTTACATGTCAGTGTCGGTTTAAAAGTTACATGCCAGTTATTTCTGAAGTTACATGCCAGTTATTTACGAAGTTACATGCTACTTGAAAATGAAGTTGCATGCCAGTTTGTATTGACTTCCACAGGTGAAAGACATTGATGCCAAAACATATTAAAATTCTAGTATTATTATATACTAGAAGTTACATGCCAATTGAAAATGAAGTTACATGCCACTTAATTGTATTGACTTTCACATGTGAAAGACACTGATAACAAAACAAATTAAAATTCCAGTATTGTTACATGTCAGTTCAATTTCAAGTTACATACTAGTTGAAAATGAAGTTACATGCCAGTTTATATTGACTTCCACAGATGAAATACACTGATGCCAAATCAAATTAAAATTCCAGTATTATTACATGCCAGTTCAATTCAAGTTACATGCCAGTTGAAAATGAATTTACATAACAAAGTAAAAAACTTCACAACTTAGGTTAAACTTCAAAAACAACGATGATGCATTAACAAAGTTATCAATCACAATTGATAAAAGAATAATTGTTTGTAAATGAATCTCTTATTGCACTTGTAAGCAATTACAAATTATAAATAAAATCACAAAATAATGTCATTATTCCCTACAAACCTCTTTACAGCTACATTAAGTTTCATAAAAAGAACAAATTTATAGTTCTTCAACTCAAATGCCATTATTCCCTTCCACTTCCAGACACATTGGCATTGAGACTGGCTTCATGCTCAAATCGCCTCTGATTCTCTAAGTATTCATCGAGTATTCTTACCTCATCAACGATTGTTTTAGATCATTGAGGGAATTATCATTCTTGGAATCTGGAATATCACTGAAGTAAGGCAAAAGAGAAAACTATCAAAATCATTTACAAACATAGTTTCTGAAGGCCGATCTGTGTTTCTTTGTGTTTCCATAATTAACTACAGACATGCTTTTGGTGGTGGCTTTTTTGATCAAATGATTCCTCGGTTTTGTCAGGAAATCCTCATAATTTATATTGTCCATCTACAAAATCACATAAAAAACTCATTACTGTCAAAGTTACATACCAGTTACAAACAAGTTACATGCCGGTTACAATCAAGTTACATGCAAGTACAAATCGAGTTATATGATAATGCAGTTACATGCTGCTACAAAGCAAGTTATATGACAGTGAAGTTACATGCTAGTACAAAACAAGTTACAAAGTTACATGCTAATCAAAACAAAGTTACATGTCAATGGAAAATAAACAAGTCCAACCATATCAAAAGAGATTACATAAAACAGGTAACCGATCTTTACACTAAACAAAGAACCGTCATTTAATATCTACACAATATAACCCCTATATACTTACAGGAATTAGAATGTTTCAAAGTAAGTTTGGTAACTACAAATCAACCTTAAAATTAAGAAAATCAATAACCAATCCACGTACTAAAAAGTAAAAGGCTCTATAAATTTCTGAAATCCAAAAAACAGCAATCAATAAAAATTCAGGTCATTGAGGATTGGTTAGTCCTTGAAAATTACTGACGAAATTTTCAGAATTTCAAGATTTCGTCGAGTTTTTAGCAATATCGCAATGAAAAATTGCATTATGTAGTTGCAATGGTGTGGAGAACAACTAAAGGTGATATTGACTAACCGATTTGACAAGGATTAAAACACAGAATAACTTATGAAAGAGAATTTGCATTTGCACGGATTTTAATCAAGTGTCGATAAGGGGGGTTCAAAGTAATGATTCCTCACGAAATGATCACTATGAAACCCCTACTCCTTCCTGGGATTGTTTATGCAAACAAGAAACGAAGAGCTCATATGCATCTACAAGAACCATATATTTTTGTACACCTAGAACCAATTGAATAACACAATTACACAAACTACATACCATTTTACATGAATTTTTATCATAACCTCGGCTTATTCTCACAACGTAAAAGGCACTTGTAAAATTTTTGATACACCAATTAAGCTCACAAATCTAAACTCAGAATTATGTAAAAAAATCCCAAAAGTTAACATTAACAGAACTTGCTTCAACCAAGATAATACAACTTTATATACTACTTCAATCAAACAAGACCAAATTAACTCACCCTTAAAATTGAACACCCTCTTATACAAAATTCAACCAACAAACCATAAAGACCCAGAATCAAACTTCATTAAAATGAGTAGAAAAGAAACTCAAGAGTAGGGGATTTAAGCCATATAATTATTGAGACTACATTTGATTGAAAAATAGAGGATTAAACTTCCATAAAACTAACCAAATTTGATGATCGACGAGCGAGGGCGACAACGTCAATGACCAAGAGATGTGGCTTCAACGAACGAGGGCAGCAACTGCGGCAGACGGTAGCTGAAGACGGCGTCAACGACCTGGAGCAACCGATTTGGTGAGAGGTGCAGCTTCGACGAGAGGTGCGACGACGGCGAGAGGTGCGACGACGGCGAGAGGTGCAATGGATTCGGTGAGAGCGGAGGCGACGACGAGAGGTGTGATGGCAATCTCTCTTTTTCTCTTCCTTTCTCTCTCTTTCTTGTTTTTTTACGTGATATAACTTAACCTAACAAAACAAAAGAACTAAACATTTGAACATTTTTTATTTATTTTTATTTTTTAGTGGTATTTTTGTCTAAAAGTGGTCAAAAAAGATATAAACAATAAAAAATAAATTGGTAGCTAAAAACAATAAACCGATAATTTTTTTGGTTCTTTATGAATTCACCCCTTTTATTTATTTATTTTTTAAAAACTTTTATTATTGAACGATTTATTTGGCTTTTCTAGAAGGATTGGTGGGTCAAAGTTTGGATCCGCTCCAAGTTATGACCCAGCTTAGCTTTTTGGGTTTGTTTTGGGCGTAACAAGACTGATACTAAACTCACACCACATATTTCTTTAACCCCCATTTTTAATATACATATATTATAATTACCAGGTCTGAGATTCTATCACTGAAACGTTAAGCAATGACTCTGTAACATTTCAAAGTCGAACCCCGCACCAAATCTGTCCTAAGAGATCTCTTCTTTTAATTTTTGTAGGGACCTTGATGAAATCTCTTCAATTTAATGTATTTTGATGTGATTTTTTTATAAGTTCAATGAAGTCTACTTATAAATAAATTTTAAAAGTTTTTCAAAATTTAATACACGTTTTTTTCATACAGGATTCAATTTCACAACGGTGTGTTATAAAAATTAATAGCACTATTCAAGACATTTTTTGTGGGTTTGTCACCACTTTGTTTAGTTGAGTTTATTGTTATGTATTTTTCCAATCTAGGAAAATACATAAAGGATTTAGAAGGAGAGATAGAAAGAAGCAAGAGATAAAGAAGATAAACAATTGAGGAAGATAGTTGAAGCAAAATTAATATATATCTCATTCAACGTTGTGTGACAATTTATATACCACTCATCACAAATGAGCAAACAACTGCAATGGAAATAACAACACTAAAACAAGAATTAATGGACAGTAATATCTGTACATGATCCCATGTACTCACTGCATTACAACAATAAAACAAGGCCACTCGCCCCACTTATTTACATAACTGAACATCAACTAATTACTTCTCTGACTTGGCCTTCTCCAACATGCCACTATGCCTGACATGCCTTGGGATGTGGCAAGCACACATCATTAATATTGAGAAAAAAATATCCCTCAGTCACAAAACGAGTGATCTTTTTCTTGAAGAGATGGACAGAACCGTAGAGATATAAAATAAGAAACACAACAAATAATCAGAAGAGAGATAAAGTAAAATATTAAAACTAGAATCAAAACAGAGAGATAAATTATATCTTAAAACTAAAAGAAGATGAGAGATTTCCTATTATCCGCCGCAAAGAAATAGCTTTTATAAAAAAAAATAAAAAATAGACAAATAAAAAAAATTAAAAAGCTCTTGTTTTCATCAACGATTAATCTCCACCGTCTATTTAACAACATGGGAGGGTTAACCCATGTTTTTCTTTGATTTAATTGCAATAATACACTCTTAGTTTTTCTAAAAGCGCTTAATATTCCATACCAAATTTTGGAATAACAGTAAAAAATGCCCCTGTACTTGTTAATACCAACAGCGTAATTGCTTAAATTGCTAAAAATAACCTCTTATTTTAAGTGGAATTTGTTTCTAATCACATAGAAACTTTTGATCTTTAATAACCATATAACAAAATTTTCATTCAATCCATAACCAAAAAATTACAAAAAATAAAAAAAAACAAAAGGATCAATTTAGTCACTCGCAAAGTACTTGGAATCTTTGGTGGTTTTTTTTTCTAACAATGCTACCACAAACGTTTTTGAATGGACTTTTATATATATATATATATATATATATATATATATATTCATATAAACATTTATTAAATCAATTTTGGATAGACTTTTTTAAGATTTTCCATAGTCGGAAATTTTTTCGGAAGTATGAATTCAATTAAATCTGCCAAACTCATCATGGATTCAATTAATTTGGGTTTTAAGGAATACTGCATGTCTACAGCTGCTAACTAAAAACTGATTAAGGGGTCGTTTGTTTTTTTGTCTGAACACTGAATAGTCCTGAATTTTTCTGAAGACTGAATAGGGACTGAAATCTGAATTTGTATGACATGTTTGTTTTTTTTTTCCTCACATCTGAATGTGCTATTAACATGTTTGTTTTTTAAAAATAAAACTGTCTGAAAATAAGTAATTGTACATTTATACCCATACTAATTAAAATATGTAATTTAACATGCACCATTCTTTATAACATTTTGTATGGTATTTTTTTTTTACAAACAAAGTTTAATTTAACAAAATAAAAAGTTAAACAAAGAATATAAATTTGCATGTTCTGTAAACAAAGTTTAAATTAAATTTATTGTCAAAAAAAATTTCAAATTCAAGTTCAATTTTATACGTTGTCCACGTTTCCGGTGAATATAATTCATGAAACTTTTTTGTTTTTTTTTTGTTTCCTTGATCATATGCACCGGAAACCAAATAAAAAAAAGGTTTTTGAATTTTTATATACAATAATTCTATAATATTTTCAAGCCACGAAATCTACTTAATATGATAGACAACTTTATTGAGCACTATACGAATAGTTAGATAAAAATAAATAAATAAAGAATTCTTACCGGGATTTGGTAGGAGAGAAATTCAATTGTTCAATCTCTGAAAAATTTCATTATGAAAAGTATTTAGGTTTTTTTTTCTTTTCTAAAACATGTTTAAAATAAGAAATATGTTAAAATAAATTTTTTTATACCATATTAAATTAATATAAATTTGGAAATATATCTTTTTTTGGAGGATAGACTTGGAAGAGAATATTTTAATTGTAATCCAGTGATTTGGAATTAAGTTAAAAGTCAGGATTTCTTACTTTTTATTTTAAGTTGTTTTTTGATATTTTTAAGTTGTTTGACCACTTAAAAAAACAAACAAAACAACTTAATGAGTTTAATTCAGACTCATTAAGTCTTAAGTGAAAAAAACAAACGACCCCTAAGTCTTCATAGCTGATGGGCCAAACCATTCAGATTTTGGGATCAAAAACTAATTTCTTTCAAAAAAAAAATTTGGTGTGTTAATAATTTAAGAGAATTTACAAATAAGGGTCATACTACCTTACTGGTCCAATAACGTTATTAGACTTAATAACTACAATTAGATCGGATAAAAACAAATACAATGGATGTTATTAAAATTTGAAATTAATATCTTTTATTACAATAAAAACTTGTAACCTTTTCAACAATTTTTTTTTCAAAGTATATAAGGTAATAAAGGATATAAATTTGTTTTATGTTTTTGAAAAGGGATTTAAATTACTTTAAAAAAGATTTAAATGTTAATGAACAAGTAATAAAGAATTAATTAGTAGAATGAAAGAATTTACATTAAATAATTATAATTTATATGTTATTTATTATTAGACGATACAATCATACGTCTATTATAAGAAATTACATTAAATAATTATAGTTTATAGTTAATTCATAACTAGTCATTAATATCATAATAACAATGGTATTATTATAAAAAAAACAATAATCTTATAAAAAAACAATAATCTTGTAAAAAAAAACAATTTGTAATTCATATCTTAGTACTTTTGTTACACTAACAATAGTATTAATAGTAACGATTTCAATTGCAGTAACTAATTATCTCCTAACACAAAATAAGATATATCATCGGTGGAAATGATCTATAACTATAATTTCGTCCATATGATATAGTAAAAATATTACAATAATGTATATAATAGAATAATATATGAATTTAAATACAAATTTATTGATAATTTTCTATGAACAATAACGTGATATACAAATTCACCACATACAATAAGTAATATACATATTAAAAATACAATATTGAATAAATAATAAAGAATTAATGACTACAATGACAGAAATTATATTAATTAGTTATAATTTATTTTTATTTCATAGGTAGGCACTACTAACAGTAGCATTGATAATAAAAATTTCAATGGGATCTATTAGCCTCATAATTTTTTAGCATTGTGAAATTATTTAATTGAAATAAAGTCAAAATATTTATATTGGATATTGTTGACGACGATTTTTGGGATTATGTAAATCAAATTGCACGTCACACAAGTTGTATGCAATTTTTGATTATGTAAGAAATCAAAAAGAGTAAAAGAAGAATAATGCAAGCGAGATTTTACGTGGAAAACCCTAAAGGAAAAAACCATGGTTGCCAATGACGGCGAGAAAGTAATCCACTATGAAAAGAATATTACAATTTCTTTCTCACTTGCTCTCTAAAAATCTGATGATTCCTCTACGCCACCCCCCCCCGTTGGGTGTTTTTTAGGGTCTATTTATATATACATAGAACCCTAATTCTTGGAGTACAAGTAAGAGAATTTGTGGCAGTAATTTAATGGTGTACAAATAATTCTGACTTATTGGAGTCGTGCTAATCTTCCTTCATGTTTTGCATTGTTTGTGTTTTAAACACATCAGGTCCTCTGCTTATTCCGAATTCTGATAACTATAAGGAAATATATTTCCTTACTAGAGTATGCTTCATGAGACCTTATTGAGGATGACTCTTCTTTACGTGTTTTAGTCGTGATTGCATTGAATTCATCGTTATCAGCATGTCAAACATCCGAGTGTATCTGGAAATTTCCCACGTGTCGCTTAGCTGACCGTCCTACAAACCCGACCAGATCTCTTTTACCCCCGACCAAGGAGCTACACCCGATCAGATAGCTAAACCCGACCATTTGGGTTTCTCCGACCATCTTGGGATTTCCCGATCGAATAATATTTTCCTGATCAATATAATTACCTTGGTAGGACATTTTTCACCCGACCATCTAAGTAACCTTGATCAGGTATTATGGAATTATCTCTTGGTCATCTTAGTTTAGTCGACATTTGTTGACACGTCACTTGTTATCCCCGTGAAACATAATGTTTATGCTGACATGTCATCTTTCCAGATTTTACTAATAACAGATATAATTTGATAATGTAAATAAATTATTTTGTTAGTACTAATTTTTTTTGAAGTATTACAAAAACTATTACAATAGGAATGATCAAACAATACATATGCGGTACAGATAAAACTCATCACACATGCTTGTAAAATGCGTCATGATGAAATTTGAACCCTTCACCACTTATGTGAAAGAGAGATACATTACCAACTCTGTTATAAAAAAATGTATTGTTAAATAAAAACAAAGAAACTTACATTATAAATTTAAAATATTAATTAGAACCTATAAATATTATTGTTTTACTTTTCTTTAATAAAACATGATAACATTATTTTATACAACGTGAAATTGTTATCATAAATAATATGTTTACAATTATATGCAAAACATGTTACATGGTATGAATATATATATATATATATATAAATATTTTATAAATAAAATGAGTTGTTAACATTCTACCACAAAGTTGTTATAATGTACATTTAATTATTACATTTTACGGTATATTTGTTACAACGTTAAATCATTATCACATATATCTTAAATACAATTTTTATATAAAACTTGTTACATGGTACGAATATTTTGTTAACCATATAAAATGAGTTGTTACATAATACGACAATGTTGTTACAGCCTATAACTTTTTTAGTTACATATCAAACCAAAGTGAAATTGTTACCACAAATGTTTTCACTACAACTTTCTACATGAAACTTGTTACAAGACACATATATTTTGTTACCCATATAAATCGAGTTGTTACATGCTACGTCAAAGTTGTTACGAGCTACGACCTTATTGTTACACATCATGTCAGATTTGTTACAACATTAAATTGTTACTACATACATCTTAATTACAATTTTTTATGTAAAACTTGTTACATAGTATGAATATTTTTGTTACTAATATAAATTGATTTGTTATATGATACGATAACGTTGTTACACCCTACAATTTTATCGTTACATATCAAATCAATGTGAAATTGTTACCACAAACGTTTTAACTGCAACTTTATACGTCAAATTTGTTATAAAACACACATATTTTGTTACCCGTATAAACCGAGTTGTTACATGCTACCGTAAAGTTGTTACGAGTTATGATTTTATTGTTACATATCACTTAAAATTTTTTACAAAGTTGAAATTGTTATCACACACATAAATTACAGCTTTTTATTCAAAATTTGTTACATTGAACAAAAATTATGTTACACGTAATTTATCTTATAAAAACAATAAAAATATTTATAAAAAATTATTATGTTGCAAATATTTTATAAAATTAAATCAAATAAATATTAATTTTAAAATATAATACATCAAAAATATTTTAAAAATTAAACAAAATATATAAATATATATTTTTTTGAATATAATAATAATTTAAAATATAAAAAATAATTTTAACTATTTTAAATCTATTATGTTATAAATGTTTAATTAAATTAAATACAAATTCAAATAATAAAAAATATCACATATTCATATAAATCATAGAAGATTATTGTGAGGATATGTATAATCATTATCTAATTATCATTTAAAATTATTTAATACAATTATTTAAATTAAATTAATTAGATTATTACACTTTTATAATAAATTAAATATATATAAAAAATAAAATAACTTGAAAGTAACTGATTAACTGGTGATAACCAGTTACTTCGTGCTTGGCTGGCACATGTCAACCAAATATTGGATAAATCTTGTAATAAAATTCCAATAACGTTATTGGGATTTAATCTCCCCACAATGTAGCTATACCCTACAAATAAAATATATTCATTTCAATAAGAATACTATGGGTATATTAATACACAATGTTTCTAGCAATGCTTTAATTTTTAAATTTTAGACAATAGTGTACTTGTAAAATAGGTGTGTAAATCATATTTATGAGTGGTAATATCAACAAAAATAGGTTTATTTTTTGGTACCGATATTAACACCCATAAAACTTATTAGTACACCCATATTTTATTAAACAATTTAATTACAAAAATATCCCAATAAAAATTTACCAATAATGACAAGTTATTTTAATTAAAAATAAACTCAATACTATATACACTCAGTAATTACACTCATATCTTCAATTATATTTCTTTATTAAAACAATTTACCTTTTTTTTAAAAAAAAACTTATGTTAAACCCTAGTTTTTATGATAAACCCTAATTAAACTCTAATTTTATTTCAAGTATCAAATTTTCTCATCATCATATGATTATCATATTGTTTTTGTATTTCTTTTATGTATAGTTATGAAATCTATCAATAAACAATTTTTTTTAACTATAGTTGTAGATATCAACAAAGTTTTTATTTTTATTTTTGTAAGATAACTGTATAAATAAGAGAATTCCAGATTGAAAATCTTTTGACTCCATATACGGTTCAACATATTCCCTTTTATAAGGCTCCTACATTCGAGATATTTCCAAAAGTAAATTGGACCATCATTAAAAAAAGATTTGATTTCAAAAATAATATGATTTTTTTAATACAAATTAGGTGTGGTAATAATTTAAGAGTATTTATAAATAATATGTATTAAAATGAATATATTTATTTCATCAAGGGTACTATTGTTATTAGGATAAGTGCTTATAGTAATATTTATTTTTTAAAATTTAGACATGAGTGTACTTATAAAAATCAGTGTCCTAATAAGTTTTATGGGTGTCAATATCCATATTAAAAAAAAAGATGAATTAGACAAACATTAAATGAGCAACCGATAAAAATCATCTAAAAAAATAAAAAGGCAACGGATACTAAAAAAAAAAAAATTACAAAAAAAAAAAATGGAAAGTACTCCACCAATTAAATGGGCAACCGATAAAAATCATCTAAAACGATAAAAAGAGTCACACTCAAACCAAAGAGTATTTCCACCAAAATCAAAAGCTAAGTATATTTATTACATACACTAGATATTATGTAAAATTAGGTGAGCACCATATTGTGGTTGTACAATACTTATACCGAAAGTGGGAGCATGAAGATAATCCGGAGAAAGTTCGAAAGAGAAATTTTGCAGAATCATTGCAAGAGACAGTTTTACTTCCATGAGTGCAAAGTTCTGTCCAATGCAAATTCGAGGACCCAAACTAAATGGGAAGAATGAGACTTCATTATTTGATGATGCCTTTGAAACTCCATGAGAAAATCTATCTGGGTTGAACTCCTCTGCATCATCACCCCAGTATTCATTATCATGATGAACCATAAGTATTGGCAATGAAACTAGAATTCCTGGTGGTATACTGACTTCTCCAAGTTTGGTCTCCTTATGAGTTGATCTGGTGAGAACGGGTGCTGGTGAATATAATCTAAGTGTCTCATTTAGAATTTTGGTTACCTGCAGCAAACAATGTGCAATTCACTTTCACATATAGGATATATGACTAGTGCAACAAATGTTTTTATTATAATAGTTGGGTTCTATACTTCTATGATCATGTACAATTTTTCGTGTGGGATATGATCCTATACATTTTTTCATGTGAGATTTCAATTTGCACATTGGTGCAAAATGATTAGAAGCCAATTTTCAAGTGTGGGATCCTATAAGTTTTTTCGTATGAGATCCTGCACATTTGTCCATATGGGATTTCAGTTTGCAAAATAGTACAAAGTTCAATTTTGTACCGGTGCAAATCGGGATCTACTGAATACGAAAAACATGATAGTTTAAAGAAAAAGTTGGGTTGACTTACTAGTTTCAAGCGGTTTAAATCATCAAACCTTGGTTTGTGATTCCCAAAGACTTGGAAAACCTCTTCTCTTGCAAGTGCTTGCCAAGATGGGTGCATGCATAACAAAACCATTGCCCATATAAGCAAAGAAGCAGTGGTTTCCTGCCCAGCAAGGTAGAATAGCTTGCACTCCTCAATCACCTCTTCGATGCTCATTCCACTTTTCTTCTTTCCATGATCTTCTTCAATCTCTTTGTAATTTGATTCTATTAACATACCCAATAAATCATCATTATTACTCACTTCTCCAAGTTTTATTGCCTCTTCTTTTTTATTTATTATTTCTCTAATCAGTGCTCGAGTTCCATTGTAATTGCTTCTTATTCTTCTGTTTGCTGCAGTTGGCAAAAACCTACAATATAAATCAAACTGTTTTACAGTCAAGTCACGTAATATTTGTGAACATCACCTCTTTAATACAAGTGATAATGCATCTCTACTTTCACGTAGTGGTGGGTGGTTCGAGTTCTATCATATGCATTTTACAAACATGCAAGGTGAGTTTTCTCCCCGAAGTTGTGGGAGTAGATATTCTTACCATATATGTATTATTTGATCTTAGCAAGTCTCGGCTGAGTACGTGCACACCCTTGACCCGACCGTTAAGGGTTAGAAGTTATTATAATTATGCTTAGTACTTCGAAAGATAATTCACTAGCTAATAATTGTGGGTCAAGGGTCTACCAGGACTTTGCAAGATCAAGTTCTACGATCATAACCCGGAAGCAATACCAGGGTTTGAACAAATACTAAGGCAATAGACCCAAATTAATAATAAGAAGAAAATGAAAACTACATGAGTTTCAATTATACATTACCTCCATCCTGGGATGTAAGAGAACTGCTTAATTTCATTGAAATTATTGATTTGTTGTCTTATGAGTTCAAATATTTTTCTACCATCTTCATAGCTGCTGCCAAATGCTATCCGAGAAATTACATCGGCTGCAAATGTTTGAATACAAGGCCACACATCTAGCTCGTGATGAGATGATGAGTTATGGTTTCGGTTTGACACCAAAATCTTCCATTTACTTATCATCTCATTGCAACTCCAATAAATGCTTGGAAACATATCCTATATACACACACACACGAGAATTAGTAGATATAATAGCTTAATTGCTAGCTAGCTTTAAGTGGCCGCATCTAACAACTTTGGTGAAAATGCACATAATTAATTAAATTGAGAGTAAAGGGCATTGAACATTGTAACTAATTGTGATTAATAATGAGCAGCTGTGGGATTTCGATTTTAACCGGTACAAAATGAACCTGCACGAAAAAAAAAACCATGTATTACCTCACACCTAAAACATGTTGTATTTGTATTCATTCATTTTGCAATGGTGTAAATCGGAATCCCTCACGTTTTTCCTGAAACTTGTTGTATTTGTGATTAATTATAACTATCATATGCTGAATCACAAGCGTTTTTCTATATGAGATCCCGATTTACACCAGTGCAAAATGAACTAATTACATGAAAAAGCATACAGTATCTTGCACCTGAAACATGTTATACTTGTATTTATTCATTTTGCACCGATGCATATCAGAATCCTGCAGGTTTTTTTCTGAAACCTGTTGTATTAGTGATATACCTTCAACTTGTGGTGATGGAAAGCTGGATTGGCAATCTTTCTGACTTTGAACCACTGCTCACCTTCATAGGTGGCCATCCCCCTCACCAAAAATTTAGCAAGAGGGTTCGTTTTGGGTTTTTGAAAGATATCATACTTGAACAATATCTCCCTTATCATTTTTGGATCTGTGATGTTTATCATTGGAGTTGGACCGTTCCATATGAATGACTTCTTGCCTGCATATGGGACATGTAATTATAACTATTTGTTGTATCTACTTGTTAGGCTTACAAGAAGTCAAGAATATACATATTTTTATTTTAGAAAAATATAAAAACCGTGACACGAGTACACGACATATATGTATACTGTATAGTCAAATGTTTTTAGTCCCACACTTCAGGAGCATCTCCAACCTTTGCATCATTCACCAAATTGGAGCATGAAATCTATCCAACCCGGCGCTATTCACCATGCCATTCTAGCTCCAAGCGAAATCCAGTGCCAGAAGTAGCGTATTCTAGTGAGATGCGCTACTTTGCTGGTTTGGCTGATATTTTCTTTAGTCCCTCAAATTTTTAGTATTCACGTATTCAACATTTTAAATAAAAGCTATTACAATTTTATCCCTTATTTATAAAACTTGTTTAATTACAGTTTTTCCCTATTAAACAATATGTATTCCAATTGTATTATTGTAATTATCTAATGCTTTTGGTTAATATATATATTTTTAATTGAATTATTATTTATATTAATATTTATAATTAACTAAAATGAAGTATATAATACAAAAATTACTAAATGTCATTAATAATAATAAAAACACTAAATTGTAATGTCGAAGTTCAATTAATAACAAATGCAATATTTTAGTTAATTTAATTTAATTTCTTAATTTACTAATTTGTTAATTTTTTAACTTATCGTAATATTATGTTAATTGAGGGGTGAAATGTTAATTGTTGAGAAACAATGAAAAAGTGAATATTTAGGGAATATTCTTTTTAGAGTAAGATTTGGTGCAATGAGTTAGAGATGGTGGAGTGGAAGTTGCTGCATTTTGCTGCAAAATTGCAACAAATTAATGCAATAAGTTGGAAATGGTCTCACATAAACAAAACAAAAGATAAGAAGATAAAGCTAAAAGGATTTCGGTCCAATATATCAGTGCATGTAACATGGCTTTTTTATATCATTAATATATATATATATATATATATATATATATGTATATATATATATATATGTATATATAACAGTGGCAGATTCAAAAATTTTAACAAGATAGGACACTTGACCAAAATAACAATTATATTATAAAATATTAAAAATTAAGATCATAGTAAAATGAGTTTTTTTTTATATAAATAAAAAATGAGTTTTTTACATAAAGAAAAACTGATGATATACTGAAGTTTATATAAAATAAAACAAAAAGAATACCTACTCAAGATGAACTAAATAATTTTACGTTAAAAAAAATAAAAGTAAAAACAAGAAAAAAATATATTAAAATTAAATAATAACAGGAAAAACAACATAAACAATAAAATTGTAATATTTATTCTTCTTAAAATAATAAATTACAATCTAATTTTATAATAAGAAATTTTGTTTTATATTTATAATGAATTCACTTAAAATTTATATAAAAATAATTGATTTAATTAATATTACTAGATATGTTTTTGATTTTTTTTATTCTTCTTATTATTGGTATATTATTAATTTATTGATTTGAAATAAATTAAAACTATAAAATAAAGAAAAATACTAAGGATAAATAAAATAAATCATAATAATAGATGGACTATTTTAATATAATAAATTAAAATTTGAGATTTTAGGGTTTATTAATTGGAAACTAAAACTATTAGAAATAATTAAAGTTTAAAATAATAATAAATAATTTAATATAAAATGAATTGAATTAACTACAAATTGAAAGTAGCTAAGAAGTTGACAATGACGGAAAAGAGAAATAAATTGTTTTCTTTCGGAATAAGATGAAAATTTGAGAAAAAAAATTGGAAACTATGGTAAAATAAAAAAAGGTAAATGGTGGGATTTGAACCACCACGACGGCACCACCAATACAAAAGAGAGACAAAATACAAATTTTACTGAGAGGTGTTTTACTTATTTTATATATATATATATATATATATATATATATAATGGAAAGCAAAATTAATTTTTTTTTCCAATTTTGAGGTAGGGCACGGGTTTCACATGGCCTTAAGGTTGGCCCGCCCTTGCTAGAAAATACCACCAAATGGCCATATAATTAATAGTTCTAATTTTAGTCAGGATTATTGTTTTGATTGTTTTCATCGATCTGTTTTCTAAACTTAAAAAAATTACCCCAATTTTAATTTACTTTTATTTTTTAAAAACTATTTAAAAAAACTATTTTATTTTAATTTTTTTAAAAATAAAAAAGGAGGTCACAATGACTTCCAATGGAGGAAACAACCAGTCAACCACAAAAAATCTAAGAAGATGAAGAAGTAAAAAAAGGAAAAAAAAAAGTAAATTGGCATTCCAAGATTATACACAGCTGTTATTTTTTGAGATTAAACACGTTAGGGTTTGTTTTGTTGGAATAAACCTGCTAGGGTTCCAAAAAAGTATGTTATTCAAAATAAAAAAGTTTAGTGTTTTTAATTTATGTAAGGAATTCTGTGAGTTTTTTTTTTTAAATCTGCAGTAAGTTTCCAAAAAAAAAATATTTAGCATGTTTAATCCTAACAATAAAATCCCTAATGCATTTAATCCAAAAAAAATTAGCGTATTTTAATTAAAAACACCGGTTTGACTTTTTTTTTTCCTCCTTATTCTTCTTCTTCTTCCAATTGAGGTCTGCGACCTCCATTTTTTTTTTTTATTTGGAGGTCCATACGACCTATAGGAACTCCAATTCTTTAAAAAAAATTAAAAGTATTTTTAAAAATATATTAAAAGTAATTTTGTTTTTTACAAATTCCACTAAGAGCAATATTATTCAAAAAATGGATTGTTTGCTAAAAACAATTAATACACTAATTCGGTCTAATTATAATAACTACCCTAATTATATAGCTATTTATTTTTTTTGACCATTTATATGATTATATCATAATTAAAGCGTACATCTTACCATTTAAAAAAAAAAAAAAAACGTACGCCTTCCCTTCTTTATATCTATCACCACTGAATCTAAAATGCATGTCGTTCCAAAAAAATAAAAAACAAAAAGCCGACAATGCATGTGTGTGGTGGAATAGTGAAGAATTATATACGTGGGGTCCAATTCTCACCTAGTTTTTGTTTAAATGTTATAATAATTTGGGATTTAGGGAGGAGGCATGTCTCAAATCCACTTACAACCAGATCATTATGTAGGTGTGATTGTGTGAAGGGTATACTACTGGGTTAATCTCATATTGTTACATAAAATTTTATTTGGTTTACATAATGTTGTGGAAATAGTTCCACAACTTTACGAAAATTAAAAGTTTAGTTACATAACATGGTAAAACCGGTTTCATAATGTTACGAAACTAGACTTTTGTTACATAATATGGTGGAACTAGTTTTACAAGATTATATAATATCAGTCCTTAATTAAAATTGTTTTTTAGGACCGCTGATAAGAGAAAAATCACACATATATTAGTGATTTATACCTTACTTAAATTTTAGTAAAGATCTTGATGAAATCTCATATATTTTATGGATATTCATCTCAATTTTATTTGTGAATAAAAAGTTTATTGAAATATACGTATGAATAAAATTTGAGAATTTTTCAACCATTATAACTATTTTTTTTTTGAATTTTTCTATATTTATCACATTTTTATGATGTCTTTATATTTAAAAAAATCAGGATAAATAGTTCCGTGTTTAAAAAATTCCCAAATTTTATTCATAGGTAGATTTCATTAAACCTATCATCCACAAAAAAATTCAGATCAAAATTATAAAAATCGATATTATTTCATCAAGGTCGTTACCGAAATTAAAGTAAAATATACCTGACTTGATAATTATTATATAAATATATATATATATATATATATATATATATGCACGCACGATGATTTGAAGGAGGCGTACGAACATACCGTAGATGGTGATGATATGGTTGTTGAAAGGCAGGATTCTTGGCACGATATAATGGTGGTGGTGGGAGTTGGCGGAGGAGGTGGGTTTTGCTGTTGCCTGTATTGTCATAGCTGCCATGTCTTTCATGTCTCCATGAAGAAATCTGTAGGAGTTGCCTGAGAAACCTTGTTGTCTCAGCCACTTCTCCAACTTCTTTGGCTTTAACCAAACCCACTCCACTACCATCATCAACATCCATGCTATAACTATAACAATCGCAGTACCCAAACCAGAAAGCAATAAGGCAGCTGTGGATGTCTCCATTAATTTTCAGCCCAGAGTAGTTTGAGATTGAAAATGATCAAAGAAATTAAGTCCAATCAAGTAACACTCAACGGTAGATATACTTATTTATAGGAAAAGAGACAACCACTAATTTTCCAATCAATTCACTGTTTTGGGTCCCATGTGTACTTTTATTACATAAACATATTAGATATTATATAGAGAAAAGGCCAAGTATATATTTATTACATACACTAGATATTATGTGAAATCAGGTGAGCACCATATCGTGGTTGTATAGTTATACCGACAGTGGGAGCATGAACATAATTTGGAGAAACAATACAACAAAAAGGGGTTTTTACAGCATTCATTACAAGTTGTGAAAAACTTGAAATTTTATATTTAAAAGTGCTTGTTGTTAAAAACTTAAAATTTTATAACTAAGAGTGCTTGTTTTAAAAGTTTATAAACAACTTGCAATGAAAATTATACAAAACTAGACTTTCGTGAATTTATTATATTTCATTATATATCATCAAAAAACAAAAAAAAAATCCTAAAATCAATATTTTGTAAAATAATCAACCAATTGCAATACAACATTTTCAAATTAAGATAAAATCACAAGTAAACCAAACTTTCGAATTTACGATTTTATAATACATTCTAATATTCAAACTCCATTTATCCAAATTTATACTACCTACAATAATCTAATGCAACTTTTAGACCATGCAATTGTACTTCCTACAACTCCACCAAGTGTGCGAGCTTCATCGGTTGGTCGAACTAAAATGACTTCCGAATTAACACTAAATCCACCTTCACTCTCCAGAAATCTCATCCAAACGGTACATGATACACTTTGGTGTTGGGATCTGTTGCGGCCACACTCCCTTTAACAACCACCTCTTTAGTATTATCGCCATACCAATGTAGTAGTTGGTATTTACTATGTTCATGTTTGTCATTGACATGTGCAGTTATACTACCTTGTTGTGACTACAATTCATTAAAATAAATGACCAAAAAATATTTACATTAAGTTAACTTATTCACTGCAATTTCATGATAATGTACGATCAAATTATTCTAAAGTCTTTTACCTAAGAAGTATAAATATGAGAATTTATTGTATCACTTTCAACCTCACAACCACATAAACATGATTTCATAAAAATAAAAATAAAAACAAAGATTTCTGGTATCCCAGAATTTTACAACATTGAAATGACCAAATGACCAATGAGTTAGAGCTGGAATAATGTAGATTCTAGGGGAATTTAAGATTAATTTCGGGAAAAGTTGAAACTACTTATCACATACCTGTTCACTGCATCAGCAGTGGCAATAGACACCTCATCTTTCAGATAAAGAACTGATGGGGTGAGCGTTTAATGGATCGGTTCACTTTTAGAATGAACCGATAAAAAACCGATAATGTTCGATTTTTGAAAAAGTGAACCGATCCGATCAACTTAACAATTATGAACCGATCAAAAACCGATTAAATTTGACCGGTTCGGTTTTTTCGGTTTTGTGTCAATTGGACCAAATTTTTGGGTTTTAATTATTACACATATTTTCATATTTTAATTTTTTTGGGCTTTGGACCAAATTAAATTATGAGTTTGAACAAATTGAAAATACTAGTTTAAAATAATATTCATTAAGAAAAACTAAGAAAAAAATATGATGTGGCACACTTTCATAATTTTATAGTTTCATGGACTATTAAACATTAAAACTAAGGTTTTTTTTATATATATATATTGGATCTCGGTTCGGTTTTCCGGTTTGGGATAGCGAACTGGAAAAAAAACTGATCCAATCGGTTTTCAAAAAAATGAACCGAACCGAACCGGTCAACATTAAAAAACCGGAAAAGAACCGATTTGATCGGTTCGGTTCGGTTTGTTGGTTTTTTGCCCACCCCTAGATGTAATGCTCATGTAGCGATTAATAAAGGGAACAACAAATTAGGTAGATTGTGTTTAGCTGCATTGAAATCCAATCATATGAATTCAACTAGAAACCTGAAAATCATGTTTCTTTGGAAAAAGTAGGTGATGCTGTCTCCAGTTCCACTAAATTCTAATTCCAAAGCTGTTTTGCCATGTTATAGAACAATATAAATTCAATGTAAATTCATTGATCAATATACCAACCTTGATCCAGCATACATCAAAAATGGCATTCTGATGTGCGGCCCATTCACTAATTCTGGCCTTCTCTGCTTAAAAAAAGACATAAAAATTTCAATGAGATTAATATGATACAAAAGCAGAAACTACTAAGTAAATCCACAAATGACCAAAATCAGTAAAAACCCTGAAATTGGTTATTAACAAAACAGTGAAAACAAAACTTTGATAAGAGAACGGAACTTCTAAAAGATATCCACCAATGCATAAAATCAAAATAAACAGAAATGGGATTTTCATTTGTGAAGTAACACTTACACAAGAGGAAACAGATTCACAATTAAAGCAACAGTCATTAGTTGCAAGCAGCATATATGTTTAATCCTTCACAATTTAGCAAACAGATAAAGGATTGAATCTAACTTGAATCAAACAATTTAGCAAACAGCTTGAACAAAATCAACATGCTAAAATTTAAATTTAAAATTATAAAACTCACCTAGATCTCAATCAAATTTCATCACTTTGACTAGCAGAAATTAAATCCCTAACTCTCAAATAATTTCGACATTGGAGTATCAAAACACATTTATTCACAATCAAACAAATAAGAGAGAAAAAGACGAAAGAGTTAGAACTATTTCAGTAAATCACAGTGGTTGAGATTTATACAAACTTTTTTTTTTTTTTTGAATAAGGTTAAACTTTCATTAAGGCCAAAAGGCAATCAGGGGAACACGAAGTACAACAACACCAAAGAAGACTCCTAACTCTGGAGAAAAGGAACAGAACAAACAAAACAGCACACCCAAAAAGACAAGAAACAGAGACGCCCACTCAGAGCGAAGAACCCTTCCCAGAAGCCTCCCGATTCCAGCTTCAGCCTGCAACCAGCATCAAATAGGACAGGCAACAAACCTCAAAAGTCTCCCCATTCCACAAAGTCTCCTAACATGTTCGATCCCATTTTCGCCGGACTATCCGCGAAAGAATTAAAAGCTCTTGAGTTGTAAACAGCCTCCAAACACCCATGATAATTGATTCCACTCTGGATATCGTAAATTGCATCAACATAAGCCAAGTTCCCGAAATCTTCCTTTGTCACCCAAGAGACAGCCACCTTTGAGTCGCTCACCACCTCAATGTCCCGGCCTCTCAACATCGGATTAGAAAGACACAACTCTACCGCTCTTTTAATCGCCCAAATCTCAGCTGCATTTGAGTCAGCTCTCCCCATATAATATGAGAAAAGACACAACACCTTCCCATTCGAGTTCCTCAACACCCCTCCTATACCGGCAGGCCCAGGCTTGCCTCTCACTGAACCGTCAACATTGAACTTGAGCGTGTCCGTCATGGGGGGGATCCAGTCAATAATCTTTTTCTGTTTCTGCTTCCTGGTTTCCACACACAGTTCTTTGACATTAAGTAACAATGACTGCACATTATCATGAATCCCTTTTCCGAGATATTTAAACCACCAAACTATCAGAAATTTCACCAAGTCGACAGCCTGCTCAACCACCGGGACCTTTCCTTCAAACACCAAATGGTTTCTATTCTCCCAAATTGTCCAAGCTATCGAACAAAACAACGAATTCCAAGCCCTTTCGTTCTTGATCGCAGGGCACAGGCCCGTCCAACCATCGAGCCAACCTTTGACAGTTTTATTAAAGCAGCCTACAACTCCCCACCAAGCCATAGAATCTAACCATAACCTTTTAGACCAAGTGCAATGCAGAAAAAGGTGGTCGATTGACTCCTTCTCCAAACAACATAAAGGACAATCCAAGCTTAATAAATTGGCCATGCCACTCTGATACAACACATCCCTTACCAGCACTTTACCTCTCCAAAGCTGCCACAAGAACATCTCCATCTTAGGAGGGCAAATACCCTTCCAAAAAAACAGGGGAGCTGAAATCACATCTTCATCTGGTTGTTCTAGAGATCTTCGAAAGGATCCGATAGAGAAAATGCCATTCGGTTTCGCAGACCAAGCTATTGTGTCCGGGAATTGTCTACGAATCTGAATACAATCCAAGAAAGTTGTGAAGAGCTGCCATTGGTTCTTCTCCCAATCAAATGGAGGTCTTCTTGTTGGGATACCCCACGCCCACTTCTGACCAGACCAGACTCCAAAGTCCTTAACCACTCCATTTTTCTTTTCTGCCAGTGCAAAGCATCTAGGAAATGCCTCTTTAAGACACTTCCCTTCGACGCACAGATCTGTCCAGAAATTTATACAAACTTCAACAACCGAAAATCAAATTTCAAGCGACCGAAAAATTGAACTTCAAGCAACTGGAAGTTGGGCTTTTAAAATCGGGTATTGAGCTTTTTAATTGGAAGTTGAGCTGTTAAAATTGGTCTTTAGACTTTAGTATTTACAACTTTCATTTCCCATGTTGTTATTGTGCCCGTGAATTTGAGAATAACAACTTCATAAATTTGAAAGTTGTCATTCAACCCATTTAACAACTTTCATTTTTGAAAGTTGTTGGACCCTTGTTGTTAAAGATATGTTTTGTTATAGTGAAAGATCGAAAGAGAAATTGTGCAGAATTATTGCAAGAGCCAGTTTTGCTTCCATGGGTGCAAAGGTTTGTCCAATGCAAATTCGAGGACCCCAACCAAATGGGTAGAATGAGACTTCAGTATTCTTTGATGCCTTTGAAACTCCTTGAGAAAATCTATCTGGGTTGAATTCGTCTGCATCATCACCTCAGTATATTCATGATCATGATGGACCATAAGTATTGGCAGTGAATGTAACATATTCCTGGTGGTATACTGAGTTGATCTCCAAGTTTTGTCTCTCCCTGTGAGTTGTTCTGGTGAGAATAGTTGCTGGTGAATATAATCTAGTGTCTCATTTAGGATTTTGGTCACCTGCAACAACATATACACATGTAACTTTCACATAGTGTATATATATATATGTAAAGTAATGCTAAAGTATCCAAAATCATACCTAAATGTTATGACATGTGAGTTGTCAATATCCTATTAATCATGATATTATACGGTGAGTGGTGTGATTTTGGATAAAATCTTGGGTCTACCTCCTAATCTCTAGAAGTTGCAGCAAGTTTTAAGTGCAGGATCTGCACATTTTTCCATGTGGGATCTTGCACTTTTTTTGTCTAGGATTCAATTTGTACATTGGTGCAAAAGGATTAGGCCTACCTTCTAATCTAATTTAGAAGTTGCAGCGGGTTTTAGGTGTGAGATTCTATATATGTTTTCTCATACGAGATTCTAATTATTTGTGCATCGGTCCAAAATGAATACAAAGTTTATTTTTGCATCAGTGCATCGGTTGAATATGAATAACATTAATTTATTTATTAAAAAAAAGTTGAATTGGTGCATTATCCTGGTAGGGGTACTGAAACAGGTAGAAAAGGAAGTGGTTCTATGCAATGTCTACGCATCGAATTTGGAAAGCGAAAGAAGGGAGCTTTGAGATTTTATCTTAAATGTTCAGCTTTTATTTTCTATGCCGTGGTGCATAGGAGGAGATTTTAACACGGTTATTAATGCTTCGGAAAGAAGAGGTGGTGAGTTCAACAAATGGTCGGGAAGAGCATTTAATAACTTCATCCTGCAGGCTAAAGTGGTGGACATTCCTATGCAGGGTGCCGTTTTTACTTGGTCAAACAATAGGGTAGAAGGTTCATGGGCAAGGTTAGATAGGTTCCTTGTGTCACCTATCATGCTTTCTTGGTTCCCAAATATGATGCAAACCGGGCATCCAAGAACTATATCCGATCACGGTGCCATCACTTTGTGTGTGTTGAAGGCAGATTGGGGTCCTAGACCTTTTAGAATCGACATTGCATGGCTGAAGGACAAAGAACTTATGGCTGAGGTTAAAAAGAACTTGGCAGAAAGAAAGGTTAGGGGCTCTAGCAGCTGCACTCTACAAACTAAACTGCGTGTGGCTAAGAGTAACATCAAAAGATGGGCAGTCTCGAGGGTGAAGGATGTGGGTAATACAAAGGAGATAGAGGATCGGTTAGCCAAGATAGATTCACAAGCTGCCAGAAATGGGTGGTCGGACCTTTTGAGAAAGGAAAGATTAGGGATTTTGTCCGAATTATGGAAGGCGCTCAGACTTGAGGAACAATGCTGGAAACAAAGGTCAAAGGTATAGTGGCTTCTTGAAGGGGATAAAAACACAAGATTTTTCCATTGTGTAGCTAGCGGGAGGAAAAGGAGAAATTATATTGATAACATTTCCTTTGATGGGGTGGTTAAGTCGAAGCCGGAGGAGATTCAAATAGGAGTGGCATATGTTTTTGAAGATCATTACAGGAATGTTCTGTGGAGTCGCCCCAAGATAAGAAGCCTTCCCGTTAAGAAACTATCAAGATCGGAAAGTGAGTATTTGGAAGAGAAGTTTAGCAAAGAGGAAGTGTGGGTGGCCTTGACAAGCTGTGATGGAAACAAAGCTCTCGGGCCTGACGGGTTCAAGGAAAATTGGAGTGTCATTTGTGATGATTTCATGCTTTTCATGGAGGATTTCCACCGAGATGGTTCTATTGTCAAGGAACTAAATAAAACTTTCATTGCCTTAATTCCCAAATGTGTCAAACCAATGACCATGAAGGATTTTAGACCTATTAGTCTAGTGGGTTCCTTTTACAAAATTCTGGCCAAGGTTTTAGCTAACCGAATGAGGAAGGTTATTAATTCGGTGATAGGTGAAACACAAATGGCCTTCGTTAAGAGTCACCAGATACTGGATAGTTTTGTGGTAGCTGAAGAAATCATTCATCATTGGAGAAAGAGAAAATGAGGGGGTCTTTTGATAAAACTAGACTTCAAAAAGGCGTATGACAGTCTAGACCATGCCTTCCTAGATGGTATGTTATGCAATATGGGGTTTGGGTGGAAATGGAGACGATGGATAGGTTACTGTATCTCGACTCCAATGCTTTCCGTTCTAGTAAATGGTAGTCCGTCAAGAGAATTTGTAGTAGGTAGAGGCCTCCGTCAAGGGAACCTGCTGTCCCCTTTTTTATTTAATGTGGCAGTGGAAGGATTAAGCGCTTTATTTAGGAAGGCGAAGGACTTGGATTTTGTGAAAGGCGTCTACTTTGGCGATGGTTCTGTTCACGTTTCCCATTTGCAATTTGCGGATGACACCATCGTATTCATTCAACCGAGAGAAGACTATCTTATGAATACTAGACGCATTCTGTGATATTTTGACGTGGCGTCCGAATTGCGTATCAATTTTCAGAAATCTTGCGTGGTTAAAGTGGGTAAGAGCGAGCCAGGGGAGACAAATTGAGCTGAAAAATTTAGGTGTGCCAGTGCCACGCTTCCGATTTGTTATTTGGGGCTGCCGTTGGGAGGCCTGCCTTGTTCAAAGTTATTCTGGGCTGATCTTATTACTCGCATCCAAAATCGTCTAGCCCCCTGGAAGAGGTGTTTCCTCAGTAAAGGTGGTCGGTTGGTCCTTATTAAAACAGTGATGTCCAGTATCCCGAATTACTACATGTCGATGTTCAAAATTCCGGTGTGTATAGCGCAAAAAATTTAAAGGCTGCAGAGAAGTTTTTTCTGGGGAGATGGCAGTGGTAGAAAAAAGGTGCATATGGTCAATTGGGCTATCATTCAAAAAAGCAAGAGCAAGTGGGGGTTTAGGAGTTGGTTCTGTCCAGGACAAAAACAAAGGGCTCCTGGCGAAATGGGCTTGGAGATTTGGGAAAGAAGAAAATTCTTTATGGAAACAGGTGTTATGTTCTAAGTATGGGATTCCTTTGAACACCTTAAGATGGAACTGGAATGGAGGACCTTCAAGTTCGTTTTTTGTTAAAGCTGTGGGGGGTCTCTATGCGCACGGTTCAAATTCGGCAAAGGTTATGGATGAGGGGCTAAGAGTGGGACTGGGTATGGGGGATAGGGCCAGGTTGTGGTGGAGGGAGAGACTCTGAAGGAAGCCTTTCCAAGAATCTTTTCTCTTGCTGTAAATAGTAGTGGCTGTGTTAGAGACTATGGGAGTTGGGATGGCGATAATTGGAAGTGGGAAGTCTCACTTAGGAGACCTTGCTTCAACTGGGAACTAGAGCAGTAGAAGTGCTTTAGGAAGTGCCTGGGGAACATTAAACTCCGGAAGACGATGTCTGATACCATAGGTTGGTTCCTTAGTGCAGATGGTCAGTTCACAGTGAAATCTTTTTGGCAAAATCTGGAAAGTGGAGAACATAGAGATCCTTCTGTCTTCAAAGAAATTTGGCGTGGCTTCTGCCCCCCAAAAGTTGAAGTATTTGTTTGGACTATCTTGCAAGGCAGAGCATCGGTGAAGGAAGTTTTGAATAGATTTGGGCTCCTAATTGGTAATAATATGGAGTGATCATTATGCGGTCAGGATGTGGAGTCAATTGATCATCTCTTCCTGTAGTGCAGCTAGTCTTCGAACATTTGGTGTAGCTGTATGAGGGGGTGGGATGTGCAGTGCTGTCCCCAGGCCACGTTGTTGAACTGGTGGAAAGGGTGGATGGGACTATGTCCCAAAAAGGAGTCGGAAAGAGCTTGGATGTCCAGCTTCTTTGCAGTAACCTGGACTATTTGGGAGGCAAGGAACGAGAAGGTCTTCAGGGACGGAGCAGCATCTCAAGATCAAGCTCGGGACATGGCAAGATTTCGCATTGGGTGGTGGTTCAAGAACCTTGGAAAGGGCTCGAAAGATCCTATTACTTATATCCTTCTGAATATAGCAGAGCATTGTATAGATAGCACAAAAGTGAAGCTATCAAAGATAAAGGATTGGATTCCCCCACCTCCAGACACTCTATGCTTTAACGTTGACGGATCGGCGAAGGGATCCCCGGGCCAAGCAGGTATCGGGGTTGTGCTGCGAGATTAGAATGGGAAAACATTGTGCATGTTTTCATCGTATATTGGGATTATGGATGCTATTACAACTGAAATTCAAGCTATAGCTAAAGCGTGTTGCCTTTGTATCAGTAGAGCTGAATTGGGAAGGAAAAGAATAATGATTGTCAGTGATTCAAAATTGGTTGTTTTGTGGATCAATAGTGATAACCTTGGTAGTCTGAAGCATATGCAGTACATCCTTGACATTCGTGGTTATTTGGAGCTGTTGGGCCAGACGACGGTGGAGTTCAGTCCGAGAAGCTATAATTCGGATGCAGATGCTCTGGCTAAACAAGGCTCAGGGGGTGGGGAGAATGTGATTAATTGGAGTCTGTACTGATCTTTTGTGTCTTGTGTTGCGTTCTGTGCAGGTGCCTGTTGTCTATGAGGATTTATTTTCGGTTTTTGTTTTATTTCCTTGCTATGGTGTTATGTCATTTCTTGGGATTCCCCATGGTGGTTGTTTTATGTTTTGCTTGAATCAATATATCTAACCTTTCAAAAAAAAAAAAACAGTTGAATTGACTTACTAGTTTCAAGTGGTTTAGTTCATCAAATTTGGGTTTGTTATTCCTAGAAACTAGGGTCCGCTCTGTAAGCGTTTTTTGTTTGCCATTTTTAAAAAAGAAAAATGAAATGAAAATGAAAACAGTGTTTTTGGTTTCAGTTTAGAAATCTGAAAACGGGTCTGGTAACATATACTGAAAGCTGTAATTTGGAAATGAAAACGAAAACGAAAAAAACGCGTCTAGTAGGTTATCCGAAAACTATCAAAAATTGAAAATTTTTACATTTTGTTTAATATTATAACAGTTATAAATTAATTGATTAAATAATTAACCAATATGATTTTTGTATTGTAATTTATAAATTAAACAAAAGTAACACTTCACAAATTACTTCAAAAAAAAAACATATCAAAAAATCAATTAATCAAAACTAAACTCTTAAATTATAAATAAGTATTTATTTTAATAAATATAAATAACAGTAAAAAAATATAACAAAAAAGAAAAAGAAAAAGAAAAAGAAAGAGACAACCAGAAGAAGAAGAAGAAGGGGAGGAGCAGATCGGCGGTGAAGAGTATATTTGTGGTCCTCCGGCGTGAAGAAGAGCAGATCGGCGGTGAAGAGCAGATCGGTGGTCCTCCAGTGTGAAGAAGAGCAGATCGGCGATGAAGAGGAGATCGGTGGTCCTTCGGCGTTAGAGCCAGATCGGTGTCACTCCCTCCTCTGGTGTCGGGTGCTCCAAGAAGAAGAAGAAGTCTGAAAGAAGAAGAAGAAGCAACAGAAGGAGAGAAGTAGAAGAAGAACGGTGACGAGATCGTACAAGAAGAAGGAAAAAAGTAAAAAAAAAAGTGATTTAATATAAAAAAATTGAAAAACAAAAACAAAAACGAAAAACAAGTTTTTTGTGTTTTTCAAATATTTTAATGTTAACATTAGTTTTGTTTTTCAATTTGTTTTTAAAAATAAAACGAAAAATGGTTAACAACGCGAATTCAAAATTGTTTTTGGAAAACAAAAACGAAAACAGACTGAAAAACAGCTGCAGGACGGAGCCTTAGAAAACCACTTCTCTTACAAGTACTTGCTAATGGGGATGTCAAAATTACCCATTAGTCCAGGGATCCGTGGGGACTCGCCTCGTTATGGGCGGTTTTACCCGTACTGAAAATACACAAAGTGTGTCTAATACAACCTAGAGGGGGGGTGAATAGGTTTCAGTTGATTTATTACCAACTTTTCGACTTAATCAATTTTAATAATCTTGCCCCATATTAGCAATCAATCAATCCAATATAAATATGCGGAAAACAATAAAAACACAAGGATTGATTTACGTGAGAAACCCTCCAACTGGGCAAAAACTCACGGGCTATCCTTCTAGCCACATACGGTCCTCAAATCCACTATTTGAACGAAAGTTTACAACCTAGGTTGACCTCAAGTCACACCTACTTGGTCACTAACCCTTTCACTCTACCCAACGGGCCTTTAATAGTGATTCTTGACCACAAGCTTGTGCACTAACTCACTTAGTCACAAATCTTAACAATCAATGAAGAGGTTAAACAACCTATGTGAATATGTAAAAGATATTCAAACATGAAATTAATGCTAGGCAACAATAAATGCTTATCTAAGGATTTAAATATGTCAATAAATGCAAATCCTAGATATCAATATCTAAATGCAAATGCATGAAGATTTAGCTAGAAGGGTAAAATCGTCCTAAATGCTAGCTATTAATGAACAAAGCTCTCAACCAACAAACATCAACTCAACCATGTTATAAATGCCAATAAACATAAAGATATGCAATAAAATTATATAAAAGAGCTAACCCTAGGCAAACAAGAACATAAATAAATACAAAGAGATTTAGGGCATGTTCAAGTTACCTAGTCAATAAAAGCAAGAAGAATCCATGATGAGATGATGCTTGAAGATGTTAGATGCACATGGATTTGTGTTTGGTTGAGTAAATATGAGTTCTTGGGAGTTTCTCTCTCTATGGGAAGCTTGGCCTATCAAATATGGCTTCTTGAACTCATGAAAACGAGCAAGGAAGAAGAGAGAGTATATATAAGGGAGCCCTAGTTAAAACAGCGTCGTTTTGAACTTAGGGCACAAAATCCCGTCAATACCGCTAGATGGACCGCGTCGCAGGCAAGTGTCCAGACCGCGGTACACACAGCAGTGCACCGTCTGGACAACAACGCGGTGCAGGGCACTGTGCATGCAGGTGCACAGGCCGCGGTATGGGCAACAGAGGCCTACTGGACAACACCGCGACTTGGGTCGCTATGCGTGCAAGTGTACAGGAAGAGGTACATGAAGCATGACCCTGCTGAGATATACCGCTCTGTATGCCGCGGTGCAGACATGTCTTGCCAAGCGGTCTAGGCCGCGCTAAGAGAAGAATTTCTCTTTTCGAGGCAAACTCAACACACTAAGTGATGTGCAATCAGTGCAAATGTGGAGTGTGAAAAGAGGCATACAATACATCATTCAATAACATGAAGATAAGAACATAATGCATGCAAGTGAGTGTGTGCAACTAGATCTCTTCAAAGAAAGTTAAACTAGTGAGATACCTTTGAAGTGCTCTTTGAGAGATATGATGTCCTTGAGGCTTGATCACACTCAAGAGGCCTAAATTACCCTTACAAAGAATAATCCCCAATGTGGTTTGTCAACGAAATAAGCCAATCAAAATATGAGGAACTTACAATCTCCCCCTTTGGCTATTTCGTGACAAAAACCACCACTCACAAATCATCCTCACAAAAAAATAAAAACGAAAGGTCAACAAAAAGATATTCTACATTACAAAAAGATACCTAGATACTAGGTCTTCAAAAATTCAAGCTCTTGTAGAATAGCCACCTTCCCTACAAAACAATGAGACTACACTTTCCAAGACATGTGCATGTGAGGTGATCAAGAGAGATAAATAAATAAGAGCAATTTGCATAATAAAAGAAAACTTCAACATGCAACATGCAAATGCTCCCCCTATATAGGTTGCTCCCCCTATATAGGTTACTCACCCTCAACGGGACAATCTCTCCAAATACGCAATCCCCTTAAATAAAACCACATTACTACTCCCCTTTTTTGTCATGAGATAGGCAAAGGAGTATTCCCCAACCGGGTCACTTTAGCAAAGAGAGATATTTGCAAGATAAGTGCATAATCATATACAACAACTTTATGCAACTTAATTAATTGAGAGAGAATCATTGAGGGTTTATTGTGTAGAAGAAAATGTGTGACTTAGTTGCTTTGGATGTAAGACATGTAACATCATGGTTCAAGCAAATGGTATTTGGCAAGGAGAACATCAAAAAGGGTTCCAAAAGAATTCAAACCAATTTGCACCCTTTTGCCATAATGAAACATGATATAGTAATTTGAAAAGAAATTTCAACGCACACAAAACTATATCAATCCTTAAAAGCAAGTCAAGACATTGGATCAAGAGATCCTTTTAGATTTTTCCGGATAATTTGTCCGTATGATAGTAGTCTTGATTAACAATTAAGAAGAGAGAGAAGACTAATTTGGATATAAAATCCTTATTGATTACGTGGATACAAGATCCTTATTGATTAGTCTTCTCATTTACATACACACACATTTGCATTCAAGCAATCAAAACATATTTCATGCATATCATTTTGAGCATGTCAAAATCAAGTTCACATGTCATGGAGATAAATTTTAGGTCATTCAAATGTACTTCTCAATCAATTCTCCTAATCCAAAAATGCATGTTTGAACATAGAAGTGACATGGATTACAAATCAAGCAAGGCACACTTATTAAATAAAAAGCCATATAAGAATATATATATAAGCACAACCAAGAATACTCAAGCAATTAATAAAGAAGCATAAAGTTGATCAAGTTTTTGCTTATTCCAACATGCAAGGTTGCTCTCTTTGCTTGAGTTCCCCATAAAGGGTCAATCACCAAAACACATCAAGGCATATGACAAATCCCAATAGACCTACTAAGTGACTTGAACCTAGTTGAGTCTAAGGGCTTTGTAAATAAATCCGCTAGTTGATCATTTGTGCCCACATGCTCAAGTGCAATGCATTTGTTTTCAACTAGTTCTCTAATGAAATGATGCCTAATGTCTATATGCTTTGTCCTAGAGTGCTGAACATGATTCTTTGAAATGTTAATTGCACTCATGTTATCACAATAGAGGGTTAGAATACCTTGATTAAAGCCATAATCCACAAGCATTTGTTTCATCCAAAGGAGTTGTGTGCAAGCACTCCCGGCGGCTATGTATTCCGCTTCAGCTGTGGATAGAGAGATGGAATTTTGCTTCTTGCAAAACCATGAGACCAAGTTGTTGCCTAGGAAGAAGCAACCGCCCGATGTACTCTTCCTATCATCACAATTTCCTGCCCAATCTGTATCACTAAATCCAACTAAGCTAGCATTAGTGTCAAAAGAGTACCATATCCCATAGTTGGATGTCCCATTCACATATCGAATGATTCTCTTTACGGAGGAGAGATAGGATTCCTTGGGATCCGCTTGGTACCTAGCACACACACCCACACCCACACTAAAGGCTATATCGGGCCTACTTGCGGTCAAGTAAAGCAAGCTACCAATCATGCCACGATAAAGACTTTGTTCCACACTCTTGCCACTAGCATCCTTGCTTAGTTTCAAGGTGGTACTCATGGGTGTGTCACAATGTTTGGCATTCTCAAGGCCAAACTTCTTCACTAGGTTCTTAGCATACTTAGCTTGGGATATGAAAATCCCATCATGCAATTGCTTGATTTGCAAACCTAGGAAGTAATTGAGCTCCCCAACAAGACTCATCTCAAACTCATGAGACATGACATCAACAAATATTTGGACTTTGGATTTGTTGGTGGAGCTAAAAACAATACCATCAACATAAATTTGAGCTATGAAAAGCTCATCTTTGTTCCTCTTGATGAATAAGGTTTTGTCAACACTACCCTTAGTGTAGTCATTGTCAACAAGAAATTGAGTGAGGCGCTCATA
The DNA here is from genome assembly GCA_033220585.1 of Dipteronia sinensis. Lineage (NCBI taxonomy): Eukaryota > Viridiplantae > Streptophyta > Magnoliopsida > Sapindales > Sapindaceae > Dipteronia > Dipteronia sinensis. The sequence continues at coordinate 61,779,270 of CM065639.1, forward strand.
CCAAGCCCTAGGTGCTTGTTTCAACCCATATAAAGCCTTCTTGAGGCTATAGACATGATTGGGGTGGTGTGGATCCACAAACCCCTTGGGTTGCTCAACAAACACTTCCTCATGCAAGAAACCATTGAGGAAGGCACTCTTAACATCCATTTGTTGCAATTTGAACTTGTGCACACATGATATGGACAAAAGAAGCCTTATGGACTCAAGACGGGCAACCGGAGCAAAAGTCTCCTCAAAGTCAATACCCTCAATTTGAGAGTATCCTTGTGCTACAAGTCTAGCCTTGTTGCGCACAATATTGCCATTTTCATCCGACTTGTTCCTATACACCCATTTGGTGCCTATGACATTAGTATCCTTCGGTCTAGGAACAAGAGTCCAAACCTCATTTCTTTCAAATTGGTTTAGCTCTTCTTGCATGGCAAGAACCCAAAACTCATCATTCAAGGCTTCATCAACCTTTTTGGGTTCAATTTGAGAGGTGTAGCAAGTATAGCTAATTTGATTAGCTATTTGACGCCTAGTCCTAACACCCTCATTCATATCTCCAAGAATGTCATTCTTATTGTGGAGATGTCTAACCCATGGAGCGGGTTCTTTAGAGTCCAAGGATGGATCTCTATCAAGAGGTTGGATGACCTCTTCATCAAGACTTGACTTCACATCAATTGAAGTCTCACCATTCTTCTCCAAGAAAGGATCATCAAGCACAATGACCTCCTTATCATGGTCTCTAGTCTTAGGCCTACAATCATCTATGACGACATTAGATGATTCCATGACACTCCGAGTTTTTAAATTGAAAACTCTATAGGCCTTACTATTAAGGGCATAGCCAATAAAAATCCCCTCATCACTCTTGGCATCAAACTTGCCAAGTTGATCTCGGTCATTTAGAATGTAGCATTTGCTCCCAAATGAGTGGAAGTAGCTAACATTTGGCTTCCTACCCTTCCATAATTCATAGGAGGTTTGCCTAGTACCTGGCCTTAGGAAGACTCTATTTCCTATGTAGCAAGCCGCATTGCGACCCAAAGGTTCCTAGGGACATTGTTGCTAAGCAACATCACACGACCCATCTCTTGAAGGACCTTTTTCTTCCTCTCAACAACCCCATTTTGTTGAGGAGTTCTAGGAGCCGAAAACTCATGGGAAATGCCTAAGCTATTGCAATAGCTTTCAAAACAAGCATTTTCAAATTCCCTCCCATGGTCACTCCTAATTCTTTTAATGCTTTTAATGTGTGAGTTCTTTTCATTTTGAATTTTAGTGCAAAGCATTTTAAAATTTTCAAATGTCTCAGATTTTTCTCTAAGAAAATATGTCCATGTAAATCTAGAAAAATCATCAACACAAACAAAAATGTATCTCTTGCCACCGAGACTCTCGGTTTGCATGGGACCCATAAGGTCCATATGTAGAAGCTCTAATGGGTCCTTGGTGGCGAGATACTTGCCTTTCTTGTGTATACTCTTGGTTTGTTTCCCTTGTTGACAAGGTCCACAAACGCCATCGACTTTCTTCCCAAGCTTAGGGAGGCCACGCACAACCTTGAACTTATCTAAGATCCTCAAATCTCGATAGTTCATGTGGCCAAGTCTTTGATGCCATAACTCAATTTCCTCACATTTGGACATATTGCAAGAGATAGCACTAGCTTCAAGACAATAGCAATTGTTACTAGATCTCTTTCCTTTTAGCAAGATTTGTCCATTTGGCATTAAAATAGAGCAATAATTTTTGTTAAACAAGACAGAGAGTCCATCATCATTAAGATGAGAAATGCTTATAAGATTGGCTTGCAAGCCATCAACAAGTAAAGCATTGGACAAGGAGGGTAAATCAGGAATGTAAATGGTTCCTTTCCCTATGACTTTCTTTCTAGATCCATCACCAAAGGTGACAAATCCTCCATCCTCCAAGACAAGGGATTTAAAGAAGCTCTTGTTTCCCGTCATATGCCTAGAATACCCACTATCCAAATACCAAGTGTTAGAGGCATTTGCCTTCAAGGCAATTTGAGCCACATAGCAAGAATAGTTATCCCTTCTAATCCACATAGGTGTAATGTTCTCATTCCTAGTGGTATTAGTCACATTGGCTCTAGATTTCCTAGGATCATGCAAATTTGCTCTAGATTTCCTAGGAACATGCATTTTAGCTCTAGCTCTATTTCTTTCAATCATGCTCTTGATTCTACACATTTCAATGTATTTGAAGCAATTAGGTCTAATGTGACCATCAACACCACAAAAGTGACAAGTGGGTTTAAAATAAGAAGACATACCATGCCCTTGTGAGTACAAATGGGCTTTTCCACGCATTTGAGCTTGTCTTTGGTGTTGGATTGATTCTCTTCTTCTTTGTTGTTGAGTTGGAATGAATTGCTTCCTTGATTGACCTTGCATAAATTGCTTCTTGGCTTGATGGTATTTGGGTTGAGGGAAACTTGCTTGATGCACCCTTGTTGATTGAGCTTGAGCTTGTTTCCCTTGTGCTACCTTGACTTGAGGATCTTTAGAGCACTCTCCTAGTTCGATCTTCTTCCTAGGATGTTGTGGGGGTGGAGGCTCTTTGTTATCCAAACTCTTGACAAACACAATCTTGCTTGAGGATGAGGTCTCCTTGTCATCTTCATAACCAAGACCTTTCTTATCACTTGGCCTCTTGCTAACTCCCAACATTTGGTCAAGTTTATTCGTGCTTGAAGTGATCTTAGCAATGATCTCTCTAGCTTCTTCAAGCTCCTTTTCCATCAATTCCTCATTCCTTTTGGCTATCTTCACTTCTTTATTTAAGTGAGTAGCTTCGGTGGATAGCTTGAGATTCTCTCATTTTAGCCTTTGAATCTCTTTCTTCATCTTCAATCTTGAGCTTTGAAAATGCTCAATAAAGCCTTCAAGATCCATTCCTCCTACATCCATATTTGTTGAATGGGATGAAGAGTCACCATTGGTAGAGTCATCTTCACTTTGTTTCTCTACCTCTTCATCATCTATTGCTTCCTTACTCTTGAGAGAAGATGCGAAGGCAATAAAGTTTGCCACATGATCCTCATCATCTGAGGATTCTCCTTCTTCTTCCAAGTCATCACCATCGCTCCACGTGGCGGCCATGGCCTTTCCTTTCTTCTTATTTTTCAAATTTCCACAATCCGTGGAGATGTGTCCGAACCCTCCACATTCGAAGCATTGAATCCCTTTTCTTATGGGCTTGTCTTCACTTGACTCAAACTTCTTGAAAGGAGTCTTCTTCTTTATTTCCTTTCCTTTGGATCCAAATCCCCTCTTCTCAAAATTGATGAACTTTTTGAATCTTTTCACCATGAGGGCCATTTCTTCATCTGAGTCTTCTTCCTCCTTCTCAACCTTAGAAGTCTTTAGAGCAATACTCTTTTGCTTCTTTTGAGGTGTAGGTGTGGGAGTCTATCTAGACTCATATGCTAGAAGCCTTCCAATAACTTCACTTGGCTTCATATTCTTGTAGTCACTATTCTCCTCAAGAGCCGTCACTTTTGACTCAAATCTTGCTGGAAGCGACCTCATAATTTTTTGCTTGATCCTCCTATCCGAATAGGGATCACCAAGTTGATGGCTCTGATTGACTATGTCCATCAACTTCACTTGAAAGTCGTTGAAGCACTTATCCTCCTCCATCCTAATTTGCTCGAATTGTGTTTGGAGAACTTGAAGCTTGGAGTCCTTGAAGCTTGGAGTCCTTGACCACCTCGGTTCCCTCATGGGCCGTCTCTAGAATCTCCCATGCCTCTTTTGCAATTCTTGTTGTTTTGATCAATTTATACTGATTGTCATCCATTGCACAAAGAATAGCATGTATAGCCTTGTTGTTCCACTTGGATGTTTCAAACTCTTGAGTTGACCATTCCGACTTTGGCTTGGGAACTACACTTTCGTCTTCAAGAGTCTTTTCCGAAAGAGTGTAGCCATCTTCAATTGCCATCCATGCTCGGTCATTTATTTGGCAAATGTAAGACTCCATCTTGCCTTTCCAAGAGGTATAGTTTACTCCGGTGAGCAAATGAGGTCTTGTGTTAGAGGCTCCCTCATTACCACTTCCGTTCCCACTCATAGTGTTTGGGTATGAATGAGATGAATGTTTATGATGCAACAATCACAACCAAAATGCAAGACACACAAAGAGCAAGGATCATCTAAGTGTATCTAGGAACCCGCTCTAATACCAATTGAAAATACACAAAGTGTGTCTAATACAACCTAGAGGGGGGGGGGGGGGGGGGGGGGGTGAATAGGTTTCAGTTGAATAATTACCAACTTTTCGACTTAATCAATTTTAATAATCCTGGCCCATATTAGCAATCAATCAATCCAATATAAATATGCGGAAAACAATAAAAACAGAAGGATTGATTTACGTGAGAAACCCTCCAACTGGGCAAAAACTCACGGGCTATCCTTCCAGCCACATACGGTCCTTAAATCCACTATTTGAACGAAAGTTTACAACCTAGGTTGACCTCAAGTCACACCTACTTGGTCACTAACCCTTTCACTCTACCCTAACGGGCCTTTAATAGTGATTCTTGACCACAAGCTTGTGCACTAACTCACTTAGTCACAAATCTTAACAATCAATGAAGAGGTTAAACAACCTATGTGAATATGTAAAAGATATTCAAACATGCAATTAATGCTAGGCAACAATAAATGCTTATCTAAGGATTTAAAGATGTCAATAAATGCAAATCCTAGATATCAATATCTAAATGCAAATGCATGAAGATTTAGCTAGAAGGGTAAAATCGTCCTAAATGCTAGCTATTAATGAACAAAGCTCTCAACCAACAAACATCAACTCAACCATGTTATAAATGCCAATAAACATAAAGATATGCAATAAAATCATATAAAAGAGCTAACCCTAGGCAAACAAGAACATAAATAAATACAAAGAGATTTAGGGCATGTTCAAGTTACCTAGTCAATGAAAGCAAGAAGAATCCATGATGAGATGATGCTTGAAGATGTTAGATGCACATGGATTTGTGTTTGGTTGAGTAAATATGAGTTCTTGGGAGTTTCTCTCTCTAAGGGAAGCTTGGCCTATCAAAAATGGCTTCTTGAACTCATGAAAATGAGCAAGGAAGAAGAGAGAGTATGTATAAGGGAGCCCTAGTTAAAACAGCGTCATTTTGAACTTAGGGCACAAAATCCCGTCAATACCGCTAGATGGACCGCGTCGCAGGCAAGTGTCCAGACCGCGGTACATACAGCAGTGCACCGTCTGGACAACAACGCGGTGCAGGGCGCTGTGCATGCAGGTGCACAGGCCGCGGTATGGGCAACAGAGGCCTACTGGACAACACCGCGACTTGGGTCGCTATGCGTGCAAGTGTACAGGAAGCGGTACATGAAGCATGACCCTGCTGAGATATACCGCTCTGTATGCCGCGGTGCAGACATGTCTTGCCAAGCGGTCTAGGCCGCGCTAAGAGAAGAATTTCTCTTTTCGAGGCAAATTCAACACACTAAGTGATGTGCAATCAGTGCAAATGTGGAGTGTGAAAAGAGGCATACAATACATCATTCAATAACATGAAGATAAGAACATAATGCATGCAAGTGAGTGTGTGCAACTAGATCTCTTCAAAGAAAGTTAAACTAGTGAGATACCTTTGAAGTGCTCTTTGAGAGATATGATGTCCTTGAGGCTTGATCACACTCAAGAGGCCTAAATTACCCTTACAAAGAATAATCCCCAATGTGGTTTGTCAACGAAATAAGCCAATCAAAATATGAGGAACTTACACGTACCATTTAAGTTGTGTATGTGATCGGTATTTTTTAAATCACCGACTTAATTTCGGTATGGTTACGGGATTTCAAGTCCCCACCCAGCCCCGTCTCGTCCCTGTACCCGCTATATATATATATATATATAAAAACATAAATTTCCCTCATATTTTCCCCTCCCACTAACATAATTTTTCCTCTCTCTTTTTTTCCATTTTTTTCCCTCAATTGTAACACTACTCCATTCCAAATCATTATATATAATATACCCCTCACACTATTATTTTCATATTAATCAATAATATTTATATGATCTTTATCAAAAATTCATTAAAAAAATACATTAATAGGATGAAGATGGTATGAAGCCAAAAACCGATCCTCTAATGGGAAATCCCCGAACCCGCACCGTTTATTTTAAGGTGGGTATTCATCAGGGATGATATTTCTCATATAAATTGATATTGGGGGTGGTAATGGAAAATCCATACCATTAACTATCCGTACTTGACATGATGGGTGCATGCATAACAAAACCATTGCCCGTATAAGCAAAGTTATGAAACATTTCTACAACGTTATAGGACGTATTACACTACGTTGTGTACCTGAATCCCCGATAATATTCATATATATATATATATATATAAATTAATAATACATTACTTTTCCAAAAAAAAAAATAATACATCAACTAAAAAGAACTTGGTAATTTAGATTAAAGAGGAAATGGCAGTATACATAGCTTTAGGGAGCCAAGATAAGAACTAATATTCAAGGTCATGCAATAGAAATTTATTAATATTCAAAAGTTAAGTTATTAAAAAACAAAATGTGCAGCACTGATCAAATACAGGATCTAGCACGTTCAATTAATACCGGTATCCATTGGAAATTTCACTCGAAAAAAAAGCACGAGATCTTGTATCTGATAATTTTCAATAAAATGTGATATCGTTTTGTAAGGTATTGATACAAATACATAAAATAGACATTAACTTTGAAAATTAAAATGCATACCATTTTCATTACAACTACATAGTGAGAAAATCATATTTCATGCATTCCGTTGCAAAACCTATGTGCCTAATCTTAACGATATGCATAACTAAAAATAATTAATAGTTCTCAACTAATAAAATATAAATTTTAATAGCTTAGTTTTAATATTATATACATACTAGATAAGGTAATAATGTATAAAATAATAAAAAATTAAAATCCTAAAATGGATTGATTTTATCTTCTATTTTCATTGACAATAAGATTATGGAATAAATTTATTAATTAATTTAACAAAGTAATATTATATCATACATAGTGGATATCATAATATATATACAAGTGAAAACTTCTTAAGCAGTAAATGCCGTAGACTTATATATAGAGAAAAAGCTAAGCATATATTTATTACATACACTAGATATTATGTAAAATCAGGTGAGCACCATATTGTGGTTGTATAGTTATACCGAAAGTGGGAGCATGAACATAATCTGGAGGAAGCTCGAAAGAGAAATTCTGCAGAATCATTGCAAGAGCCAGTTTTGCTTCCATGAGTGCAAAGTTTTGTCCAATGCAAATTCGAGGACCCCAACCAAATGGGAAGAATGAGACTTCGTTATTCTTCGATGCCTTTGAAACGCCTTGAGAAAATCTATCTGGGTTGAACTCCTCTGCATCATCACCCCAGTATTCATGATCATGATGAACCATAAGTATTGGCAATGAAACTAGAATTCCTGGTGGTATACTGACTTCTCCAAGTTTGGTCTCCTTATAAGTTGCTCTGGTGATAACGGTTGCTGGTGAATATAATCTAAGTGTCTCATGTAGAATTTTGGTTACCTGCAAACAGTATAACAATATATATACATGTTCACTTTCACATAGTATAACAAATTCTTTTATTATAATCAATAATTCTTTAGTTAGGTTGATCCTGATTTTTTTTTTCAAAATCGAAGTTTACATAACGTAATGAAATTTTTCTATATTGTTAGGTTAGTCCTGAAAAAAAATAATTCAAAAGCAAAGTTATATAACGTTGTGAAACTAGTTCTACAATGTTATATATGTAACTAAACGTCTAGTTTCGTAATGTTATGAATTGACCGCACAACGATGTACTGAAATAACTGATCGCCTAGAGAATGGCTCATACTCTTCTTATAATAGTTGCTTTTAGAAGAAATGTTACTGCAAAAAAAAAAAAAAGAATAATGGAGTGTAAGAGACTTTTGTCTAAGAGCACAAGAACTCATGATTGGGTATACCTCCTGATCTTTAGAAGTTTCAACAAGTTACATAAGCCGGATCGTGCAAGATTCGGATTTGCACTAGTGCAAATAGGGATTAGTTGAATATATAAAAAATTATTAATTCTGAAACTTATGCAATTGGTCTTGAAACCGTTTTTGACGATAGGTTTCAGATGCGGGATCCAACACATTTTTCCATACAGGATTTGCACCGATGCAAATCGGGATAAGTTGATTAAGAATACCATTAATATAGAAAAAGTTGAATGGACTTACTAGTTTCAAGTGGTTTAGATGATCAAACTTTGGTTTGTCCTTCCCAAGAACTTGGAAAACCTCTTCTCTAGCAAGTGCTTGCCAAGATGGGTACATGCATAACAAAACCATTGCCCATACAAGCAAAGAAGCAGTGGTTTCCTGCCCAGCAAGATAGAATAACTTACACTCGTCGATCACCTCGTCAATGCTCATTCCACTTTCCTTTTTTCCATGATCTTCTTCGATCTCTTTGTAATTTGATTCTATTAACATACCCAGTAAATCATCATTATTACTTGCTTCTCCAAGTTTTATCGCCTCTTCTTTTTTATTTATTATTCTTTTAATCAGAGCTCGAGTTTCATTGTAATTGCTTCTCATTCTTTTGTTTGTTGCAGTTGGCAAAAACCTATAATATAAATCAAACTGTTTTAGCTAAAAAGTACAGTATCAAGTCACATGATATTGGCTTGGATATAAAGTACTTAACCATGTGCATTACAAAATTATGTGTGGGGAGTTTTTTCCACTGGTGTTTTGAGAGTATATATTGCTTGTGTAATAGGAATAGATATATGGGCTGCAGTACATGAACTATTTGATCTCAGCAGGTTCCGAAAGACCCCTAACTCGGTTGTTTGAAATAAGTTATATGGTAAACCTTCTTGTAATACTTCTAAAGAAAATTCACTGATATTTGTTGGTCATGGGTCTGCCGGAACCTCTCGAGATTAGGTTCTACAAACATGGCCAAAACGGCTTGGAACGCAATACCATGGTTTTGAACAACCACCAAGGCTTGGTGCAATGTCAAGCAAATTAATTATAAGAAAAGATAATGAAAACTACATTAGTTTAAATATACGTTAATTACCTCCATCCTGGGATGTAAGAGAACTGAATAACTTCATAGAAATGCTTGATTTGTTGTCTTAAGAGTTCAAATATTTTTCTTCCATCTTCATAGCTACTGCCAAATGCTGTCCGAGAAATTACATCTGCCGTAAATGTTTGAATATAAGGCCACACATCTAGCTCATGATGGGATGATGAGTTGTGGTTGTGGGTTGACACTAAAATCTTCCATTTACTTATCATCTCGTTGCAACTACAATAAATGCTTGGAAACATATCCTATATATACACAAAGAATTAATTATTTGATATATAATAAAAAATTATTAGATGCAAACTTCAGACAAAATTAAGTCATGATTGAAGTCACATAACATTGTGTAACTAATTACACAACATTATGTAACTCGTGTCCTGACATGGTGATGTCAAGGCTTTACATTTGAGAAGACTTCCAATGTATAATAGCTAACTAGGTTTAAATGACCGTATCTAACTTTGGTGAAAATGCTCATATATTGAGAAATCATGACAATAAAAGGCATTGGACATTGTAACTATTTGTGATTAATAATAATTATTATCAGGTACGGGGATATAGCCTGTATGTTTTTTAATTTTTTTATTTCCGGAAATTAAAGCTGTTGTATATGTGATACGTACCTTCAACTTGTGGTTATGGAAAGCTGGATTGGCAATCTTTCTGACTTTGAACCACTGCTCACCCTCATAGGTGACCATCCCCCTCACCAAAAATTTAGTAAGTGGGTTCGTTTTGGGTTTTTGAAAGATATCACAGTTGATCAATATCTCCCTTATCATTTTTGGATCTGTGATGTTTATCATTGGAGTTGGACCGTTCCATATGAATGACTTCTTGCCTGCATTAATTTGGGACATATAATAGTATTATTATTAATTTGTTCTATCTACTTGTTAGGCTTACAAGAATATACATGTTATTATTTATTTATTTTAGAAAGAAAAAAATTGTGTGACACAACATATATAATCAATCTATTTCGTCCACACCATACAGAAACAAACAAAAGATATATAAGAAGATAAAGCTAATAGGATTTCGGTCCAATTTGTGTATGTAACGTGTCGTTTTTCTATCTATGCATGTTGTTGAGGAAACAGAAGAGTACTTGACAAACAAAAAAAAAACTTGTTTTATTACTACACAAATGACTACAACACAACACACTTACACAGTATTTTCTTTATCTACCACCGACCACTCACACATGCACACTACACATATAGGTAGTCAAGACCAACTCACTCACGTGTTCACTCTCTGTCGGCCACTCAAGTGCTTCCCACTTGATGTTTGTGACTTCTCTCAATTCTTCACTCTTATCAAAAGACAGTGAATGAAGCTTCTACAGAATTCTCTAAATCAGTTGCTATCTCCTCTGTTTTCTCATGAAGCTTCTTGATCAATACTGGTTCTCGAAGTTTCTGGTCATGCTTCTTCAAGCATCCAAAAGCTTCTTGAAGTCTCTAGAAAATTCTATAATATAAGGTCATTTGAGAGAGTGGCAAGATCGCTTGTTATGTTACAGATCCTATGGAGTGAATTCTGTTAACACTACAAATTAAGTTGAACAGCACCTAATAATTATTACAACTTTCTATTATCACTCACAAAAATTATGCATAGAAAGATTTTCATGATCATAATGAAAACTTGTAATAGGCAAGATGTTGATTTAATGGTAAAGCCTTTCGCATCCACGCTATAAGTCGTAAGTTCAATTCTCTGCCCTTTCTCTCCGAAACCCCGAATTATTGTAAATTTAAAAATAAAAATAAAAATAAAAATAAAACTTGTAATAAGTAAAATTGTTGTTTCACAGAATTAATTATATATACGAAAGAGTAATAATTCTTTAATCATGTTGATTCTAATTAAAGAAAAAAAAAACAGATATGTATGAGGATTTGTAGGAGACATAATTCGAACGTACCGTAGATGGTGATGATATGGTGGTTGAAGGGCAGGACTCTTGGCACAATATTATGGTGGCGGTGGGAGTCGGCGGAGGAGATGGGTTCTGCTGTTGCCTGTTTTCTCAAAGCAACCATGTCTTTCATGTCTCCACGAAGAAATCTGTAGGAGTTGCCTGAGAAACCTTGTTGTCTCAGCCACTTCTCCAACTTCTTTGGCTTCAACCAAACCCACTCCACTACCATCATCAACTTCCATGCTATAACTAAAACAATCATAGTAGCCAAACCAGAAAACAACAAAGCAGCTGTGGATGTCTCCATTAATTTTCTGCCAAGAGTAATTTGAGAGAAAAAATGATCAGAGAAATTAAGTCCAAACAAGTAACAATCAACGGAACGGTAGATATTATTTATAGGAAAAGAGAGCCACTGATTTTCCAATCAGCCTACTCATGTTTTGGGTCCCATGTGTACTTTTGTAAACTCTTATTTATTATTTATGGATATTTCATATTTGCACTTTTATAGTTTTATGATATAATTTATTTTTATGGATATTATAAAGTTTGGGTATTTTGTTATCGGCTAATTATTTCTTGCTAACTATGATTTTCTTTTCTGGTTTATTTAGTATTAGCATACATTTTCGGAGCTTGTTAATTAATGCTGGTCATACGACCAGAAAGGGTAGAGGCGTAGAGCTATAAATTTAAGATTGGGATCCCATTATATAAAAACAAAAAACTTTTAGAGGGATCTGAAATGAAAAATGTCTAAAATTTAGAAAGAATTTATAATTTTTTTAAAATGATTTTTTAAGTTTTATAAGGGAAGGGGAAATGGCCCTTGTGAGCCCCCTCCCTCCACATCGATGAGGTCAAAAAAATGTCACAAATATAAGTTGGTTTAGTCTAACTCATAATATATATATGTGAATTCATAAGTAGCCAAAAAATTTATTGGTTTATTGTTTTTAGCTATCAATTTATATTTTATTGTTTTTATCACTTTTGACCACTTTTTGACAAAATTACCTCAAAAATTTTCTTCGCCTGATATGTAACTTGATTACATGCCATTTGAATCCAAGTTACATGCGAGTTGATTTTTCAGGTTACATATCAGTCAAGTTTTAAATTACATACCAATTGACTTTTAACTTATATGTCAATGGTTTTCAAGTTACATGTCAATTAATTTTCAAATTTTTGAGTGGGTGAAGTAAAGAAAAAAATGGAGCACAATCTTGTCGGTTCAAGGTTAAAGGTGATAAATATAATAAAATATAAATCGATGGCTAAAAATAATAAACCAATATATTTTGATTACTTCTTGCAATTTCTTATATATATATATAGGGGTGAATTCATAAAGAGCCAAAAAGTTTATCAGTTTATTGTTTTTAACCACAAAATTTATTTTTATTGTTTTTCTTCAGTTTTTACCACTTCTGGACAAAAAAGTCCTTAAGTTTGAAATTCAAAAAAAAAAAAAAAAAATTAAAAAGTTAAAGTAGTGGGTCGTGAAAACGACATATCAAACTTTTTAGGGTTACAGTAAAAAAACGAGAAAGAGAGAGAGAGGAAGAGAAGAGAAGCCGTCGCTGCCGCTCGCCCTCGCTGCCGCTCGCCGTCGCTGCCGCTCGCCGTCGCTGCCGCTCGCCTTCGCTGCCGTTCGCCGTCCCTGCCGCTCGCCTTCACAGCCGCTCGCCGTCTCTGCCGCTCGCCTTCGCAGCCGCTCGCCGTCTCTGTCGCTCGCCTTCGCAGCCGCTCGCCTTCTCAGCCGCTCGCCGTCGCTTCCGCTCGCCTTCGCAACCGCTCGCACGTCGCTGCCGCTAGCCTTCGCAGCCGCTCGCACATCTGTCACCGTCGCTGCTGCTCACCGTCGATTCGAATAGTTCTTGCCGTCGCTGCGTCGCCATCGCTGTCAGTCGCCGTCGATCGCCACCAGTCGCACCTCTCTCCCAGTCGGTCGATCGCCTCTATCTGGAGTCCGAATCTGAAGGTTTATTGTTTAACTGACACTTATTTTTTTAATTTCAAATTATGTTAACTTACTTGATTGCTTCTCTGGTTGTAATTATTTATTGATTTATTGATTATCTTTTCTGTCTTCAAATGGTTTCTGGGTTTGTTTGTATTTAGGTTTTTTTTTATTGGATTGCTTGTCAATAAATTTTAAAATGTCGAAAGTCACTTTGCTTGTTCATCACTGGAAAGTGGAAACTCATTTATTTTTCCATCTATTTATCTTTCACCCGAACCTCATGGGTGTCAGTGTAATTTCCCCCCTTTTGAAATTTCAACTTAGAGAGCTGACAGAATTTAATCCTGTAATTTGTTTGTACTAACATGCAACTTATTTATACTAGCATGTAACTTGTTTGGACTGGCATGTAACTTGTATTCAATTAACTTGTTTATACTATCATGTAATTTGTTTATACTGGCATGTAACTTGTTTGTACTGGCATGCAACTTGTTTGTACTGGCATGTAACTTTTTTTATACTGGCATGTAACTTTTTTTAATACACACTAATGCATTTATTTATTTGATTTTGTATATGGAGAACATAAATTATGCCGATTTTCTCATTAAACGGAGGAGTTCGTGGATAAAAAAATCCACCACCAACTTATACTGCAATTTAAATGGTCTCCCTGATATTGTAAAGGTTCTCCAAAAAGTTGGAGAACTACAAGAGTTGCGGAAGACCTGTTTTGGGCACCTACTCGGTTTTCCTAAAGAGTTGACTTTTTCTGCCGGCGTACTTCATAACTTGCTATTGAGGCAGATACATGTACCCGGTGTTACCGGAGCAAATGAGTTGCATTTTTTTGTTGGTGGTAAACTGGCGATATTCTCACAAAGGGAGTTTTGTTTGGTTACGGGGCTAAAATTTGGGGTGATGTCGGACATATTCTTGAAACCGTATGCTGCCACTAAAGATGGGATCCATGTGAGGTATTTTGCGAATAATGAGAATATACGACTTACAGACGTATGGGCAAGGTTTATGGCTGGGGGATTTGATCAACCAAAGGATGGTCTGAAGATGGCCCTAGTATTGATCGCGAACAACGTGTTGTTCGGTCAAGATCTTAGGAGGAAAGCCACATTATGGCTTTTTCAAATGGTGGAGGATTTAGAAGCCTTCAGTTCTTTTCCATGGGGGAGTTATGTGTATATGATGACAATCCACTACCTACGACAAGGATTTCGGTCCGCAAATGCACCATTGAAGCACATCGCGCACTATAACTTGTACGGTTTCCCTTGGGCATTAGAGGTGAGATTTCAAATATTATATTAATGCATTTCTCCATAACTTGATTTTTTTGTACAAATATTTGAAGTTTGTTAAAATTTTAGATATGGGCAATGGAAGCTTTCGGATCGTTGATTGATTTGGTGGGGAAAAACTTAGGCCACAGACATCCTCATTTGAAGAATTGGAGAATATTTAAGAGGCCTCACGATTTCTTTGGGAAATTTGCAAAGTATGAAAAAGAAGTGGCAGATGGAAAGGTTCGTTTTTTGTTTCCCAGTAATTTGTTATAACTGGCATGCAACTTCAATTTGTCCTGACATGTAACTTGATTTTGGCCTGGCATGTTACTTTAATTTAGGCTGGCATGTAACTTGCATCATGTAACAATACTGGAATTTATTTTGGAACTTGTGTGTCAACTGTGAAATATGTTCTAACTGGCATGTAACTTGAATTTGCACTGTCATGTAACTTGAATTTGCACTGGCATGTAACATGTGGCATGTAACATCACTGGAATTTGTTTTGGAACTTGTGTGTCAACTGTGAAATATGTTCTAACTGGCATGTAACTTGATTTTAGTCTGGCATGTAACTTGAATTTAGCCTGGCATGTAACTTGCATCATGTAACAATACTGTAATTTATTTTGGAACTTGTGTGTCAACTGTGAAATATGTTCTAACTGGCATGTAACTTGAATTTGCACTGTCATGTAACTTGAATTTGCACTGTCATGTAACTTGAATTTGCACTGGCATGTAACATGTGGCATGTAACATCACTGGAATTTGTTTTGGAACTTGTGTGTCAACTGTGAAATATGTTCTAACTGGCATGTAACTTGATTTTAGTCTGGCATGTAACTTGAATTTAGCCTGGCATGTAACTTTCATCATGTAACAATACTGTAATTTATTTTGGAACTTGTGTGTCAACTGTGAAATATGTTCTAACTGGCATGTAACTTGAATTTGCACTGTCATGTAACTTGAATTTGCACTGGCATGTAACATCACTGGAATTTGTTTTGGAACTTGTATGTCAACTGTGAAATATGTTCTAACTGGCATGTAACTTGATTTTAGTCTGGCATGTAACTTGAATTTAGCCTGGCATGTAACTTGCATCATGTAACAATACTGTAATTTATTTTGGAACTTGTGTGTTAACTGTGAAATATGTTCTAACTGGCATGTAACTTGAATTTGCACTGTCATGTAACTTGAATTTGCACTGGCATGTAACTTGAATTTGCACTGGCATGTAACATCACTGGAATTTATTTTGGAACTTGTGTGTCAACTGTTAAATATGTTCTCACTGGCATGTAACTTGAATTTAGCCTGGCATGTAACTTGCATCATGTAACAATACTGAAATTTATTTTGGAACTTGTGTGTCAACTGTGAAATATGTTCTAACTGGCATGTAACTTGAATTTGCACTGTCATGTAACTTGAATTTGCACTGGCATGTAACTTGAATTTGCACTGGCATGTAACTTGTGGCATGTAACAATACTGGAATTTATTTTGGAACTTGTGTGTCAACTGTTAAATATGTTCTCACTGGCATGTAACTTGAATTTAGCCTGACATGTAACTTGAATTTAGCCTGGCATGTAACTTGCATCATGTAACAATACTGGAATTTATTTTGGAACTTGTGTGTCAACTGTGAAATATGTTCTAACTGGCATGTAACTTGAATTTGCACTGTCATGTAACTTGAATTTGCACTGGCATGTAACATGTGGCATGTAACATCACTGGAATTTGTTTTGGAACTTGTGTGTCAACTGTGAAATATGTTCTAACTGGCATGTAACTTGATTTTAGTCTGGCATGTAACTTGAATTTAGCCTGGCATGTAACTTTCATCATGTAACAATACTGTAATTTATTTTGGAACTTGTGTGTCAACTGTGAAATATGTTCTAACTGGCATGTAACTTGAATTTGCACTATCATGTAACTTGAATTTGCACTGGCATGTAACATGTGGCATGTAACATCACTGGAATTTGTTTTGGAACTTGTGTGTCAACTGTGAAATATGTTCTAACTGGCATGTAACTTGATTTTAGTCTGGCATGTAACTTGAATTTAGCCTGGCATGTAACTTGCATCATGTAACAATACTGTAATTTATTTTGGAACTTGTGTGTTAACTGTGAAATATGTTCTAACTGGCATGTAACTTGAATTTGCACTGTCATGTAACTTGAATTTGCACTGGCATGTAACTTGAATTTGCACTGGCATGTAACATCACTGGAATTTATTTTGGAACTTGTGTGTCAACTGTTAAATATGTTCTCACTGGCATGTAACTTGAATTTAGCCTGGCATGTAACTTGAATTTAGCCTGGCATGTAACTTGCATCATGTAACAATACTGGAATTTATTTTGGAACTTGTGTGTCAACTGTGAAATATGTTCTAACTGGCATGTAACTTGAATTTGCACTGTCATGTAACTTGAATTTGCACTGGCATGTAACTTGTGGCATGTAACAATACTGGAATTTATTTTGGAACTTGTGTGTCAACTGTTAAATATGTTCTCACTGGCATGTAACTTGAATTTAGCCTGGCATGTAACTTGAATTTAGCCTGGCATGTAACTTGCATCATGTAACAATACTGGAATTTATTTTGGAACTTGTGTGTCAACTGTGAAATATGTTCTAACTGGCATGTAACTTGAATTTGCACTGTCATGTAACTTGAATTTGCACTGGCATGTAACATGTGGCATGTAACATCACTGGAATTTGTTTTGGAACTTGTGTGTCAACTGTGAAATATGTTCTAACTGGCATGTAACTTGATTTTAGTCTGGCATGTAACTTGAATTTAGCCTGGCATGTAACTTGCATCATGTAACAATACTGTAATTTATTTTGGAACTTGTGTGTCAACTGTGAAATATGTTCTAACTGGCATGTAACTTGAATTTGCAATGTCATGTAACTTGAATTTGCACTGGCATGTAACATGTGGCATGTAACATCACTGGAATTTGTTTTGGAACTTGTGTGTCAACTGTGAAATATGTTCTAACTGGCATGTAACTTGATTTTAGTCTGGCATGTAACTTGAATTTAGCCTGGCATGTAACTTGCATCATGTAACAATACTGTAATTTATTTTGGAACTTGTGTGTTAACTGTGAAATATGTTCTAACTGGCATGTAACTTGAATTTGCACTGTCATGTAACTTGAATTTGCACTGGCATGTAACATGTGGCATGTAACATCACTGGAATTTGTTTTGGAACTTGTGTGTCAACTGTGAAATATGTTCTAACTGGCATGTAACTTGATTTTAGTCTGGCATGTAACTTGAATTTAGCCTGGCATGTAACTTGCATCATGTAACAATACTGTAATTTATTTTGGAACTTGTGTGTCAACTGTGAAATATGTTCTAACTGGCATGTAACTTGAATTTGCACTGTCATGTAACTTGAATTTGCACTGGCATGTAACATCACTGGAATTTGTTTTGAAACTTGTGTGTCAACTGTGAAATATGTTCTAACTGGCATGTAACTTGATTTTAGTCTGGCATGTAACTTGAATTTAGCCTGGCATGTAACTTTCATCATGTAACAATACTGTAATTTATTTTGGAACTTGTGTGTCAACTGTGAAATATGTTCTAACTGGCATGTAACTTGAATTTGCACTGTCATGTAACTTGAATTTGCACTGGCATGTAACATGTGGCATGTAACATCACTGGAATTTATTTTGGAACTTGTGTCAACTGTTAAATATGTTCTCACTGGCATGTAACTTGAATTTAGCCTGGCATGTAACTTGAATTTAGCCTGGCATGTAACTTGCATCATGTAACAATACTGGAATTTATTTTGGAACTTGTGTGTCAACTGTGAAATATGTTCTAACTGGCATGTAACTTGAATTTGCACTGTCATGTAACTTGAATTTGCACTGGCATGTAACTTGTGGCATGTAACAATACTGGAATTTATTTTGGAACTTGTGTGTCAACTGTTAAATATGTTCTCACTGGCATGTAACTTGAATTTAGCCTGGCATGCAACTTGAATTTAGCCTGGCATGTAACTTGCATCATGTAACAATACTGGAATTTATTTTGGAACTTGTGTGTCAACTGTGAAATATGTTCTAACTGGCTTGTAACTTGAAATTGGCCTGGCATGTAACTTGATTTTGGCCTGTCATGTAATTAATTTCATTTTTGTTTATATCAATACTTCAAATAATGATGACACTTTTGTTAATTGTACAGCATGTTGTGTTGGAGGAATTACATCCAACCGACGATGAAAAGACACAGCCTTACTTGGTTGGTGTTGACACAGATTTGTCAGAGGGTCCACAGTTTATAGCACTCAATGTTGAATTAGACGATGGTGAGACACAGCCTAACGATGATGTTGATGATGATGGTAATGAAGATGGTAATGATAGTGGTAATGATGGAAGTCAGTCACGACCTCAACAAAACAAGCAAAAACCGGTGAAGAGGAAGGTGTCACCTCATAAACAAAAAATGCCAGCAAGGACCAAAAGGCAACGTACATCTCCAGGCATGTCACCGGTAAGTCAATACCTGACCGATGGTAATTGTGCTAAGATAAATACCTACCAATATTAATTGTTTGTTTCTTTCAAAACTTTAGGTGGGTGATGACTCGACAGACTCTTCTCGAATAATGAGGGAAGTAATAAGTGCAATGTCAGATCAATTTGAAGACATTGTGAAGGAGATTAAGAAGGAGATTTCGGCAATGGAGGATCGCCTAAACGCACGCCTTACCCGTGTGGAGGCAAGTTTGGCTCAACTTGTTAATCAACATCGTCAGGTAACTAATTATGACATTGTTTTAACGGTCATGTAACTTCGTTATGTAGTAGCCATTTTTTGTAACTTGGTCATGACATTGAATTTTTTTGTGCCACAGAGTACCCCTGAAGTGCAAGAGGACTATGTGGGGGGTCCTAATATTGGTGGGGAGGGTACCGTTGGAAAGGGGGTTGGTGAGGGGGATGCTAACCGTACTGAGGCGTTTGATGGGGGTAATGGTACTGTTGGAAAGAGGGTTGGTGAGGGTGATGCTACTCTTACTGAGGCGCTTGATGGGGGTGATGGTACTGTCGGAAAGGGGGTTAGTAGGGGTGATAATGACCAAGGTGGACCTGATAGTACCCTTGGTGGGGGTGATGGTACCTTTACTGAGGGGATTGTTGGGGGTGATGATACCCTTAGTGAGGGCCTTCAGATTGTGGTCCATAACATTTTGCTTCAGGAGGGAATAGTGGTGCAGTCCCATCCCCCATCTGAGGACGACTCAACTATGGTAGACTACCTCGCTGTAAAGAATGAGCGTGAGCAGCGTTTGAAGATTACATCTCGCTACATGAATTCACCCTACCTTGACCCTTTCCAAGCGCCTGACAAGGAAAAACAAAAGTTAAAAACAGACTATTCACGTTTTAAAAGAAGCAGAAAAGATGCAGCGTAAGTCTCTGGATACATTAACCTTTTTCATACAATCATTTTGGTTTATAATAACTTGTAAGTTAAAAATGTTTACTGTTCAACACAGGTTGAACGTCGGTACAGACTACTATGCAACAAAACAATTCTTTGTGGAGATGGAATCTCCAACATGTTGGTTGTCTAATGAGGTTAGTGATTTCAAGATATATAATTCTGTAACATCATTGACATTTCTGTGAAGAACTTACTTCCATACAAAATTATTGAAAAGTACTAATTTTTATTAATATATATCTTCATGTAGCATATCGACGCGTATATGAGCTTGTTATGTAAGCAAAGACGGTTGAAACCTGATATTTACAAATCAGACGTTGCAGTGCTATGCTCGGACTTCTTTGTAAGGACTTTATAATAATTATTTTTTTCCTATATTCCGTTGACAAAAATTTATACATATAGTAAGAAAATATGTTTATTTTGTAGGCAAAGTTGTGCGAGGAATGGAAGAAATTCCAACCGTATGAGGATGCACCTTTGACAGGTGAATTCGATGCACCGTCGTATAAATGTCCAACAGATTGGTTGTTGTATGCATCGGGTGACAAGCCTGGATGGGGAACATGTTGGTCATCTGTTCGATATGTAAGTACTGTTTCACATGTTATATAAACAAATACATTGAACAGCACTCATTTTTTTAATCCTTTCTTGCAGTTGTTGGTCCCATGTGCGGTTGGGGATCCAGATGGACATTGGATCTTATGTGTAGTTGATTTGGAGAAACGAGCTGTTTGCATTTATGATTCATTACACCGTCAGAAGAAGATTCCCACTCGTAGGAAGCAAATCACCCCACTTCTGCGTTTCATTCCAGTCATTCTACAGGAGTCCGGGTATTATCAGCAAAAAGGCATACAACCCAATGCGTCAATGTTTACTGTTCAACAATCAATTCCGAAAAAGTTACCAGCACAAATGGACAATGATAGTTGTGGCGTTTTCATATGTCGATACACAGACATGTTGATGCGTCATAAAAGTTTTTGGGGATGGGGAACCAAGAATGTCTCCGGGTTTAGGGAGGAAATGGCACTAGAGATATTTGCAAATAGTGTAGCATCAGATTGATAACTTTGTTGGTACATCATCATTGTTTTTGATGTTCTTGAAATGTATGGAGTTGTTTACATTGTTAACTGCATAAGTTCTTGAAATGTATGAAGTTTACTGTGAAAATCAATAGTAACCGGCATGTAACTTGTAACTTGCAGCATGTAACTTCAAAATGCACTAGCATGTAACTTGCAGCATGTAAAAATACTGGAATTTGTTTTCAGTTTTTTAAAATACTGGCATGTAACTTCAATTTAGCCTAGCATATAACTTCACTTTGGCCTAGCATGTAACTTCAAAATACACTAGCATGTAACTTCAAAATACACTAGCATGTAACTTCAAAATACACTAGCATGTAACTTCAAAATGCACTAGCATGTAACTTGCAGCATGTAAAAATACTGGAATTTGTTTTCAGTTTTTTAAAATACTGGCATGTAACTTCAATTTAGCCTGGCATGTAACTTCACTTTGGCCTAGCATGTAACTTCAAAATACACTAGCATGTAACTTCAAAATACACTAGCATGTAACTTCAAAATGCACTAGCATGTAACTTGCAGCATGTAAAAATACTGGAATTTGTTTTCAGTTTTTTAAAATACTGGCATGTAACTTCAATTTATCCTGGCATGTAACTTCACTTTGGCCTAGCATGTAACTTCAAAATACACTAGCATGTAACTTCAAAATGCACTGGCATGTAACTTGCAGCATGTAAAAATACTGGAATTTGTTTTCAGTTTTTTAAAAATACTGGCATATAACTTCAGTCTTTAAAAATACTTGAATCTTACTTCATAAAATCTAAAATACAAAATATAAGAATTACAACATCATTGCTAATACCTACGTCGTACCACCAACGTCCGATGTCAATGGACATTTCTGTGAATTGTGGCCTTCTTCTCCACATTTCCTACACCTGTACGGTCTACGTGGTCGCTTCGATGTTGAAGATGTTACAGATGTTGCAGATGGACATGGTTGAGGAGCCTGACATGGTTGAGGATTCTTACAATTCTGTCGGTTGTGACCAGATTTTTTACAAATCGTGCAATTTCTGGTCTTTCCATTTCCATGCTCCCCGGCAGATTTAAATCTTTTCTTTTTTGGCCTTCCTGCTTGTGCACGAAAAGGAGGCGGATGAACAACCTTTGATCGCATATCTTGAGGAATATTCCATTCACTAGGATGCCCAACCGGGAAGATGTTCCCGGAATATGCTTCAAGCCAACTAGTAGTTTTGTAGCAATCCCCACAAAAATCTGGAAAAGGCTTCTTTGCATACCTACAAAATTATAGATTATGAGTAATTAAATGAATCATATTTCCTAAGATGCTAAGGTGCAATGGGACAAAAGGATAATAACCTTATTGCGGCTAATGCATGGCGACATGGCAATTTATCAACTTGAAATTTCGTACAGCTACAAGTCTTTTCAGAAAGGTTCACCAAACCATCTTTATTTCCATCCTTCACATTGAAGTTAACCGAATCAATTGGACGAACCGTGTACTTTTCTGAATCTTTATTTCTTTCTTTTATTAATTCAGTGGCCTATGGAGTCAATTGTGTCCAGGTTTTTTCAGCCTTTGTACGGCGCTTATAAAACCATTTCTGGAGCATCTCTCTAATAAACTCAACAATGGTTGTTATTGGCATTTGGCGAGCATGTACCAAACATGAGTTCATTGACTCGGCAATGCTTGAGGTCATCAACCGATAACGCCTAACAGGAGAGTAAGCACGAGACCACCTTTCGGGCCCAACATTCATTAAATCTTCGAATGCTACCCTATTAACCTTCATCATCTCCAACATCACTTCCTTGAAATCAGCTTTCCGGTAAGCCTTCCATGCTTGTTTGAAAAGAAGACTCACATCTTTCCTTTTGTAATCATTTTTTATGTTTTGAGCCATGTGAAACACACAATAGCCATGCGGTACATTAGGGTACACTTTCTCCATTGCAGCCTTGATTCCGAGGTGGCGGTCGGAAATGATCATGCAATCCTTAGGACTACCAATAGCATTTTTAAGCTCATTTAAGAACCAAGTCCATGGCATTTCATCTTCAACGTCGCCAAACCCATATGCCAAAGGAAAAACCTGGTTGTTTGCATCCAAACATATAGCTACAAACATAATACCAGAAAATTTACCCTTCAAATGAGTACCATCGATGGCAATAACTGGCCGAATCACGGTATGAAATCCATGAAGTGATGCGGCATGGGCAATGAACAAATATTCAAACTGATTTGCAACATTTGTCTTCATTGTAGTAATAGTCCCTGGATTTACTTCTTTCAATCGATGACAGTAAGCAGGCAACAGTTTGAATGATTCTTCGGGAGGACCAAAAACAGAAGCCTCTGCATGATCCTTTGCCCTCCAAGCCTTTGTATACAACAAATGAAGTCCATGATCCACTTGCATTTCTACCATTATGTCTTTGGGTTTTAGAGAGTGGCCGTGTACTTGCAACTTTGGTGCTAATAGTTCGCCGACAGTCCAAGAATTTGCTTGTCGAAGACGTGCGTGGAAACCATCTATATTGCAAGTATGATCCTTCAGGAACATTCGAACCACCCAATATTCTCCTTTTTGCATCTTAAATGCACGTAATTGGAATTCACACTCGCCATCCTTACATCCGGCCTCATAACGTGTCTTGCTAGATCTTCTAATCCGGACTTCAAATTGCTCCTTCAAAGCATACATATGCAACGTTCGCTTCAGATCTTTCTTGCATTGAAATATTTTACCCTTGTATAACCGGCCATCATCTGAAATCGATTCCTCCGTGCTAATGGGTTCGAACGAATACCTTTCGGATCCTGGAATAATCCAAGCTCGTGGGGAAGCATTTTCACAACTTTGATCAACACCGTCACCCAATCCATCCTCTTGAAAGGAATCACCACTAAATGTAGCAAAACCCAATGGACCAGCACATCCATATCCTCCAACACTCCCAGCACCAGAACCCACACTATGATTGCAATCTTCATCTCCATGACTACCTCTGTCAATGTCGGGTATCGAGCTATCATCCCTATTATCGGTGTCTGATGACTCACTGTTCTCTTCATCATCAATGGTTTCATCATTACATACAATTGGGTCTAACATTGGAATGGACCCACATGCTGCCAGTTGCCGAAGAAACCCGCCATACACGGGTTGTGGAGTAGGTAGGTTACATTGTTGAAGAAACGTTGAATGTACTAGGTTGTCATCTTCCTCCAATATAGTACCATTCTGCACACACTGTGATGCTACCTTCTTCGAAACGGTAACATAAACCTCAGGTAATAGCTTATCTTCATCCATCATACATGACACGTCTTTGTCATTCTCAATTCTCGGACGGGCAGTACCAGTAGTCGTAAAGGCCAACGAGCATAATTCTAGGGTAGACCTATGAGCGTCAACTTTAGCAACGTCTTCAACCAACTTCACCAAGTCATCATAAGTCAAACCGATAGGAACATGGACCCACTTTGTCATACCACCCTCGTAACAATTGGCCGCCCAACTTCCACCGTGATGGATGACCAATTTCTTTGCACCCATATTCCTGCATGTCAAGTATTTACATGAAACATTTAAACTGGCTGGGAACTGACATGTAACATGGGTACAAAAAATTACAAATACACTATCATGTAACTTTAAAATAAAATGGCATGTAACTTTAAATACACTATCATGTAACTTAGAAATACACTATCATGTAACTTACAAATACACTATCATGTAACTTAGAAATACACTATCATATAACTTAGAAAGAAACTAGCATGTAACTTACAAATACACTATCATGTAACTTACAAATACACTACACTATCATGTAACTTACAAATACACTACACTATCATGTAACTTACAAATACACTATCATGTAACTTACAAATACACTACACTATCATGTAACTTACAAATACACTATCATGTAACTTACAAATACACTAGCATGTAACTTACAAATACACTAGCATGTAACCTGGGAACAAAATATCACAGTAGTAGGTTTCGCTCTAAACTTACAAATACACTATCATGTAACTTAGAAATACACTATCATGTAACTTAGAAATACACTATCATGTAACTTAGAAATACACTAGCATGTAACTTACAAATACACTAGCATGTAACCTGGGAACAAAATATCACAGTAGTAGGTTTCGCTCTAAACTTACAAATAAACTAGCATGTAACTTACAAATACACTATCATGTAACTTACAAATACACTACACTATCATGTAACTTACAAATACACTATCATGTAACTTACAAATACACTACACTATCATGTAACTTACAAATACACTATCATGTAACTTACAAATACACTAGCATGTAACTTTAACATAAACTAGCATGTAACTTGGGAACAAAATATCACAGCCACTGGTTTCACTCTAAATTGAAACCGATCTCTTTAACTTCATATCAAACATAATGATCCTTGTAAAAAAAAATGGGTAAGAGATACATACCGTTGAAAAACGTTGTTTGGCTTCGGATGGTGGTGTTTTTGCCCAGAAATGTCAGCTTCGAATGGTGGTTTTGCCCAGAAATTTCAGCTTCAGATGGTGGTGTTTTTGCCCAGAAATTTCAGCTTCGAATGGTGGTGTTTTTGCTCAGAAATGTCAGCTTCGAATGGTGGTGTTTTTGCCCAGAAATTTCAGCTACGAATGGTGGTGTCTTTGCCCAGAATTTTCAGCTTCTTGCCCACAAAATTTCAGCTTCAGATTTCGTGAGAGAGAGGGAGAGTGAGCTAAAAATTTCGTGAGAGAGAGAGATCTGAAAATTTTAGTGAGAGAGAGGGAGGGTGAGCTAAAAATTTCATGAGAAAGAGGGAGAGAGAGTGTATGTTTTGGGTGGAAAACAAATTGGAGGGATTTGGAAATAAGAGAACTTATTTTTGGGGGGAAATATTGAAGGAAGTAAAGACAAAATAAGGCTATAGTTGGAAGTTCAAGCATAAAAATGATAAATATAATCAAAAATATATATTTGGCTAAAAACAATAAACTCATATATTTTATGAGTATTTCTTGCAATTTCCTCATATATATATATATATATATATATATATACACACACTCTTCCGGCTCCAGGTCTTCTACCCGTTAATCCTGGTAAAGCCCCCGGGCGGCGTATTTTTTTTGAAACAAGGCCCTCAATAACGTGACATAAAAACTCCTTTTTTTATTGAAATTTCATAAACCTAAATTAAAACTAAAACTGAGCTAAATGATAAATGAAGCGAAATCCATTGAAGTATTGCACTGCAAAGAATAATGAGATGTATCAATATCCACACACTTTTTTGTATTATATATATATATATATATATATATATATAAATCAAAAGACTATTCTTTACTTCTTTTTCTTGATTTATTTTTTCGAGGTCTGACTCCTCCAATTATAATTCATTCTTAGAAGCTCCTACAACATAATAAATCTATGCCCCTTGGAAAAGAGGGACGAAGCCCTTTCAATGTTCTTTTCTTTCAAAATGGTAGACACACAAAACTCAAAATTTCGTGCTAAAGAGCGTGGAGGTTCGAGTCTTCTTCAAGGCATAATGTTGAGAATGCTCATTGAATGAGCAATTCAATAAGAGATTTCGTATCGAATCGGTATATCAATACCAATTCACTCTGTGATCTTGGAATTGGAATAAGTTCGGGAACGGATTGCGAAATCTTGGGGATCTTCTCTATCTAATGAATTGGGAGTTCGCTTTGAAATCGTCTACCCTGCACCCACCCCCTGAGTATATGCTTCAATACAGGGGCGAAGCCAGGACTCATCTTTTGGGTGGGCTAAATTAACTATATATTTTTTTTGTATATCTCTTGCGGTGGAGTGACTTGAATCTAGGACATTGTCATTTTAAATTAACACAATTTTCTACTCAAGCCACGCTGGGCAGTTCAAAGTTTTTTAAAGCAAACCTAGAGCGAAAAAAAAAAGCAAATGAAATAAACTTAAATACTTGTTCGGACAAGCAAACGAAGTACAAAATTCAAAATTTGTTTCATTTATCTATGAAAAAACAGGGAATGGAGGGGAAAAAGAAACTTTAATATGTTTGAGTGTCAATAAAATATTGAGTATATCACTCTAATAAATCAATTGAGATTATCTTAGTTAAATTAAATTACAAACTAGACTATTTTTATGAATTATTAAGCAATGTAAATATTGTAAATGTCTATCTATTATATTAAAAAAATACCAAAATCATTAAAAAAATTTATAGAAAAAGCAAGCTTGGGCTGAAGCCCAGGCTAGATTGTATATACATCCGCCCCTACTTCAATAGGAATCACACAAGGGTAGATTGATACAATATAAACCTCTGGTAAAATGCCCACCTGTAACCTAGCAAATAAAGTACATTACATAGTCAGTTTTTAGTAATAGCTCTGGTGGTTAATCCTTGTTCTTATAGAGAGAAAGGTGCTTTCACATCTTCTTAACCCGAAATGGCTGAGGAGAGGAAAGGTTCTTTTTTTTTTAGGGTACTTCCGGGAACAGATCCAGTGGAGACGGGGCGGGGCCTGTAGCTCAGAGGATTAGAGCACGTGGCTACGAACCACGGTGTCGGGGGTTCGAATCCCTCCTCGCCCACAACCGGCCCAAAAGGGAAGGGTTAGTAATTGATTGCGCGGTTTACATATAATCCAAGGAGTTCTATGGTAACTTCTTCGGATTTCGAAATTCGAAAAAGGTTATCCTATCGATTTTGAATCCTTTAACCATGATAGCAAGCACATCAATAAAGCACAGCGGAAATCAAAGCCAATACAATTTCGGAATGAATTTAATATATAGCTTATATATATATGTATTTTGTATTGCATTATATAGATGGATACAACTGTTATCAGCAATTCCATTTTTTTATTTCTATGAAATTAAAATAAAAATTGACCTCGAAAAAGATATTTCGAATCAAAATAGAAAAAAAAAAATAAAGAATATCTCTTTACAAAATTATAGAAGGCCGTTTTTTTTTTAATTTTCAAGTCCTAGTCTGGTCAGTACCTAACCGGGCCTTTTTTTGTTCCAATGAACCATACCGCCAAATCATAGAAAAAATGATTTAGATGGAATCAAAGTGTCATTTCTTATTCTTTATTATTCTTTTGTTTCTTTTTCTTTTTTTTTATTATATATATTAATGAATTTTGATCTTTTTTTTACGTTTGATATAAGTTCAATGAAATTTTATTGTTAACAAAATTTAAATTTTTTGCGAGCACTATAGTTGTTTTTCAATATTGCTGAACATAGAGCATCAGAAAAAGATTAAAAAATGAAAAAAAAAAAAAAACAAAGTTATACACTGCTAGAAAAAATTTCAAATTTAATTTACAAATAGATTTCATTTCATTACAAAAATTAAAATAAAGAAGAATTCTCCGGTACTAACATTTTATGTCCAAACCATCAACACCATCATGAAATATCAAAATTTAATGAATATAATTATAGAGAAATGATAAGAAAATATGAAATAAAATTATAGAAAAAATTCAAAATTTTTGGAGTTTTGGGGACTATTTAATCTAAATTTTAACGCCAAAGCATTTCAAAAATGATAAACATAGGAAAATTTGAAAAAAAAAATTCAAATAACTCATTCAACCCAAGTTGGATTATGTTGCCAAACCCATGGCTTTCTCCTTCTTCTTTATCATCCATCAACCCTTCTAAGCATACAACTAGAATTATCACAAATTTGTTCACAAATAGCTCAATCCACGGGGGCACACACAGAAAACCTATACATAAAAGCAGGACAGATAAACAAATATTGGGTAGCTATCAAGTGCAGGATCTTGCACGAATTTTTCGTATGGAAGTTGGAATTAGTGAATCCTATACAAAAAATTCAAACGGATTCCGGATTAAAAATTGACTATACAAATATTTTCATAAATTTTGCATTATGTTCCCACTCCATTCTAAAAAGTAAAAATCAAATGATTTTCTCAATTTCATACAATTCCTTCGGCATGTAAGTTGATGTTAAGTTATATAGTTACAAGTTACAACTCAACAGTATCCAAGTAGACACACCACTAAGGCCGTGTTTGGCCATAGAATTGGACTCCAGTTTTATAAAAAATTAAAAACAAAAACCAATTCCATCCAATTCCAATTCCCAATGTCGAAACATAATCTATTGTCAAAAAAAAAAAAAATTTGAAACATAATCCCATTCCACAAAATACAGCCAATAGGAATCTCTTAAACATACGTGGGCATATTTGTCAAGCTTTATTCTGGATGATTGGATAGAGTATTGAACTAAATTTAGTAGCATACTTTGTTTGGTATTGGATCCTACTAAGACTCGGGACTGTAATCAAATATCATAATTAGTATAGTACAGTCCATTAATCCAGTCTTATATGGTGTAATAATCATCAATGTACTTTTTGTAAAATTGAAAATTCCTGACAATCAAACACGACCTAATCGAAAATGCTATCCACGTTAAACATCTGTAATTCATAATTCAAATCAATAGTAAGAAAACAAATTGGAACCTCGCACCCGATCTTTTTTAAGAGATCCCTTATTTTAATTTTCGTAAAAAACTAATGAAATCCCATAAATTTGAATGCATTTTGATATGATTTTTGTCTAGAATAAGTTCAATGAATCTACTTATAAATTTGAAATTTTTTCGACACCATAACTATTATTTTCTTCCAATTTTCCTAAATTTTGCACATTCGTCTAGTGTTTTATATTCAACAAAATCGAAAAAAAATAAGCTCCGATAATAATAAAAAAAATCAAAATTTTTTATATTTAGATTGAATTGAATTTAATATCCACAAAAAAAAAAACAAATCGCATCAAAATTCATTAAACTTGATGGAGATTTCATCATAGTCGATCCTTATAAAAATTAAAATAAGAGTAATTAGAAAATAATTAAAAAACAAAAAATTTTGGGGGATTCGATTTGTTAGGTTTTGGCTAGTATTCTCAAGTGAACCCGATATTAACCAAACGAGACTCAACTGATGTGAAACTTCCTGGAGACGTGGGATAACGTTTGGAAGTTGAAGATGGTGTTTGAAGACCGAAGAAGAACTGAAGAATCAAATTCCAGAAGGAAACGCGATGCATTCCAGGTGACTTGTAACGGTTTAGGAAGCGGGTGCGCAACCGTGACCCGAATCGTAGTCAATCATAAGCATGCGTGGAAAAGGAAATCTTCAGCGGAAAAGGAAAGTAATTCTCTTGGGAAGTTCTTGTGCTTGAAGGAAAAGGAATACTCTTTACAAGAAGACTTGTCATAAATAAGAAATAGTATTTATGTGGAACAAGTAATTCTTATATGTTTAGGAGTACGATTTCCTTTTATCTTAAACTGCCTATAGATAGTATAAATAGACTTTGTAATTAGGTTATTTTGGGTGGAGTCGAGAAACACCATGTAACATCATAGAGTAGTGAGATCCGGGTGAGAGACCCAAGAGAATATCTGGGGAGGGATCCAAGGGAATATCAGGGGAGGGATCCAAGGGAATATCTGGGGATTAAGTATGAGATCCGTGGGTGATATTCAGGGGAGACCTAGGGGATATTGGGGGGTTCTTGGTGAGGATCTTGTGAACGTTTGTGAGCTGAGAGTCATGATGTAAAGCTCATTGTGAGCATGAGGACTTGGTAAGGCTCAATGGTTTGGGGTTAAGGTGTGAGAGAGAATCCTGGAGTATATGGTTGTAACAATTTATCATATAGTGAAACTTTCTCTGTCGTCCTGACGGCCCGTGGTTTCTTACCCGATTTGGGTTTTCCACGTATATCTTGTGTTGTGATTGGTTTGTTTTCTCTCATCTTATTTTTTCTGCTATTGACGTTAATTGCTATGAGTTATGGGCGTATATTAGGCATGATGCTTCCGCGATCATCTGTTCAAATCCCTAACACGATTGCACAAGGTTGTGGAATGTTTCCACAACGTTCTTTTTTGAAATGCAAGTTTTATTCAAACCAAAACAAAGCAACAAGGGACAACCCAAACAACCCAACAAACCCAACACCAGCAGCACAACGAAAAAGAAACAGAAAGACAAGCACATGTTTCCACTTTCCACAACGTTATAGAATGCATGTCTTATACGACGTCTTTGTGTAATTAAATCCCGTATCTGGAAATTTTCGTGTGTGTGTGTATATATATATATATAAATTAATATTACATCAAATAAAACGAATAATTGGTTCTTGTAAATACCAATACTAATTTAAATTAAATTGCAATACTTTTGAATTATATATAGAGAAAAAAACCAAGCACACACACATATATATATATAGTAACGGACCCAGGAATTGTAATCAAGTGGGGCATTTAAACAAAATAACAATTATATAAAAAAATACTAAAAAGAAGAGATCATAGTAAAATGAGTTTTTTTTTGAAACAAAATTGATTTTTTTTATATAAAGAAAAATCGATGGTATTGTGAAGTTTAGGGTATAAAATAAAACAAATAAAATATATACTCAAAATGAACTAAATATTCTTATATTTAAAAAGAAATAAAAACAAGAAACATAATATTAATAAATAAATAATAACAAGAAAAACAACATAAATTATAGTTTAATTTTATAATAAGAAATTTTGTTTTGTATTTATAATGAATTTATTTTAAATTTATACAAAATAATTGATTAATAAGTATTACTAGTCATGTTTTTGAATTTGTTATTCTCCTAATTATTAGTAAATTATTGATTTATTGATATATTAATTCTAAATAAATTGAAATTATAAAATAAAGAAAAATACTAAGAATAAAATAAAATTAATTATAAAAATAGATTGATTATTTTAATACAATAATTAAAATTTGAGATTTTACGGTTTATTGATGTGAAGTGTTAGGTATGTCAAACTAAAACTGTTAACAATAATAAAAGTTCAAAATAATAATAGATTATTTAATATAAAATAAAATTGAATTAAGTAACTATAAATTCTGTGTAGCCAAGAAGTTAAGGAAGTGGATGTCGCAAAAGGACGGTCAGTCTTACTCTTTGAACATGGCTCTCTTAAAATCAGGTCGATCAACGTTTCGTGATCATCATCCTTCTCGTCAAAATCTACCAACATGACCTCTATAAGGTGAGCATCTGGACAAACTACAAGCTGTGTTGTTTTCCGAGCACAAGAAGCCACAAGGGCAGAAGTCTCGGATGTTGTTTTGGCAACCTTCCTATCGGCCGACTCCTTGGTGAACTTCCTCATTGAATCCTTGGGAGGAGTCTTCTATTCCTGCTCCCGATCGGCAGAACCTGAAGTAGTGTTGGGATCAGGCTCATAGGTATGCTCCACTAAGTCATGTTTAGGGAGGGCAATTCCCCGGGCCAATTAAGCAGCAACCTCATTTTGGTTGGTTTTGTCCATGCTCTTAGCCTTCTCGGCTTGCTCGCCGGCAACAATGTCAATATCATACACCAAAGAACAAACCCAAGCAATGTCACAAGACATGTACAATTAACATAAGATGATCTGAGGAAAATATAAACTTATAACATCTACATTGACTGGAAATAGCAGGGAAGAACTTATGTCTGATCAGTTCCCCCTCCACAAACAGCATACGGCAATCCCTTGCTTCCTAATGCCACTGAGCAGCTTTAATCACCTCACTGGCTTGCCTTTTGGTCAACATAGTGGGAGTTTTATTCCAGGTGTCTGGGCTAAAGAAGTGTCTCTCGACACTGTTCCTAGTCAGGTCTTGGCGATGGCCAGCCACTATCGTTTCGCCCCAATCACCTCTAATGAAAAACCGGTTGTTTTTCCAGTATTTATTTGATGTAGGGAAGCCCCATATGAAACCCTTCTGATCTTTGCTAGATGTAGGAGGAGGTCTCTCTTTGAATCCTTTGGGAATCCAGTGACTTGGGGATTTGGATTGAAGGTGGAAGATGCCCCCGGTATCCGTTCGGCAAAGAGTGTAGAAATTACGGATCTCTTCGGGGGTCAGGGGGGTACTTGGCACCGATCCGTTCCCACAGATGCTATAAGTTGATCAGGATCTTGTATGAGTTGGGAGCCAACTAAGTGGGAGCAATCCCAGTATCCGCTAGGAATTTGGCGATAAAGGGTTGAATGGACAGAGTCACCCCAGAAGTAAGTATGGTCTCGTATATGGCAATGACGCCTTTAGGTGGGTTCCAGATAGCTTGGCGATCGTTCAAAAAGAGTTCCACAAAGGGAGGAATGCCGAATCTACCTACAAACTTCACAATTTCCTGGACGGTCATTGCGTTTACTTCATAATCGAAAGCATACGGATGGTCAGTAGAAAATTTCAGAAGATGCGCTTGGCGCCTTTTAGGGACATCCTCCAACTTTAATAGCTGAAAGGGGACCTTTAGCTCTGCCGGTGGAGAATCTTTAGCAGCAATTCTACCACCTCAACTTGTATCAGTCGCCCTTGATATTTCTGGACATGTATTGAAAGAAGAGGTGTTTCGGTTAGAATGAAAGGTTGAAATTCGAGACAAGCAATCGAATAATCGGCTTTGAGAGTTGTGGGTTGAGTCGGAGAAACAAAAGCTTATGAACTCTTTCTCAAGATAAACTCAATCCTATAAGCGTTCTCTTTATCACCTGTCTCAACAGAATGCATAAATAGCTCAACAAAACGGTGACGAGTAATAGGGTCTATACCTGAATGAATGCTAGTGTTAATGAAACCAAAAATTCGATGAAAGCGGGTAGGTCTTTGAAAATTCGAGCAACAAGGAGGCAAAGAAGTTAGGGTTTTTGTTCTCACATGGTAGGTTGCGAAAGTTTGTGATAAGAGGGAAAATGAAAAGTTTTTGAAAATATGTAGCAAATGGTGACGTCACCCCACGTTTGAAGCAACGCACGTGAGAGTCGAGGTATGTGCACAAACCCCGAAGATCATGTGCCCACTGGCAACGTGATAGTCGACATTTGAGGGACAAGCAATCCATCGTTGATTCCGTCATCATGTCATATCGAGCGATTGTGGTTGAGATAAATGCTTAGCTGTTAAGTATTAATGAGCATTAATGAGCTACAAGATAAAAATAAAAACAAAGTTAAACATACCTCACCGAACGAGTTCTCCTTGCTGAACAAGATACTCAGTTCAAATGTTTAAGGGGGTATTGTTATTGGTAAAATCTAGAAGTATGACAGGTCAGCAAGGTCATCAGGATTCACGGTAGTCAGAGATGCCATATCACCACAAGTCAACCAGGCTAAAGCAACCTAAGTTGGCCAAAAATGATTTCAAGAGACCTGGTCGGGGTTGCCCAAATGATCAGATAGAAATAGCTCGATTTAGGTAATTAGATCGATCGGGTGAAGGTGATCCGGTCAGGATCACTAAGATGGTCGGGTCAAGACATCTGGTCAGGGTTAAGTAACCGGTTGGGGAGAGTGAAGTTTGGTCGGGTTTGGTCGATGGTCGGTTGAGCAGCACGTGGACAGCGTTGAATTCAATTCAACCATGGTTCAAATACGCAGAGAAAGAGTCTTACTCTAACAAGGTGTCTCGAAGCATACTCTGATAAGGAAACAAACTTCCTTGAAAATGTCAGAGTCCAGATTAGGCAAGAGATCTATGATATTAATAGGCAAGAAATCTAATGTGTTTAATACGCAAGAGATCTAATGCACTTAATACGCAAGAGACACGGAACATAAAGAAGATAATCACGACTCCAACAAGTTAGAGTTTCATTAAATGTCATCAACTTTCCTTAACTTATGTATCAAGAATTAGAGTTCTATGCATATATAAATAAACCATAAAACATCATTGTAACGGTTGGAGGATATTGTTAGACCCTAGGGTTACAGATTGCGCAGCGGAAGGTTTTAAAATTTTTTAATGCAATCATTAATCTAACCCATTTGTACAGTAATAATCAAATACAATAATAAAGTGAAGAAATTTATTTTTCATACCTACGTAGGAGGCTCCTTCACTTTGATACGAACTGCTCCTGATTTGAACCACGTGATCTTCCTCGCTATCTCCCGGAACTGGTAACAGCGTGTGGGCGCGTCACGATATTCAGGACCTGTATGGAGGAAGAAGAGAAGAATACACGCACAAAACAAACTCTAGGAGTGCAGCACTTGTGGTCTCACCACACCATAGCTTTTTCTCTCTTTTGTTTGTTTTTGCTTTTGCTGTGTGTCTGCTTTTTGTGTGTCACGAACACCTTTTTTTTTTCTTCTCATTCAAAATCTCATTTTCAGTAATCTGATTACTTTTTGTGTTATATTTTGTTATTCGGTTATCATATTTTAATTAAATATATATCTCATATATATCAAATAAAATCAAACCAAAATCTTATTTGATTTTTAAAAAAACAAAGATATCTCATATCTTTTTTTTTAATTAATTAAATATTTATTTTTGAATTCAAACATTTTAAATTCAAATTCAAATATTTAATTTAATAAAATAAAATAATCATATTATCTTATTTTATTCAAAATCAAATATCAACTAACACCCTCCATTTAGTGATTAACTACATAATTAAATAATCTTATTATTTAATTTATTTAATCACCATTATTCATTAATTAAATAATCCCATTATTCAATTAATTCCCAAATAAATATGTGTCACTTTCGTAACACAATTAATTGGACAATCCAATTAATTAACCGTGACCCTTGTTACCTAAATCGATCGGGCTAGCAAGGGGACCTAATGGACCCATAGTATTTTGAGCTCCAATAATCCTTAGAAATTATTAATTAAACTCTTTAATTAATATTTCATGATTATTAACTTCGGTGTTATTCCACTAAAAACCCAAAGCTGCACTCTCTCAACTGTAGACGCTATTACACAAACCAATAACTCTCGGTGTCTATCGATATAGATATTACATATGGTATAATCCTCCACACGTAGTTCATAATTAGAGCTGGGTCATAATGTCCGTTATACCCCTCTAATCATATCTTTCCATTAAGTATCATTGATTCTCTAATGAACAATAAATCCTACATTCCTTACGGAATTAGGAGAGCGCTCATATTGTTCAAGCCCCGAATCAACCCTTAAGGGAACTACCATCTGCTTCTCACAAGAAGGAGTGGATTCCACTATTGTGTACAAACCTTCCCAGCCACAAGCCAAACCGCGATCCCAACATACGGAGTATATTGATCGGGAATGCAACTCCGACCTCACCCATGGTATATCAAATACCACGATCTAACCTGAAGGAGTCGATAAGACACTCAGGATTAAGATCACCCACATATAGCCATCATAAGTTGATATATATGAATCTCATCGTTAAACGGATCTTAGTGAGAGATTCATATAGATCATGGCCCAATCCTATATGATCACATCATACAAGGTGCCTCCATTCTCATATCTACATATGAATGATCCAGGCTAGGATCACCGTACACTACGAAATGGACCGCAGCTGTAGATTAATCACAAATAAAGTACCCAGCTTTATTTGCTATCTACGGACTCTTTAAATTGCTCGTTTCAAACTGAATCCATCTATATATGACACTCATATACTCAGTTCGAAATTACATCCGGCAATTTTGGATGTTAAGTGCATATGTTATATAAAGTATGACACAAAATGAATGAATATACTACTTCTTTTATTTATGTTCAAATTACATTTACATATTACAAGCTTTAGGGCAAAAACCCCAACAGATATCAGTTCACAAGAGAGAGAGAGAGAGAGAGAGAGAGAGAGTTAGAACGTGTAATTATTTCATACATAGTGTATTGTTTTCATCGCCGTCACCGGTAACCGTGGACGTTTTCCCAATTTTTGGCTTTACCACGTAAAATTATGTGTTTGCATGTTCTTTCTTTCTCATTTTTTCCATAACATTGTTAGCAATTTGCAATTGTTTGTTGGACGCGTGATCAATTTTACGTAAATCCAAAAATCACCGTAAACAATGGACTTTTATAGACTTTTATGAACTTTTCAGAATTATGAAAAAATTTCATAGATTTTCATATAATTTCATTTTTAAAAACTTTCATAGACATTTATAGACTTTTATAGACATTTATAGATTTTATTGACTTTTAAATATAATATATACTTTATTGTAACACAATTATGTTTCTCATGTAAATAAAATTATTTTCTTAAGATAATGAAAAACAAAATCATCATTAATGTCTATGAAACTTGACGAAAGTGCTTTTGCCTATATACTTGATTTTAAAATTTTTATTAGTACCTTTTATTATATTTTGCATCATAAAGACAATTATACACCTGGAAGTTTTTATAATTAGTCAAAATATAATTATCCAATTTTTTTTATAATTAGTCCAAATATTATAAATTTTCTTTTATAATAAAGATAGCAAACTGACAATAGTATTAACGTTTACATGTCTCTGCAAAAGTATGACAATGCGTATAAAAAATCTACCAAAAATTAATTCAAGTTACCAAGATAAAACCTAAAAACCGCACATAGTTGTTGATCAAGACTTGTCTAAACGTGAGAAGTTTGATATTGACCATATTTACATGGAGCCACACTTATACACAACTTTGTTTATGGTATGGTTGAGTAATGGGTTTTGCCTTTTATTATTTTTAATTAATGTAAATGTAGTTCATTTGATTTATTTCAATGTTGTTTAGTTTCTTTGAAAATGGAGGATAAAAAATGAAATCTTTCATCCTGAAGTGCATAGCCGTTGGAGAATTGTTTTATTTATATTATTTTTTAGTTTAACCTTTTTTTATAGATCGTTAATGTTTGTATGTGTTTTTATATTTTTCTTATAAAGTGAAAGTTTTTATATTTTTCTTATAAAATGAAAGTTTTGCTATTTTCTTTTATAAAAAAAAAAAATCATTCAAAGTCTTTGGATAATGGAATGAAAGACAAATTATGAGATTTGATATAATTAAAAGTCATTAACAAACTCATTAATAGTCATTGACATCTTGAATAACTCATAACTTTCATAGAATTCTAAAAAGTCTTGAAAAAAATACTTCACGACTTTCAATGACTTATTTAAAGTCTATAAAAGATTGTATTGAGTACCTGATAACTTTTGTAGAGTCTTTAAAAGTGTATATTGAATACACTCAAACTTTTAAATTATATAAAAGTCATTAAACGTTTTTTGAAATCCCAATTGAATACACCATTTTAAGTATTGACTCTATTGGCGGTGAAAGTAACATTCCTGGTGGTATACTGAGTTGATCTCCAAGTTTTGTTTCCCTGTGAGTTGTTCTAGTAAGAATAGTTGCTGGTGAAAATAATCTCGGTGTCTCATTTACAATTTTGGTCACCTACAAACAACATATATAGATGTATTTACTTTCATATGGTACATATATATATAGTAATTATAGAGTAATGCTAGGCTGTCCAAATGATGTGGCATGTCAGTTGTAAACATCCTGTTAATCATGAGATTATATAGTAAGTGTTGTGATTTTGGGAAAAATCTTAGAGTCCATTTTTGCTCACCCCCCATGAAGGGGGGTGGGCATTACCCCCCCTCCCCAATACAAACACATGAGAGTTTTTGGACAAAAATACTCCTCTTTAGACACGTGTCATTTATTGAGAAGGGGGAAATGCTCACCCCCCATCATGGGGGGTAAGCAAAAGTCTTCTCAAAATCTTAGGTCTACCTCCTAATCTCTAGAAGCTGTAGCAAGTTTCAGGTGTGATCTTGTATATTTTTCCCTGTGGAATCTTGCACGTTTATTCATCATAAATTTCAATTTGCATATTAGTGCAAAATGATTAGGCCTGCCTTCTAATCTTTAGAAGTTGTAGCAGGTTTCAAGTGTGAGATCCTACATATGTTTTTTTGTATGGGATTTCAATTTGGGCATTGTTGCAAAAATGATTACAAAGTTCATTTTTGCATAGGTGGAAATCTGTTGAACAAGAATAACATTAATTTAATTATAAAAAAAAAGTTGAATTGACTTACTAGTTTCAAGTGGTTTAGATCATCAAACTTTGGTGTTTGTGATTCCCGATAACTTGGAAAACCTCCTCTTGCAAGAGCTTGCTAAGATGGGTGCATGCTTATGACAAAACCATTGCCCATTAAAGCAATGTTATGAAACGCTTCTACTACGTTTTGAGACATATTACACTACGTTGTGTAATTAAATTCCCGACAAATTTCATATATATATATATATATATATATCAATTAATAATACATTATTTTTGTAAAAATATTAATAATACATCAACTAAAGGATCTTGGTAACTTAGATTAAAGAGGAAATGGCAGCATATATAGGAGGAGCCAAAATTTTGGCTTTGGGGTCAGGACAAAAACTAATCAAATATAAATGTATTAATATTCAAAAATTAAGTTATTAAAAAAAATAAAAAGTGCAACACTGATCAAATACAGAATCTAGCAAGTTCAATTAATACCCTATTGAAAATCTCATAAGAAAAAAAGTATGAAATCCTGTATTTGATCATTTTCAACCAAATATGATACCATTTTGTTTTATAGGTATTGATACAAATAAATAAAATAGACATTAATTTTGAAAATTAAAATGCATTCCGTTTTCATTTCAATTACATAATCAAAGAGTGTGTAAGAAACTGAGAAAATCATCATTCATGCATTTTGTTGCAAAACCTATATGATTAATCTTTAACAATACGCATAACTAAAAATGATTAATAGTTCCCAATTAATAAAGTATAAATTTTAATAGCTTATTTTTAATATTATATACATACTATATAAGGTAATAATATATGACATAATAAGAAATTAAAATTCTAAAATGATTGATTTTATCTCATACATTTTTTTTTGGGTATAAAGGAGGGCAGACAGCCCAGAACAAAGAATTTTATGTCGTACTTCCACCAACCCCCGCGCCCCCCCCCCCCCCCCCCCCCCCGAAAAACAACAGTAATTATATGCATTTATATTACATACACTAGATATTATGTAAAATAAAGTGAGCACCATACTGTGGCCCCCCGAAAAAAACAGTAATTATATGCATTTATATTACATACACTAGATATTATGTAAAATAAAGTGAGCACCATACTGTGGCTGTACAGTTATACCGACAGTGGGAGCATGAACATAATCTGGAGAAAGCTCCAAAGCGAAATTCTGCAGAATCATTGCAAGAGCCAGTTTTGCTTCCATGAGTGCAAAGTTTTGTCCAATGCAAGTTCGAGGACCCCAACTAAATGGGAAGAATGAGACTTCGTTATTTGATGCTGCCTTTGAAACTCCATGAGAAAATCTATCTGGGTTGAACTCCTCTGCATCATCACCCCAGTATTCATGATCTTGATGAACCATAAGTATTGGCAATGAAACTAGAATTCCTGGTGGTATACTGATTTCTCCAAGTTTGGTCTCCTTATAAGTTGCTCTGGTTAGAACAGGTACTGATGAATATAATCTAAGAGTCTCATGTAGAATTTTGGTTACCTGCAAACAGTATAACAATATATACACATGTTCACTTTCACATAGTATAACAAATTCTTTTATTATAATCAATAATTCTTTAGTTAGGTTGATCCTGAATTTTTATTTTTATTTTCAAAATCGAAGTTACATAACGTTATGAAATTGGTTCTACAATGTTATGTAATCCAGTTTTGTATCATTGTGTATTGACCCCATTACGATGTACTGGAATAACTGACATATCCAGATAATCACTAGTACTCTTCTTATAATAGTTTGCTTTTTAGAAGAAATGTTTACTGAAAAAAATAAATAAAAAGAAATTAATAATGGAGTGTAAGAGCACAAAACTCATGATTGGATATACCTCCTAATCTTTAGAAGTTTCAGCGAGTTACATATGCCGGATCTGCGGGATTCCGATTTACACTAGTGCAAATTGGGATTAGTTGAATACTTAATAAGAAAATATTAATATTACTTTTGAAACTTTTGCAATTGGTCTTGAAATCGTTTTCCCTTTTCGGAAATTGACAAAAAAATTCAGATATAAAATCCCGTACATTTTTCCGTACAGAATTTGCACCAATGCAAATCGGGATAAGTTGACTAAGGATAACATTAATATAGAAAAAGTTGAATGGACTTACTAGTTTCAAGCAGTTTAGATGATCGAACTTTGGTTTATCCTTCCCAAAAACTTCGAAAACCTCTTTTCTTGCAAGTGCTTGCCAAGATGGGTACATGCATAACAAAACCATTGCCCATATAAGCAAAGAAGCAGTGGTTTCCTGCCCAGCAAGATAGAATAACTTGCACTCCTCAATCACCTCTTCAATGCTCATTCCACTTTCCTTTTTTCCATGATCTTCTTCGATATCTTTGCTATTTGATTCTATTAACATACCCAATAAATCATCATTATTACTTGCTTCTCCAAGTTTTATCGCCTCTTCTTTTTTATTTATTATTCTTTGAATCAGAGCTCGAGTTTCATTGTAATTGCTTCTCAATCTTTTGCTTGCTGCAGTTGGCAAAAACCTACAAAATAAATCAAACTGTTTTAGCTAAAAAGTACAGTATTAAGTCACATGATATTGGCTTGGGTATAAATTACTTATCCATGTGCATTACACAAATATGTGTGGGGAATTTTTTTCATAGATTCTTTGAGACCGAGCAGATATTGCTGTGTTATAGAATATATTTATTTATTTATGGGCTGCAGTACAATATGAACTGTTTGATTTCTCTAGGTTCCGAAAAAACCTTGAAAACCTTGACTCAGCCGTTTGAAATAAGTTATATTGTAAACCTTCTTGTTTCTAAGGAAAATTTACTGATATTTTCTAGTCAGGGTCTGTCGGGACCTGACAAGATTAGACTCTACAAACATAGTCTAAACAGCTTGGAAAGCAATACCATGGTTTTGAACAACCACCAAGGCTTGGTGCAATGATAAGTAAATTTAATTATAAGAAGATAATGAAAACTACATTAGTTTCAATATATATTAATTACCTCCATCCTGGGATGTAAGAGAACTGATTAACTTCATCGAAATGCTTGATTTGTTGTTTTATGAGTTCAAATATTTTTCTTCCATCTTCATAGCTACTGCCAAATGCTGTCCGAGAAATTACATCTGCTGTAAATGTTTGAATACAAGGCCACAGATCTAACTCATGATGGGATGATGAGTTGTTTCGGTTTGACACTAAAATCTTCCATTTACTGATCATCTCGTTGCAACTCCAATAAATGCTTGGAAACATATGCTATATATTCGCAAAGAATTAATTAGTAGATATATAATCAAAAATAATTAGATGCAAACCTCAGACGTAATTAAGTCATGATTGAAGTTGCATATAGTTATATAACTAATTATAACTATATAACTAATTACACAACATTATATAACTCGGGTCGTGATATGGTTATATATCAAGGCTTTGCATTCGAGAAAACTTCCATATATGTATAATAGCTAACTAGGTTTAAGTGGCCGCATCTAACTTTGGTGAAAATGCTCATAGATTGAGAAATGACAATAAAAGGCATTGGACATTGTAACTATTTGTGATTAATAATAATTATCAGGGATATATCCTGTATGTTTTTTTTTTTTCAAGAAACCTGTTGTACGTATTTGTGAATTGTGATACGTACCTTCAACTTGTGGTTATGGAAAGCTTGATTGGCAATCTTTCTGACTTTGAACCACTGCTCACCCTCATAGGTCGCCATCCCTCTTACCAACAATTTAGCAAGTGGGTTTGGTTTGGGTTTTTGAAAGATATCATACTTGAACAATATCT
The DNA here is from genome assembly GCA_033220585.1 of Dipteronia sinensis. NCBI lineage: Eukaryota > Viridiplantae > Streptophyta > Magnoliopsida > Sapindales > Sapindaceae > Dipteronia > Dipteronia sinensis. The sequence continues at coordinate 61,822,132 of CM065639.1, forward strand.
CCCTTATCATTTTTGGATCTGTAATGTGTATCATTGGAGTTGGACCGTTCCATATGAATGACTTCTTGCCTGCATTAATTTGGGACATAATAATATTATTATTATTTGTTCTATCTACTTGTTAGACTTACAAGAATATACATATTATTTATTTATTTATTTAGAAAGAAATTGTGTGACACAACATATATAATCAGTCTCTTTCGTCCACACCATACAGAAACAAACAAAAGATGAGAAGATAAAACTAACAGGATTTCGGTCCAATTAAGTTGAATCGCACCTAATAATTATTATACAATGATATAACTTTCTATTTATCACTCAAACAAAAATTATATATAGAAAGATTTTCTTGATCTTAATTAAAACTTGTATTAAATAAAATTTTTGTTAATTATATAATTCTCTAATCATGTTGATTCTAAAGAAAATAAAAAACCAGATATGTATGAGGATTTGTAGAAGGCATGACTCGAACGTACCGTAGATGGTGATGATATGGTGTTTGAAAGGCAGGATTCTTGGCACAATATTATGGTGGTGGTGGGAGTCGGCGGAGGAAATGGGTTTTGCTGTTGCCTGTTTTCTTATAGCTGCCATGTCTTTCATGTCTCCATGAAGAAATCTGTAGGAGTTGCCTGAGAAACCCTGTTGCCTCAGCCACTTCTCCACCTTCTTTGGCTTCAACCAAACCCACTCCACTACCATCATCAACATCCATGCTATAACTATAACAATCATAGTAGCCAAACCAGAAAACAACAAGGCAGCTGTGGATGTCTCCATTAATTTTCAGCCAAGTGTAGTTTAATTGAGAGAAAATGATAAGAGAAATTAGTACTCCAAACAAGTAACAGTGGTAGATATCATAAAGACAGCCACCTATTTTTCTATCAGCAAGTGTTTTGGGTCAATGGCAGATATTATAAAGACAGCCACCGACCGATTTGTCTGGCAGCCAATTGTTTTGGGTCCATGCGTATGTATGTATATAAATATAGGGGTGGACCCACATAGAGATCAGGTGGGGCCTGTGTCCCACCTTAAATTTTCAAAAAAATCATTTTATGTTTATATATATATCACAATTAACACACTATGTCATATGTTGTTACATAGCACTACTGGTCTGTTGTCTTCAATTCATTAGTTTTGTCACTGGTTCAATTTTCACCAATAAGCAAAACGAATACCTTTTAATATCTATTTTTATTTTACACTCGTTTCCAATTCCTTTATCAAATTTCTATTTTCTTCTACAACAAAATAATTCATTTTCTTTTTCCTGTCATTGTTAAATTCTTAACTACCTTTAATTTGTGGTTTACTTAATTCAATTTTATTATATAGTAAATTATCTTATCTATTATTATTTTGAAATTTTTTTATTTCTAATATTTTTAGTTTGACATACCTAACATATCCAATCAATAAACCCTAAAATCTCAAATTTAAATTTATTATATTAAAATAGTCTGTCTATTATTATGATTAGTTTTATTTTATCATTTATATATTTCTTTATTTTATTATTCTAATTTATTTAGAATCAATAATTAGAAAAATAAAAAAATTTAAAAACAGTAATATTTATTAATCAATTATTTTTGTATAAATTTAAAGTGAATTCATTATAAATACAAAACAAATTTTTTTATTATAAAACTATATTTTAATTTTTTCACGAATAAATACTATATTTTTTCATTGTTCATTTTGTTTTTCTTGTTATTGTTTATTTTTTTTAATATTTTGTTTCTTGTTTTTAGTTCTTTTAAATGTAAGATTATTTAATTCATTTCGAGTAAGTATTCTATTTTTTTTACTATTAAAAATTCATTATACCATCATTTTTTATATTAAAAAAACACATTTTATTATGATTTTAAATTTTCATTAATGTTTTTAAAATAATTGTTTTTTGTTCAAGTGCCCCACCTCGTAAAAATTTATGGGTCGGCCACTGTATATATATATAAACTTTGAAGAAAGATCTCTAATTTTAATTTCAGTCCACACCTTGATAAAATCACATTGATTTGTATGAATATTGATATGAATTTTTGTATGGATGATAAGTTCATTGAAATATACCTATATATAAAATTTGTGAATTTTTCAAGCACTAGAATTAGTTTTTTGAATTTTCCTATATATCTCCCATTTTTCCGATGCCTTTAATTATATTTAACAAAATCAAGATAAATATTTCTAGTACTTGAAAAATTCTCAAATTTTATTTATAGGTATATTTCAATAAACCTATCATCTACAAAAAAAATTCATATCAAAATTCATACAAATTGATATGATTTCATCAAGGTATGTACCGAAATTAAAAGTAAGGAATCTCTCACTTGAAAGTTACTATATATATATAACTTTTTTTGTCGATGCTCATTGATAAATATATATTAGTGTCTTACATGTGGGTTATTAGATTCAATTATTTTTTATCTATAATCTATAACCTATATACAATAATCATTTTTTTTTATTTATAGATATTTCATATTTGCACTTTTTTGATATATTATAATTGGATAGTGTAAACCTTATAACACATGATAAAAAAGCGTATAAAAAAAAAAGTCAAACTGTATTTATTATCTTGTTTTAATATTTACTGTAACCAGAAATAATAAATACAGCCTATAAGTTTTCCTTTTATCATGTATCATTACGATAAAGGTTAACACTACTCGGTATAAAAAAAACAACCGCGTAATCAAAAGAGTGGATATTAAATAAATCGGTATAGCATCATTCAAACAATATATAATCCTACATTGAGGAAAAGACAAAACAAAAAAAAGAGATGTGCAAGCATGTTCATATCACAACAATTTTTATTTGAAAATGAAGGATAAGATTGTGGCAGGCCGGCAGCTTTATCTATAAAAAACCAATGTTTTATTTTAGAGAGATTTGTAAATAAACCCTTGACTTTTAATCAAATATCAAATCAAACCCTTTGATTTAAACAATCAATAAAAAACTCCCTATTAGTTAAAAATCCCTATCATTAATTGACAGTTAGTTGACTTTAATTAAATATAATGAAATATAATTATTGAATTGGTTTTTTCTAGAATTGAACTAAAAAAATAATTAAAAAATATACTGAGAATATGTTAGAAAATAAAAATATAAAAAATATATTTTAATGAAAATTAAATATATAAAAACAATAAAATTATTATAAAATTTAAATAAAACATTTATTTTAAAATATAAAAAAACTATTTTTATATGAAATTGATTTTATTTTTATTATTATATATTTTAATTTTTCTTTTTTATTGTGTTTATAATAAAAAATTTAAATTCTAATATTTGATATATAATATATATATATAAAGTTAACTAAAGGTCAACTAACTGTCAATTAATGGTAGGGGTTTTTTTACCAATTGTTTAAATTAGAGGGTATAATTTGATATTTAATCAAAAGTCAGGGAGTTATTTACAAATCTCCCTTTATTTATTTTTATATTTCTCAATGTCACTCATCTCTTGACTTTTTCTCGATATGTGTTTTTTTTTATTTCAAGACACTCTCTCTAGTCTTATAAAAAAAAACAGAGACTCTCTCTCGTCTGTCCATCTCTCTCTTCAAACTTCTAAATTAAAATCATGTAAAGATCCCAAATCTGTGTGTTTATATCACTTTTTCAATGCATCTTCTTCTGGATGAGTTCCGGCAAGATCAGGGTCATTTTGTTTTTTCAACATAGGTATGCTGAGGGAGATTAGTCGGCGGTAGAGCCGACTAGTCGCCCTCTGTCAAACAAGACCGATTTTCGACTTTTCGATATGGTAGAAGGCCGTCTAGCGGTATTCAGGTGATTAATCGATCGATTTTCGAACACTGATATTAGAATATAATATTTTTGGCAATATCTATCTAGATCATTTTTTTTTTTAAGTTTTTTTGGTTTTTGGTATGATTCAAACCATTAACTTGAGAGTCATTTATTCAAACTCCAAGTTCATTCATCTACCAGTTGAGCTACGTCCCTTAAAATTATAACAAAGGTTATAAGTTGATGATATTGTTGGTATATCGGTATGTTGACCTTTTACTCCTTACAATGATGTTATGGGTTTGAATTGTGTCTCTGACCCTCAAATCCAGAATTTATGTATGTAAATGCTGGTCATATGGGATAGACCCAATACTAAGAAACAGAAGATCATCAATTTTCTTGCTCATATAGGCTTATTTCCTATTTTCTCTATGATTTTCATTGCTAGCTTGTGTAGTATATATTAAGGCTATGTTGGGGAGTGCTTAAACTTAGGAAATAATCATTTATTTCATAATTTATTATCCAAAAGGTGTTTGGTAAATCATTTAAAAGCTGATTATTTTTCAAATTGCTTGTCATATAAGCTGATTTTTAAAAGTTGAGAAGGGGTTGCTTTTCTAAGCTGCTTATTTCCTAAGTAAATTTATATTTTTGGAAATACCTAAAATAACCTTATAATTTTATTAAAAGACAAAATTGTCCTTTACACTATTTTGCTTTTACCATTCGATTTTCAATTGGGGATTTTGAGACCTGAAATTTCACGATCATGGAGGACAGAAAAAACCCTAGCCTCTTCAAAATCGATAGTGATTTTCGTTGAATCCTACGAAATTCGTCGTCGTCGTCTCTTTCGTAACTCTTCCTCTTCAGTTTCTTCTATTCGATCAGGTAATCAAGAGATTGTTTTGTCTAGATTTTGGTTAATAATGGCTCAAGCTTCTTTAACTGACCACACTCCAAAATCTGGGCTTCCTTGTGTCTCTGACTAGAAATCTCAGGTTTTTGGAGAGTGTTTTTGACTGTAAGATCCACGAAATCAACCCAACCTCAATCTCATATAAGAAATCTCAGGTAACTACTTGTTATTTTTAGATTATTTTCAATACTCTTCTATTTTAGAGACCTATTTTGAATCTCTTTGTTGGTATTATACTATTATTGTTGGGATTTGATGTGGACAAACAAAGCTGGGTTGCTTTGCTGTTGTTTTTCTGGGCTTGTGTTGCCTTTTTCTTGTTTGGGTGTTGCCCTGTTTTTTGCCTTCCTAGACGTTGCCTTTTGGCTGTTGTTGGCCTATTTTTTTTTATGCAATTTTCATATCCTAGACGTTGCAATAGCTTTTATATACATGATATATCTCTCTACTCTTGCGTGTGATTGATTGATTGAATGAATATATTAACAGGCTGATTGTGAGGTTTTATTTTTAGAATATTATTCAGAATTTGGGGTGGGTTTGTTGCGTTTTGAATGGAGATACAAAGTATATGATAAACAGGGGAGAGTCCAAAATTTTCAAATGAAATGTTAATGATGCAAAAGACAAGTGATATTAATAATGAAATGTCAAGAAAAGGAGGAGAAGGGAAGAATAATTTTCGTGGTGTTTGGACTTACCTAAGAAAAAATTGAACACTGCTAATTACGTTTTGTGTGGCCTGTTCGTGAGATTTAGTAGCAGCCGCCAAATGGATGGTCAATTCAATTTCTTTGGTGTTAATTACAAAGGTTGAGGCAGATTTAGAAGCTACGTTGTGCTTTCAAGAATTGAATCTAAGTTAGCTGTAACTGTTAAGATCTTGGTATATGGTGTTGAATTTTTGCAAATGAAATCTGTAATGTTGTCATTTTTCATGCAGATAAAAGGTAGAAAAAAAAAGTTTTTCTTTTCTTTACGAGTCGTAAATAAAACATTGTTTTGACTATATTGGGATTGAATTCCTGAATGAAGGTTATTTAAGACAAAATTATAGGACAATATACTGCTTGAAATCAAGAAATACTTGATTTCCTTGATTTTGCAAAGAAGATGATAGCCTAGACTTGAAAGAATGTGTTTGAATGAGTAATGGTGTATACATTATGTTTTCTTCATTTCATTTCCTAACTGCATGATACAAATTTCTATACGAATTTAATCAGCTAGAAAGAAAGGTTTGGTTTGAAAGGCCACCAACAATATGCATGGTTCTTTCTGTGTTTGTGTGTGTCTAGTTCTACAGGGGGGATTTTTTGATGGGAAGACTGCTTACTATGTCTCTGTGTTAGGTACTCAGGTGTATATGTGTTCGGTTGTTTCAGTTCTCAATACTCATGGTGCTTTTTTTTTCTGTCTAAGATTCTGTCAATCATTTCAAGTATTATTATTATTTTTTGTAATGTTGGAAGAACCGTTCAACTGATTTTTTGCCTCTGTTTTTGTTTGACTGATACATCACCCCTCAGCAAAAGTTATTTTTTTTTCCAGCATCAGAGTAGGTGGGAATGTTTGATATTGCAGATTACAGCTTTAAGTTTTCATGAAAAGGTTCAAGAGTATTATTATAGACTATAGACCTTTACAGAAGATATTTTACATGGTAAATGCTGACAAATATTAATAAACATGGTAAATGCATTACATGTTCTAGTTAGGAAGCAGAACTCTTCATTTCTTTCTCTATGATAATGCAAAAAAAAAAACGAAGTATGACAGAAAATAAGGAGTGATATCAATTTTTCTCTTGTACAATATTTTGCACTGCACAGCATATTGTAGTCTTGATTTCACAGAATGTTAAATTATGTATTATATAGTTCCTTGCTTATTTTATTTCTCATCAATTTCTGTATCATTATATGATGTGTTAATTTTAATTTTATGTTTATTTATATTGCTTTAGATGGAAAAAAGTATGAACAAATTCACATCAAGTGAAAGTGTTGGTAGTGGTTCTCGGGGTAGTAAGGCTATATGGAATAGTCATAGTGTAGAAATTTTTTGTGATTTGTGTATCAAAGAGGTGGAGCAAGGTCATCGTCGAGGGACTCATTTTACCAAAGTAGGTTGGGATAATTTGGTTAAAAATTTCAACAAGGCAACAGGAAAAGAGTACAACAAAGTACAATTGAAAAATAGGTGGGATACACTTAAAGGTGATTGGAAGTTATGGAGAGATCTTGTTGGAAAGGAAACCGGCCTAGGTTGGAATGCTAAATTGAAGACTATTGATGCATCTGAAGAGTGGTGGCATAGGAAGTTGCAGGTGTGTATGGTAGTTATTACTAGTTAGTAATTTGTATTTGTTTTTCTCATGCAAATAAAAATAATTTAATATAATGTCATTGTATGTAGGTGCATCATAATGCAGCAAAATTTCGTAAAGAGGGTATTGACCCAACAATGATGGAGAAATTAGATAGGATGTTCATGAACACCACAGCCACTGGGGATCATGCTTGGGCTCCCTCATCGGGTGTGCTTCCATCAGATAGTTCTCATACCGACACCATTCAAGTAGAAAGCACAGCCGATTCAGATGAGTCCATACCAATTGATGTCACCCAAGATGTAGAAAGTGTTGAAAAGGGAGGGAACAAGAGAATGGTTAACAAGTATAACACATTGGGTGTGTGGGATAGGAAGGGTAAAAACATTGTTGCAAGAGGAGGGGGAAAGGTGAAAACCTCGGTAAAATTGTTGGAACATATTGATGTGATGCTTGAGGCAATTAGTACTAAAAGTATAGCAGCACCATCACAAGTGCAAAATGATATGGTTTGTAGTATCACAGAAACGATGCAAAAACTTGTATCAAAAACGGGGTTAAAGCCTTCAGATGAGTTATGGTTATTTGCAAGTAGATTATTTTCGATGAAAGACAAGAGAGAAGTATTTTCCTTGTTAGAAGATCCAGAAGACATGTTGACATGGCTTCGATGTGAGAAAGAACATAGTTTAGCATAGTTTATCATATTTTAATTTGTTATGTTTTTGTTAGTAGTTGAGATGTAGTTATGGTTATTTGATGGTAATTGTAAGATGTACGGTTGACCTTTATTAGCTATATATATAAGTTAATTGAACTTTTATGATTATTGTTTATTGACCTTTAAGTAGTTGTAATTATGTTTATTGTTTCAATTCTATTTAGTTTTTATTTTTATGTATATATATATTTTTTATGTTGTTCCTGCTGTATATATATATATATATATATATATATATTATGTTGTTCAGGTTTTAGTTTTTATTTTTATGTATACATATATTTTTTATGTTGTTCAGGTTGTTTTAAATATGGATATGGCAGTTGAAGATGACGATGAGTTTAAACTTCTGTGTACTTGTGCTTGTACCATAATATATTATTATTAGAGATATATCCACAAGGAACCTTGTATGAATTCAATCCAATCAGGTAATATGTGGTTGATGGAATTATTACGAGGAAATGAAAGTCGATGTTACATGATGTTTAGAATGGATAAAGATGTCTTCTTTAGATTATGCAATGATTTGGAAACTAACTATGGATTAAGGGGTTCAAAGGATGAATGCTATTGAGATTTTGGGGAGATGTTTACATATTTTGGGACATGGTGTCGGAAACCGATTAGTACAAGAACGGTTCCAGCATTCTGGTGAGACAGTGAGTAGGTATTTTGGTCAAGTATTGGATGTTATATGTCGCATGGCTATGGACATAATAAAACCGCGAGATTCTGACTTTAGAGACATCCCAGAAGAAATATTGACAGATTCTAGATATATGCCTCACTTTAAGGTAATTTATTATGTATCTAATTTTATTTTTAAAAAATAAATATTAATTTATAGTTGCAATACTCATTTGCTTTTTTTATTTTCAGGATTGTATTGGTGCCATAGATGGTACACACATCCCTGTTTCAATATCCCCTGAAGATCAAATACCATACATCGGTAGGAAAGGGATACCAACTCAAAATGTAATGGCGGCATGTGATTTTAATATGCAATTTATATTTGCAGTCGAAGGTTGGGAAGGCACCGCTCATGATTCTAGAATATTCCAAAAAACTATACGGGATCCTGCTTTGAATTTCCCTAAACCTCCTAAAGGTGTAATATTTCATAACTTTATTAACTTTTTGCAATAAATTATTATTATTATTATTATATTAGCATAAGTGCATAACTAAAAGTTTTTTATTGAACAGGAAAATATTATTTAGTAGACGCAGGTTATCCACAAATGAATGGGTACTTAGGACCGTATAAAGGTGAAAGATATCACATTCCAGATTTTCGTCGAGGAAGGCAACCAACAGGTCCTCGAGAAGTGTTCAATCAAGCACACTCTTCTCTCCGAAGCGTTATTGAACGCACGTTTGGGGTATGGAAGAAAAAGTGGAAAATTTTAAAGACCATGCCTAATTTTCCATTTAACAAGCAAGTGAAAATAGTCATTGCAACCATGGCACTACATAATTACATAAAAAGGCATGCTCAACGTGATCGTCATTTTGAGGAGAGCAAGAATTATCAAGATGAGGAGACAAAAGAGGAAATGGACACCGGCGAAGAAAGTCATGAGACCAATGGTCCTAGAGCCCAAGAACTTGAAGTATTAAGAAATCAGATAACTGCTAGTTTAATGGGAGATTGATGTTTATCATTTCAAATTTTTACTCATTATATATTTGTAATACAATATTTTGTTATGTTTTCATTTTACTTTATATATATTGAGTTGGAAAAATTAAAACTGTGTAAAAAAATTAAAAGGGAATATGTGAAGAAAGAAAAAAGAAAAAAAAAACTGGAGAAAAAAAAGAAAGAAAAAGGAGAAAAGAAAACAAAATAGTTGGAAAAAAAATAAAGAAAAAAGAAAAAAGCTGGCAAAGAGAGTGAAAAAAAAGAAAAAATAATAAAAAAGCTGGAAAAAAAAAAGAAAATGAAAAGAAAATGAAAAAAAAAACTAGAAAAAAAAAAAGAAATAAGCTGGAAAAAAAGCCAAAAAAGGAGTTGGAAAAGGTATACTTGAATAATATATTACATTTTCATAATCATGTCCATTTTAGTCATTTTCCATCATCAATTAAAGTTTACCAAACACTTTTTCCTTACTTTTCTATTAATTTGATTATTTATAAAGCTAATTTACCTACTAACTTATCCTTAAAGTTGATTGTTTTTCAAGTTAAGCTAAAAGCGGATTGTTTTTAAAACAAAGCAATCCCAAACATAGCCTAAAACACATTTTTGGAGTTTGTAAAAGTTGGTCATAAGATAAGATGAAGTTGAACTGTGATATCGTTGGTTCAGGTTATATCACTATTTTTCAAATCTTGAATTTACATACGTACCATAAATGATGATGACCATACAACGAGATCATGAGGTTGGCCCAAGTGATGTGTTTTGCTTGATTATATGCAATTTCAATTATGATATTGGAATTATTTTCTGTCTCATATTTATTCTGGATTTTAATGATTAACCTAGGTGAAGAAAGCATGAGGGCTGTTTGGAGGTGTGATGATCGGTGAGAACCTTGATTGTGTCTCAAAGCTTGGAAGTTGGAATTGGAACATCCAACTCAAAAGGAATGTCTCTCCACTAATTGGTGTACATGTTTTGGTGTTGTTGTCTTGATGAATTTGAGGAGGATGCAATTTGAATCCTGACCTCAACACAACTCTGACTTTTGTGTATTCATTTAGGGGTAAATGATTATCTTAATTCTTAGATTGGGGATTTATCATTTTGGTCCCTAGAATTTTGTGCTTTATTACTTTTTTAATTTTTTTTTTTCATTTTTCACTGACGTAATCTATAGGTTTAAAAACTAATTAATTTGGTCATTTTGACCAGATTTTAAAAGATCAATTCTCACAAAAAAAAGTCAAGATGACCTTTTTACCCTTATAAAAAAACTTAAAATAACAAAATAAAATTAAAATAAAAGGGTAAATAGTCTAAAAATAAAATGTTAAGAAACTAATTTTATTTTTGCACAACTTAATTAAAATAAAAAATCTTATTATTGATCTCAAAAAAAAATCTTATTCCAACAATTTCTTCATATAAACTTAAATTAAAAAAATAATAATAACATAAAATCAAAAGAAAAGAAAAGAAATTGAAATAATTTAGGCCACCGTTTATTTCTTCATCCATTTGAAAATGAAAATAATAATAATAATAATAATCTTCTGGATCTCCACCTCCAAAACCTAGCCTAAAGTCAAACACCCAAATCCTTCTCCACCGTCATTCAACACCCAAACTGTAGCCACTTTTAGTATTGATAAATCATTCAATCAAATTAAACAAACAAACAAAGATTTACACATAAAATACATATGCATGTGTATATAATTAATACTTTTATCGGTTGATTGGGCTCTACAACATGAACACCAAAAAATCTAAACAAAAGCAAAACCAGATCTTAGAGCTTGTTTGGTTGGGCTTTTGAAAAACCTCTATTAGTAAAAGATCTACTTGTAGTAGATCTATTATAAATAGAGTTTTTGAAAAGAAAAAAAGTTGTTTGGTTGGTAGACTTTTTTTAAAAAAAAGTCTATTTGAAGAAGCACATCCTCATGAGTTTTTGCACTCTACTAGCATCTACTCAATTTAAAATAGACAATCTCAAAAGTTAAACTAAACAACTCTAAAAAACTCAAATAAATGTTTGTAGACCTTTTAAGGCAGTAGAAAGCTCAACCAAACGAGCACTTAGACTAGCAAGATCCGACAAAAAAAAATCGGTTTGAGCAACAGAAGATACCGTTCTTGGTCGGCGGTGTCCTAAATATGAGCCTTTTAGCACTTGGATTTCTCTTTCTATTTCGGCATCGTATTTGGAGGAGACTACCTCCAGATCAAATATGGTTTTCTCTTTCTTTATTCTCTCGCAATCCCTCCACCTCTCATTACTCTCTCTCTCTCTCTCTCTCAACATCGTTCGTAGAGCTTGAAAAGAGGCTACGTTTGCTGAGAAAAAGAGACCTGGATGGTGGCTAGTGTGTTTGGATAATGGATATAAATGGTCCCCTTGCTTGAGACCTTGAGACAGGATCAAGTTACCATACATTTTTCCTTTTATCAAGAAAAAGAAGGAAACTGTTGTGACACATGCCATAATTCGACGAACCCATCTTTTAGGAAAACCAAGCCGAATCATACTTTAGCCAAAAAATCTCATTCCACCCTATAATACGCTTTTGACATATCTAATTTTAAAGCTAAAGCCCAATTTACCCATTTCCAAGTTAGTAATGCATGCAGACACTCAAAATTGACAATTGTGTTATTTGTAATCAACCTTCCCGGGATAAACGCACTCTAACTATCTGTAATTACCTCACCAAGAACAGACTTCAATCGGTTATCCAACGTCTTCCTGATGATTTTGTACATTACGTTGCACAAACTAGTTGGGCGATAGTCAATGATTCATTCCAGTGATTAGACCTTCGGAATTAAGCAAACTAGTGTCTTATTAACCGTGTTCAGCGGTTCCTTATCATACAAGCACCATAATGCCGCCTCCGTCACACTCACACACATTGTGTTCCATAATTTTTGAAAGAAACTAGCCAATTGCCCATCAGGTCTTGGAGCCTTGTTAAAGACATCAAAAAGAGCCTTGCGGACCTCCGCTGCATTAAAAGGCCGCCTATCTAGAAAGTCACTAGATCTTTGTGAAAGTTTAAGCTGTAGACAGTCCAAACCTTGTGATATGTTCAAAACCATGCAAAGTCGTGCAACATTTCCACACTCCATCATGCATGCCGGTTTGGTGATGAAGACCAAGTCAAGAGTAATTGTTGAAGTTGTTTATTGGCTTAGTTGTTGAATTCAATAAGTTAGCACAACGTGCTTGTCTCTTGCACCCATTTCCTATTTTGTTCCTATTATTTGGTTTATTAGTTGTCAGTTTAGTATCCATGTTAAGTATCGATTTATGGCCTATAAATTGCAAACAGTGTTTAGAATGGAATTTATGTTGAATATTAATGAAAATATTTCCCAATCTCCCTGTTTTTCTCTTTTTTTCTCTCTAAATTCTTCTATGTAATTTCCAAGATCGGAAAAATACATAACACTTGGTATCAGAGCCGTTCGGTTCTTATGGATACTAAATTTCGTAAAGAAGTTTACGAAATTTTGGCTCGTCATGAGTCCAAATTCGACCAAATTCAAAATACCCTCCACACCATTAGGAATGAACTTCGATCTCTACGTGTCTTTCACAAAGAGAGTTCATTTCAGAAAAATACCAATCCACCACCACCCATGATCACAGCCACCATATCACTCCTATCACCACCCATATCTCTCCAACCTGAACCACCAATTCCAACCCAAATCTCGACCGAAACCACACCCAACACAAACTATTCTTTCCTAAACTTGGTAGAGACGATCTCACTGGATGAATTTAAGGTGGAACCAATTTTTGACTTCAAAAATATCGTTCCTCCTCAACATGTCCAACTAGCATCCTTTCATTTAGAAGGAATTGCTCTCTGATGGCACGAGTGATTAACCAAATTCGAAGACCCTCTCATTTTGGGCAAATCGAACAGATTGGATTTGGAACTCCCTACCGATCTATTCGAAATTTATCCTTACGGACAAGGATAATTTGAAAGGGGGGGAACGATATGTTCAAAACCATGCTAAGTCGTGCAACATTTCCACACTCCATCATGCATGCCGGTTTGGTGATGAAGACCAAGTCAAGAGTAGTTGTTGAAGTTGTTTATTGGCTTAGTTGTTGAATTCAATAAGTTAGCACAACGTGCTTGTCTCTTGCACCCATTTCCTATTTTGTTCCTATTATTTGGGTTATTAGTTGTCAGTTTAGTATCCATGTAATTAGTTGTCAATTAAGTACCAATTTATGGCCTATAAATTGCAAACAGTGTTTAGAATGGAATTTATGTTGAATATTAATGAAAATATTTCCCAATCTTCCTGCTTTTCTCTTCTTTTCTCTCTAAATTCTTCTATGTAATTTCCAGGATCGGAAAAATACATAACACCTTGGTCCATATCTTCTCTCGGACACTCCTTAGAATCGAAAAGCTTCACAAAATACCCCACTACCACAATTTCCATATCCTGATTACCCACACACCAGGACCCTTCATCCCTGAATAATCCTAGAATCTCATTTCTAGTTCTAGCAGATGCTTTCATATGGAAAATTTTGGTATTGCGATCACCACCCCTCAGCCACTCAGTTCTAGATCGCTGACGCCAATACACCTCCTCCTCCAGCAGCAAACAATCCAATTGGTTCTCTATTCGTCGAATTTGTTCCCAATTGTTTGACTGAATACAAGTCGTCTCCTTTCTTAATTCTTCTTGTTTACTCTTTATATTAGCCATCATAGAAACTCTGTTCCTAGCATTCCACTTAGAAAGTTGTTTTGTGCAATTCTGAATAGCAACCACAACATGTACCACAGCTCCCCTCCCACTTGAGACAACCCAGGATTGCTCCAATATAGCTTGGAAATCCTCCCTATCAGCTCAACAATCTTCAAAATGAAACTGTTTCTCACGCCTAACTCTACTCGCAAACCGCACGAACTGAATCAGTTAAAACTTCCACCAAAATAGGTCTGTGATCTAAACCCCAGTAGTCCAGATGCCGCAGACTAGAGTTCGGGAATAATTGCTGCGAATTAAAGAATCAGATACCCTGTCCAAGCGTTCCTGAATCATATCCCCACCAGACCTGTCTATTACACCAAGTAAAAATCGGACCATAGAAACCCATATCCTCCAACCAGCAAGAATCCAGAGCAGACCTAAATCCATTAACCGCCTAGATCGACCATGACCCCCATGATTTTCTTCATCCCATAACACCTCATTGAAATCCCCACACAAAGCCAAGGAAGATCGGACATACTGTGCAACCTTCTCATCGGACATACCGTGCAACCTTTTAATCAGCGCGTCCAGGAGTGCGGTATCTGGATTATCATAAAATCCCATTAAACATCAGACCTTAGAAATATGTGACGTAACGTAACACGCACATCAATGTGATACCAAGAATAGGAAAGCAAATCGATATACACCACATTTGATCAAAATAACCGTTCTTGTAGCATTTCCTTTACACTATGTTTGGATTGGTGGAGAATGAGAGAAAGGAAAGGAAATGAAAATGAGGAAAGGTAAGGAAACGAAAAGAAAAGAAAATGTTTTTCATGATTGTTGTTTGGATGATTATAAATATAAAAAAAAGAAAGGAAATCAATTTTATTTGGAGGGGAGAAATAAATGAATTATTTTATTCTATTTACGAAAATACCATTATTTTAACAATATGAATATACAATATTAATAGGGCTAGTTTTGGGATATTGAAAAAATCATTAATTCTGAAATCCTTCCCCTCCTTTTCCTCCCAAATTTAGGGTGGAAACCAAATTGAGTGAAATAAGAAGAAATTATTCCCTTCTTTTACTTCCATTTCTTTTCCTTTCCTTTCTCTCTCATTTAACAATCAAAACAAGATATTGGAAATTCATCAAATCATTTCTTTTCTTTTCTCTCATATTCTATCAAACCAAACATAGTGTTAGTCTCAATAAGAAACACGATAATTGGATCCACTTCCCGTGCCAATCCTTAAGTTTAATTTCACCACATGTATAATCCACACCCGCCACCAGACCCTGGCCCCCTTCAAACTTAGATCCATCAGCATCCACATTTGGCCTAATAACAATCGACCCAATGGACAGCATTCTCCTAACGTATTGCTTAGTAGAGCCCATTTTGACTTTTTCTTTTCCCTTACTAATGGGCTTAGTTTCCACTAACAACCATGACCTGGCCTACTAGATAGACTACTCAACTTTTGAAAACACACCTCCTATTTTATTTTTTTGAAAGACTCTCACCTCCTATTGCTCCTCTTAAAACATCATCCCCTCGCCATAACCGCTGGTCGGCGGGAACCACCTCCATCAATAACAGCCCTAACCACCTTAGACTGCCCCCGAATACTCGACTGATAACTCTGGGAGTTGTCACTCCTTCAGTTCCTCTTCCTTTCCGGCACAGTTGCCTTCAACCAAGCACCAAATGACAGCTCCATTGCCGCCCCCGCTGTCTCTTTCTTTGGAGCCTCTGCACAATCCTGAATAGAATGATCAATCCTCCCACATTGGAAACAATGGTTGGCTAACCGCTCACACCGAAGCGACATTACCGTCTCCTCCCCATCCCTCATAACATCGATCCGTAAGAAGTGCTGCAACAACCTCTAAACATCAATCTTCACACAGACCCTCAAGAATATCCCCGAGCAGTCCCCATTAATACCCGCATCCACATCCGATACATCACCCACCAAATTCCAAAGAAACCATCCAATTTCCGTCGTCATGCACAATAATGGCACGCGGTGAATTTGTACCCAAAACTCATTCCTACTAAAATTCATATTCTCAATATCTCCTTTACTGGATGGTTCCACAAGCATGATTAAATCAACGTCGAAAGTCCATGGCCCCCTTGCAAGAACATGAGTACGATCATCCACGCTCTTGAAATGAAAAGTACATACATTACTCTGAATAAATTTGATCTCCACCTCCTCCTTCACCTTCCAAATCCCTCCAATGAGACCCATAAAAGCAGTCTTGTTCACCTTTTCGTTGGACAAAACCTTCCCCACCAAACTCAACGCCATCTTCTCCATACCCGCAATGAGTAAGTTGACTAAACTTTTTTAAGGCATTTGTTAACCTTCATATGTATATTTGTACAATTATACTGTATTGAATTCTATAGTAGGTAATTGATCAACCTTTTTCATTTAATCTTTAACAGTGAGGACTTTGCCAATGATGCACAATTTGGGAGCAAATTGATGGGTAGTTCAAAGTCGGTTACCAGAGAACTAGCAAATGATGAACCTGTTTTGTTGAGAAGTAAGGAGAACGTAAAAGACCTCAGTAATATCAGGTGAGGCATCAGTCAATGGAAATCATTTCACGCCAAAACCATCTATTTTGTGGTGTTGTGTTAAATTTTTGTTCCTCTGGAAACTGAATTATATCATATGAGTTAAGAAATTGTACCATAAGAACCACTGTTAGTGATCAAATGACGGTGTCTTATATAATCTTCTTTAGGGAGGATTCCAATTTTGATGGTTTACAAAACACCAGCAAAGTGGTTGGCAATTTAAGGCCGCTAGATGAACAAGGAATACAAGGTGAACCTACTTTGCTAAGAAGTGAAAAGAATTCTGGGTGAGATTTCTATATATATATATATTATATGTGTATTGCATTTTGGGAATATTTGTTAAAAAAATATTTGATCCAGAAACTGATTTGATAGTGGACGTTTAAAGCAAATAAAATTATGGTTGTGAAAGTTTAAGCTGTAAACAGTCCAAACATTGGTCCATATCTTCTCTCGGAGACTCCTTACAATCGAAAAGCTTCGCAAAATACCCCACTACCACAATTTCCATATCCTGATTACCCATACACCAGGACCCGTTATCATTGAATAATCCTAGAATCTCATTTCTAGTTCTAGCATATGCTTTCATATGGAAAAATTTGGTATTGCGATCACCACCCCTTAGCCACTCAGTTCTAGATCGCTGACGCCAATACACCTACTCCTCCAGCAGCAAACCATCCAAATGGTTCTCTATTCGTCGAATTTGTTCCCAATTGTTTGATTGAATACAAGTCATCTCCTTTCTTAATTCTTCTTGTTTACTCTTTATATTAGCCATCATAGAAACTCTGTTCCTAGCATTCCACTTAGAAAGTTGTTTTGTGCAATTCTGAATAGCAACCACAACATGTCCCACAGCTCCCCTCACACTTGAGACAACCCAGGATTGCTCCAATATAGCTTGGAAATCCTCCCTATCAGCTCAACAATCTTCAAAATGAAACAATTTCTCACGCCTAACTCTACTCGCAAACCCCACGAACTGAATCAGTTAAAACTTCCACCAAAATAAGTCCGTGATATAAACCCTGTAGTCCAGATGCCGCAGACTAGAGTTCGGGAATAATTGCTGCCAATTATAGAATCGGACACCCTGTCCAAGCGTTCCTGAATCATATCCCTACCAGACCTTCTCATTTGGCCTAATAACAATCGACCCAATGGACAGCATTCTCCTAACGTATTACTTAGTAGAGCCCATTTTGACTTTTGCTTTTCCCTTACTAATGGGCTTAGTGTCCACTAACACCCATGACCTGGCCTACTACATACACTACTCAAATCCTCACGTGAGCTTTTGAAAACAAAACCCACAATCCTCATTATTTTTCAATAAATTCTCACGCCCATCATCATTCCTCATTATCTTCTCATCATTGTTTCTTCTGTTACTCTCACCTCCTATTACTCCTCTTAAAACATCATCCCCTCGCCATAACCGTTGGTCGGCGGGAACCGCCTCCATCAGTAACGACCTTAGACTGCCCCCGAATACTCTACTGATAACTCGGGGAGTTGTCACTCCTTCAGTTCCTTTTCCTTTCCGGCACAGTTGCCTTCAACCAAGCACCTAATGATGATAGCTTCATTGCCGCCCCCGCTGTCTCATTCTTTGGAGCCTCTGCACAATCCTGAATAGAATGATCAATCCTCCCACATTGGAAACAATGGTTGGGTAATCGCTCGTACCGAAGCAACATTACTGTCTTCTCCCCATCCCCCATAACATCGATCCGTAAGAAGGGCTGCAACGACCTCTATACATCAATCTTCACACAGACCCTCAAGAATATCCCCGAGCAGTCCCCATTAATACCCGCATCCACATCCGATACGTCACCCACTAAATTCTCAAGAAACCATCCAATTTCCGTCGTCATGGACAATAATGGCACGAGGTGAATTTGTACCCAACACTCATTCCTACTAAAATTCATATTCTCAATATCTCCTTTACCGGATGGTTCCACAAGCACGATTAAATCAACGTCGAAAGTCCATGGCCACCTTGCAAGAACATGAATACGATCATCCACGCTCTTGAAATGAAAAGTATAGACATTACTCTGAACAAATTCGATGTCCACCTCCTCCTTCACCTTCCAAATCCTTCCAATGAGACCCATAAAGCAGTCTTGTGCACCTTTTTGTTGGACAAAACCTCCCCACCAAACTCAACGCCATATTCTCCATACCCGCCTTCTTCAACCCCTCTAGAAGTTTTTGGACCGGCCCTTCCTTCTCCAGCAAAGACATGTTCGCACACAGCTTTGTAATTTCTTCAAAACTCATTTTAGATGTTACAAAAACAGCAGCACACCCTCAACTAAACCCAAGAAACTTACGAAAACTCAACAACACGCCCTAAACAATACCTAAGAACTTAGGCAAAACACCCACTTTCACTCTAGTTCAGAGAGAGCCAGAGGAGAGACTAGATTATGGGTTTAGTTAATGGAGTAGAATTGAATTGGATTAAATGTTATTTGTTTGGTATGGTATGGGTTCGATATTGAATAAAATAGAAGCTTAATCTAAAATTTTGGTCTAATGTTTCAGTTTTGAAATAAAATAATGATATTCTTTAATATATATATAATATGATATCTTAAATTATACACTAATAAAAAAATATTAAAAATAATGTTTCAAGAAAAGAAATCATAAATTAAAACTGAATGATTTAGTAGAAGAATGGTTTAAGGACTTATATGGTAGTTTTTTCAAAATTTCATGGAAGCACTTTATTCAACTCCATTGAACATTTGAACTTTTGATTTTCATGGAACCAATTGAACTTCTGTGGTATTAATGTCTTGTACTATTATCCGTAACCATCACATTCATATGAAGTCTGAACCTAGACACTACCGCTGTCCAGGTGAAAAAAGACCCATAAATATGAATATAGGGCTTTTTTATACCTTGAAATCCAATAATATTATGTTATGCGATATAAATATCCTAAATGCATGGTTATGTACCTCCATATTAGTAAGACCTGAATATATAATAAGAAAAATATACTACTGTTTTCTAAAAAGTCTTGAATATATCTTATATGGTTGGTGAATCTTTTATTCAATTCATGTACTATCAAAAATACTGATTTACACTATTAAAAGAAAATAGTCAAATACTATTGATTTACACTATCATCTAATATAATCGGGTGATATGATCGGGTGATAAATGACGCTTATTCGGTCTGATAATTATATTTATTCAATTTGAGTCACCTTATAGTATATCAAAATATAATCTTGATTTTTATGTGACAATGACATTTATTCTGGATGTGATTTTTATTCGTTCAAATTCTATGTATATTTACTGATATGTATGTAAAGGAATTAGAATCCTCATGGTCTTCAATTTTTTGGTATGGTACATGTTATGTTAAATTAGAGTAGAAATCCAGGTGGTATGAGGTGTAGCTCATACAATAGATGAACGAGTTTGTAGTTTGAGAAATTAACTCCCAAATCATACCGAAAAAATAAAAAATAAAAAAAAAATAAAAACAGTACACGTTCTAGTGCGAAAACTTGAGTGCAGCATTATGCAGGATGCATCTCCCACTCTGATGCTTACATATCAGCAAAGTTACTGACATAGCAGCATCAAGGTGGGAGATGCACCGTGCATTGGATGCACCCAAGACTTTCTCCGTTCTAGACAGTTAGAAAAGAAGACACTGAACAGGACAAAAGAAGAAGACATCACAAACAAGAACACCAACTCGTCTCTCTACTTTCACTCTACAAAAACCGCAACACAAAAACAAGAAGACAAGTTTTCGAAAACAAAAAAAATTTAAAAAAACCATGGCAGATTATTTCACAGCAACCCAAATCCCGCAACAAAGAAGTTACAATTCGATCCCTTTCCCTTCAGTTCTGTCTCCGAACCCAACAACAGCGGTTCCAGTTTCGGTCTTTCATTTGACCGAAACAATCAAGACCCAGAAACCATTTCTCGATTCTCTGCTTCACAAAACAGGGGCAGTAATTTTCAGAGGTTTTGATGTGAAGACAGCCAAGGACTTCAACGACGTCGTTGAGGCTTTTGGGTACGAAGAGTTGCCGTACGTGGGTGGCGCAGCTCCTCGGACCAACGTTGTCGGTCGTGTTTTCACCGCCAATGAGTCACCGCCTGATCAG
The DNA here is from genome assembly GCA_033220585.1 of Dipteronia sinensis. Lineage (NCBI taxonomy): Eukaryota > Viridiplantae > Streptophyta > Magnoliopsida > Sapindales > Sapindaceae > Dipteronia > Dipteronia sinensis. The sequence goes on from CM065639.1 coordinate 61,843,098, forward strand.
AAGATCCCTTTTCACCATGAAATGGCTCAGGTTTGTCTTTTTTTAAAATTATTTTGTCTTTAATTTTTAGCTGAATTAGATGTTGTGTATGATCTTAAACTAGCAAGTGGAGCTGAATTGTATGAAATAATCTAGTTTTCTAGCATTTGTATGGCCTTTAATGTGGTTGAATTTGTTTATTTTTCACATGAATTAGAAATTTTTGTTATATTTTATTGAGCTTTACATGTTGATCAGTAGTTTTGATTCTCTCATGTAAAATTTTTGATGTAAAATTTATAGTTCATAGAGTTACTGTCTGTTGTAAATCACACTATGGTTTGGATATGCACCCGAATCGACATATAGACTTAATTGACCTCTAGAGGCAGTCCAAGAACAGTCTTTTTACTCTGTTTAACTCACTGGGGTTAATCAACAGGTGCCTGAGTTCCCATCGAAATTGTTTTTCTACTGCGAAGTAGAGCCGGGAAGTGGGGGAGAAACTCCTATAGTCCTAAGCCATGTTGTCTACAAAAGGATGAAAGAGAGGTATCCGAACTTCGTTGAAAAATTAGAGGAGCATGGATTGATTTATACACGGGTATTAGGAGAGGACGACGATCCTTCTTCTCCAATTGGCCGCGGTTGGAAATCAACGTTCTTGACTAACGACAAAAGTGTCGCTAAGGAAAGGTTTGTGACTTGACCATCTAAGTAATAATTGAATTGATTTAGATTGGCCTAAGCAACTTCTTTTCAGATTTATTCATGTATATTCACAATTAGAATGGTGGACAACTGGAGAATTGATGATCATCTCTTATGTTGCAACGATGTTATATATTCTAAGACTGATATTTCGACAGGGCTGCTACGCTAGGTATGAAATTGGAGTGGATGGAAGATGGAGGAGTGACATCGATAATGGGTCCAATCCCAGCAATCAAGTACGACAAGTCTAGGCAATGCAAAATTTGGTTCAATAGCATGGTGGCTGCTTATACAGGCTGGAAAGATGCACGGAATGATCCTGTTAAGGCGGTCACTTTCGGGGATGGTGAGCCATTGCCTGCTGATATCATCTACGACTGTCTGAGAATTCTCGAAGAGGAATGTGTTGCTGTTCCTTGGCAGAAAGGTGATGTTCTGTTGATAGATAACTTGGCTGTGCTACACTCCCGAAGACCATTCAATCCTCCTCGGCGTGTATTAGCTTCACTTTGCAAGTAATGCGGATCACCCTCATCTTGTATATGATTTATGTAATGTCTGCAATAGATATTGGATGTTCTAGCATAATGAGGCCACCGACTCTGCTTGTATACTATCCCTTGATTTCGCACTTCCTTATTGCCACTTTAGGCGAGTTAACAATGAAAAGGTAGAAACATGTATATGTTTGAATAAACTTGGAGTATACTTTTATACATCTGATGTTGGAATTTGATCCACAGCTTGTCAATTTATAGCTTTTTGTACTGTATATGATCAATGAAGTAAATCTTGATATTAATCTCGATGTATCCTTGATATTTTCTGTATTTTGGAGGTATCGATATCTAAAATATTTTTGATATTTTGAGGATATTAACGATATTTTCGATATTTTTACTGATGTTTCCATAAACTTTGAGTTCGATATTTTCACCGAAATTGATATTTACTTCCTCGGTTATGATAAAATGCAAGTGGTATCGATATCTAAAATATGTTTGATATTTTGAGGATATTAACGATATTTTCGATATTTTTACTGATGTTTCCATAAACTTTGAGTTCGATATTTTCACCGAAATTGATATTTACTTCCTCGGTTATGATAAAATGCAAGTGGAAAGGATATTGATTTTGCAACTAAACGACACAAACAGACGACAACAAGACATCACAAACTTGAACTTCAACAAGAAGACACAACAACTCTTCACTCTAGATAATTCTTCGACAGAAAAACAAAAACAAGTTTTCAAAAACAAAAACCACCATGGCAGATCAGTTCTTAGAAGTTCAAATCCCACAACAACGAACTTACAATTCCATACCTTTCCCTTCAGTTCTGTCTCCAAACCCAACAACATCAGCAGTTCCATGTTCTGTCTCTCATTTGACCGAAACCATCAAGACCCAGAAACGGTTCCTGGATTCTTTACTTCACAAAACAGGGGCAGTGCTCTTTAGAGGATTTGATGTGAAGACAGCAGAGGACTTCAACGAAGTAGTTGAGGCTTTTGGGTATGAGGAGTTTCCATATGTGGGTGGTAGAGCTCCTAGGACCAACGTTGTGGGTCGGGTTTTTACAAGCAACGAGTCACCACCTGACCAAAAAATCGGTTTTCATCATGAAATGGCTCAGGTTCATCTGTATCTTTAATAATTAGTTGAAAAAAAATATGAGTTTGGCAATGCTTTTGTAGAAAGCGATTTTCATAAAAAGCTGAAAAGAGTATTTCTTCACTATGTACTCCATGTACTGTCTTGATGGAAATGCCTTTTAGCTTGATTTCGGTTCAATTTGTTGAGCTTTGCTTTTTGTTAATGTTGCAATCTTTGTTTTTGACTCACTTAGCTTAATCAACAGGCACCGGAGCCTCCATCCGAATTGTTTTTCTTCTGTGAAGTAGCTCCAAAAAGTGGGGGAGAAACTCCTATAGTCTTGAGCCACATTGTCTATGAGAGAATTCGACACAAGTACCCGGAATTTGTTGAAAAATTGGAGAAGCATGGATTGATTTATTCACTGTTATTACAAGAGGATGATGATCTTTCATCTCCAATTGGCCGTGGTTGGAAATCCACATTCTCAACTCAAGACAAGAGCGTGGCCGAGGAAAGGTCTGTGGTTAATCTATGAACAGTTTTCTATGTCAAAATTATGTTGTGTTGTGAGCTTGTTTTTGTAAGATAGTGATCTTTCAGGGCTGCTAAGCTGGGAATTAAATTGGAGTGGATGGAGGACAGTGGAGTGAAAAGAATAACAGGTCCGGTTCCAGCAATTAAGTATGACAAATCTAGGCATCGGAGAATTTGGTTCACCAGCATGGTAGATTGGGAGGAACGTGGGGCATGATCCTGTTAAAGCTATCACTTTCGGGGATTGCACGCCATTGCCTGCTGATTTCTGCTATGGGTGTCTGAAAATCATTGAAGAAGAATGTGTTGCCATTCCTTGGCAGGAAGGTGATGTTCTGCTAATAGACAACTGGGCTGTGCTTCACGGACGAAGACCAACCAATTTTCCCCGTCGTGTATTAGCTTCACTCTGCAAGTAATGAAGATGCAATCTTCAGACTTGTGTATGATTGCTGCCAAGCCACCTTCTCTGCTACACCATTCCCTTATCTTTGCTCTTCTTTTATTGCCATTTTAGTTGGAATGAACGACGGAAAAGTAACATGTAATGTTTGTTAAACTTTGAGCATAATGTTATATGTACATCTGATCTGATGTTGAATTGTGATCCATAGTTGTGCAATTAAGAGCTCCGGGTACCATATATGAAGTGCTACACTTCACAGTTCACACCATCATCTCTCATGAAATGCCGCATACTAATCTAATAAATGAAGTGAAAAGCTGCATATAATTGCTGTTGTTGCTTGCCACTACTTAGTTTGCAATAGTGGTCTAGAATATTCAAAAACAAAACTTTTTTAAGAGTTGATACTCCTCCAGCATTAGAGGAGATCGATGATCTTCCTCCGACATTGGAGGACGTGAGACACCTCCTCCAATGCCAGAGGAGAAACCGGACTGCTCTGATCTCAATCTCCAATGGTGGTGGCCACTATGCCCATAGTATGAATTATATTTTATTAATTTAATTTAATTTCATTAAAATATATATTTTGATTGAAACTATAATTTTTAATTTTTTCGGTTTTTAAAAATATTAATATAAGGGTAATGTTGTCTTTTATTAAAAAAATTGACAGCAATGTAGACATTTCCTAGGTAATGAGTTAGGTTTTCCGGTTTTCAAAAGTAACCCAACCAACTTTTTGAAAACTTATTATAGGATAAGTAGATTATAAAATAAACCGATTTTGATAAGTTTACCGAATTTTTTTTCTCCAAACATATGAATTAAGTGATTATTTCATAAGTTATAGCAATCTCAAAACTCAACGAATAGTGTGTCACTGTGTTGGTCCAATCATATTTTGCACTCATATCTGAGTAAATAATGACAAAATGTATGTCTAGAGGATCAACTAGATCATGCATCAAGACAACAAGAAAGGCATCAACATTCAACTGTTTCCACATACCAACTTGACAACAAGGATAGCTATTAGCTACCTAATCTTCACTCATCAATGTAAATAATTCTGCAACACAAAACCCAGAAACAGAATACAAAGTAAAATCAAGTTTCCAAACAAACAGAACCACCATGGCAGATCATCATCTCACAGAAACTCAAATCCCACAACAAATAAACTACAACTCCGTACCTTTCCCTTCAGTTCTGTCTCCGAACCCAACGACAACAGTTCCATGTTCTGCTTCTCTTTTGGTTGAAACCATCAAAACCAAAAAACCGTTTCTGGATTCTTTGCTTCACAAAACAGGAGCAGTGCTTTTCAGAGGGTTTGATATAAAGACAGCAGAGGACTTCAATGACGTCGTTGAAGCTTTTGGGTACGAGGACTTACCGTACGTGGGTGGTACAGCTCCTCGGACTAATGTTGTTGGTCGGGTTTATACAACCAATGAGTCACCTCCTGACCAAAATATTGGTTTCCACCATGAAATGGCTCAGGTTTGTTTGTACCTTGATCAAAACTTTAAAATTTTTGTAGTTAAATTTGCTTATAAAATGGTGAAATTTTGAATTGTGAACAGGCACCTGAGTCTCCATCCAAATTGTTGTTCTTCTGTGAAGTAGCACCGGCAAGTGGGGGAGAAACTCCTATAGTCTTGAGCCACATTGTCTACGAGAGAATGAGGCAGAAATACCCGGAATTTGTTGAAAAATTGGAGAAACATGGATTGATTTATTCACATTTACTAAGAGAGAACGATGATATATCATCTCCAATTGGCCGTGGTTGGAAATCCACATTCTCGACTGCAGACAAGAGTGTGGCTGAGGAAAGGTTTGTGATTTGATCATCTAATTAATAACTTCAACAAATTCGAATTATAGCCATATGATTTTGAAGACTGTTATTTATGTTTTGAAGACTTGTATTGTAAGAAAGTGATATTTTCAACAGGGCTGCTAAGCTGGGAATCAAATTGGAGTGGATGGAAGACGGTGGAGTGAAAAGAATAACAGGTCCGGTTCCAGCAATTAGGCATGACAAATCTAGGCAACGGAAAATTTGGTTCACCAGCATGATAGGCTGGGAAGATGCTGGGAATGATCCTGTCAATACGATCACTTTCGGGGATGGTACGCCATTGCCAGCTGATATCTGCCATGACTGTCTGAAATTCCTTGAAGAGGAATGTGTTGCCATTCCCTGGCTGGAAGGCGATGTTTTGTTGATCGATAACTTTTCTGTGCTTCACTCGCGAAGACCATCCAAGCCTCCCCGGCGTGTATTAGCTTCACTTTGCAAGTAATCAAGATTCATCTTGTGTACAATTTCTGCATGCCTGCACTAGATATTCAATGTTCTAGCATAATGAGGCACTTATCTTGTACTTCTGTATTGGATTTTAGGCCAACTTAACGATGAAAGGTAGATAGAACATGTGAATGTTTGAATAAACATGGAGGTGAATTTAGTTTTCTCTTTCTTTCTGTTTATCTATAAACTCTTAAACTTACACGGGTTATAAAATTTGTCTTTACGTCTATGATTTTTTAGGAATATTATAAAAATTCGAGGTGTGTTTTTTTTTTTTTAGGTAAGCGGAGGACTTGAACCACGATCTCGTGGTATAGATGTAAGGAGTTTGCCACAGTATTAAACTCATCTCGTCGTCTTTATTTCTCTAATTGATACCCGAAAATGACATTAACAGATACATTTGTTGAACTCATCCGATCAAAAGATTCTGAAGTATCTAGGTGCAGGTGTTTGTTTACTAATATTATATCATGAGGCATGGAAATCACATGCCATGGAATATTCATAAGATATGTTATGATATTATTGGGCAATGCTTATAAGCCAAACATATTGGAGCATTTTTCATCCAATCAGATTCTCTTTTGTTTTTTAAAAATTCTCTTACAAAAATACAAAATTATAAAACTACCATTAAATTTTAAAACCTTTTCACTTTGCTCCATTTACAATTTTCTATTTTAGTATGATGGCCCCCGAATTAAAATGTTTGGCTCCGCCCTTGAGTATTAAGAGATTCAACAATCTACTCCATGAAAACCAACAGACTTAAAAGTTTAAGCTTATGAGAAATGCATTAGTTTTAAGCTCTTCTAATATGTCCCCTCACATGTAAGACCAAATGGCTTGGCACGTGGCCAAGCTCAAACACATATTCAAATCCAAAAATAAATACAAACTCAATCATATGAGAGGGGTTAAAACCAAGACTCTTTGGACAACCGAGACTCTATTACCATGTTAGTAACCAACGGATTCAAAATCTTTATGCTGATGGGAAATTGTCCAACAATAGTATTTAAACCCTTCTAACGGAATCTTCCTTTTTTTTAATTTATGTAAATGTTATTATTATTATTATTTAATTTTGTAAGGAAAATAACTGATGTGGAATGCTTTTATTTTTATTTTAAATGGAATTTTTTTATTGAACACTGCATTTTTTTTTTCATACCTTTATGTCTAATCAACTAAAATAAGACATGTGTCTATATTTATGGAAGAAGTTGAAAAAAAAAATAAACAAATGTAAATACATGTCCATATTTAGTTGGTTAGACATAAATTGTGATACCATATTTAGCGTGGACTCATATATGTCATGAGGATCTTAAAGAGTTGTGCTATTGGCACACCCCCTACCCCTACTGATCTATTCATGCCTCACTTTTTTAATTATATAATATTATTATTTTTTTCCTTTATCAAAATTACTTAAAGAGACATATAATTTAGGAAAGAAATCTTCTACAAAGTAAATCTATTAAAATTTTACATTCATTTTCCAAAAAACAAAAAACTCAGTAATCTGTTTCTTAAAAAAAATGTAACTCTTAAACCCTAAAATCTGCTTCTTATATACATATAAAATATTATGGAAGAGTTTGAGAATGATATCAAGAATATGGAAGAATTGTCTAAGAATGATATCAAACATCTTGAAGAATTGTCTGAGAATGACATAAATGAAGAACTGTCTGACAATGGTAGTAAGCATCTGAAAACAATTCATTCTCTGGAAATAAGTTTGAAGTTTATTTTTTCTTTAAAATGATATCAAGTTGTCGTTGTGTTGAAATACCCTGTTTTTTCTATGAAAAAAAAAACTAAAAAAAGAAAGAAATAAGATTAAAAAAAATAAATCAATCAATGGAAGTAAGATAGATGTATACAGATACATAGATTAGAGATAAATAGATCATATATGGTATGTATTAAGTTTGAAAAATAAGTAAATTTGGTAGTTTTGGAAATAAATCAAAAAATTTAATAAAAATATTTAATTTTATTTAATTAAATCTAAAATTTAAAAAGTTAGACATGAATAAATTAATAGGTGGTGTGCTAATATCACTACTCGATCTTAAATCTCGATGATGCAACAACACGACACTGAATATGCAAACAAATGAGTTCTCCATGCCACATGGTATGCACCCATTGGTTAGGGTGCATTACAAAGGGTGCATGCAAGATTTTCTCCAACTTAACAACAAGGACTTCTACTTCAGAATAGATCATCACGAAAGAAATAATTCCGCAACACAAAACCGAGAAACAGGAAAAAGTCAAATCAAGCTTTGGAAAACAGAACAACCATGGCAAATCATTTCACAGAAATCCAAATCCCACAACAGAGATTCTACAATTCCATTCCTTTCCCATCAGTTCTGTCTCCAAACCCAACAAAAGCAGTTCCATGTTCTGTCTCTCATCTGATCGAAGCCATAAAGACCCAGAAACCGTATCTGGATTCTTTGCTTCACAAAACAGGGGCAGTGATTTTCAGAGGATTTGATGTGAAGACGCCAGAGGACTTCAACGACGTCGTAGAAGCTTTTGGGTACGAGGAGTTATCCTACGTGGGTGGTACGGCTCCTCGGTCCAACGTTGTGGGTCGTGTTTTTACAGCCAATGAGTCACCACCTGACCAACACATCGGTTTCCACCATGAAATGGCTATGGTTTGTTTGTAATTGTCACAACTTTTATGTTTTTAGTGAAATGTTGATATATCATCGTAAATTTAGATATAATTTGTTGATTGTTTGATATGAGTTGGTCACAAAATTATTATCTTTTATGATGTCCTTTCTTGAGATCATAAATTAGATATGGTTAGTTGTTTATTGGAAGTGCTTTTGTAGATGATAGAGTTGTTTTCCGCTTTTCCCTATTTGAAAATATAGTTTGGAAGTGCTTTTGTAGATGGTAAGAGTTGTTTTCCCTATTTCAAAATGAGTTTGGAAGTTCTTTTGTAGAGAACATTTTTCTTAAAAGCACTTCAAGGCTTTTGGGATAGTGCCTGTTATTTGATTCTCCATAAAAAAAATTTGCTTTTGTTAGAGTTCCAATATTTGTTTTTGACTCTCTGAACTTGGTCAACAGGCGCCGGAGCCTCCATCCAAATTGTTTTTCTTCTGTGAAGTAGCTCCAACAAGTGGGGGAGAAACTCCTGTAATCTTGAGCCACATTGTCTATGAGAGAATGAGACAGAAGTTCCCGGAATTCGTTGAAAAATTGGAGAAGCATGGATTGATTTATACATATTTATTAGGAGAGGACGATGATCTTTCATATGTACTTGGCCGCGGTTGGAAATCCACTTTCTCGACAGCAGACAAGAGTGTTGCTGAGGAAAAGTTTGTGATTTTGATCATCTAATTAATAACTTTAACGTTTTTGAATTGTAGTCATATGATCGTGAAGACATAGTGTTATGTTGCAGAAGCATCTTCTGTTCAAAATTATGTTGTGTTGTGAACTTGTATTGAAATAAAGTGACCTTTTCGACAGGGCAGCCAAGATGGATATCAAATTGGAGTGGATGGAAGACGGTGGAGTGAAAAGAATAACAGGTCCGCTTCCAGTGATTAGGTATGACAAATCTAGGAAACGGAAAATTTGGTTCACCAGCATGTTAGGCTGGGAAGTAGCGGGGATTGCTCCTTTAAAGACGATCACTTTTGGGGATGGTAAGCCATTGCCGGCTGATATCTGCTATGAGTGTCTGAAAATCTTTGAAGAGGAATGTGTTGCCATTCCTTGGCAGGAAGGCGATGTTCTGCTAATAGATAACTGGGCTGTGCTTCACGCACGTAGACCAACCAATTCTCCTCGTCGCGTATTAGCTTCACTCTGCAAGTAATGAAAATGCTCTCTCACCTTCTCTGGTATAATATTAGTATTACTTCCCTGTTTTGTGCTCATCGATTGCTATTTTAGAACATGTAGATGTAAATGTTTAATTGAATAATTTTATATGCACCTTCTCTATTGTTCAATTCTGATCCATTGTTCTTCAATTGAGAACATTATGTAAATCTGCTTTAATCTGAAGATACTTTTGTTTTGGTACTACCCAGTTTATGATGGTATAATGAACAAAACAATACAATTGGAGAAGGTCTTGCAACTTTTAACAAGTTTTGTTCTCTTTTATGTAATTATTGGAAAAGGAGGAATGCGTGATATAGTTAAATGTATTGTACCTGATTCTCAATTGTGTGTCATGTTACACTAAAAAGAGTCAATACGGTTCTCACTTACCTGATCATTAAAGTGAATGATCGGATTCTATAAAGCTCAACCATTGGGCCTTACAAAAGAACTTAAGACTATGTTTGAGATTGTTTTTACTTGAGAAATAATCACTTTTTTTTCCAGTTTTGAGTAAATTGGTGTTTGGTAAACTCTCCAAAAGTGTCTTATTTTCTAATTTGCTCCTCCAATAAACAGCTTTTGAGAAGCTGGTTGGGGGTTGCTTTTTTAAGTAGAAACTAGCTTATTGTTTATGCAATGTCTATAATGCCCTCACTATTTAATTAAAAGACAATATTGCCCTTATATTTAATAATAATATAATAAAAAATAAAAAATAAAAATGTGAAAAAATAAAAAAATCTAATCGGAAATAGAATGGAGGCATCTCGCCTCCTCTAGTGCCGGACGAGAACCTTCTCCGGCGACGTCGAAGGCCGCACGAAGCAGCTCCTAAAACGACCCTCGCGAGAATGGAGGAATCGGTCGACGAAACAGAGGTCGATGACGGCTGACGGAGACGGGACGAGCGACGGCACGGCACGAGCGGCGGCACGAGACGAGCGGCGGCACGGGATGAGCGGCGGGTCTATGCGAGGTTGAACAGCAGCATTGGTGAAGAAGGATGATGAGTTGACTCGGTCAGTTTTTTGTTGTGTTTTATATATAAACTGAGTTGACTCAGTTTTTTGAATGAGTTATTTGATAAATGGCTGAGTTGACTCAATGATAAATTTATTTCTTGTTTAAATTTGTTTTTTATTTCTTTTTAAATGCTTCATATTTATAATTTTTATTGATGTCTATTTTAGTCATTTTGTTCAATAAATTTTTCATCATTTTAAAAGTTCAGCAATTTTGAAATTTAGTTTACCAAACACAAATCTATTTTTTTCTTAAGTTGATTATTGCTTAAGTTAAACTATAAGCAGATTATAACTTAAACAAAGCAATCTCAAACATAGCCTAAGACTATAAGTCGAGAGATAGTTAAGAAGACCGATGTTGACCATAAGGCAAACCGAAGTCATGCAGAGGAGAAAATCTTTAATGGGACGGTTTTATTGCCATGCAATTTCATTGGACAGTCTCACAAAGTGGCAATGAAACCATCCCATTGGAAATATTTTCATCATGGCAAGGGTCATTGATTACATGCTTGTTTGTGTTCAACTGGTGAGATCGTCCACCATACTAGTAAAAACACGATTAGCTGATGGGGTAGAAATGAGACATGGTGACATGCTACTTGGATACCTCACAAATGTAAGGAACACTCAATCCAATGTTGTTGTCGGATTTTTTTTTGGGCAAATTGCACTAAACCCCTTGAGATTTGAGCAAGTTACACTTAGATGGAAAAGTTTATTTATTATACACTAACACCTCTAAAACTTAAATTTGACTTTAAAAATGTCTAAAATGCCTCTAGTTATATTATTTTTTTTATCTTTTAACCAAAAACTTTAATAAAATAAGAAAATTAAATAAAAGATATTATTCATTAAATAAATAAATAGTTTTAAAAAAAATTAAATAAATAAATAATTTTAAAATAAAATAAATAAATAGTTTAATAAAATAAAATAAATAAATAAATAAATATTCTAAAAAAATAAATAGTTAAAAAATAAAAATAAATAAGTTTGGATATTTAGAGCTTTTCTTGTCCCTATTAATGGATATCCTTAAAAAAAATTCATGTTTTTAATTTTTTTCATTCATTTATTTATTTATTGAAACTATTTATTTATTTAATTTTTTTAAACAATTTATTTATTTATTTTTTAAACTATTTATTAATTTAATGAATCATATTTTTTTATTTAATTTTTTTATTTTTATTAAAGTTTATAAAGTTTTTGGTTAAAAGATAAAAAAAATAAAACATAAAATAATATAACTAGGGGTATTTTAGGCATTTTCAAAGTCAAATATAAGTTTTGGGGGTGGTAGTATATAATAATAAAGAAACTTTTCTATTTAAGTATAACTTGTCCAAACCTTAAGGGGTTCAGTGTAATTTGCCCTTCTAAAAATAATACATATGATCACAGTAAAAATAAAATTTAATAATGCAAATAACTTTATGGGCAAATTACACTGAACCCCTTAAAGTTTAGACAAGTTACACTTAGATGGATAAATTTCTTTATTATACATTAACACCCTCAAAATTTAAATTTGACTTTGAAAATACCTAAAATGCCCTTAGTTATATTATTTTACTCTTTATTTTTTTTACCTTTTAATCAAACACTTTATAAACTTTAATAAAATAAAAAAATTAAATAAAAGATATGATTCATTAAATAAATAAATAGTTTTTTAATTAAATAAATAAATATTTTGAATAAATAAACAATTTTAAAATAAATAAATAAATGAATAGTTTTAAAAAATAAAATAAATAAATAGTTTTAAAAATAAATAAATAAATTTAAAATATAAATAAATAAGTGAAAAACTTAAAAACATTAAATTTTTTAAGAATATTTATTAATAGGGACAAGAAAAACTCTAAATATCTAAACTTTTACTATAAAGATGATGGTGAAAGAAGCTTCAAGGTTCCCAACACTCCTTAGATATTTAGAGCTTATATTGTCCCTATTAATAGATATTCTTAAAAAAATTAATTTTTTTTTTTAAGTTTTCACTCATTTTTTAAACTATTTATTTATTTAAAACTATTTATTTATTTGATTTTTTTAAAACTTTTCTTATTTAATGTTTTAAATTATTTATTTACTTAATGTTTAAAAAAATATTTATATATTTATATATTTAATTTTTTTAAATTATTTATTTATTTAATTTTTAAAACTATTTATTTTTTAAAAAACTATTTATTTATTTAATGAATCATATCTTTTATTTAATTTTTTTTATTTTATTAAAGTTTATAAAGTGTTTGATTAAAAGGTAAAAAAAAAGTGTAAAATAATATAACTAGGGGCATTTTAGGTATTTTTAAAGTCAAATTTAAATTTTGGGGGTGTTAGTGTATAATAAAAAAACTTATCCATTTAAGTGTAATTTTTCCAAACCTCAAGGGGTTCCGTTTAATTTGCCCTTTTTTTCAATTATACACTATATTTTTTTCCTAATTCTACACACTAATTTTTTTTTCCCAATTTAATTGCCCTTAGTGAAATTCCGAACATTAATTTTATTTTATTATTGAAATTTAATTTTTAAAAATTATCATATAAAATATAAATTGAAAAAAATACTACATATAATTTTTTTTTAATTTTTAATAATGTGCTGGATATCATTTCGAAAATAAAATAATAATGTGTGTTTTTTATTTTTACACCTCATTTGATATATATATATAAATATATATATATATATATATATATACAGTCATTTTCCTGTCAGTGCGCACTGATAGAATTATATAAGGACATTGAATGTGAGTCACTCATTTATAAAAGAGTTTTGACAAGTGCATACATACCAAGTCAAAATATGTAAAATGGGTGGCTCACATTCAATGTCCTTATATAATTCTATCAGTGTGCACTTATGTGAAAATTATTATATATATATATATATATAGAGAGAGAGAGAGAGAGAGTCTCTTAAGGGATCCCTTATTTTAATTTCAGTAAGAACTACCATAAAATCATATCGATCTGAATGAATTTTGATCTAATTTTTTTTATGGATGATAAGTTTATCGAAATCTACGTATGAATATTTGAGAATTTTTCAATCACTAAAACTATTTTTCTTGAATTTCCTATATTTCATCCATTTTTCCAATGCCATCATATTTAAAATTATCTGGATAATAGTTCTAGTACTTGAAAATTTTTCAAATTTTCAAATTTTATTCATAAGTAGATTTCAATGAACTTATCATCGACAAACAAATTTAGGTCAAAATTCATTCAAATCGATATAATTTTATGGTGGTCCTCACAGAAATTAAAATTAAGAATCCCTTATGAGAAACTCACTATATATATATAAAGTCTTTCTATTATCAGTTCGAACTGATATAAGATATATCAGTTTCTTGCATATCTGCCATTGGATTTAAAAGATGTTTTCACAAGTGCATGCATGCATGCAAGTCAAAGTATTTAAATATAATGGTCCACATGTGAGTAACTGTTACATCTTATATCAGTTCGAATTGACAACAGAATTTTTATTTATATATATATATATATATATATATATATATATATATAACACTGAAAGAGGAAAAGAAATATATCAAAATAAAAGAGGAAAAGAAAGGGGTGGGACAGCCCAACTAAAACAATTTGGGCTCACTTTGGATGATTAAAAGCCTGTTTTCAATGCAAGTGACACCACTTTGGTTAATAGAAGTCCGGTCGCTGCAGGTTATTTTGGACTGGACTAAATAATATTGTCAGGGCAGCATACGCTTATGGGCCGGATTATTTAATTCAGTTAAAAAAATTCAAACATTGGACAGTTCTAATATAATACTGTCCGGACCAATAATGTGCCCTTAGACCAACAAAAGATCGATGTGTAATGGAGAGAGAAGTCGCGTAACGCGAAGATGGTTTGTACTGGAGTCAAAGTGTTGTAGGTGTGCATCGTCTAGTGGTGTAGGTGATGTTTTATGTTCCATGGATGAGAAAGGAACAAAAATTGGAATAAGAGAAAAAGAAACCCTAAGGGTATTTTGGACTTTTCATCACTTTTTTAAAAAATTAGAGATAAACACATTCACCTTCCCGAAAGTTTGACATAAATACAAATAGATAGCAAATACATATTTATCTACTCATATTCTCGTGTTTTTAAAATAGAATTAATAAAAAGACAAAATTGCCTTAGTTATTAATTTTTTTAAAAAATAAAATAAAATCATTCTATAAAAACCAATGAAATTAAATTAATCGAAGATAATCCTTTCTATAGAATATAATTAGAAAAAATAATTTTAAAACGGAGAAATAAAAAACATTTTTAAAATTTTAAATTATCTTCATTTTAAAATTAAATTTTTTTTCTCACAATTTGTATAGGTTAATTATTAAAAATGAAAATAATTTAATAGCTCAAAAAAAAACTTAGTTTTTACTATTTTTAAATTTTATATTTTAAAGTCATCAAACAAAATTTTAAAATAATAAAAAACATTTTTATTTTCTTTAAAAATAGTAAAAAAAATAAATAAAAATAAAGATAACTTAAAACTTCAAAAATAGTTTTTTTTGTTAATTTTAAAATTATCTTTTTAATTTAAAGAATTATCTTCAATTAATTTAATTGTGTATTATAAAATGATTATATTCATTTTTTAAATTTGAATAACTAAAGGTAATTTGATTTTTTGATCGGTACAATTTTATAAACAGTGATAAATAAATATATATATATATATATATATATATTTCTACTGTATTTTTACTGTTGGTGGCTATTTCTGATAAAATAGAAATCAAGTTTGACAGCAAATACAAGATTTAAAATGAGAGGCTATTTTTTATTTTTACCAGCCAAGCTTGTCCACTCCTCTGATGTTGAACCTACGAGCTAATAATTGTACGAGCTCCCAGCTGGCAAGCAGCTGGTACGTATTATTGACAACAAAGGAAAACTAAATAAATTAATTAAAAACGTGTTATGAAAGCACGACCTCTTCTTATTGAATCTAAAAACTATACGAAAAAGATTTGATTTTGATATTTTAATTATATTTAAAAAATATTAAGAAAAAACAAGAAAATATATTTATAAAAAAACAAGGATTAAGGATTCCTCTCAATCTCTCGTTGTTTGTAAAAATTTTAATGTCACATCAAATAAAATTAAAGCCAGATAGTGTATTCGTAATATTTTATTGGGAAAAATATTAGCATGCTCTTTAGAGTATTGAATAAGAATTTGAATCCCCGTCTTTGTACTGGTTTATTTAGATCAAGTGACATATATAATCGATGATTGAGATTTTTTTATTTATTATTTATTTACTTTTATTACCTTTAAATGTATTATATTATCTTAAAGTGTTTTAGGTCATAAAAAATCAGATCAGTAAAGGATTCGGATCCATCGAATAAATAAGTAAATTATATATATATATATATATCCCTTCAAAATACAAAAAAATTATACATGAATATATTGTGAAAATAAATAATTTGAATGACAGAATAAATATTAAGCAATGTGATTAAATAACTAATATAAGAGCATCTTCAACTCTATTATGCATTCGGGGAAAATTGAGTGCCACATATGATAATTAGATAATGAGGTAGAAAAAACCTCTCAAATACAATTATCTAACTTGATTATAGATGTGGTGTGGCAAAAAAAATTGTTTAGAGAATATAGAGTTGGGTTTCTAACTTTAGAAACTCTCCTAAAAATATTTCTATTTTTTCCTCACCAATAAAATTACACCTCATTTAATTGTGAAATAAGATATGAAAGAGAATAAAATAAATATTGTAAGATGATTGATCAAAAAATGACTGATCAAAATGGAAACATATTTGATTTAAAATAAAAGAGGACAGAGAGTATGAAATAAATGTTTTAAGACGGTTCGTTAAATTTTTAAAAAGTGAATTCATGTTCAAAATATATATGGATGTGTTAATAATTAGAAAAGCAAAAACAAATATTTGTATCGGCGGTGTTCTAATACTTTATTTTTTTAATCCTAATATATTATAATCTAACAGTGTGGGGCAAATGTATAAAAATTGAATATGCATATAAAGATTTCCAGAGTGCATAATGCCGATGAGAATCACGAGTAGTTTTTGTTGCATGAGATTGTAACAACTAGAAAATTCTGTGTTAAATTTGTGAATTTGGTGACCAATTTACTTGTGCTTTTTGTGTGCAGGTTGAAGAACAGACTGGAAACGTGAAGAACAGAGAGCAGAGGATAAGGATTGAGAGAGAGAGAGAGAGAGAGAGATGGAATTAGTTAGAGAAGAATAATTTCACAAGCATGGCAGATCATTTCACAGAAACCCAAATCCCACAACAAAAATACTACAATTCCATCCCTTTCCCTTCAGTTCTGTCTCCAAACCCAAGAACAGCAGTTCCATGTTCTGTCTCTCACCTGATCGAAGCCATCAAGACCCATAAACCATTTCTGGATTCTTTGCTTCACAAAACAGGGACAGTAATTTTCAGAGGGTTTGATGTCAAGACAGCAGAGGACTTTAACACCGTCATTGAAGCTTTTGCGTACGAGGAGCTATCCTACGTGGGTGGCACGGCTCCTCGGACCAACATTGTGGGTCGTGTCTTTACAGCCAATGAGTCACCACCTGACCAACACCTCGATTTCCACCATGAAATGGCCCAGGTTTGTTTGTAAATTTGGGACTTGTTTGGTGTGCCGGACATGATTAACAATATACGGTATTTGATAATATTTTATAGTAGCACTAAACTGTGGTACGTACTAATTTAGTAAATTATACGGTGGGGAAGGTGTTCCACAACCGCATTAGAGTCTAAAAAAAACAGAAAAAAAAAAGTATGTGAGGCTAGGCAGCCTCCACGAGGCCTCATCTCTTCATGGGGTCGTCAGTCTTCTACATGAGCGGAGACTAGCGAACACCCATCACGAGCTTCATTGCAGTGGAGATTGCACCGCTTGGACCTCCATCGTGCGATAAAGATCCTACGGTGGGGAGGCTAGTCCTCCAAACAGGAAATCCATCCATTAGATCTCCATGGATGGAGATCTAGTGGGTGATTGGATGGAGATCCAAATTGGACCTCCACCATGGATAGACGGTTTGGATCTCCACCCCATTATTTATCTTTTTCTTAAAAATGTTTTTGTTATTTTGT
Organism: Dipteronia sinensis; assembly: GCA_033220585.1. Lineage (NCBI taxonomy): Eukaryota > Viridiplantae > Streptophyta > Magnoliopsida > Sapindales > Sapindaceae > Dipteronia > Dipteronia sinensis. The sequence continues at coordinate 61,860,746 of CM065639.1, forward strand.
TTTTGAAACAAATCTCTATCGAACCATCTTAGATGAACGATGGAGATCTATTTTTTTTAAATAGAATTTGTAATTTTTTTTAATTATTTTAAATTCAAATATTTATAAATGTTTAATTTAAATAAAAAATTACACTAGCAAAACAAATATTGTCTAATACTATTAATGCCAAACAATGTAGAGTATTAAATTTAATCCAATATTACAGTCCTATCCAGTACTGTACGGTGTGCCAAACATGCTCTCGATGCTTTGCGATTGTAACAACTTTTATATTTTTAGTGAAATTTGACATATCATCATAAAATCTACATATAATTAGTTGATAATTTGAAGCGCGTTGCCGTGTTGGTCACAAAATTATTATCTTTTATGCCGTGTTGCTGTGTTACTTGTTTGGAAGTGACGTTGTAGATAGTAGATCGAGTTGTTCTCTCTAGATGAAAATGATTTTGGAAGTGCTTCTGTAGAGAACATTTTTTTTAAAAGCACTTCAAGGCTTTTGGGATATTACATGCCTATAGGATGATGACTTAATTCTCCATAAAAAACTTACGTTTTGTTAGTGCTCCAATATTTACTTTTGACTCAACAGGAGCTGGTGCCTCCATCCAAATTGTTTTTCTTCTGTGAAGTAGCTCCAACTAGTGGGGGAGAAACTCCTATAGTCTTGAGCCACATTGTTTACGAGAGAATTCAACAGAGGTATCCCGAATTCGTTGAGAAATTGGAGGAGCACGGATTGATTTATTCAGTTTTACTACGAGAGGACGATGATCGTTCATATATAGGTGGCCGCAGTTGGAAATCCGTTTTCTCGACGATAGACAAGAGTGTGGCTGAGGAAAGGTTTGTGATTTGATCCTCTAATTAATTACCGCAACGATTTCATATCAGATTAAGAAATTTCAGGTTTGAACAATATTCTAGGTGTAATTTGTTCTGTTCATATGATTTTACATATAGTTATGCATGATTTTTTTATATTTTTTTAGGATCAATGTAGCCTAAGCATCTTCTGTCCAAACTTAATATGATTCACTATTTGAATGATGGTTCGAAAACTGGAAATTAATCTATGAAATTTTTTCCATGTCAAAATTATGTTATGTTGTGTTGTGAACTTGTATTCAAAGAAAGTTATCTTAATTTCAACAGGGCAACCAAGATGAGAATCAGATTGGAGTGGATGGAAGACGGTGGAGTGAAAAGAATAACCGGTCCGCTTCCGGTGATTAGGTATGAAAAATCTAGGCAACGGAAAATTTGGTTCACCAACATGTATGGTTGGGAAGTAGCTGGGAATGGTACTTTTAAGTCTATCACTTTTGGGGATGGTAAGCCATTGCCGGCTGATATCTGCAATGAGTGTCTGGAAATCTTTGAAGAGGAATGTGTTGCCATTCCCTGGCAGGAAGGTGATGTTATGCTGATAGATAACTGGGCCGTTCTTCACGCACGAAGACCAACCAATTCCCCACGTCGTGTATTAGCTTCATTCTGCAAGTAATGAGGATGTACTCTTACCTTCTCTGGTTTAAATGTATAATATTACTTTCCGTGTTTTGTTCTTATTTTTGATTACTATTTTACAACACTTAAATGTTTTAAGTAGTTAAATATGTTGTACCTAATTCTCGACTGGGGGACGGTGACCTCCCACCACCCCATTTCCCATGGCCATCCCTAGTTGTATCTAATTCGTGACAAATAGTTAAATATGTTGTACCTAATTTTCGAGAGGGAGACCTCCCACCACCCCATCTCCCCATACCCATCCCTAGTTGTATCTAATTCGTAACAAGTAGTTAATTATGTTGTACCTAATTTTCCCCATGTACCAAGCCATCCCTAGTTGTATCTAATTCGTGACAAGTAGTTAAATATGTTGTACCTAATTTTCGAAAGGACCTCCCACCACCCCATCTCCGTATACCCATATCTAGTTGTATCTAATCCATGACAAATAGTTAAACCCCACCCCTCAACGCCCTAGTGAGCCACCGAAGTCTCGATTCGTTTAAAGAAAGCCCAGGTGCTTCCCATATTTGCTGAGGCCTCCTATCTGTCTAAGCAAGCCTTTTGAGCAGCAGCACCGCTGCAAGGCCAGTGGCTCCTCACTCCTTGTACCGGGCAACTTAACACCACAATGAGCTACTGAGGTCCCGTTTCGTTCAAGTATAGTCTCGGGCCCCATTATGATTTTTAAAGACTATTAACTACTCCAAATAGGCTCCTAAACTTGTTACATCACTTGGGGACTAGAAGCTCACCATTCTCCCTAGTACTCATGTGGGAGGGGTAGTGACCTCAACATGAGAAGAGTTCTCCTAGTGACCGGCAGGGGCGAAGCCAGGACTCATAGTCCGGGTGGGATAAATTAACAATTTTTTTTTGTATACCGCATGCGGTGCATTGACTCAAATCTGGGACATTGTCATGCTAAATTAACGTAATTTTCTACTCAAGCCACACTAGGCGGTAGTACAAAGGTTTTTTTAAAGCAAACCTAAAGGAAAAAAAATCGCAAGCGAAATAAATTTAAATACTTATTCGAACAAGCAAACGAAGTAAGAAATTCAAAATTTGTTTCATGTATCTATAAAGAACAGAGAATGTAAAGGAAAAATGAAACTTTAATGTGTTTAAGTGTCAATAAAATACTGAGTATATCATTCTAATGAATCTATTGAGATTACCTCAGTTAAATTAAATAATAAACTACACTATTTTTATGAATTATTAAGCAATGTTAATATTGTAATTGTCTTACATTTGTATTTTCATATATGATTTAAAATAAAATGAAAAAACCAAAATCATTAAATTTTTTTTAGAAAAAGCTAGCCGGGGCTGAAGCCCATACTAGATTGCATATACCTTCGCCCCTGGTGACCGGTCCACAATAAAAAGCACATTCGCAGAAGGTCGCTCTATTACCTATACCTGGAACGTAGATCACCTCAGAAGGTTTTACCAATGAATCCTGCTGGGTGAACATTGACCAGTATCGCCTAGAGTTGTATCACCTTGGTAGTTCTCCTATAATCGCCTTTTGCCTATGATCGAGACCAGGAAAGCCACATGACATTCCTGATGCCTTGGACAGGATCCACCCCTCTCTAGGAAGGGTCAGGTACATAAGAGGCCTTAGTTGCCTACCAGGACCATCGCCTGAAGACCGAGATTCCTTGCATAGGAATGCCCGATGCCTTGAACTGGGACTACACCCCTCCAAGAAATGGGTCTGGTACATAAGTAGTCTTAGTTGCCTACCAGGATCATTGTCTGAAGACCGAGATTCATTGCACATGAATGCTAGATGCCTTGGACTGGGACTACACCCCCTCTAAGAAGTGGGTCTGGTATATAAGTAGTCTTAGTTGCCTACCATGATCATCGCCTGAAGACCGGGATTCCTTGCGCAGGAATGCCCGATGCCTTGGACTGGGACTACAACCCTTCCAAGAAAGACTTGGTGCTAAAGTGGCCTCTCTGCCTACTAGGATCTTTTCGCCTAGGTACCAAGATTCGCATATGTTTCACCTATGATTGAGACCTAGAGAGCCACATGACACTCTTGATGCCTTGGCCAAGCACCACCCCCCGCCAGGAAGGGTCATAAAGGCATAGTTGCCTGCCAGACCAAGGTCGTGAAGTTGTGGCCTGGTTGCCCGTCGCCTCCTCAAGATCAGGACAAGCCAAATGGCCCTCCTAATGCCTTGGCCCGGCACCACCCCCAGCCAGGAAGGGTCTGGTTCATTTAAGGCATAGTTGCCTGCCAGACCAAAGTTGCAAAGTTGTGGCTATGGTTACCCGTTGCTTCGTCAAGACCAGGATAGCAAAATGGCACTCATGTTGCCTTAGCCGGCACCCAATCTCGCCAGGAAAGATCTGGTGCATAAATGGCATAGTTGCCTACCAGGATCTTTTCCGCCTAAGTACCAGGATTCCTTTAACAGGAATGCCAGGTGCTTAGATTCACCTACGTGATTTCGCCTAAGTACCAGGATTCCTGGAACAGGAATGTCAGGTACCCAGATTAGCCACTGGAGCCTCATCCCAAATAATTAAGCAGTACTGTTTGTCATTTCTTACCTTTCTCGCTTATCAAATTTTATACTGACTAGAGCGTCAGGGATTCCACCCAAGGGAATATACCCATCTATGGTCAGCCACCACTCATTTGTTTTGCAAGAATGCCAGGTACCCAGATTCGCCTATGTTCCGCCTGTGTAAAAAGATCTGGTATGAAAGTGGCATTTATTGCCTACCAGGATCTTTTTGCCTAAGTACTTGGATTCCTGAAACAGGAATGCCAGATACCAGTTACTAGTAAAAATCAATAAGTAAAATTCTTCAAGCAATACAAGATCCTGACTCCAACCCCAATCAAGTACTGGTGTTCAAGTCAGGGGGCACTTCAGTTAACAGCTTTTTTTGGCAGGGATCCAAAGAAGAATTTTCTATTTACCTAGAGCTTGGTAGAACCTAGATCGGAACTGGTACCCAGATACTGGGGATACTCGATATCATGAACTGGGAAGAAGTCAGTACCACATCGTACATTTTACCAGGTATTAAACAGGGCCGACACCGTGGTACCTCCCACCTGGTACCGAGGTACCATGAAATTTACCCGGTACTCTGGTATAGCGATACCTATCTTGGACCGGTCCATCAAGTATCGGCCATCTAACTAGTACGGGAAATGGCAGTATAAAGGTTCCCACACATCGATACAACCGATGCACCAGGGAATCAACCTAGAACCAGACCACGCCAAAAGAACAAAGCCTGCAGAAGCCTCCAACTAAAAGAAAAGAAAGTTGACCTATCTGGTTATTAATGAGAAACAAGTTATCGCCATTAATGGAGAAAATAGTCAACTCTTTAATAGCCAGTCACAACGCCATTAATGAGTAAATATTCAGTCAACTCTTTAATGGCCATTCACAACGCCATTAATGTGTAAATATACAGTCAACTCTTTAATGGTCATTCACAATGCCATTAGTGAGAGATCAGTAAACACTTTAATGGCTATTCACAACGCCATTAATGAGAGTCAACTCCATCAATGCTTTTAACAACCTTTTTTTTTAGGGGTCCAAAGAAGAATTTTTCATCTACCTAGAGCTGGTAGAACCTAGATCTGGACCGGTACCAGTACCCAGATACCAAGGATACTCGATACCATGAATCGGGAAGAAGTCAGTACTATAGGGACCCCGAATTACCGATTGCGCAGCGGAAGAACTTTTGTAAAAAAATTATTTCAATGAAATACTGAAACTGCGACTAGTAAACCCTAGGATTTATTTTTCGGAACAGAAAAAAACAAAATGAATCGAAATCAAAACATAAAAGAGAAGAGAAGAAACAATTTTTTTCATACCTACGTAGGAGGCTCCTTTACTTTAATACGATCTGCTCCTGGTTTGAACCACTTGATCTTCCTAACTATCTCAAGGAATTGGTAACGGTGTGTGTGCGCGTCACTATACTTAAGAACAACAGGAGAATACAGAGAGAAGAAGAAAAAAAAATCGTTTTGGCCGAACCCTAGAACACTTCTATGTTTTTTTTTATTCTCTAAACTCTCAAAACTCTTTTGATCGTATGTTTTTAGTGTTGTGTTATAGTTTCCAAAAACATATAATATATATATATATATTATAAAACTAATTAATCAAATCTTTTAAGATATCTGATATCTTTAAAGATATTAATTATGTTTTTGATTTGAACTCAAAATCTGTAAATTAAAAATTAAAAATTTAATTTAATAAAATAAAATAATCATATTATCTTATTTTATTCAAAATCAAATATCAATTAACACCCTCCATTTAGTGATTAATAACATAATTAAATAATCTTATTATTTAATTTATTCAATCACCATAATTCATTAATTAAATAATCTCATTATTCAATTAATTCTTGAATAAATACGTGTCACTTTCGTAACACAATTAATTGGACAATCCAATTAATTAACTGTGACCCTTGTTACCTGTTAACAGTGTTTTTTGGCAGGGGTCCAAAGAAGAATTTTCCACCAAGTAACCACCTGGTAGGGACCATTCCCAGCTCCCAGGTATCTAGCGGGATCGATACCTCGATCTTGAAGGAATCAATACATGGTAGGGCCAAAACCTCGACTACCTATCTACCTAGATGAAGCGCCAGAGATACGAACCAAAAAGAGTAGGTATCACACTATGTATCTACTCTAAAGTTGGTACCACGATACCCCGTACTTGGTACCTCGCGGTACCTGGTACCTCTCTTATGGCATCCAGGTACCTCGACATGCATCTGGTACCCGAGTACCTCGATAGCGGCCTAGCGCCCAGGTACCTCGACATATACCTGGTACCTGGGTACCTCGCTATCCACCCAAAACCCGTCCAAGACAGGTATCCTACCTACCCAGCAGGACGAATGTCACCACGAAACCGCTATCATGCTAGAACAAGTGCCACGCCAACGAGAAGGGACTGGTACACCAGAGTACCTCGCCTAAAGGGAAGAAGCATGTAACACTATCTGACCTCATTAATGGCCATTCATAACTCAATTATTGAGGGAATCAGTCAACTCCATTAATGGCCATTCACAACGCCATTAAGGAAGGAATCAGTCAATTCCATTAATGGCCATTCACAACGCCATTAAGGAAAGAATCAGTCAACTCCATTAATGGCCATTCACAACGCCATTAAGGAAGGAATCAGTCAATTCCATTAATGGCCATTCACAACGCCATTAAGGAAAGAATCAGTCAACTCCATTAATGGCCATTCATAACACTATTAATGAAGGAAGCAGTCAACTCCATTAATGGCCATTCATAACGCCATTAATGAGAGAATATTCAACTCCATTAATGTCGTATCAACATTCCTTTGGTTGCGTATTAATTAATGGAGTGGGCTCATAATGTCCGTTATACCCCTTTAATTATATCTTTCCATTAAGTACCATTGATTCTCTAATGAACAATAAATCATACATTCCTCACAAAATTAGGAGAGAGCTCATATTGTTCAAGCCCCAAATCAACTCTTAAGGGAACTACCATCTATTTCTCCCAAGAAAGAGTGGATTCCACTATTGTGTACAAACCTTCCTAGCCACAAGCCAAACCATGATCCTAACATACGGAGCATATTAACCATGAATGCAACTCTGACCTCACCTATGGTATATCAAAGACCATGATCTAACCCGAAGGAGTCAATAAGACACTCATGATTGTTATCACCCACATATAGCCATCATTAGTTGATATATATAAATCTCATCGTTAAACGGATTTTAGTGAGAGATTCATATAGATCATGGCCCAGTCCTATATGATCACATCATATAAGGTGCTTCCATTCTCATATTTCTATATGAATGATCCATGATAGGATTACCGTACACTACGAAATGGACTGCACCTGTAGATTAACCACAAATAAAGTACTCAGCTTTATTTGCTATCTACGAACTCTTTAGATTGCACGACTCTTACTCTATCCATTTGTATATGACATTCATATACACAGTTCGAGATTACATCCGACAATTTGGATGTTAAATGCACAAGTTATACACAATATATGACATAAGAAGAATGGATTAAACTATTTTTTTATTTATGTTAACATTACATTTACAAATTACAAACTTTGTGGCATAAACCCCAACAATCTCCCACTTACACTAAAGCATGGGAGACATATCTCGTAACCCTAGACCTTCTAGATGACCTGCAAACACTTTAGCCGGTAAGGTCTTCGTAAATGGATCAACATGATTGTCCTGTGAGGCTATCTTGGTGACGATCACATTTTCTGTCTGCACTATCTCTCTAATGAGATGATACTTTCTCTCTCTATATGCTTCCCTCTTTTGTGGCTTCTTGGTTCTTTGGAATTAGCTGTAAGTTCCTCATTTTTGATTGGCTTATTTCGTTGACAAACCACTTTGGGCATTAATTTTATAAGGATAAATTAGGCCTCATTGGGTGTGATTAAGCTTCAAGGACATCATCTCTCTCAAGAGCACTTCAAAGGTATATCACATACTTAATTCTCTTTGAATAGGTTTTAGTTGCACACACTCACATCAAATGCATTTGTATTGACATGCATGTATGGTTGCACACACACACACACACACATACACACACACACACACACACACACACACACACACACACACACACACACACACATCTTGCATTTTGGGGTTGATGGGTTGCACAGTGGGTTAGGCGACATGCAAGGCCACTTGTGCATGTCGCCCCTAATTTCGCCCCTAATGTCGCCTTAGTTTTGATATTTTCTCACAGTGTGTTAGGCTACTTCATAGGCGACTTGGGCATGTCGCCTAACATGTCGCCTCTGACATCTTGTTTTTCCTCTAGTGTGTTAGGTGACTGGGCATGTCGCCTTACATGTCGCCTCAGGCAATGTGTTTTTCTTTCCAGTGTGTTAGGCGACTTGGTCATGTCGCCTTGCATGTCGCCTCTGTCACCCGAACTGGGCATTTCAGGTATTTCACACCAGCTCATTTTGGGTCTCTATAAATACATCATCTTCTCCACCATTCTAACCTAGAGCTCTGAATATTAAACCCTCAAGAGAGAGAAAGTAAATCCAAGAGAGAGAGAGAGAGAGAGCTCTAAGAACCAATTTTTTACTCAATCAAACTCATACCCATGTGCATCTAGCTCCATTCTTGCATCTATTATTCATGGGTCTTCATGCTCTCTTCTTGACTAGGTAATCAAACAAGTATTAGAACTTCCTTTTCATCTATATGTTCTTGTTTACCTAGGGTTAGCAATTATTTGTTAATTAATTATATGTTTATTTGGCTTAGCATGATTTGAGTATGTTTGTGATTGTGTTTGTTGATTGAGATTGTATGTTCATTGATAGCTATCTTTTAGGACCATTTTGCCTTTTAGCTAAATCTTCATGCATTTGCATTTAGATATTGATATCTAGGATTTGCACTCATTGACATCTTTAAATCCTTAGATAAGCATTTAGTGTTGCCTAGCATTAATTGCATGTTAGAATATTTTTACATATTCACATAGGTTGTTTAACCTCTTCATTGATTGTTAAGCTTTGTGACTAAGTGGATTAGTGCACAAGCTTGTGGTCTAGGATCACTATTAAAGGCCTGTTGGGTAGAGTGAAAGGGTTAGTGACCAAGTAGGTGTGACTTGAGGTCAACCTAGGTTGTAAACTTTCATTCAAATAGTGGATTTGAGGACCATGTGTGACTAGAAGGATAGCCCGTGAGTTTTGCCCAATTGGAGGGTTTCTCACGTAAATCAATCCTTGTGTTTTTATTGTTTTCCGCATGTTTATTTTGGATTGAGTAGATTGCTAATATGAGGTAGGATTATTAAAATTGATTAAGTCGAAAGGTTGGTAATAAATCAACTAAAACCTATTCACCCCCCCCCCCCCCCTCTAGGTTAGTAGACACACGCTATATAGTATTTTCATTAGCCACAACACCACTATTATCACAATAAAGTGTAATGGGCTTATCCAGATCTGGAAAAACTTCCAGATCACTCAAGAACTTGCCGAGCCAAACAACCTCTTTAGCAGCTTCACAAGCGGCTACATATTCGGCTTCTATGGTGGAGTCAACAATGTAAGATTGCTTTATACTTCTCCACACAATGGCTCCACCACCTAGGGTGAATACTGATCCAGACGTGGATTTCCTAGAATCCCTATCTGATTGAAAATCATAATTAGGGATGGCAATGGGTCAGGTTCGGGTTGGGTCCTACTAAACCCAGACCCAGACCCATCAAAAAAATTTAGACCCAGACCCATGAAAATTTTTGGGTTGGGGTTCGGGTCTGGACCCGCGGGTCTTAACCAGACCCAGACCCGCCCCAAGGACCCGCGAAATTTCATAGGTCTGGGTCTGGACCTGCTGACCTGCAAAACCTTTAATATATTATAAAACTCACTTTTTTCGTTTTTCATTTCTATTTTTGTTTTTACCTATTCAATTTTTAACTAGTAAAACATGTTCAATACATGAATAATTAACTTGAATTGAAATAAAACAAAATAACAAAGATGATTGACTATTGAGTTGAGAATTGAAATAACCACACAAATCAAATCAATATTCCGTAAATTCATAAACCAATATTGAACATTACACAAATAGCATCCTAAAACAAACACAACTAGTTTAAAATCAATAATCCATAAAGTCATAAACCAACATTAAACATTACACAAATAGTATCCTAAAACAAACACAATTAGTTTAAAATCAATGACATAACAAATAAATCATTGATCATCAATGAATCAATGACATTCATTCCTCATTTCCACCCCACTTCCAATTTCCAAAGTTCCATTCCATTACTCAAGTTTTTCACAAAATAGTTGTTGATTCCTATAAAATTAAATAAAAAATCAATTTAGTATATGTTCAAATAAGATCAAATAGCAATAAATTCATGAAAACAAAATGAGTTTACCTCATCATCATCATTCATCGCCATCTTCCCCAAAATTAGAAGTTTCAAATTTTCTTTCCAACTTTGAATCTAGTAAGAAGTAAAATATATGAATTAGAATAAAATAAGAAATAAAATTGATAATATAAAATTTTAAAGAACAATGTAATAATTTGTATACCATTAAATTCGGACCATAACCAACTTTGAGCACACATTAATGTCTCAACTGTCTTTGGATGTAACCTGCTACGATGAGGACTCACAAATCTACCCCCAGTACTAAAAGCCGACTCCGATGCAACCGTAGATACAGGAATAACCAAAATATCTCTAGCTATGCAATGCAAAGTAGGATATTTAGATGCATTTACTTTCCACCATGTCAATATATCGAAATTCTCAACTCTTGGAATGACTAGTTCCTCCAAATAATATTCTAACTATGTCTTCACATGAATGGTAGTACAAGGAACCTCAGTAATATACTGATCGAATCGAGACATTTTGTTTTGCAGGACCCATTGTTGATTGAGATGGTGAAACATGTGTAGGATTACTTGATGAAGCTTGACTTGCCTTAGACTTTTGCTCATACTCTCCAACCATCCTCAACAAAATTTCATGAATCTTGTTAATCTCATATGAAGATCCATCTCCATAGAGCGAAGGAAAGTAACATTCCATCACTTTCATTTTATATCTAGGATCCAAAATTGTTGCCACAACCATAATACCATGAAATTGACTCTAATAGCTATCAAACTTGTGTGCCATATATGATGCCATTAGTTTTATTTGTTCAAATGTGGATATGCTCCATTCATTAATGGCATCCCTAATATCACACACAGTTGGTAGATAATTATTGGCTGTAGGATATTTGGTTCCTGAGAATTCTTCAGTGGCTTGATAGAACACATCAAGTTTATCACTTATCTCTTTTGCCAACACCCAATCATCTTCAGTTGGGACATTTTTATAGTGTGAATCTTTATGTTTCAAACGAGGAAAAACGGTTTTGTACACTAAAGCAGAGCGAATCATCAAGTATGTAGAATTCCACCTCGTTTTGCAATCAAGTACCAACTTCCTAGTGCTCTCAATCTCTAATTGGTTTACAGTCTCAACAAATTTTCCTCTCTTTTAGGTGATGAGGTCCAATAAGAAACACTAGAACGGATCCTTTCAACACTGTCACTAATCACATCTAACCCATCTCTCACTATCAAATTCAATATATGTGCAGAACAACGCATATGGAACATGTCTCCATTTAACAAAAGTGAGACATCAGAAAGCATCTCCAAGAGAATACGAATCTTAGCATTATTAGTGCTACAATTATCAACAGTTAAAGTAGATAACTTGTGTTCGATATTCCAATCATGTAAGCACTCCATCATAACATCAGCAAGCATCTCAGAAGTGTGTGGACATAGAACATATATAAACCTATGAAAGCGACATGCAACATATAAAACTATTAATCTAATATAATACCACTAACCTTACTAATTTTCACATATGAAACTACTAAATTCACATAATAAAGTAGTTAAAAAGATTAATGCGTGATAGCGTACCTTATGATTCAACTTTGTAAAGTCCAAGAGTTATCAACAAAATGTGCCGTGATTGCCATGAACCCTTTCCTTTGATTATGAGATGTCCACATGTCTGTAGTAAGTGCAATCCTACCCTTATTTTCTCTAATAAACCCTTTAATTTAGCCCTCTCATAATCATAAATTTGTAGTATATCACTCTTCAATGTATTCCTAGATGGTATTTTGAACAATGGTTGAGCCGTCCGCATGAACCTATGAAACCATGAATGTTCTACCATACTAAGAGGGTACTCATGCAAAATCACCATATTTGCAAGCTCTTTTCGGGTAGTGTCTTGATCAAATTTAAATGTCTTAATTTCAACGTCTCTCTCCTTTGTTTTTGTAGCTTTCAACATTTGTCCCACATCACGAAATTGCAATCGAGGACAGTTATCCCTATGTTTTTTTAAATGAGATGTTCCGGAAGTCCCTTTTCCCGATAACTTCTTATTACAACCTTTGCAAATAGCTGTCCAAACCCCGTTAATTTTTTCTCTATTAAAAGAATCCCACACCTTGGATGTCAATTTTCTTTTCCCATCTTCATTGACACAAGAATCAATCTCAATGTCACCGGATTCAGCATCAATATTAGTAACTTCATTGTGACTTGAATGAGTAGGAATTGGAGTCCGTTGGTCTTGGTCTTGGGTAATACTTTTTGATGTCGACATTTTGTGACAATAGAACTACGAACAAATTCAGATATTCAACCTGGAAAAAAAAAATCAGTCATTACAAGTTACTGATATGGTGTTAGCAAGTTCTTAGTTGGTGCAACAAAGAAGCATCATTAGCATATTAACTCTTGTAGCAAAAAGTTTCCAGAATTCCAATTTCTTAAAAGTAACTCTTGTAGCAAAAAGTTTCTAGCATATTAAATGATTTAATTTTCCAAGTTTTCTCATATTATATTCTCAACCACTATATAATTATTGTAATCACTAATCTCTCTAGAAAACTTTGAATTCCTAACCTACACATGAAAATGACTTGGACTCAATTTTCCAAGTCTTCTCATATTTTTTGAACTGCACATTTATTCATAGAAAGAGAGCAGAAACAACAGGCCAGCAACACGATTCGAAGGAGAAAACAGAAAAAAAATAGGAGCAAAGAAATGGCTCCATATCAACACAAAAGAACAAACAACTGCCACAGAGAAAGCAGTAAAAACATCAAGCAAAAACCCTCAACAACAAAGAAGCAGCTAACACCAGAAACATGCCAGGAAAACACAAACAAACCAGCACCAGATGCAGCGAAAAACAACACACCAGTGATCAGACACAAGTCACACAAAGCATAAATCACATCCAAACTAAATTCTACACTAAAACATATTTCAAACCTATATTCTAAACTAAATTCGAACCAATTTCCTATATATACAATGTACATGTAAGAGCAGATTCGATTGAAGAAAAATTTTCAAACCAATTTCACAATTGAAGAAAAATTGAACACACATAACAAAAATAATGAACTACAGTGGAGCTGCTGGCCGTCGAAGAAATCAGGTGGAGGCGTGGAGCTGCAGGCTGTCGACTTGGAGGTGCAGACCGAGATGCAGACTGTCGACTTGAAGCTGCCGGCCGTCGAAGAAATTAGGTGGAGGCATGAAGCTGCAGACCGTCGACTTGGAGCTGCCGGCCATCGAAGAAATCAGGTGGAGGAGTGGAGCTACAAGCCGTCGACTTGGAGTTGTGGGTCGTCGAAGAAATTAGGTGGAGGGCTGAAGGCGTGAAGAAATTAGGTGGGAACTGGGAACTGGGAAGAAATTAACAGGGAAGAATAGTTGAAAGAAGAAGAAGAAGAATGTGTTCTGTTATGCACTTATGCGGCTGCAAGAAGAAATCATATTTAGGTCACCTTAGGTATAAAAGTATAAAACGACAGTGTTTATAAAAAAAAAGTTAATTTTTTTTTCTGTTTTATATTAATCGAGTCCATAGGTCTGGGTCCGGGTTTTTGACTCAGACCCAGACCCGACCCGGACCCGAATCGGGTTTGCTATATTAGACCCAGACCCGACCCACGACCCGAATGTAAGGACCCAGACCCGACCCAAGCAGTTCGGGTTCGGTTCGGTACTCGCGGGTCCGGGTACAATTGCCATCCCTAATCATAATACCTGTATCCTAACTGGATCAAATCTTGTCTGGAATACACTAGCATATAGTTTCTCGTTCTCCAAAGATACTTGAGAATAGTCTTGACAGCAACCCAATGATCCAATCCTGGGTTAGACTGGTACCTGCTGACTACTCTTATTGCATAGCAGATGTTCGGTCCCGTGCATAACATAGCATCCATGAGACTACCTACTGCCGATGCATAGGGTACACGTCTCATATCCTCAACTTCTTGAGGCGTCTTAGGACACTGTTCCTTAGATAAGTGAACTCCATGCCTGAAAGGTAAATTACCTGTCTTAGAGTTCTGCATCGAAAAACGCACAAGAATATTATCGATATACTATGTGTGAGACAGTGCTATGAGTTTGTTCTTACGATCCCTTATAAGTTGGATCCCTAGAAAATAACTCGTCTATCCCAAATCTTTCATTTGGAATTGGCTTGCCAGCCAGCCCTTTACATCAGACAACATTCCCATATCATTCCCAATGAGAAGGATGTCATATACGTATATGACCAAGAAAACTACTTTCTTGTTAATGATGCGCTTATAGACACAAGGCTCATCGATGTTTTGCTCGAAGCAATATGTTTTGAGCACATTATCAAACCTTATGTTCCAAGATCTAGATGTTTGCTTAAGTCCATAGATGGACCTTTGCAGCTGTAAACCGTTTGCTCTTGATCTGGGGACATGAATCCCTCTGGTTGCATCATATAGATGCTCTCACCAAGATTGCCATTCAAAAATGTAGTCTTGACGTCCATCTGCCAAATTTCGTAATCGAAATAGGCAACAATGGATAAGAGAATCCTAATAGACTTAAACATGGCTACTAGCGAGAAAGTCTCTTAATAATCAACCCTTTCATTCTGGGTATAACCCTTGGCCACTAGTATTGCCTTGAAGGTCTCTACCTTCCCGTCTACTCCTTTCTTTCTCTTGTAGATCCACTTACACCCTATGGGTTTTACCCCATCTGGTATGTCTACAAGTTCCCAGACTGAGTTAGAGTACATGGACTTCATCTCGAGATTCATGGCTTTTAGTCATTCCTCTTTATCAAGATCTTTCATTGCACTCTTAAATGTCAATGGATCATCCATACTATCAGCAGAGACAACATCGTGTCCCTCACTTACACCCAAATAGCGTTCTGGCTGTCTCACAACCCTCTCACTATATCTAGGTGGTAGTGTATCTTGACTAGGAATCATCTGACTCTCAGATGTTAATGGATCACAACTCTTATTGACTGAGTTCCGGTCTCACCAGGCTCCAACTCATTCAATACAATTTTAGAACGAGGTTTATGGTCACTAATATAGTTATCCTCAAGAAAGGTTACATTTGTCGATACAAATACTTTGTTATCTTCAGAACTATAGAAGTATCCACATCTGGTCTCCCTGGAGTATCCTACAAACAAGCAAACCATAGACTTGGGATCTAGCTTTCCAGTTCTGTTCTTCAGTACATGTGCTGGACACCCCCATACATGGAAATGTCACAAACTAACTTTAAGATCATTCCACAACTCTAGGGGAGTCTTAGGAATAGATTTGGATGGCACTACATTCAAAATGTATGCCGCTGTTTGTAACGCATATCCCCAAATTGAATTTGATAATGATGAGAAACTAATCATAGATCTCACAATTTCTATTAGGGTTCTATTTCTCCTCTCCACGACACTATTCTGTTGAGGTGTGCCAGGAGCTATAAGTTGGGACACTATCCCATACTCGACCATAAAGTCTTCAAACTCTTGGTCAAGATACTCACCTCCACGATCTGATCGTAGAGTCTTGATAGTCTTTCCTAACTGATTCTCAACTTCAGCTTGGAATTCTTTGAACGTTTCAAATGTTTTTGGCTTCCATTGCATTAGGTAGACGTATCCGTATCCGTATCTTGAGTAGTCATCTATAAAGGTGATATAATACTCATAACCATCCATAGCTTTAACATTCATCGGTCCGCAGACGTCTGTATGTATAAGCTCTAGCGGTTCTTTAGCTCTAAGCTCTTTTCCAGTAAAAGGTCTCTTAGTCATCTTACCTTCCATACAAGATTCACAGACATGTAAGGTGCCAACCTTTAACTCACTTAAAGGTTCTCTTTTTACTAGTCTGTTTATCCGGTCAAGGTTAATATGACCAAGCCTTAGATGTCAGAGATACGTTTCGTTTTCTAAAAAAAACTTATGTAGTTTAGTTTTTAGTTTTTCAACCTTGAACATTTCGGTGTTGAGCAGTGTTGTATGTATTAACGGTCTTAAACATACAAATTGTTTTCATTAATTCCTGAACACATATTCAGACCATTCTTTGCAATAATAACTGATTTATTATCAAAATAAACAGAATATAATTGTTCTAACAACTTAGAAACGTAAATTAAATTCCCTGTAAATCCAGGAATGAAAAATACATTGTCTAACAATATAAAATTATTATTACGAAAACGCAATCTAATGACGCCCACTGCTCGTGCCGACACGACATCCCCTGACCCCACACGCATAGAGAAGGCTCCCTCCTCAAGCTGTGTCCAAGAATCAGCCCACTGCAAAGAAGAACAAACATGGTTAGTGGCCCCCGAATCAACTATCCAGGGTGAAGAATCATTTTCCACTAAACACGACTCAAGAACAAGTAAATCATATTTACCTTTCATTTTCTTCTTCTTGGCTACCTCCTCTAGATACTGAGGACAGTTCTTCTTCCAGTGCCCTGGTCGGTGGAGGCACCCTTCTTTTTGCTCTGGGCTTTCTTAGGTTTGGGCTTACCCTTCGGCTTCCCATCAGACCTCTTTCTCTTATTATTATTGGAGGAAAATGGTTCGGTAACATTTGCCTCACCAGTCTTACTTTTGTTGTCCTTAGTCAAGGACTCAAAAATAGTGAGCTCATTGAGCAACTGAGTGAGACTGAACTTTAGCTTGTTCATCTCATAGTTACTCTTGAACTGATCGAAACTCTTCAGAAGAGTCATCAGTATGATGCTCACTTGACTGGGTTCATCTCTTTCGTGTTGAAATAGGACATCATGTTTAGGATATGTTCCCGAACATATGCGCCCTCTTTCATCCGAGCAAGCATTGTGGAACGAACAGCTTCATGCCGCTTTTGCTAAGAGGGTTGCCAGAACATAGCCTACAATGACTCCATTATTTCGAATGCGGAAATCATTGCTTCGTGCTTTGTGACAAGCACGTCTATCATACTAGCTAACAGATATGTCTGGGCTTTCTCATCTGATGAGACCCATTTTTGATATGCCTCTCGAACAGTTTGTGCGGCATTGGCAGTAGGCACTAGAGGACATTCCTCTGTAAACACAAACTTCAGGTCCTTAGTAACCAAAATTGCATTGATGTTGTGTTTCCATTTAGTGTAGTTATCATCGGTTAATTTATCATTTGCAAGTATTTGTAAGAGTGCATATGACATGGCTGAGATAAAACATAAAGTAAGAAATTCATTCAGTCATACATTCATAATAAGTGCAAATGGTTTGGCATAAAATTAAACATGATGCATGAACATGTTTAATGAACAAGAACAACACAAAAAGAAATTACTACGCCACGATAATCTAACATACCACAAGCAAGTGCCACCTTAGGGTCGGTCAAATTCTTGCATGTTAGATCGAGACACTCTCAATCAAATGATATTCCAGAAGAACTCTTATTCTTATATCACTCAACCATCATTTATTCAGTCAGGTTTTTAATTAACCAAGTTTAATCAAAACCTTGTGAGTGTAACTCATCATTTCAGATCTTAGGAGCTTAACTTAAGAATTACCGCCTTAAGGTCGGTCAATCCCGAAATACCCTCAGAAATCCAATCCGTTAGGAAGTCAACCTTGGTATTGATCTTTGTGGAAACCCTCCTTAGGGAAGATGAAAGCAAAGCCGTCACGAGGCCCCACTCGGATCTCACGGTATTGAACTAATGATAGAGACTGCAGGATATAATGTCATATATCCCTCCCACTCACTATTTTATAACTATGGTTTTCTATAGTTGTTAATGCATCTAGATTTTTACAAGATTAGACGACTAACTTCAATCTAGTTTTCTAGTGCATTGACCTTTCTTTATTGGAATCTAATTCTAATTAACTAATAAATTATTACGATTTTTAACTCTTAAAAATCCAATCTATTAGTAATGATTCTAATCTATGTAAACAATTTACTAATACTAGAATTATTAATGTGTATTTACCAAGTTTTAACAATTAAAACTAAACACATTATTAGGTCCAATTATAATTAGGGCTTAATCGAATTAAACCTAATATTTATAATGAACCCTACTAATCTACATAATTAAACATATTAATAGATTAGTAATTAATGAGAATTACCAAGTTTTTACTCCTAAAAACTAATCTCATTAACTTATAGCCAATTATGTGAATTACCCATTTTAATCAAATTAAAATGAAACACATAATATAGAAGGCTATAATGCATGTATGACATATCAACATATATATATATATATATATATATATAAATGTGTGTGTGTGTGTGTGTGTGTGTGTGTGTGTGTGTGTGTAGACACACCTAATCTAAATGATATGCATATGCATGGAAATGCTTTAATTATCTCATAATAAAAGCATACATGAGTTGACCGAGTACAATGAGTTATTTAACTTAAAAAAAATAATATATAATTACAAAAGTTATCCAAAGTATTCCTTGGCCTTTAAGTAATTCCTATATACTTCAAGTTTTTGGGTTCTTTTTATTTTGGGCTCTTAACCAAGTCCAACTTGATAATTTTTTTTCTTTCTAATGTGATCCATCTCATAAATCAAACCTAAAGCCCAAGTGTTACTCTAACACTTATTGGAGGCCCAAGGCAATATATATATAGCCCAAAATCTTTTACAAATTTGGAAACCTTAACATCGCGAATTTTCAGCCCATAACGCTTTCGCGCATAGCCGTCATTCGTGCACATAGGTTGCCTGCACCAGTACCACATGAACAGTACCACACGAACAATACCACATGAACAGTGCGTGAACCGTACCATATGAATAGTGTCTAGTGAACAGTCGCGTGAACAGTAACGCATGAACAGTGTCTGTCATGCGTGTTTCCGATTTCGCTCTTTCGCCTTCTGTCTTCTTCTTCTGATTTCTTCATACATATTTTACAATAAAATACATAGCAAAAAAAATACACAAAGAAAATATAGCAGAAAAAAATTATTAAATTACATCCCGGCATTAATATTATATAAAAAAATTATAACTTTTAATAAGAACCCTAAAACCCATATACCATAAAAATTTACGATTATCCATGTTTAAATTAAACTATTTAATTATAAACATTCATACAATCATAAAGATAGTGCCTACACATTTATACATTCTAGGAGCATCGAAATCGATTCTCCTGTTCCAAAAAATTGGTTATGATACCAATTTTATAGACCCCGGATTATCGATCGCGCAGTGGAAGAACTATTTCTTAAAAAATTATTTCAATGAAATATTGAAATTGCGGCCAGTAAACTCTAGAATCTATTTTTCAGAACAGAAAAAAACAAAATGAATCAAAATCAAAACATAAAAGAGAAGAGAGGAAACAATTTTCTTCATACCTACGTAGGAGGCTCTTTCTCTTTAATACGATCTGCTCCTGGTTTGAACCACTTGATCTTCCTGGCTATCTCCCGAAATTGGTAATGGCGTGTGGACGCGTCATGGTATATATTGGCGGAACCCTAGAACACTTCTAGGTTTTTTTTTCTATTCTCTGAACGCTCAAAACTCTTTTGATCGTATGTTTTTAGTGTTGTGTTATAGTTTCCAAAAACATATATAAATATATATATATATATATATTATAAAACTAATTAATTAAATCGTTAAGATATCTGATATCTTTAAAGATATTAATTATGTTTTTGATTTGAATTCAAACTCTTTAAATTAAAAATTAAATATTTAATTTAATAAAATAAAATAATTATATTATCTTATTTTTTCAATATCAAATATCAATTAACACCCTTCATTTAGTGATTAATAACATAATTAAATAATCTTATTATTTAATTTATTCAATCACCATTATTCATTAATTAAATAATCTCATTATTCAATTAATTCTCGAATAAATACTTGTCACTTTCGTAACACAATTAATTGGACAATCTAATTAATTAACCGTGACCCTTGTTACCTAAAACAATCATACTAGCAAGGGGACCTAATGGACCCACAGTATTTTTAGCTCCAATAATCCTTATAAATAATTAATTAAACTCTTTAATTAATATTTCATGATTATTAACTTCGGTGTTATTCTACTATAAACCCGAAGCTGCACTCTCTCAATTGTAGATATTTTTACACAAACCAATAACTTTCGGTGTCCAGCGATATAGCTATTACATATGGTATAATTTTCCACAAGTAGTTCGTAATTAGAACTGGGTCATAATGTCCGTTATATCCCTCTAATTATATCTTTCCATTAAGTGTCGTTGATTCTCTAATAAACAATAAATCCTACATTCCTCACGGAATTATGAGAGCGCTCATATTGTTCAAGCCCCGAATCAACTCTTAAGGGAACTACCATCTACTTCTTGCAAGAAGGAATGGATTCCACTATTGTGTACAAACCTTCCCAGCCACAAGCCAAACCTCAATTCCAGCATAAGGAGCATATTAATCTGGAATGCAACTCCGACCTCACCCATGGTATATCAAAGACCACGATCTAACCTGAAGGAGTCGATAAGACACTCAGGATTATTATCACCCACATATAGCCATCATTAGTTGATATATATAAATCTCATCGTTAAACAAATTTTAATGAGAGATTCATATAGATCATGGCCTAGTCCTATATGATCACATCATACAAGGTGCTTCCATTCTCATATCTCCATATGAATAATCCAGGATAGGATCACCGTACACTACGAAATTGACTGCAGCTGTAGATTAACCACAAATAAAGTACTCAACTTTATTTACTATCTACAGACTCTTTAGATTGCACGTCTTTTACTGTATCCATCTGTATATGACATTCATATACACAGTTCGAGATTACATCCAGCAATCTTGGATGTTAAATGCACAAGTTATACACAACATGTGACATAAGAAGAATGAAATAAACTATTCTTTTATTTATGTTAACATTCCATTTACAAATTACAAGCTTTAAGGTATAAACCCCAACAAGTACCACATCGTACGTTTTACCAGGTATCAAGCAGGGCTAACACCGCGGTACCTCCCACCTGATACCTAGGTACCGCGACATTTACCTGGTACCCTGGTACCGCAATACCTGTCCTGGACCCGGTCCATCAAGTATCGGCCATCTACCTAGCACGAGAAATGGCAGTAGGAAGGTTCCCACACATCAATGCAACTGATGCACCAGGGAATCAACCTAGAACCAGACTACGCCAAAAGAACAAAGCCTGCAGAAGCCTCCAACTAAAAGAAGAGAAAATTGATCTCTCTGATTATTAATGAGAAACAAGTCAACGCCATTAATGTTCATTTACAACGCCAATAATGGAGAAAATAGTCAACTCTTTAATGGTCATTCACAACGCCATTAATGAGTAAATATTCAATCAACTCTTTAATGGTCATTCACAATGTCATTAATGAGAGATCAGTCAACTCCTTAATGGTCATTCACAACGACATTAATGAGTAAATATTCAGTCAACTCTTTAATGGTAATTCACAACGCCATTAATGAGAATCAACTTCATCAATGCCAAATCAATGTTCCTATGATTGCGAATTGATTAACTAAATTTATGGAGTGGGCAATAAGAAAGAGAGGAGATAAATATGACAAAGCATTCTTCAAGAAAGGGATTCCAAGCTCTCTCCAATATCTCCATTCCCAGATTTTAACCCAGAGATCAACTAAAAGCGGGCCGAGACCTGGCCAATCAGAAGACATATTTCACCCACTTTTCCACTAGAAATATAGTTCGCCTTCTCCTACCATTGTATCGTCTATTACACATATCAATTTTCACCAAAAATGTACCGGTACCAAGTGGTACCCCTCTAACCGTGGCTTACCAGGTCGCGGTTTGTACTTATGTAAGCTTTCCAGAGCATTTCTTGTGATACATAAATAACGAAGGGTATATCTCCTTCCTCTGGATACTGCCTTGGGGTTTTTCAGCATATGATCATTCTTGATGCTTTTCCCACCTAGGTTAGTCCAATTCTCTCAAATGAATTGTCGTTCTCCAGTCTATCTCCTTATTATGCATGTATGGAAGCTAGGTTCCGACCCTACTGGTCCTAGCTCTCTTGTCCACTTATCTACATGCCAAGCTACAACTAGAAAAGAGTTTTCTATAGGCTAGCCTTCTCGTGTGTACCAGATTTATTTCACTGAGAGCCCCTCTGTAAAAGAGGACAACTACTCGGTTTATGACTTGAAGCATGCAGGACGTTCAACTTTTTTTCATGCTTTCTCAAGCTGTTCCGGTCGTACCCAAACAAAATATTCCAGAGGGAAATGTCGCCTTTTCAGGTAATGGGCTAGAGGATTTCACCGTGGAGATTTGGTGATATCAGAAGAACTAAAACGGGTCCGGCCCTGACTGGAAGGACCTAGAGGTGAAGAATCGATACCGGGTGGTCTCATTCTTCTCGACCACATCTACGTCATCGAGGAGCACCAATCCTTCCTCTTTACTTGCTGTTTGGATCGAGGACGCCTAGAGAAGAGACCGGGTACCAGGACTGGTACAATGACCAAGTACCAGGACTGGGTACCAGGACTAGGGACCGGGTACCAGGACCAGCCCCCTCACACCAGCAAGGGGACCTCCAGCGCCATATCTTCTCCTTATGCTCGAAGCCCGACAGGCGGGATGATTAGTCTCTTACCTAATGCACCTCGCTTCTGTCACTTCTACAGAACCACGGTACCGAAAGTACCTACCCGTTGCGACCTCCCGGGGTAACAGTCTAAGAGTGTTAATTGAAATTGCTCACTCAGAGCAGATTTTCGGTTAACATTAATGATGGGCCATAACCCACAGATTTAAATTGTACTTTTAAATTACATGGTGGAAAAGTTTTGAAAAGCCAAAGAGATTGTTAAAGAGTTTGTTAGAAGTCGCCTTGGTATTCATATGATTTTCTATAATGTTTTCTAGAAGATTCAAATTTCAATTAGAAAAATAAAATTTTCACAAGATTCCCTCGTACTCAAGATATGAGTCTGGTTGGGTCCTGTCATTACACCTTTATATTTTAATCAATGAACTAAAAGTATTTTAAATTTTAATTTAAAACAAATGTTTTCAAATCATCAATTTTAATCAATGTTTTAATCAACGTCGTGCCTGGTGTCGACCACTGGGACTGAAGGCGCTAGTGCTACGTTGTTAGGTACACCATCGATTATTGCTCACAATTCTGCGTTGTGGGTCCAGACCGCAACGTTTCCTAGTTCGAGTTCTCGTAGCTTCTCAACATTTGTAGCCATTATTTAAAAAAAAAACACATTTGTAGCCATTTGAGCAGTTAAGTAAGGCGATTTGCTCCTCGGCGGTTGGTGCATTTCCATCTCCTATCATCTTGAGAGAGTCATTTCCTTGATTTGATTGGTTCGTAACGAAGTTGTAAAGGGCCCCACGATGGGTGACAAACTATAGATGGTCGATCTACAATTAGTGTGGATTAGACTGGATGCAAATTAGGTCCAAACAACTTGGTCTAACCCTTGTCAAACCAAGGTTGTGGACTGCTCATTTAATCTGCAAGAAGAATTGAATCGTCAGGAAAAAATGGTTGATCCCCGAATTTGACCTTATTTTACTTGGGTTGAGCGTGATATCGATTGACTCAAAATCCGGGGGATGAAATTGATGGATTGGCTGGTGGTTTGGATATTGATTTCAACACAGCTTCAACACGCGGTAAAACTTTTTTGGGAATGGAAAAATCATAATCATCTCCCAGTCAGAGAGGGGTCCTATTTATAGAGCTTCAACTAGATGGCTCTGCTGCTCGTTATCCCTGAATCTTTTGAGATTGAGACCTGATTTTACGGGAAAATGAATTTTGATTTCACTCGAGTGCTGTTATCTGATAACAACTGAAACTAGAGGATCTTAAATCTTCAAGGTTTTGGCTACCACATATATGTCAAGAGGATCTTAAATCTTGATGATGCAACAACACGACACTGAAACAGCCGACAAGAAGATCAACTTACAACAAGGACATCTACTTTAGAATAAAATAATTCGGCAATACAAAATCCAAAAACAGAAAAAAGTCAAATCAAGCTTTGGAAAACAGAACAAGCATGGCAGATCATTTCACAGAAACCCAAGACCCACAACAAAAATACTACAATTCCATTCCTTTCCCATCAATTTTGTCTCCAAACCCAACAACAACAGCAGTTCAATGTTCTGTCCCTCATCTGATCGAAACAATCAAGACCCAGAAACCGTTTCTTGATTCTTTGCTTCACAAAACAGGGGCAGTGATTTTCAGAGGGTTTGATGTTAAGACACCAGAGGACTTCAACGACGTCGTTGAAGCTTTTGGGTACGAGGAGCTATCCTACGTGGGTGGTACGGCTCCTCGGTCCAAGGTTGTGGGTCGTGTTTTTACAGCCAATGAGTTACCACCTGACCAACACATCGGTTTCCACCATGAAATGGCTATGGTTTGTTGTAATTGTCTCAACTTTTATGTTTTTATTGAAATTTTGATATATCATCGTAAATTTACATATAATTTGTTTGGTCACAAAATTATTATCTTATATGCTGTCCTTTCTTGAGATCATGAATTATATATGGTTACTTGTTTGGAAGTACTTTTGTAGATGATAAGAGTTGTTTTCCACTTTTCCCTATTTGAAAATGTAGTTTGGAAAGTGCTTTTGTAAATGGTAGAGTTGTTTTCCGTATTTGAAAATGAGTTTGGAAATGCTTTTGTAGATGGTGGTTGTTTTCCCCATCTGAAGATGAGTTTGGAAGTGCTTTAGTAGAGAACATTTTTCTTAAAAGCACTTAATTCCAAGCACTTCAAGGCTTTTGTGATAGTGCATTTCATTTGATACTCCATAAAAGTTGCTTTTGTTAGAGTTCCAATATTTATTTTTGACTCACTGAACTTGGTCAACAGGCGCCGGAGCCACCATCCAAATTGTTGTTCTTCTGTGAAGTAGCTCCAACAAGTGGGGGAGAAACTCCTATAATCTTGAGCCACATTGTCTATGAGAGAATGAGACAGAAGTTCCCCGAATTCGTTGAAAAACTGGAGAAGCATGGATTGATTTATACATATTTATTAGGACAGGACGATGATCTTTCATATCCAGGTGGCCGCGCGCGCGGTTGGAAATCCACTTTCTCGACAGCAGACAAGAGTGTTGCTGAGGAAAGGTTTGTGATTTGATCATCTAACTAATAACTTCAACGTTTTTGAATTGTACTCATATGATTGTGAAGACATAGTGTTATGTATGTTTTTTCCTTTTCGGATCAATGTTGCAGAAGCATCTTCTGTTCAAAATTATGTTGTGTTGTGAACTTGTATTGAAATAAAGTGACCTTTGCGACAGGGCAATCAAGATGGATATCAAATTGGAGTGGATGGAAGACGGTGGAGTGAAAAGAATAACAGGTCCGCTTCCGGTGATTAGGTATGACAAATCTAGGCAACGGAAAATTTGGTTCACCAACATGATAGGCTGGGAAGTAGCGGGCAATGCTCCTTTTAAGACGATAACTTTCGGGGATGGTAAGCCATTGCCAGCTGAGATCTGCTACGAGTGTCTGAAAATCTTTGAAGAGGAATGTGTTGCTATTCCCTGGAAGAAAGGCGATGTTCTGCTGATAGATAACTGGGCGGTGCTTCACGAACGTAGACCAACCAATTCTCCCCGCCGTGTATTAGCTTCACTTTGCAAGTAACGAAGATGCACTCTCATCTTCTCTGGTATAATATTACTTCCCTTGTTTTGTGCTCATCGATTGCCATTTTAGAACAAGTAAATGTTTAAATGAATAAATGTTTATATACACCTTCTCTGATGTTGAATTCTGATCCATTGTTCTTCAATTGAGAACTCTATATAAAGCTGCTTTTGTTTTGGTACTACCCAGTTTATGATGGTATAATAAGTGAACAAAACAATACGATCGGACAAATGATTTGGGACTTGGACAAATAACTCTCAAGTCAGCGGCTCGAATCCTACCGATAGTAAAAAGTTTCAAAAAAAAATGGATGGTCTAGATGATAGATACAGTAAAAAAAATACAATTGGACAAGGTAGTTGCAAAACCTTGTCCAATTATACCTAGAATGACATTCGTCTGTTAAGTAATGACATTTTTTTTTTCTATTTCACTGTTTTACTGCTATTATTAAGCTAGTGCTAGTCCAACAAACAAGTGTTGTTTTTCTTTGTCAACTCATAATTATTTTGATTTAGAATAAAAATATTAGGTTGAGGTTTTTTTTTTTTTACTAAAAAAAAGTAATTACATATAATTTAAGATCACAGAAAAGGACACTACTTGAACCACAAACTCAATGGTTTTGTGTATAAAGTGAGGAACATACCACATGGCCGGTCTTATCTCGATCAATTGAGTTTTTGACTTGTCTCCCAATTATACTTGTAATTATTAAGTTCAATATTTTTAATTAATCGGTTGTTTGGCCAACAAAACAATCCATTGGCTATTAATTATTTGTCTAACATTATGTTTAATTAGTCTGGTTGCAACTTGCAACACTTCCTTCTCACCAAACAGAAAACACTGCCTTTATTATTATTATTATTATTATTATTATTATTATTATTATTATTATCTTATTTTATTTGCTTTCACCAAACAAACAACTATAGTATTATTATAACTTTGTATTGTATACGATTTTCCTTTATCCTCACTATTTTATATCTCACCATGCACTTCACACATATTCTTTTAAAAAAAAGTTTAAATAAATAAATAACTAAAATCAATAACTAAATCGATGGACTAAATTCATATATGGGGTGGCTAAATTATGAGATTTGTCCAATTGTATGCGAAGAAAAGTTAAATCTACTAGTGAATGAGGGATTAAAGATTTAAATAAATGTTGTTTAAAAAAAAATTTAAATAAAAATTGACTACGTAATTGAGGGAATATACTATACCATAAAATGAGATATACGATATGATAAATGAGGTCGGTCTAATTATGTACATTGACGTCTAATTTGGTGTGAGAAATAATATAAAATCAAGATATTAAAAAATAGGAATTTCACATATGATAACAATTCTAATTGTTATATCGGTGATTACTTTAGAAGTTATTTTTTGCTTTTTAAAAAGATAAAAACATTAGCTTCAACGACGATAATAGTATGTCACTATAGACATAACTCAGCTGATAAATAGATAAGTTTAAAATTTGAACAAATGACTTCCCAAATTTTACTAATTATCAAACCTTTCAAAAACTATTTGAAATAAATAGATTGTCAGATAGATACCGTCTAATAAAACAACAACAAGAGCATCAAGTCTTCTCTAAAACAAAACAATATAATAATAATACTAATGAGTAATTATTCTGCAACACAAAAATGAAAAAACAGACAACGAAAAACAAGTTTTCAAAAACAGAACCGCCATGGAAGCTCATCATCCTTTCACAGAAATCCAAATCCCACAACAGAGATTCTACAATTCCATTCCTTTCCCATCAGTTCTGTCTCCAAACCCAACAAAAGCAGTTCCATGTTCTGTCTCTCATCTGATAGAAACCATCAAGACCCAGAAACCCTTTCTGGATTCTTTGCTTCACAAAACAGGGGCAGTGCTTTTCAGAGGGTTTGATATAAAGACAGCAAAGGACTTCAACGACGTCGTTGAAGCTTTTGGGTACGAGGAGTTATCCTACATGGCTAGTCGTAGTCCGGCTGCTCGGACCAACGTTGTGGGTCGTGTTTTTACAGCCAATGAGTTACCACCTGACCAACCCATCGGTTTCCACCATGAAATGTCTCAGGTTTGTTTGTACGTTTGATGTTTTGTAATTGTCTTGACTGAAATTTGTTATATATCATCATATTTCTACATATAATTAGTTGATAAATTGATGTGGGTTAGTTGTTTGGAGGTGCTTTTGTAGAGAACATTTTTCTTTAAAGCACTTAATCGATATATCAATCATAAATCTGTTGGGTTGGGTTTCCTCCAAACGTGGAGATGACCCAAAGAGAGTTTATCATGTATTCATGGTAAAGCCCACATAATATATGTGGATGACCCAAAGACTTTTAAGTCATTTTACATGGTGTATAAAAGGGTTAAAACCCTAGCTGAAAACAGAAGAGAAGATACAAGAGAAGAGAGCAATCGGTGTGTGCAAAGAGTGAGAAGAAGAGAGAAAAAGAAAAGAGTGCAGAAATTCTAGGTTTTGAGTCTACTGTCCAGAGTTCTTCAGAGGGCTAATCGGAGGTCCAAACGTGGTCGGATCAAGCTCGAATTTTGCAGGCGTGTTCTCAACACACCGATATACGTTCTGACGGTGGAATTATCAATCGGAGTTCCCTGTTGTGACTTTTGCGGTTCCGAACAGAGCTGGACAGAAAACAGGGGAGGTACTGCACAGGTTTCGTAAAAGAGAGATATCTCTTTCATCTGTTGTCCGTTTGAGCTGAAATTTGGACAGAACCTTCTTCACTCGTGGTTCTACGATCAGACGGTTGGATCGTTGATCGGAAATTTCCGCAGAGAGATACACACCCAGAACAGAGGATTCGAGTTTGTGAAATCCTATCTCTCTTGTTTTACTTGCTAATATTGCATGTGTTGCCAAGATTAGTTAATCTTGAGATTAGCTGTGTTATATGCCTCTAGTTTAACTAGAGAGAACTGTGTATTCCCATTATATTTTAATAGTGGAGATTTCAGAGGACCAGTGGTTTTTACTCCTCAATTCAAGGAGGTTTTCCACGTAAATTCTTGGTGTTCTTGTGTTTGTGATTGAGCTTGTGGTTGTGTTGTTTGTTGCTCTATCTAATTGCTTCCTATTAGGTTCACACAAGAGAGGGATATATTGTTTGTTATTGTTAGTGGTGCGTTTTATCCCATCAAAGTGGTATCAGAGCAAGGTTTTAGTAATCTTGTGTCTTGTGTTGAACAATGGAGGTTAATAAAAGTAGAATGATTAATTTGAATGGTTCTAATTATCATGTGTGGAAGGGAAAAGTGGAAGACCTTCTGTATGTTAAAGATTATTACTTGTCTGTGTTTGCGGAACAGAAATCCGAAGGTAAAACTGATGATGAATGGACTTTACTTCATCGTCAAGTGTGTGGGTATATCAAGCAGTGGGTAGATGATAATGTTTTGAACCATGTCAGTGAGGAAAAACATGCACGTTCTTTATGGAACAAGCTTGAACAACTGTATGCTCGAAAGACTGGGAACAATAAGTTGTTTCTAATAAAGAAATTGTTAGGTTTGAAATATAAGGATGGAACTCCTTTATCAGATCACTTGAATGCTTACCAGGGAATTCTGAATCAGTTGGCTGGGATGAATATCAAGTTTGAAGATGAAGTACAGGGGTTATGGCTTCTAGGCACATTACCGGACTCGTGGGAGACGTTTAGAACGTCGGTATCTAACTCAGCTCCAAATGGTGTCATTACTATGGATTTGGCTAAGAGCAGTGTTCTGAATGAAGAAATGAGAAGAAAGTCACAGGGTCTGTCACAGTCAGAGGTCTTAGTCACAGAAAAGAGGGGGAGGAGTAAGAGTGGAGGTCCGAAGAACAGAGAAAGAAGCGAAAGCAGGTCCAACAGGTTTGCTAATGTTGAGTGTTATCACTGTGGTCAAAAGGGGCATATAAAGAAGTATTGTCGACAACTCAAAAGAGACAACAAAAATGATAAAGGGAAGGAAAAGAAAACTGATGATAGCAATGATGTTGATAGAGTTTCTGCCGTCACAGATGATTTCCTTGTTGTGTATGATGATGATGTTGTCAACCTTGCATGCCATGAGACTAATTGGGTGATTGATAGTGGTGCCTCCATTCATGCTACATTGCGCCGGGACTTCTTTACATCTTATACATCTGGAGACTTTGGGGATGTTAAGATGGGTAACAATGGCTTAGCTAAAGCCGTAGGCATGGGAGATGTGTGTTTGGAGACAAACAATGGTACGATGTTGCTTTTGAAAAATGTTAAACATATCCCTGATATTCGCTTGAATTTAATTTCAGCAGGTAAGCTTGATGATGAGGGGTTTTGCAACACCTTTAGTGATGGTCATTGGAAGCTCACTAAAGGTTCTATGATTGTAGCTAGGGGCAAGAAGTGCTCCTCATTGTACTTTATGCAGGCAAAAGTTTCTGATTGTATTATCAATACAACAGAGAATGAAAGCACAACAGAGCTATGGCATAGAAGACTGGGTCACATGAGTGAGAAGGGTTTGATGGTTTTGGCCAAGAAGAATCTTCTTTCTGGAATGAAGAATGCTCCATTGAAGAAGTGTGCTCATTGCTTAGCAGGGAAGCAAAACAGGGTTACCTTTAAAACGTCCCCTTCTTCAAGAAAGCCAGGTATACTTGATTTAGTATATTCTGATGTTTGTGGTCCTATGAAATTAAAAACACTTGGTGGTGCTCTCTATTTTGTGACTTTTATAGATGATCATTCAAGGAAGTTGTGGGTCTATACCTTGAAGACAAAAGACCAAGTGTTAGATATATTCAAACAGTTTCAGGCCTCAGTTGAGAGACAGACTGGGAAGAAGTTAAAGTGTATTCGAACTGATAATGGGGGTGAGTATTGTGGTCCTTTTGATGAATACTGTAAACAACTGGGTATTAGGCATCAAAAGACACCTCCGAAGACTCCTCAGTTGAATGGGATAGCTGAGAGGATGAACAGGACATTAGTTGAAAGGGTGAAATGCTTGCTTTCACAAGCACAGTTGTCAGGATCCTTTTGGGGTGAGGCTTTGAGTACCGTTGTACATGTGTTAAATCTCACACCATGTGTTCCTTTGAATTTTGATGTTCCAGACAGAGTTTGGTCGGGAAAGGATGTTTCCTATAGTCACTTGCGTGTCTTTGGATGCAAGGCTTTTGTGCATATTCCCAAAGATGAGAGGTCTAAGCTTGATGTCAAGACAAGACAATGTGTATTTATTGGCTATGGCCAAGATGAGTTCGGCTACAGGTTTTATGATCCGGTGCAGAAAAAGCTTGTTAGAAGCCGAGATGTTGTGTTTATGGAAGACCAAACCATACATGATATTGAGAAGACAGATAAAATAGTTTCTCAATATCATGAGGATTTGATTGACTTGGATCCAGTTCCTCTGACACATGTGCCAGTACAAGTTAAAGATGAAGTTCAGAATGACCAGGATGGTACAGTTGATGCTGATACTCATACACAAGTCGAGATTGATGATGATATTCATGAGCAGTCACCAGTACCAGAAGTTCCACCAGATGTTCCACTCAGGAGGTCTACCAGAGACCGCCAGCCTTCCACACGGTATTCTGTTGATGAGTATGTGTTACTGACTGATGGGGGAGAGCCCGAATGTTATGCAGAAGCCATGGAAGATGAACACAAGAAGGAGTAGGTTGATGCCATGCAAGATGAGATGAAGTCACTGCATGAAAATCATACATTTGAGTTGGTAAAGTTGCCTAAAGGCAAAAGAGCTTTGAAGAAAAAGTGGGTATACAGAGTGAAGCAAGAACAGCATAGCACACAACCACGATACAAAGCTAGATTGGTCGTCAAGGGATTCAGTCAGAAGAAAGGTATTGATTTTGATGAGATTTTTTCTCCAATTGTTAAAATGTCATCTATTCGTGTGGTTTTGGGTCTGGCAGCTAGTCTTGATTTGGAGATTGAGCATATGGATGTGAAGACTGCTTTTCTCCACGGTGACTTAGACAAGGAAATTTATATGGAGCAGCCAGAGGGTTTCATGGTAAAAGGAAAAGAGGATTATGTGTGCAAGCTGAGGAAAAACCTTTATGGTTTGAAGCAAGCACCAAGACAATGGTATAAGAAGTTTGAGTCAGTTATGGGGGAGCAAGGCTACCGGAAAACAACTTCTGATCATTGTGTTTTTGTACAGAAATTCTCTGATGATGATTTAATTATACTATTGCTTTATGTCGATGACATGTTGATTATTGGCAGAAATTCTTCAAGAATTGACAGGTTGAAAACGCAGTTGAATAAAGCTTTTGCTATGAAGGATTTAGGGCCAGCAAAGCAAATTCTTGGCATAAGAATTCATCGTGAGAGGAATGCCAAGAAGTTATATCTATCACAGGAGAAGTACATTGAAAAGGTACTTCAGAGGTTCAACATGGACAAAGCTAAAGCGGTTAGCTCTCCTCTTGCTACCCACTTTAAGCTAAACATCGAGCAGTGTCCCTCTACAAATGTAGAGAAGGAAGATATGGAAAGGGTTACATATGCTTTAGCGGTGGGAAGTTTGATGTATGCAATGGTATGTACAATGCCAGACATAGCCTATGCTGTTGGTGTTGTTAGCCGGTTCTTGTCCAATCCTGGGAGAGAACATTGGAATGCAGTAAAGTGGATTATGAGATATCTATGAGGTACTTCCAGTTTGAGACTTGGTTTTGGCAATGAGAAGCCATTGCTAGTTGGCTACACAGATGCAGATATGGCAGGAGATGTGGACACTCGTAAGTCTACTTCTGGTTTCTTGATTACTTTTGCAGGGGGAGCTGTAGCTTAGCAATCAAGGCTACAGAAATGTTGCACTTTCTACAACTGAAGCAGAATTCATTGCAGCAACCGAAGCTTGTAAAGAGTTGTTGTGGATGAAGAGGTTTCTACAAGAGCTCGGTTTCAAGCAACAGAGATATGTAGTATTTTGCGATAGTCAAAGCGCAATTCACCTTGGTAAGAATTCTTCTTTTCATGCAAGATCAAAGCACATTGATGTGAGGTATCATTAGATAAGAGATTCTATTAATGACAAGTTGTTTGAACTTGAAAAAATCCATACGGATCATAATGGCTCTGATATGTTGACAAAGTCACTACCGAGGGAGAAGCTTGAACTATGTTGTTCGATCGCCGGGATGGCGAATCCCTCCACATAGTAGGAAAGGGGGAGATTTGTTGGGTTGGGTTTCCTCCAAATGTGGAGATGGCCCAAAGAGAGTTTATCATGTATTCATGGTAAAGCCCACATAATATATGTGGATGGCCCAAGGACTTTTAAGTCATTTTACATGGTGTATAAAAGGGTTAAAACCCTAGCTGAAAACAGAAGAGAAGATACAAGAGAAGAGAGCAATCGGTGTGTGCAAAGAGTGAGAAGAAAAGAGAAAAAGAAAAGAGTGCAGAAATTCTAGGTTTTGAGTCTACTGTCCAGAGTTCTTCAGAGGGCTAATCGGAGGTCCAAACGTGGTCGGATCAAGCTCGAATTTTGCAGGCATGTTCTCAACACACCGATATACGTTCTGACGGTGGAATTATCAATCGGAATTCCCTGTTGTGACTTTTGCGGTTCCGAACAGAGCTGGACAGAAAACAGGGGAGGTACTGCACAGGTTTCGTAAAAGAGAGATATCTCTTTCATCTGTTGTCCGTTTGAGCTGAAATTTGGACAGAACCTTCTTCACTCGTGGTTCTACTATCATGGCGGTTGGATCGTTGATCGGAAATTTCCGCAGAGAGATACACACCCAGAACAGAGGATTCGAGTTTGTGAAATCCTATCTCTCTTGTTTTACTTGCTAATATTGCATGTGTTGCCAAGATTAGTTAATCTTGAGATTAGCTGTGTTATATGCCTCTAGTTTAACTAGAGAGAACTGTGTATTCCCATTATAGTTTAATAGTGGAGATTTCAGAGGACCCGTGGTTTTTACTCCTCAATTCAAGGAGGTTTTCCACGTAAATTCTTGGTGTTCTTGTGTTTGTGATTGAGCTTGTGGTTGTGTTGTTTGTTGCTCTATCTAATTGCTTCTTATTAGGTTCACACAAGAGAGGGATATATTGTTTGTTATTGTTAGTGGTGCGTTTTATCCCATCAAAATCTGCATACAATTATATGATAATTTGATATAATTAGTTGATAATTTGATGTGTGTTGGTCACCAAATTTGATTTGTTGAGCTTTACATGTTGGTTAGTAAATTGTTGTATTTATTCTAGACTCACTGAATTTGGTCAACAGGCGCCGGAGCCTCCATCGAAATTGTTTTTCTTCTGTGAAGTAGCTCCAACAAGTGGGGGAGAAACTGCTATAGTCTTGAGCCACATTGTCCACGAGAGAATTAGACAGAAGTACCCGGAATTTGTTGAAAAATTGGAGGACCATGGATTGATTTATTCACTTTTAGTAGG
The DNA here is from genome assembly GCA_033220585.1 of Dipteronia sinensis. NCBI lineage: Eukaryota > Viridiplantae > Streptophyta > Magnoliopsida > Sapindales > Sapindaceae > Dipteronia > Dipteronia sinensis. Next base: position 61,895,470 of record CM065639.1, read on the forward strand.
AGCAGACGATGATCATTCATATATTGGTAGTCACGGTTGGAAATCCACTTTCTCGACTGGAGACAGGAGTGTGGCCGAGGAAAGATCACATCAACTAATTAATAACTCCAATGATTTCGAATTATAGAATTTGAACAATCTCGGTCTAATTATAGTGTTACGTATGTTTTTCCTTTTCGGATCAATGTTGCTTAAGCATCTTATGTTCAAAATTATGTTGTGTTGTGAACTTGTATTGAAAGAAAGTGATCTAATTTCAACAGGGCTACAAAGATGGGAATCAGATTGGAGTGGATGGAAGACGGTTGAGTGAAAAGAATTATGGGTCCACTTCCGGTAATTAGGTATGACAAATCAAGGCAACAAAAAATTTGGTTCACTGACATGGTAGGTTGGCAAGTAGCGGGGAATGGTCCTTGTAAGATGATCAGTTTCGGAGATGTTAAGCTATTATCAGCTGATATCCGTTGCGAATGTCTGAAAATCCTCAAAGAGGAATGTGTTGCCATTCCCTGGCAAGAAGGTGATGTTCTGCTGATAGATAACTGGGCTGTTCTTCACTCCCGAATACCAACCAATTCTCCAGGTCGTGTATTAGCTTCATTATGCAAGTAATTAAGATGCTCTCTGCACACCTTCTCTGGTATAATATTACTTCCCTCGTTTTGTGCTTATCTATTGCCATTTTAGAAATTATAAATGTTGAAATGAGCATAATGTTATATACATCTGATGCTGAATTCTGATCCTAGTTCTTCAATTGAGAGCTAAATGGGTTGATTTTATTTTTGTTTTCTGCATATTGATCATCTAAAGATGCTTTTTGTTTTGGTACTTCCCAGTTTATGATGGTATAAATAAACAAAACAATACAACTGAACAAGGTCTTGTAACTTTTAACAAGTTTTGTTCAACTCATATGCAATTCGATCCAATTCATGTTTCTTGCAAAGGAGGAATGCTTGATATTGTTAATAGTTAACTGTATCAGTTAGTTGGTTTTAATTCAGATGTGTCCCTACTTAATTTAATATGCTGTACCTAGCTAATTTTCGGTTGTGTCTTGTCACTCTAAAAAGAGCTGAGAGATTAGTTAAGAATGGCCAACACCGACCATAAGGTGAACATAGCCAACCTAGGAACTAACATCCGATCGGTATGAAGAAACCTTGGTCTTTTCAAGGAATCAACCGTCATGTCTAGGGTCATCGAAACCCTTTAACCAATGAGATTGTCCACCATTGATGTCTAACCCCATTTGTAAAAACATGATTAGTTGACATGGCAGGGATTAATCGTGGCGTGTGACTGACTCGATATATTCTACACGGATATCCGACAAACGTAAAAAACACTCAATCCATCGGGAAATCTACCGGGAGATTTCATGGGATCAAAATCTTGGAGGGACAAGGTTTTAGGTGAATCATTAATGGCCATCCGGAGGCACATCTTTAAATGTGTTTTCTATTTTACAGGTCACCACAATACCGAATTGAATGATGTGAATTGCAGCTTCTCATATGCATTAATTATGTTAAGATAAAATCTCAACTTTTGATAGTCCATGAATGGAATGATGTGAATCGCAGTTTATTATGTGATGCATATAATATATGTTAATGTTACTTCTACAACTACTGTCATAATTCCATATTACCCTAAAAAAAACCTACTGCCATAATTATTTTTGAACTATTACATTATTTTTGAACTATTACATTATTTTAGGATTAGGGGACTTGGCATGATCCGGACTAACAACCTCTTCGATAAGCAAGTGTGACGTGTGAGGGGTTTACCATTTAGCCAACCACATCTCGTCTTTACTACAATAATTATTAGAGTTCTTAAAATTTCTACAACCTTCTGGTGTTGATTTTATGGGACTTGAACTTGCACCTATTTTCAACTTGAGTTTTAAAAACACCAAAAATATATTTTTGACAAAAATACCCTTCAAACACAAACACAACATTAAGTTTTGCACTTTTGGTGGAGACTTATTAAGTATTGCTTTTTTTTTTTCAGGTCTTTCGATAAGTTAAGTAATCGTCTGTTTCACTATTTTACTACTATTATTAAGTTATTATGTTGATGCTTAGTCATACAAAAAAGTGTTGTTTTCTCTATTAACTCATAATTATTTTGATTTAGAATAGAAATATTAGGTTGAGTTGTTTTTTTTTTCTAAACAAAATAATTACATATAATTTGGGATTGCGGAAGAAAGACACAACTCGAACCACAACTTTAATGGTATAAAATGAGGTACATATCACCGGCCAGGCTTATCTCGGTCAATTGAGTTTTTGACTTGTCTCCCAATTATAGTTGTAATTATTAAGTTCAATATTTTTTAATTAATCGGTTGTTTGGCCAACGAAACAACCCATCGGCTATTAATTATTTGTCTAATATTAGAATAATGGTAAACACTACCTTAATTATTATTATCTTATTTTATTTGCTTTCACCAAACAAGTATATAGTATTATTATAACTTTAGATTTTATACAATTTTCTTTTATCATCACTATTTACACAGAATCAATCAATTAAAAATTAAATTAAAATAATGGCAACATGATTGAGTAATTAAATATTTAAATAAATCAATAAAAATCAATAACTAAATCGATGAACTAAATTCATATATGGAGTGACAAAATTATGAGATTGGTACAATTGTATGCGTGAGAAAAGTTAAATCCATTAGTGAATAAGGGATTAAAGATTTAAATAAATGTTTAAGGAATTATTTAAATAAATAAATGAGTAAATAAAAATTGACTACGTAATCGAGGGACTATATACAATACGATCAAATGAGATTATATATATAGTATATATGAAGTGACAAAATGAAAATGGTATAATTGTAGACGATAAAATCTAATTTGATGTGGGAATAAAATCAAGATATCAACTTTATAATGTCAGTATAAAATTCGTTATGTAATATTATAAAGTCGAAATTCTATACTAGATAACAATGTTAATTGTTATATCGGCTTTTCCCCGATAACGAGAGTAGCATGTAAAATGTAATTTTGTCGGTTCCGGATAATAGTTATAATAATAATAAAAATTAAAAAAGGAAGGGGGGAGGGGCCACCAACATCAACTTCAAGTCTTCATCAACTTCAAGTCGTCAACAACGACAAGAGCATCAAGTCTCCACTGAATATAATAATAATAATAGTATAATACTAATAAAAAATTATTCTTCAACACAAAAGTGAAGAAACAGAAAACGAAAAACAAGTTTTCAAAAACAGAACCGCCATGGAAGCTCATCACTATTTCACAGAAATCCAAACCCCACAACAGAGATTCTACAATTCCATTCCTTTCCCATCAATTCTGTCTCAAAACCCAACAACAACAGCAGTTCAATGTACTGTCTCTCATCTGATCGAAACCATCAAGACCCAGAAACCTTATCTGGATTCTTTGCTTCACAAAACAGGGGCAGTGCTTTTCAGAGGGTTTAATATAAAGACGGCAAAGGACTTCAACGACGTCGTTGAAGCTTTTGGGTACGAGGAGTTTCCGTACGTGGGTAGTCGTAGTCCGGGTGCTCGGACCAACGTTGTGGGTCGTGTTTTTACAGCCAATGAGTTACCACCTGACCAAAAGATCGGTTTCCACCATGAAATGTATCAGGTTTGTTTGTACGTTTGATGTTTTGTAATTGTCTGAACTGAAATTTTTGATATATCATCATATTTCTACATATAATTAGTTGATAATTTGATGTGGATTAGTTGTTAATTTGAAGGTGCTTTTGTAGAGAACATTTTTCTTAAAAGCACTTAATTGATATATCATTCATAAATCTACAAACAGTTACTTGATAATTTGTTATAATTAGATGATAATTTGATGTGTGTTGGTTACCAAATTTGATTTGGTGAGCTTTACATGTTGGTTAGTAAATTGTTGTATTTATTTTCTACTCAATGAATTTGGTCAACAGGCGTTGGAGCCTCCATCGAAATTGTTATTCTTCTGTGAAGTAGCTCCAACAAGTGGGGGAGAAACTGCTATAGTCTTGAGCCACATTGTCCACGAGAGAATTAGACACAAGTACCCGGAATTCATTGAAAAATTGGAGGAACATGGATTGATTTATTCACATTTAGTTGGAGCGGATGATGATGATTCATATGTTGGTGGTCGCGGTTGGAAATCCACTTTCTCGACTGGAGACAAGAGTGTAGCTGAGGAAAGGTTTGTGATTTGATCATCTAATTAGTAACTCCAATGATTTCAAATTATAGAAATATGAACAATCTAGTAACTCCAATGTTTTTTCCTTTTCGGATCAATGTTGCCTAAGCATCTTATGTTCAAAATAATGTTGTGTTGTGAACTTGTATTGAAAGAAAGTGATCTTTCAACAGGGCCACAAAGATGGGAATCAGATTGGAGTGGATGGAAGACGGTGGAGTGAAAAGAATAATAGGTCCACTTCCGGTAATTAGGTATGACAAATCTAGGCAACAAAAAATTTGGTTCACTGGCATGGTAGGTTGGGAAGTAGCGGGGAATGGTCCTTGTAAGACGATCTCTTTCGGGGATGGTAAGCTATTGTCAGCTGATATCCGCAATGAGTGTCTGAAAATCCTTGAAGAGGAATGTGTTGCCATTCCCTGGCAAGAAGGCGATGTTCTGCTGATAGATAACTGGGCTGCGCTTCACTCCCGTAGACCAACCACTTCTTCCCGCCGTGTATTAGCTTCATTCTGCAAGTAATGAAGATGCTCTCTCATCTTGTATATGATGATACAAGATTTCTGTGTGGTTGTGAATTATGATATGTTCTATATAGCATTAGGAGGCAACCTTCTCTGGTAATATTAATTCTCTTGTGTTGTGCTTATCTATTGTCCTATTAAAACATTTAAGGAGGGTATAGTGGATTAGGATTTTAATAGACAATTTTTGGGTGTAAGGATTTTATGGATTTGTATGATTTTAAAGACAATTAGGATTATATGTACTAGACTTTTAAGATTCTAAAAGAGTATTTGAACTTTATTTATAAATTATTAGAATTATCCAGATTTTATTTACAGACTATTAAGATTTGTTCATACAAATATTGTATGAGAAAACTGGATTTGGTTACACATGAATTTTTTTTTTTTTTTACATAATTTTCTTTCACAATCTTCTTGCCTTCAACTCCCATTCTCTTTGTCTTCCACCTCACCCACACCATCTTCCCCACGGGTCTACCACCCACTCCTGATCATCATCTTCCCCACCCACTTTCAATTTTCTAATTAAAAAGCCAACAAAGGCAACAACATGAAAGCAACAGGACAAATCTTCACCTATTTTTTTTCAAAGAATTCAAATTAACCCAGTTTTTAAAAGCTTGGCTTTCACTTGCAATCCATCTCTAATCCAAAGAATTGAATCCCACGTATACAAATCTTGTAAAAAAACCAAAATTAACAATTACACAATCAGCTCACACACAAAGATATAAAAAAAAACCCAGTGTTATTGAGATTCAAAGAAAGAGACAAAAGAGTGGTGTGCTTATTTGCGTGAGTTGCGTGAGTGAGTTTTTGGCCTTTTGTTTTCAGAGAAAAAGAAAACAGAGGGAGCTGAAAATTTGTGATGAAGATTTGATGAGAATTGCATAGCAGATTTGAGAAGCCTGAAACGAGTGGAAAGTCTAGAAAGTATTGTGGGAGAAGGCAAGACAATTTTGGGGTTTAACTATTTATACAAATCACTAAAAAGTCTGAATAATCCATTTTGTCATGAAATCCTACAAATTTTAATCTCAATCCAATATCACCTGACATTTTATGTCTCTTAAAAGTCTGGATCCAATACCACAAGACATTATGGACTTTTTAAAAAAATCTTAAAAGTCATGATCGAATACCACTAGACTTATCTAACTAGTTAAAAAGTCTCAATCCAATACCAACGGACTTTTACTTCCTAAATTGTCTAATAAAATCATGAACCAATACACCCCTAATGTTTAAAACTTGGAGCATAATGTTATATACATCTGATGTTGAATTGTTATCCATAGTTCTTCAATTGTTTTTTCTTAGTACGATATCAAAAAGGCTGCCTAGCGATCTAAATGGGTCGATTTTGTTTTTGTTTTCTGCATATACATAACCTAAAGCTGCTTTTGTTTTGGTACTACCCAGTTTTTATGATAGTATCAATGAACAAAACAAAACAATTAAACAAGGTCTTGCAACTTTTAATAAGTTTTATTCTACTCTAATGTAACTCCAATTCATGTTTAGGTTACCACATTCTTGGAAAAGAAGGAATGCTTGATATGCTCGTTAATAGTTAACATGTGTTTAGAGGTGTTCGTCCGTAGTTAAGTATGTTGTACCTAATTCTCGGTTGTGTGTCATGTCACTTTAAAAATAATCAAAATGGGTACCACCTGATCAAAGTGAATGATTGGATTCTTGTATATTGCATTATTGCTCAATCATTTGGCTCCCACCATAGACTTCAAGTACACAAAAATCTCTCTGGATTGATATTTGACTCTCTTTTTTACTGTTGCACATTGCCAATCATTCCAAGTATTATCATTTCCATAGAAATCCAACTTACCTCTCAAATAAATAAAAATATAATGGAGTCAACAAGGGTATAGCTCAGCTGGTAGATGAACGAGCTTGAGATTTGGACAAATGACTCACAGATCAGAGGCTCGAATCCAACCTTACTCCTCAAAATTTCCATTAGGTCAAATTGCATTTTCAATTGATCTCAAAAACTACTGCAATTTTTGGATTTACAGGTCAATTATACTAGTGTTTCCCAACAAGACAAGAAATCAAACTGGCAACATGATTGATGAGATTTAATTAAATAAATAAATAAAGCTGGCAACATGAAACACATGATTGAGAAGTCATTGGTTTCTAAGGCTTTGTATAATTTTGATTAAAGAAAGATTTAAATTATCACAAGATTGTGTAGTACCATAACTATGCAAGAATGCAATAACAAGAACACAGAGAGAACAAAAACAGAACCCATTAACCATGGCAGATCATTTTACAGAAATCCAACTTCCACAACAAAGAAACTACAATTCCAGTCTTTTCCCTTCAGTTCTGTCTCCAAACCCATCAACAACAACAACAACAGTAGCAGTTCCATGTTCTGTCTCTGATTTGATCGAAACCATCAAGAGACAGAAACTGTTTCTGGAATCTTTGCTTCACAAAACAGGGGCAGTACTTTTCAGAGGTTTTGATGTGAAGACAGCCGAGGACTTCAACGACGTCGTTGAGGCTTTTGGGTACGAGGATTTTCCATCCTTAGGTGGCACAGCTCTTCGGACTCAGGTTTTCGGTCGGGTTTTTACCGCCAATGAATCACCACCTGATCAAAAGATCGGTTTTCACCATGAAATGGTTCAGGTTTGTTTGTTTGTCTCTCTGTTCAATATTTTTGTAATTGATTGTAAAGCATCAACTTACATTTATTTACTTTTTTTTATGAGATTTTGAAATAATTAGTTGTTAATTTGATGTGGGTTGTCAACCAAATTGTGAATGATTTGACTCATTTACTCAACAGGCACTTCCATTTCCATCCAAATTATTCTTCTTCTGTGAAGTAGAGCCAGCAAGTGGAGGAGAAACTCCTATAGTCTTAAGCCACATTATCTATGAGAGAATGAGACAGAACTACCCGGAATTCGTTGAAAAGTTGGAGGAGCACGGATTGATTTTATCGCGGTTTTTAGGAGAGGATGTTGATCCTTCATCTCCAATTGGCAACAGTTGGAAATCAACATTTTCGACCGATGACAAGAGTGTAGCTGAGGAAAGGTCTGTGAGTTAAAAATCTAATTAAAAAAAATCTATGATTATTTTTATGTTTGTGTTGTGGGATTTTGCTTGTATTGTAAGAAAGTGATCTTTGAACAGGGCTGCTAAGCAGGGAAACAAATTGGAGTGGATGGAGGGAGGTGGAGTGAAAAGAATAATTGGTCCGATCCCAGCAATTCGTTATGACGAATCTAGGCAACGGAAAATTTGGTTCACTAGTGTGGTAGGCTGGGAGAACGCGGGGAATGATCCTGTTAATAGGATCACTTTCGGGGAAGGTACGCCATTGCCATCTGATTTCTGCTATGAGTGTTTGAAAATCCTTGAAGAGGAATGCGTTGCTATACCTTGGCGGAAAGGTGATGTTCTGCTAATAGATAACTTGGCTGTGCTTCACGCCCGAAGATCATCAAAGCCTCCCCGGCGTATATTAGCTTCGCTTTGCAAGTAATGAAGATTCACTCAATTGTCTATTGTATGTGATTTCTGATGTTTGAATAAACATGGAGCATATTCTATACATCTGACGATGTTGAGTTATGATTCATACAGTTGTTCAATTTGAAGTTCTTTGTATCATATGAAGTTTGCTATACTTCACACTAGCACTTTTTATGGTAATATATCACTTCTTACATTTTCAGGAATGGGATCTCAGGTTCCGCACTTTTATTTTTAACAAACTCTAATGTTAGAAATTTATTTTTATGGTAATGTACTTTTAACACCAAGTTTGTTGCAGACCTCCTACATTAAAGGTCTGTTCGCAAACCTCCGGCAATGGAAGTTGTGATATTGTAGATGGTAAACATAAATTATGAAAGTATATTGCGAGTTGAAGAGCCTCTTAGTGATTGAAATTATTCTACAGAGAGTTGGGGAATTAGATGAGTTTCGGAAGACTTGCTTCAGGATTTTACTTGAGGTTCCCCAAGGATTGACTTTCTCCGCTGACCTTATGCATAACTTGTGATTGAGGGAATTGAAATCACTGTTAACAGGGCAACCGATGACGAGTTTCACTTCTTCGCAAGGGGTAAAAGAGCGAAATTCACATAAAGGAAGTTTTGTTTAGTCACAGAACTTCAGTTTGGGGTGATGTCAAACGCATTTTTGAGATCATATAATCTCATATGAGATCTACCTTAAACACATCCTATTCGAGGTTTCTGAGTGGACCTACAAATGGCCAAAGGATGCTTTGAAGATGGCCTTAGTCTTAATTGCAAACCTTCTATTTTAACTAGCATGTAACATTCGATTGAACGGACATATAACATTCCATTAACCTAGCATGTAGCATTCAATTCAACTAGAATGTAAATTTCAAGTCTAACTAACATGTAACATTCAATTTGAATGTAGCATATAACTTTTGTTTCAAAAAACATGTAACATTCATTTCATACATCCGAATGGACTTGAATTCAAATGCAATTAGTCATATCATCCAAATACAAGCAGCATAATGCCATAATACCAAAACAAAATAGTATTCATATACATATAAGGAATCAAACATCATCGCAGCTAACTGACTCGCTCCAAGTGGGCGTTCGCAAATGTACGAGGCCGGAGTATAGTACAATAATAAATAAAATTCGTTCCCACGAAGATTAAGGAGTTGATTACTGAAATTGATTGATTCAATTACTATTTGAACAATGATTAAAGAGAGATATTGTCTTGAAACTACAATTACTCTAAATTAAGCTATCAAGCAACTACAAAGTAAAAGATGAACTTGAAAGTAATAATGAATGTAAATATATGATGAGAAATGCTAAGACAAAGAATCCACCTCACCCTCTAACTAATTAAGTTCTAGACTCACTCAACTACCCAATTAGTGCACTTGTGTATTGTAGACCCGTGTACCCAACAATAATCTCTAGTCTCCCTCGAGTAATAGAAATTATATCCAAACATACCCAAAGCCTATCTCTCGATGACCCTAGAATATATGCATGAATTCTTTAAGGACTTTGGCACACACGCAAGAGTTCTATACGCTAGCCTCGCATATCTCTACCTTACTAGACATATATAGTGGACATTTCATCAAACATGTGGCGTGCATCACCCCTCGGTCCATAACACACCACCAAAAATCATTCACAAAGTGATCAATCTAGTGAAAGCATTAAGTATTCAAAAACATTCATACATAACACAAGGCATAAATGAATAAAGGAGTAGTCTTTATAGATAAAATCAAGGGTTTGGTTTCATCAAGTCTTAGCAAGAAAAGATTTAGTTTATGTTACAAACTAGAGCCATCCACAACATATATGAAAATAAATACATGGCTCTACAACAAAATGTAAAGGAGAAAGAATTTAGAGAAAACTAGATGGCAAGTCTCCTCTTTTTCTTGATTCTTCTTCTCCTTCTTGTTGTCTTCAGCTCTCTATTGCCCAAAAATATGAAGAAAAGATGGATTTGGTGTATGGATGTGCTGAAGACTTTGGATTGTAGGGAAATGTGGTGTCTTGGTAGTTTTCTTGGGAGATGTATGGGTTGTGTTTTAGGAAGATGAAAGGGTGAAGGTTGAGAGAATTTTTGGTTAAAGAGTGGTATTAGGTTTGAAAATGGTAAAGGAATATATAGAAGAGTAAATTAAGGTAGGGGCAAAAATGTCATTTTTCTAATTTTATACCTTTTCTGGGCAAAGGGGCGACCTTGGGGCAACCTGGGTGAGGTCGCTTTGCTCTCTGTCTAAAAGAAGGATTCTTTGGGGCAACTTTGGCTGAACTGACCTAGAGGTCGTCTTGTGGTCACCTTGATGTCGCTTTTTTTGTAGCTAAGAGGATAGCAACCTTGGGGTGACCTCCAGGTCACCTTGAGGTCGCTTGGCATCTGGTGGAGAACTTCTTGAGCTGAGAGGATAGCGCCCTTGGGGTGACCTCCAGGTCACCCTGAGGTCGCTTTTGCGTCTGTTTTGGTTACTTGAGCTTTTTCTGCTCCACTTCAACTCCATCCAACACCATTAAGTTCCAAACCCAACTTTGACCTGTACAACTTGATTTAAAGGTAAAAAACATGGTTTTCCCGAGAGACGCGCACAATTTGATAAGAATTTTGGGATACATTTACATGTAGAAATGGAGCAGTCACTAACTTGTTTCATCATTTATACCACCAACTTGAGTTGTAGATGGACATCTTGCAACATTGTGGCCTTCTTCTCCACATTTGCTGCACTTATATCGTCCACATGGTTGTTTACATGGTCGTTTGGGCTGAGCATAGAAAGCGTCAGTAGTGCAAGTGTGCTTCTTCAAGAAAATTCGAACAAACCAATCGTCTTTGTCCTCCCTCTTAATTGTACGTAATTGAAATTCACACTCATCGTCCTTACATCCTGCCTCAAACCGTGTCTTGCTAGACCTTTTAATCCTGACTTTAAAATGCTTCTTCTGAGTATACATACGCAAAGCTCGCTTAAGATCATTCTTGCATTGAAATAGTTTACCCTTGTAAAAATGACCATTGTCTGAAGTTGATTGTTCTGTGCTGATGGGTTGGAAGGAATACTTTTCGGATGCAGGAATATGCCAAGGTCGTGGGATTGCAGGTTTGCAACTTTGGTCAACATTATGGCTTGTCCTACCATCACCCACTCCATCGTCAACACCCAATCCATCATCCCGAAAGGTATCACCTCTAAATCTAGCAAAACCCATGGGATTAGCTCTTGATGGACTAACCCCCGATGGACCAGCCCCTGATGGACCAGCCCCCGATCCAGCACATCCATATCCTCCAACACTATCTGGACCCGACCCATGCTCGCAATCTTCGTCTTCAATCACGCCATGTGATGCTGCCTTCTCATAAACGGTAACATAAACTTCAGGAACAACCTTATCTTCCCGCATCAAACATATCACGTCCTTGTCATTTTTAATTTTCGGTCGAGCAAGCCTACTATTGGTATTGACCAATGACCATAATTCTATGTTGAACCTAGCAACATCAACGTTGACAACATCTTGTACCGCCTTCACCAAGGCATCGTAGGTCAAACCTCTAGGGACTAGCGCGCCCACTATGTCTCACTACCGTCATAATAATTACCAACCCAACTTCCACCATGAGAGATGATCAATCTCGTTTCATCCATCTACCTACACGTAAATGTGAAATGAGAATAAAGACATCAAAAGTAAGCGGCATGTAACATTCAAAGTAGCTGGCATGTAATTAAAACTAACTTATGTTATATCAATTAATTAGATCATAAAACAAAAACATGTCAACTTGAACTTATGTTAGTATAAATCCCATTAAGTATAGAATTAAAAAGCTCAAATTTTATGAGAGATCTAATTAGAAATCCGAGGCTAAAGAAGAGAGAGTGAGTGAGAGAGAGAGAACAATTAAAAAGCTCAAATTTTATGAGAATCTAATTAGAAATCCGAGGCCAAAGAAGAGAGAGAGAGAGAGAGAGAGAGAGAGAGAGAGAGAGAGAGAGAGAGAGAGTACAAGGATCACAATATTCAAATATAACTATACAATGGAGTGAGTATCTTTGGAATCATAAAGAAGACTTAATATTTGCTAATGATATACAATGAAGAAAAATCCTATTCTTAGATTGACAGTGTATAAATCCATGTTTCGTCCAACTCCTCTCTTGCCTCTTGGTCTCTAATGAAAAGTCAGCCTCGCAATTAAATTACAAAATGAAGTTTATTTTATAAAACGCCAACACATGAACCAATTCCATAGTTTCATTGTGCAATCTTCACTGTATGTAACTGTGTGTGTGGCAAGAAGGCTTCTATAATTCTATGGACTATGGTGATGGTGAGTCACCAATTATTACATCCTTTACATGCACGTCCTACTAACGAAGTCCATCTCAACATCATATGAAATAAATGAACATATGAATAGATAGATATCTTATCTTTCAAAAGGGTTTCAAAATGCAAACTACTGTTGGATCCTAAAACCTCAGTACTCAAAGAAGGAAAATTGTGCTTTCGGTCAGGGATGACCGAATATCGCATCACTTTCTACCTGAAGCACAAATTTTCTACCTGAAGCACAAATTTCATGCTTCGAGTATAGGGTGATCCGAAAAACAACTCTCGGCTCACGTTCATCCTAATAACTTACATCAAGTCATCAATAGATAGGAATTCTTCAATCTTTCTAAAAAAACAAGAAAAGAATTACGCGGCATGTATTCCACGACTCTCACACTCACGTGCATCCTAATAACTTACATCAATAGATAGGAATTCTTCAATCAATCTAAAAAAAAATTATGCAGCACATAATCAGGGTCACCCCTAACCCATAGTGCAAATTTCATGTTTCGGTAGGGGTGACCCGAAGTCGGGTCTTGGGGACTATTTCCCTTTGTATCTAATAAATGGACAACAATCCCACACCAATTTATTACATGCTCAACAGCGACAAGAATCTTATCCAATTTATCATAGTAACAAAGAACTAATCAAACCTAATTACAAGATCAAAGATCAATCAAACTCAATTACAAGATTGTTATTGTATTTCCACATTGTTATATTCTTGTCAAATGAAATCTGACAACTTTTCAGCTGAAACCATGATTATATCACAAACCCACCAAAAACTTACACTACAACTAAAACAAAACCAAAATCGTCATCGTTGATCACAAAAAATCCACATATATGAAAAAACAATCAATATAATAAACTAAATGCAAGCATGAAGAAAAGAATGAACTATAGCAAGAAAATGAGAAAGCTTTACCTTTGAGAAGGAACTGAAGAAACAGCGGAACTGGAATTGGTGCTGGAAATGAGTGTGGACGGTCACCGGTTGCTTACGAGCGGACGGTGACGGCGACAGTCGGTATTGCTTAGCGTTAGGGCATAAAATTTGGGGAGTTTTCTTCTCTGTGTGTTGTATTTGTTCATTAAGGGCAATTAGGTCATTTAGTGGCAATTTTGTCAATTTATTTCATCTGAGTGTATATTTGCAATTCGATCCCTCTAAAAGGGTATTTTTTGTAGAAATCCCTATAGTTTGAATGAAAAATTGAGGATTTTTAAGGTATGTATTATCATAAATGATAAATCTACTTTTCAATGAGATTGTTTTTATGCTTTTTTTTTTCTTGAGCTGAATTAGATATTTGCTTAAGTTTTAAGATCAGACAGCATAGTTGTTTTACTGCACACTCACCTACGTACCAAACCCAAGTTTCAATGAATCGGAAACAACTTAAATTAAGTTATGTTTGTAATAATTGTTACGGAATTTTATATAGTCATTTTTGTCTCTTGTTACTTTATCAAACTATTATTTTTGGTCGAGTTAAAACTCAATTTTGCAACTTAATTGTAGGTTGACCGAACCGAACCCAAGTTTCAGTGAATATGGTCAATTTCGGTTTGAAACCGAAACCGTTAAAACCACGTAATAACTATTAACATATATTGATTTCCTCATTTCAGCTGCTTATAACTCGATCAAACTTATGTTTTTAGTTATAATAAAAACTCAATTTCTCAACCTAATCATAGATTGACCGACCGAACCCAAGTTTCAGCGAATTCGGCCATTTCGGTTTGAAACCGAAACCATCGAAACCACGGAAATTGGGTTCTATTTGTAATAACTATTAACAGATATTGATTTTGTCATTTTAGTTGTTTATAACTTGATCAAACTTGTGTTTTCAATGAGTAAAAACTCAGTTTCGCAACCTAACCGTATGCTGACTAATCGAATCCAAGTTCCAACGAATCCGATCATTTTGGTTTAAAATCGAAATTGCTGAAACCACCGAAATTGGGTTCTATTTGTAATAGAATCTATTTGTTTGCTTGATTTGGGCTCAATTTGTTGATAACAAGTTCTATTGTCTGAGTGCTATTTGGTACAAAATTTAGGGATATTATCAATTAAGTCCCTATATATTTTTGAATTATCTGTTTTTAACTCACTTATCCATTTTTCACTGGATTGGTCCCTCTATTTTCAAAAACCATTCAATTTAATCCCTCTGTTAGTCAAACGTTAGTCAATTTTAACAGTTTAAAAGGTATTTTTATCTTTAAACCATAAATATGACACACGTCAACACCAAAAAATTAGAAAATAATTTTTTTTTTTTATAATTCAAAAAGGAAAAAAAATTAATTTTTTTTAATTATATAACAACTTTTTTAAACAGGTAGATGGATCTCCACCGTCTATCTCAAATATGGATGGTGGTCATCCAATTACAAAAAAAAAAAAAAAAATTAAAACGAAAAAATAATAAACCAAGAAACCATCATCAAACAAGAACACCAAGAATACCTATTTAGAAACCGAGAAATTAAGAACACCAAGAATAACCCATCCATAAACCATCGTCACTGCCACTCCAACACTCAGAACACTCATCCCTATCTAGATCACTCACCTAGAAACCATCATCAAACAAAGTACTTAGAATCAAAATCGAAATTATTAATCTACAACCACAAGTATGTAACATCTAATGATATTGTACCAGTCAAACCACCCACCCAGATCAGCAAGAACACAACATCATAATCTCTCATGAAACCATATCATACTCAAATATGTTAACTTGCTAGATACAATTAAAACTGAATTTGAGGGAAGAGTTTATGGATTAATTTGAATTAAGACAGTTTGTTGTTGTCGGAGAAAATAATAATGAAGAAGTAGGTGTGGGGGAGAAACTCAAAGCAGAGTTATGTCCAACTTTAAGATGAATATTAATATCCAGAAGGAGAAGAATTCAAACGCCCAAGTCAAACATCAACCTGTCGTGTTCTCATTTTATCATCTAATGCTCCATCTTATTTATTTTCTCTTCAACTAGTTCAAAATTTGAAGATTAATTTCCAAGCAAAACTAACCAGTTTTCCAGAAATCGCACCAGTCAACCACTACCAAAACCCAAACACGAAATCTATGAAATAACACAAAATCAGATCAGATATGAAGAGATAGAAGACTTGGCATCGGCTGGGAGGAGATTGAGCATGACGTGAAGAGATGACGCGGCGGCTGGAACCAGATGCATAGAGAGAGAGAGAGAGAGAGAGGCGAACCAGATGTTAAGAGAGAGAGAGAAGATGCGGCAGTTGGGTTTTAGTGTTTGAGTGGTGGTGGTGGTAGTGGTAGCAGCTAGGGTTTGGATATTTGAGTTGTGGTAGATTAGGTTAGGGTTTGAGTGTCGGAGATAATGATGATGATGATGAATGATGAGACATAAGTGGTGGTGGTGGATTTTTTTTTTTTGAAAGATTTTTTTAAAATTTGTTTTCGTTTTTTTTTTTGTTTTTTTTTCTTTTTTTTATCAATAGAAAAACTAAATTAGTTTATTTTTAAAAGAGTTGTGCTATTGGCACACCCCCTACTGATCTATTCATGCCTCACTTTTTAAAATTTTGATTTAATTAAATTAAATTAAATGTTTTTATTAAATTTTTTGGTTTATTTCCAAAACTACTCATTTTACTTATTTTTCAAAGCTAATACATACCATATATGATCTCTCTTTCTCTGATCTCTGTATCTGTATACATCTCTCTTACCTCCATTGATTGATTTATTTATTTTCTTCTTATTTCTTTTTTTAGTTTTTTTTCTTCTTATTTTATGATGGAAAAGAAAAAATAAAAAATAACAGGGTATTTCAACACAACGACAGCTTGATATCATTTTAAAGAAAAAACAAACTTCAAACTTATTTCTAGAGAATGATTGTTTCCATATGCTTATTATTATTGTCAGACAATTCTTCAAGATGTTTGATATCGTTCTTAGACAATTCTTCAATATTCTTGATATCGTTCTCAAACTCTTCCATAATATTTTATATGTATGTAAGAAGCATAATTTAGGGTTTAAGAATTAAATTTTTTTTTTTGAAGAAACAGATTATTGAGGTTTTTTTTTTTGAAAAAGGAATGTGAGATTTTAATAGATTTACTTTGTAGAAGAATTATTTCTTAAATTGTATGTCTCTTTAAGTAATTTTGATAAAGGAAAAAAAATTATGTAATTAAAAAAAAGTGGGATATGAATAGATTAGTATGGGGTGTGCCAATAGCACCACTCTTTTTAAAATTTAATTAGTCACACGTGTCAAATTTTGATTGGATTACAAGCGAAATTTAATTGTGAAATTTTACAAAGTTATAGGGTAAAATCGTAATTTTAAACCTTTTAATTTAAGTGAAGGGTAAGAGAGTCAATTTATATTTTCTGTGACCGTTGATTGTCAAAAATTTGGTCAGGGGACCAAATTGAGTGGTTTTTCAAAACATGGGGACCAATCCAGTAAAAAATGAATAAATACGTAAAAAACAGATAATTCAAAATAACATAGGGACCCAAATGATAATACCCCAAAATTTATAGTTTGTGGTATTAGTTTTTTGGTTGGGGTATTATCACTAAAGTCCCTATTTTTTCATGAATTGTCATCTTTTTAAATGTCTTTGCTATAATAGTCACTTTAGTCCCATGTTTTTTCAAAATACATCACTTTAGTCCATTTGACCAAAAACTAAGGGTCAACTATAATATAATATATAAAAATACAATTTTACCCTTTATAGTTATTTTTAAAATTTTTCTTTTTAATCCCTCTAGTTTCAATAATAGCAGGTCAATCCCTGAAAAAATAAAATGTTTTTATCAATGATTGAACCTTCAACCTAGTGATTAAAAGCAACTACCTCTAACCAGTTGAGCTACTCTAGTTTATTGTTGAAGATTTGTTGATTTAAATGTATATATATCTAATCTGTTTATATAATTTAAAATAAACTTATATTTAATAATAATAATAATATATAAAAACATATTTATGAAAATAAAAAAGAAAATAACAAAATAAAAAGAAATCCAAAAAATCTAAAAAATCAAAGTCTGTAATTTTTTTTTTCTTTTTTTTGGATTTTTTTCTTTTCAAAAAATATATTATTTCAATTTGATAAAAAAAAAACCCAGAAATCAAAGACCCTTAAATTGAAAAAGGAAAAAAAATCAACAACAGAGAAGAAAAATAAATAAAAATTCCTTTTTTTTTTCTTTTTTTACTTTTATTTTGTTATTTTCTTTTTCTTTTTCATAAATATGTTTTTATATATTATTATTATTATTATTAAATATAAGTTTATTTTAAATTATATAAACAGATTTAAATTAGTTTAAACAAATTATTTAAATATATATATATATATATATATATATATATATATATACATTTAAATCAACAAATTCTCAACAACAAACTAGAGTAGCTCAATTAGTTAGAGGTTGTGGTTTTTAATCACAAGGTGAAGGTTCAATCCTTGATAAAAGTATTTTATTTTTTCAGGGATTGATCAGCTATTATTGAAATTAGAGGGACTAAAAGGAAAAATTTTAAAAATAACAATAAAGGGTAAAATTGTATTTTTATATATTATATTATAGTTGACCCTTAGTTTTTGGTCAAATGGACTAAAGTGATGTATTTTGAACAAATAAGGGACTAAAGTGACTAATATGACAAAGACGTTTAAAAATATGACAATTCATGAAAAAAATAGGGACTTTAGTGATAATACCTCTTTTTGGTTAGTGTTCCGATCTTTGTTTTCTACTCATTGGGGTTAGTCAACCGGGGTTTGAGATTCCATCCAAATTGTTTTTCTTCTTTGAAGTAGAGCCTTCTAGTGGAGGAGAAACCCCTAGTCTTAAATCACATTATCTATGCGAGATTGAAGAAGAAGTACCATGCTTAAATTAAAGTTTGAAATAAGAAATAAAAACAACGATCAAGTCATTGATGTCAAGTTCCATTATAACTTTGAGAAAAGCAAGATTTAAAGTATTAAAGTGTCATTTTCATTATTCTTCATCACTATACATGGTTTATAGAAAACAATAATATGAAAAGAAAAATAAAGCTATACTATTCTTCTGATAAAATCATGTAGCAACTGTACTTAACATTTCTCCTATGCAATGAGAGAGACAGAAAGAGAGAGATATATACATTGAAGCATTGCTTGCATAGGTCTTTGACAAAAATATGAAAGCTGTCCCTTCCAAGCATATACATATAGACATCTACCAGACAACTTTTAAATATAATCCAAGCCAAGAAATTACAATATGTTCTGAAAATATACTACTACAATTGGCTTCCTTGTATTACAAAGTATTTAAACTTTCCTCGGATAAAACACATCACATTCTATATCACGTCAAAATTTTCCCACACAAATGAAATTTATAAAGAAGCAGCAGCAGCTATCAAGATCAAAAGTCCAACCTATTAACACCATTATATATACCACTTTAGTGGCGATGTCAGGCCGTAGGATGGAATCTTCGTCTACACATTGCTTTGCCAGCATGGCCAACTACGCACATACGGATGAGACAACATAATGAGGTTAGTCACTATATCAAACTTATACATGCATTTACATTAGAAGTAGAATTGCGTTTTTAATTTTGAGTATGTACAAAACACGGGTTTTCTGTGCACTGCCAGCAGTTCTGTAACTTGGTTCACAGCCAAGTTCTACCATTGTTTGTAGTTGCATACTTGCATGATATAAGCTTAGCGGGTTATTTATTCTACTTACCAAGGAAAAAATATATGACCATTAAACCAAGAGAGATCAAAATTTGGTTATATTTACCTTGAATAAACAATCATGGGGATACAAATCCATCATATTAGGATCGATGTAATCTTTCATGCTTGACATGCTCATTGAGTCAGGTGCGTTTCTAAGCATAGTTAACATCTGCAATTTAAAAAATACAAGGGGAGGTCAGTGACAAAATAGCATTATATCTTGCATGCTTGCTGAAGTAAACAAACACAACACCCTACGTAAACAAACAAACGCATTCACCTTATCCTAGTCTTCATTCTTATTTAAAACCTTCCAGCCATTTTGGTCAATCACTGTCAGGAATATCAAGTTAAATGCTATCTTATTAATGAGTTAAAAATCGTTTTACACTTGAACTCGAAACTTGCAGAGTTTGAATATGTAATACTCAAAATTTATCACTTTATGACACTTGTGTCTTCTTTCACTAGCAGTCTCCTGTTATTCACTTTTTCACCTTGTACTGAATGCAAATATTACAAAACTATTTGACTTATCTGCAGAATTGTCTTGTGAGTACTAGTTAGCTTAGTTTGTAAGGTCTCTTGTCGTTGTATAAGATGTCATGGGTTCAAATCTTACTCACACAGGTGGAAAGTGGTTGAGTTTATTTATTGTAATAAAAAAATAATGCATAGCTGTCTTAGAAGTCCACAATATTGTGCCTGATGTTAATTAGATATGCCTATTGACCCTTCACAATTCAAGTTCATTTTTCTCTAACTATAAATGTACATATTTATATCAGAAGGAATATATCTTCAATACCGCAGCCCATGGTATCACCAGGAAATCAATGAAAGAAGACTCACATGAAAATCATATTTATATTGCTACATTCAACATAAAATCATGCCTTGTTGCACATAAAAATTGACCCAGAAAACAGACCTCACACCGTTAACCAAATCAATGATCAAGTCAGTTTACGGAGAAGTGTTTACCTTCTGACATTCTAGCTTTAGCACTATGTGCAAGGCTAAATTATATGAAAATTTTCAAATTAGTTTCCATAGAACACATCATTTTCATAAATCCTATAATCATCTACATATTGGACTAAACTCTGTCTTAAAAAAATGTAACAGTGGAACTTACAACTGATGCTACTGAACGTCTTTCATGATTTTTTGTCACCATGCCTTCGGTTCGTATGGTGGCCTCCTTTCCCGATATGATCTCAAAAAGCATAACACCAAATGCATACACATCACTTTTGGTTGTAGCCAGGCCGTCACTCAAGTATCTGCATATATTAAAAACAAATTAGGTGAACAATTGAAGGGCTTGTCAAGGATGCACAGTAGTCAACTAAGAGTAAAATTACTTACTCAGGGGCCAAATAACCAAATGTACCAACAACTTTGGTTGTTGTAGCTTCTCCATCACTTGTTTTTCCAACAAGCTTTGTCAACCCAAAATCTGAAATCTATATGCAGAGAATGGAAGAAATAAAGAAAAACAACACTCTCATCTTCTCTGGTATAATATTACTTCCCTTGTTTTGTGCTCATCGATTGCCATTTTAGAACAAGTAAATGTTTAAATGAATAAATGTTTATATACACCTTCACTGATGTTGAATTCTGATCCATTGTTCTTCAATTGAGAACTCTATATAAAGCTGCTTTTGTTTTGGTACTACCCAGTTTATGATGGTATAATAAGTGAACAAATTAAAACACTATGATCGGACTTTGGCAAATAACTCTCAAGTCAGCAGCTCAAATCCTACCGATAGCAAAAAACTTCAAAAAAATACCTGGTCTAGATAATAAATACAGTAAAAAAATACAATTGGACAAGGTAGTTGCAAAACCTTGTCCAATTATACCTAGAATGAGATTTGTCTGTTAAGTAATGACATTTTTGTCTATTTCACTGTTTTACTGCTATTATTAAGCTAGTGCTAGTCCCACAAACAAGTGTTGTTTTTCTTTATTAACTCATAATTATTTTGATTTAGAATAAAAATATTTGGTTGAGTTTTTTCTTTTTACTAAAAAATGTAATTACATAAATTTGAGATCCCGGAGAAGGACACTACTTGAACCACAAATTCAATTTTATTTTATTTGCTTTCACCAAACAAACAACTATAGTATTATTATAACTTTGGACTTTATACGATTTTCCTTTATCCTCACTATTTTATTTCTCACCATGCACTTCACACATATTCTATTACAAAAAGTTTAAATTAAAAAAATGGCAACATGTTTGAGTAATTAAATATTCAAATAAATAACTAAAATCAATAACTAAATCGGTGGACTAAATTCATATATAGGGCGGCTAAATTATGAGATTTGTCCAATTGTATGCGAAGAAAAGTTAAATCTATTAGTGAATGAGGGATTAAAGATTTAAATAGATGTTGTTTAAAAATATATTTAAATAAAAATTGACTACGTAATTGAGGGATTATATACTATGCCATTAAATCAGATATACGATGCAATAAATGAGGTCGGACTAATTATGTGCAATGAAGTCTAATTTGGTGTGGGAATAAAGCACATAAACACTCCGTGAACTTTATAATAATATAAAATCAAGATATTACAAAATCTGAATTTCGCACATGATAACAATGCTAATTGTTATATTGGTCATTACTATATAAGTTGTTTTTCTGCTTTTTAAAAAGGACAAGAACATCAATTAACTTCAATGACGACAAGAGTATGTATCTATAGGTGTATGGGTGTAGATCAGCTAGTAAATTGATATGTTTGGAATTTAGATAAATGACTTTAATGTCAGCGGTTTAAATTCTACTAATAACAAAACCATTAAAAAAATGTTTGAACCAGATAGATAGTTAGATAGATACTTTCTAAAAATAAAACGAGAAGAGCATCAATTCTTCTATAAAACAAAATATAATAATAATACTAATAAATAATTATTCTGCAACACAAAAATGAAGAAATAGAAAACGAAAAACAAGTTTTCAAAAACAGAACGGCCATGGAAGCTCATCATCCTTTCACAGAAATCCAAATCCCACAACAGAGATTCTACAATTCCATTCCTTTCCCATCAGTTCTGTCTCCAAACCCAACAAAAACAGTTGCATGTTCTGTCTCTGATCATCTGATCAAAACCACCAAGACCTTTGCTTCACAAAACAGGGGCAGTGCTTTTCAGAGGGTTTGATATAAAGACAGCAAAGGACTTCAACGACGTCGTTGAAGTTTTTGGGTACGAGGAGCTATCCTACGTGGTTAGTCGTAGTCCGGCTGCTCGGACCAACGTTGTGGGTCGTGTTTTTACTGCCAATGAGTTACCACCTGACCAACCCATCGGTTTCCACCATGAAATGTCTCAGGTTTGTTTGTACGTTTGATGTTTTGTAATTGTCTTAACTGAAATTTGTTATATATCATCATATTTCTACATATAATTAGTTGATAATTTGATGTGGGTTAGTTGTTTGGAGGTGTTTTTGTAGAGAACATTTTTCTTTAAAGCACTTAATCGATACATCAATCATAAATCTACATACAAGTATTTGATAATTTGATATCATTAGTTGATAATTTGATGTGTGCTGGTCACCAAATTTGATTTGTTGAGCTTTACATGTTGGTTAGTAAATTGTTGTATTTATTCTAGACTCACTGAATTTGGTCAACATGCGCCGGAGCCTCCATCGAAATTGTTTTTCTTCTGTGAAGTAGCTCCAACAAGTGGGGGAGAAACTGCTATACTCTTGAGCCACATTGTCCACGAGAGAATTAGACACAAGTACCAGGAATTCGTTGAAAAATTGGAGGACCATGGATTGATTTATTCACTTTTAGTAGGAGCAGACGATGATCATTCATATATTGGTAGTCGCAGTTGGAAATCCACTTTCTCGACTGGAGACAAGAGCATGGCTGAGGAAAGGTTTGTGATTTGATCAACTAATTAATAACTCCAATGATTTCGAATTATAGAAATTTGAACAATCTCGATCTAATTATAGTGTTACGTATGTTTTTTCTGTTGGGTTTTGTGAAGCCAGAAATCAGCCTGAGGAACGGATTACAGCATGCAGCGCGGCGCATATTGCGTCGTAGACATGAAGCCCAAGCCGCGACACACACAGCGTTGAACTACAGAAGGTTGATGCTGTGCAGACCACGGTGCGGACATAGTGCACATACCGCGGCATAGGACGCGGTGTTTTCCAGTAGGTGATATGCGGTGTTGACCGCGGCATAGACAAGTACCTACATCGCGGTATTCTGAGCGGTGGAAGACAGTAGAAGAACCGCGGTCCAGGTCGCGGGCTGCAGCCGCGACCCAGACCGCGGTAGGTACGAAATCTGTGTAATTTTAGGAAAACTTGTGCGAAAAGAAAAGTGCTCCTTTAAGGTTTTGGCTTACCCTAGTGTTCTCATATAAATACTACTATTTCCCATTGTATTTAGTAGTGCGTAATGTGTGAGAAAAATTGCTAGAGAGAGAGAGCAATTGTAGAGAGACTGAAAGAGAGACAGGGAGACAGAGAGATTGTAATCAACTCTATAATAGTGGATTGAGTGTGGTGCGCTCCGTGGACGTAGGCAAATTGCTGAACCACGTAAAATCTTTGGTGTCGTCTTTTTCTTCTTATTGCTTTCATATTATTTATTTGTGATTAGATTTATGAGTGCGATTTATTCTTAACAACATTTTCCTTTTCGGATCAATGTTGCTTAAGCATCTTATGTTCAAAATGATGTTGTGTTATGAACTTGTATTGAAAGAAAGTGATCTAATTTCATCATGGCTACCAAGATGGGAATCAGATTGGAGTGGATGGAAGACGGTGGAGTGAAAAGAATTACAGGTCCACTTCCGGTAATTAGGTATTACAAATCTAGGCAACAAAAAATTGTTAGCAATAATCGCTATGCGGAAGCGTTACCGGATAGCACAAACAAACAACAATATCAATGAAGAAAGAAAATAAATAAGATGAAAGAAACAAAGAACAAATCCAAACACACAAACGCAAGATTTTTACATGGAAACCCAAATAGGGAAAAAATCACGACCGTCAAGACGACAAAAAATTGTTAGCAATAATCGCTACACGGAAGCGTTGCCGGATAGCACAAACAAACAACAATATCAATCAAGAAAGAAAATAAATAAGATGAAAGAAACAAAGCACAAATCCAAACACACAAACGCAAGATTTTTACATGGAAACCCACATAGGGAAAAACCCACGACCGTCAAGACGACAAAAGATCAATCCACTATGAAGAAAATTGTTACAACTTCACTCAAGATTCTCTCTCTAATACCCCAAACTTAATTACACTCAATGCTCTTTTTGAGATCTCTCTTATATTTGCTATTTTGCTCCACACATAATAGCCTAGCTATTATAGTCTATTTATATGAGTTACATTGAGTTAAAGACAAAAGGAAATCATATTCCTAAACGTACAAGAATTAATTATTTCACATAAATACTATTTCCTATTTATGACAAGTCTTCTTGTAAGGAGAAATCTTTTTCCTTCAAGAACAAGACTTTCATGTTCTTCTTTGGTCTTCAAGCCTCCCTCAAACACGATCTCCTACTTCCAAACGTATTCAACGTCTCTAGGAAGTCTCTGCATTGGTTGAATCCCGTTCGGTAATCATTGGGAATACAAACCATATCCAACAAAAATTTGGTTCACTGACATGGTAGGTTGGAAAGTAGCGGGGAATGGTCCTTGTAAGACAATCACTTTCGGGGATGGTAAGCTATTGTCAGCTGATATCTGTTGTGAGTGTCCGAAAATCCTTGAAGAGGAATGTGTTGCCATTCCCTGGCAGGAAGGCGATGTTCTGCTGATAGATAACTGGGCTGTTCTTCACTCCCGAAGACCAACCAATTCTCCACATCGTGTATTAGCTTCATTATGCAAGTAATTAAGAGGCTCTATGCACACAATTCTCTGGTATAATATTACTTCCCTCGTTTTGTGCTTATCTATTGCCATTTTAGAAAACATAAATGTTGAAATGAGCATAATGTTATATACATCTGATGCTGAATTCTGATCCTAGTTCTTCAATTAAGAGCTAAATGGGTTGATTTTATTTTTGTTTTCTGCATATTGATCATCTAAAAATGCTTTTTGTTTTGGTACTTCCCAGTTTATGATGGTATAAATAAACAAAACAATACAACTGAACAAGGTCTTGCAACTTTTAACAAGTTTTGTTCAACTCATGTAATTCCAATTCATGTTTCGTGCAAAGGAGGAATGCTTGATATTGTTAATAGTTAACTGTGTCAGTTGGTTTTAATTCAGATATGTCCCTACGTAATTTAATATGCTATAATTAGCTAATTTTCGGTTGTGTGACTTGTCACTCTAAAAAGAGCTGAGAGATAAGTTAAGAATGGCCAACACCGACCATAAGGTGAACATCGCTAACCTAGGAACTAAGAGCATCTCCCACCCATTCTCTATCTCTTATCTCTAAAATAGAGTTTTAAAATAGAATTTAATATGGCCAACACCTACCATAAGGTGAACATCGCCAACCTAGGAACTAAGAGCATCTCCCACCCATTCAACTCATGTAATTCCAATTCATGTTTCTTGCAAGAGGAATGCTTGATATTGTTAATAGTTAACTGTGTCAGTTGGTTTTAATTCAGATGCGTCCCTACGTAATTTAATATGCTATAACTAGCTAATTTTCGGTTGTGTGTCTTGTCACTCTAAAAAGAGCTGAGAGATAAGTTAAGGATTGCCAACACCAACCATAAGGTGAACATCGGCAGCCTAGGAACTAAGAGCATCTCTCACTCATTCTCTATCTCTATCTCTAAAATAAAGTTTTAAAAGGAAATATTCCTCTCCGATTCCATCTTTAAAAAATTTTCACTCCCATCATACTCTCTATCCTTATCTCTATCTCTATCTCTATCCCTATTTCTATTTATATCCTCAAATAACTTATATTTTCATTATTATTTTTTAGTTTCTTTAATAAATTATTGTTCAACTAAATTTTAACAAATATTATTTATAATAACATTTGTATTTTTTTTTTACTTTTTTTTAAATGTAATGTTTTATTAGTGCATGAATTTATAAATCTCTTACTAATAAATAATTAAATACATCACCCATCAATTTATTTAGAGCATTTGTTACTAGTTTTTTGTTGTATCAAACTTTCTCAATCAATTAAATACACCACTCATCAAACGAACGAGAATTTTTTCGAAGGAAGAAGATGGAAATTTTAGAAAAAAAACACTCACAATTCGGATGGATATGAAAGTCATTTGGATGGCATTCCAAAATATTAATGTATCTGGACATTATCATATATCATGTTATTATTATTTAAGTTTTTTGTCTTTTTATCCTTATTTTAATATTTTTATGTTATTGTAATTTTTAATATTTATATTTATTATTTCAATACTATGTTTCGGTTTTGTTGTATTACTGACATATAATTATCAATATGTAATAATAGATTTTTTCTATAACATAAAGTAATTTTTTTTAGAGAAAAATATAACAAAATAATAACATTAAGAACAAATGATAAAGTATAGTAAATAAAAAATTATTCATTAATATTCAATGTTGGACTCATTTTAAAGATCTAAATGAGACTTTTCTAATGGTATAATTTTTATGTTAATAAAATTGTATAAATTAAAATTTATTATACATTAATTAAATTTAATGGAAAAGGTAAAAGGATATAAATGGAATAAAAAATATTTAAAAGTGAACTAAGAGTATGAGATTTGATACTTTAAATTTAGAGTATCAATATCAGAAACTCTAAAAAATTGTTTTGAAGACATAAATTTAGAGTATGGTGGGAGATACTCTAACATCCGATCGATATGAAGAAACCTTGGTTTTTTTTTTCGAGGAATCAACTGTCATGTCGAGGGTCATCAAAACCCATTAACCAATGAGATTGTCCACCATAGACATCTAACCACATTTGTAAAAACATGATTAGTTGACGTGGCATGGATTAAACGTGGCATGTGACTGACTCTATATATTCTACCCGGATATCTGACAAATGTAAGAAACACTCAATCCATCGGGAAATCCACTGGGCCGGGAGATTTCATGGGATCAAAACCTTGGAGGGACAAGGTTCTAGGTGAATCATTCATGGCCATTCGGAGGCACATCTTTAACTGTGTTTTCGATTTTTCAGGTCACCACAATGCCGAAGTGAATGATGTGAATTGCAGCTTCTCATATGCATTAATTATGTTAGATAAAATCTCAACTTTTGATAGTCCATGAATGGAATGATGTGAATCGCAGTTTTTGATAGTCCATGAATGGAATGATGTGAATCGCAGTTTATTATGTGATGCATACAATATATGTTAATGTTACTACTACAACTACTGTCATAATTCCATATTTCCCTCAAAAAAAAAAAAAAAACCTACTGCCATAATTATTTTTGAACTAAATATTTTAGGATTAAGGGAGGTGGCATGATTCAAACTAACAACCTCTTCGATATGCAAGTGTGACGTGCGAGGGGTTTACCATGTAGCCAACCTCATCTCATCGTTACTACAATAATTATTAGAGTTTTTAAAATTTCTACAACCTTTTGGTACTGATTTTATGGGACTTGAACTGGCACCTATTTTCAACTTGAGTTTCAAAAACACTAAAAATACCCTTCGGACACAAACACAACATAAAGTTTTGCAATTTTGGTGGAGACTTATTAAGTTTTGCTTTTTTTTTTTCAAGTCTTTTGATAAGTTAAGTAATTGTCCGTTTTCACTATTTTACTGCTATTATTAAGTTATTAAGTTGATGTTTAGTCACACACAAAAAAGTGTTGTGTTTCTCTATTAACTCATAATTATTTTGATTTAGAATAAAAATATTAGGTTGAGTTATTTTTTTTCTAAGAAAAATAATTACATATAATTTGGAGAAAGACACAACTTTAATGGTATAAAATGAGGGACATATCACCCAGTCTTATCTAGGTCAATTGAGTTTTGGACTTGTATCTCAATTATAGTTGTAATTATTAAGTTCAATATTTTTTAATTAATCGGTTGTTTGGCCAACGAAACAACCCATCGGCTATTAATTATTTGTCTAATTGTCTGGTAATCTGGTTGCAACACTTCCTTCTCACCAATAGTAAACACTACCTTAATTATTATTATCTTATTTTATTTGCTTTCACCAAACAAGTATATAGTATTATTATAACTTTGGATTTTATACAATTTTCCTTTATCGTCACTATTTACACAGAATCTATCAATTAAAAATTAAAATTTAAAAAATGGCAACATGATTGAGTAATTAAATATTTAAATAAATCAATAAAAATTAATAACTAAATCGATTTAAATAAATGTTTAAGAAATTATTTAAATAAATAAATGAGTAAATAAAAATTGACTACGTAATCGAGGGACTATATACACTATAAATGAGATTATATAATTAATATATATGAAGCGATAAAATGAGGTTGGTCTAATTGTATACAATAAAACCTAATTTGGTGTGGGAATAAAATCAAGATATCAACTTTATAATGTTAGTATAACATTCGTTATGTAATATTATAAAGTCGTAATTCCGCACTAGATAACAATGTTAATTGTTATATCGACCTCTTCCCAATAATGGGAGTAGCATTCCGGGTTATGCTTGTAAAAAGATAATTCCGTACTAGATAACAATAATAATCGTTATATCGGCCTCTTCCTAATAATAGGAGCAGAATTTCGGGTTATGCTTGTAAAATCTAATCTTGTCAGGTCATAAAAAATAAAAAATAAAAAAATAAAAAAATATATGGGGGAGGGGGTTAAACAAAAGGGGTATTATCAATTTAGTCCCTAAGTATTTATGAAAGATCAATTTTTTAAACGATTTTGCTTTTTTACAAAACTTGGTCCCCTACTTTTCAAAAATACATCAAATTGGTCCATCCGCTAGTCAATTGTTAATCCAACTTAACGGTTTCAGGGGTGTTTTTGTCTTTAAACATAAAAACATGCCACTTGTCAATTTTTTATTTATTAATATATAAAATTCTAAATTAAAAATACAAATACAATTTTTTTTTTATATAATTTTTTTTATATAATACAAAAATAAAAAGTTTTAAATCTCCACTATAGAGATATATTTAATTTTAAAAAAATTAAATTTTTTATTTCTTTAAAAAATAGGTAGATTGATATCCACCGCCCATCTCAGATATGGACGGTGGTGATCAAATTTTAAAAACAAAATTGGAAAAAAAAAGGTAAGAAAAAACAAAAACAAAAACTAAAAATTTGAAAAATAAAATAAAATAAAGAACAAACGAAAAAAGTTAAAAAAAACAAACGAAAACAATGAGGTATAGAACAGCTCAAATCATCAACAAAACCATCATCTTCCTCTCTAAAAAAACCCTTCTCTCTCATCTCTCTCTCTTCTTTGTCGCTCATTCTCTCTCGTCTCTTGGTCGCAGCATCGATCGCCAATCTCCTCCGGCAATAGGAATTCGAATCTTGGTCGCCGATCTCTCGTCTCTTGGTCTCCGATCTCTCGGGTGATAAGAGTTCGAATCTTGATCCCCGATCGCCGATCTCTCGTCTCTTGGTCGCCGTGTCGATCACTGATCTCCTCCGGCGATAGGAGTTCTCTCTCATCTCTCTATCTTCTTGATCGCCGATCTTCTCCGCCGAATCGAATTTAATGGGGCACCGACGAGATTGTGGGATGGTGGTAATGGTTTATGGATTTTGGTGGTTTTGGTTGTTGAATATGTTGTGGTTGGGTTTGGTGGTGGTGAATTGGTGAATTAATTTCTAGTTTTTGGAATTAATTTCTGGGTTTGTGGAATTGTTCATGTTTGGAGACCGAGAAAGTGTAAGAAAAAAAATATTTTCGGTTGAGAATAAATGTTTTGTTTGTGGCTTGATGATTATGTTTGATAAAGATGAAAAAATATTGGATTTTGGAGGATGAATGATGAAGTGAGAGAAGATGATGTTAAAAAAATCTGGAAATTTTGAGTTAAAAAAAATATCTGGAAATTTTGTGTGGAGGATGGACATGATGGTTGTTTCAATTTGGAGATTAGGTGAGAAAATGATAGAAAGAATTTGTATTTAAAAAAAAATTTCATGACCATTTTTAAAATTTTGGGTTTGATGAATGGTTTTGGAAAAAAAAAATAGTTTGTGTTTGTATTGTATAAAGAAGTCTGGGAATTTTTCCAGATATCTTCAAATCTGGAAAATTTTCTATTTTAATTTTTTTTTAAATCATTTTGTTTGTAGAGATTTGGACATTTGCAGATCTCCAAGCTTTATTCTTTTTTACTTTATTTCTAGAGATCTGGAAAGGGATCTTCAACAGTTTTTTTTCTTTCTCAAAAAATCTGGAATTTTTTTTTTGTAGATTTGTAGAGATCCGGAAATTTCCAAATTTTTTCAAAACTTTATTTTTTAATAATAATTTTTAAAAAATGTTTAGCTTCCTGTTTTCATGCTTTAGTTTAGCATATATTTAGGGGGGGTGTATTGGATTGGGATTTTAATAGACAATTTTGGGGTGTAAGGATTTTATGGATTTACAAGACTATTATGATTATTATGATTGTTATGATTATACTTTTAAGATAATTATGATTATATGGACTAGACTTTTAGAATTCTAAAACAGCCTTTATACTTTATTTATACACTATTGGGATTATCTAGACTTTATTTTAAGACTTTTAAAACATACGGACTTTCAAGATTCGATTGTAATATTCAATTTTCTTCCAAAGTTTTAGAAGTGTCGATGATGCTAAAACATAACTAGAAACCTTGTACCCTGTTGTTGTCTCCTGCGCTGATATCTTAGCACTTGCTGCTCGTGATGTTGTCGACTTAGTATCTTCTTCATATCATTATTTTCTATATATATGTATATGAATGCTCTGCTCAACACACTTTTCAACTGATCATCAAAAGTCTATCACTTTTGTCGTATGTACTTGAATAAATTAAATAATGCATATAATTTTTGAACTATTAATATTTTTTTTACTATATGTTAAAATTAAAAATAAAATTCAAAAATAATAATTGATAATATTAAAATAAAACAGAGTGTCTTTGAAATTTTATTTTTAAAAATGGAGTATCTTTGGAATATGATTGCTAAAAGATAAAAGAGATAATTTTGGAACAAAAGAAATTGTTTTTAGAATTGTTATGACAACAACCCAGAAACCAAAAAGAGCAAAGCAAGAGATAAGGTGAAGTCGTGAAGATGATTTTGAGTGAGAGAGAAAAGTTGGGAAAGTATTGAGGGAGATGACAAGACAATTTTGGGTTCAAGCTATTTATATAAATCACTAAAAAGTCTGAAAAATCCATTTTGTCATGAAATCCTAAAAATCTTGATCTCAATCCAATACCACCAGATAATTTGTTGCCCCTTGAAAGTCTAGATCTAATACCACAAGACAATATGGACTTTTTAAAAAAAATCTTAAAAGTCTAGATCCAATACCACAAGACAATATGAACTTTTAAAAAAAAATCTTAAAAGTCTTGATCGAATTCCAGTGGACTTATCTAACTTATTAAAAAGTCTCAATCCAATACCACTAGACTTTTACTTCCCAAATTGTCTAATAAAATCTTGAACCAATACACTCCCCTTAATTAAAACAACAATACAATTTAAAATTTGATGACACGTATCATATTTTGATTGGATTACAAGTCAAATTAAATTGTAAAAATTACAAATTTGAAAGGTAAAATTGTACTTTTTAATCATTTACTTAAGTTAAAAGGTAAAAATATCAATTTGCATATTCTATCATGGTTGACCGTTAAATTTCAGATCAAATCGACTAATTTAATGTATTTTTGAAAAGTATGAGAGGAAAGGTCGTAAAAACGCAAAGTCGTTTAAAAAATGGATCTTTCATAAATACCGAGGAACTAAATCGATAATACCCCTAAAAAAAAGTTTTCAAAAACAGATCCGCCATGGAAGCTCATCATTATTTCACAGAAATCCAAACCCCACAACAGAGATTCTACAATCCCATTCCTTTCCCATCAATTCTGTCTCCAAACCCAACAACAACAGCAGTTCAATGTACTGTCTCTCATCTGATCGAAACCATCAAGACCCAGAAACCGTATCTGGATTCTTTGCTTCACAAAACAGGGGCAGTGCTTTTCAGAGGGTTTGATATAAAGACAGCAAAGGACTTCAACGACGTCGTTGAAGCTTTTGGGTACGAGGAGTTTTCGTACGTGGGTAGTCGTAGTCCGGCTCCTCGGACCAACGTCGTGGGTCGTTTTTTACAGCCAATGAGTTGCCACCTGACCAACACATCGGTTTCCACCATGAACTGTCTCAGGTTTGTTTGTACGTTTGATGTTTTGTTATTGACTAATTGGGCTAATTGTCTCAACTTTTATGTTTTTAGTGAAATTTTGATATATCATTACAAATCCACTTATAATTAGTTGATAATTTGATGTGGGTTGGTCACCAAATTATTATCTTTTATGCTGTCCTTTCTTGAGCTCATGAATTAGATATGATTTAGTTGTTTGGAGGTGCTTTTGTAGAGAACATATTTCTTAAAAGCACTTGATTGATATATCAATCATAAATCTACATACAATTATTTGATAATTTGATGTGTGTTGGTCACCAAATTTGATTTGTTGAGCTTTACAAGTTGTTTAGTAAATTGTTGTATTTATTTTGGACTCTCTGAATTTGGTCAGCAGGTGCCAGAGCCTCCATCGAAATTGTTTTTCTTCTGTGAAGTAGCTCCAACAAGTGGGGGAGAAACTGCTATAGTCTTGAGTCACATTGTCCATGAGAGAATTAGACACAAGTACCCGGAATTCGTTGAAAAATTGGAGAAACATGGATTGATTTATTCACTTTTAGTTGGAGCGGACGATAATCATTCATATATAGGTAGTCGCGGTTGGAAATCCACTTTCTCGACCGGAGACAAGAGTGTGGCTGAGGAAAGGTTTGTGATTTGATCATCTAATTAGTAACTCCAATAGATTTCAAATTATAGAAATATGAACAATCTAGTAACTCCAATGTTTTTTCCTTTTCGGATCAATGTTGCTTAAGCATCTTATGTTCAAAATTATGTTGTGTTGTGAACTTGTATTGAAAGAAAGTGATCTTTCAACAGGGCTACCAAGATGGGAATCAGATTGGAGTGGATGGAAGACAGTGGAGTGAAAAGAATAATAGGTCCACTTCCAGTAATTAGGTATGACAAATCTAGGCAACAAAAAATTTGGTTCACTGGCATGGTAGGTTGGGAAGTAGCGGGGAATGGTCCTTGTAAGACGATCTCTTTCGGGGATGGTAAGCTATTGTCAGCTGATATCCGCAATGAGTGTCTGAAAATCCTTGAAGAGGAATCTGTTGCCATTCCGTGGCAAGAAGGCGATGTTCTGCTGATAGATAACTGGGCGGCGCTTCACTCCCGAAGACCAACCACTTCTCCCCGCCAGTGTATTGGCTTCATTCTGCAAGTAATGAAGATGCTCTCTCATCTTGTATATGGTGATACAAGATTTCTGTGTGGTTGTGAATTATGATATGTTCTATATAGCATTAGGAGGCAACCTTTTCTGGTAATATTAATTCCCTTGTGTTGTGCTTATCTATTGTCCTATTAAAACATTTAAATGTTTAAATGAACTTGGAGCATAATGTTATATACATCTGATGTTGAATTACGTGGACACAAGTTACCCATATTAATATATTATCACGTGGACACTAGACATTATGATGAACCGGTCTTGTCTTTTATGCACATTCCCACATCCCACCCCAACACCATTCTATCAGAATTCAATCCTTTTTTTTTTCCTTTTTTATCTTCTTATTCTCTCTAAACAGTTTATTCGTTCTTTAACTCCATGTCATATTCTCACTTTGAAATTTTTTTTAACGATCTTAGAACAATATTTGTAAGAAATCTCTCTGTACAAGGTAAAACTGTTTTTTATTTTCTAGTTACTTGTTTATTATTTTATTATTCACTTTTTTTTTAAGGTTTCCTTATTACATTAAGACTGATTTATGATTAGTTTGATTTAATTAAATTTGTTTATGATTTGTTTGCTGCTAGAATTATAGGACATATAGATACAATTATTTCACTTTATTTGTGTGTTAGCTTGTTGGAATATTTTTTGTTTAACTATTTGGTTATTAAAATTATTTTGAACAAAATAAATAATTATGATTTGTATGTTATTTTCAAAAATTGAAAAAAAAAACTTTTATATTTGAAATTAAGATTGATGAATTGAAATATTAATAAAATTAATTATGTCTCATTGTATTTAATTAATTAGATAGTGAGTTGAAACTTGAAACTATTAGATAGTGCTATTAGACTAATAAAATTTAATAATTCTTAGATTATATTGTCTCATATCTTTGAAATTTTATTTTAATATTTGATTGATTTTCTAATCGAAAATTAATGTATGTTATAGATTATAATGACAAGCGAACATATACATTTGACAAGCGAAAATTTTATAATTAGTATTTGGTTCAACCCTGCCGTATAGAAAATCCTGGATTCGCCTTGTTGATATCTAAGGCTTTGTATAATTTTGATTAAAGCAAGATTTAAATTATCACAAGATTATGCAGTACCATAACTATGCAAGAATGCAATAACAAGAACACAGAGAGAGAGAACAAAAACAGAACCCATCAACCATGGAAGATCATTTTACAGAAATCCAACTTCCACAACAAAGAAACTACAATTCCAGTCTTTTTCCTTCAGTTCTGTCCCCAAACCCATCAACAACAACAACAAAAGCAGCAGCAGTTCCATGTTCTGTCTCTGATTTGATCGAAACCATCAAGAGCCAGAAACTGTTTCTGGAATCTTTGCTTCACAAAACAGGGGCAGTACTTTTCAGAGGTTTTGATGTGAAGACAGCCGAGGACTTCAACGATGTCGTTGAAGCTTTTGGGTACGAGGATTTTCCATCCTTAGGTGGCACAACTCTTCGGACTCAGGTTTTCGGTCAGGTTTTTATCGCCAATGAATCACCAACTGATCAAAAGATCGGTTTTCACCATGAAATGGTTCAGGTTTGTTTTTCTATCTGTTCAATATTTTTGTAATTGATTGTAAAGCATCAACTTACATTTATTTACTTTTATTAATGAGATTTTGATATAATTAGTTGATAATTTGATGTGGGTTGTCAACCAAATTGTGAATGATTTGATTCATTTACTCAACAGGCACTTTAATTTCCATCAAAATTGTTCTTCTTCTGTGAAGTAGAGCCAGCAAGTGGAGGAGAAACTCCTATAGTCTTAAGCCACATTATCTATGAGAGAATGAGACAGAACTACCCGGAATTCGTTGAAAAGTTGGGAGGAGCACGGATTGATTTTATTGCGGTTTTTAGGAGAGGATGATGATCCTTCATCTCCAACAGGCTGCAGTTGCACATTTTAGACCGATGACAAGAGTGTTGCTGAGGAAAGGTTTGTGAGTTGAAAATCGAATTAAAAAAAATCTATGATAATTTTTATGTTGTGTTGTGGGATTTTGCTTGTATTGTAAGAAAGTGATCTTTGAACAGGGCTGCTAAGCAGGGAAGCAAATTGGAGTGGATGGAGGGAGGTGGAGTGAAAAGAATAATAGGTCCGATCCCAGCAATTCGTTATGACGAATCTAGGCAACGGAAAATTTGGTTCACTAGCATGGTAGGCTGGGAGAACGCGGGGAATGATCCTGTTAATAGGATCACTTTCAGGGATGGTACGCCATTGCCATCTGATATCTGCTATGAGTGTTTGAAAATCCTTGAAGAGGAATGTGTTGCTATACATTGACGGAAAGGTGATGTTCTGCTAATAGATAATTTGGCTGTGCTTAACACCCGAAGACCATCAAAGCCTCCCCGGCGTATATTAGCTTTGCTTTGCAAGTAATGAAGATTCACTCAATTGTCTATTGTATGTGATTTCTGATGTTTGAATAAACATGGAGCATATTCTATACATCTGACGATGTTGAGTTATGATTCATACAGTTGTTCAATTTGAAGTTCTTTGTATCATATGAAGTCTGCTATACTTCACACCAACACTGTTTATGTTAATATATCACTTCATACATTTTCAGGAATGGGATCTCAGGTTCCGCACTTTTATTTTTAACAAACTCCAATGTTAGAAATTTATTTTTATTGTAATGTACTTTTAACGCCAAGTTTGTTGCAGACCTCTGACATTAAAGGTCTGTTTGCAAACCTCCCGACAATGGAAGTTGTGATATTGTAGATGATAAACATAAATTATGAAAGTATATTGCGAGTTGAAGAGCCTCTCAGTGATTGAAATTATTCTACAAAGAGTTGGGGAATTATATAAGTTTTGAAAGACTTGCTTCAGGATTTTACTTGAGGTTCCCCAAGGATTGACTTTCTCCGTAGACCTTATGCATAACTTGCGATTGAGGGAAATCACTGTAAACAGCGCAAACGATGACGAGTTTCACTTCGTCGCAAGAGGTAAAAGAGCGAAATTCACATAAAGGAAGTTTTGTTTGGTCCCAGGACTTCAGTTTGGGGTGATATCAAATGCATATTTGAGATCATATAATCTCATATGAGATCTACCTTTAACACATCCTATTCGAGGTTTCTGAGCTGGACCTTCTAAAGGTCAAAGGATGCTTTGAAGATAGCCCTAATCTTAATTGCAAACCTTCTGTTTTAACTAGCATGTAACATTAGATTGAACTGACATTTACCATTTGATTAACCTAGCATGTAGCATTCAATTCAACTAGAATGTAAATTTCAAGTCAACTAACATGTAACATTCAATTTGAATGTAGCATATAACTTTTGTTTCAAAAGACATGTAACATTCATTTCATACATCCGAATGGACTTAAATTCAAATGCAATTACTCGTATCATCCAAATACAAGTAGCATAATGCTATAATACCAAAATAGTATTCATATACATGTAAGGAATCAAATATCATCGCAGCTAACTTGTTTCTTCATTTATAGCACCAACTTGAGTTGTCGATGGACATCTTGCTACATTGTGGCCTTCTTCTCCACATTTGCTGCACTTATATCGTCTACATGGTTGTTTACATGGTCGATTGGGCCGAGCATGGAAAGCGTCAGAAGTGCAAGTGTGCTTCTTCAAGAAAATTCGAACAAACCAATCGTCTTTGTCCTCCCTCTTAATTGCACGTAATTGGAATTCACACTTGTCGTCCTTACATCCTGCCTCAAACCGTGTCTTGCTAGACCTTCTAATCTGACTTTAAAATGCTCCTTCTGAGCATACATACGCAAAGCTCGCTTAAGATCATTCTTGCATTGAAATAGTTTACCCTTATAAAAGCGACCATTGTCTGAAGTTGATTGTTCTGTGCTGATGGGTTGGAAGGAATACTTTTCGGATGCAGGAATATGCCAAGGTCGTGGGATTGCAGGTTTGCAACTTTGGTCAACATTATGGCTTGTCCTACCATCACCCACTCCATCGTCAACACCCAATCCATCATCCCGAAAGGTATCACCTCTAAATCTAGCAAAACCCGTGGGATCAGCTCTTGATGGACTAACCCCCGATGGACCAGCCCCTGATGGACCAGCCCCCGATCCAGCACATCCATATCCTCCAACACTATCTGGACCCGACCCATGCTCGCAATCTTCGTCTTCAATCACGCCATGTGATGCTGCCTTCTCATAAACGGTAACATAAACTTCAGGAACAACCTTATCTTCCCGCATCAAACATATCACGTCCTTGTCATTTTTAATTTTCGGTCGAGCAAGCCTACTATTGGTATTGACCAATGACCATAATTCTATGTTGAACCTAGCAACATCAACATTGACAACATCTTGTACCGCCTTCACCAAGGCATCGTAGGTCAAACCTCTAGGGACTAGCGCCCACTCTGTCTCACCACCGTCATAATAATTACCAACCCAACTTCCACCATGAGAGATGATCAATCTCGTTTCATCCATCCACCTACACGTAAATGTGAAATGAGACTAAAGACATCAAAAGTAAGCAGCATGTAACATTCAAAGTAGCTGGCATGTAATTAAAACTAACTTATGTTATATCAATTAATTAGATCATAAAACAAAAACATATGTCAACTTGAACTTATGTTAGTATAAATCCCATTAAGTATACAATTAAAAAGCTCAAATTTTATGAGAGAATCTAATTAGAAATCCGAGGCTAAAGAAGAGAGAGAGAGAGAGAGAGAGAGAGAGAACAATTAAAAAGCTCAAATTTTATGAGAATCTAATTAGAAATCCGAGGCCAATGAAGAGAGAGAGAGAGAGAGAGAGAGAGAGAGAGTACAAGGATCACAATATTCAAATATAACTATACAATGGAGTGAGTATCTTTGGAATCATAAAGAAGACTTAATATTTGCTAATGATATACAATGAAGAAAAATCCTATTCTTAGATGGACAGACTATAAATCCATGTTTCGTCCAACTCCTCTCTTGCCTCTTGGTCTCTAATGAAAAGTCAGCCTCGCAATTAAATTACAAAATGAAGTTTATTTTATAAAAAGCCAACACAGGAACCAATTCCATAGTTTCATTGTGCAATCTTCACTGTATGTGACTGTGTGTGTGGCAAGAAGGCTTCTATAATTCTATGGACTATGGTGATGGTGAGTCACCAATTATTACATCCTTTACATGCACGTCCTACTAACGAAGTCCATCTCAACATCATATGAAATAAATGAACATATGAATAGATAGATATCTTATCTTTCAAAAGGGTTTCAAAATGCAAACTACTGTTGGATCCTAAAACCTCAGTACTCAAAGAAGGAAAATTGTGCTTTCGGTCAGGGATGACCGAATATCGCATCACTTTCTACCTGAAGCACAAATTTTCTACCTGAAGCACAAATTTCATGCTTCGAGTATAGGGTGATCCGAAAAACAACTCTCGGCTCACGTTCATCCTAATAACTTACATCAAGTCATCAATAGATAGGAATTCTTCAATCTTTCTAAAAAAACAAGAAAAGAATTACGCGGCATGTATTCCACGACTCTCACACTCACGTGCATCCTAATAACTT
Organism: Dipteronia sinensis; assembly: GCA_033220585.1. NCBI lineage: Eukaryota > Viridiplantae > Streptophyta > Magnoliopsida > Sapindales > Sapindaceae > Dipteronia > Dipteronia sinensis. The sequence continues at coordinate 61,935,150 of CM065639.1, forward strand.
ACATCAATAGATAGGAATTCTTCAATCAATCTAAAAAAAAAATTATGCAGCACATAATCAGGGTCACCCCTAACCCATAGTGCAAATTTCATGTTTCGGTAGGGGTGACCCGAAGTCGGGTCTTGGGGACTATTTCCCTTTGTATCTAATAAATGGACAACAATCCCACACCAATTTATTACATGCTCAACAGCAACAAGAATCTTATCCAATTTATCATAGTAACAAAGAACTAATCAAACCTAATTACAAGATCAAAGATCAATCAAACTCAATTACAAGATTGTTATTGTATTTCCACATTGTTATATTCTTGTCAAATGAAATCTGACAACTTTTCAGCTGAAACCATGATTATATCACAAACCCACCAAAAACTTACACTACAACTAAAACAAAACCAAAATCGTCATCGTTGATCACAAAAAATCCACATATATGAAAAAACAATCAATATAATAAACTAAATGCAAGCATGAAGAAAAGAATGAACTATAGCAAGAAAATGAGAAGGTTTACCTTTGAGAAGGAACTGAAGAAACAGCGGAACTGGAATTGTTGCTGGAAATGAGCGTGGACGGTCACCGGTTGCTTACTAGCGGACGGCGACGGCGACAATCGGGATGGCTTAGGGTTAGGGCATAAAATTTGGGGAGTTTTCTGCTACTGTGTGTTGTATTTGTTCATTGAGGACAATTAAGTCATTTAGGGGCACCTTTGTCAATTTATTTCATCTGAGTATATATTTACAATTCGATCCCTCTAAAAGGGTATTTTTGTAGAAATCCCTATATTTTGATTGAAAGATTGAGAATTTTTTAAGGTATGAATTATCATAAATGATAAATCCACTTTTCAATGAGATTGTTTTTTATGTTTTTTTTTTCTTGAGCTGAAATAGATATTATCAAGTTTTTAGATCAAACAGCATAGTTGTTTTACTGAACACTCACCTACGTACCAAACCCAAGTTTCAACGAATCGGAAACAACGTAAATTAAGTTATGTTTGTAATAATTGTTATGGAATTTTATATAGTCATTTTTGTTTCTTGTTACTTTATCAAACTATTGTTTTTGGTCGAGTTAAAACTCAACTTTGCAACTTAATTGTAGGTTGACTGAACCGAACCCAAGTTTCGGTGAATATGGTCAATTTCGGTGAGAAACCAAAACCGTTGAAACCACGTAATAACTATTAACATATATTGATTTCCTCATTTCAGCTGCTTATAACTCGATCAAACTTATGTTTTTAGTTAAAATAAAAACTCAATTTCTCAACCTAATCATAGGTAGACCGACCGAACCCAAGTTTCAGCGATTTCGGCCATTTCGGTTTGAAACCGAACCGTCGAAACCACGGAAATTGGGTTTTATTTGTAATAACTATTAACATATATTGATTTTGTCATTTTATTTGTTTATAACTTGATCAAACTTGTGATTTCAACGAGTAAAAACTCAATTTCGCAACCTAACCGTATGCTGACTAATCGAATCCAAGTTCCAACGAAACCAATCATTTTGGTTTGAAATCGAAATCGCTGAAACCACCGAAATTGGGTTCTATTTGTAATAGTGTGTGTTTGTTTGCTTGATTTGGGCTCAAGTTGTTGATAACAAGTTCTATTGTCTGAGTGCTATTTGGTACAAAATTGATAGTTTGTGGTATTGTTTTTTGGTTAGTGTTCCGATCTTTGTTTTCTACTCATCGGGGTTAGTCAACCGGGGTTTGGGATTCCATCCAAATTGTTTTTCTTTGAAGTAGAGCCTTCTAGTGGGGGAGAAACTCCTAGTCTTAAGTCACATTATCTATGGGAGATTGAAACAGAAGAAACATGCTTAAATTAAAGTTTGAAATAAGAAATCAAAACAATGATCAAGTCATTGATGTCAAGTGCCATTATAACTTTGAGAAAAGCAAGATTTAAAGCATTAAAGTGTCATTTTCATTATTCTTCATCACTACACATGCTTTATAGAAAACAATAATATGAAAAGAAAAATAAAGCTCTACTATTCTTCTGATAAAATCATGTAGCAACTGTACTTTAACATTTCTCCTATGCAAAGAGAGACAGAAAGAGAGAGATATACATTGAAGCATTGCTTGCATAGGTCTTTGACAGAAATATGAAAGCTGTCCCTTACAAGCATATACACATAGACATCTACAGAGAGAGAGATATACATTGAAGCATTGCTAGCATAGGTCTTTGACAAAAATATGAATGCTGTCCCTTACAAGCATATACATATAGACATCTACCAGACAACTTTTAAATATAATCCAAGCCAATAAATTACAATATGTTCAGAAAATATACTGCTACAATTGGCTTCCTTGTATTACAAAGTATTTAAACTTTCCTCGGATAAAACACATCACATTCTATATCACGTCAAAATTTTCCCACACAAATGAAATTTATGAAGAAGCAGCAGCAGGTATCAAGATCAAAAGTCCAACCTATTAACACCATTATATATACCACTTTAGTGGCGATCAGTGCTACTATATACACACATAACTATAATGATGGAAAAGGCAACAGGTGGGGTAAAGGAAAAATGAGGATGTCTTTATGTAGTGCTATTGAGAAGAGAATGCTCCATCAATAATCACACTATCTTCCTTGAACGAGGCCGCTAAATACTTGGCTGTTCCCGGCAAGAGTTGCTTCCCATTCCACAGAAGACAAGAGGATTTGTGACAGGGAAATTACGACTTGCTTCATGTCAGGCCGTAGGATGGGATCTTCGTCTACACATTGCTTTGCCAGCATGGCCAACTACGGACATTCGGATGAGACGACATAATGAGGTTAGTCACTATATCAAACTTATACATGCATTTACATTAGAAGTAGAATTGCGTTTTTAATTTTGAGTATGTACAAAACACGGGTTTTCTGTGCACTGCCAGCAGTTCTGTAACTTGGTTCACAGCCAAGTTCTACCATTGTTTGTAGTTGCATACTTGCATGATAGAAGCTTAGAGGGTTATTTATTTTACTTACCAAGGAAAAAATATGACCATTAAACCAAGAGAGATCAAATTTTGGTTATATTTACCTTGAATAAACAATCATGGGGATACAAATCCATCATGTTAGGATCGATGTAATCTTTCATGCTTGACATGCTCATCGAGTCAGGTGCGTTTCTAAGCACAGTTAACATCTGCAATTTATAAAACACAAGGGGAGGTCAGTGACAAAATAGCACTATATCTTGCATGCTTGCTGAAGTAAACAAACACAACAATCTAAGTAAACAAACAAACGCAACGTTCTGGTTAATGATACATCTGAGTAGATCTGGGATGCTCACACTGTTTTGTCACTTCCATTTACAATTCTATCTTCCAACAAACCACCCCACCCCACTCCACGGCTCCACCCCATAAATAAAATAAAATAAAGAAAAGTAAAGAAAGGGAGAAAGGCAGATATTGAAAATACTAGAGATATTGCTTTAATCAAAACTGATGATGCTTTGCTTCTGCTACTAAATAGATAGCCGCTCTCCAAAATCATGATTATGACCCACACCACCAATCCAGCCCACCAGTATCACTGTATCCCATTAGCTTTTAAGCGAAAAAAAAAGTGATACAGTAAGTTTGCTTCATTTTTAAAACCTGCAATTCTTAAACTTAGTTTGATCCAATCTTTATCTACCAATATTCATCAGAACTTTCAAAATACCCCACAAGTGAAACTTTTAGCTGGATTACTTATTTCAAGCAAGATTTCCAAGGATTCTGAAATCTCTTAAAAGACATCAGACATCAGATATGAGTGAAATGATAAATTGTGGGACATGATACAACAATACACATTCACCTTATCCTAGTCTTCAATCTTATTTAAAACCTTCCAGCCATTTGGTCAATCACTGTCAGGAATATCAAGTTAAATGCTATCTTATTAATGAGTTAAAAATCGTTTTACACTTGAACTTGAAACTTGCAGAGTTTGAATATGTAATAATCAAAATTTATCACTTTAAGACACTTGTGTCTTCTTTCACTCGCAGTCTCCTGTTATTCACTTTTTCACCTTGTACTGAATGCAAATGTTTCAAAACTATTTGACTTATCCGCAGAATTGTCTTGTGAGTACTAGTTAGCTTAGTTTGTAAGGTCTCTTGTGGTTGTACAAGATGTCATGGGTTCAAATCTTACTCACACAGGTGGAAAGGGGTTGAGTTTATTTCTTGTAATAAAAAAAATAATGAATAGCTGTCTTAGAAGTCCACAATCTTGTGCCTGATGTTAATTAGATATGCCTATTGACCCTTCACAATTCAAGTTCATTTTTCTCTAACTATAAATGTACAATTGTACATATTTATAGCAGAAGAAATATATCTTCGATAACACTGCCCATGGTATCACCAGGAAATCAATGAAAAAAGACTCACATGAAAATCATATTTATATTGCTACATTCAACATAAAATCATGCCTTGTTGCACATAAAATTTGACACAGAAAACAGACCTCAAACCGTTAACCAAATCAATGATCAAGTCAGTTTATGGAGAAGTGTTTACCTTCTGACATTCTAGCTTTAGCACACTGTGCAAGGCTAAATTATTTGAAAATTTTCAAATTAGTTTCCATAGAACACATCATTTTCATAAATCCAATAATCATATCTACATATTGGACTAAACTGCGTCATATAAAAATGTAACAGTGGAACTTACAACTGATGCTAGTGAACGTCTTTCATGATTTTTTGTCACCGTGCCTTCAGTTCGTATGATGGCCTCCTTCCCCGATATGATCTCAAAAAGCATAACACCAAATGCATACACATCACTTTTGGTTGTAGCCAGGCCGTCACTCAAGTATCTGCATATATTAAAAACAAAATAGGTGAACAATTGAAAGTCTTGTCAAGGATGCACAGTAGTCAACTAAGAGTAACATTACTTACTCTGGGGCCAAATAACCAAATGTACCAACAACTTTGGTTATTGTAGCTTCTCCATCACTTGTTTTTCCAACAAGCTTTGTCAACCCAAAATCTGATATCTATATGCAGAGAATGGAAGTAACATCAGCAAGATACAATCATGTATGCTACCATTCAAAAAATGAAAACCAAGATGTAATATGCTAGAACCTTTGCCCTGAAAGCACCATCAAGTAAGATGTTGCTGGTCTTGATATCTCGATGCACATAATGAGTTTTAGTGTGTTCATGGATGTATTCCAGACCTCTAGCAGCATCAAGTGCAATCTGGACCCTCATGATCCAAGATAAGAACGTATGACCTTCAAGATAAAAATTTGCAATTGTAAGTATCATAAATTATATTATGGCTCATGCAGACAATACAACACACGGCCCATCTAAACAACTGCCAGTATAATACTCTTTTGGGAAAACAAAAAGGCGAAAATTTACTTTGTTTAGATTGTAAGAAATTTAGCAGAAGTACGTTAAATTCATCTGCAACTCTATTCTAGTGAAGTGGCTAGCAATAGAACTATCAAGGCTAACAGGCCAAACAAAGTCCAACAACACCTAATGGATTTTAATTTGGCCCGTCAAAGCAAATTCTGAACAAGCTAGAGCCCAGCATGTTTGGTTAAGGTAAATTATGTGATTTAAATTACTAAAAATTAATAAAAATCACATGCACCATCAAATTATGAGCAATTGTAAGTTTATTGCTTATATGGTTTTCCAACAAAACAAAATGACCATAGAGTGGAGCAAGACAGTTATTTCTCCCAGAAAAAGGCTTGCACAATAACAAGCGGTACATGTTTCTGACATTCCCCAGTAGAGTGATAGACAACTAGTCAGATATTCGATATATAGAACATTAGTCACATTACCATCATGACAAGAATAGCATCTCCTAGTGTTTGAAATGTTAACGAGAACGTACTAAGCTAGAGTCATCTAATATTGATCATTGATATTATTATATCCATATTGCAATAAAATCTGATACAAAATAAATAGTTACAAGGTAATATATTCTCAAGATAGTATTAGCATGTAATCTCACCTTTGTTCTGAGGATCATGTAAATGGCTTCTAAGCGAACCCTTTTGGGCGTATTCATAGATTAGGAAGAGCTCATCATCAGTAGCCGCATAGCCAATCAATTCTACCTTGATAAAGTTCAACCAAGATGAGAGTCAAAAGCTTCGAAATGCTAAAAGCAACAAACTACACAACTTATTAACTTATAAGAACTGGTAATTATTCAAATGACACAGAGCATTACCAGATTCGTATGATGAACCTTGCACAGAATTTTCATCTCTGCCATGAATTCTTTAGATTTTGTAGCAGTCATCCTTTTGATAGCAACTTCCTGAAAAGATTCAAATTTGTATCCCTGATTGCGTGGTGACGAAAAATACTCTACATAGTCAGAACAGATATTTGAAAAATATGTAGAGTACTGCAAACCTGGCTACGAAGGACACCATAATACACAGAACCATATGTTCCGTGGCCAAGAAGACTTGCATCAGAGAACCCATCAGTTGAGTAAAGAATTTCATCATATGTGAAAATTACAGGCTTCTCTGGGTCAAATACATTAGTTCCAAGAGCTGCAAAAAGTAAGATAGGATACAAGTCGAGCATCTCAACTCAAAATTGAAAGGTAATCACATATGGTGGATGAAGGAACAGAAAAGCAGAGCAAGTCTCTGATGCCAAATGCAACGTTCTATATTTAAACTAGCTTTAATAACAGAAGAAAAACTTCTATTCACTATCCAATAGAGTTTGTATTGATGGAGAACACACAAATAAGTTTACATGAATTCACCATTTTACATGTATAGGAAGATAGAATTCAGGTACTCAGGTCAACTTTACTTTATGAACCAATAAACCATTTTTTGTGGAAGAAAAAACAGGCATTTACCTATCAAAATTCTTAACATGGCCCTTAGACAATGTCAATGAAAATTGCATCTGAAAGAAGTTTTTGACTTCTAGTGCATGCGTGTTTTTGAACTATGGTGAACAATGAGTCATATAACAAGCAATTACTTATATGATACCCCTTTAGACAACAAGGCCAAGAAAAAGTAAAGTATTCTTGGGAAGTTAAAAATCAAAATGATAATGTTAGGAAACTAAATTTAATTTAGAGCAACCAACAGTCTGAACACTACATACCTTTGGGAATGGCAATCTGGGGGATGCTAGCTTCTCTAGTGGTCTGCTTATAATCCCCAGACCTGCAGCAGATGTATCTTCCTGAAGCACGACAGAAACTTGACTTCCGAAGAATCTGAAACTGATGACGAACCTTGCGATCAGAATCTTTAGCATCTCCTCGGGTATCAGTAAAGCAGCTCAATGTTCTCAAGCAAATACAAACAACTACACTCAATACAATTAGAGCAAGCCCAAGCCCGAGACCCCCTACAATCCATACATATGGTGCATGAGTCTTACGATCTACTTCACCTGCTGCAAACAAACAGATAATGAATCATTATGCTTTCACCTAAATGATGTAATTTTGAGGGAAAAAAACATGGAAGACTTATAGAGGAAATAAAATCACAAAAGAAGGAACCAGTATCTTTGTCTCAAAGGGGAAAATCGCAATAGTTAAAATTGTTGCCGACAAGAAAGTTTTTTCCATAAATGAAACATCAATAAATCCATCATCCCATTACTGTAATTCTTATCTACATGAAATATTGCCAATATTTTCTAATTAATCAGCTTATGTTGCAAGTGACTCTAAAACGCATAAAGATCAGTGATCCATAATTAGTTGTAGAAATTTTAATAGCATCTTACTTTATGATGTTCCAAATACATTTAGACCACATCAGTATCAATTTTCTGAAATTACCAGTTCCAACTCAACATATTACCTCTAACAAAACTAGCAACTAACACCACCATATATTTAAAGCTCTTATTTTCTTGCTACGTGTATGCTAAAAACAGTTTCATTTATTTCCGGCAAATTTGTTTGATTTCTTCAATTAACATTTACCAAAACATACCTGTGGAATTATCAACAGATGGTGCGGGGGCAGGGGCAGGAAGACTGACATTCTCCACAGCATAAGGGTCACCAGGAACTACAATGTAAAATAAATTGTTAAAGCAATAAATGAGGCACTGCTAGAAGAATATAAACAAGAGAAGAGTATAAAGGTTAAAAAAATACATTGCAGCTAATTCTTCTTCTTTTTCCACCTTTGCTAGGCATGAAAGAAATCTAGGTTTCCTTCTCTCATTTGTATTTTCTTGACTCTTTATTGATACTGCTTAGGGAAAAAACAAGATGTGGCAGCTGTTATTGTTTCTTTATTTGTGTTTTCTTAGCTGTTAAACGTTGGAAATGTATGTCCATTAAGAAGTTTGTATGACGATTTTAATTCTTCTTTCATTCATTAAACAAAGTTGTTAGATATTTATTTATGATTGATCACCATTGCAATCAGTTTCTTCACTCTAGTTTCACATTCCTTTCTTACCGATGTACAAGTGAATGAACTCACCAGTTGCATTCAAATAATCTAATAAATCTAATTAATTTCCAACCAATTCAACAACCAGAACTCACTTCCCAATCACATCTTTGAACCATGACCAAGCTTCCAACTAAAAGCACAACTTATTGTATTCTTATGAGTTATGATCCAGCTAAATCTACTCATTCTGCAATCCACTATAGCATAGATTAAAGGAATAGACCACTTATTTTGGTTGACTTAATAAGCATAATATAATTCCAACTTCCAAATCATAGGATTCTTCAAAATTATGCCAATACCATCTTGTAATCTACAAATTTTCCATCAATAACAACACAAAATCATCTAATCTTCCAAATTTGTACCCAAATTTCAAACCATATCTAGCATAGAAAATTGCAGAAGTACATCAAAAATTAAAAAATCAACAAAGAAAGATTGAAATCAAAATACTAACCTGAATTCAATGGAATATAGTAGAGATCACCAACAGTGACATTATCAGGATTCTGAATCCCATTCACTTGTTCAAAGCTATCCATACTAACCCCAAACCTACTAGCTAGAGATTGCACAGTATCCCCATCACTCATCACATAACTCATCAAATAATTCCACAGCCCACTTGAGCACCCACAAAACAGCCTCAATGAAATCACTGCCCCAACTCTAGACTCTCTAGTGGTATTGTCCAAGATAGCAAGCCCTTCATAAGCATCCATGACCAAATCATACACATACCCACCATTGGATTTCACTGTAAATGTTGTGTTGCTCACATAATTCTTGGGTGTAGTCAAGCAAGAACAGTTCTTTCTTATAAAAACATAGCCATTACCATTCCCTTCAGTGGTCACATCTCCTGGTAACACATCGAACATGCTCTGGATCACTGACAGTGTCTGGTTTGGTTCCATCTTGAAAGCCAAAAACGATGTGCACAACCGAGTTGTGTCCGTACAGTTCATGGGTTGTGTGTAGGAGTATAAAGGCTCCATTTTGAAGACAATAACAAGAAAAAATAACCAAATCATGAAATGGGACCTCAAAAAAATCATTTTTTTCAGCTTGTATTCAAGCTCAGAATAATAAAGAATGAATCAATGGACAAAATCAAAAATTTGAGCTGAACTTAGTAAAAACAGCAACAGCAACAACAACAAATAAAAAACCAATCTTGAAAAAGAATCAACAAAGAAAACAAGAGAGCTTGATCTCCAAGTGATTGACAAAGAAGAATGGTATAGTTTTGGAGGTGATACAAAATCCAAGAAGGGATTTTGATTGAAGCAATAAAAGAAGAGAGAGAGAGAGTGGGAAAAAATGAGAGAGAACTAAGGGGGTTTGAAGGACAGAATAAGAAAGGAATTAGGAGGTGGGATTGAAGAGAACATGTTAATGTTTTTGTTGTCTTGTGCTGTGTTTTGTTGTATTTTGCACTCTATCTGGTAACTGCAAACACTGTAAAAAGAGAAAGCGACTTTCAGAGAGAGTGAAATGCAGAGAGAGAAAAAGATTACAGACTTGCACAATACACAGCACAGAACCACCCCACCTGCCAGCAGATATTTGGACACTTTTTTTAATGAACAAAACTGCCCTTGCTCTTTTATATTTTTCTCTCCTTTTTTTTTGTTGGGTACTTTGTTATTTTTTTTTTCTATTTTAATATAATAAAATTTCTAATTTTTTCTGCATTGTAGAGAGTTCATCAGATTTTTTTTTCTCTTTTAATATAAAAAGCTATGTTTCTATTATATTTGGATGGTGTCACATTAAATTTGTGTGGTTGAGCTAATATTGATATGTGAAGTTAGATGATATATCTATTGGGTAAAAGTTATATCCATCATAGTTTATTGTTGAAATTGTTATAATTATCTGTATAATTCAATAAACATCAAATTTATATTTAAACTCTGTATATTTAAAGTTTACAATTGGTAGATTTTTTTTTTAAAGAAAAATAGAGTAATGAATATTCCAAAAATAATAAGGGTAAAATTGGAAAAACGGATCACGAGATAAGTAATTAAGGCTGGTTTTGGGGAAAAGGACGGCACAAGTTGCGAAGAGCTGGAATTGACGCTGACAGTTGTGTGGGTCCCCCGCCAAAATAACTCAATTCATCGCCGGTTTATTGACGGCTAATCGGAGACTGACGTAGTCACGTGTACGATTGTAAAATTCGTGGACTTTTATCTGTTTGACCTTAAGTTACCGACACCGTAGGATTTATATACTTTTAGCATTGGTGTGAGTGAAAATTAATATGCGGATTTAGAGCCGTTGATTGAAGATCATGGGTGGACATACACTCGAGCCACTCATTAAATAGTTGTTAACCTGTAAACTTAGCCCGCGGCCTAATTTTTAAAACTATGGCCCATTATGTCTAGCGGTGCCAATTTTACCTGAACCCGTTGGTATCCACTCAAACATGAGTTGTGTGGATTTGGTATGCGTTTTGTTATTCAAGTTACGGATCGGGATCAAATGTAAAATGTAAACCCGAAACAGGTTTAGGTTCGGATTTTGGAAGAAAAACACTTGAACTCGTAAATTAGAATATAAAAAGAATACAAATTAAAAACGATGTTATTTTGAGTAAATTAAATCATAAACTCAAAACAATATAGTGTTGATATAGTGTTGAGTTCACAACGCTATTGGTGGAAACACAAACCTAAATAATATCATAGAGTTCGAATTTCGTCAAAACTCACATATAGAAACTAGAACCCATAAAACTATTCGAGTTCACGGTCGAATTCGGGTTGAAAATATTGCATGGGTTCGAGTTTAATAACACCTAGCCGATGACATCCCTAATTATGACCCACAATATAACTCGAATCCAGCCCTCGCAAGCAGAAAATAATTTTGTAATTAATTATCAATTGTTTAGGAAATAGAAAATATGATAATTTTATTTTACCTTTAAAATTTAAAATTATTCAAGTTAGGATTTTTGAGGAATATATCATAGGACAAGCCATAAGGTAATGGAGCCAAAAATATGAAATAGGAACCCAAAATGTTGCGATTTATTTGAAAGGCAAATAATCGGAGACTCAGGTTTGACTATGTAGGGCCACACGTGGACAGAAGACACCTGTAAAAAATATTACATTGAGATCTACTCATCTCCATAAGATACCCAACACCTATCTTCATTATCAAGACCCATATCATTAAAATAATCATTCATCAAATTCTCCAAGTATTTCTTTAATTTTATTTTCATTTTTCATTTTTAAATTTGTTTAGATTGATTTAGATGTTAGCATGCAATTTACATGCATCTCTTCTTATATTATATCAGTAGTATTCCTAGTATGTTCAAATCTTATCGTATATATTTTTTATAAGATATATGAAGGTTTTATTTTTTAAATATGATAAAGAGGTTTTTTTTTATTATAAAAATTAATATCTAAACCGTATAAATCATACATCTATTATTTGATTTTAATCGTTCCTAGATATTGCCGACATCATAACTCGTTTTGTCTTTTTTCTTTTACTCAATTTGGTGGGCAAAGTCAACCTTAAATTAATTGCTGAATTTGGACTTTAACGTGGTTCAACAGATAAGTCATAACTCATAAGCATGCAGGATTTCCCAATTTGTACAAACATGAAGTGAATTTATTTTTGAGGAGGATCCAATAAAAATAATAAATGATGGAAGTGTGAAGAGAAAATTCAAAAGAAACCATCATTATGTTTTGTACGTTTCAATCTCAAACAAGGGCCTTCCAGCTCAAAGATAAGTTTGAAAGTTTTCCAAAGCCATGCAATGTAATAAGAATTCATGCTCACTTTTTTGTCTCGTAAAATTTGAGAAAGCTTTACGATGTACGAAGAGTTTTCTTTTCGATTGAAGGGTGTAGTTGAAGTAAAAATCTAGATTGTATATGTATTGTTTGATCTCGACAACCCAACAGTATAATGTAAAAATTCTTATAATACTTATAAATAAGTATTTGAGAAAGCTTTTATTAATATATTTTTTTATTTGATGGGGGAGGAATTTGAAATTGGAATCTCAACTTTTGTTAAGCAAAGTGGTTACCTTCAGGTTATACCGACTACCATGAAAAAACTTTTATTTGGAAATGTAATAGTTATGAATTATGATTTAGGAAAAAATTAATTAATTTCTTTTATAGTATACAAACAAAAGCTTATACTGAAAACAAAGTTGTTATAAAAGTCAATTTGACTCCCATATCAGGTTGAATCAGTGGCGGATTCAGAAATTTTAACAAGGTGGGGCACTTGAATAAAAAAACAATTATTTAAAAAAATTAATGAAAATTTAAAATCATAATAAAATGTGTTTTTTAATATAAAAAATGATGGTATAATGAATTTTTAATAAAAAAATAGAATACTTACTCGAAATGAATTAAATAATCTTACATTTAAAAGAACTAAAAACAAGAAATAAAATATTAAAAAAAAACAATAACAAGAAAAACAACATGAACAATGAAAAATTATATTATTTATTCATAAAAAAATTAAAATATAGTTTTATAATAAAAAATTTTGTTTTGTATTTGTAGTGAATTCACTTTAAATTTATACAAAAATTATTGATTAATAAATACTACTAGAAATGTTTTTGAATTTTTTATTTTTCTAATTACTGATAATAAATAAATTAGAATAATAAAACAAATAAAAATACAAATGATAAAATAAAATGAATCATAATAATAGATGGATTATTTTAATATAATAAATTTAAATTTGAGATTTTAAGGTTTATTGATTGGATATGTTAGGTATATCAAACTAAAAATATTAGAAATAAGAAAATTTCAAAATAATAATAAATAAGATTATTTACTATATAATAAAATTGAATTAAGTAAACCACAAATTAAGAGTAGTTAAGAATTTAACAATGAGGGGAAAAATAAAATGGATTATTTTGTTGTAGAAGAAAATGGAAATTTGATAAAAGAATTGGAAACGAGAGTAAAATAAATAGATATTAAAAAGTATTTGTTTTGTTTACACTGAGAATTGAACCAGTGACTAAAACTAAAGAAATAAAAAAAGCAAACCAACAGTGCTGTGTAACAACATATATTTTGGTGTGTTATTTGTAATATATATATATATATATATATATATATTAATAGAAAATGAATTTTTTTTGAAAATTTGAGGTGGGGCACGGGCCCCACCTGGTCTCTATGTGGGTCCGCCCCTGGGTTGAATGATGCTTAATCCAAAAGGTTGAAATTTAACAACAAACAACTGTGTTAAGTTCTTATAAAATTTCTCAGATATAACAAAAGTATACATTTAAACCCTTGAAAATTGAATTATCAGTAAATATAACTGAATTATGAGTTTAAATAGTTAGGTAAATTTTTTCTTCGAACAAAAATCTTTCCATATCATTCATATGAAATTGATTGTGTCTTCAATGTTTTATATTATCAGTTACTAGGTATACTTCAAAAATAAAAATGAAAAACTGACAACAAAATGCGATATATCATCTTCTCTCACATTGTCGAAGAGAAAATTATATACACATACTTATAAAATGCACATAACAAGACTATGTCTAACATGAGAGGAGAGACCCCATGGAATATAAGCGAGGATGTGCTAGGTACACTTTTCTAAATTCTAAATTTCTAACATTAAGAAACGAGTGTCATGGGTGGTTATGAGGGTCATATCATCGGGGTCAACCTCATATTATCCACGATGCGTATCTGTTGTGAAATAGACATATATATATATATATATATATATATATATACATATGAGATATGTATATTTCTGTGCTAATTTTTTTAGTATGGACGTTTCTGTATATCTTTCCTTCCATGTACATCTTGATAGTTTAACTTGCGCAATATTTAAAACAAACATAAATACAATCACTACTCTGCTGCATCTCCAGCAATGATATTCGTAGTTTCTGAGTGATCCATCTGCAAGCATGATCGCTTGTTATGACCGATTAAACTTCCACATTTTTCCACAGAATTTCATGTTGAGCGATGCTTATTAATCCAGCAAAGTTTAGATTTACCGACAAACAAAAGTATTTAAGTTCTAATAAAATTTCTCAAATATAACAAAAGTACAAATACCCTTAAAATTGAATTCTGAGTAAATTAAACCTGAATCATGAGCTTAAATAGTTAGGTAATTATTATTTTCTAGCTTGTAACAATTTTTTTTTCCATATCATTTAAATGAAATTGATTTTGTCTTTGATGTTTTATATTATCAACATTGACTAGATAAAGGTCAACCATTTATAGCAATTGTAAATCTACTGTGCAGTCTCCCTTTTGTTGATTCAAAGAGTGAAAATGGTGAATCATGGTGAGGGAGACCCAAGTGATTTTGATCATCGGTGGTGCATGTAGTTGCTCCGCTTGAACCTCCACCACCAATGCTACCACCACCGCAACCAATATCATCAGTAACTAGAACAAAATCATCCATCATGGTTGCCTACTGATTGGACAATCAACAATAAGATTTGGAAGAGTGGTGCTTCCTGATTGGATTGTCAACAACAAGATGAGGAAGAATGGTACAAGTGTTTTGTTTAAGTATTACGGGATTTTTGATAGAGAATGACTCAAACCCAGTGTGAGGGGTATACCACCAGACTCATCAAGGTGTAAGTGTTTGACAGATCAATACATTATATATAATATAAGTGTGTTTTGGATTCATCCTAATAATATTTAGATAACAATAAAAATAATATATTGAAAATATAGAGTTTTCTATGTGTGAAATAATTATTATCAGAATTTTTTTTTTTGGAGTCATAGATTTATAGTACTGTGATACTATAATCCATTAAAATGATTGTACGTAAAACCTAATCCAACCTAATCAACTTATTTTCAACATTGCAAAGAAAATCTAAGAAGGGGGAATTGGTGGGGCCACTGTCCACATCATGTGCATGTGGATTTAGCTGGAGTATTAATCATATGATTTAAAATAATATAACTTTCTCATATAATACATTATAACATCATTATTTATTAAATTGAGTCATATGATAAGGACCCATTATAGAATAAATTAAAGTAACAGTAACTAATACCATATGAAAATGTTTTTAATTGTTTTTTAGTTTTGTGTTTAGATATTGTAAGTAATCTATCAAATCTTGACTGGATTTATGGTACTAGAATAATAGAATATGCTAATTAGTCTGCAATTCCTTAGGACCACACAAACCTTGGATCTTATTATAAACTCTTATATATTGCTTTATAATATGGATTTAATATTAACCCTTTTAAAACCTTTGTATATGACCATATTCTAATGTAGCTGATGGTATAAGACGTCCATTCCATTCAGTCTGATAATGTTATAAGTTTGAGGTGTAGCTATTTTTTAAAAAAGTTTGAATCATAGCTCTATATGTGGTATAATAATAATAATAATAATAACCTTAGTTTATGAAATTAATCATGAGATAACAAAAAAATGAAAAAACCTTCATACGTTGATACACACTCTAATCTATGATCCAGGTTCGAATTGCCACCATGGTACCACCGAAGTTAGCATGGTATATCAAAATAAATAAATAAACATGTGTAATGACTTTTTATTACTGTATAATAGATTTTTTGATCGAATTTCACTCGAATTAGTATTTAAGATAGGTTTGATTTTCATTTAACTAATATAACAAAAAAATGTATGAATAATAAATTATAAAGGTAAATTCCTTTCACCGTTTATATAGGGTTTGCTTAAAATATAAACGAACCTCGTTAGTTTTGGAATATTGAGACGGGGAATCGTCTCTTAATAAATATTATGAAATAATCATGGTAAGTCTTTAAGATTTACAGAAATGTTTGTTTCAAAATCCTAGAAAAAGTTTTTAATCAATATCAAATTTAGAGTAATTCACTTACATCATAGTCAAACCTTCAACAAAGAATTAAAGAAAAAAAAATTCCTTATGTAAAGGTTCGTGAATCTTTATGCATAGTTGTGTAATAGAACATTTAGGTTTGAGATCCCGATCTCTATCGCCACAGAATTAGGATTCTACACGAAAAAAAAAGTATAGGATTGCACAACTAATAATTTTCATAGTTGTGTATATGTGAGTGTGTTTTGAAAAATATTAATACTAGACAACCTAACAATTTAGTCTAAATTTCAATCAAAATGATATAAATTTTTTTTTTTTATTAACCACATCATCTCATGTTGTATATGATGATAACAACTCAATTGCTATACCATTTGAGATGAAATTTATGTTAATTATTTATGTTATATAGCGTTACTCTTTCGAAAAAGAAAAAAGCTTAATTGTGTGAACTTTAGGTTTTATATATGATGAGCCCAAGCCCAACTAACAACGACCAAAGTTTAGGTGTTCTGGCCCAACCCAAGATTGTTATTTCTGTTGGAATGAGTTAACATAGTAGTATTGACTTGTAGGGTGCGTTTGGTATGCGGGACGGGACGGGACAAGGTGGGACAACTTGTTCTTATCCCACGTTTGGCGCGACTTTAGCACGGGACAGGACGGGACAAGGTGGGACAAAAATCACAAAAAATTGTCCCACCCAAGACCCTAGGACAACTTGTCCCATGGCATGGGACAAGTGTCAAAAAGACCACTTTACCCTTTAAATGTTCAAATAATTACAAACATATCCAATATATTATATTATATATATATTATTAATATATATAAATTATGATTACATATAATATATATATTATAAAATTATATATAATAATATATATATATTAAATATATATATATATATATTAATATTTAATAAATTTTAAAAATTATAATTACATATATAATATAATATAATATATATTATAAAATTATATATAACATATTAAATATATTATTTTATATATAATAATATTTAATAATATATACTAAATCATATATATATTATATATAATAATATATATAGGATATATTATATATATATATATATTATGTTATATATTAATATATTATATATATTATATATGATATATATATATATCCTATATATATATTATATATATATATAATATAATAATATATATTAATATATATATATAATACATTATATATGATATATAATAATATATATAATAATATATATCCTATATATATTATTATATATATAATGTGTATATATTATTATATATATAATATGTATAATTACATATATAATATTATATATATATATTAAATATTAATATATATAATAATATATTTAATATATTATATATTATTATATATAATTTTATAATATATATAATATTATATATGTAATTATACATATTATATATATATTATTATATATAATAATAATATATTTAATATATTATATATAATATAATAATTTTATAATATATATAATATTATATATGTAATTATAATATAAATATTTTTAAATATTATTATATATAATAAGATATTTAATATATTATATATATATTTAATATATATTATATATATTTTAATAATATATATCATATATATTATATTATTATATATATTGGATACATATATATAATATACAATATATTATTAATATATATACATATATTATAATATATATAATATTATATTTTTTATATGTACAAATATTTAATATTATATATATATCTTATATATTATTATATATAATGATATAATATATCATATTATTATATAATATTATTAAATAATTATAATATATTTCAATTACAATATTACTATTTGTGTAAAATATAATAATATTGTAATTGAAAACAAGAGGTCATTTGAACCCTTTTATTTTTGTTAAATATTATAATATAGTTCAATTACAATATTTATTTAATATTTTTAAATACGATATATAAAAATTGTTTAATATA
This sequence comes from Dipteronia sinensis, assembly GCA_033220585.1. NCBI lineage: Eukaryota > Viridiplantae > Streptophyta > Magnoliopsida > Sapindales > Sapindaceae > Dipteronia > Dipteronia sinensis. The sequence goes on from CM065639.1 coordinate 61,953,543, forward strand.
TTGTTTAATATTAGACAAAACAAGGAGGGTACTCTGGTCATTTGAATCTCTTGTCCCGTCTTGTTCCAGCCATACCAAACGTATAACAGTACAGTCCACTGTCCTGTCCCATACATTCCAAACACGTCATGGAACAACTGTTCAGTCCAGTCCAGTCCAGTCCCGTCCAGTCCCGTCCACGTACCAAACGCACCCGTAGTTATACGGATGTATTAAGTTTTTTAAATATATTATCTGAGGTTCGGCGACTTGAACTTTGAAGTCACATTGACTACTATCACCGCCACCTCTACTAGCACGACCCACACGACCACCGAAACCATTAGACAGTAGTAGCACACCACAGCAACTGCTTCTGCCAAACACCAATTATCATCACCACTATCACCGATGCCAAAAACCTCAAGCACCATTGCCAACCAACACGGCAACACCACCTCCTTATGATGCTGCTGTTGCTTCTCAAGCTAAGAAAAAAGGAGGGCCTAAATTATAATAGCCATCCTTCATGGTTGCCTCTCCTGATTGGAGTGTCAACAAGAATTGCAAAAGTACCGGTCAAACGATATTGTATATATAATCTGAGTGTTCCCTGGATTGAATATAACGAAAAATTTATTTAACAAAAGTTCAATTTTTTTTTCCTCAATCATTAGCAAGATGCTAGTAGAATCCATTAATTTGATCATAAGTACAACACTTCATCAAACCCAATCAACTCCTTTTCAACTGGAAGAAGAAAATCTAAGGAGGGAATTGATAGGGCCATTGTCCAACATCACGTGCATGTGAATTTAGTTAACTCTGCATGGCGGAAGCAGGATAATACTAGTTAACTGCCTAAACTAAAGTCTAAGATCAATAAATACGACTAATCTCTCTAATGATAATCGAAGAACCAAGTCAAGCTGGACATATATAATTCAACACAAATAAATTACAAGACAAGGGAAACTTCAAGCAGTGAGTATATTAGGCAACAAAAAATAAATAAACCACTATATATTAACAAACCAGAAACTAAAAAGAACATGCCAATTAATATAGAAAGATTTGAGGAGTCAAAAATTAAATGACACTTTTTCAATATGTAATTTTAAGAGTATCATTGTTTTATTAACTAAAGATTAAATAGAACCTAAAATGTAAATCTGACAAAAATACCCTTAAAACACATAAGTCTAGCGTTTTTTTTAATGTTTTCGACACTTATTTTGGTGTTTTCGGACTTATTTTCTAATTTTCGAGAATTTTCAGATAGTTTCTGAGACTTTTCAGGTAGTTTCCTAGTCTTTTTGTAGTTTCCAAGAATTTTTCGAGAAATTTTCGAGAAATTTTTTATAATTTCCGAGACTTTTTACAATTTTTGAGACTTTCTAGACTAAAATAAAAAAATTAAATTTTTTTGTCATATTTTTCATTGAAACCTCCATTAGAGGTCCAACAGAGTTCAACCTCAATTGGAGGCCGATTTCGACCTCTAGAAGTCTTTTATCTCCATTGATGAAGGACCTCCATCGGTCCTCCATCAATGAAGGTTTTTGAAAAGAAAAACAAAACCCTAAAAATGATACAAATGTAATAAAAGAAGGAGATTGTGTTATTTTAGTCCTTTGGTGCCATTTAAACTTAAGTTATTAATCTAGTAATACTTTCAAAATTCAACATGAAAAAAGTGTCATTTTCTACTATTTTCTCGATAACACATCTCAAACATGTTTGTAAAATGTATATGTTGTGATTTGAACCCCTCATAACTATCAAAATTCAACATGAAAAAAGTGTCATTTTCTACTATTTTCTCGATAACACATCTCAAACATGTTTGTAAAATGTATATGTTGTGATTTGAACCCCTCATAACTAAAGTGAAAGGAAGGTGTACAACCACTTGTAATAATTGTACGGATATGCATATGATGCATTGATTTGATTGTAAGTAAAACCAAACCAAACCTAATCAACTTATGATGCATTAATTTGATTGTAAGTAAAACCAAACCAAACCTAATCAACTTATTTTCAACATCAACTTATTTTCAACATTGCGAAGAAAATATAAGGAGGGTGAATTGGTGGGGCCATTGTCTACATCATGTGCATGTCGATTTAGTTGGAGTATTAATCATATGATATAAAGTAATATAACTTTCTCATATAATACATTATAACATCATTGTTTATTGAATTGAGTCCTATGATAGGGACTCATTATAATAAATTAAATTAACAGTAACTAATAACATATAATATAAAAATGTTTAATTTGCTTCTAACTTTTGGGTTGGGATATTACAAGTAATCTATCAAATCCGGACTGCATTTTATATATATATATATATATATAGTATCTATCTATCCACCTATTTAAATCATATATATATTTTTTAAAAACTTTTTATCATTAGTAGGATTCAAGCAGCTGACTTGAAAGTCATTTACCTAAACCTCAAATTTGCCTATCTAACAACAAAGCTACGCTCCTAAGAGCTGGACTGAACTGGACTATATTTATGTAACCACAATATGCTAATTAGTCTGCAATTTCCTTGGGACACCACAAGTTTGGATGTTGTTATAAACTTATAATTCTGTATAATTTGGATGAAATAATTGGCCGTTTGAATACCATAGTTTATAATAATTGTCTAAATTGCAGCACCACATGTGATAATAATAATAATAATAATAAACACTTCCGTTTATGAAAATCATCATTAAATAACGAAAAAAAAAACTTTATTCACACTCTAATATATAACTCATGTTCAAATCGTCGTTATAACAAATCGTATATATATATATATATATATAAACGCGTGGATACTAGTTAACTTAAGATAGTAACTTTTGTTTAATATATAATTGTATAATAGATGTTATGCTCGAATTTCACTCAAATTAGTGTTTTTTATATTTGTATAATAGATTTGAGGATCCAATTTCACCCAAATTAGTGTTAAGAGGTTTGATTTTCATTTAACTAATACAACAAGGCAAGTCTTTTAACAGTTACAGAAATGTTTATAATATTTTCAAAATCACAGAAAAAGGTTTTAATCAATATCAAATTTAGAGTAGCCAAACCTTCAGCAAAGACCACCACCATCCGTGTCATACTTTCTCTTGCTGTTTTTTTTAAGTGGCCTCTTAAGCAATTGAATGTGAAAAATGCATTCTTGCATGGTATTCTTAATGAGCGAGTTTACATGGAGTAACCACCCGGTTTTGTGCATCCCAAACTCTCTAATCATGTTTGCCTTTTGCATAAATCACTTTATGGCCTCAAACAAGCACCTTGTGCTTGGTTTGCTAAATTATCTCATTGTCTTTTTTCTCTTGGTTTTAAATGTAGTAAAGCTGATCCCTCTTTATTTATTTACAATCATGACACTAACTTAATTCTTTTACTTGTATATGTAATGATGTAATTCTCACCGAAAATGCCACCTCACTCATTTCACAACTCATTTGTCGTCTAAGCAAGGAGTTTGCACTCAAAGATTTAGGCCCACTCACTTACTTTTTGGGTCTTGAAGTTTAATACTTCTTGAGTGGTCTCATACTCTCTCAAACAAAATATGCTTATGACCTTCTCACCAAGGTAAATATGCTTGAAGCCTTCAAAATAACCACACCAATCGCCATCAAACCCAATCCTCTTCCTGACGACAATGAGCCAACAGACCCTACCACATATAGTCAATTATGTGGCTCTCTTCAGTATCTTACTTTCACAAGACCCGATCTCACACATGCTGTCAATCTAGTGTGTCAACATTTTCAAAATCCCACCATAAAGGACCTTCGTGCAGTCAAACGCATTTTGCGTTACATAAAAGAGACCTTAACTAATGGAATTCGTTATTTATATCAAAGTTCTCTCACACTTAATGCTTTTTATGATGTAGATTGGACCGGCTGTCTGATAACTAAGACCAGCACAACAAGCTACTGCATTTTTCTCGGCTTAAATTGTGTGTCTTGGGCATCAAAGAAGCAACCTACAGTTTCACGATCTAGTGCTGAAGCCGAATATCGCGCTCTAGCAACCCCTGCTACGGACCTAACATGGCTACAATATCTTTTTCATGATCTTGGAATCACTCTTGAACGACGTCCTATTCTTCTTTGTGGCAATAAGAGTGCAATTCACATGTCTCACAATCCCGTCTTCCATGCTCGCACAAAGCACATCGAAATTGATTATCATTTTATCCGCGAAAAGGTTACTGCTGGAGCTATTCATCTTCGTTACTTGCCTACTATAAAGCAAATTGATGATATTCTCACTAAGGCATTACCAAAGGGTTCATTTGAAACTTTCCGTTACAAGCTTGGCGTTTGTTCACTCTCACTACCAACCTTTAAGGGGGGGGGGGTGATAAGATCCCTCGAAAAAAATCAAGAAGAGTCAAACTTGTGAAATGTACTACTATATCTCAAGAGTTAAAGCTGTCAAGATTTACCTAATAACTAGTGCATGATTCTAGGAATGATTTCTTTTCATTCAATTCTTTCTTATTTAACTTGTTACTGTTTAGAATTGTTGTGCATACAAGCTGTTGTAATCATATGCAGAACAATATCAATAGTTTTCATTTCATTCTCTTATTTTAAAATTTCATTTCTATTTAGACTTTTGGTTTTTCGGGATTTGTCTCTCTTGTTTGCAGGGGCGGACCCACCTTAAGGTTAGGTGGGATCCGCTGCTCTACCTCAAATATTTTAAATTTTTGATTTTGTATTTACACATATATAAATATATTAAAAAGAATATATTATAGTAATTCACTTTTCAGTACAGTTGATCACTTCCATTCTACACAAGTTTGTTGTGTTGGGTTCAATTCCTATCTTTATTTTAAATTCAATTTTATCCGATGATTTTAATAATATTTTTTTTTTACATCTTTTTTATTTTACCATCTTTTCCAATTCCTTTATCAAATTTTCATCTTCTTATGAAATCAAACAATTCATTTTATCTTTTCGGTCATTATCAACTTCTTAATTACACTCAATTTGTGGTTATTTAATTAAATTTTAGTTTATATTAATTATCTATTATTATTTTCAATAGTTTTCGTTTAACATACATTATACACAACACATCAAATCAATAAACTTTAAAATCTTAAATTTTAATTTATTTTATCCTTAGTATTTTCTTTATTTTATGGTTTTAATTTATTTAAAATCAATAATTTACCAATAATTAGAAGAATAAAAATTAAAAAAACATGTCTAGTAATATTTATTAATAAATTATATTTATATAAATTTAAATTGAATTAATTATAAATACAAAACAAAATTTCTTATTATAAAATTAGATTATAATTTATTATTTTAAAAATAAATATTATAATTTATCATTGTTTATGTTGTTTTCTTGTTATTATTTATTTTTAATATTGTGTTTCTTGTTTTTATTTCTTTTGAATGTGATATTATTTGGTTCATCTCGAATGTGATATTATTTATTTCTATTTGTTTTATTTTTTTCTAAATGTCATTATACCATCGATTTTTCTTTCTATAAAAAACTTATTATTATTATTATTATTATTATTATTATTTAAATCATTTTATTATGATCTTAATGTTTCAGTAATTTTTACTTTGTTTAAGTGCCTTACTTAGTTAAAATTTCTGTATCCGCCACTGCTTGTTTGTCTTCGACAAGTTCTGTTTAGGGTAGTCTTTGTGTTCTTGCTCTTGTGGTGTGAATACAACTTTTTTACTCCTCCCGTGATGCTATACTATACTATAGTACATGAAATATTTCATCTAAAAAAAAAAGTTAAAAGACTTGAAGCTAAGTAATCGCTCACTCATTAATTAATGAATTAGCTGGTTGCCCTGTTGTCAGTTGCCTGGGGCGTTTTTGCTGTTTTGTTTTTCGTTTGTGCTTCTGTTTTGTGGCTGGTCTGTTGCCTTTGGTTTCTTTGTGCTGTCTCATGTGTGTTGTTGCAGCCCGCTCTGGGTTTAGCCTCTGTTTGGGGATGTTCTGTTTTTGGTCTTCTTAACCTTCAATAATATTTAAGTCGTTCAAACAAAAAATTAATTAATTTAAACCGAAAGCTGTCAATTCGGGTGAACTTAATCCAACTAAGTCTACTAAACAGGATTAAGGTTTATATCAAAACCTTTCGATATCAAATACTATTAACACCTCACAACGCACCACACTAGTTTTTTTTATCAGCAAGATAGAATTTAAAATTTTTTCACAGATACAAAAACCGAAATGCACGATCACTTAATTAAAAGCGGATGCCACCTATAAATCCATTATTGAAAGATAGATACAACTCAAGTTCACCTAGTACCCATTAATGAAATCTGTACACGTGGTGATAAGATTCTCGTTTAAAGCGACTTCAAAATCTATAAATAGTGAAGAAGAACGGACGATGTGAATCATTATCTTGAACAATCCGTGGTATAACAATTTCCAGAGTCTAGACGAAGCTGGCGAAAACTTTGAAAAATTCGACCAACCATTCATTAACAAGTTGTTCAACTTCATTGGTTTTTTTTTTTTTTTTTTGGACTGTCTCCACTATTAATAATTGGAAATTACACCAAAAGTGACACTACATGTACACGTTTTAAACATTGGTGTACACCTTAAACCAAACAGTATTGTAGGATTTTTAAAATACCGAAGCTTTTCTCTTTTTATAGACAGTAATCACTCTCTAAATTTTAAAAAATTTAAAATTTGATATCCATCATCCATAAGATTGATACACGCAAGGATAGGTCACTATCGTGTACCACGAGCTACATGCCTACATTATTACATATTAAATTAACATTGTTTTCTTTTTTAGATATGGCACCAATATAGGTTGGGGGTCTGTCTGAACTAAACTGAGCTCTATAAGCAAAGTTTTAAATACAACTTTTATTCTTGGAGAACCGGGGAAGGGTCATCCTACACTTAGCTTTACTGTTTTAATATATAAATGTGGGATTATATTTACAATACTAGATTTGATATATATGGTAGAACTTCATTTTAAAGTCTTCAACCATTAAGGGAAATGACTATTGGTCATATTAACATATTACACCAGCAACACAACCGGTAGGCAAGTGGTATAGAATACAAAATTCAAGATCAAAGTTGCAATGCTAGAAATAGTTATTTTTCAGGCCACTATAATAGGCAGGTTGCCGTGGAGGAACAATCTTGCAAAACAATCATACAAACTCAGGAAATGATGGAGGAAGTGGAAATTGTGTAGATTCAAAATTTTGAATATCCCATAATTAATGTTGAAGACAAAAAAGGTGACGACCAACTCATTTAATGAACTTGTAGAAGATCATAATCTAATTGAGAGTTTTTCTCTAATTTAGATTTAAACAGCTGAACAATTTTCTATTCAAAATGCGGAAATAAATGTTAATATCTCCAATAATTTGAATATCAAGTATTTAACTTTGTAAGATAATAATGAGAATTCTCAATGTTCTATGGAGAATATTTACACTAATAACAGAGTGATTCTTGACAATTCAAGGATTATAAGAGCATCTCCAATGCAAAAATGGCTTGCATATGAATAATTGTTGACATGGCAACAATGTCAAGAGACTTGCTTCCTATGTGGCATAAATATGGACTTGATAGATAATCAACTTAAAATTTGGTCTACAATGCTTCCGTTTAAAACACATTTTGTTTTAATGACGTGTCCAATTTTATTTCCTATTTTCTTTTTTATTTTATTTCCTTACCAAAAATAGATGAAAAATTAATGTCGATTTTAAATGTTTGCTGAGTCAACCTAAAAAAGGGTTGTCCAATAGGCCGTCTGAAAGTGGACGGTCATGTTGACAATGTCTATTATTTTTTTGCCACGTCAGCTTGAGGTTGAATATTGACGGTTGCATTGGAGACACAATTATTAACAGAATGTTTATTTATCCTACGTGACATCTCTTTTTTTCACAAGCCACGCTTACATTGGAGATGCTCTAAGTAATCAGCAATTTTTGGAGAGGATTTCAGGAGATAAAAGAGGAAATATTAATTTGGAGAATATATCAGAAGACCAAGATATTCAAGTTTCAAATTCTAATCATGTCCAGAAGATCCTATGTTTGGACAATACTTGGATTCCCGTGCTGACCACGACAAAAAGAAAAGTGAAGCCAACTTTTAAGATTTTATTTAGATCCATGCCTCAAAACAATAAAGGAAGTTCTAAATGTCTTATTGTAGTTGAGACTAAAATTTGTAGTAATTCTGCAGTTTCAGCAACCCAAGCAGAATTAAGCACCTCTCTAAAAAGTGGTTTTGCATTTTAGATTCTTATAGTTATAATTATAAATAAAAATAATATATTTTTTCATAATTTCTTTGATTAATCTATAGTACTTAATATAAAAAAGGGGAACATAATTTAATTATTAATATGTCACTTAGGAAAAACTAAAAAAATAAAGATATAAAAGGAAAAATATTATCCTGGTAAATCATTGTCAGCAACAAATATTATTTTGTCATAATAAGTCCTAAATCTCAAAAAAAAAAAATTCTTTTTCCTTTCTTTTTTTTTTAAAAAAATCTCAAACTTTTTAGGGATGAATAATTTTTTTAGTCCCAATACACATCCTATTGGGACAAATTTTATTCCTCCCTAAAAGTCTCATCATTTTTGCACTTTTTAGAGACGAATAATTTTTTTTGTCCCTATAGACATTCTATCGGGACAAATATATTTCATCCCCAAAAGTCTCATCGGGTTTGTCTTATTTAGGGGTGAATAATTTGTTTCATCTTAATAGATGTTCTATTTGGACAAATTTTTTCGTCCCTAAAGGTTCCTTCAGATTTACAGTTTTTAAGGACGAATATGTTATTGTGTCCCGATAGACGTTCTATAGGGACAAATTTTTTCGTCCCTAAAAGTTCCTCTAGGTTTGCAGTTTTTAGGGACGAATATGTTATTTTGTCCCAATAGACGTACCAAAAAAATTCTTCCCTATAGCCCAATTTTCTTGTAGTGAAATCATGACTCGTGGTATATATACTTGTTTGGGGCAAATATTAGTCGGCTGACACATCAGCATAAAAAGCGAAATTCACGGAACAAGGTCTCCACATCATCAAATCATGCCAGGTACCTGAAGCAGCAGCAAGCCCGAAGACAGAAAGCACTTCACCCATCTAGAATAGGTTCGTCAACATATCCCTTGTTAGGATTATGCTCAATAGCAAGAGTGTAATAATGTATTTGACAATCTTTTTATATTAGTAAAATGATTTATAGTTTAACAAATCTTATAGCATTTATAGTTTAATTATTATAACTGTCAAAAGTAAATAATCATAAGGTCAACAGACTATGAGAAATAAAGAATTGTTTGTACATCTGGATATATATGAGGTATATCCAATTCTTTAGTTAGTCTTGAACAATATTCACAACTTAAGATAAAGGTTGGGCGCCCTTATCTTTTTAAAGTTGTAGATTCTTTTGCTAGCATTTGAGTGAGATCAAATATGTTATGATGAGTCTAAAATCATCAAAGTGTAGTGTCTTTGGGCAAAGGAATCCAGTGCACTAGGTGCATTGAATATGATCACAGTGAATACTTTATCCAGAACCTTCAGTGTATAAAAGTTTTCACTTGAGGACAATCAGAGAGTCTATCTCAATCCTAAGATAAATGATGGACTTATGGTTACAAGTGTTATCATTTGAGCTGTCAATGAGTACGATTATATAGCATAGTCTATCCTCAATGGTTTGGTGGTATTCATTTTTTAATCGATAGAGGAATTCATTTATAGATATGGACATCATGGTTCCAAATATTAAATGTGAGTAGAATATCATCATATGGATATTTTGAGGTATTAGATATTAAATCTTAATGTTATATTTTCGATAGTGTCTATTGAAACATGGCTTCTGGACAAGTCAAAATATCCAAGTTCAAAATATGGTCATATGAGTAAATATGGTAACTATGAGAGCTATAGATGGTCTATGAGCTCTTGGCGATTACTGATATTCTTCACGAGGATACACTATCTCCAATAAGGTTGTCTAGGGTACGAATGAGAAATATTAACTTGTTATATCTTTATTTAAGAGTTCAATTTTAGCTCATTAGTGGAATGAGCTAAAATTAATAGATTGAACCTAAGTGAATCATTTGTTGATTGTGATCAGGTTATGTCTATTGGACCTTAAATTTAGATAGCCCGCCAAGATCCACAATCCATACGAACTTGAATGGATCACTTGATATATTCTACTGGATCAATTTCTTGGTCCATCTAGAATTGTTTTTGGATTTTGGAATCCAAAAGTTTTAGAGAGGTGCGGTCATGTGTGTGATCAAGACACGCGGTAACTCTTCAAAGGTCTGGGATGTGCTAACAAGGATGTGGGGATCCTTGGGCGGCCATAATGGGGTGCGTTTAGCATTCCATTAATACATTAAGAATATAATTTGCACATTTTAAAAAAATGGGCTGCTAAATTATATTAATGTATTAATTTAAGGCATTTGAACTTGTTTCTTTTATAGTAAGAATAAGTCTAGTTCACCTGTGGAATTTTTTATTAAAGTCCAATGGATTTAATAAAATGGAATAAATAATATATTGCACATGTTTTATACTTTGGCGGCAGTGCTAAAAATATTAGCTTAATATATTGTTTTTATTTTTTTATTTAATCAAATGGGAATTAATTGATTTATTTATTTATTAATTGTTTGATTAAAATTCAAATCTTTTTCCAACTAGGAGTAGGACTCTTGATACTATTGTTAGTAGTATGATAAGTATCAAATACTTTATTTGATAAGTAGATAAATAAAAGAAAATCACAATTTTGTATTAATATTCAATTATTGGATATTACATTTTATGAGTTGGAGTAGGTTTTAACTACTAACTTGATAAGAGTTTTGGTGAAACATAAATCCTCCATATAGTAGGAGAATTTGATCACCACACACACACACACACACACACACACACACACACACACAGATATATATATATATATATATATATATATATATATATCAAGGAATTCGCACACCCTATTTTTAATGGTGTAGAATTCGGCCAAAGAGTTTTTTTTTAGAATAGAAGAATTTGATCATTCTTTTGCCTTATAAAAAAAACTTCATACTCATATAATTCGGCAAAGAGAAAAAAGAAAGAGAGAGCGTTTTTTGTTTTCGATAGTGCACTGCTAGCTTTTATATCAAAAGGCTTTGTGCACTTGATAGAATTAGGGTTCAAGTGAGTTTTTGATTAATAGAATGAGAACTCAAAAGTGACCAAGCATTTTTTTTTGTTTTTCTTTAGAAGGATTATTGTGACTAACAAAAGAAAAATGTTTGTTTTTTCATCCTTAGGTTTACGATTCTAAGAAAGGGAGCCCATACTCCTAGGTGATTCACGTTCGTGATTGGATTGGAAGATCTTACGGATTTTGTTGGATATGGCTCGAATTTCCAATGGTTACCAAATGGGATTCACCAATGCTGAGATTGCCTGGAGATTTGGGACACGTTTGAGAGTATGAGATCATGATTGAGGGAGACTTGAAGACCTGAAGAACTGGAGAAACGAAAAACATCGCAAACCGCTGTGTCTTGCAATGTGGATTTCCACAGCGGCAGGGACAACGGTCCCATTCTAGTATGCAACCGATGTACCTTGCGCTGTGGGAATCAACAGCGGTAAGGACATCGGTCATGTTCCAAGAAGCCTACGCTGTGAGTTGTGTTGTGGGTGGCACAACGGTAGTGACAGCGGTCGTGACTTGGTGACGCGTGGATCGCAGTTTTCTGAGCGGTCAATTTTAACACTGTTTAGGAAGCGGGTGGCAAACTACAACTTGAATCGTAGTCAATTACAGGCACTCGTTGAATCAGGAAATATTAATGGAAAGGGAAATAATGTATTTTTTGGAAGTTCTTATGACTATAGAAAAATGATTTCTCCTTTACAAGAAGACTTGTTATAAATAGGAAATATTATTTATGTGAAACAAGGAAATCTTGTACATACAGGAGATGGATTTCCTTGTTGGTTTAAACTCCATGTAACTCATATAAATAGGTCCTAATATCTATGTTATTATGTGTGCCAAAAATATTAGACAGATCTCAAAAAGTGCATTGGATATAATTGGGTTTGGGATATCAGAGAGAGAAAATCTTGAGTGAAGTTGTAACAATTTTCTTCTTAGTGGATTGATCTCTTGTCATCCTGACGGCCGTGGTTTTTTTCCGATTTGGATTTTCACGTAAAACTCTTGTGTTGTGTGTTTGGATTTATTTTCTTCTTCCATCTTAATTCTTTTGCTATTGTTTGTTTGTGTTCTATCTGGCAACGCTTCCGCGTAGTAACGTTTATACGCTAACAATTGGTATCAGAGCACCGGTTGTTTGATAGTGATCTTAACAAACTGGATATGACAAAGATGATGAGATTCGAGGTTGAGAAGTTCGACGGAAAGATTAACTTTGGCTTATGGCAAGTTCAAGTCAAAGATTTGCTAATGTAATACAGTTTACACAAGGCGTTGAAGGGCAAGCCAACCCCTACGAACCTTGAAGGCTTTGGGGATCCTAATAAAGAAACGACTAGTACTAATTCTGGAAAACCTGTGATGAGGGATGATTATTGACATGATTTGGATGAGAGGGCTGCAAGTGCGATACGATTGAACCTGGCCAAGAATATTCTTGCAAATATTCAATGAACATATTCAGCGAAAGAACTTTGGGAGAGGCTTGAAGTATTGTATCAAGTGAAGACCGTCTGTAACCGATTCTACTTGAAGGAGCAGTTTCACATGCTACAGATGACTGAAGGTGTAAAAATTTCTGATCATCTAGGAGTGCTCAATGGGATAGTTTCTGAATTAGAGTCGATTGGAGTTAAGATTGATAATGAAAACAAAGGATTAAGACTCATCTGGTCCCTTCCACCGTCCTATGCGCACATGAAGCCAATCTTGATGCATGAGAGTTCAACCATATGTTTTGGAGATGTAACGAACAAACTAATCTCTGAGGAACAAAGGCTAAAGAGTGAAGGTAAATCTTCTGATAACTCTGCTCTTTTGGTTGATAGGAAGAAGGGAGACTCCAAAAGAAAAGTCACTTGTTGGGGATGGGGACAGTCTGGACACATAAGGAAGGATTGTCAAAATAAGAAGACTAGGTGCAGCTAAGGGCTCCAAAGAGGAGGATTCGGCAATCGCCTCTCTTGAGTATGACGATTACAGTGATGCCTTCTAGAAGGGCATAAACATCTGCATGGCATGACCACCAGTTTCCATGAAAAGAGGATGTATTGCTGATAGCGGGTCCACAATTGGCACGGGCATTGGTTAGGAGGTGATGCAAGGTGTGTGGTGGATAAGGATGTCAATGGCTGAACGAACTCTCTAGGAACCTAATGTAATGAGTTGCACCACAATTTTCAGCAAGGTAAATTTTGACATGTGCCGGTGAAGTCTTGGGATGGATGTTCCTAAGTGGTTATACCTCGTGGTAGGTATGTTGATTCTCGGTGATGAGAGTCGTAGTTGTGGACGAAGTTTTTTTTTTTGGGAATTCTCGCCATAAGAGAGGATTGTTGGATATGGCTCAAATTTTCAATGGTTACCAAACGGGATTCACCAATGCGGAGATTGCCTGGAGACGTGGGACAACCATGATGTGTCTTGTGCTCTGGATTTCCACAGCGGCAGGGACATCGGTCCCATTCCAATAGGCAACTGTTGTACCTTGCGCTGTGGGAATCAACAGCAGTAAGGACAACGGTTCTATTCCAAGAAGCCTATGCTATGAGTTGCGCTGTGGGTGGCACGGCGGTAGTGACAGTAGTCATGACTTGGTGACTAATGGATCGCGGTTTTCTGAGCGGTCAATTTTAACACAGTTTAGGAAGCGGGTGGCCAACTACAACTTGAATCATAGTCAATTAGAAGCACGCGTTGAATTAGGAAATATTAATGGAAAGAAAAATAATATATATTTTTTTTAAGGTCTTATGATTATAGGAAAATGATTTCTCCTTTGCAAGAAGATTTCTCATAAATAGGAAATATTATTTATGTGAAACAAGGAAATCTTGTACGTACATGAGATGGATTTCCTTGTTGGTTTAAACTCCCTGTAACTCATCTAAATAGGTCCTAATATCTATGTTATTATGTGTGAGAGCCAAAAATATTAGAGAGATCTCAAAGAGAGCATTGGATATAATTGGGTTTGGGATATTAGAGAGAGAAAATCTTGAGTGAAGTTGTAACAATTTTCTTCTTAGTGGATTGATCTCTTATCATCCTGACGACCGTGGTTTTTTCCCGATTTGGGTTTCCATGTAAAACTCTTGTGTTGTGTGTTTGGATTTGTTTTCTACTTCCATATTAATTCTTTTGCTATTGTTTGTTTGTGTTCTATCCAGCAACGCTTCCGCCTAGTGACGTTTGTGCGCTAACAGATTCAATTCTACACAAGTGGATTCAAATCGACGCAATATCAATCGTCACGTGAAAGAGGTATGATTATTTTATTATATGTTAATTAATTAATGGTTAAGGTTCTTTCTTTTAAAAGGAAAGTTTTTGAAATATATCACCCATTGTTTAGCTTCCGCCACATATTTTTTCCTTCATCCCTAGGCGAAGAATTAATACCTACTCGTCATTACGTTGTAAACATAAAATGTCCACGAGATCACCACAAATCCGAGATTCTTTGCATCTCCCGTGAAATCTGGGCCTATATCAAGAAAGACAATCACTGTTAATAAAACAGTTGACGAATTTGAGAATAAACTCGAAGATCCAATAGATAATCCATACAAGGAAAATAGATTCCTTAAAATACGGGCGAATCATCAAGATACCATCTCCTCAAAGTCTTTGCTTGCACGACAGGGATTAAGGCAAATGTCTTAGTTCCCATATAAAAACATGCAATTAGCAAAGGCAATGAGGAGAAGAGATAATTTTTGTAACTTGTAATCATTTTCTACATATAGTGAACATTCTCCTTTCCTAACATTAAGACAACCATGGTTTTTTCCCTCCTTAGGATTTCCATGTACAAATTCCAGTGTTGTTTATTTCTTTTATTTACTTTTCTCTAGTGGTGGCAATTTGGGCTGACCCGGGCCCATTAAGCCTGTTTGTTAAACGGGCCAGGCCGGGCAGGCCTGTTAGACAAAAAAAAGGGCCCGCCCTGGGTCCAAGGCTCGTGTAGGGACAGGTCGGGTCGGCCCGTTAAGGCTCTAACGGGCCTGTAACGGACCGGCCCGTTAAAGGCCCGTCGGGCTTCGAATATTTTTTTAATACATTATTATGGAGATTGTAGAGAATAGAGAGAATAAGAGAGTAGGGAAGTAGAGAAAATGTAGAGAATGAGGTGAGGGTGATGGGGTATTTATAGGAATAAGTTAGGTAAGGGTATAATTGGAAAAATTGTAAAAGATTTAAAATAATGTAATTGTTAAAAGTTTTGAATATTTTTTCCCCTCTAACAGTCACCTAGCTAATTACAAAAGTTACCCCTTAATTCAAATTTAAAAAAAAATTCAAAATTGTGTTTTGGCCGCGGGCTTTGTGGGCCTTACCGGGCCCGGCCCGGTATTTTCCAAATGGGGGCCCGGTCTGGACTGCCAGCTAAACCGGCTTGGCTCTGGCCCATTTCGCTAGCAGTCCATGCCAGCCCTGGCCAGCGAAAAAAACTGGCCGGTCCAGGCGGCCCACTGAAGCCCGGCCCAAATTGCCAACACTACTTTTCTCATTACATATCACATTCACATAGCAATGGGTGTTTTGATCCTAAGTTTCTTAGTCGATCCAAGTATCTACTATTGCCCACGCGTTGCTGTTGACTAAATATATTCCACCAAATTCATCATCAATGTCTTGTCTTTAACTAAGAGTATCTCCAATGTAAAAATTGATTGCATTTCAATAATTGTTGATATGTCAATAATATGAAGAGATTTGCTTCCTCCGTGGTATAAAATTATACTTGATAGATAGTCAAATAAAAATTCGACTCTAATATTTCTGTTGAAAATATAATTTATTAATGACTTATCTAATTATTTTATTTTTTATTTATTTTATTTTATTTTTAACCAGATAAATTATTTAATAGTTTTTAAATATTTAACTTCAATACTGGATCGGACTGCAAAATAGCCGTCTAATATATGCCACCAACTTCATCATCAATGTCTTGTCCTTAGCCAGTAACTACATGTGATTATAGGGGTGGGCACAAAATGCTGAACCGAACCGAATCGATTCGAACCGAACCAAAAAAGTTCGGTTCAGTTCGGTTTTCATATCTTATTCGGTTCAAACCGGTTTTGGATATCTAAAACCTAATAGTTTTCGGTTCGGTTCGGTTTTGGATATCCAAAACCGGTTTGAACCGATGAACCATATATATATATATAATTAAAAAAAAAACCCTAACCCTATTGCATATTTCAGTCTCAACTCTCAGCCATTCTCTCAACTAAAAACCTCTATTCTATCTCCGACTCTGGACTGTACAGCTATTGTTTCTCGATCTCTTTCATCCCATCCCTCCGGCGACTTAATCTTCGTCGGAAAGTCCATCTCCAACCAAGGTTTGTCTTCTAGTCTCTCTAGCTCAAAAGATCTGGATGATTTGTCTCTATTTTAAGATACTAGAGGTCTGTGTAAGAGCTTGGAAATATGAGTATAAAGAGCTATTAGATTGATGTTTGTATTTTTCTGGATTTGTTTGAGTGGAAAATCCATTTTAGTTTTCCTAGTAAAAACAGAGTGAGTATAAATTTTTCTGGACTCAGATCTAGAAATGGTGAGATCTGGATTTGGATTTGTATTTTTCTAGAGCAGGGGAATGGTTTCTATCTGGTATTTTGTTGTTTTTGTCAATTTCTTTATTTATTTTTTCTAAATCTGGGCATTAGAGTCCACAAATCAGCTTATATATATATTGATTAGTTGAGTCCACAAACTCGGTTGGTAACTTGGTTACATGAACAAAAAACTAAATTGAAACAATTTTAATTTAATCCATTTATTTTTCTTTGCTGCCATGTTTTTGGGAATTTAATCAATTGCTCATCTGCGTTTCTATGGAGGATTCATTTGTATTTGCATAATTTTTCACAACAGTTTTTTTTTTTATTCTATGGATGATATGATAATGATTAATTAACAAATTCATACACAATAGACAAATTCATACACAATTTTTTGTATTTGCTGGAGGAGTGACAGTGGAATGCATGCTTTTTATTTTAGTTGTAATTATGATTTGGATTTGTGTTGTAATTTTGTATTAGAGTTTATTTTTTATTGTATTATTATGTAATATATTTACTGTCTTACTTATTTTGTGATTTTTTTTGAATGAATTAAAAATTAAAAATTATTAGTTAGGTTTGATTTGGATTTTTTGGGCTTGAGCTATTAAAATTTATAAAACTTTGGCCCAAAATTAGTATCCAACGGTCCATTAAATTCAAAAATATATTAAAAAAACTCATTAAGCCCATCAAATCCATTAGACCTAAAACCAAAATGAACCGAACCGATCAAAATCAGTTCGGTTCAGTTTGGTTCGCATGTCTTAATCGGTTCAAACCGGTTTTATTTTGTTAAAATCAAAATATTTTCGGTTCAGTTCAATTTTACTCAAAATCAAACCGAACCGAACCGTGTCCACCCTTACATGTGAAGAAGAATAGACGACGTGAATCATTATCTTGAGCAATCCGAGATATTACAATTTCCAGAGTCCAGACGAAGCTGGCGCCAACATTGAAAAATTCAACCAATTACAATTCATTACCAAGTTGTTGACGTGCATATCAACTTTTTTGGTTTCTTTTGTTTAGACTATCTCCATTAATAATTGGTCCTTACATTAGTGCTGTAAATATGGGCCGGGCCTGGAGGGCCCGGTCCGGCCGGCCTGCCAAGGATGGCTGGCTGTGCCTGGCACGGCCCCCATTCTTGGCACGTGCCGGGTCAGGGTTCCAGGCATGGCGTGCCGGCCCCGCACGGCACGCCAGCACGGCGTGCCAAGCCCAACGGTCGGCACGCGTGCCGACCGTTGGGCTCGCGGAATTTGTTTTTTTTTTTATTATTATTTTAAATTTAAGTATATAACGGTATTTTTTTTAAAAAAATAACCGTTGGCTGACGTCATGGCTGACGTCAGCCAACGGTTATTTTTTAAAAAAAAACAATAAAAATTACAATTTGCCCCCTCAACTCTTGTGTTTTATATTTTTACCCACTTTTCTAATTTTTCTATAAATACTCCCACACATTCCACTTTTCATTCACTTTCTCTAATTCTCTCAATCTCTCCATTCTCAAACTCTCTATACAATTTCAATTATTCTTAATTTCATTCTTACTCTCTCTCTACTATTCTACACTACTAATATACTATTATAATATTTTATTAGTAATTTACTATTATTCTCTAATCTCTCCACCAAGACACCAAAGTTCAAACTTCAAAGGTACATTTTTATTTAAGTGTTATATTTTAAATTTAATATGTTTGTTTAGTTAGTAAATTTATCATTTTATGTTTATATCAGTTATTAATTTTATTTATTTAGTAAATTTATCATTTTTATGTGTAGGGGTTAATTTTTATTTTTATTTTTAGTAAATTAATCATTTTATGTGTAGGAGTTAATTTTAATATATTGTTTTAGTAAAATAATCATTTTATGTGTAGGAGTTAATTTTAATATATTGTTTTAGTAAAAAAAAATCATTTTTATGTGTAGGGGTTAATTTTAATATATTTTTTTAGTAAAAAAATCATTTTATTTGTAGTAGTTAATTTTAATATATTTTGTTTGTAAAATAATCATTTTATGTGTAGGAGTTCATTTTAATATATGTTTTAGTTAAAAAAAATCATTTTATGTGTAGGAGTTAATTTTAATATATTTTTTTAGTAAATTAATAATTTTTATGTGTAGGAGTTAATTTAATATATTGTTTTAGTAAAATAATCATTTTATGTGTAGGAGTTAATTTTAATATATTGTTTTAGTAAATTAATAATTTTTATGTGTAGGAGTTAATTTAATATATGGTGTTTTAGTAAAATAATCATTTTATGTGTAGAGTTAATTTTAATATATTGTTTTAGTAAATTATAACATTTTTATGTGTAGGAGTTAATTTATATATTGTTTTAGTAAATTAAATAACTTTTATGTGTAGGAGTTAATTTTAATATATTGTTTTAGTAAAATAATCATTTTTATGTGTAGGAGTTAATTTTAATATATGTTTTAGTAAAAAAATCATTTGTATGTGTAGGAGTTAATTTTAATATATTTTTTATTAAATAATCAGTTTTATGTGTAGGAGTTAATTTTAATATATTGTTTTAGTAAAATAATCATTTTATGTGTAGGAGTTAATTTTAATATATTGTTTTAGTAAAAAAAAATCATTTTTATGTGTAGGAGTTAATTTTAATATATGTTTTTAGTAAATTAATCATTTTATGTGTAGGAGTTAATTTTAATATATTGTTTTAGTAAAATAATCATTTTATGTGTAGGAGTTAATTTTAATATATTGTTTTAGTAAAAAAAAATCATTTTTATGTGTAGGAGTTAATTTTAATATATTTATTTAGTAAATTAATCATTTTATGTGTAGGAGTTAATTTTAATATATTGTTTTAGTAAAATAATCATTTTATGTGTAGGAGTTAATTTTAATATATTGTTTTAGTAAAAAAAAATCATTTTTATGTATAGGAGTTAATTTTAATATATATTTTTAGTAAATTAATCATTTTATGTGTAGGAGTTAATTTTAATATATTGTTTTAGTAAATTAATCATTTTATGTGTAGGAGTTAATTTTAATATATATTTTTAGTAAAATAATCATTGTATGTGTATGAGTTAATTTTAATGACCTAAACTTTTTTTTTTTAGGAAATGGATCCCACCCATCCTTATTTTCCAGACGGTCTAAACATGCTGAACGATGATTTTGATCTCTCCGGACCGGCAGAAACCGGAGCGGGACCTTCTGGTTCCGGCGCCACACCGACATCACGTACCAAATCTAAGAGGTTAACATCAGACGTATGACAGTGTTTTGACGTAGTATAAATGACACTTCCAGACGGTACGGTCGGCCCCATAGTCAAATGTAAGTTTTGTCCTAAGAACTATACCACTACTAAGGGTGGAACCGGTCATTTGAGAAGACATATGCAAAAATGCATGCCCAAACACGTACATGTACCCAATACAACCCAGACACAACTGCAACGGCACCCAGACGGGTCGGTTACGACGTGGCATTACGACGCCGCACATGCTAGAGAATGTTTGGCACGGTACATTGCACAAACTGATCAACCTATTAATTTCGGTGACTGTGTTTTTTTTCAAGAATTTATCACATCTGCATTTTGCCCCCAAATGCAAATTGTTTCTAGAACCACCGCTAGGAACGATTTGATAAAAATGTTTAAAACCCAACGAGATGACTTGACGGCTGAATTACAGCATCTAACTGTCTCAATTGCATTAACTTCCGATATTTAGAACGCATGTTCCAAATATGACTATTTATGTGTCACAGGACACTATTTAGACTCTGAATGTAGGATACAAAAAACAATTCATGGTTTTCGTCCTATGGATTTTGCACATACCGCAGACAATATTTTTGCTGTCATTCTTTCTGTTTTAGAAACTTATGACATAACTCATCGCATCCTCTCTATCACATTAGATAATGTATCGGCAAATACTAAGTCTATTGCATTGTTTACTGAAAGAAACATCCCGCAAGCTGGGGGTTATTTCTTCCACTAGCGTTGTGCATGTCATATCATAAATTTAGTTGTACAGTCTGGTTTGAAGAAAGTAAGCAATCGTATAGAACGCATCAGAGATGCCATTTCTTGGATCGGTAGCTCTAATCCAAGATTTCAAGAATTTGGCAGACACTGTACATTAAACGGTCTACGACCCCGACGATTCCAAACTGATATGCCGGTAAGGTGGAACTTTACTTACTTAATGCTGAAAAATTGTTTGGAATATGATACAACTATTTCAGGTTTTAATAACATGAAATTGGCCGAAAGTGGCTGTCCACCTGCTCAATCACTGACACCAGACGATTGGTATGTGGCAAAGATTTTTGTTGAATTTTTACAGGTTTTTTACAATGCCACTGTAACCCTTTCTGGGGTCTATTACCCCACATCTTCCCAGACAATCCATCAGATTGTGGAAATGTCTGACATGTTAAACACTTATAGGGAAGATGACTTGCTTGGCGATGCAGTTGTTGCCATGGAGACCAAGTTTAAAAAATACTGGTCTGAAATGCCTTTCCTTTATGCCTTAAGTGTTGTAGTAGATCCTAGAATTAAATTAGCTGGTTTAGAATATTTGCTTGAGTTTACTGGTAATAAATTGTCAATAGATTATTCCGAACAGATTACTGACATTCGAAACAAGTTGTTCGAAGTTTTTAGTATTTATGAGCGCAGGTTTGGCGGCATTCACACGGAACCATCACCAGAACCGGACAGACAACCGTTGCCGACAAGTTGGAGCATTCTCAAACGCCGGAAAAAAGACAAATCAGCAAGTTCTTCTTCTTCAACTACACGATCTGCTGCATCTTCTGGTGTCGAACTGAATAGGTTCCTTGAAGCACAGTTTGATGCCGACGAAAACACGGAGAATTTTGATCTGTTGTTATGGTGGAAGACCTATAGCTACAGGTATCCGGTCTTGTCACACTTAGCACGTGACATACTGGTTATCCCCGTGTCCACTGTGTCTTCAGAACAGGCATTCAGCACGAGTGGACGAATTATTGAACCAAGAAGAAATTGTTTGACTTCAGAGATGGTGGAGGTATTAATATGCATTCGGGATTGGGAGCATGCTCGAAAGAGGATGCAAAATGAAACGGTAGATGAACAATTTATTCAAAATTTCTCCAATTTATATGTCGATGAGGGTTCCGGTAGTAACCAGGTCCAGAACTAGGTTGTACATGTACATTTACTTGTAATACGATTGCACTTTTTTTCCCTTACCAAGTTTTTATCCCACTGGGTTTTCTTGGTAAGGTTTTTAATGAGGCAATCATGTAAATATGTAATACTGAAAGTCCGAAATAAATAAAGAATTCTTCATTTCATATTTTTATCTACTTTTTTTTTCTTTCATGTTTTATCTTTATTTATTTTTTGAATTAATTCATTAAATAAAATAAAAAATGTATCTATAATCTATTATTAATTTATTATAAACATTTTTTTATTATACAAAAATAATAATATATAAAAAAATAAAAATAAAATTAAAAAAATATGGGCCGGCCCATTTGGCCCACGTGCCGGCACGGCACGGCACGCGGCACGGCACGGAAGGACCGTGCCGGGCCCCCATTTAGGAAAACGGGCCGTGCCGATGTGGGCCGGGCCGGCCCCCTTTTACACCATTACCTTACATCAAAAGTGTGACTACATGTACAGATTTTAAACATTGGTGTACACCTTACACCAAACAGTGTTGCTATAAAGACACGGCCAAATTTCATTATTGAGGCGTATCACATCATCTATTTTACTAGAGAAAATCTTGAATGAGACGTCTCATCTGTAGGTGGCGGAACGATTTAATAGAAGTGTAACATTTTTATTCAAAACATCAAAATATATATTAAAACTTAAAAATGCTATGAGGAGTGGTAAATTAACTCTCTCAACCCACTCTTTCAATACATTCTCTATTCTTGTGTTGACATGTGGACACTAATAATGTAAAACCTTAAAAATCCAACCTCTATATATAACTTATTTTTTCATTTTATTTACAATACAAACCAACAACTAATTTCCTATATTGTCCTTCTTCTTATACTTCAACAGATTTTTATTTAATATCTTTTTTTTAAAATAATAATAATAAGTCTATATTTTTAGACTCTAAGACTCTGCAACTTCTCTTGGTGAAAGGTCCTGGTCAGCTTTAGATATGGGAGGTGTGTAACTACTGCTCAACTAGTATATCTATTTCAAATCACACATCTTTTTCACTTCAAGTTTTTTTCATATCAAATCACACATGTTTTTCATGATCACCTCAGTTAATCAAACTCTACGTTTTTTCTTCGATTCAATTCCTCTCTGGCAAACACAAAGCAAGTGCATATAGAGTTCAAACACATGTAAAATTGAATTCTGATACCATATACAGATAACCTGAATCTCACAAGCAGTGTATTGATTGTATAATTTTGACTAAATTCTAAGAAATTTTGCTACAAAAATGAATGTAAATGATCATGAAAGATGTTGCAACTTGTTACAAGAAATGAGACGGTCCAACATAAAACCCGGCAGGTGGGTCGATATCTCAGACCTGTTTAGATGCTGCTTGTATTGCACCATCAATTCTATTTATGCAAGATTTATATAGAAATCCTAGATAATCTATGATGCTCTCTTCACAAGCACCTTCAAGGCTTCAACTGGGTCAATTTCAAATGACCAGTTAACTAAAGTCGAATCCTCGCCATAATCTACAAGTTTCAATGTGTTGACAGATCCATCCAAACCAACATTACTCGCTTCCATTTTGTAAACACAAGTATATGAAGATATGTCCATTGAAACTAGCCTTTCTTTGATCCAGGACCTTTCACCATCTTGTTGAGGGAACATGAGCCTGGAATTCCTTTCACCAAGAGAAGTTGCAGAGTCTTAGAGTCTAAAAACATAGACTTATTATTTTTTTTAAATTTTGAAAATGATATTAAATGACAATCTGTTGAAGTTAATGAAGAAGGGCAATATATGAAATTAGTTATTGGTTTGTATTGTAAATAAAATGAAAAAGTAAGTTATTTATAAAAGTTGGATTTTTAATGTTTTACATTTATTGGTGTCCACATGTCAACACATGAACAAAGAGTGTGTTGAGGGAGTGAGTTGTAAGAGTAAATTTAGCACTCATATTTCTATTGTACAATCTCATTGTCACATCAATGGTTCCGTCCTATTAAAGATTTTCTCTTTGTATCGAAGCTTTTCTTTTTATACGGACAATAATCACTCTCTCAAAAATTTTAAAATATTTAAAATTTGATATCCATCACCCATAAGATTGATACACGCAAGGATAGGTCACTATTCGTGTACTACAAGCAGCATTATTGCATATTAAATTAATACTATTTTCTTTTTTTAACTATGACACCATTATGAGTCGGCTCTGTCGGTACTAGATTGAGCTCTATAAACAAAGTCTTAAAGGTAACTCTCATTCTTGGAGAACTGGGGAAGGATCTTCTTACAGTTAGCTTTACTATTTTAATAAATAAATATGAGATTATAATTACAATACTAGGTTTGATCCATATGCTAGAGCTTCATTTTGAAGTCTTCAACCACCAATGAAAATGACTCTTGGTCAAATTAACATATTACACCATTAGTAGGCTAGCCACTAGTGGTATAGAATACAAAATTCAAGATCAAAGATAAGATGTCGCAAACAGTTATTTTTCAAACCACCATAATAGGATGGTTGTTGTGGAGGAGCAATCTTGCAAAACAATCCCACAAAATCAGGAAACGATAGAGGAAGTGGAAATTGTGCATATTCAAAAATTTATAAATCCCGTAATTAATATGGAAGATAAAAAAGGTAGCATCCAATTATCTCCACATTATTTGAATTGAATGTGATTTGTACTTAGGAAGTGAATCGGGAAACAACAACTAATTTTGAAGTTGACAAATTTGGGTTTCAAGAAGTTGGCTATATCCGTGAAGGGCGGTTTTCGATGACGACCAACTCATTTTATGCACTTGCAGAAGATCGGGATCAAATTGAGAGTTTTTCTCTAATTCAAATTCAAACCACTGAACAATTTTCTAATCAAGATATGGAAATTAATGTTAATATCTCTAATGATTTGAATACAAAGTATTTAAATTTGGAAGATAATAATGAGAATCCTCAATTAATGTTCTTCGGAGAATATTTGCATTAATAACAGAGTGATTCTTGACAATTCAAGGATTATAAGTGATCAACAAGTTTTGGATGAGATTTCAGGAGATAAAAGATGAAAATAAATATTAATTTGGTGAATATATCAGAAGAGTAAGATATTCATGCTTCAAATTCTAATCATTGTCCAAAAGATCATGTATTTGACAATAGTTGGATTCATGTGGTGACCAAATCAAAAAGAAAAGTGAAGCCAACTTTTAAGAAGTTGGCTTAAAAAGAAATGTGATTTGTACTTAGGAAGTGAATCGGGAAACAACAACTAATTTTGAAGTTGACAAATTTGGGTTTCAAGAAGTTGGCTCAATCCGTGAAGGGCGGTTTTCGATGACGACCAACTCATTTTATGCACTTGCAGAAGATCGGGATCAAATTGAGAGTTTTTCTCCAATTCAAATTCAAACCACTGAACAATTTTCTAATCAAGATATGGAAATTAATGTTAATATCTCCAATGATTTGAATACAAAGTATTTAAATTTGGAAGATAATAATGAGAATCCTCAATTAATGTTCTTCGGAGAATATTTGCATTAATAACAGAGTGATTCTTGACAATTCAAGGATTATAAGTGATCAACAAGTTTTGGATGAGATTTCAGAAGATAAAAGATGAAAATAAATATTAATTTGGTGAATATATCAGAAGAGTAAGATATTCATGCTTCAAATTCTAATCATTGTCCAAAAGATCATGTATTCGACAATAGTTGGATTCATGTGGTGACCAAATCAAAAAGAAAAGTGAAGCCAACTTTTAAGATTTTATCTAGTTCCAAGTCTCAAAACAATTGGGGGGGGTGTATTCAAGGATTTTAGAAGACTTTTGATACTTTTATAGAATTAAAAAGTTTGAGTGTATTTAATGTAGACTTTTAAAAACTCTATAACAGTCATGTGGTATTCAATACAAACTTTTATAGACTTTAAAAAAGTATTTAAAAGTCGTATGGTATTCAATCCAGACTTGTTAATATTCTATGAAAGTTATAAGGTATTCAAAATCTCAAAGACTTTTAATGACTTTAAAATATCAATGACTTTTAATGATTTTTAGTTATAGCGAATCTCAAAATTGGTCTTTCATTCCTATCAAAGACTTTAAATGATATTTTTTTTAAATAGAAAGAATTTCACTTTAGAAGAAAAACATAAAACTCTTTGAAAAACATCAACCATCAAACATATGTTATATTTTCAAGTAAAAGCACACACATTTTTAACAAATTTTACAAATAAAATAAAATGAGTAAATTTTAAAATGAATAAACATTATAAAAAAAAACATACATACATTAATAATCTATAACAAAAACAATTAACTACAAAGTAATATAAAACAACTCTCTATAGGCTATGAAATTAAAGACGAGAGATTTCATTTTTTTACCTCTATTTTCAAAGCAACTAAACAATACCGAAACAAATCAAACGAAGTTCATTTATGTCAATTACAAATAATAAAAGATAAAAACCACTACGCAATCATGCTAATATGTCATAATCAAAGTCGCGTATGAACATAACTTCATGTAATTATGATCAATATCAAACTACCTACTTTTATACATGAGTCTTGTTCAACAACTATGTACGGTTTTTATGTTTTATCTTTAGTAATATGAATTAATTTTAGGTAAATGTTTTATACCCATTGCCATACTTTTGTAGAAACATGTAAACGTTAATATTATTGTCGATTTGCTACATTTATTCTAAAAGAAAATTTATAATATTTTGATTAATTATTAAAAACAAATAAAATTTTGACTGATTATTAAAAACATTAGTTGCATATTGTGTTTATCATGTAAAATATAATATATTACAAATAAAATATTTAAAAATCATATATATATATATATATATATATATATATATAAGAATGCTTTTGTCAAGTTTAATTAACGATGATTTTTTTTATTCTTTAAAAAAAAATTATTGATATGAGAAATATATATAACTAAAACAAAGTATATATCATATTTAAAAATCAATGAAAGTCTTTAAAAATGAAAGTCTATGAAAGTCGTTTGAAACGAAAGTCTTCTAAAATGAAAGTCTATGAAATTTTTTTATAATTCTGTAAAAGTCCATAAAATCTGTAAAAGTCATCCATTTAAAATAAGTCATATAAAGTCTTTTGAAATCCTAATTCGTACTGATACTGTGGCTTCAGCAGTCCAAACAGAATTAAGCATTGTCGTTAATTGGATCGCACATGTTGATGTAGAAAAGAATGAAACAGTTAGTCTGATTAATTAGGTTTATGGTTTTTTGGTTAAGACATGCGTGCCTTTTTATATTAATGATGGGGTGTGCGCATCCCTTTGGTTTCGTTTTTCTTTACCTTTTTTTATTTGTTTTTATTTTGATTATTATTATTATTAATAAAAAAGTTCTATAGAGCTTATTATCGATGAAAAATATTATTGACATGCAAAATCTCTCCCAATTAAATTTGCTTTTTTATCTAGTGTTATAATTAATTCGGATTTTCGGAAGAAAATTCAACTTGCAATTCACAATTCACTCTCTTGCCCTTAATAGAAATGGGTCGTTTCCACCAGATGTTTACCCAACACATTTTTATTTTTATTTTTTTTTTTGCAACCATTTTTTAAATATTGGTTGTGAAGTGGGTGAGGAGTAAGAAAGATTAAAACCTGCATCAATTCCACTATTGTTTTCTATAAAGTGAAAGGAGAATAAATCTTTAATTGAAAATCTAAATAGTTGAGTGCAAATCATGACTCATTGTATATATACATGTTTGGGGAAAATCTTAGTAGGACTGACACATCAGCAAAAAAAGAGGAATTTGCGGAATCAGGTCTCCACATCATCAAATCATGCCAGGTACATGAAGAAGCGGCAAGCTCAAAGACGGAAAACAGGTCACCCATCTAGAATTGGTTTGTTAAAGTAACCGTATGCAGTGAATTAATACTAGCTTGCCAGTACGTTGTAAACACAAAATGTCCATGAGATCACCACAAATCCAGGATTCTCCGCATCTCCCGTGAAATCTGGGCACATATTAAGAAAGAAAATCACTGCTAATCAAGCAGTTGACGAATTTGATAATAAACTCAAAGATCTAGAAGATAATCCATTTAAGGAAAATAAATTCCCCTAAAATACTACAGAATCATCAAGATACTATCTCCTCAAAGCCTTTGCTTGCACGACATGGATTAAGACAAACATTTTAGTTCCCATATAAATACATGCAATTAGCAAAGGCTAGGAGGAGAGAGTTACTTTTTGTAACTTGTAATCATTTTCTACACATAGTGAACATTCTCCTTTTCCTAACATTATGACGACCACGGTTTTTTGCCTACCTTAGGATTTTCCACTTACAAACTCTAGTGTTGTTTATTGCTTTTATTTACTTTTCTCATTACATATCACATTCACGTTGTAAGAGGGTGTTTTGATCATAAGTTTCTTAGTCGATCCAAGCATCTACTTGCCCATGTGTTGTTTTTGACTAAATATATTCCACCAACTTCATCATCAATGTCATGTCTTTAACTAAGAGCATATCTAATGCAAAAACGGATTGCAATTCAATTATTGTTGACATGTCAGTAATATTACGAGATTTGATTCTTATGTGGTATAAAATTATACTTGATAGACAGTCAAATAAAAAATATGTCTCCAATGCTTCTGTTGAAAATACAATTTATTAATGTCTTATCTAGTTATTTTATTTTTTATTTTATTTTTAACTAGACAAATTGTTTAAAGGTTTTTTAATATTTATTTCCAATGTTGAGTCATACTACAAAATAGTTGTCTAATAGAGCCTCCGACAGTAGACATTCAACTTGACAATGTTTATAATTTTTTTGGTCATATTAGTTTGACATTGAGTAGCAATAACTGCATTGGAGATACATATTTGAACACAATATCTATTTGTCCTATGTGGTGTATAATTTTTTCACAATCCACTATAGCATTGGAGATACTCTAATAACTATATGTGAAGAAAATATGTGAATAATTATCCTGAGCAATCCAAGATATATCGATATTTTCCAAAGTCCGGACGAAGCTTAGAAGCTAACAACATTGAAAAATTTAACAAATCATTCATTAAAAATTTGTTGACCTGTATATTGTTAGTAATTGCAGGATAGCCACAAACAAACAATGGCAAGAAAACTATAAGATGGAAAAAAATAAGCAATCCGATCACACATAAAGACAAAAGATTTTACGTGGAAACCCAATAATAGGGAAAAAACACAACCGTCGAGATGACAAGATAAATAACCCACTATGTAGTAATTTGTTACAACCACGCACTCTCATGATTCTTTTCCTAAGACCCCAAACCCAACTGCAACCCAATGCCTACTCTTTTGAGATCTCTCAAGTGTTTACTCCACTCAACACACATAATAACATATAGCTGTTATGATCTATTTATACTAGTTACCAAGTCCTACAAGGAAACTAATTTCTTTTATACTTAAGACTTCCTGTTTCACACAAAGTCCTACTCCTCTACGCACAAGAACTTCATATTCCACACAAAATCTTTTTCCTTTAAGTACAAGAACTTCATAGGAAAAAACCTTTATTGCACAACTTTCCAGATTTGTTCAAAAATACGTGTCACCACAGTTTAGGCAGCGGTTTGCAACCCGCACCCGAGCCGCCAAAATCCTCTAGAATCGATCGCTCTGAATACTGCGGTATGTGTCTTTGCATCAACCACAGTCTACATCTCGCTGATCTCACTGATCTTATTAGAATTGATCGCTGTCTGTAGTGATGTTTATGAATTCGCATGCTCCACTGTCAGCGCCACAGTTCCTTTCGGAATCTGATTCTTCAGTTCTTCCCCGATCTTTGAAAATAACTTAAGGTGTATTTAAACTAACCTAGAGTGGGTGAATATGTTTTAAACGATTGATTACCAATTTTTTCGATTAATCAATACTAACAAATTTATCCCATAATAGCAAGCAATCAAATAACACTAAACAAGCGGAAAAAAAAAATAAAAACACAAAAGATGTTTTATGTGAGAAACCTTCTAACTGGGCAAAACTCAAGGGCTATCCTTCTAGCCACATACAGTCCTCAAATCTATTATTTGAATGAAAGTTTACAACTTAGGTTGACCTCAAATCAAACCATTCTTGGTCACTAGCTCTTTCACTCTACCCAACGGGTCTTTAATAGTGATACTAGACCAATTGCTTATGCACTAATTCACTTAGTCACAAAGGCTTAACAATCCATGAAGAAATTAACAGCCTATGTGAATATGTAAAAATATTCTAACATGCAATTAATGCTAGACGACACTAAATGCTTATCTAGAGATTTCAAGATGGCAACAAACAACAATCCTAGACATCAAATTCTAAATGCAAAGCAAGAAGATTTAGCTAGAGAGCAAAATAGTCATAAATGCTAGCTACCAATAAACAACCAAAATCAACCAACAAACAAAGTCACAAACATATTCAAAACATGCTTAACCAAAGAAACAAGCAATTAATCAACAAATAATTGCTAACCTTAGGCAAAGATGAACATAAAGATGAAACAAGAAGTTCTAAACCAAGTTGAATTACCTAGGCAAGAAAAACATGAAGACCCATGAAGAGATGATGCATGAATGCAGCTAGATGCACATAGGTATGAGTTTAGTTGAGTAAAGATTGGTTCTTGGGAGTCGCTCTTACTAAAAGATCACTTTCTCTCACTAGATATGAATTATGGACTCTCTTAGACAAAATGGAGAGAAGATGATATATATATATATATATATATATATCAGCCCTAAGTGAAACTGCGACGTTTTGAAAATGTAAGCCAGAATCAGGGAACTGCCCGGGTCTATTGTGAGGGTAGGGACTCGGGCAAAACCCTCGCATTGGGACTAGAAGAACCACCCAAGGTGACTATATGGGTTTGTTGTGCAGGTAGGGACTAGTGCACGACCCGCGTACTAAGACTAGAGACACACTAGAGGTCACTTCGTTGGTGACTGTGCGGGTAGTGACCGCGCATCACCCACGCAACAGATACCAGGAAACATACAGAAGAGAGTTCACTGGTGACTGCACTGGGTAGTGACCCGCCAAACTGGGACCATAAGAAGGTCACTCATAGATCTGAGACAGGCACACCATCGTATATGTGCAAACATTTTCCGATCAAACATCAGGAAACGAATTACATAACACAAACATCAAGAATGCACGCAAATGAGAAATGAAACACCATTTAACAACAAGGTGCACGTGTGAGAAGTGTAAAAAATGCACACGTATAAGAAGTGAAACACAAATGCAAGATGTGCAAGGCATGCATGAAGAAGTGTGTGTGTGTGTGTGTGTGTGTGTGTGTGTGTGTGTGTGTGTGTGTGTGTGTGTGTGTGTGTGTGTGTGTGTGCAGCTAATTCTCTTCAAGGAGGTAAGCACAAGTGATATACCTTTGAGCTTGAGATCTTGAGAATGCCTTTGAAGGTTGATCACACAATGAAGGCCTAATCTACCCTTACAACTTTAAACCCCAAATGTGGTTTGTCAACAAAATAAGCCAATCAAAATATGAATAACTTACAATCTCTCCTTTTGGCTATTTCATTACAAAAGCACCTCTCACAATTGATCCTCACAAACAAACAAAAAGACTAGAGGTCAACAAGAGTTATTCTACATTACAAATAGATACATAAATTCTATATCTTCAATTCTTCAATCTTTTGTAGAATAAACCTCCCTATAAAAACAAGGTAACTACTCTTTCCAAGACATGTATATGTGAGGTGACCAAGTGAAATAGAAAGGTACAAGCATTTGCAATAAACGAAACAAGTAACATGCAATGATAATGAAGTGCAATGCAATGCCCCCTAAATGGATTACTCCCCCTTAAGGTTATTCTCCCATAATATGCAACTCCTTTAATATGCAATACCCAACACATAACTCCCTTTTTTTGTCATGAGATAGGCAAATGAGTATCCCTAACTGGGTTACTTCAACAAAGAGAGTTATTAGCACACATGACATTTGCATAATCATGTACAACAACTTTATGCAAATTGAATAATTGAGAGAGAATCAAGGAGATTTAATTTAAAAGGAATATGTGAGATTGTTGCTTTAGATACAAGACATATAACGTCAAAGATCAAGCAATGGTATTTGGCAACGCAAACATCAAGAGAGTTTCCAAAAGAATTCAAATCAATTTGTGTCCTTCTACCGTAAGTAAACATGATATAGATTTTCAAAAGCTTTGGAAACACACAAGCAACTATATCAATCCTTAAAGGCCAAACAAGACATAGATATAAAATCCTTATTAATTTAATGGACATGAAATCCTTCTTGGTTTTCTTGTTCAAACCATTAAGAAGAGGGACAGGACTAAATTGGATGAAACATCCGTATTGATTAAATGGATACAAGATTCTTATTAAGTTTAATCTTGTCAATTGCTTTCACATACATTTACAATCAAAAGTAGCACTCAAATATATCATGCATATCAATTTATGCATATCAAAATCAAGTTCACATGTCATGGAGATAAATTATAGGTCATTCAAGTGTAATTCCCAATCAATTCTCCTAGTCCAAAAATGCATGCTTGAACATAAACATGACATGGATTACAAACAAAGCAAGGTTACACACTTATTGAATAAAATACCATATAAGCATATATGTGCAACCAAGATTCTCAAGCAATTAATGAAGAAGCATAAAGTTGATCAAATTTTTGCTTATTTCAACAATGCAAGGTCTCTCTCTTTGCTTGAGCTCCCCATATGTGGTAAATTATCAAAACACATCAAGACATATGGTAAATCCCAATAGACCTAATAAGTGCCTTGAACCTAGTTAAGTGTAAGGAGTTTGTGAATAAATCCGATAGTTGATCATTTGTGCCAACATGTTCAAGTGCAATGCATTTGTTTTGAACTAGCTCCATAATAAAGTGATATCAAATGTCTATGTGCTTAGTTCTAGAGTGCTGGACATGATTCTTTGAAATGTTAATGGCACTTAAGTTATCACAATAAAGGGTTAGAGTACTTTGATCAAAGCCATAATCCACAAGCATTTGCTTCATCCAAAGGAGTATTGTGCAAGCACTCCTGGTAGCTATATATTCAGGTTCGACCGTGGATAAGAAGATGGATTTTTGCTTCTTGCAAAACCTTGCAAAACCATGATACTAAGTTGTTTCCTAGGAAGAAGCAACCGTCTGATGTACTATTCCTATCATCACAATTCCCTACCCAGTCTGCATCATTAAAGCTAACCAAACTAGCATTAATGTCAAAAAAGTACCATATCCCACAGTTGGATGTCCCATTCACATATCGAATGATTCGCTTCACAGCGGAGATGTGGGACTCATTGGGACCAGCTTGGTACCTAGCACACACACCAACACTTAAAACTATATCGGGCCTACTTACAGTCAAGTAAAGCAAGCTAGCAATCATGCCACAATAAAAACTTTGGTCCACACTCTTACCACTAGCATCCTTGCTTAGCTTCAATGTGGTACTTATGGGTGTGTCACAATGTTTAGCATTCTCAAGGCCAAACTTCTTCACTATGTTCTTTGCATATTTAGATTGGGATATAAAGACCCCATCATGCATTTGCTTGATTTGCAAACCTAAAAGGTAATTCAACTCCCCCACCATACTCATCTCAAACTCATGAGACATAACATCAACAAATTGTTGAACTTTCGACTCATTGGAGGATCTAAACACTATATCATCAACATAGAATTGAGCTATGAAGATCTCATATTTCTTGCTCGTGATGAATAGTGTTTTGTCGACACCCCCTCTGTAGTATTCATTATCGACACAGAATTAAGTGGAGCCCTCATACCAAGCCCTCGGTGCCTGTTTCAACCCATATAATGCCTTATTGAGGCGATATACATGATTAAGGTGGTGTGGATCCACAAACCCCTTGGGTTTCTTAAAATAAAAATCATTATGCAAGAAGCCATTGATGAGGGCACTCTTAACATCCATTTGGTGTAATTTGAACTTATACACATAAGACATGGACAAGAGAAAGCCTATGGACTCAAGGCGGGCAACAGGAGCAAAAGTCTCCTCAAAATGGATACCTTCAATTTGAGAGTATCCTTATGCCACAAGCCTAGCTTTGTGTAGGGAAAAATTAACTAAAACCGCAACGGAAGGCGAAAAGTAGATTTCGTATAGTTTAAAATTTTTCTAAAGATTTGAACCTTAACCCTTTAATTAATTAAACACAAATATACGGTTAGAGTTAAATACCTCCTGTCGCGTGATCCGATTGACTTACGTCGATGGTAATCCGCAAGATCTTCAATCCTAGCACATACGTGAATCACCTAGGAGCGTGGTCTCCCTTTTTTCTTTGAATTGCTTACCTGAGAATGGATGTATGGAACTTATGATCCTGATCTTCAATCCCAAAACACCAAGAGCCTAGAAAAATAGTTCCGGTTACTTTTGAATTCACAATCAGATATGATTGGAACTCGCGTAACCCTAAATCGAAAGTGTGCACAAAACCTTTTGATGTTAAAGGCTTGCAAGTGCACTATCGAATGAGAACTTATTTTTCTTTTTCTCTCTTGGCCGAAATTCTATGTGTATTGAGTAAGATTTATTTTTCAAAGCAAACAAAAATCTCTCTCACTCAAGCTTCTTTGTGGCCGAAATTTATCACCTTATATTTATAAGGTGACCGAAATTTCTCCTTCTCAAAATAGGGTTGACCGAATTCTTTATGTAAGAAATCTAGGGTTGACCAATTTCCTTACTTGAAAAGAAATTGTGTTTTTCCCTAATTCCTATCAATTTAAGAATCCTAACCCTTATAGGACTAGGGTTGCTGAATTCTTTGTGTGGTATGGAGTGTATGTGGACTTAAGCCTTACCACATTAGGACTCCTATCACTTAAAAGAATTCTAACCCTAATCCAACATATAGTATTTTATTTACTGATCAGGAAAAGATTTTGATTTAAACTATTAATTAATTAAATAATTAATTAATTTCCATTTAATCAAAACAATAAAATAAAATAATATCTTGGGCTATTTTGTTAGCCTTGCCGCCCACACCATATATATATGGGCCTAATATTATTTTTCTTATTTTATTTAATCCATTAGACTTTAAATAAAAGCCCACATGTGAACCGGACTTATTCTTACTAAAAGAAACAAGCCCACATGTCTCCTTTTAATATATTAATATAATAGAGCAGCCCATTAAATAAATAATAGACATATTATATTCTTAATATATTAAATGCAATTCTAGATGGACCTATAAATTGGTCCGGTAGAATATATCAAGTGATCCATGCAAGTAAGTGTGGATTGTGGATCTTGACGGGCTATCTAAATTTAAGCTTCAATAGACATAACCTAATCAATATCAACAAATGATTCACTTAGGTCCGATCTATTAATATTAACTCATTCCACTAAAGAGCTAAAATTGAACTCTTAAATAAAGATAGAATAAGGAGATGTTTCTCATTCATACCCTAGACAATCTTATAGGAGATGGTGTATCCTCGTGATTAATATCAGTAATCGCCAAGAGCTCATAGACCGCCTATAGCTCTCCAAGTTACCATATTTCCTCATATGACCACATTTTGAACTTGGATATTTTGACTTGTCCAGAAGCCATGTCTTCAATAATCATTATTGAAAACTCAACGTTGAGATTTAATATCCAATACCTCAAAACATCCATATGATGATATTATACTCTCATTTAATAAATGGAGCCACGATGTCCATATCTATAAATGAAGTCCTCTATCGATTAACAAATGAATACCACCAAACTATCGAGGATAGACTATGCTATATAATCGTACTCATTGATAGCTCAAATGATAACACTTGCAACCATAAGTCCATCATTTATCTCAGGATTAAGATCGACTCTCCGATTGTCCTAATAATGAAAAGACTTATATCTAGTGACGGTTCTAGATAAAGTATTTCATTGTGATCATGTTCAATGCACCCAGTGCACTAGATTCTTTTACTCGAAAACATTTCGATGATTTTAGACTCATCATAACTCATTTGATCCCACTCAAATGCTAGTAAAAGAATTCTACAACTTTATCAAGATAGAGGTGCCCAACCTTTAACTTAAGTTGTGAACGTTATTCAAGACTAACTAAAGAATTGTGTCTACCTCACACATATCCGGATGTATGAACAATTCTTCATATCTCATAGTCTTTTGACCTTATGATTATTTACCTTGACAATTATAATAATAAATGCTATAAGTATTTGTAAGAATCAGAAAACACTTTAATAATATGAAAAGATTGTCAATTACAATATTACACTCTTGCTATTGAGCATAATCCTAACACTTTATTGTGCACAATGTTGCCATATTCATCCGATTTGTTCATAAACACACATTTGGTGCTTAGGACATTAGTGTTCTTAGGTCTAGGAACTAGAGTCCAAACCTCATTTTTTTCATACTGGTTTAGATTTTCTTGTATGGCAAGAACTCAAAACTCATCATTCAAGGCCTCATCGACCTTCTTGGGCTCAATTTGAGAGGTGTAGCCCGTATAGCTAATTTGATTAGCTATTTGATGCCTAGTCTTAACACTCTCATTGACATCTCTAAAAATATCATCTTTTTTTATGAAAATGTCTAACCCAAGGAACGGGTTCTTTAGAGTCCAAAGATGGATCTCTATCAAGAGGTTGAACGACCTCTTCATCAAGGTTTGACTTCACATCACTTGAAATCTCAACATTATTCTCCAAAGGTGAATCATGCACAACATCGACCTCATGATTATGGTTACTAATCTTAGGCCTACAATCATCTATGACAACATTAGATGATTCCATAACACTATGAGTTTTGAAATTAAACATTCTATAGACCTTACTATTAAGGGCATAGCTAATGAATATTCCCTCATCACTATTGGCATCGAACTTGCCAAGTTGATCTCGGTCATTGAGAATGTTGTAGTTGCTTCCAAAAAAGTGGAAGTAGATAACATTTGGCTTTCTACGCTTCCATAATTCATAGGAGGTTTGCCTAGTACCGGGTCTTAGGAAGTCTCTATTTCCTATGTAGCAAGCCGTATTGACGGCTTCGACCCAAAAGTTCCTAGGGACATTGTTGCTAAGCAACATCACTCAGGCCATCTCTTGATGGACACTATTCTTCCTCTAAACAACCCTATTTTGTTAAGGAGTTATAGGAGCCGAGAACTTATGGGAAATGCCTAAGCTATTGCAATAGCTTTCAAAGCAAGAATTTTTCAAATTTCCTCTTATGATCACTCATAATCCTTTTAATGCCTTTAATGTTAGAGTTTTTTTTTCATTTTGAATTTTAATGCAAACCATTTTAAATTTTTCAAAGGCTTCATAATTTTCTCTAAGAAAGTAAGTCCATGTAAATCTAGAGAAATCATCAACCACTATAAAAATATACCTTTTACCACCTAAACTTTCGGTTTGCATGGGACCTATGAGGTCCATATGAAGGAGTTCCAATGGCTCATTGGTGGAGAGGTATTTACCTTTTTTGTACACACTTTTAGTTTGCTTTCTTGTTGACAGAGTCCACAAACATCCTCAATCTTCTTCCCAAGTTTGGGAAGGCCTCTTACAACATTCAACCTATCAAGGACTTTCAAGTCTCTATGGTTCTTATGGCAAAGCCTTTGATGCCACAATTCAGCTTGCTCATGGTTTGACAAGTTGCAAGAGATAACATTAGATTCAAGACAATAACAATTGTCACTTGATCTCTTACCTTTCAATAAAACTTGCTCATTCTCTTTTAGGACTGAGCAATCAACTTTACCGAACATGATCAAAAGCACTTCATCACTTAAATGTGATATGCTAATAAGGTTGGCTTTCAAGACATCTGCATAAAGAGCATTGGGCAATGAGGACAAACCGGGAATAGATATGTTACCTTTCCCTATGACCTTTGTTTCGTGAACAATCATCAAAGGTACAAATCCACCATTCTCCATCATAGAGTCTCAAAGAAACTCTTGTTTCCTTTCATGTGCCTAGAACACCCACTGTCAAGATACCAAGTGTTAGAGGCATTGGCTTTCAATGATACTTGAGTCACATGGCAAAAATACTCATTTGTTCTTATCCACCTAGGTGACACATTTTTCTTCCTATGAGACTTGGGTTCATTGGCTCTAAGTTTCATATATGCATGTTTTTGGCTCTTCTAAGCATATTTTTCACAATCATGCTTTCAATTCTACCCAATTTAATATACTTTAAGCAATTAGGCCTTATGTGGCCTTTAATACCACAATAATAACAAGTATGAGTGAAATAAAAGTTCATACCATAGTCTTGTGCAAACATTTGAGGCTTTCTTCTCCTTTGAGTTGTCCTTTGATGTTGAACTAACTATCTCTTTTGTGGTTGAGCCAAAATAGCATGTCTTCTTTGTTAAGCATGATGGATCATTGGTTGTGATGGTCTTGATTAAAGAGCTCTAGCTTGTTGTGGTTGGGTTTTTAGCTTGAGCTTTTGTTGATACCTTGACTTGAACACTCTTGGAAGATTCACCAACTTCAACCTTTTTAGTTGGTTGTTGTGGCATTTGAGCTTCTTTACTTTATTTGCCCTTGACAAATGTTGTCTTCTTCAAAGATGTTGTCTTCTTCAAAGATGTGGTCTTCATGTCTTCCACATATCCCAAACTTCTCTTATCATTAGGGCTCTTGGAAGATTCACCAACTTCATTAAACATGTCCTATATAAACAAAATTCAGATCAAAATACATAAAAATGGATGTACTTTTATCATGGTCCTTACCGAAATTAAAATAAGGGATCCCTTATGAGAGAACCACTATATATATATACAGTCTTTCTACTGTCAGTTCGTCCTGACATAAAATTTATCAGGACATTGAATGTGAGCCACTTATTTATGAAAGAGCTTTGACAAGTGCATACACACCAAGTCAAAGTATGTAAAATGAGTGGCTCACATGCAAGGAACTGATAAATCTTTTATCAGTTCGAACTGACAATAGAAAAATTGTATATATATATATATATATATACACACCCCACTGGCGGTGTGGCAACTTGAAATTAGGATATTGTCAAATCGAAAGAATTTTCTTTACCATTAAACCACATTGCCGAGTGTGAGATTTTTGAAATAGTAAATAGATTACTTTGTAATTTTCCATGAAGGAAACACAAATAGAACTTTGAGCGCATAAGGTCAAAAAGACAAGGCAGGCAGCTCACCAATTATATCTAAAGCTATGTGTATTCTTATCGATCTAAAGGAAAAATGAATTCATAATGTTGTTCATGGTTTTCACGTGTTTGAAAACATTTAATTTCTTGATGGCTACCCTCGCCTAATCAAATTGTTTTAGA
This sequence comes from Dipteronia sinensis, assembly GCA_033220585.1. NCBI lineage: Eukaryota > Viridiplantae > Streptophyta > Magnoliopsida > Sapindales > Sapindaceae > Dipteronia > Dipteronia sinensis. The sequence goes on from CM065639.1 coordinate 61,993,148, forward strand.
AATAACTAAGTGACAAGCCAACTTGCTTTAATCATTATTTTAAGCATCCAGCTCCTCTTTATATATCCCTCAAATACAAATTGAAAATCGCAAAAGAAAGTAGGTGCTAGTACAAGGAGTAGTTTTGCTAGTGAGAAAAGTTTGAAAAAAAAAAAAAACTGAGATATGGGTTTGATGTATAGATTTTTAGGGTTTATGTTTCTTGGTTTTCTGCTCTTTTGCAAGGCTGAGGCCGCCATCCGTTACTATGACTTTGTTGTAAGCATTTAATTTCCTCTTATCATTGTTAATTAACTTCTTTTGCTTATTACAATAATGACTAAGCTCACGACTTCTGTTTTTTTTTTTTCATTAATAATATATCAAGATTTTTCTCAATCTGAGTTTCATGTTTTTTAGCTCAATGGATTGCATTTGGTCCAACATGATGTTGAGCATTTAAAGATTGGGACTTATCAGCTTCGTATATGTTCAGATATAAAAGTGGAAATGGGTTTCTATATGGTTGCATGGTGATCATATATATAATCACCGTGTTCTGATTTGATCTGATCTGAGCTGGGCTTGTTAATGGACAGGTGAAAGAGAGTGATTTTACGAGACTATGTAGCACAAAGAGCATATTAACTGTCAATGACAGTTTTCCAGGACCAGAGATTCAAGTCAACAAAGGAGATACTGTTTTTGTTAATGTTCACAACCAAGGAACATACGGCATCACTATTCACTGGTCATATATCTCTCTCTCTCTCTCTCTCTCTCTCTCTCTCTCTCTCTCTCTCTCTCTCTCTCTCTCATAAGGACATGCAAATTGGGATCTCATGATCAATGATCAAACGTTCTTTCAGAATTATGAACTTTAATTTAGAATATTTTATGCTGATTAGTTGTTAACAAAAACAAATGGAGAATAGTGATAATTGATAATTAAATATTTAAATATCTATATTTTAGATATATATATTTATTATTCTTTTATAATTCCTAATATCTATATATTTTTTTATGAGCGTATATATACCAATGGTTGATGTCTGAGACATGCAAAAAGAAACTAGTTTTGCCCCTTTTGTGTTGAAAATTGCATTGACCTTTTTGCATTTAGTATTAATTTGATTGAAACATCCATGTAATTCCTATATAAAAACCCTATATTGGGGACAAAAGTTTTTGGGTTAGGTATATGCAATTAGCCTAACAGTTCTAGAACATATATACAATATACATATATTATTATTTCCAATTATTAGTTCAGATGTACATCTTATAAGTTCAGTGTTAATTTCAAAGTTCAAAATTTGTAAAAATTATAATATTCTGATCACAAAAGAACACATGCATATATATCCAATGAAATTTTCGATGTGACCAAAAAGAAATGAAGTTTATTGCAGGCATGGAGTAAAGATGCCAAGGAATCCATGGTCAGATGGTCCTGAATATGTAACACAATGCCCAATTCCTGCTGGAACAAATTTCACTCAGGAAATCAACTTTTCAACAGAAGAAGGAACTCTTTGGTGGCATGCTCATAGTGACTGGTCACGTGCCACTGTTCATGGTGCCATTATTGTTTATCCAGCCAATGGAACTTCTTATCCCTATCCTAAGCCTTATGGAGAACAAACTATTGTAATTGGTATATCTCTATATGACCCTGGCTAGTTTCAATCGGACACACAGATAGATCACATGACCTTTACCTTGGTTTCTATATGTATTTTTTTTTTGTTCAAAGGAGAAAAATAATATTAATTTGAGATAATTGAAACAGGTTTTCAATATAAATAAGTACATATTTCATTTTACATCGGTATAAATCAGGATTCCACATGCACCTGATAATTATTATGTGAAAAAGGAAGAAGCTTTCTTGATGATTTAACCTATATTTGTCTTTCATGATTCTGTTTAATTATTCCATAAAAAATGAGTTTCTAAATTTTGAAATTGTAAAATTGGATTGAGTGCAGCATCATGGTACAAGGCAGACGTGATGGAAGTCTACGAAGATGCAGTGGCCAGTGGTGCTGAATTTAACACTTCCGATGCCTTCACAATCAACGGCCAACCTGGAGCTTTATTCAATTGCTCTACAGGTATATTTAGATAATAAATCAATCTTTTTTCTTTCTATTTTTATATACCATTTATGATGGCAGCAACTCGAATTGGAACATTATCTGATGGAATGAGTATTCTTACCACCAAACCATATTAGACGTGATAACAAATCTCAATTCTCATGTCATATATGTTTTTCTTTTTAATTTCTCATAATTGCTAATTGATATGTTTTTCCTATGTAGACTAACTTTTTCAATCTTACCAATTCTTTTGGTTCTATATAAATTCATTGGTGGACCCAGTGCCCATATATGTCAAACAAGGGACCATTTTTGGATTAAAAAAAAAGTGACCACTATAGTCAACCTCATCTCCTCGAATTACAGGAAACTTGAGGATTTTGTTTTGTTAATTTCTTACAAGTTAAGAGTATATTAGCTAGCTAAATTATAGGAAAAATAATCTTTTCTCAAAATTATTTTTAATCAGACTCATTTTCCATTGAAATATATCCTCGATGTTGAAAACTTTGTTCAACTTGTGTATTGTTGATTAACTTTACAAATTATTATCATACTGAAACTAGGCTTGTTAAATTTTTACATGAAAGAATTGAAATTTGTATTCATCTAAACATATTAATTACATGTTTACAGGAACGACATTTCGGTTACTGGTTAAACAAGGAGAAACTTATCTCCTTCGCATAATCAATGCTATTTTGAATGAAGAAATGTTCTTCGGAATCGCTCAACACAACCTCACAGTGGTTGGAACCGATGGTTTTTACACCAAACCGATAAATGCAGATTATATAATGATAACTCCAGGACAAACAATGGACGTTTTAGTCACAGCAAACCAGACCGCTTCTTACTATTACATGGCTGCCTCTCCTTTTTCTAACTCCGAAGCTCCATTCCTCAACGCCACCACCACAGCTATTCTCCAATACATTGGAAATCAGTCAGCCCCGTCTTCAATTCCACTTCCAACCCTTCCAGGAACCAATGACACAACTGCAGCATCCAACTTCACCACAAAATTTCGGAGCCTAGCCAGTAGTGATCATCCTATCAGTGTTCCAATGAATATAACAAAACATATTCTAATGACTGTTTCTGTCAACTTAATCTTTTGCCCCAATGATTCATGTTCCGGTACTCCCGATGGTGATAGACTTGGAGCCAGCATGAACAACCAAAGTTTCGTTCTCCCAACTACCGATATATTGGAATCATATACCAGGTACATTTATATTTCTAAATTTATTGAATCTACATTATTTTATTTTTAAATGAAAACAAAAAATAGTTTACATGTAATCTTCTTCTTTATGGGCATTTAAATATGCATGCATTGCATATATATTTGATTCCAACGCTTGAAATCAATTCAATTTGTATGCAGCAACAATTTCAGCCAGACAGACTTTCCACTAGAACCACCAACTTTTTACAACTTTACTGGAAATGTGAACGTGTCAGTGTACGCAGAGCAAGGGACGAAAGTGATCGAATTAGAATATGGTGAAGTAGTTGAACTTGTTTACCAGGGGACTAATATTGGGAATGCCCAAAATCACCCAATGCATCTTCATGGTTTCAGCTTTTATTTAGTGGGCACTGGATTAGGAAATTTTGACAATCAGACCGACCCAGATAATTATAACTTGATTGATCCACCAGAAGTCAACACTATTCAACTCCCCAAAAATGGGTGGGTTGCCATCAGATTTGTAGCTGATAATCCTGGTGTGTTTTCTATATCTCGATCCTTTGGTTATGTGTGTCAGTGTGTGTATTTATTACATGTGCTTATTACTATCATCATATATGGTTCACGAACAGGACACTTATAACCTAACAGAACAATAAATATCTATTAAGTGATATTGTGTTATGTACCACTTATATGTCCATAATTCAATATATTGCCTCCCTATGATATTCTGCTGATGTCTAGTTTTGTAATGATATGCTAAAGGCTTATTCAGAAACACTAAGTTCTAATTATTATTTTTTCAATAGAGAAACAAACTTATTTATATATACAACTAAATTTGGAGGGATGATATATATGTTTCAGGGGTATGGTTTTTGCATTGTCATTTTGAACGGCACACACCGTGGGGTATGGCTGTGGCAATTATAGTGAAAAATGGTGGAACCACAAGTACCAGCATGCGTGCACGTCCAGCTTACATGCCTCCTTGTCCCAGCTCTTGAGAAGACTCCGATGCCTGCTTTTATTTATTCTATCTATTCAGTGAAATAATTATAGCATATTCATAGCTTTACGAAAATAAAATCTGATGACAATGTTGTTGACAAAGTCATTACAGGGGACTTGCTAAGAAAATTGTAATAATGAAGCCATTCGATTTGGGAAGATTTGAATGGAATAAGAAAATTGTAATAAGAAAATTGTAATCTGATGTGTGTGCCAAGTGAGTCAGGCCAGTCCTAGTCACCATACTGAAGACTGAGTCAGTAGTAGTTAAGTTAGGCTCAAATAAAAGTTGTTAGGATCAAGATAAATTGGGTACTTAGTTGCTCTGGATTCAAGTTGATCATGCGGTGTGTATGCAAGATTTGAGCATTGTTTTGCTTCCCAATATTTCCATTATTTTGCTTGTATTTCCTATTAGTTTGTTCGGCTCATTCGTTGTGTATTGGCTTATAAATAGTCAGTAGAGATTTGAATGAGATTATGCAGTATATTATTCCAACAACCTCTTAACTCTTCTTCTTCTACTACTCTTTTCTTACAATTCTTGTTGTGTGAAATTAAGTACATAACATAATCTTTTGGTTATATTCTGTTATGAAAATTTTCATTTTGATTTCTGCCTTTTACTAAATTAATAAAGAGTATGAGTACTTTATTTGTTTCTCAATAAAATAATATTTCATAGAGAAAGAAAACACTAACTGTTTCTATACATCTTTCAACCAACTCCTGATTTCATTAATTCATTGTAAGTGTGATTAATACACTATTTATTTTGTAAAACAATGTATCTAACAAAAAAAAAGCTGAAAAGGCATATTAATGGTTGGATTATGTGAAAGAATCTTTACGTTGTCCTAACTCTTAAGGATGTTGGTTGCATACAAAGGCCGCTGCACACTCTTCTCTCAATGTGGAGATAATCTGGGCTTTTATCCGATTTGATGGAGTTTTTCCCTCTGTTTTGTGTGTTTTCCGAGAGCCATATAAAAAGTATTTTAAAATTTTGATTATAATGTTAGATCAAACTTGCTAGGCACCAGACTTCAATCAAGCTTGAAAGTTGTGCTTTCAAACTTTCAAAAATGGTGATTGAGAGAAAAATCAGAAGGAATTTTCATTAATAAATTTTTTAAGAATACCTAATTAGGTTATAAATAAGAGTGGAGATCAATCTGAGCCATTGATTTCCAACAAACTATCTGGCTAATAATCCTAGCCATCCAATGCTAACAGTTAATTAAAGGTTGTTAAGAAATTCCTAAGTAACAATTTACAAGCAGACACTAATTAACTGACTTCTTGAATACTCTTGATGGTCATATCTGATCATGTTACTTTTCACTCTTTATAATAATGTATTGATCTTACTTAACTAAGCAAGGCAGCATTGGATCAATTCGCCTGAATTGCTAGCTGATTCTGGATTGTCAACAGCCTTGCTATTTGATTGCTCATCTTAGCTTGATAGAGAGATTTTGATATTACTCCTTACATTATTTTCTCTCTATATTTAGTAAGTATTTTATTCCCAAGTTGGTCTTGAGTGAAGAAAATGATAATCTTATTTCCATGCCTTCAACTCATCCAATTAAGGATGTTGTCTTTGCTATGGATCCTACAAGTTCCCTAGGTCCGGACAGTTTTCTTAGGCCTTTCTAACATAAGTTTTTGGGATATTTTTCATATGGATGCCATTCCTTTTGTTCATCAATTTTTCAAGAATTATTAGTAGTTTCTTAATTTCAATTGCAATTTTGTGACTCTAATTACTAAAGTGCAAGAGACAGATCATGTTTCTCAATTTTGTTTCATAGCAATATCCAATTTTAATTTTAAAAGAATTGCAAAAATCTTGGCTAATAGATTATTGACACACCCCAAGCGTACCTCTAATCTAACATTACTCTAAAATGAAATGGATTGTGCGAGTTTAGATGACCCTTCGCAAGTGTACGAATCATTGTCTAGTATAGCGGACATAAGTAAGGGTATCGTTCCCACGAGGAGATAGTATTCTATTGGTGATTAACCTAGTTTAACTCACTAAAGATTATGTTAACTAGAGGTTGCTAAGAAATGTCTAAGTTAAAAAATTATAAAGATATGTTGAGAAGATAATGATACAAAATGCTAATAACAAAGTTCATAATCTAATTTCTATCATTAAGAGTCTATATTTAAGAGGAAAGGTCAATAGTGTCTAGAGTCCCTTTTTATCATCTTGTTAAAACCTAGAACTACATTAGTCAAGGATGATTTGTCCTCTCATGGAGCTTCAAGTGTAACCTACTTAAGATTAGTCAACCAAGAGATAAATCCACTATTCATGCACTAAAATTCATGCTTGGATGTTAAATAAAGTTCATACTCAACAATTAACATGAAGTTATTTTAAACATAAGTGCAAACTCAAATAGATAAAAAGATAGAATAGATTATGACAAAGAGTTTTCACATATACAGTGAATATTAATTAGATTTCCCAATAATCCTGAATTGAGTTTTATATATTTTAGGGTCAAATGAATTCAGACGGAATCCAGTTCCATAGTAGATTGGAGCTCAGGAGTTCTGTGAGTGGATAGTTTTATTTATTTATAATTAAATTAATTATTTTAATTAGTTTCTTCTGGGTTGATGGGATTGAGAAAAGAAAACTACATGCTATTGATTGGGGAACTATTTGTAAAAGCAAGAGAAATGGTGGTCTTGGGGTAGGACGGATTGCAGATAAAAATAAAGGTTTATTGGCGAAATGGGTTTGGATGTTTGGTCAGGAGGACAAACCTTTGTGGAAGAGAGTTATTAGTGCTAAATATAGAGCTAAGTTGAACAGCCTCAGTTGGAATTGCGAAGCAGCTAATGCCTCTCATTTCGTCCAAGCAGTGAAAGGTCTGTTTGTGGAAGGGTCTATGACAGTAAAAATTCTTGAAGGAGGCCTAAAGGTGGTGGTGGGTTGTGGGGACAAAGCGGGTTTTTGGAGTGATGTGTGGGGAGAAGAGATGTGGCTAAAAGATGATTATCTGAGGTTATATGCTTTGTCTATTAATAAAATAGGTCCAATTAGCGAGTTTGGCAAATGGGAGGGGGAGGTGTGGAGGTGGGATTTTCAACTTCGAAGAAAATTATTTGATTGGGAATTGGATGTGTGGAACGTTTTTACTAACACTCTAGCTGGGGTAAAGATGCAAAAGTTAGTTGCGAATTGCTTGGTCCTACTGCCCAAAGGGACTGTATACAGTCAGCTCTTTTAGAAGATGTGTCGAAGATTACAGTGCTGAGGAAGTTTCAGAGTTTGGCAGGGTTTGGTACGGCTTCAGCCCACCTAAAGTTGAGTTATTTATATGGAAGCTCCTACATGGAAGGATTTTGGTTTGTGAGGTGTTGAAACGTTGTGGTATTAGTTTGAGCAATGGGGGGCTTGCCCTCTATGTGGAAGGTCCGAAGAGACCGTGGACCATATATTTCTGCTGTGTCCGTGGACGCCATCAGTGTGGAATAGCTGCATGGGGTGGTGGTCGGTGTATTGCTGTGCAAACAAGAGTGTTAAGGAGTGGTTTCTTGGGTAGCAGGGCTTATGTCCGAAGTCGAAGTTAGGGAGAGCTTGGATTACGCTTTTTAATGCGGTAGCTTGGTCGATCTGGGAGGTGCGAAACCAAGTGGTGTTCAAAGGAGTTCATGCTGAGAGGGACGTTGTGATTGATTTGGTTAGGTTCAGGGTGGCCTGATGGTTTAAGAACCATGGTAGGGGGTCTAAGGAGCCATTAACGGTTATAATGGAAAATCTGGAAATCTACTGCCTTGAGGAACCACCAGTGAAGATCAGAAAATCAAAGAAGTGGATCCCTCCTTCAGATAAAGCTCTGAAATTCAATGTCGATGGTTCGGTTTTTACGGAGTTAGGGAAGGCGGGGATATGAGGTGTTTTGCACAAATCGAAAGGGGTGGTCTTGTGTTTGTTTTCAGCTTTTGTGGGGAGTTTGGATGCTCCCACGGCGGAGCTGTTGGCCATTCACAAAGCTTGTTAGCTGTGTGTTTCAAAAGGTAAGTTAGCTGATAAATCTATCAATATCGAGAGTGATTCCAAGGCGGCAGTATCTTGGGTGGAAGATGGCGAATTTGGCAACCTGACTCTAGTTAATGTTATATACGATATCCGTTCGATGATACATCTTCATGGAAACATGTCTGTTAGTTATGTTTCAAGAGATTCGAACTTGGTTGCTGATGGTCTGGCCAAGAAGGGGGCTTTATTGGATAGGGATAATGTGGTGTGGAGTTTAGTTTAGTGTAGGGCCTTGGTTTGGTTTGATTGGTGCTTTTGTTTTCAGGTTGCCTGCTGGGGTTGTAGGGTTTTCGGTTTTTGGGGTTTTGGGTTGTGGTGTGTTGTTTTCTCTGTTTTCTTTCTAGTCTGGTGTGGTCCCTGGTTGGGCGTCTGTTTTGTTGTGCTCTTGTAGTTCATTTCTTCGTGTGGTTTTTGCTTCATAAAGCTTGCTTTTCAAAAAAAAAAAGAGTTTTCACATATATACAATCATCAAATCCTCAACAAAAAGGATTTAGCTACTCATTATCAAGTAAATACAAGTAAAGTGAAGAGAAAGAGAAAGAAAGCTTATGGTGCTCTTGATGCTCCCCTCTAGCTTGCTATAACAAAACCTTCCTTGATTGTCAAAGAGTAGATCTAACTTGCCACTATTTAGAAGTTTCAAATTCTATGATATGAAATCTAAAGTGTAGAATCAAAGTGAAAATGATTGTGAAAAGGTGTTTCTAACTCTAGTTTAAAAGACAACACACTTTTGCAGAAAGAAAAGTGCATTTATAAAGTGCGGAAAAAGTTTGGATAAGATCCACTTGCAAGGTGACATGGACTGAGTTATGCGACCATTATCTGTGACTTGGACCTAGCAGTGTCAAGTCGCAGTCTTCTCTGTTAATGATTTGCCACTTTATTCTACTGGTTGTAACTCGTAGATTTTCCTACGTGGTTATACTGTGACTTCAATCTATGACGTTGATGTCACATTCACTATTTGCAGCGTCTTTTGGTGTTGATGTGCTGGTTGTATCTGCCAGGTTAATCTCGTAGTGGCTTGTCTCGGTCTTTTCTAGAACTGAACTGCTGGCTGAATCTAGCAATAGGGACTTCGCAAGAAATGTCTGGTTTGACTGCTAGCTCTAACTCGCTGTATCATCTTGCAGTAACCTCTGCCTTTAATCAGCCGACTTGATATGTGAGTTGTATCTCGTAGATGTAACTCGCAGATTCGTTTTGCTGGGTCAATGTCGCATCTTGAACTGGGAGTGTCTTCTGGACTTGAGCTGTGACATTTTTCTGCGAGGTGGAACTCGCAGATTGCTTCAAAATGACATTTTTAACATCATTTTCTCACATAATCTTCATAAAGTCCTATGTTGCCTATGAATACCAAAAATACATGCAAATGACTCAAAGAGACGATTAAAAAGACACAATTGCTCGAGAAACGGATGCAAAAAGGGAGGAATTAGATGCTCAAAATATGTACAAACTTAAAGCAATCAAAAACCCACAAACCTAACCTTTACTCTCTCTCAAACAAAACTACTAAAAAGAACTTAGCAAACTTAAACTACAAAAAGGTTACGAGAGCCAATATTTTCAAAAGATTTTTCTTATGATAAGTATGAATGAAAAGATCAATGCGAAAGTTACCGAGTAGAAAATAACAAAATGTCAGTCAATATGAAATTGCCCACAAATGAATCCCACAATCTAATTTTGAAACTTCGAAAGACTACGTACTAGAATGCATGGATACAATTCGCCTTGATTCTAATCCTTACTGGATTTCAGTCAATTTTCTCTCAGATTCCTAGGCTCACTCTATCAACATATGCGAGTTTGAATATATATGAATGTGTTTGCATATGATATATTTCATTGGAAGCACATTTCTAAAAGTGGATCTCATGAAAGAGTTGAAAAACCAAGAATGTGGAAAAAAAATATGTTTTGACTCGCATTCCCAAGCTAGACTTTCTAAAAGATCAACTAGGGCATTCCTTTGATTGTTATAAGGCCAAGGGTAATATGGGGTGAATGGAATGGATTTCGTGGAATTATAGAGTTATTGATCATACTAAACAATTTAACTACTAGCTCATTACATATATGCCTACAAGCATCTAGGCTAAGATTCACATCTCGATATTTGTGCTAATTGGTACTCAGATTTGAGTACTTTTCAATTAAGAACTATGACTTAAGCGTTTTATTTTTAACACTTTACAATTTAGCCTCTACATTGCACAATTTTCTACCATTGCCTGAGTACACGCTATTAACAATTTTGAGCTAAATATTTGCATTTATAACTTATGCATAATCTATGATCAATAACTAAGGAATTCCATGTGTTTAGTGTATATGAATATTTATGTGGGTGATGAAATGATTGGTTCGTGTTTGGCCTCAAATTGGCAATTGGAGCATACATAAGTGATATGGACAGTGTTTGGCAAAATATAGTAGCTAACCACACACATGCCTAGAATCATATCTGAAAGTCTATCTAACACGAGAATATAAATCATAGCAAGCAATCCACATAATTTTCATGTTCTATGGCAATCAATTAATTAAAAACAAAATGAGATCATATTTGAAACTCCATTAATTCGAAGAGTGTTTAAGAGTAGAAACCTAAATTTACCCTTAAAAATGAACGCTAAGGCACAATTCTCATTTCGGTAGTCTCCACTATTGATCCTAGCATTTTTGCACAAAATATTGTTCACTAAGTCATAACGAGAAAAGGAACTAACTCATATTGTGTGATCAATCATATATTGATACAAAGTTATCCAATACTCATAAACTAGTGCAATGCACGATTCTCCTTCAACAACACAACCATCACATTAAAAATAAAATTTAGCTCATGAAAGGCTCAATTCGCAACCCTATGCCCACACCCCAAAATATAAACTCAACATTGCCCCCAATGTTTTAAACAGTAGAGAACATTGGCACGAGTTCGAAGGTTTGGTCGTACAAACAACAAAAATTATTACTATAAACAACGTAAATATTCTACTCTCATATATACAATCCAAAAAGTCCACCACTAAACAAATATTCATAACATCATATCCACTAATTGCACTTCAATCACACTCTTAGACTAAACAATATATATAATAAAAGACTTAAATATTTAAGTAACTATATACAAAGGTAGAGTGTACCTAGGTAGGTTGCCTACCACTAAGCGCAGCAGTTAACGACTGGGCAAGAAGCATGGGAGCTCTATGGCTCGGTAAGCTTGACTTTCTCTAGCACTCCTACTTCTTCGACCCCTTGCAAGTATTGCTTAACCCAATGCCCGTTAACCTTGAAAGTATCCCCACTTCTTAACTCTTCATAACTCTTTTAATACAACCGCTCCATAGGGGAAAACTTTCTTGATTCGATATGGACCAAACCATCTTGACTTTAACTTTCCCGGAAACATTCTTAGCAGAGAGTTGAAAATAAGGGCTAACATTCCAGGTTGCAAATCTTTTGGGATAATCATCTTGTCATGTACTCGTTTTGACCTTTCCTTGTAGATCTTTGCATTATCATATGCGTTATCACGAAGTTTTTCAAGTTCATTGAGTGGTAACTTTCGTTGCTCTTTTGCTTGATCTAGGTCAAAGTTGCGCGACTTAATCGCCCAATATATATAGTGCTCTAATTCCATCGGGAGGTGACATGTCTTCCCAAAAATCATCTGGAATGGTGTTATCCCAATTGGAGTTATGAAAGTTGTCCTATATGCCCATAATGCATCATTTAACTTAGACAACCAATCCCGTCGGTTTGGCTTGACTGTCCTCTCGAGGATTTGCTTGATATGCTGATTATTGACTTCTACTTTGCCAGAGGTCTGAGGATGATATGGAGTCACCACCTTGTGCCTCACATTGTACTTTTTCAACAATGTTGCAAAAACTCTACTACAAAAATGGCTACCTTCATCATTGATTAAACATCTTGGAGTCCAGAATCTTGTGAAAATAAACTCCTTCACAAACTTCATGACAATTTTGCTATCATTTGTTTTTGTGGCCCTTGCTTCTACCCACTTGGAAACGTAATCCACCACCACCAAAATATACAAGTTGCCCTCTAAAGGTGGGAATGGTCCAATGAAGTCGATTCCCCAACAATCGAATATCTCTACCGCCATATACATGGATTGCGGCATCTCATTCCTCTTTCCAATATTCCCCATCCTTTGGCATCTATCACAAGTCATGCAAAAGTGATAGGAATTCTTAAACATAGAAGGCCAATAAGACCCAGCTTGAAGAATATTCTTAGTCATCGTTCTTACACTAAAATGGCCTCTGCAACTCAAATTATGGCAAAACTTCAAAATGTCATTCTGTTCACTTTCTGGAATACACCGTCTAATAATCTGATCCTCCACGTGTTTGAACAAATAGGGGTCATTCCACAAATATTGTCTTGCTTGCCATCTGAATCTCTTCTTTCCTTGATATGATAAATCTGGGGGTATGATGTCATTTGTCAAGAAGTTGACAATATCCACATACCATGGCTCTTCATTTGCAATGGCTAATAATTGTTCATCCGAAAAGTCATCTCTCAATGGAAATAAGTCCTCCTCTAGCTTGGATTCATGTATCAACCTGCTCAAATGATCTGCTACCACATTCTCGCTCCATTTCTTGTCTCGGATCTTGAGATCAAACTCTTGTAATAAGAGTATCCAACGGATAAGTCATCGTTTGGCGTCTTTCTTTTGGAGGAGATACCAAAGTGCCCAGTGACCCGAGAATACAACTATTTTTGCCCCTTTTAAATATGACCTAAATTTCTCCAAGGCAAATATCATTGCTAGCAATTCCTTTTTCGTGGTCGAGTAGTTAAGCTGAGTATCTTTCAAAGTACAAGATGCATAATAGATAGCTTGCGGAATCTTCTCTACTCGTTGTCCAAGCACTGCCCCTATTGCATAGTCTGAGGCATCACACATAAGTTCAAAAGGTAGATTCCAATCCGGTGGTCTCATTACTGGTGTCGATGTCAATAATTCCTTAAGCTTCTCAAACGCTTCTAAGCACCGATCATCGAAGTCGAACTCAATGTCTTTTTGCAACAATAGACATATGAGTCTCGAAATTTTAGAGAAATCCCTAATGAATCTTCTGTAAAACCCGGCATGCCGAAATGGCCTCCACAACCACGAAGATCTTATAAAACATGTCATGTCTTTCAACTAGGATTATAAATTAATAGACCATGCTTATCATCTTAATCATCTTTCTCTTCTCATGCAAAATTTGAAATGGCATAAATCAAAATTTATACTTCCTTTATGAATAAAATGAAAGATTAAAAAGAGAAAGGAATTTACTGATGAAGAATAAAGAGAAAGGAGATTGAGTTGTAGAGTTACCTTGGATAAGAAGCTATAAGATATTTCTGAAAATAAGAAAGAAAATGAATACCAGATTTGGACTTAGAGTGGAAATGAGTCAGTCCCTTATTTTAAGGAGATATTTTGTAAATCTACGAGTTAGACCTCACAATTCCATCTTGCAGAAGCTAATGTGGCATCGGAACTCACCTAATTTCTCATCTTGGGAATGTATTGTGGACTATCTGCGAACTTTTACTAGCATTTTCATCTCGCAGATTTTGTTCAGAACTCGCTGCTTCTTTATGCTACAAGTTCTCACTCGCAACTTCTATCGTCAGAAGTTTCCCAGAAAATTTCTGCTACTTCTAACTCGCAGATTCAAGTCGCAAATAATTCTACGATTTCAGACATGAAATATACGACTTCTAACTAACAGGTCTAACTCGAAAAAACTCTTCCCAGAATGTGCCACAACTTCTTAATCCTTTCTCTACGAGTTCCTACCAGCAGATCCATCTAGCAGGTATTCTTACTGCGAGTATCTACTTGTAGCTCTATCTCACAGGATAAGATCAAGTAACCTCAAGCTCAAGGCAATAGAAAATCTTCACCTTATCAACATCCTAGGAGGAAGATTGATCTTGAAGAGACATCCAAGAGTGGCCAAATGAAGATGCCAACAAATTGTGAAGCTCAATCTCAACATCCAAGAGCTCCACATCCAAGCATCCCTCAACCAAGGCTTCCTTAACCAAGAAGGAACGCCAAGAACATTCAACCAAGGAAGCATGGCAAGCCGGTTCAACAACAAAGAATGAGAGAACTAGCTCAACATCAAATACGTGACAAATCTTCATTGACCTCACAAGGATATGGTATGACTTCTACTTTTATACCTACTTGTCATTTTTGTGGTGTTGGGAGGTATATTAGGCTAAATTGCTATTAGTACATTAAGAAATGTAAGGTTGAGAGCATGATGGAGAGGAATAGACTTAGAAGGGACAATATGCATGTGCCTAGGAAATATAGAATAAATGATCCTAGGAAGTCTAGTAATATGTTGATTAAGACCACTAGGAATGAAAATGTATCACCTAGGTGGTTAGAAAAGATGAACCCGCATGCCATTGTGTTAACTTGTCACCCATAAACTCAACTAGGTCTAATGGACTTGGTAGGTCTATAGAGGATCATGTCTCTCATTGACTTGGTTGGAATTGACCCCATTTAGGGAGCTCAAGCAAAGAGAGCACACTTGCATTCTTGAAATTTGCAAAAAATTGATCTACTTTATGCATTTTTATTAATTGCTTGAAAAACTAGGTTGCACCTATATGCTTATATGGTATTTTTGTTCAATAAGTGTGTAAGCTTGCTTTATTTGTAATCCATGTCACATTTATGTTCAAATATGCATCTTTAAACTAAAAGAATTGATTGGGAAGTACTTTTGAATGACCTATAATTTATCTCCATGACATGTGAACTTGATTTATGACATGCTTTTATATGATATGCATGAAATGCTTTTGATTGCTCTATACAAATGTGTTTGAATGCAAATGAGAAGACTAATTAATAAAGATTTTGTATCCATGCAATCAATAAGGATTTTATATCCAAATTAGTCTATTCTCTCTTCTTAATGGTTTGAACAAGACAACAATCAATAAGGATTTCACATCCATTCAATCAATAAGGATTCTATATCCATGTCTTGTTTGGCCCTTAAGGATTGATATAGTTCTTTGTGTGTTGAAAATGTTTGTTGAAAAACTATATCATGTTTGCTTATGACAAAATGGTATAAATTGGTTTGAATTCTTATTGAAACCCATTTGATGTTTGTTTTGCCAAATACCATTGCTTGAACTTTGATGTTATATGTCTTGAATGCAAAGCAACACCTTCACAATAGCACTCAATGAATCTCTCAATTAATTAAGTTGCATAAAGTTTATGTATATGATTATGCAATCATCTTTTTGTACAAATAGCACTCTTTGCTAAAGCAACCCGATAGGGGGAGCTCCTTTACCTATCTCATGACAAAAGGGGAGAGAAGTTTTGAGAGATATAGGAGGAGCATTTTTTTAAGCTTTGGGGAGAAGTCTTGGGAGAGAGTAACTTTTTAGAGGGAGCATTGTATTGCACTCATTATATTGATTATATTGTCTACTTACTACAAATGCTTTTTTTTATTTAATAACCTCACATGCACTTGTTCTTGAAAAGTGATTTCTTGCTATTGTGTGTAGGTATGATAATCTACGAAGAGATTGAAGACCTTGAAGACTTAGATCCTAGGTTTCTCTTATTATATCGCAGAATATACTTTGTTGACCAATAGCTTTATTATTGTTTTGTGAGGATTATTTTGTGAGTGGTTGTTTGACATGAAATAGCCAAAAGGGGAGATCATAATGATGTTTATTTTTTATTGGCTTATTTCATGACAATCCACATAGGGATTTATTTGTAAAGGTAGACTAGCTTTTCAACATGCATGATCAAGCTTCAAAGGCATTCTCAAGAGCACTTCAAAGGTATATCACTTGTGCTTCACTCTTTGAAGAGATTTAGTTGTACACACACACACACTAACATGCATTTGAATTGACATGAATTTGTTCATTGCTTATATGTGTGCATCCATTACATATCTCACACTTGCAACTCTTTGTTAGACTTAAGTGTGATTGTATGTTATGCTTTCATTTCCTAAGTATGTTTGGAAACATTTGCACTTGCACGATGGTGTGCTTGTCTAAACACATTGTGTGACTACTACAGACGTCCCCTTACCTTCTCTTGGATTGGTATTGGGTTACATGGTCTTCTACCATGAGTTTGGGTAATCTTGTTACTGTCCAAATCTGACATTTGGTCACTCAAATGACCATATCTCTTTCTACAGATATCAAAACCTCTTTCCGTAAAAATGAGTGGAAATTAGACTTCATTACCTTTCAAACAGTATATCATACAAAAGGTTTTGATGTCGTTTAGTCATGTTTTGAGTCACTCAAAACTGGAGTTATTGTGCAGTCTTGTTTTCTTCCCAAGAATGAAGTGACCTTGGGGTGACCTGAATGTTTTCAAGTCAATTTTGGCACTCTTTCATAAGATCAAAGTGACCTTGAAGTGACCTAACCGCCAAGTAGCCTTAGTTGCTTTTTTTGTAGCTAGAAATCAGTTTTTCCTTATCCAAAACGATGTGGCTTCACTTGGACCATATATATACTTCATCTTCTTCCTCATGTTAACCTAGTGTTTTGAAAATTCATATTCCTACTGAGAGAAATTAACTCCAACAGAGAGAGAGAGAGAGAGAGAGAGAAAGCTCCAAGAACCCACATTTACTCAACCAAACACCAATCCATGTGCATTTAGCATCTCTCAAGCATCATCTCATTATGGATTCTTCTTGTGTTCTTTGACTAGGTAATTTCTACATGCCCTAGAATCTCTTGTTTCATTCTTATAACATGGTTGCCTAGGATTAGCATTTATTTGTTGATTAAATGCATGTCTCCCTACTTAATGTTGTTTCTAACATGTTTGAGACATTATATGTTGGTTGAATTTTGTTTTCATCGATAGCTAGCATTTAGGACCATTTTTCCCTCTAGCTAAATCTTTATACCTTACATTTAGATATTGTTGATTAGGACTTATTGATTGCATTTGTTAATTTCATTTATTGTCCTTTCCATTTTATGTAACAACTTGTGTTGATATAGCTTTGTTTGATGACTAGATTTTAAACTTGCATATCTATATCTAGTTCAGTCCTTATGAGCGTTCATATAGACATTGATATCTACGATTGCTTTTATTTCCATCATATAATCTCTAGATAAGCATTTAGTGTTTCCTAGCATTAATTGCATTTTGAATATCCTTACATATTCACAGAGTTTGTTTATCTCTTCTTAAGAGTTAAGTCTTGTGACTACGGGTGTGTAGTGCAGATTCAATTTTGTCTAGAATCACTATTAAAGGCCTGTTGGGTAGAGTGAAGGGGATAGTGAACAAGAATGGTGTGACTAGAGGCAACCTAGGTTGCAAACTTTCATTCAAATAGTGGATTTGAGGACTGTGTGTGGCTAGAAGGATATCCCGTGAGTTTTGCCCAGTTGGAGAGTTTCTCATGTAAATCAATCCGTGTGTTTTTATTGTTTTCCGCATTTTTACTTTGGATTGTTTGATTGCTAATATTTGGTTAATTTTTTAATAAAGAAAAGCTAGTAATAAATCAACTAAAACCTATTCACCCCCCCCCCCCCCCCCTCTAGATTATTAGACACACTTGTTTGTGTATTTTCATAACATATCGGGGTGAATAAGGACTGGTCGAGTTAGGTAGTTGTTCGGTTGAGCGACACGTGGAATTCAATGCAACCACGACTCAAATATGTTGAGAAAGAGTCTTGCTCAAACAAGTTGACTTAAAGCACACTCCGATAAGGAAACAAGTTTCCTTAATGATATCAGAGTCCAAATCGAGCAAGAGATCTAGTGTGTTTAATGTATAGAAGACACAGAACAGGAAAGAAGATAATGACGACTCTGATAAGTTAGAGTCCCATTAAATTCCAATATCTTTCCTTACTTGAGTGACAACTATGCATGTACAAATAGACCAATGTAACGGTTAAGGAGATAATTCACGGAAAGATTGCAAGAGAGATTGAGTGTGTAATTATCATATTCATAGTGAACTTTTCTTCTCGCTGCTACCAGCAATCGTGGACATTTCTCCAACTTGGGGTATTACCACGTAAAATTGTGTGTCTTGCATGTTCAGTTCCCTTTTCATTTCCATAATTTTATTGATAATTCGTGTTAACTTGTTGGACGTGTGATTAACTTTACACAATCCAAAAATCACTGTCAACAGCTATTAGTGCCCCGGTTTTACCGATTGCGTAGCTGAAGGGTTTTTTAAAATTTTTTATAAAGCAATCGAATACATAAACCTATTCCATACAGTAAAACACAATAACAAGGAAAGAAGGAAGAAAACACTTTTCTTCGTACCTGGGTTGCAGGCTCATTCTCTTTAATTCGATCTGTTTCTGATCTGAACCAATAGGATCTTCCTCGCTATCTCTCAGGACTGGCAACTGCGTGTGGGGGCGTCACGAAACTCAGGAACTGACGGAGGTAGAAGATATAAGAGAGAAACTTTTTCTGCCCAATGAAAACAACATAAGAACGCATTTTTTTTCTTTTCTAGTTCTATCTACGCTCAAAATAATTTTTGATTGTATTCTTGTGTTGTACACTTATCAGTTACCTAAAATATATATATATATATATATATAATTTTTTTAATTGATTTAAATTTTATTAAATCCTTTTAAAAGATATCTGATATCTTTTAATAGATATTAATAAAGTTTGAATTTAAACTTTTTAAATTCAAATTCAATAATTAATTAACAATAAAATAACCACATTGTCTTATCTTTCAAACTTAAATATTAAAGAACACCCTCCATAATGATTAATTACATAATTAAATAATCTAATTACTTAATTAACATAATTATTATTTTTCTTTAATTAAATAATCTCATTATTCAATTAATTTCTGATTAAACACGTGTCACTTTCGTAACACAATTAATTGGACAATCCAATTAATTAACCGTGACCTTTGTTACAAATCGATCAGGCTAGCAAAAGGACCCAACGAACCCACAGTATTTTGAGCTCCAATAATAAACTTCGGTGTTATTCCACTAAAAACTTGAAGCTGCATTCTCTCAATTAATTAAACTCTTTAATTAATATTTCATGATTATTAACTTTGGTGTTATTCCACTAAAAACCTGAAGCTCATTCTCTCAACTGTAGATGTTTTTACACAAACCAATAACTTTCGGTGTCCATCGATATAGCTATTACATATGGTATAATCCTCCACAAGCAGTTTATAATTAGAGCTGGGTCATAATATCTGTTATACCCCTCTAATTACATCTTTTCCATTAAGTACTATTGATTCTCTAATGAACAATAAATCATACATTCCTCATGGAATTAGGAGAGCACTCATATTGTTTAAGCCCCAAATCAACCATTAAAGGAACTACTGTCTGCTTCTCGCAAGAATGAGTGGATTCCACTATTGTGTACAAACCTTCCCAGCCACAAGCCAATCCACGATCCCAACATACATAGCATATTGATCGGGAATGCAACTTCAACCTCACTCATTGTACATCAAATACTACGACATAACCTGAAGGAGTCGATAAGACTCTCATGATTAAGATCAACCACATATAGCCATCATTTGTCGATATATATGAATCTCAACGTAAACAGATTTTAGTGAGTGATTCATATAAATTGTAAGGAAAAACACGCGGCGGAAACGAAAAATTAGGTTTGGTATATTTCAAAAAATTTCCTTTTTAAAAGAAAGAACCTTAACCCTTGATTAATTAACATATAATAAAAGTATCATACCTTTTTCACGTGAAGATTGATATTGCGTCGAATTGAATCCACTTGCTTCGAATTGAATCCACAAGATCTTCCAATCCAATCACGAACGTGAATCACCTAGGAGTGTGGGATCCCTTTCTTTGAATTGTAAACCTGAAGATGGAAAAACAAACCTTTTTCTTTTGTTAGTCACAATAATCCTCCTATAGATAATAAAAAATGTTTGGTCACTTGTGAATTCTTAATCTTTTTAATCTAAAACTCGTGTGAACCCTAATTCGATCTTGGGCATAAAGTCTTTTGATGTAAAAGCTTCTAGTGCACTATCGAAAATAAAATGATCCTTATTCTTCTTCTCTTTGGCCGAATTCTACACCCCTTTCTTGAGTTGGGCATAAAGTTTTTTTTATATTCAATTAATTTTCGATTAAACACGTGTCACTTTCGTAACACAATTAATTGGACAATCCAATTAATTAACCGTGACCCTTATTACCTAAATCGATCAGGCTAGCAAAAGGACCCAACGGACCCACAATATTTTGAGTTTCAATAATAAACTTCGGTGTTATTCCACTAAAAACCCGAAGCTACATTCTCTCAATTAATTAAACTCTTTAATTAATATTTCATGATTGTTAACTTTGGTGTTATTTCACTAAAAATCTGAAGCTGCATTCTCTCAACTGTAGATGTTTTTTACACAAACCAATAACTTTCGATGTCCGTCGATATAGCTATTACATATGGTATAATCTTCCACAAGTAGTTCATAATTAGAGCTGGGTCATAATGTCTGTTATACCCCTCTAATTACATCTTTTCTATTAAGTACCATTGATTTTATAATGAACAATAAATCATACATTCCTCACGGAATTAGGACAGCGCTTATATTGTTCAAGCCCCAAATCAACCCTTAAAGGAACTATTGTCTGCTTCTCGCAAGAAGGAGTGGATTCCACTATTGTGTACAAACCTTCCCAGCCACAAGCCAATCCATGATCCCAACATACATAGCATATTGATCGGGAATGCAACTCAGACCTCACCCATGGTACATCAAATACTACGACCTAACCTGAAGGAGTCGATAAGACACTTAGGATTAAGATCACCCACATATAGTCATCATTTGTCGATATATATGAATCTCAGTGTAAACAGATCTTAGTGAGAGATTCATATAAATTGTGGCTCAGTCCTATATGATCACATCATACAAGGTGCCTCCATTCTCATATCACCATATGAATGGACCCAGGATAAGATCACCGTACATTATGGAATGGACCGTAGTTGTAGATTAACCACAAATAAAGTACTCAACTTTATTTGCTATCTACAGACTCTTTAGATTGCTCGTTTCAAACTGAATTCATCTGTATATGACATTCATATACTTCGTTCGAAATTATATCCAGCAATCTTGGATATTAAATACATATGTTGTATAAAAGTATGAAACAATTTGAATGAATAAACTACTTCTTTTATTTATGTTCAATTCACATTTACTAATTACAAGCCTCAAGGCAAAAACCCTAACAATCTCCCACTTGCACTAAAGCATGTGAGACATGTCTCATAAACCTAGACCCTATTGGTGATCCGTAAACACTTTAGCCGATAAGGTCTTCTTAAATGGATCAGCGTGATTGTTCTGTGACGCTATCTTGGTCACGGTCACATCTCCTCTCTACACTATCTCTCTGGTGAGATGATATTTCATTTATATATGTTTCCCTCTCTTGTGGCTTCTTGGTTCTTTGGAGTTAGCCACGACACCACTGTTATCATAATAAAGTGTGATGGACTTATCCAGATCTGGAACAACTTCCAGATCACTCAAGAATTTTCAGAGCCAAACAGCCTCTTTAGCAGCTTCACAATCGTCTACATATTCAGCTTCCATGGTGGAATCAGGAATACAAGATTGTTTAATACTCCTCCACATAATTGCTCCACCACCAAGGGTGAATACTAATCCAGATGTGGATTTCCTAGAATCCCTGTCTGACTAAAAATCAGAATCCGTGAATCCTAAAGGGATCAAATCCTATCCAGAATATACTAGCATATAGTTTCTTGTTCTCCGAAGATACTTGGGAATAGTCTTGACAGTAATCCAATGATCCAATCCTGGGTTGGAATGGTATCTGCTGGCTACTCCCACTGTGAAGCAGATGTTCGGTCTCGTGCATAACATAGCATATTTGAGACTACCTACTGTTGACGTATAGGGAACACGTCTCATATCCTCAACTTCTTGAGGTGTCTTAGGACACTATTTCTTAGACAAGTAAACTCCATGCTTGGAAGGTAAATTACCTTTCTTAGAGTTCTGCATTAAAAAACGCATAAGAATCTTGTGGATATATGATACCTGAGACAATGCTATGAGTTTGTTCTTACGATCCTTTATAAGTTGGATCTCTAGAACATAACTTACCTCTCCCAAATCTTTCATTTGGAATTGGCTCGCCGGCCAGCCTTTTACTTTCGATAAAACCCATACATCATTCCCAATAAGTAGCATATCATCTATGTAAAGAACTAAGAAAACTACTTTCTCGTCAACGATGCGCTTGTAGACACAAGGCTCATCAACATTTTGTTGGATGCCATAGGTTTTGATCACATCATCAAACCTTATGTTCCAAGATCTAGATGTTTGTTTCGGTCCATAAATGGATCTTTGCAACTTGCAAACCTTTTGCTCTTGACCTTGAGACACGAATCCCTCTGGTTGCATCATGTAGATGCTCTCATTAAGATTGTCATTCAAGAATGCAGTCTTGACGTCCATTTGCCAAATTTTATAATCGAAATAGGCAGCAATGGATAAGAGAATCTGAATAGACTTAAACATGGCTACTGGCGAGAAAGTCTATTCATAATCGACCCCCTCTTTCTGGGTATAACCCTTGACCCACTAGCCCTGCCTTGAAGGTCTCTACCTTTCCGTCTACACATTTCTTTCTCTTGTAGATCCACTTACACCCTATGGGTTTTACCCTATCTGGTAAGTCTACAAGTTCTTAGACTGAGTTAGAGTACATAAACTCCATCTCGAGATTCATGGCTTTAACTCATTCCTCTTTGTCAGGATCTTCCATTGCATTCTTCAATGTTAATGGATCATCCACACTATTAGTAGAGACAACACATTGTCCCTAATCTATATCCAAATAGCGTTCAGGTTGTCATACAACCCTTCCACTACGTCTGGGTGGTAGTGTGTCCTGACTAGGAACCATCTGACTCTCATACATTAATGGATCAACTACTCTTATTGATTGAGCACTGGTCGTACCAGGCTCCATTTCATTCAATACAATCTTACTACGAGGTTTATGATCATTAATATAGCTATCCTCAAGAAATGTTGCATTTGTCGATACAAACACTTTGTTCTCTTTAGGACTATAGAAGTATCCACATCTGGTCTCCTTGGAATATCCTACAAACAAGCAGACCAAATACTTGGGGTCCAGCTTTCCACTTCTGTTCTTCAGCACATGTGCTGGACACCCCCATATACGGAAATATCACAAACTAGCTTTACGATCATTCCACAACTCTAAGATAGTCTAAGGAACAGATTTGGATGGCACTACATTTAAAATGTATGCCGCTGTTTGTAAGGCATCATAGATCTCACCATTTTCATAACGGTTTTATTTCTCCTCTCCGCGACACCATTCTGTTGTGGTGTACTAGGAGCTGTGAGTTAGGACACTATCCCATACTCAACCATAAAGTCTTCAAACTCTTGGTCAAGGTACTCACATCTACGTTCCAATCGTAGAGACTTGATAGTCTTTCCTAATTGATTCTCAATTTCAACCTGGAACTCTTTAAACTTTTCAAAAGTTTCAGACTTCGGTTGCATTAGGTAGACAAATCTGTATCTAGAATAGTCATCTATAAATGTGACATATTACTCATAGCCACCTATTACTTTAAAATTTATCGGTCCACAGACATCTGAATGTATAAGCTCTAGTGGTTTTTTGGCTCCAAGCCATTTTCTAGTAAAAGGTCTCTTGGTCATTTTACCTTTCAGATAGGATTCACAGACAGGTAAGGTGTCAACCTTTAACTCACTTAAAGGTCCGCTTTTAACTAGCCTATCTATCCTGTCAAGGTTAATATGGTCAAGTCTTAGATGCCATAGATACATTTCTTTTTCTGGAGAAATCTTTTGTCGTTTTGTTTTTGGTTTTTCAACTTTAAACATTTTGGTGTTTAGTAGTGTTGTATGCACTAAAGGCCTTAAAACATACAAATAGTTTTCGTTTCATCCTGAACATATATTCAAACTAGTTTTTGCAATAATAATAGACTTATTATTAAAAGAAACAGAATATAATTGTTCTAACAACTTTGAAACAGAAATCAAATTTTTTTATGAATCTAGGAATAAAAAAGACATTGTTCAAAACAATAAAACAATTTCCTAAATGTAGTCTAACTACACTCACTGCTCTTGCTGACACGACATCCCAAGACCCAACACGAATAGAGAAGGCTCCCTCCGTAAGCTGTGTCCCCGAATCAGTCCACTGCATAGAAGAACAAACATGGTTAGTGGCCTCCAAATCAACTATCCAGGGTAAAGAATCATCTTCCACTAAACACGACTCAAGAACAAGTAAATCATAGTTATCTTTCATTTTCTTCTTCTTGGCAACCTCCTATAGATACTGAGGACAGTTCCTCTTCCAGTGTCCAACCTTGTTACAATGGAAACACTTTCCTTTACCTTGGTTGGTGGAGACACCCTTCTTCTTGCCTTGGGCTTTCTTGGGCTTGGGCTTACCATTTGCCTTCCTAGCATACCTCCTACTCTTTTTATTTCCAGAGAAAGATGGTTCGGCAACATTTGCTTCACCGGTCTTACTTTTACTGTCCTTAGTCAAGGACTCAAAAGTAGTGAGTTCATTGAGCAACTGAGTGAGACTGAACTTTAGCTTGTTCATCTCATAGTTACTCTTGAATTGATCGAAACTCATCAGAAGAGTTGTCAGTATGATGCTCACCTGACTGGTTCATCAATGGCATCGCCATTGATCTCTATCGTGTTGAAATAGGACATCATGCTCAGAACATGTTCCCGAACAGATGTGACCCCTTTCATCCGAGCAAGCATTGCGGAACGAACAGCTTCGTGCCGCTTTTGCTTAGAGGACTGCCCAAACATAGCCTACAATGACTCTATTATTTCAAATGCAGTACCCATTACTTCGTGCTTAGTGACAAGCACGTCTGTTATACTGGCTAACAGATATGTTCAGGCTTTCTCTTCTAATGAGACCCATTTTTGATATGCCTCACAAACAATTCGTGCAGCATTGGCAGTAGGCGCTGGAGGACATTCCTCCGTAAGCACAAACTGTAGGTCCTTACTAACCAATATTGTATTAATATTATGTTTCCATTTTATGTAGTTATCGCCAATTAATTTGTCATTGGCAAATATTTGTAAGAGTGCAGATGACATGGCTAAAATAAACATAAAATAAAGATTCATTCAATCATCCATTCAAAACATGTGCGAATGTTCGGTATAAAATTAACCATGATGCATGAAAATGTTTAATGAACAAGAACAACCCTAAAAAGTGTTTCTATGCCACGGCAATCCAACATACCACAAGGAAGTGCCGCCTTAGGGTCGGTCAAGTTCTTGCATGTTGGATTGAGACCTTCTCAATCAAATGATATACCAGAATAACTCTTATTCCAATACCATTCAACCATTGTTTATTTAGTCAGGTTTTTAATTAACCAATTTAATCAAAACCTTATGAGTATAATCCATCATTTCAGATCTCATGAGCTTAACTCAAGAATTGCGGCCTTAGGGTCGGTCAATCCCTAAATCCCCTCAGAAATCCTATCTGTTAGGAAGTCAACCTTGGTATTGATCTTTGTGGAGACCCTCCTTAAGGAGGACGAAAACAAAGCCGTCACGAGGCCCCACTCAGATCTCCCAGTGTTGAACTAATGATTGAGAATCCCTCTCTCACTCACTATTTTATAATTAGGGTTTTCTATTTATGTAAATGCACTTAGATTATTATTAAACGGCTAATTTTATTATAAGCATCTAGTGCATTAAACATTGTTTGTTATAATCTAATTCTAATCAACTAATAAATTAATATGATTTTTAACACTTAGAAAATCTAATACATTAGTTATAATTATAATCTATGTAAACTATTTACTAAGACTAGAATTATTAAATGTGTATTTACCAAGTTTTAACTATTAAAACTAAATACATTATTTTGGTCCAATTATTATTAGGGACTTAATCAAATTAATCATAATTTCAATAAAGGACCTTATTAATCTAATTAATTAAACTCTTTAATTAATAGATTAATAATTAATGAGAATTACCAAGTTTTTATACCTAAAAAAACTAATCTCATTAATATATAGCCAATTATGTGAATTGTTCATTTTAATCATATTTAAAAAAAAAACACATAATATAAATGGCTATGATGTATGTATGACATATCACCATATATATGTGTAGGCACAACTAATCTAAATGACATGTGTATGCATGGCAATGTTTAATCATCACATAATTAAAAGCATACATGAGTTGAACGAGTGTCGTGGATTATTTAACCTACAAAAATAAGAATCGAATTACAAAATATACCCAAGGCATTCATTGGTCTTCAAGTAATCTCCAAGATTCTTCAAGTCTTTTGGGTTCTTATTTATTTCGGGCTTTTAACCAAGTCCAACTTAATTAAATAAAAAAAATTATTTATTATTATGACCCATCCCATGAATCAAACCTAAAGCCCAAGTGTTACTTTAACACTGTACTTGAGACCCAAGGTAAGAAAAAATAAAATTCAGCCCAAAATCTTTTGCAAATTCAAAAACCCTAACGTCATGAATTTTCAACCCATAACGATTTCGCACATAGCCGTCATTCGTGCACAGCTATCATTCTTGCACGTAGGCTGCCCGCACCAGTACAGCGTGAACAATACTGCAGAACACTACCACGCAAACAAAACCGCACGAATAGTGCTTGTGAACAGTGTCCGTGAACAATGTCTGCACCAGTACCGCGTGAACAGTGCCTATGAATAATGCCCATCGCACATGTTTCTGATTTCTCTCTTTTGCCATTCGTCTTCTTCGTCGGATTTCATCATCCATATTTTAGATTAAAAATTACAGCAGAATTTACAACGAAGAATTTACAGTAGATTATTTTTTATTACCAAAAAATTAAAATTAATTACAACCCATAAAAACAACCTAAATCCACGACACCATACAATTAACGATCAACTATGTTTTAAAATTAAACCATTTAATTAAAAAAAACATCGAGTCAATTAAAATAGTGCCTACACATTCATACATGCTTAGGAACTATTGAAATCGATTCTACTATATAGAAATTGGCTTTGATATCAATTGTTGGTGCCATGGTTTTACAGATCACGCAGCGGAAGGGTTTTTAAAAAAAATTATAAAGCGATCAAAAACATAAACCTATTATGTACAGTAAAATACGATAACAAGGAAAGAAGGAAGAAAACAATTTTCTTCATACCTGCATTGGAGGCTCCTCCTCTTTAATTCGATCTACTCCTGATCTGAACCAATAGGATCTTCCTCGCTATCTTCCGGGACTAGTAACGGCGTGTGAGCGCATCACGGAACTCAGGAACTTCCTAAGGTAGAAGAGAGAAGGGAGAAACTTTTTCTCCCAATGAAAAAAAAATAAGAACGCTTTCTTTTTTCTCTTCTCTGGTTCATTTTACGCTCAAAACAAATTTTATCATATTCTTGTGTTGTACACTTATCAGTT
This sequence comes from Dipteronia sinensis, assembly GCA_033220585.1. Classification (NCBI taxonomy): domain Eukaryota; kingdom Viridiplantae; phylum Streptophyta; class Magnoliopsida; order Sapindales; family Sapindaceae; genus Dipteronia; species Dipteronia sinensis. The sequence goes on from CM065639.1 coordinate 62,021,195, forward strand.
ACCTAATATATATATATATGTGTGTGTTATATAAACTGATTTAAATTTTATTAAATCCTTTTAAAAGATATCTGATATCTTTTAATAGATATTAATAAAGTTTGAATTTAAACTTTTTAAATTTAAATTCAATATTTAATTAAATATAAAACAATCACATCATCTTCTCTTTCAAAATTAAATATCAAAGAACACCCTCCAATAATGATTAATTACATAATTAAATAATCTAATTAATTAATTAACATAATTATTATTTTTCATTAATCAAATAATCTCATTATTCAATTAATTCTCGATTAAACACGTGTCACTTTCGTAACACAATTAATTGGACAATCCAATTAATTAACCGTGACCCCTGTTACCTAAATCGATCAGGCTAGCAAGGGGACCCAATGGACCCACAGTATTTTGAGCTACAATAATCATTAAAAATAATTAATTAAACTTTTTAATCAATATTTTATGATTATTAACTTCGGTGTTATTCCACTAAAAACCTGAAACTGCATTCTCTCAACTGTAGATGTTTTTTACACAAACCAATAACTTTCGGTGTCCGTCGATATAGCTAGTACATATGGTATAATCTTCCACAAGTAGTTCATAATTAGAGCTGGGTCATAATGTCTGTTATACCCCTCTAATTACATCTTTTCTATTAAGTACCATTGATTTTCTAATGAACAATAAATCATATATTCCTCACGGAATTAGGATAGCGCTTATATTGTTCAAGCCCCAAATCAACCCTTAAAGGAACTATTGTCTGCTTCTCGCAAGAAGGAGTGGATTCCACTATTGTGTACAAACCTTCCTAGCCACAAGCCAATCCACAATCCCAACATACATAGCATATTGATCGGGAATGCAACTCAGACCTCACCCATGGTACATCAAATACTACGACCTAACCTGAAGGAGTCGATAAGACACTTAGGATTAAGATCACCCACATATAGCCATCATTTGTCGATATATATATATATGAATCTCAGCGTAAACAGATTTTAGTGAGTGATTCATATAAATTGTAAGGAAAAACACGCGGCGAAAACGAAAAATTAGGTTTGGTATATTTCAAAAAATTTCCTTTTTAAAAGAACGAACCTTAACCCTTGATTGATTAATTAACATATAATAAAAGTATCATGCCTTTTTCACGTGAAGATTGATATTGCGTCGAATTGAATCTACTTGCTTCGAATTGAATCCACAAGATCTTCCAATCCAATCACGAACGTGAATCACCTAGGAGTGTGGGATCCCTTTTTTTGAATTGTAAACCTAAAGATGGAAAAACAAACCTTTTTTTCTTTTGTTAGTCACAATAATCCTCCTAGAGATAATAAAAAACGTTTGGTCACTTGTGAATTCTTAATCTTTTTAATCAAAAACTCGTGTGAACCCTAATTCGATCTTGGGCATAAAGTCTTTTGATGTAAAAGCTTCTAGTGCACTATCGAAAATAAAATGCTCCTTATGCTTCTTCTCTTTGGCCGAATTCTACACCCATTTCTTGAGTTGGGCATAAAGTTTTTTTTTATATTCAAAAGTAGGAGAATTAAAATTTTCTCAAAAAAAAACATCTTCTTTGAACTACTCTTCAAAAACGAATTTTATGATATTTATATATAGGGTGGCCAAAATTCTTCTACAATGTGGAGGATTTGATTTCACCAAAACCTTATCAACTTAGTAGTTAAAACCTACTCCAACTCATGAGTATATTTATCCAACAATAAATTATTGAATATCAATTAAAAATTGTGACTTTATCAATAACTTCCTAATTGATTATCAATTAGAGTTTTGATAGATATCAAATACTTTCTAATTTGACTAGATAAATAAAAACACTTTTTAATTTATCTACTTATCAAATAAAGTATTTGATACTTAACATACTATTAACAATAGTATGACACTAAGAGTCGTTCTCCTAGTATACTAATATCAATAATTATGACACTAAAAGTCATTCTCCTAGTAAACTACTTATAATAGTATGACACTAGGAATCCTTCTCTTAGTTAGAAAAAGAATTTGATTTTTAATTAAACAATTGAATAATTAATAATTTAATTAATTTCCAATTGATTAATTAATAAAATAAAACAATATATTAAGCTAGTATTATTAGCCTTGCCGCCCAAGTATATATATTTGGGTAATATATTGTTTTTCCATTTTATTAAATCTGTTGGACTTTAACAAAAAGTCCACATGTGAACTAGACACATTCTTACTACAAAAGAAACAAGTACACATGCCTTAAATTAATACATTAATATAATTTAACAGCCCATTTAATTAAAATGTACAAATTATATTCTTAATGTATTAATGGAATGCTAAGTGCACCCCATTAGGGCCGTCCAAGAATTCCCACATCCTTGGCCACCCATTCCAGATATTTAAAGAGTTACCACGTGTCCTAATTACACATGACTGCACCTCTCCAAAACTTTTGGATTCCAAAATCCAAAAACAATTATAGATGGACTCAGAAATTAGTCCAGTAGAATATATCAAGTGATTCATGCAAGTTCGTGCAGATTGGGGATCTTGGCGGGCTATCTAAATTTAAACTTCAATAGTGAAAATACTATGAAAACGTGTTTCTACTAACCTAGAGGGGGGTGAATAGGTTTTAGTTGATTTATTACCAACTTTTCGACTTAATCAATTTTAATTATGCTACCAAATATTAGCAATCAAACAATCCAAAATAAAAAGCGGAAAACACTAAAAACACACGGATTGGTTTACGTGAGAAACCCTCCAACTGGGCAAAACTCACAGGCTATCCTTCTAGCCACACACGGTCCTCAAATCCTCTATTTGAAAGAAAGTTTACAACCTAATGACCTCTAGTCACACCATTCTTGGTCACTAACCCTTTCTCTCTACCCAACGAGCCTTTAATAGTGATTCTAGACCAAAAGTTTGTGCACTAATCCACTTAGTCACAAAGTTTAACAATCCATGAAGAGATTAAGCAATCTATGTGAATATATATATATATATATAAGAATACTCTAATGTGCAATTAATGATAGGTTACACTAAATGCTTATCTAGGGATTTAAAGATGTCAATAAGTGCAAATCCTAGATATCAATATCTAAATGCAAATGCATGAAGATTTAGCTAAGGGCAATATGGTCCTAAAAGATAGCTATCAATGAATATGCAATCTCAACAAACAACAACAATCACAAACATACTCAAATCATGCTAAACCAAATAAACATGTAATTAATTAACAAATAATTGCTAACCCTAGGTAAACAAGAACATAGAGATGAAAAAAGAAGTTCTAAGACATGTTTGATTACCTAGTCAAGAAGAGCATGAAGACCCATGAAGAATAGATGCAAGAATGGAGCTAGATGCACATGGGTACAAATGAGTTCGGTTGAGTAAAAATGAGTTCTTGGAGCTCTCTCTCTCTTGGATTTACTTTCTCTCACTTGAGGTTATAATTTTCAGAGCTTTAAGGTTAAATGGTAGAGAAGATGATGTATTTATAGGGACCAAAAAAATGAGCTGGTGTGAATTACCCGAAATGCCCAGTTCGGATGACAAAGGCGACATGCAAGGCAACATGACCAAGTCGCCTAACACACTGGAAAGAAAACATGTTGCCTGAGGCGACATGTAAGGCGACATGCACAAGTCGCCTAACACATTTTGAGAAAATATCAAGACTAAGGCGACATCAGAGGCGACATGCACAAGTGGCCATGCATGTCGCCTAACACACTGTGGGAAAAATTCAAGTCTAAGGCGACATCAGAGGGGACATGCACAAGTGGCTTTGCATGTTGCCTAACACACTGTGGGAAAAATTTAAGTCTAAGGCGACATCAGAGGCGACATGCACAAGTGGTCTTGCATGTCGCCTAACACACTGTGGGAAAAATTTAAGTCTTAGGCAACTTGTCAGGCGACATGCACAAGTGGCCTTGCATGTCGCCTAACCCAATGTGCAACCCACCAACTCCAGATTTAATCAACTCAAAAGCAAGAAGTGTGTGTGTGCAATAATACATGCATGTCAATACAAATGCATAAGATGTAAGTGTGTGCAACTAAAACCTCTTCAAGGAAAATTAAGCAAGTGATATACCTTTGAAGTGCTCTTGAGAATGATGATGCCCTTGAAGCTTGATCACACACAATGAGACCTAATCTATCCTTACAAAATTAATCCCCAATGTGGTTTGTCAACGAAATGAGCCAATCCAAAATATGAGGAACTTACAAATAGAAATAAACTAATCACAATCAACAAATGATTCACTTAGGTTCAATCTATTAATTTTAACTTATTCCACTAAAGAGCTAAAATTAAACTCTTAAATAAAGATAGCATAAGTCAATGTTACTCATTCTTACCTTAGACAACTTTATTTGAGATAGTGTATCCTTGTGAAAAATATCAGTAATCGCCAAGAGCTCATAGACCGCCTATAGCTCTCCTAGTTACCATATTTACTCATATGACCATATTTTAAACTTGAAAATTTTGACTTGTTCAGAAGCCATGTTTCAGTAGACACTATTGAAAACTTAACGTTAAAATTTAATATCCAATACATTAAAATATCCATATGATGATATTCTACTCACATTTAATAAATGGAACCACGATGTCCATATCTATAAATGAAGTCCTCTATCGATTAACAAATGAATACTGTCAAACTATCGATGATAGACTATGCTATATATCGTACTCGTTGATAGCTCAAATGATAACACTTGTAACCATAAGTCTATCATTTATCTTAGGATTAAGATAGACTCTCTGATTGTCCTCAAGTGAAAACTTTTATCTACTGATGGTTCTGGATAAAGTATTTCACTGTGATCCTATTCAATGCACCTAGTGCACTTGATTCTTTTGCCCAAAAACACTACACTTTGATGATTTTAGACTCATCATAACACATTTGATCTCACTCAATTGCTAGCAAAAGAATCTACAACTTTAACAAGGTAAATGCGACCAACCTTTATCTTAAGTTGTGAATATTGTTCAAGACTAACTAAAGAATTGTGTCTACCTCATAAAGATCCAGATGTACAAACAATTCTTCATTTCTCATAGTCTTTTGACCTTATGATTGTATACTTTTGACAATTATAATAATTAAACTATAAATGCTATAAGATTTGTTAAACTAGAAATCATTACATTAATATAAAAAGATTGTCAAATACATTATTACACTCTTGCTATTGAGCATAATCCTAACAATCTCCCACTTACGCTATAGCAAGTGTGTCATATCTCTCACATGTTCTCTAGGTGCCTATCAAAACTCTTCTGTGGTAGAGCATTTCTGAAGGGATCCGCTAGATTTTCTGTTGACGCAATCTTTATAATCGCCATGTCGCCCCTATGCACAATTTCCCTTAAAAGGTGATACTTCCTTTCAATGTGTTTCCATCTCTTATGACTTCTTAGTTCTCTCGAATTAGCCACTGCTCCACTGTTGTCACAGTAAATAGTGATCTGCTTATTCACATTAGGAACCACTTCCAAGTCAATCAAGAATTGGCAGAGCCAGACGTCCTCTTTAGTAGCTTCGCATGCGGCAACATACTCAGCTTCCATGGTGGAATCAGCAATACATGATTGCTTAATACTCCTTCATATGACTACACCTCCTCCAAGAGTAAACACAAATTCTGATGTGGATCTCCTAGAGTCAGAATCTGAATAGAAATCAGAATCTATATACACAATAGGGATTAAATCCCCTACAAAGTATACAAGCATAAGATCTCTCGTTCTCTTGAGATACTTGAAAATATGTTTGACTGTTGTCCAGTGATCAGGATCAGGTTTCGATTGAAACCTTCTAACTATGCCAACAGCAAAACAAATATATGGTATAGTAAAGAGCATTGCATACATGAGACTTCCAACTGCCGTGGCATATGGAACCCTACTCATGAATTGCTCTTCATGCTCGTTCTTAGGAACTTGTTCCTTTGAAAGTTTGATTCCATGTTAGAAAGGTAACATACCTTGCTTGGGATCTTGCATGAAGAACCTAGACAATATTTTATCTAAGTATAAAGCTTGGGATAATGCAATCGTTCTATTCTTTCTATCCCTTATTACTTGGATATCAAGAATATAACTTGCTTCTCCTAAGTCCTTCATATCAAATTGTTTTGTTAACCATTTTTTTACTAATTTCAATACACCTACATTGTTTCCGATGAGTAGTGTATCATTAAAGTAAAGAACTAGGAAAACCAAATCGTCACCTTTAATCGTTTTGTATACACAGGGTTTGTCAAGGTTTTGAATAAATCCAAAACTTTTCACAGCTTGAATGAACCTTATGTTCCAGGATTTGGATGCTTGCTTAAGTCCATATATAGATCTTTGCAACTTGCATACCCTTTCCGCTTGGCCTTTTTCAATGAATTCTTCTGGTTGCATCATATAGATGCTTTCATCAAGACTTCCATTAAGGAAAGTTGTCTTGATGTCCCTTTGCCAAATCTCTAAGTCTAGAGATGCCACAATGGATAAGAGTATCCTAATGGATTTAAGCATGGCCACAAGAGAGAAGGTTTCCTCATAATCGATATCTTCCTTCTTTGTGTAACCTTTAGCTACCAATCTAGCTTTAAAGGTTTCCACATTTCCATCCATACCTTTTTTCCTCTTGTACACCCACTTGCACCAAATGGGTTTTATCCCTTTAGGCAAGTCTACAAAAGACCAGACTTTGTTAGAGTATATAGACTCAATTTCAGATTGCATTGCCTTTTTCCAGTGGCAACAATCAACATCCTCTATAGCTTCCTTCTACATGTATGGATCATCGTCGTTTGGGAGATTCTCCACTGATTCTCCTAGACCGATGTATCTCTCGGGTTGTTTACTAACCCTCCCACTACAACGAGGAATGGTAGGTTGTTGATCTTGTGATGGTGCAGATCATACAATTGGGTTAGGTTGCAAAACCTCTTATGGAATTGTAGCTTCTGAAAGCTAATTCAGGACAATTCTACTCTTAGGCACAAAATTATTCATATAGTCTTTTTCCAGAAATTTAGCATATGTTGAAACAAATACTTTAAGATCTAAAAGACTATAGAAATAATATTTTTTAGTTCCTTTTGGATATGCTAAAAATATGCATGTTTCTGAACGGGACTCCATCTTTTCTGTCTTTCCTTTTAACACATGAGCAGGACATCCAAATATCCTTAGGTGTTGTAAATTAGGCTTTCGCCCAGTCCATAACTCATGCGGTGTTTGAGAAACAAACTTGGATTGTACATCATTTAAAATGTACATAGTAGTTTGTAAAGCATATCCCCCAAAAGAATTAGGAAGTGTTTGAATAACTCAACATAGACATAACCATATCCAAAAGAGTCTTATTTCTCCTTTTTGCCACCCCATTTTTTTGAGGTGTACCTGGCGCAGAAAGCCGAGAAATAATCCCATTATCAATAAGATATTGCTGAAACTCACCAGATAGATATTCTCCACCACGATCAGATCTCAAGATTTTTATATGTTTCTCAAGCTGATTTTCTACTTCAACTTTAAATGCTTTGAACATGTCAAAAGCATCTGACTTATGTCTCATGAGATACACATAGCCAAATCTTGAGTAATCATCCGTGAAATTAATGAAGTACTCATATCCATCTCTAGCTTGAATGTTCATAAGACCACACACATCAGTGTGTATTAATCCTAAACATTCAGTGGCTCTTGTGCCTTTGGTCGTGAACGACTTTTTGGTCATCTTACCTTCCAGACAAGATTCACATGTTAGTAGATCATTAACTTTTAAGTCACTTAAAGGTCCATCACTAACCAATCTTTTAATCATATCAAGGTTAATATGACCTAGACGCAAATGCCATTGGTAAGTTTCATCTTTTGATAATTTTATTCTTTTACGATTAGGTTCCGTTGATTCTGTGTCTAACAAGTGAGAGATATTTCTATGCAAATAGAATAATCTGTTTTCCAATGTACCTTTGTAAACAAATTCGTCATTCTTACTAATAATAAAATCTTTATTAAAAGTAATCGAATATATAAATTTATTTAAACATGAAACTAAAATTAAATTCCTCTTAAACTGAGGTACATAAGAAACGTCTATTAAATCTAAATGCCTACTAGAATCAAATTATCTATAATATCTCCCACTGCACAGGCAGACACCAACGCTTATTGCCTAAGTGCAATTTGAATTCATTCTCATTCAGTCTTTTCCTTCCCTGGAACCCCTTCTTGGTAGGCCTAAATTGCTTTTTCTTCTGTTGCTTCTTGACCTTCTGACAGGTTGTAACAGTTGCAACTTTACCAACCATATGAATCTCTTGACCACTGCATTTCACATGGATCTTCTTAGTGCTTTGAACATCTTGCATCAGGCCCTATAAGGTGTATTCCTTATTGTTCAAGGTGTAGTCCAACTTGAATTGATCAAAGGAATCAAATAGTGAGTTGAAAATCATGTCAATTTTTGTCTTACCATCTATCTCAGCACCATTGAATTCAGCAATGTTGAGATGTGCTATGACCTTCATCATGTGATCTTTCACAGGTTGTCCAGGTTTCATCCTAAGATTCATGAAAGCAGTCACTGCCTCTCTCTTAGTCGTCCTGGACCTCATAGCAAACATCTTCTCTAGAGACATCATTATATCAGCGGCAATCCCCATTCCTTCATGTTGCTGTTGCAACACGTTGGAGATGGTGGCTATAATGTAATAGTTGGCCATCTCATATGAGGTCTCCCACTGCTTATGCTTGCCTCTTTGTTGCTCAGTAGATTCATTAGTATGAGCGGGTGGTTTAGGGGTAGACAAAACAAACTTATGCTTTTCAGATTGTAACAATAGCTCAATTTTCCTTTTCCATGTGACATAATTATCACCAATTAAAGTATTACCTTTCAGGCTGTTGATTAGGGATGGGGTCATGATTTCTAAATAAAACAAATATTATATAAGTAAATAATCATGATAAAGCAATTTCAAATATTTATCTTGAATTAAATGAAATAATTCAATCATAAAATTCAACGGTGATCCAACATCCATAAATGTCATGCATCCTTTTGGAGTTCGCACCATTTACTGGTTTGACTAGGTCCCACCTAATTGTTAAAATAACATCCAGCGTTTTCAATTTTAGCCTTGCGATTTTTATTAACAAGAACTTTTGGGAGGATATCAATAAAACCACATTGAGTGTAATACCAAGTTATCGACCTTTAATATATTCCTTCACGAAAATCCCTCCTTTGAGAGTAGATATCGCTTAAGTCAATTGTCTAGTCTATCCTTGTAATGAAGTATCTTGCTAAATTCCATTCATGGATACCCCTTGGGGGGTTATCACACGAAACATAAAGCTCAACTTATCTTGGAGGCCATAGGTGTTCAAAACACCTTCTCCCAATCAATTGTTTATGGTGTGTGATAGAATTCCATATAATGATTTACCAATTTATTTAGATTCCAATTAGATACCTAAATCATTCAATGCATGTTCATACCAAAAGAGATATATGAGTGGCACTCCTATTCTATATGACATGTTATCAAACAATGATAAACATTGTAATATTTACAAAAAATAAATAGCTACAATTTTGGTCCATCCTAGAAAAAGCAAGTAAATTACATTTGTTTGAAATACAAGAAACCCTAAATTGGTGAACAAGTCATCAAGCGTCTGTCCATCAAAACTATTGTGCTCCAAAATCCATACACGGCTGCCCTATGAGCAGCACACGCTCTCGGAGAGATGCACACGCTGGCCCGTGCTCAGCACCGTGCACCATGCACGCGCAACCCCTTGTGCGGTTGTAGCAAAATGCTGCCTACCATCAGCGCATATGTGCATTGCACTTTTGGTAGGCTGATCGTTGCTGCCTTAGTGCGAATGGGCTGCCGCGGCCTTCCTCTGTTGCTTCTTTTTCTGCTCCCAATTCTTTAATTCTTCGAATCTTCAAAACTTGAATATATTACAGCAATTTTTTTTATAACAATAAATTAAAATAAAAAACTTAACAACTATCAAGAAAGAAATTATGGCGATGATAGACCACCCTTCTTGTTACAACTCCAAACAAAAATTATACTGAAATTCTAAGACCAAAATCGAACAATAACAACCCATATTATAAAACTTATATATTCATACATTCTCATGTAATTATATATGTGAATACCTAGAGTGTCATCTATTTCTAAAACATGCATATTTACAATAAAAGAAATAGATCCGCGTATATATACATCAATTAATCAAGGGTATAACATTGGCTCTAATACCAATTGTAAGGAAAAACACGCGGCGGAAGCGAAAAATTAGGTTTGGTATATTTCAAAATTTTTCCTTTTTAAAAGAAAGAACATTAACCCTTGATTAATTAACATATGTCGTATGCCTTTTCGAAGTCGAGTTTCACCACTAAACCACCTTAATTCTCTCTTTTCTGTTGATTAATAATTTCCTCCGCAATGACAAAACTATCGATAATCTAATGCCCTTTAACGAAGGACATTTAAAACTCTCCAATTATCGAGTTCATCATCCTTTTGAAGCGATTGGCTAAGACTTTAGCTAGAATTTTGTACACCGAGCCCACCAGGCTGTTTTTATATGTTTTTGTTTATGATTTTTTAATTATTACAGTATCTTCAATCAAAATGGTGTTTCTAGAAGTAGGTTTGCTTGATGAACAAACTATTTTTCAGGCACCACTTACATGGTGTCCTACTTATTTACATGAATTTGCTTGTAGTATGAGTTTTCTTTGGCATTTTGCATGTTGAACATATATGAGTCAGTTGTGGTCTGTTACTATCAAGAATATGAAATTAAGTTTTGCACAATCTTCTCTGACCAATTGACATTTTGTGTTTGATTGATATTGTCCATATTGAAAATCCTTAATTTTAATTTTATGTTACCATTCAAGCAAGCAAAGTTTGAAATCATATTTGGGGAAGGAGCAAGTAAACCGGATAATAATGCAATATAAAAGTATTACTATTAACTTATTAAGTATGAAATCATATTTATTTTAACACTAAAGAACTTGCATATATTCAAAACTAATTGATTTATAATTATACGAATGTATTAATCTACCTTTTTTTAACCATCTAAACTTTAAAAAAACCAAAAAAAAAACGGTTATCTCCACTTTTATAAAAAAAAATTATTCAATCTTTTTTAAATTACTTGGAAGGACATAAATACTCTTATGGCCAATTAAGTTTCACCAACTTTGACTAAAGGCAATGCAGATTATTGTTAGTTAATGTAGTTGTTTCCGGTTGTTAAAGAACAAACCTCAGGTAATTTTATTATCATTTGCTCTTAAAAATAAATATAAATAACAAAAATAGGTTAAAAAATAATTTACTACTCAAAAAAATAAATTTAATTTAACTTTTTTTCATAAAAAATTTGGGCTTAAGGGGCTAAGCCCACTCTAGGTCTCCAAGTCTTCGCCACTCTCATATCAATAAGATATTTGGGAACTGAGAGAACTTACACACTTATAATATATGTTAACAATTTTTTGGAGTACATTATTATTATTATTATTATTATTATTATTATTATTATTATTATTATTGTTCATTTTCCTACTTTACATTTGCTCAATTATATAATATTTTACTTTTATTTATAGTTTTCTAAAATATTATAAGCTTCATGAGCATTTGGAGGTGCTTTGTTATGATAAACGAACTAGATTACTGGTGTCAAAATCTATTTTAATCAATTACATTATTTTTTTTTCTGAAAGAATTAATCAATTAAATTATTAAATACTAGCTAATTGACTCTTCTGGAATCAGACTCTTGACAACTGTACAATGATAATTGACTTTTTTTTCTCTCACCAAATGAATTTAAAGAAAATTTAATGAGTTTGTATTGGTACCCTAATGAAACCCCAGTAATTTTTAATTATGTCTGTATAAAAAATGATATGTGTAGTATTCACCTACGAATTCCTGTATTTGTCGAGCAAACTTGTCGAGACAAGATGGTTCATCGAGTCAAACCATTTTACTTCCAGATTGATCCCTATAAACCACCATGTTGGCTTATACAAAAACCTGGACCGACCCATCTATAAGAATTTTACTTTTATTTTTTTATTTTTGTAGTCAATAAGTCAGGGTTTTAGATTTAAAGGACACTCGAACTCAAAACATCTTGATGTAGGCAGGCGTGATGGATATACCACCGGATGAATTTCATCTTATCGTAAAATAAATAAACTTAAACTTAACTACCCTGTATAACTATAATTATATTTATTTTATAATAACAAAATTTGGTCATAACGAGAAGATATTAGAATCCTTTAAATATGTCACCTAAAAATTTTCATCATTTTTTTGTCATTATTATTATCATAATAAATTTTGCCCCATAAAATATACTTTATTGGTAAAGATATTCAGATTATACTACGGATTTTGAACCAGATTTTCTGGGATATGAATCTAATTTAAATCAATAACAATTATTAAATTTCAATGAAATCTATTGAATTAACCTTATAAATTCCACCAAAACTCTATTGGCCCTACACAATTCGACTGAATCTTATTTTCTAAGTCGTGATAGATATTTGAAATAAATATTATAGTTTTAGATTTTAAAGGGTAAGAACAAGAGAGAGGTTCATGTCAAGTAGTATCGGAAGTCAGCGAATCCAAAGAAGAAAAAGGCGGTCATGGATGCAATTTGAAGTCATGGGATCAATAACCTACCAGAACTTGGTATCCAGAATTGGTGGCGCTGAGGTATCTTTGCTAGAACCCATAGCCTCGGGATACTATTACTACCACCTCTACTCCACACGACCACTAGAATATTCATCAGAAGCACACCACAACAACCGCTTCCACCAAACACAATTATCATTACACCATCACCCACTGTCCCACACCAAAAACCTCAAGCACCATTGCCAACCAACACCACCTACTCATGATGCTGATGCTCCTCAAGCCAACAAAAAACGAGAGCCTGGAATGACAAATGATTGGTCCATCAACAAGAATTGTACAAGTACTGGCCTAACTATATTGTATATAAAAAAATCCCAAGTGTTCTTTTTTTTTAAAAGAGGTATTTAATAAAGGCCATCAGGCCAAAGAGTACAACCAATTGGGAACAACATAAACATTGCCCCACCCTCCAACAGTAGCCACCAAAGGCAACAAAACAAACAAGAAAAACCCCTGCATCCAACAACGAACAGAGAAACAGAATACAACAACCAGCTACAAAACAAAGTTAAGAAAAAGTTGACCCGTCAAAACAACCCTAAAAGAACACAACCAGTAGCCTCAAAAACGCACAACTCCCAGCAACCAGAAAAAAGAACCTGTTATTAGGAATCACCCCAAACTACAAAATCACCAACCATGCTAGACCCCATTTTTGCCAAGCTATCTGCAAAAGAATTGTAGGCTCTCGAGTCGTAGACAACCTCAAGGTTACCAAAATTACTCATGCAACTCCGGATATCATAAATAGAATTAATATGAGCTAAATTCCCAAAATCTTCTTTGTTTATCCATGCTACAGCCATCTTCGAATCGCTAACCACCGCGATATCCTTGCCTCCCAACTCATCAAATCCGAGTGTTCTTAGATTGATCATAAAAAAAAAATTCTTTTCTAGTGTTTAATAATTATTATCATTACCGTTCCTCTTTTTTGTTTCAGTCATAGCAAGATGAATAGATGATTATAGTATAATCCATTAATTTGATACGTAAAGCACATAATCAAATCCAATCAACTTCTTTTCAACACACTGAAGAAACTGTCTACAACTTTCAACACTCTGGAGTGTTAATCATATGATACAAATTCAATACAACTTTCCCACATAATTACATTAAATCGTCATTGTCTACTCAATTGAGTCATATAATATGAACCCATTATAATGTTAATTCATCTGCAATTTACGTAGGACCCACAAACCTTGAATCTTATAATGCTTTAAAAGTTGGGAAGAAAAAATAATGCCTTTTTATTACATTCCGCATGCAATACAGCGATTTAAACTTGAAATGTTACCTAAAACTAAAAGTGCACCTTTTACCACCAAACCATATCGGGCAGTGGTACAAGTAACACCACAATCTAACACATGAAATGCATTGGAAGTACCACACATAATTGCCAATGAACCTGAAGGAATCCTCTTTCCAACTTAAATTTATCATATTCTGTATCATAAACAAAACATTTGGTCAAAACCAACACGAGAATATCATAAACCAAGTAGAAATCAAACAAAAGTAACCATACTTCTCCAAAAGGAATTCTTACGGTAGCTAATTTTATATCCCCAGTATAATAAAGTATATATGATTGCTTCTTTTTTTTTTTGAAAAGTATATGATCTCTACCTTGAAAAGCAAAAATGCCAAAATAAATGTTCTTTCTATTCTACTGCAAGTTTTGAGATCTCCAACACTGATAATTGGTGACCAAATCAGAATATAGCTAGACTATAACATGATAGGTTAATATAAAAATTAAACAACTAAGAGCATCTAAAATTTCAAAAACCTATATCATAACAACTTGTTTATTTAAATACGGATATTCAAGAATTGATGACAAAATCTTATGTAACTTTAATTATGCAAGATTCTTCGAATTCTGCAACTTCAGAAGGATTAAATTTAGAAATCTCTAAGCTCTTATATAGAAGATAGACGATTCTGAATCTAACTAGAATCCTTTCAGTTTTTTTTTTTTAACCAAGTTACTGTAGTAATATATAGAATTTGATCCATTAAAAGCAGGACAAAAGTTTCAACTGGACCGTTGGATCATCTTGTACATATAAACCTAATTCTTAAAGCCATTTCAGGGTCCCGAGTTACAAAATACAAATACGAGTACCAAAAATGTACCTTTTAATTTAATCTTCATATCCAAAGGTTTACTTGAACAAAAGAAGACAAATCAAGACTATTAGTTCATGAAATTCAAATTAATTAGTCCTCTATATCATGACATCATAAATTAAGTAACTATAAGCCAATAAAAAAATCATGCCGACAAGAAAGGCAAAGTGATATAGAATGATCTGAGATTTTTTTTTTTTTTTTTTGAGAAGTAATGATCGGAGGATCTACCAAATGGAATTAATTGATGTAGATAGCACAAATGCAAGCTCATGTAAGAAATACTCCATTCAACTTTATAAATTACAATTTTAGGAACACTTGAATAGATCTACTCAATGCAAAGATCATAAATGCAAGCTCATGTATGGAAAAAAAAAAAATTAACCTTTACAAGTCCTTAAAATGTTCAACTTTAAAAAGGCACTAGACTTAGCTGGTATCATCCACAATCATCATGGAACTTCCCAAGCAAATTACTCCACTACCGATTCATCCAAGCAAACATTGTGGGATTCATCATCCCATTTCATGTGACCAAGGCCATAAAAAGTTCATGATGCACCGCTGCATTGCGGAAGCAGGATAATCCTAAACTTCGCTACATCATTTCACCTATAGACGCAACTTTTATGAAATATATTTCATATAATATAGATTTTGCAGAGAAGACAGATAGAAACTAAAGTCTAAAAACATATCCGGCTAATCTCTCTGATGCTAACCGAAGAACCAAGTCAATCTGGACAGGTAATTCAACACAAATAAATTACAAGACGGGAAACTTCAAGCAATGAATTACAAGACCATGGGAACTTCAAGCAGTGAGTCTGTTAGGCAACCAAAAAAGAACCTCTAACAAACCAGAAACCAAAAAGAACATGCCAATTAATATAGAAAGATTGATTGATTCCAGATTTCCAGGCCAACAATTATAAGACAAAGAAAACTTCAAGCAATGAGTCTATAGTGCAACCCAAAAGGCAAACCAAGTACTAAGAACCTTCTTTCCGCTTGTCCTTGTTAGAGGCCTTAAAAGAAAACAATCAGCAGTGATGATTAGCTCCACAGATGCCAGCTTAATAATATCAAATGTTAATGAGAAATTGCCAAGAAATGTCAAAAGGTACTACCAATTAAAAAACATACAAAGTCAAAACTCCAAAATACACCAGAACCTCACACCTAAAAATAAAAACACCAGGACATTACTCCATATTTGGTCAAGCTAACAAAACTTACATCCAAAGCAGAAGTACAACAATAAAAAGCATATCATCAAGCATCAGACATCTGCTACAAAAGTTAAGACAATAACCAACATGCAATTTCAAATGACAAATCTGCATTAGCAAAATTGGAATGGCAATTCATGTAACCATAAATAGTAATAGGCTAATTACATTCTATAAACAACTGAATTTGTTTTACTAATGTATACAATCTCTTGGTAATTCTGAGGGCAATTATTTTCAAAGTTTCACAATAAGGATGAAATAAACTAAGGATACCATAGAAATATGAGCGGTGAACTCTCATTCTTACTGACATGAACTAAAGAAAGGGCAGCACTGTATCCATTATGTTTCCGTTTTTATTCCAACCTTGGGAAACCTCACTGCATTATGCAAACATCCCTTCCATTCAATATCCGAAACTTTACAGTATCAACCAAGTTATTTATTCCGCTACTGTTCATCAACATGTCATTTTTTTTTCTATATCTCAGATTTAATGTGGCTGGCATTCCCATTAGAGAATTCCAGATTTTGGGAGTCTCTTCGCATCACGTCCAGTGGTAAAATTCAAACAGAAGGTATATGATGATAACCAACAATAAGAAAAATCATCATAATTTCAAATAAGTAATCTTTAAAAAGCAACATTAAGTTGTTGAAGACAAAATACTTCTAACAGGAAATTGACCAATTACCATAATTGAAAGAGAGAAACGATCATTGTATTTGTAATCATTATCAGCAATGTATAGAAATATTGTGCATAGCTAGGGTAGTCCTCTCAAAACAATTAACAAGAAGCAATATTATTGCTATTTCCATTGGCAATATTAACAAGCAACATTGAAATTGCATATAAAATATAACAATAAAACCAGAAGCTTCTCAACAGGAACCTTAGAAACTATTGATTCATAAATAAATTATTTTTGTATTGATATCATTACAACCATCTAAAATCAAATTTACTTCGGTGCCCAAGACATAATTGACAAACCAGTTAACTACTATACTCTCTCCATTTTTGAATAAAGTTTCTGTTTCCTATAAAAAAAAAAGACATAATTGACAAAATATTTGTCTCGGCTTATCAAATATCGGTTGCAAATAAAACTGATAGTAATTAATGAAACCTTCATGGCCATCTTCATCGCTTCTTATAAGGACAACATTTTGAGAGGACTAACATTATTCATTTTAAATTAATAGAATGTTTTATCACAGCAACCTAGATAATCTTGTGAACAATAAACTATAAGGATTTACATATAATACCTAGGTACTTCCAAGCAACATCATAGTGGCAATCATCAAATATTCAGGATAAAGTTGTTATTAAACATAAACTGGCACTACAAGGTGAAAGAATATATGTCAATAAAAATTAATATCAAGGTAAGATCATAATATAACATCCAAACAAACATATACCAGGACTTTTGAGGAAATGCAACAAGAAGCATAGAACCGATAGATGGCTTCTCAAGATAACTTTGCATTGTAATAGTATATATAGCCCAATTAGAAGATACTAAAAAGGCAACAAATACCCACTGAATTAATTTGGTATCTTAATTGTATGAAAGCCAGAAGTATTTTAACAAGATAGCATTTGAACGTCAACTCTCAACTGCATGGCAACCCAAAATATCGCCAAAAACATTCGTCACTATAATTTTAGGATACTTAAAATTGATGATGGCTCTTAGACACAAATCATATGATTTGAAAAGTAGATACGATTTGAGGAACTGTAAGGTATTACAGATTCTAGCTCATGTCAGTTCAATGACCAATTGATGCATCTCGATAGAAAACAATGTATCCTGAATCCAAAATCATACAAGCAAAAAAAAACACCTTTACTAAATCTGCAACCCTTTCGTTAACGGCTAATTAGGCAAAAATGGCTTCAGTTCTGGATTTTAACAAGGCTAGTCATACAAGACAATGAGCTAGGCAACTTGCATCCATCTCTTTCTTTTTTACTTTTGGTATTAAGGACACATCAGACACCTCACAAAACAAAATAATATTCTAGAAATCCTACAAATTCATATGCGGAACTTCCAAACATGCGTTTGTAAACACAACAAGACACTTGAAATACCAATTGTTGCAATTTGAAACAAAGCAGTATCCAACAAAAATCATCAAGAAAATTTGAATTTTGAAAAACTTGCATATGCCAGTACTGTTGAACAATAACAAGAAGCTGGCTATGCCAGTACTCTGATTCAACTACTGGAGTTGAACTTGGCATGCAACTAAACAAAACAGCATTA
This sequence comes from Dipteronia sinensis, assembly GCA_033220585.1. Taxonomy (NCBI): domain Eukaryota; kingdom Viridiplantae; phylum Streptophyta; class Magnoliopsida; order Sapindales; family Sapindaceae; genus Dipteronia; species Dipteronia sinensis. The sequence goes on from CM065639.1 coordinate 62,039,703, forward strand.
AGGAGCATTATTTTAATTACAGAAAATTGAAGAGGCAGCCAAAATTCAAAGCATATCGCCTGGTGAGCTAGTTTTACCAAGTAAAGCATATCAAGAAAGCAAGAGAATGCCATCAGTGTTGTTATTTTATGCTCTAAGCCGGTTCATATAATTCCCTCCTTCCGAAAATTTTTTCTGTTATATAACGGGTAATGGTAAGCTGGAACTAAAGACCTACTCTTACCCAACATGCCACTTACGGTGAAGCCAAAAGGGCCAACAAAAAGAATAACGATGAGCAACAACACAAGAAGTGTGTAGAATTTAACCAGTAAAACTGATGACTGGGACATATAAACAGCCCAACATGACAATCCACAGTGCCACAAGCATATCCTTCAGTGGATACTTCAGCTTGATAGGTGCAACTCCTTTTGCACTCTCATGTGTGTGTGCTTGTTTGTTTGTGATGTATAACGGCATAGAAAGAGAAATTTCTGGTTTTAGAGATGTGAGAAAGAAAAAAACCTTAGGTTTGCAGAATTGTTAAAAAGTTTGAAAAGTATAACTACTGGCAAGTAGTTTCACATTCTGCACACTAAAATGATTTTAATATTAATATATATAACCACATATCGCCAGGATAGTGTACAACAGAGGTAGACAAGTAAGCCCAATCCGCTAAGTTAACTTCACCAGACACTTGCGAAGCAAAGGACCCCGAGACTGCGAGATGCAGAACCAGACTTGAATAAAGCTGATGCATCATTCCAGACATCTGGAATCGCATTAAGCAACACTGTCCGACCACCAGCCTGACTATAATAAATTATAATTAAGAGATCCAGTCATACAGAAGCTGAAAAGTAGGCACTGTTTAAGATATACATCCTAATGGATTAATGAATCACAATTACTTGCAACTTTACAATTATACTTCTTTTAAAAGGACTACTAAAAGTGAAAGTCAGTAAGATGACCAAAACCAAAATTTCCAAAAGCTTCCTCCACAATAACATTTCCTTTGTTTCCTATCAAATCTGAAAGCCGGTCACATATCTATTGTGACAACAGATAATCTAGCTGTCAAGGGTACTTAGAACAAACAGAAAGAGAGTGTCCAACATTCACTCCCTCTATCCAAAAGGCAGAGAATAATAAAGCCTATATTTCTGAGTCAAAAAAGTTATTAATGTGATATGCAGCTTTCATATAATACAATTGAGGAAAAAATTGATTTCAAGACAATAGTCTTGTAAATATTTATTTTGCGGGTTAGACTTGAAGTGCCAAAAACAAACCTCGAAATTGGCAGCCAGTGCTTCTCCAATAAAAAACAAAAAATCTTCTACCAGTTGTTCGACATAATAAGCAATTTATCAGTACTTTCATTTTTTGAAAAATTCAAGGCATGCAATTTAAGATGCAGACTAACTAGACGGAAACCAACAACAATCTACTTCCAATTGTATAACATATAATAAGCAATTTGACAGTACTTTTTCCGGTAGAAATTTCAAGTTAACATAAGATCCATATTATCTAGAAGAAAACCAACATTCTTCTTCCAATTGCTTAACATAACAAGCAATTTTCTGGTATTTTTTTTACGAAAATTCAGGACGGTGCCACCATGAGATCTAGATTAACTAGAAGAAAACCAACAATCTTTTTCCAGTTTTTTGAATAAAAAACAAGTTGCCGGTACTTGCTTTTTTTTTCGGAAAATTCGAGGCATACAACATGGATCCAGATTAACTAGAAGAAAACCAACAATCTTCTTCCAGGTGTTTGACATAAAAAACAAGTTGCCGGTACTTGTTTTTTTTTTTTCTTGAAAATTCGGGACAGGCACCATGAGATCTAGATTAACTAGAAGAAAACCAACAATCTTTTTTCCGGTTTTTTGACATTAAAAACAAGTTGCCGGTACTTGTTTTTATTTTCCTGAAAATTCGGGGCATACAACATGAGATCCAGATTAACTAGAAGAAAACCAACAATCTTCTTCCAGGGGTTTGACATAAAAAACAAGTTGCAGGTACTTGGTTTTATTTTCCTGAAAATTCAGGACAGGCACCATGAGATCTAGATTAACTAGAAGAAGAAAACCAACAATCTTTTATTCAGCTTTTTGACATAAAAAACAAGTTGCCGGTACTTGTTTTCCAGAATATTTGGGGCATACAAAATGAGATTCAGATTAACTAGAAGAAAACCAACAATTTAGAGTAATTTGTTTTCTTCTAGTTGCTGGTACTTGTTTTTATTTTCCTGAAAATTCGGGACAGGCATCATGATTCATGAGATCTAGATTAACTAGAAGAAAACCAACGATCTTTTCCCAATATTTTGACATAATAAAACAAGTTACCAGTACTTGCTTTTATTTCCTGAAAATTTCCTGAAAATCCGGGGCTTACAACATGAGATCTAGATTAATTATTAGAAAATCAACAATCTTCTTCTAGGTATTTGATATAAAATAAAAAATAAAATAAAAAACAAGTTCCCAGTACTTGTTTTTATTTTCTTGAAAATTCGGGGCATACAAGAAGAAAACCAACAATCTTTTTCCAAGTTCTTTGACTTAAAAAACAAGTTGCCGGTACTTGTTTTTATTTTCCTGAAAATTCGGGCCTTAAAACATGAGATCCGGATTAACTAGAAGAAACCCAACAATCTTCTTACAGGTGTTTGACAGTGTTTGACATAAAAAACAAGTTGTCGGTACTTGTTTATATTTTTCTGAAAATTTGGGGCATAAAGCAAGAGATCCAGATTAACACTAAAAGAAAACCAACAATATTCTTCCAGTTGATTGACATAATAAGCAATTTTCCAGTACTTTTTTCAAGAATTAGAGGTATTAAAAGATTTAGAAACCAGCAAGTCTTCTTTCAATTGTTTGACACACAATAAGCAATTTGTCAGTACTTTTTTTCCGAAAATATGAGGCATGCACCATGTCAAGCAAAATTTTCCTCGCAGAGAAATCATATCGCAAAAACATATTAAAATCACAATGGACTTTACTTATATTTTTATAAAAATTTAGAAAAGATCAATTATTCACAACTCCGATAAACTACACTAAACGAATCAGGAAACTACTTGTACCAAAAATTCCATGACCGATTCCAATTCAATTGCAAATCTGATGATATTATCATCTCAATTAGAAATCCGAGCCAAGATAAGCAAATTAGCAATTTCAAGAAACAACAAGATTGCAAGAATCAACTCAAATATACAATAAATTTATATAAACAAATAGATAAAGAGAGAGCGTACAATGGATCGGATCTTATGATCAGAAGAGGAGTCCGAGACACGGCCGTTGGAAACAACCACCGCCTCTTCCATGTTCTTGTACAGAGACGACGGAGTTTGATTATGGTCTCCGATCACAACGGTAAAAATAAAAGGAATTTTTTAATGTTGGTGGTATTTATAGGCGCATAAGTCGGTGGTGTTCGCGTAAAAGTGAAGAAGTAAAAAGTGAGTTGGTGTTGGCGTAAAAGTTAAGTCAGCAAGTAAGTCGGTAAAAACGTGTAAAAAGTAGGTAAAAAACTAAAAATTGAAAAAATATTCCGTTGCCGGGACTTGAACCCGGGTCTTTCGGGTGAGAGCCGAATATCCTGACCAACTAGACTACAACGGATACTTGATTTATAGACAGTTACGTCAAGTTTTTAACATTAGGGTTTTACCTTTTTCATTAATATATTTAATTTCCAACTAAACCAACTAGAGTCTAGACTACAACAGATACTGATTGTTGATTTGTTTAAGTTTTTTAACGGTACCGTTTTACTTTTTTTTTTTTTTTTTAAGCAACCGTTTTACCTTTTTTTTAATGAATTAATAAATGAATAATAATTTCCAAAAAATACATTGGAAAATATGTACAAACATAAAAGTCAAATTTATTGGATATAAAAGATGATCATAGTAAATATTGTTCGTCCAGTGGTATAACCCTCCTACTCACAATATAAAATTGTAGGTTTGAATCAACCCTTTCTCTAAATATTATAGTTACGGAATACATAAAAAAAATATTTTATTTATTTCGTTAAAATTCTAAAGAAAATATTTCTAAATATTTAACTATATGACAATATCTCGATGAATCTTGTGTAGGTGGTAAAAATTTAGGAATAGAAAACTACTTGCCAAGAGTCCAATATTTTTGAAGTAAAAACGAAAAAGAATTACATACCGCCCAAATGTAGTAAATGGTAAGTAGAGACGAAACTGTGATAGGGGGTCATGGCTCCAGCAGCCTCTCAGAAAATTCAATTTTTTTTTTTTAGTCTTTATGATTAATTGAATTTTTTTTTTCTTTGGCTTCACTAAAATGAAAATTATCGAGTTTGACTCCTTAAACTTAGAGAAATTTAAAATTCTGGTTTCGTCTTTGATGGTAAGAGCTCTCATTCAGTATGGTAATGTTCCAGATTCGAGTCGTCACCGCTGCAAGTTGTATATCAATATTATTATAATTCAATATTTATGTGGACAAAAACATAATGCATTGGTAATTACACATCTCAATGAAGTTAATATTCTAAGTTCAAATCTCCCATCCACAGTAAAATCAAGAGAGAATTGCATTGACACCCTATGAGGTTTGGAATAATTGTAGTCAGATGAGTGAAGAACTGACGACGGTTTTTCTATACTAAGACCTCGTAAAACTAACTGTCATAATGGGCATCGTTGGCTTGATTAAGGCTGATTTGTGAAATATCGAAATTGCAATTGGATTATAATTTTTTGGGTAAATTAACATAATGAAACCGGAATAATTTTTTATGATGTACGTATAAATGATGTGTACTTACAACATTTCTAGTTGCTCTTTTGATAGAGACTGACAGTATATATAGAGGGCTGATTTATAGAATATTAGTATACAATACACCATAACTTATATACGATAACATTATATGCATACGATCATATACAATAATATTTCGGTAATCTGTTGCACCATACACCGGTGTTTTATAAATGGTGTTATATAGAGATGACGAGATGAGGTTGGTCCGATGGTGTACCCCTTACATCTACACCACAAGGTTGTGGGTTCGTGTTTGCCCCGACCCCTCTTAAAAAACAAACTCTAAATAGTTGTTTTGTCGAGTCAAGATGGCTCATCGAGTCAAAACGGCTTGTGGCTATTTTAAATCTAGATCAATATAAACCAATATGTTCTCAATATATATATATATATATATATATTATATATATATATATATATATATATATATATATATATATTATGAAAGTGAGTCTCTCATAAAAAATCTCTTATTTTAATTTCGGTAAGGATCACCATGAAATTACATCGATTTGAATGAATTTTGATTTAATTTTTTTATTGATGATAAGTCTATTGAAATCTATTTATGAATAAAATTTGAAATTTTTTCAAACACTTAAACTATTTTTACTGATTTTTTTTAAAATATGAAGAGATCAGAAAATTAGATGAAATATAGGAAATTCAATAAAAATAGTTTTAGTACTTGAAAAATTCTCAAATTTTATTCATGAGCATATTTCAATGAACTTATCATTCATAAAGAAAATCGGATTAAAATTTATTCAAATTAATGTGAGTTCACTCACCAACTGACACATCAGCTGCCACGTGTGTTAGGACGGAAAATGATGAGATTGTAAGTGAGATATTTAATGATATTCATATATAAAAACCACCAAATCAGCCCGAACTTTCAGCCTATACAAAAACCTGGCCCCATCCAATCTACAAGATTTTTCCTTTATTCTATTTTTTATTTAAGGAATTATTGTTGGGTCCATATGTTTTAAAGAAACGTTGTTTTTATTCGATTTATGTATATTAGAGTCTTCGGTCCTCATCTTTTAGAAAATACATCAAAATGGTCACCGAAAAATTGTCATCATTTTTTTTTTCATTATTCTTATACTAAATTTTGCCTCATAAGATATACTTTATAGTTAAAGATATTCAGATTATACGGTATATGAAGTTATTGTAAGTTAATAACATTTAATTAAATTTCATTGAAATCTCTACGATTCTCTTTATAAATTCCACCCAAAACTCCATTGATCATACTCATTCGGCTAAATCTTATTTTCTAAGTTGTAATATGATATTTTAGATAAATATCATGATTTTAGATTTTTAAAGGGGAAAAACAAGGTAGAAGATCATGTAAAGTCGGATTGGAAGAAACAGAACCAAAAGAAGAAGATGGTCATGGATGCAATTTGTTGTCATCGGATCAACAGCTTACCGGAACTTATTGGGGATCACCATCACAAAGACGAGCACTATCCCCACAAACCATCAAGAATTGCCACTACCACCACGCGTGAAGCAGTATTGCTACCAACACCACTATCACCGACACCAACAACCCCAAGCACCATTGCCTACCAACACCACCTCCCGATGCTGATGCTGATGCTTCTCAAGCTAAGAAAAAAACGAGGCCCTAGAATGATAATGGCCATCTTTCATGGTTGCTTTTCGATTGGACCGTCAACAAGAATTGTACAAGTGTTAGCCAGATGATATTTTATATATAATCTGAGTGTTCTTGGATTGATCATAATAAAAAATGTTATGCCGGTGTTTAATAAAATTTTCTTACTTATGTACTTGTGATTGTGTTTTGTGTAAAAAGAAAAAAAAAACATAGCTGTGTGAACTTTAGGTTTCATATAAGATGAACCAGGCCCAACTAACAACTACAAAAGAGTGTTTTGGCCCAACCCAAGTTTGCTATTTCTGTTGGGTCAGATTAATGTAGTAATTGGCTTGTAATTATACGAATTATTAAAGTGTAATACTTAAAAAAATACATATTTATACTCCTCTAAAGCCATATATATACTTCAAATTAATTTTTTTTTCAAAATACCAATATTACCCTTAAATAAAATTATTAAAAGGCTTAACTTAATTGTAAGTATACCTCATATATCATATTAAACTTATTAGTTTATTGTATTTAACTAAAAGAAAAAAGATATGATATTTTGATAATACGTGGTGTGTTTAGAAATTATAATATGTTAAATTTTGTAATGGGGTGCACAAACAAAATGGTGTGAAATACGATTTTTCATGGGTGCAAATATAGTTACTTATTAATATGTATTTTTTATATATATACCACATACGGTATAACTATTCAAATATGGAACATTGTCCGACTATATAATAATCTACATTTTTTTGAGCATAGGGTGGCAATATGGGTTTTGTATTTGTATAAATTCAAACACGGCTCATTAATTTATTTGTTTCTCAACCCGAACACAATCCATTAAACTCATATGTTACTGTTTGAAACACAAACACGACCTATTATATTAAAGGGTTATACACTTATACATGTTTAATTCGTTAATGTATAGATCATGTTAACTATGATATGTAATAAATTATGATTCTATTAATTCATTTATTTAAAATTTTAAAATAATTTAAACATTTTAAATTTGAATACATAATTCAATCCACTAAATATATAAATAACAAAATTAAAATAATGGAGAGTATCTCTTCTTTGGACACTTCATCTTGAAGTCTTAAACTATTTGATAAGTAATTAACTTTGAGCGAATAAATTTATAAAATTTTATTAGTCGACTACAACAGAGAAAAGGAAGAAACTTTAAGTGTTTATATTTGTTACAATTATATTTCTTGTATAATAACAAATTCAGATATAGCAAAATGATATTGGAATTCATTAATTTGATCGTATTGTCACCAAAAAATATTTCCATCATTTTTTTGTCCTTAATATTATACTAAATATAACCTCTTAACATATACTTTATTACTAAAGGTGTTCTGATTATGCGGCGGATTATGAACCGGATTTTGAGGGATATGAATTTATCTATTTTGACTTTTAAGTTAATAACATTTAATTAAATTTCACTGAAATTTCTACAATTCTCATTTCAAATTCCACTAAAACTCCATTGACCATGCACATTCTAAATCTTATTTTCTATGTTTTAATATGATATATTTTTAGATAAATATCATAATTTTAGATTTTAAAGTGGAAGAACAAGGTAGAGGATGACATGATGTAGAATTGGAAGAGTTCACTTTGCTCACCCCTTTGAACTGGGGTGAGCATTACCTCCCTTTCAGAAAGATGATATGTGTCCATGTAAGGGGAATTTTATCCAAAACTGTCATGTATTTGGACAAAATTACCTCCTATATGAACACATGTCATCTTTTTAGAGGGGTAATACTCACCCCCTTTAAGGCTTCAAGGGGGTGAGTAAAAATGGACTCGAATGGGAAGGAACAAAATCAAAAGAAGAAGATAAAGGTACAAAAAATAAAGAATAACAGTTATGGGTGCAATTTGTTGTCATCTGATCAATATTTTTTTTCTCTAACATTAGACTGACTTAAGGGGAAAAGTATCATAAAAGCTCACATGCTGAAAAACTTTACGCATTAATATCTTACTATAACTTACTGGGGATCAAGTATTGATGGCGTTTTGGGTTGATTTGCTTGAAGCTACGCTGCATATACAACCACAACTATAGCCAGCACCTGCACCACCAAGACCACCACTGTATATAATCAAAAATCATCATCCTCAACTAAGGTCGGCCCTGCTGTTTGGCTGGAGGGCTGCCGTCCCGGGACCCTTTTTTAAAGGGTCATGTTTACATGTTTAGAGTATTAGTTCAATGGCCCATTTTAGTTTTATTTCAGATTATAAAATGCTCAAATATTTGATTTCAGTATTAGTCCAAATGTTTCAGATAAGAAAAGCCCATATCAAAAAAGTTTAAAAGTTAAAATAAAACATAAAATAAAATAAATTAAGGCCCAGCTTGGACAAACAAAGATTCAAAGAGAACTGTTTATTAAAATCCAAATTTTATTTTTTTATTTTCTAGACATATCACTATATCACCAAAATAGCTAAACAATTTTTTGTTTTTTGTTTTTCTTTCCAGCCACCCACGCCTAAATTCGATTTCTTGCAATCTCTCTTAAGTGTCATGCTCTCAACGCTCTAGTCTGTTCTACCCATCTCTCTACTTCCTCGTTTCACTTTAATCATCATTAAAAATTCTCTTTCGAGTCTCGATGTTCACTCATTTAGGCACAGCCGCCCAGGTAATTTCTTTTTGTATTATACTACTATACTAATTTTTTTTCCTGATATTGTTGTTCTTTTTGTATAACTATATAAGATTTGGTTTTTGTGGTTTTTTTTTGCTTGGATCTGAATTCTGAAGAAAGACCCATCATTGGTTTGTATGTGTTTGGATTTTAAGGGATTGTCGTTTGGAGACATAATTGTGTTTTTTTTTTTCCATTTTAAATTTTTTAGAATTGAACAAAGGGATCCATTTTAAATTTTCTACCTCAGGCATCCAAAAGCTCAGGACTTGCCCTCGTCAATTTACATACATTAACAAAAAATAATCCACTTGATTTGCTGTGGTTGATTTGTTTTTCGAATTATCACTTTTATTTGGTAATTGAAAATAGGGAGATGTGTCACAATCACGATCTCCAAAGGAGCAACACACAAAAACCAGAATTTGGTGAGCCACTTATTCATGAAAGAAGATTTATGGTAGGCATCTAATTCTTCATCATCCTTAATCTCCATCGTTGAAATCCTCCAAACATCAAACACAATTGTCGTCGTCGTCGCTCTTGGAATCTGACAAATCACCATCAAAACTGGCCCAAAAACAATAACACGATAAAAGAGAAGAATGTGCGGTGTCATGCAAGTCACCTCGAACATACAATAAGTTAAAATCATAGCACCTAATGCTTGATTTTTGTAACTTTCACTAGCATAATAATTTGAGCTTTTCTAGCCATGGATTTTGGTCAAAATAACCTAATTTCCCTCCGAAGCCAAAAAAAAAAATAAGGATAATTACCCGGTGACCATCAAATTACTGCAGCTGTCCCGCTGCCGCCGCTTCTGCTATGTTTGTTGTGTTAGATTAATTGGCTTATAATTGGCTTATAATTGTCAGTTTTGTTATGTTTGTTGTGTAGGATTAATTGGCTTATAATTATACGAATTATGTATTAATTTACTTTTTCAAGCATACAAACTTTTTCATGAAAGATCACCAAAGCTTATAATGATAGTGGTATTCATCGATACGATTCTAACAATATATTATGATCTCAAATTCAATATCGTTTACCCATTAAGTAGCAATTGAAATAATAAATTGTTTAGCGAAATTGGATATTAGTAACATTCTTGATAAAGCAAGTCATGAAGCTGGAAAAAGAATTATATATATATAAGCTGTTGGGAATTTTAATTTTATTTGAGACAATAAGCTATGTTTCACATAATTAACTACTTGTCCCAGTTAAATTGAAACTTAAAAGTGTTTATGATCAGAGTCATATGAATAAAAACCATCTTCTTTATTCAACCAATTGCGGAAATCAATCCCACAATACGTTGGCCAAAAAACGTTATCAACTTTGAACACAAGCATCCCTGTTTTAATCCCATTCGTCCACCCCGGATCGCATAGTAACGCTTCCTACTGAAAAGTCTGCGAAATCTCCATGAAAACTCTTCATTCACCGGAATATGTTGCTGGCCCAAGGCACTGCCTTTTTCCGATTCGCAGTGATCTTCGAGAGAGTTGTTATTGAAACCATTTATTAGGTGCAATGGCGGACCCATAAATTTTAAACAGATGTGACACTTAAACAAAATAACAATTATATAAAATAATACCATATTTTTTGTTTGAATTATAAGAAATAGGGCCTTTTCCGAAAACTAAATATTGTCAGAAAAGGTCAAAAAGTTGTCAAAAATATATGTATGTTTCCAAGGGGAAATGGTCGTCGGTCTCCATCGGAAATGATATCGTGGGAAAAAATCCTTTTCCATCCAGCGCTCGAAAAAAAATTATTTCTGAAGGAAAATAGCGGTTGGAAATAGAAAAAAGATGTGGTCAAAAATATTATCCATTCGGACCAAGGGATTCCTTTTTACGGCCTTTACCCTCGAAAGACCTTAATTTTTTAGATAAATTAAGATACTATGATATGTTTGTTTTTTTTTTCATTTTGTATGACTTATTACAAATGTAAAATTGATTAGATTGTGTTAGGGTTTCTTCAAAATTGGGAATTTTTGAAAATTTGATTTTTAGGGTTTTATTATGTGCGGATAAAATTGTAAATATATGAATTGTTATAGGACATTTATGGAAATTTACTAAAAAAAACTCTACTATAGCATTTTTTTAATAAGATAAAAGTAAAAAAAATTTACTTTTTTCTAAAAGATATATATATTTTAAAATAAGATATAAATTGGAAAAACAAACAAACTGACAATAAGTTTTATAATGAAAAAAAAAAACAAACAGCCCCTAAGAGAGGTCGTTGTTGAAAATAAGGTAATAATTTAGGTCGCAATTGGAAAAAATATATTATTGAGAAATTTGCGGTAAAAAATAATTGAATACACAAAAAACCAATTGATTATTTATTTGTTTGTTTTATTTTACTTGAATTTTCTATAAAGCTAACAATAAATTACAAATAATCTAATATGCAAAATAATGAAGAACAATAAATTTTATTTTCAGTTGAACAATTCATTTATTTCCACAACTAATACAGTACATAATACAAGTCAAAATTAAAATAGTTCTAAACTAATTTTATATGTCTATTCAAATTCACAAAAACATCTTCAAACATCAATAATCCCATTCCGCAAAGTATATGCTTCTCTTTTTTTGTGTCTGAATGGAAAAACATACATAAGAATATTAATAACATAATAAAATAAAAATCGAATAAGCAAATGTAATATGATATCAAGTTTTTCACATTTAATAATTTCATCAAACAACTTATGTGCAAATTAAAAAATAATATTGATAATAAAAGAATTATCATATATGCGACTTAAACAAATAATGTAGGAAACAATACTGTTATCTCAAGCCCAAGTAACTACATCCGAAGAAAAAAAAGTTTTTAATAATCGGAAGATAAATCATAGAAAATATAATATGAATCTAGAAATTAATTGAATATTATATTGAGAAAAAAAAATACACAAATTATTTCAATATAAAATGCAAAGGTAATTAATCTGTTGATGTTGTGAGAGTTCACAAGATTTATTATATTGATCTAAAAAAAATGAAGGGAATGAAATAGGATGAAAACAGAGAAGGATGTCGTGGCTTACTTCTTGTGAGAAATATGAACATAAAAAAATAAAATAAAATAAAATTGAATAGAGTGAAGGATGACGAACAAAAAGAGGAGAGTGGCGTTTACTTGTGAGTTGTGAGAATTATAAATAAACGGTGAATAGGGTTTTATTTAGATTCTAGCTATAATATTGATTATGTGAGGGTGACTGTATTACGTTAGTGTGTACCCACATGTATTAATTGCCATTGTGTTAAAACAAATGAAGTAAATTAACATTTTATAGAATATAAATTATGGATATTAAATTAATATTACGTCTAAATAATAAATATTAATCTTAAAATTAATAATTAAATTAAAAATTTTAAAGAATTTATAAATTAAAAATTAAAAAAATGGTAAAAACTAAAATTAAAGATAATATTTTTGATGATCAACTATTGTGGTCGGAAAATAATATTTTTTCCCGAGGGCTAGGTTTATGTGGTCGAAAATAGTATTGACGTTTCCAAGGATCAACTATTGTGGTCGGAAAAGATTCATCTTTTCCGATGACTAGATACATGTGGTCATAAATAATATTGGCATTTCGGAGGATCAACTATTATGGTCGGAAAATATTCAACTTTTCCAAGGACTAGATACTTGTGGTCAAAAATAGTATTGGCGTTTCCAATGATCAACCATTGTGGTCGGAAAATATTCATCTTTTCCGAGGGTTAGGTACCTATTGTCAAAATAGTATTGGCATTTCAGAGGATCCAATATTATGATCGGAAAAGATTCATCTTTTCCAAGGACTAGATACCTATGGTCAAAAATAGTATTGACGCCATTTTCGCATTATTTCTGGCGACTTTAGACACTATCTCCGAGGGTAATTGTTTCGTCATAACAAATACACATTATTGTTACATTTCTTCTACGACCTGATTTTTTTCGTTTGAAAAACAACAATAACCGACCATAATTTCACTTTGTCGAAAATAGTTGGTCGGAAAAGACACTTCTTTTTTCTTGTAGTATAATTAAAAAACCGAAATTTTAAGATTATAGTAAAAAGAGTTTTTTAATATAACGAAAAATTAATTGTATAATGAAGTTTAGATAAAATAAAACAAGTAGTCAAGATAAATTAAATAATTTTATATTAATAAAGAAATAAACACAAGAAATACAATAATAAATAATAAATAATAACAAGAAAAACAACATAAACAAAGGAAAATTACAATATTTATTCTTAAAAAAATTATGATCTAATTTTATAATCAGAAAATTTGTTTTATATTTATATTGAATTCACTCTAAATTGATATAAAGATAAATTATTAATAAATATTACTAGGCATGCTTTTGAATTTTTTCGTTCTTCTAATTATTGGTAATTATTGGTTTATTGATTTTAAATAAATTAAAAACTATTAAATAAAAAAATACTAAGGAAAAAAATGAATCATCATAATAGATAGATTATTTTAATACCAAAAAAATAAAATTTAAGATTTTAGGGTTTATTGATAAAATTAAATTAAATTAAATTAAGTAACAAAAAGACATTAAAAATATATATTTTATTTGTAAAACCAATTCCCAACGCGGACACAGTGGATCGATTATTTGCCAAATGCCAACCATGGTCCAGGACTCTAGAACCAAATCACACCCACCTCATTGCTCCCACTCGGGTCACAAGCTCGCGTGACGAAGCTCGGCGAACAGGAGTGCTCGGTGCTATTTATAAGGGTTTAAAAATGCTTCTTCTTTGGCGATGTGAGTCTTTGTAAAGTTCATATTTTGATTCTATTGATCAAGCCATTTAATCATTTAAATCTTGATTTTTGATCTTCTTTAACCTATTGACTGAAAAACTTCTTTTTAAATAATTGAATGCAATTTTTGTCTAACTTCGACATGAGCATTGATCTCCTAAATTAACTGTATTTGAGTGAAACTCTTACCTCGATGAAACATAAAAATTAATTGTCTCTTGTAAATCTAAATAATTTGTTTAAATGGATTAACAAGGTATTATTATGCTATACGGTCGATGTATGAATATATCACTTGATTGATCAAAATATAAGTGTATTGATGGTTGTGTATTTTTTGGATTATTTTTGGCACTATCTCCACCTATATAGAACAGGTATTTTTTGGATTTATGGGTGTGTAAGGGTCATCCTATAAGCGTTTTTCATTTGTTGTTTTTTAAAAATAAAAATGAAAATGAAAACATTGTTTTTTGTTTCAGTTTTGAATTATGAAAAAGTCTCCCGTAGCATATATTGAAAGTTGTATTCTGAAAATGAAAACAGAAAAAACGAGTCTGGTAGATTAATGGAAAAAATTTGCAATTAGTTAACTAAAACAATTTTCCTTTGTTAATTACTACACAATCCATTAATTTCCAGTTCTTCGAAATATACTAATTGAGTTTTAAAACAAAAGTTGACCCATTTTATTCCTTAAATTTAGTATTTTTAATAATAATAATAATAATAATAAAGAGTCAAAGTCTGGCTGAAGGTTGAAGATGGAGTGATTACACCGGAATGTGGGGGATTGTAATTAAGGGTCATCTAAAAGAAAAAGATTTGGTGACCAAGGGATAGTGAACTTGGATCCATTTTCGATATTATTCGAGAACCGATTCGGATAAGCTAAAATAGTTCCATCATCAAGCTTGAAACCATTAACGAAATCAGTTGGAATTATTTGAATCCATGAACTTCAATGGAAAAAAAAAATCAAAAGTCAAACCTCGACACACCTTCAATGCAAAATCAAATTCAAATTCAAACCACAACAAAAAAAACTTTCGTTTCATCTCTCTCAAACTAATTTCAACAACATCAACACATCAAACAACTCGAAAACACAACAATATAATAAAAAGTTTATGTCACCACCATGTAAGAGAACACAAAAACGAGAAATACAGCAAAGCCAACTAACCTATAGACAGATTACAAGAATCCAAGCATACCCATATGAAGAAATTGAATTGTTTGTATGAAGAAATTATGTTTCATCTCTTCAAATTTCTTTTTTATTTTCTAGATTTCTTCAGGTTTTTGTTTTTGTTTTTTTTTTGTTTGAGATGAAGGAGCAGATCGGAAGAAGAAGAAGAAGAAGAGATCGATGGGTCGATCTGCTCTTGGAGAAGCAAATCGACGGTGAAGAAGAAGTAGATCAGCGGGCCTCTTGGAAGAGCAAATTGGCTGCGAAGAAGGAGCAGATCGGAAGAAGTAGAAGAAGAGAAAAAAAGAGAGGAGAAAATCGATTGAATGAAAAAAAATTGAGTTTTATATTTGTTGAAAAACAAAATGGAAAACAAGTGATATGTGTTTTTCATGTTTTTCAATTTTAAGACTGATTTTGTTTTTCATTTTTTTTTAAACAAAATGAAAAACGATTGACGAACACGAATACGAAATCGTTTTTAAAAAATAAATACGAAAACGACTGTAAAACAGCTGCATGACAAGCCCTAAACTCTTTTGTCAGATGTTGTTTGGATATTTCAATGAACCCACAATCTCGTGGTATAGGTGTGAAGGGTTTATCACCGGTCTAATCTCATTTCGTCTGTTTTATTCCTAGTTAATTTATGTCCAAAATTATTTCAAACTTGTACCAATCATACCATTAACGTAATTAAGAAGATAAGATTTGATTTGCTTAGTGGGGAGTCTTTCACACCTATTTCCAAGAGATTGTAGATTCGAGTCACATCTCATTTCCCAATTCCAAAATATTATAATAGTTAAAAATAAAATTAAGAAAAAAAAAACATTTATTCCTTTCTTGGTATTACCTCATTTTGGACATTATGGAATTAATTAAACCAATACAATTTTATCCCCTTCTTGTGATCTTGTCACTGCTTACATATATTTGAGCATTACAGTTGTAAAGGATATTTTTAAGAAAAAAAAATCTTCAAAATCATTCATTTAGGGGCTGTTTGATTTTTCAACTTAACACTGAATGACACTTAGGAGTCGTTTGTTTTTTTGTCTGAATACTGAACAATCCTGAATTTTTCTGAAGACTGAATAGAGACTGAAATCTGAATCTGAATGACATGTTTTTTTTTTTTTCCTCACATCTGAATGTGATGTTAACATGTTTGTTTTTTGAAAATAAAACTGTCTGAAAATATGTAATTGTACATTTATACCCATACTAATTAAAAGAAGTAATTTAATATGCACCATTCTTTATAACATTTTGTATGGTTTTTTTTTTTTTGCAAACAAAGTTTAATTTAACAAAATAAAAAGTTAAACAAAGAATATAATTTTGCATGTTCTGCAAACAAAGTTTAAGTTAAATTTATTGTCAAAAAAAATTCAAATTCAAGTTCAATTTTATACGTTGTCTACGTTTCCGGTGAATATAATTCATGAAACTTTTTTTGTTTTTTTTTTGTTTCCTGGATCATATGCACCGGAAACCAAATAAAAAAAAGGTTCTTGAATTTTTATATACAATAATTCTATAACATTTTCGAGCCACGAAATCTACTTAATATGATAGACAACTTTATTTAGCACTATACTAATAGTTAGATAAAAATAAATAAATAAAGAGTTCTTACCGGGATTTGGCATGAGAGAAATTTAATTGTTCAATCTCTGAAAATTTTCATTATGAAAAGTATTTAGGTTTTTTTTTTCTTTTCTAAAACATGTTTAAAATAAGAAATATGTTAAAAGAAATTTTTTTATACCATATTAAATTAATATAAATTTGGAAATATATCTTTTTTGGAGGATAGACTTGGAATAGAATATTTTAATTGTAATCCAGTGATTTGGAATTAAGTTAAAAGTCAGGATTTCTTACTTTTTATTTTAAGTTGTTTTTTGATATTTTTAAGTTGTTTGATCACTTAAAAAAACAAACAAAACAACTTAATGAGTTCAATTCAGACCCATTCAGTCTTAAGTGAAAAAAAACAAACGACCCCTTAATGTGTTCTATTCAGTTATTTTGTTTGATTTTTCAAGTGTTAAAATCACTTAATGAATCCTTAAAACCACTTGTTTTGAAAATTGAAATTTTTTCACTTTTCACTTAACACTAATCCAATATAATTTAATGCAAAATTTTACTTCCAAAACTATCCTCACTATTTTAATCTATTTCGAAATTTGTCTTCCCTTAATGCCCTAATCACTTAATACTTTTTAGAATATTGGACAGATGATGATTTTTTTTCACATGTTAGAGCTTTGGAATTTATGGAGAAGGGTCCGCATCATTTGGTTTTTCACAAACTCTAATGGTGTGGAGAACAATCTGCTCTTAATTTTTCATCAAGTCCCAGTAAAGTCCCAGTATTGTCTTGTCAGCCTTCACTTGGGAAATCTCATCGTCAGCCTTGTGATTACCAGTACTTGTCACAAATTGTAGCCTGCTTTTACCCGATTTCTTCCTCGTGAGGCCTTGCCGATGTCAAAATCAAACAGTAGTTGATTTTTTGTTTTTTGTTAATATTTCTTGAGAATTTTAGAATGTATTATCATCAAACATTATGTTCATTTTCAATCTAATTCAATAAATGGAATAATGTATGAAATATGATTAATAACTAAATAAATTTATTTTAGAATTAATTTACATGTTAGAGTTGTCCTTAATATATTAAAATGTAAATATATAACAAATAATAGTTAGAAGGGCATAGATGTAAAATTATTTATTTTCAGATATTTATAACTTAAAAAACAAACAGCTTATTACTTATATTCAGTTTTCAATGGAAAAAAACAAACATGTTTTTCAGTTTTCATTTTTCAGTCACTATCAGTGTTCAACAACATTCTACACTGTTCACTCTTCAGACAAAAAATCAAACGGGGCCTTAGTTTGATCATATGTCCATTGAGAAAAAGTTACAAAGATAATTAAGAGAGAGAAAGTCATCGGTGAATTTTACACACCGACTATATATAAATGGAATTTTACATTTTTGTTTTACTAGCTATAGATTGTAATTTTACGCACTAATGTAATTTTTCTTGGAATTGAAACAAATGAATTCGTCGGTTTCTTTCTCTGACTTCGAACTTTTTACCTCTTCCAATTCTCTTTCTTTCTCTCTTTCAATTCTCAATTCTCACCATAAACTTATCAAACTACGTAAAATATTCAACCACATAACATTAAAAGCAATTGAAATTCAATGAATTTAAGGACATCAAACCATTATTTAATAGAAGCTATTCTTTACTCTATCAAAAAAAAGCTATATATTAATTATATTATCATTTAATATTTTTCTACAAATCTAAATAGCTTATAAAATTTACTATACCAGTAATGAAGATAAATTAACAAGTAATATAACTAGAAAACTTTAAAATTACAAATACATTTTTGAAAAGACAGTTTGGCATTTCATGCACCTTAATTTTCTTGATGCGTTGTTGTTTTGCTCTTGCCAGAATCTTAGAACTTGTTACCTTGATCTGTACTGTCGGCCCTGAGGATCATAATACAACTGCA
Source organism: Dipteronia sinensis (assembly GCA_033220585.1). NCBI lineage: Eukaryota > Viridiplantae > Streptophyta > Magnoliopsida > Sapindales > Sapindaceae > Dipteronia > Dipteronia sinensis. The sequence continues at coordinate 62,058,439 of CM065639.1, forward strand.
AAATGATGATAGAAAAGTAACTACCTGGCAACCAATTTTTGAACCAAACAAGGTAAAAAAAATAATAATAGTACAACAAATGATGAGTCCAATTCAAACTAATTAATAATTTTTTTAATATGAATTCTGTCTAAAAAGTAAAAACTACTCAACTATAGTTAATATTTAATGATTGATATTTAATGTTAGGTTTTGGCTCGTATTCTCAAGTGAACCCGATATCAACCAAACGAGACTCAACTGATGAGAAACTTCCTGGAGACGTGGGATAACGTTTGGAAGTTGGAGATGGTGTTTGAGAGAGATTTGAAGACCGAAGAAGAACTGAAAAATCGGATTTCGGAAGGAAACGCGGTGCATTCCATGTGACTTGTAACGGTTTAGGAAGCGGGTGCGCAACCGTGATCCGAATCGTAGTCAATCATAAGGCATGCGTGGAAAAGGAAACCTTCAGCGGAAAAGAAAAGTAATTCTTTTGGGAAGTCCTTGTGCTTGAAGGAAAAGGAATACTCTTTACAAGAAGACTTGTCATAAATAGGAAATAGTATTTATATGGAACATGTAATTCTTGTATGTTTAGGAGTAGGATTTCTTTTTCTCTTAAACTCTCTGTAACTAGTATAAATAGACCTTGTAATTATGTTATTTTGTATGGAGTCAAGAAACAACATGTAACATCAGAGAGTGGTGAGATCCGGGTGAGAGACCCAAGGGAATATCCGGGGAGGGATCCATGGGAATATCAGTGGATCAAGTTAGAGATCCGTGGGTGATATTCAGGGGAGACCTAGGGGATATTGGGGGGTTCTTGATGAGGATCTTGTGAGCGTTGTGAGCGTGGTTTGGGGTTGAGGTGTGAGAGAGAATCTTGAAGTATATGGTTGTAACAATTTATCATATAGTGGAACTTTCCCTGTCGTCCTGACGGCCCGTGGTTTTTTACCCGATTTGGGTTTTCCGCGTATATCTTGTGTTTTGATTGGTTTATTTTCTCTCATCTATTTTTCTACTATAGACTTTATTAATTGTTATGAGTTATGGGCGTATATTAGGCATAATGCTTCCGCGATCATCGGTTCAAATCAATATCAATATCATTAATAAACTAGTAAAAGACAATGATTGATATTAATTTGACTATTACACATCAATATCAATATCAATATCAAACTATTATATAAAAGTACATTTCACCGATGGTGGAAGTAATATTCTGAACCGTACTTATATTATCAATTTTGCATTATCATTTTTTCCAGATTGTCTCAGGTTCACGAACTAATCAATCTTGCTTCCGCCATAATTCATTGCGTCAAGCTTAGACAGAAACTGGGATTCTGCTTTTTATATTTAATTTCACAAGTGGCTCAACACGACTGTAATGAAAAACACGTGAACTTATTTTTTATTAAGAAGACTATTGATCACTCTCCAGAAACTTTAATAACTTTTTTACCAAAACATTTGCCGGTAAATATACCAAGAAAAGCTGCTGGACCATTCAAAATTCCTTCTGTAATGTCTTCCACATAAACAAGCCTCCCTTCTCTTAAGTATGGAAGAACCATGTCCAAGAACTTGGGGTACATACTACAATAATCGAAAACCACAAATCCTTGCATCCGAATCCTCCTAAAGACGAGATACATCAAGTTTTGAATGCCGTCGGGCTGTTCAAGATTGTAGGGGAGAGCAATCCACTTACAGAGATTCTACCATTTACTCTCATGTTTTCGAGCACCGCATCCAACAGTTTTCCCCTGACATTCTCAAAGTATATGTCAATGCCTTATGGGAAGAACCTGATTGATACATTAAAATAAACAATGAACAATTGCTTACTCTGATACAAAATGAAATCAAGTAGACATGCGATCTGATTAAGTCTAGGATCCTCTAAGAAAATTGAATATAATATTGTTTAAAGACACTGCAGTAATCAAAAGTTTCAGCTTGCAAATAAGAACAATATTTGAGTATTGACCGGTCAGTATCTATAATACTGACATCACCGATGGGAGTGCAGCATGTTGTCTTTTTTCTTTTACTTTTTACATTTATCTCACAAATTGGACCGCATACTGCACTCTTATTGGTAGGATCAGTATTTTGGGTACTGACTAATGAGTACCCAAGTATTGTTCTACATGTATAGGCCTTCTCACAAATATGAATTTATGAAGATAATCAAGTTGTAACTGACCTTTTCAAGGCTGCATTTAAGTCCGGCTCCTCTTTGTAATTGAAAGCCCCATCAAACCCAAGTCTGTCCTTTAATAGTTCAACCTAATTTAATTTAAAATAATAAAAAAGACACATTTTTCAAATATATATATATATATATATATATAGTCTTTCAACTGTCAGTTCGTCCTGATATCAAACGAAGAATGTGGACTACAGATTATGTAGAAGTTTTGACAAGTGTATACATTTTGAGTCAAAAAATGTAAATCTAATGGTCCACATTCGTTGTCCTGATATATTTTATATCAGGACGAACTGACAATAGAAAAATTGTATATATATATATATATATATAATTATAGATATATCATTAATCATTATACATGCATGTGTGCGGAGAAGAGGGAAACCCAAAATTAACTAGTACTAAGATGGTATAATATATGAATCCCGTACCCCAACCTTTTGACATGATATAGCTTACCTTTTCTCTGCTTCCAACAACATGACAACCCAAAAATTTTGCGAATTGTCCAACAAGCTGACCAACAGCACCGGATGCTGCTGAAACGAAAACGTGGTCTCCTGTTTTAGGAGAACAAATCTCGAAAAAACCAACATAAGCCGTCAAACCAGGCATTCCTACAAAAGAATGCAATATGGTAACCAAAGGTTTTTCTAATTCCAAAACTTAATGTGATTCTACGAGTAGTTAGTGAAATCTCTTATAGTTGCGTAAAAAGGTTTTCAGATCAAATGTTATTCATACCAGCTATTATAACTCACCTAGAATTCCAGCGTAGTAGGAAAGTGGTACATCAGTATAATGGATTTTACAGAGTCTTTCAGGAGTTGTTATCACACTGTACTCTTCCCATCCGGTTGTTCCCCACACAAAGTCACCTTCCTTGAAGCTTAAGTGGGTTGAATCTAACACTTTTGCCACCCCAAATCCATTTATTGGCTACCAAATTTTCACCATAAAATTTGACAGAAATCAGACATATATACCATCTTAATTAACAAAAATAGAAGGGTTACATAAATAACCATATAATTAGGGTAGTTTTTAAATTTATTGATTCCCAATAGTTTGATTATTTTTATCAAACATTAACTTTTTAGACGGAAAACAATTGGAGGTCACAGACCTCCATTGTTGGAGATCTGCGCACCTCTGTCTACACACAGACCTACATTGGGGGTGTGCAGACCTCCCAACAATGGAGATCTGTAACCTCAAAAAAAAAATGGTTTTGCATGTTTAATCTTGAATTAAATACGACAATTTTTTTTAAGGTTTGTTGGAATGTTTCTAGATTAAACACAATAGGTTAAACATTGTTTTTCTTATTAAACATGATCGAGTTTTTTTTTTATTAAATACAGCAGGGTTTTTTTGTTAGGATTAAACACGTTGAACTTAAACACGTTAGGGTTTTTTTTTTTAAAAAAAAAAGACTCATAATTTTTTTTTTTTTCAAAAACCTCCATGGAGGTGACAGACCTTTATGGATGTCGTTTTTTTTAAAAAAAAATTATTTAAAAAATATATATAAGTAAATAAGATTGATGATAATTTTATCAGTTTAGCAAAAAGGTCGATAAAAACAATGAAAACAATTACTTATGATAAAAATAGTGGACAAACATGACACATTAAAGCTCTTAAAAAAAACAGATGGAGAGCAATAGATAAAAGGATTACATAACCAGGAATGAAGTTGCCGAATTCACGATTCTGGTGGTTGCCCATACGAATCCGCATGTAGGGATCACAAGCCAAGTAAAGATTCTTGACCAAAACGACCCCTTTTCGATTCTCTGGAATTTTGTGTCACATGCTAGTGAAGGTGATATACATGTCTGATTCTTTTGGAAAAACCAACCACATAATCTTTCATTACCACCTGTCTGTTTCTAACTACTTATGTACTTCCCATCTTCAATCTCTATCTCTGTAACTTAGTTGATAAGCTAAGATATGTCTGCTTCTTTTTTATTGAGGTTTTGTTTTAGTGAGCTATAGTCCACATGTGATTCTTCTGGACTCTGGTGGACATGTGAATTTGTTCTGGAATTTGGTTGATAAGTTTAGATATGACTGCTGCTTTTTATATTGAGGTTTCGTTTCGGTGAGCTAGAGTCCACGTGTGATTCTTTTGGACTATGGTGGACATGTGGATCTGTTTGTTTGTGGGCAAACAGACCAGCGACTGTTTACCTTAGTCTACGGTGCAAAATTCCAGACTCAACCTCTATGTAGAATGTAGATCAATTAAAATAGTTAAATAGGACGTTGTTAAGAGCACACTTTATTATTAAAAAGGAAAATAAAAATATGTATTAATAAATATAATCATTATCTTATTACTGCTGTAATTTGTTTTTTTATAAAAATAAAATGGTTATTAACTTGTGCCCAACACTATCCATTCAAAAAAAAACAAACTCACACTTATGTTTTTAGGCTTGATTACACCAATTTAAAAATGTGCACAAACTTTAATTGCTAATACTTTCATCTACATGGAAAAAATGGAAATAAACCGCTCCACGTTACCAAAAGTTAAAGAAGAAATACACATCACCTCTTAGGAGAGTTGGTAGTGCATCTCTCTTCTACATAAATGATGAGGGGTTCACATCTCACCATACATATTTTACAAGTATGTGTGGGAATTTTCTTCTCATGTTGTGGGAATAATTATTTCTTATTATGGGAGTAGATATCTGGACAGTACATATATTGTTTGATCTCGATAGATTCCGACAATCCTATTATAATTTTCTTATAATACTTTTTGAAAAAAAGAAATTAAAAAAGAAACATGTAATCATCAGATGGTCAACATCAAGCACGTGGTAGCACTATATCCACGTGAAAGGCGATTGTAAGTTGAAATCTTGTCACCGAATAAAGGTGTTCACTTTTGCTCACCTCCTTGAAGGGGGTGAGCATTACCCTCCTCATAAATGGATGACATGCGTTGATGGAGGGGTAAATTTGTCCAAATACTGTTATTTTTTGGATAATTTACTCACTGAACACATATCATCCTTCGAGAGGGGTGAGTAAAAATGGACCCCGTTTGTAAGAAAGAACATACTTAACAGAGCTATTCTGCTCACCACTCAATATACTTCAATAGTTAACTATGCTATCAATAATCCTAATAAGACAATAAACAAGTTAATTAATTAACACTTACAATCACAAATTAACCAATTTTATATTCTTGTTCCACCTTCGAAGAAATCGAAGCAGTGCTCAAATACATGTGTGATTCTTGTGGGACACCAATCACACCATTGACATAGTTGTTCAATACCAGTTGCTTGTTGTTGGCCATTTTCCATTACCTTTTCTCTTCTGGGTTTCTCTCTATTTGAGTGTTCTGTATCTGGGGTTTGTGAATTTGTTTTTTTTTTTTAATAGTAGACTCTTAGACACGTACTGACGTACTTATGATTGTTTTGATTTTTCTTTTGCATTTTTTTGCTTTGGTTTTGCTTTCACAAAACCAGTTAATCAATTGGGTCATTTTTATGACTGTAAGTGCATGCCCATATTTTAATTTCAGCTTCTGATTCGACTGTAAGAGGCGAGGAAACCGCACAGCGACGGCGGCGGCTGCGGCGGCCTCCCCCAACCACAGTGCCGCTTCATTTTATTTTCTGTGTTTTTTTTTTCTGTTTTTATGACACGTGGGTTCTAACAAAAACGGTGACAACAACGGATCCAACAGAAATCACCCAAACCCGTTTGAAGCCCAATGGACCCTTTAAGATAAGGAAGTCCAGCTATGGTTGGGCCAACTGAGGTCTTGGTGACATCGTAAAATCATATTTAAAAATCATCTTAGTTTACAGGCTATGCACGTGTATCGTAAAATATAAATTGAAAATCATATTTATATAGTTTTTATTACAAAGAAAAAATTTATAGTTAAAATAAGGTTAAATTGCACAAACTTTCTTCGAGATTAGACATAACTATATGTATATGTAATTTTTCTTTTATAGACATATAATATAAGTATATTTATAGCATATTGATACACATCATTACACGTTTACCATGTGTATTATTATGATTGAAATTATGTTGCTTATATGGTAAAATATACTAATATGTATTAGTATGCTATAAATAGAATTATAATATATGTTTATCAGAGAAAAATTGATGTATATGGCACTTTTAGACATAATGACACAAACAGTACTTGACATTTGAGAAATGTTGCACTACATCCCCTGCCGTTAGATTTGGACCGTTAAATTTTAACGGTCAATAGTCAAACATACATAATATCTAAAATATTCTTACTTTTTATTTTTAAAAATTTTAAAAAGTAATAATAAAATATGAATAATACATCACTGTATTTTGAAAAGGAAAAAGAATAAAAAAAATAAAAAACTCAAAGATCTGGAAAAAAACAAAAACCAACAAAATTTCATCTTCTTCCAATACTCAAAGCACTTTCATTCCCTACAATGTAATAAAATATTAAAAATACATTAATTTGAAAAGAAAAAAAAATAGATCTAAAAAAACACAAAAAATTCACCTTCATCTTAATCCAACACTGTAAATTCCTCAAAATGTACCCGTGAACTTGCTAGCCTAAATCAAGCCTCCACCTTTGTGCTTCAACCAAACCAACACACAAACATATGTGGCCTCATTTGCTCTCACCAAATCATGTTCCAAAAACACAAATCGCTTCCACAAAACAACCAGTTCCTGGCAAAACCACAAACAACACCAGGCTTAGAATAGAAACTTCTCTCTTCCACATCCTTTTAAATAGCAAAACAACATAACCCATATCACCAATCTTCACATAAGCATCGACCATTGCATTACAATATACAAACAACAATGCACCGATACGAAATTTCATCAAACACCAAAACATTTCTCAAATGTCAGATATGGTGTGTAATTACGGCCAACATTGCCATATGCGTTTAATTATGTCTAATCTCAGGCAATGTTTATGCAATTCCCTCTTAAAATAATACAAAAGTACTTCGTAATCAAAAGTAATACAGTTTCAACTTTTCACTGCTCTTATAGGTAAATCTCGTAGATATATACATTTATAGAATATTACTCTTAACTTAAATTATGGCTATTAAAAGAGAATTTGACACTCCCTTTTTTCTCACCCACGTGAAGGGGGCGAGCCTTACCCCCTCCTCAATACATGGTATGTGTTCAGGGAGAGGGTAATTTTATCCAAACACATTAGATTTTTTTGGACAAAAATATCCCTCTTTAGACACATGACATTTATTGGGGATGGAGGTAATGCTCACCCACATCATGGGAGGTAAGCAAAAGTCTTCTCGAATATGACCTATCAATACAAAAGCTTTCAAAAAAAATACCTGGTCACGAATTAATAGATATTGTCAACAAAAAAAAATTAAGATCATTTCTATATTAATTAAGGGTACCGATATTGACACCCATAAAACTTATTAGTACACCAATGTTTTGAAAGCTTCTCCTTATAATCCATAAATTATCTATTTACACTCCAATTTAATTTTTTTTTTTATTAATGACAATTTTAACCAGAATTAAAATTGCTAAACAAGACAAACAAATTTTAAAGACACTCCGAACTAATTAAATTATATAAAAAATTCTCTATCATAAATTATTAAATTAAATATTACTTATTAGACTGTCTCTCTCAAATATGTTGTTACAATATTAAACATTCTTTCTTAATTACCCTCTCTCTCCTTTTTTAAAAACAAAATTAATATCTTCATACTTTCTGGATTAATAGTTAAAGAAACAAACTTATGAATATTTTTTGTTTTTTTACTAACAGTAATATATATATATATATATTAAAAAGTCAATTTTCAAAAAAACAATAATAATAGATAACTGAACCTTGATTTGTTGAAACTAGATTTGATTAAACTCCTAATTTTAAAACTAATAAAAGAATAAAAGTTCTCTAGACAAACATATACCTACAAAAGTAACAAAAAGTATTTCATATTTAGATTTAAAAAAAAACAAGGTACTTGTTTTTTTTTTAGCTTTTTTTATATATACATATACAGTTCCTAAAAATCAAACATATTCATAAGTTTTTTTTTTCGTAAATGTTAGTCTTGCCTGAGAAAGAATGGAGATAGAAAATCAAAAATATGTATTGGAGGAAAAAAGAGTTTAATACGGTAATTAAAAATTTAGGAGTGAGTGTTTAATATGTAATATTTAATCTAATGATTTATGAAAGATAATTTCTTTTTTTAATAATTTAATTCAAAAAGGATTACTCCTCAAATATATTCAAATGCTACGATGGTTCGACCTAATTTTTATTAAAATAAAATAGAGTGTCTTTAGAAAAAAAAATTAATGGATCGTCTTTAGAATAGGAGTACCAAAAGATAAAGATGATAATCTTGGAACAAAATGAATGTCTTTAGAATTTTTTTTTTAATTTAAATTTCGAGAATGAAGTGTCTTTACAAAAAAATTGTAAAAAGAAAATATCGGATTGTCAAAATAAGCTCTCTAATATTTTATTAAAAAATTAATTATAAAAATATTCCGATAGAAATTTACCAATAAGGATAAATTACTTTAATTAAAAATAAACCAAATATTATATACAATCATTAATTACACTCATATCTTCAACTATATTTCTTTATTAAAAAAAACTTGTCTTTCAAAAAACAAAACTTATGATAAACTCTAACATATGATAAACCCTAATTTTTATGATAAACCATAATTAAACTCTAATTTTATTTCAAGTATTAAATTTTCTCATTAGCACATGATTAGCATATTATTTTTATCTTTCTTTTATAAATAGTTATGAACTCTATCAATAAACAAAATAATTTTTTTTAACGATAACTGTAAATATTAACAAGTTTTTTTTAAGATAGCCGTAGATATCAATAAGTTTTTTTTTAAGATATGAGAATTCTATATTAAAAATATTTTGACCTCATATACGGTTCCACATATTCCCGTTTATAAGGCTCCTACATTCGAGATATTTCCAAAAGTAAATTGAACTATCATTAAAAGAAGATTTGATTCCAAAAATAATATATTTTTTATATATAAATTGGGTGTGATAATAATATAAAAATGTTTATAAATAATATGTATTAAAATGAATATATTTATTTCAACGAGGGTACTATTGGCATATTTTTATTACTTTTACCCATTTTGGACAAGTTTATCCCAAAATGAGTTGAAAAAAAAAAGTGGTGCTATTGGCACACCCCCTAATGATCTATTCATGCCCCATTTTTTAAAATTTTGATTTAATTAAATAAAATTATTGTTTTACCCAACATTAGTATTTTTACTGTTTTTACCCAATAATTGGTTGTGAAGACCTAAATGCCCCTCGTTATTTTCTTTACATATTTTCTTTCATATCTTTTCTTCTTTCTCTCTCTTCCTTCTTTCTCTCACGCCTCTCATTTTTTTTTCTTTGTTTTCTCTCTCTTTCTCACGCCTCTCTCCTGGTTGTTGTTCACTTTTTCTCTCCCGGTTGTTGTTCATTTTTTTCTCTCTCAAGCCTTCTTTCTCACGTCTTCTTTCTCTCTCTCTCTCTTTTCAATCTCTTATTTCTCTCTTGCAGATCTGGGTGTTGTTGATTTTTATTGGAATGTTTTTGGTTAGATATTAATTTTAAGGGTGGTTGTGGTTGTGTATAAGTTTGAATATTGTTTGTTTAAAAAAAATTCAGATTTAGTTTGTTTAAAAAATTCCAGATTTTAAAAAACTCAGATTTTGTTTGTTTAAAATGTTTATTAAATTTTTTTTTCATATTTGATTTTGTTTAAGGAAAAAATTATTTGTTTAAAATGTTTGTTAAATTTTTTTTTTCCAGATTTTGTTTTGTTAAATGATTTTTCAGATCAGAAAAAATTTGTTTGTTAAAATCTAGAAAAAAACAAATTCCAGTTTGTGTTAAATGTTTGTTAAATGATTTTGCATAATGTTTGTTAAATTTTTTTCCAGAATTTTTTTGTTTAAAATGCTTGTTAAATCTTTATTTTGAAAATTTTCAGATTTCCTTTTGTTTAAAGTTTTTTTCCACATTTTAAAATTTTTTCTGGATTTCGTTTAAAATTTTTCTTGATTTGGTTTAAAAAATTTTCCAGATACAATTCCAGATTTATTTTTGTTTTGAAAATTTTTCCAGATTATGTTTCTAGATTTTAAAAAAAAAATTCAGATTATGTTTGTTAAATTCTTTTTTCCAGATTTTATTTTGTTTAAAAAAAAATTCCAGGTTTTTTTTTATTTTGAAAATTTTCCAGATTATATTTGTTAAATATTTTTTCCAGATTACGTTTTTTTTTATAATTTTTTTTTTCAGATTTTGTTCCATTGAAACAAAATTCCTTCCTAAAAATATAACATTTACTAGAGATCCATTGTTTCAAAGATTTTTTAATTTTGTTTGTATAAGGAAATCTGGAAAATTTCCTTATTCAAATCTGAAATTTTTTTCAGATTTCTTTAAACACACCGGGCCACTAATTAAACACACCACGACAACCCAATTAAACACACCATGGCAGATCAATTAAACACACAAAAGGAGACTAATTAAACACACAAGGCGAAAATCAATTAAACACACCACGAAAACTCAATTAAACACACCAGGTAATACACCAAGACAGACCAATTAAACACATCAGGACAATTCAATTAAACACACCAGGGTCAATTAAACACACCACACACCAGGATAATTCAATTAAACACATCAGGGTCAATTAAACACACCAGAGCAGACCAATTAAACACACCAGAACAATTCAATTAAACACAACAGGGTAGACCAATTAAACACATCAGTGCAACTCAATCAAACATATCATTGAAAGTCAATTAAACACACTAGGGTAACACCAAATTAAACACACCAAATCTAAAAGAAAAAAAAACTAGAGGTCTGGAAAGAAAAAAAAAATGAGAAAAAAATTGGTTTTTTTTCCTGGAAAAGGAGAAAGTAAAAAGAAAAAAGATATTTTTTTATAAAGAAGGGTAATTTTGTCCAAATAGTGAAAATTTTGATAAAAACAAAAAAATATTAATCTTGGGTAAAAACAATAAACCCACTAATTTTATAGTTAGTTTTAAAGTTCACCTTTTATATATATATATATATATATATATATATATATATATATATATATATATACATCATGGTAGCGACTCAAACCTGAAACATTGTTGTAAGACAAAATTGTATCAAATATACTTCATTTTCTTCTTCTTGGAGTTTTAGCAAACCAGTTTTTCTATCGTTTTCACTAACAGTTGGGTTGGGTCGAATGAATCAGACCAGTTTTAAGCCCAACTGGAAATCTAAGGCTGTATTGTTCTAGTTAAGACTAGTTTTTAATTGAATAATGTCATGGAAGAGTTAATTGTTTATTTGCATTGATTTTAATTTTTTTTTTAATGGATAGGATATTATATTTAATAGGTAGATATATTTTGATTTCAATGTTCTTTGAATCATTACATGAAACAAGGTTTAAAAGTTCTAGACAAATGAATATTTCTTCTATCTTTTTTTAAAAAAAATATTACATTATTATATAAATTCAGGATTTTTTGGGAGGCGGGAATGACTCAAATCCGCAACCTCGTGATGACTGTATAGGGGGTTTACTGCCGAACCAACCTCATTTCGTCATTTATATATGGGTGCGGATATTGATACCTATAAATATGATAAACACACTCATATATTATAAATACACTCATGTCTAAAATTTAAAATTAAAATTACTATAAACACCCATCTTAATACCAATAGTACCCTTATTTAAATGAATGTTTTTAATTTAATATGATTTATTTATAAATGCTCTTAAATTATGAACCTTAATACCAAAATATATAAAACTTTGCATTTAACTTATGATTTAAAGATATATTCTTGAATGCGGAGAATTTTACACAAACCATTAGAATTTGTATATAAGGCTGGGCTCCAAGTTTGACTTGCAATAAATCTGAGCTTTTTTTTTCTCAATCATAGATCTTCCAAGACGTGCCTCACTAGTCACTACCAATTTTTTTTTTTTGAACGGTTCTTAGTATAAAAAAAGGCCAAACAAGGCACAAGCAGAATAGCAGGAACTAGAAGCAACATTGCTACAAAAGAACCACACACCACCAAAGGGAACAATGACAAGGAGCAGAAGCCACTCCAAGAAGCAGTAGGACGAAACAAAACAACCAAATCCAAGCACAAATAAGAGAACAGCAAAAAAAAAATTAAATAAATAAAATAACCCAATACAGCTGTATTAAATTGCATATATATTGTTGTTTGTAAAGTGGAAACCGAAGAAGCTTATAACTTACTGGCTCTGAAAACGGATGGTTTTGCATGCAGTTTGATTGTTTGAATTTAGATTTATCATGCCTTTGGAAAGTTTTTTCCATTATTTTGTTATATGATAACTAGAGATTTTGATACCTGAAATAGAATTGGAGTTTCATTAGCGTTTAGTTTTTTTTTAATAAAGTGATATAATTAAATATATATGTGTAATTAATGAGTGAATATACTATTTTGTTTATTTTTAATTAAACTAATTTATCCTTATTAGTAAATTTCTATTGAGATATTTTTGTAATTAATTTTTTTATTAAAATATGGGTGTCAATATCGGTACCCTTTATATATACATATATTTTTGTTTTTGTTTTTGTTTTTTTTAAACAAATTCCAACTTAAGAATATATTAATGTTTACGAAAAGAAGACTTGAAAAGAAAAACAATTAGTAGCCCAAAACAATTTAAACAAAAGGAGGCCCATTAAATTTGACTTTTTAAATGGCCCATTAAATACATAACCATTAAAACACATGAACATCTCTATTAGGAGAAACTAATATACTGACACGTCATTATTATGATTTATGTGTCAGTTTTTTTATCTTACTTTTCTGATTTTCAGTTTCTCACTTTCTAAATTGATTTTTGTTTTTTAACTTCAGTCAACATTTTAGTAGCCGGTACACCCGGTGCCGATGTATGCTAAAGATTTTCTCCACTATTAGATTTTTTTCTTAAATTTTTTTCATTATAATAGTCCAGAGTTTTAAAGGAGATGGATAAAGACTTGAACTTACAACCTTATAGTATAAATGTGAGGGATTTTACCACTAAACCAACTTTATCTTTTTATTATTAGACGATTTGTCTTATCATTTCTTACAACAAAACTTAGAAAATTTTAAATCCTATGCCGACATTATTGTTCTAGAAGTGTAAACTAGGTCGGACCAATAAGACCCAATATGATTTACGTGCAGCAAGGTACAATATGTGTTAGACTGGGTTAAAGTGTTGAGCACAACATAATATGACACAATTTAATTTTTTTTAAATATATTATAAATTTATATGATAAAATGTTATTTTCACTTGTACTATTAAAATTCACTTTTTAAATGGAAAATATTATGTAAGTTTGAATAATGTCATTTTACCAATAAAAAATTTTCATAGCGACCCATCTTGAAAACGTTTCTAATTTCATCCCTAATTTACAACTAATCTCACATTGAACTTTAATTACTAGACCGTTGGTTCGGTTTTCGCATTTCTTTGTTTCTTTCTCTAAAAATATATCATATATGTGTATGATCAAATCATCAAAAACCCCAATTGAAACAACCTTTTGCTTTTGGTAGAGGGGTCTCTTTTGAAGTGACTTTATAAAGACTTAAAAAGAATAAAAATGTCCTGTTTTGGTAGGAATGTAGGGGAACTTATATGTAAGTTTGTATATTAGAATACTTATTTATGGGCAGTTGAGGTTGCAATACAAAAAGATAATGTTGGGTCTCTTCAACATTCTTTGTTTCTTTCTTTTTAAAACATTTAAAACCATGCCAAACTAACTTTCTTATGTGTCCAAAATAAAAGGACCACGTTTTATTATTAAAGAAATATATGAGAGGGGCCCTTTTGTCATCCATCCCTATCTCTTTGTTCATTATTTTTTTCCTATAAATTTTTTTGAGTATTGGATTGCCAAAACCCTTCAACTACATGTCAATTTAACTCCAATATAAAGAATTTAATGTTTAGATTTTGTCAAAATTGATTAAACTTAGCTAGTGGCTCCATTGACTATTCAAAGTAATTCAATCAATTTAAAGGCATTATATTAAAAAAAAATCAGAAATGTCTTACGTGGGATCATACACGAAAAAACATATGAAATTTTATACATAAAACTTCTTGTGTGTACACATTGAAATCTAGCATTACACGGAGACTAGTCAATATCAAACATTACGTGTGTGGTCCGGATAATTTTCATAATCGAGAGTTATCTGCTCCTACAATATTGATAGAAAACTACTAACATATACTTATAAATTACATATGTTAAAAAAATAAAGGATCTCAAATGTGGAAGAGGGTGAAAAGTTCCGTTGTCGATGAGAAATTCTTCCATTCATTTTTTTTAATATTATCTGTGATACGATGATTTGAATTTCAAATATTGTCAAATTGGATGAATGTTACTAACATCCTCAAATGTGGAAGATGGTGAAAAGTACTGTTGTCTGTGAGAAATTCTTCCATTCATTTTTTTAATATTATCTGCAATGCGACAACTTGAATTTCGAATATTGTCAAATTGGATGAGTGTTACTAACGGCCTCAAATGTGGAAGACGGTGAAAAGTACCGTTGTCGGTGGTGAGAAATTCTTCCATTCATTTTTTTAAATATTATCTGTGATGTGACGATTTGAATTTTGAATATTATCAAATTGGATGAGCGTTACTTATCATCAAATCACGTCAGACGATAGTCTTTTATTGATTTTCTCACCAGCATTATTGTCATGATTCATGTATGAATGAGATATGACTCACCGGTGAACAATTATTTGTGACGGCACAAAATGGGTTCACACAATCACACTAGTCATTCCGAGCATAAAGGCTTTTTCATTTCACATAAAGAGGAAAAAAGTATTAGATACTTGATAAGAAAGCACTTCCATGGTTTTCTTTTCTTTTCTTTTTTCTAATTCGGTAAAAGTCTCCAATGATTAAGAAAAGCACTTCTAAATATGTCAAAATTAATTATAATAATAAGGGAAAATGAAATAGCATAATTAACATTCACATGTCAAAAAGTAATAAGACATCATTGAAAAAAAAAAAGAATTTTTTAATCATTTTTATTCATCTAGAATTTCAATTGTATCTTAGACCTGTAAATTTTGTTGACAATTGTAACTTTTCTATGACATAAATTACGTTATATATTGTGAAAACGAATATTATATTTGATACACATAATTTCATAAATATTTCTCTTAAACAAATCATAAATATTTTAAGATAATATCAAATATGTATATATAAAATTCTATATTTACTTTTTACTTTGTTGGATATATACGCGTGCATATAAAAAATAGAAAAGAGTAGTTGATTCTATTAATGTAATCTTGACCTAATCAAGAATCTAAGACCCATAAAGAAGTAATCATAAAATTCAAAGGATCAAGAAGACCCCATAATCCCTAATCTAATCATTCATAGTAAGAAGGATCCTTAACTAAAATAATAAGGTTAAGAATAATCTAATAACCATACTTGAAGACTTTAATCTCCTTTTTGTAGAAAGAAAAATTGGCATTTTTTTTACTTTTTTTTTCTTAGCATTGCATCATCATCATGGTTGATGATGGTTACAAATCATCCTAAACCAATAAAAACACTAATCTAAAAGAGAGTGAGAGGCTTTTGTGGTGTTGTTATCAATATCTTACTTTTTAGTCACCAACCAAACTATCATGCTCCTCTAATTATCACTATCACAACTCCAATTCATTCTATCTTCAATGAACATTCCCTTCCTTTTTCATGGTAACTCTCTTCCATTATCAATCTTACTTCTTCTTTTTTTCTTTTTTTCTTTTTTTAGTATGCATGTATTAATCATAAATTTTAATGAAAAAAAAAATTGAACTTTATTCATGATTTGTGATTATAATATTTATAAAAAATTGTAAACTTGAAAATTTTGTTTGTTAATAACAATTTCTAAAACGCACATTTATCGTAACTCAAATGGTTGTAAACTTCCTTTTCCAACCGTTGTCTATGACGGATGGATCACAGAATTACGTAGTGTACATGGGTGGACTCATCTCATTTGTGAGAATTGCTTTCCAGACTATACTTGTAGCAATTATTCTCACTAGTTCTCAGCAGACCCTGATCCAACTAATACAAACAAGTAAAATCTAGCTATGTTATAATTTTGCAAAACTTAGTATGAAACTACTAAAAAATTTTGATAATTTTGATCTTTTAGAATAATAAGATATTAAAATCCCACATATATTTTTTTGAAATGAAACTTAAAAGTATATTTTTTTTAAAATTGAGAGAAGATCTGTAGAATGGGTCCAGATAATGATCTTGTAGTGAGTAGAAGAACAGTAGCCGCGTGGAAAAACAATATATAAACAAGAAGAAAGGACACAACAAAAACAATCAAAAGAAAGTGATAGAGTAATCAATGAAATGAAGAAAAATAAAATTATCGAAAATAATAACAATACAATAAAAAAAATGATAGATTTAATTATAGATAATAAAAGTATAGTGGTGTGATACTGGTGGGGTCTGCCCACAAAACCAAAGTCTGATATCATGATCATGATATGGATCATATATCTTATATGGCTCTTATTGTTCTAGTTGGTGACTTTGTGTTAGTGTTGTGTTGTGTTTCCAAATTTTTGATGTTTTTAAACGTGTTCAAAACAATAAATTAAATAGTGAAAATGGCCAAATGGGTTGTTCTAGGTTATAACCAATTGGGCTAAGCAGCCTTTGTAGAAAAGCTTCGTGGAGCACTCAATGCGGATATATCAAGTCATCATGTTTTGGTGTTTCGAAAATATGTTTGTATGATTACATTTTAAGATTGGTAGATGAAATTGCTACATGATGTTTAAATAAGACAATTTTAGTGTGAAAATTTGTGTTTGTTTATTTAAATCTTTATCATTGTGACAGGTTTTATTATATCATATCGGATAAAACATGATAATATTCTTGTAATTCATTAAACTCAACTTTAAATTATATCGACTTCACATTCAACCTTCCTAAGGCTAACACTCAATTTCATATATACATCAAAATAGTCACATTAAATTATATAAACTTATATATAGAGAGAGAAAGACTAATAGATACATCTGATCCGATCTTGTATAATATTTAGCGACACTTAAATCTTATTGTAATCTTAAAAATTCCAGGACGGTTACGAGACACACGCAACTTACGCGAAGGGCTCTCATTGCAACTTGCAAGTCACAATCAGCCAACCAAAATTTTTACAATGCCAAATGCATGAGTGAGAGGTGATGATATGGAATAATGGAATGGAAAGCACAAGAAATGAAGGCACATTGGAAGTGCTTTTTAATAAAGCCACCTGAGATAGGTGCTTGGTGTGTGGATTTATAAGCTAAGAAATTGCTTTTGATTTTGGCTTCTACAACTGACTTTTTATGGCATATTATTGTTGCATCAACAAATCCACATGACTTGTTCCTTTTCATGCTTTTATATATCAATTGTTGTCAATTTTTTTTGTCATTGTTTATGTTTTTTGAAATCATTTAAGGTGTAAAAAACCAAAAAAAAAATCATTTAAGGTGTAATATATTCTGTTAGTCAATTTTTTTTTTAATTATAGTATCTACTTTGAAAAATATATAAAATGTTTCTTTAACATATTTATAAGAAAAACAATTTTAGCATTTTATAAGATAACATATATATTAAATAGATTATTGGAAAAATATTATATTTTAATATATTCATTCCATTGTATTACATTTTCATTCATAAGAAGAAGAAGATTTCTAACAATTATACAAGAAGTTTTTCTTTTAAAAAAAATAGATTGAGCTAAAAATAAATAAATAAATAACTCATTTTATTTTTATTATTTTTTTAGATCCTTAATATGTGATTTTCTTTTCTTTTTTTTTTCTTCTTTTTTTAAGCAACTTAATATGTGTCTTATTGCATGTCAAGATAAATCTTTAAAAATTCATTAAATACTTTAAATAAATTCTTAATAAAATCATTCAATTTTTTTTTAAAAAAAGTCAAACTAGCTATAGCACCATTTGGACTTTGTTATTTTGTCGTTGTCATTAACTTAATAATATGATTTTTTTTTAATTACCAAAGCAAGTGAAGCAACAAAAATGCTCTTTTAGTTCACCTTCTCCATTTTCATGCTAATTTATCTTTCTCTTGCCATTATTGTTCACTTTTGCTGATAATCTTTACTTGATCATTATTTTCAATCTGTTTGCCTTTTCAATTTTTCTTTTATATTAAAATATTACGTTTGACTAGCAGGTGGAGTCTCGACTAAGTTTAGACTTAATCCATACTTAACTTTAATTTCCGAATTTAATTTTCAGATCTCTACGTTACTTTTTTTTTCTTTTAGATTTGTTTTCATGTCTATTTTTTTTTAATTTCCAGACTTATTTTATTTATTTTCTTTTTGTTTTGCTTTTCAAATCTTTATTTTTCTTGTTTTAGTTTTATAATTTACTTATCCTTCAATTTTCCATTCTTGTTTAAAAAAAACTATAATCAACCGTTCGTATTTTTATCACAAATTCATTTTAAATGTTATTAAAAGTTAAAACTCATCTTAATTCTTAACTAGGTGCTGTATATACAAAATAAACACCAGTAGGTGCTAAAAATTGAAATATCCCTTTTAATTTAATTAAATTTTAAATGAAACATAAAAGAACCGGAGAAATAATTGTTGAATTTCGTAGATATTTATCCTAATCTATATATATATATAAACTGATGTCTGTAATTTATGGTTGTAATTTATTTTTTTTTAATTTTTTTTATTTTATTATTTTAAATATATAATTTTATTCTCAACTGTTTTATATCAAGAAAAAGAACCACTATAGACGTAGTTCAATCGATAGATAACGAGTTTGATAATTGAACAAATGACTTTTTATACAGTGGTTCGAATCTTACCGACACAAAAATAATAAAAGTAAAAATCTGTAAAGCAAAGGATTCTGATCCATAATCGTTATTAATTCAAAATCTATCCAAACATCTTAACAAAACCAAATCACAGGCTAACAGCGTGGATGATACCTCTAATCCAATCACGGATCGGACGGCCACAATGCAAACCATTAACAATGCTGAAGATGATCACAGATAATCGGACGGTGTAAAATGATCTCATCAAGCTGACAATCCCATGATAACTCAGAAGATGAGTGCGCCGTGTCTGAATTCCAATAAAAAAAATATATTTGTCTTTGTCCAGACAAAGCATCATTACCATTTCTCTGATTGACATGACATACACTTCACGAGTTGTTTCCCTTACCCTTTCTACTGATCCGATCACGAGCGTTGATTTGACAATCAACGGCTCCTGATCTTCTGTTGGCTTGATGGAATCGGATCTTTTGGTGGGAGGAGGTGATGGTGTCCAGATCAAAAGAGATGTTAGTTGTGATGGTGATTGATGTGATTGGAGAGGTACATAATAATGTTTAAGGGAACATTTGAATAGTGTGGTACGCGAAGCATCGGATTTAGCCTAATTAAATGACAAACAGATTCCAGATTCTATTGCTTTCACGCGACCTCAGTCGCACGTGGGAAGAAGGTTGGATATTTAAGTTTATTTGCCAATAATTGATTAATTGGTGAGGATTTTTACTCTAAACAAAATTTCTTGTTGATAGAACAAATATGAGTGCATCAGTTACTTGTGAAAAAAATAAATATATATAATATAGAATAAATAGACAGTTTATTAAAAAATATATTTCCAATATAGCAACGTATATAAGGTATATTTAACCTTATGTTAATGTGTAAAAAAAATTAGACATTATCAATATGACCATCTACTTTCAGATGTCTTGTTGTATAACTATTTTTTCGATTAACTCAATAAGTATTTAAAATTGATATTAATTTTTCATCTATTTTTTATAAATAAAAAAAAAAATCAGAAACATCAATAAAATAAATGTGTTTTAAACATAGGATCAGGATCTTCTCCTTGTCTTGTTGTTCCTCGACTTTTCATAATCTAATGACATCTAAGCAAAATAAAAAATACATGGTCAAGATTTAATCACCTTTTTTTCTCTCATTCAACTTGAAATTTTAATTACACTTGAAAAATGTCAAAGAAAAACAAGGATCAAGGAGAGGATCCATGATCTTTAAACATAAATATTATAGACCAAATTTTAATTTGATTGTCTATTAGTCTATCTTTATACAGCATATGAAGTAAGTATCTTGACATTGTTGCAATGTCAACGATTTTTTGTATGCAAATCACTTTTTTATTTGGGATAAGAGCATATTCAATACAAATATGCATTTAAAGAAAATTGATTGCCACATATGATAGATAGTTAAAAAGTTAGAAGAACTCTTTTCAATGCAATAATCTAACTTCAATATGAAGATGATGTGATAACAAAAAAAAAGTTAGAGAATATGGAGTTTCTAGAAACTCATATAGAAATGCTGATTATGATTTCTAACTCACTCCATCAATAAGAGTATCTTCAATACAAATATATATTTTTGGGTTTCTAACTAATAATACATCAACATATATATTGAATATGGATCAACTTTGTCAATTTTTTAAAGAAATGCGTATTCTCTTCTCCAATGCAATTATTTAAATCAAATATATATCTATTTTTTACAATTATCTTAAACCATTTATTTTACTCTCTCACCTTTTTTATTTTAAATCAAATATGTATCCATTTTTACCAATCATTTATCTCACTCTCTATTCTTTTATTTTACAATTAAATGAGGTGTAATCTTATTGGTGAGAAAAGTTAGAAATCTCAGTCATCATTTTTATGAGGGTTTCTATAATTAAAAACTCAAATATCACCTCCATATTAAAGTTAGATGATTGCATTGGAGATAGTTTTTTTTTTTAACTTTTTATTTTTCTATCTTATATTGCACTCAATTTTCTCCAAATGCATGTTTGCATCAGAGATGCTATAATATTAGAGTTCATTTAATTGTAAAATAAATGAGGAGATAGAGTGAAATAATTGTTTTATTATGATTGGTCATAAAATTGATGCAGATTTGATTTTACATAATTGCATTGGAGATGTGACTATGCATTTCTCTATTTTGTTTTTCAAAAGTGAGTACATAATGAATAGAAATGTTGATGTTGCACTATTTAGAAACTCAAAAATATAAATTTGTATTAGAGATGTTTTAACAAACTTACATGTAGGCATGCAGCGTATCAACTTTTAGGCTTTAGCACATACCGCATTATTCTTCCACATTAGTGATGAAGTTCGAGACTTCGAGTATCAATGATAGTATGTATAAAATGTATGGATACGTTTTTCTTTAGTGTTATTGGAATAGATATTCAGACTACATATATACTATTTGATTTCGGTATACTTAACCTAGCCGTTTGGTATCATAATTTATAGTAGTAATTTAAAATAAATAAACTAACTAACTGATATTAGAAAAAAAAAAGGTTTTTGCTACTTCATAACGTTATATATCATGTTACGTAACATTCAAACTGCTAAAATATACCCTAAAGACACACGATAATATGATCATTATTATTTTGACAAGCCATTAAGAAACAATGTATTATCTTTAATTCACGGATCCTCAATAGAAGTTTATTGATTGAAAAACGAAATAAGAGATAGGGAATTGTGATAATTTAGATTAATTATTTTAAAACATCCATGAGATAACATATTAGTACCAGTATTAATCAAATTAATTTCCGAAGAATATAATTTTATATTTCTCCAGTAATTGTTTAATTATTAAACAAAAGTAATATGCAAAATTAAATTAGGGAGAGAAGAGTCGATAATATGTAAATTTAACCTAATTAAAGGACAAACAGATTCCAGATTCTATTGCTTTCACGCGACCTGAGTCGCACGTGGGAAGAAGGTTGGATATTTAAGTTTGGCAAATGGCAAAGATTTTTGCACTAAAACATTTATCCGTGGATAGAAGTATAGAACACACTAATACACTAATATGTAATATTTTTGTTATATTGAAACAAATATCTATTAGATCTAGGGATGGGTATTGGGAAAATGGGGATAAATATAGGTTTTCCTATCCCCATCTCTATCCCCATCTCTAAAACCTTTCTCCATCCCTCCCCATTTTCTAAAAAAATGGAGATGGGGGAATTTTGGGGTAGATATCCCTATTTTCTTATTTTTCTCATTTTTTTCTTATTTTCCCGTTTCTTCCATAGTCTCATACCCCCGTTTTCCCGGTTTTACTAAAAAATTATATACAAAAAAAAAACAATTGATTACAAATATAAATAAAAAAATATTAAGAATATAAATAATAAAAATATTAAGAATATAAATAATAAAAAATATTAATATATATATATATATACATACACATATAGACTAAGTTGAGGTTAAAAAATATATAAAATTATCCCCATTCCCACCTATTTTCCTATTTTCTTCAAAAATAGCTCCGTTCAAATGGGGATGGGGAAGTGGAGATTTGGGTATATGGGAATAAATACCCATCCCTAAATTTGGATCTCGATGTATCCTAATCAGACCGTTTAGTGTCGGAATTTATTGTAATACTTAAAAATAAATAAACAAACTAATATATAATATTTTTGTTATATATTTTAGAAAAAAGTTCTTGCTACTACAAAACGTTATTTTGATAAATCATTAAGAAACGTTGTGTTATCTTTAATTCAAGGATTCTCAATCGAAGTTTATTAATTTAAAACAGAATAAGAGATAATGAATGGGGATAATTTAGATTACTCATTTAAAAAATTCATGATATAACATATTGGTATCAATATTAATCAAATTAACTTCCAGTTTCTCTAGTAATTTGTTAAATTATTAAACAAAAGTAATATACAAAATTAAATTAGTGTTAAAGAGATTCAATTAGGGAGATAAGGGTCGGTAATATGTACACTTTTCTTAATTACATAAGAAATAGTTAGAAACTCGTTGTTATTTACTTATTTGCTTCCACTCAAGATGTATTTACTATACTTATGTTTTAAAATAAATATTAAAAATGAAATGAAATAAGGAAAATATCCTTCCTAGTTCCTACCATTACTTTTGACAAAAATTAATTAACTAATTAACGATAAAAAATGAATGTCAACAGAAATGTGAATGCCATTTTATACTAAAGTCGTTGGTTTACTTTACAAGAAACGACAAATCTCATGGGAATTTAGTTTAATTTGTTGTTTAGAAAATAATAATCATGATTTTCAAAGTTATCCACTTATCCTCTATATTTACATCATACTATATCGATAAACAATTATTCAATTTGCAAATGAAGACAAAAAAACCAAAGGGGGAGGGTGGATTAACATGCAAATTAGGATCAAACTCCACTAATCTAAGTCCTAAGAAACTAACAAAACACGCGCTCAACAGCGAGTGAGGATAAACAAAATTAGATCCCTTTATATTAAATATTAATATTAAAAAACGAAGAAGACTATGAGACCGTACCGGATTGGAGGAAATTAATAATAGCGCCGACTAGCGTTAAATGTCGAACATGTTGCGTTGTCGGAGGCCAAAACCCCTTTTTCTTCGAGCCACTACCTGACTTACTCTGACTCGGGCCCACATCGGTCTTGTAGACCCCACGTTATACGACACGTGGAGGTCGGTCTGCCCAATAAAAATAAGAAAAAAGAGAGGAGGTTTCGTCTAAGAGTGTCCAAACCCAGACCAGCGGCCGACCACTGGTTCGCTCACAGTCACACCTCATGACTCATGTTCAAGGCAAACCACGTGGTCTGGTTACTGGTTAAAGTTAGGGTTAGGCCGTTAGGGTTAGGGTTTTAGGGTTAAAACCATTTATGGGTTTTAGGGTTATTAAGGTTGTTTCTCTGCTCTTGTCAATGGATGATTGAAAGTCACTTTGGGGACAACAATTATGTTTTCTAGGGATATTATTATTTTTATTAAGCTTAGTAGCTTTTTCTTAAAAAAAGAAAACAATAATTATGAGCTCAACAAAAATATTATATATTATTATCGCTTTTTGAAGTATTTATTGCTTTAGTTTCACATTATTATAAAATGGATAAATAATTTTGAGGTGTTTGGATAATTGGATATGTCAACTCGTTGAGTAATCCATTAAAATCTTATCTAGATTTATTATTATTATATTTTTAAAATATATTAATTTTTAAGATAAAATGTTTTTTTTTTAACACAACAACAAGTATATTGTCTTTTTTTTTTTTTACAAAACAAGTAGATTGTCTATTCAAGTCACATGGAATCTCAAATTAGAATAGATTATAAAAAAAAATCATAAAATGTTTTTTTTAGCCAATTTGTATATGAATATGTTGTAATTAACTCAAAATATGAAGAAATTTAAATTAATTTGATTGGAGATTCAAAGTCTCACATGTAACTAATTATAGGTTGATTCGATTGATTTTAAATTTTATTAAAAGCCTTTGTTAAAATTTTAAATTCATTAAAAGTAATCTAAATTTATTTATTTAAAAAAAAAATCGTTTACAAAAAGGGTAATGTGTCTGTTTAATTAAAAATCTGTCAACCTCCCTGATATGGTGGATATTATGTATTTATTTTATTTTAATTAATAATTTTTTTAAGTATTATAATAAATTTTAACATTAAACTAGAAAGATGTTTATCGAAAAAAACTTACGATACGGAAAAGAAAATTCTTCGTGCATATATGAACAATGCACATAGTTGACTCAAACCCCGCTACTAATGTGGAAAGGTAGTTGCACTACCGCAAGAAGTTGTTTGCACAAAAAAAAAACTTAATAAAATATCATAAGTGACAATAATAACATGTGTTGATTTTTTTATGGATAAAATGCTAAAAATGTTAGATAATGTTGCTTGTAAATTAGTAAAATTTTTGCCCACCTATGAAATCTACACAATATGAATTCTAACCTAATATAAACAACTGGAAAATCTGTTCCCTATTCAAGAGAACAAAGGAATTTTGTTTTACCTAATAATATACAATAGGAAAAAAATATACATATGCATAAACATCATTTTCAATATTGGTCCATGGCATTATTTTTGTCACTCTTAACAGACAATTAAATGATTGTTACATGCGAGAAAAATATGCTCATTGCCCATGGTTTTGTTTGATTTTTTTTTTCTTCTAAATTTGATACTTTCACGGTTGATTATTTACGTTACAAAAATGTCTTATAAATCAACATCGTCTTGAAAAAAACAATAAATTTCAATTTTCTATACCTTCCGCACGTGGGGGAGAGACATATTTCATATTTGTTGACTAAAAAATTATTGACCTTCAATTAAAAGAAAATGAACTAGTAATCAAGGAGAATAAAATAATAAAGTTTGTATGCACATGACAAATAAAATGGACCACAAGCAATTGCTTCACATCATTCATATGTTGCAATGAATGCACTCTTGATCTTTTAACGTGTAATTTCTTTTTATAGTGATTAGGAATGAAATAACTAGTTGGGTTAGACTATAATTAATTAGTTCAATCCATTATTTGAAATTTTCAAACTTGTTCGTAATAAATTTAAATTAAAATCAAAACAGTACAGTTTGTTTGAAATATGGCATAATAATGAATCTAAATAATTTATTATAAACTTTCTCTATACAACCAATAACCCATATTAAATTCAAATGTTTTGTGTTCATATCAAACCTCAATCGTGGTTAATTAAATTTAATATTATCATTAAGATGAGAGAAAAATTAAATTTAAGGAAATTAAAATAAGAAAAATAATTGAAAAAAAGAAGGAGACATTATCCTAAACACGCAAGGATAATATAGTCATATAGTAAAAGTTTGGTTTGTTTGGTGAGCCGCTAAAAAGGGAACGAATTATCTCACATATTTCGGCGATAAGATATTATTTGTTTTCCCGAATTATCAGGCTATATTAACTACGGTACGATTAGGACCATAAGTTTACCATACAACCGCACCCAAAATCCATCAAAAATACGGCTTCATGTAGATAAAAATTAAGGTGACAAGATGATAATTTTCTTATCCCCACATTAATGATTCCGTGGATTCGAATCGTAATCCACTTTCTCTTTTTGTAGATAAAAATTAAGGTGATTCGATGATAAATTTCTTACATTCATATTAATGAATTCATAGATTTTAATAATTAACTTGTAATCCACTCCCCTATTGTAATAATAATAATCGTTGAGGATAAATATATCCCGAGTCAAAACCTAATCCGAATATAAAAATTTGACAAATTTAACACATTCTAACGGATAGAAAGACAATTTTATTCTTAAAATGTTTTGACATCAAAAATTTCATAACATAACACTAGGCTCTAACTGGAATCACGTATAGAATTCCAATCTCTAATTTTAAATCCTTCGAACTCTCAAAACCTCTCAACATTCCCAAATTTTTCAAATCTCTAAAATACACATAAATCGATAACGATTGAAAGAATGAACATTTATTGACGACCACGAGGGTGAACTGGTACTCTCTTTTATTTTTGAGTTTATGAGTTGTTTGTATTAATTATTTTTATGGTTATGCTAATGAATAGAGTGAAGTGATGAGAAGTTGATTATGCCTTTGCAATGCTCAAATAGATTAGAGTAAACAGAAAATAAGTGAGATTATGTTCATAATGGTATTATGGTATTTTCACAAGAAAAATAAGTTAGATTTGCTAAAAAATTTTGATTTGTATCTCCCAAATGAACTAAGTTCTCGATATAATCATAATTTGTAATTTTGTATATAGAAATATATAATTATTTCATCCAACCGTTTGGAACGAGTATGTAAAATTCTTATAATGGGAGGGCATGCACCTGATTATTGCTTGGTGAACTGTTGGACGGAAGAGAGAGAGAGAGAGAGAGAGAGAGAGAGAGAGAAATCAGACAAGAACAAGATCATAGGATTTGCATGTTTTTATTGCACAAGCCGAATTTCAAAATTAGGACAGTGAAAATATTTATTTATTAATATTATTATTCATTTTTAATTTTTTTTCTTTTATTTTCTCTCTCTTACTTGGAACATTTTTTATTTATCAACTTTTCTCTCTCTCTCAAAGTTAAAATAAAGAAGAAGAAATTGTTGCCTATATCTATCGTTTTCTTTGACCAGATATAAAGAAAAACAACCTCATTATCATGTTTTAATTAAGCCTCAAAGTGTCTGTGTGTGTGTCTCTATAACCAAACAATTAACTTAATTAACTTCAACTTACCAACTAATTAATTGTCCTGATTGGCTAATTACATATATTGCTATTTTCTTCCTTTTTTTTCTTTGATTATTATATTGCTTTAGAGTTCACTTTTTTTTAAACGCTTTCACACTTCACCAATTCATATCTTGTACAATCAAAATAGATTAAAAAAATATAATTTAACTTTATTTGACTATAATATTCATGATTAAAAATTATCATACATGTAACTTTTTTCCAAGACAAAAAAAAAGTGTTTTTTTGTATGCTAATAAATACTTAAAGTAACACACCTCTCTTGTCATAAAAGTATGATCAGATTAATTATCTTAATTAACAGTACTCTAATTAACTTTTTATCATCATTAACTAACAAAATCCATCCTCATCTTTTGATCCTGTCACTTTCCATCTCACTGTCTCTCTATAGGATGTTTGGGGTAGTGTGCATATAAGGCTTAGCTAACTTTGTTTATCTATATTGGTCTATGTGACTGTGTTGTATGTGTAATGTGTGTGCTAGCTATCATGGATTCATGTATCATGTATGCAAAAAAATCCATTGTAATTGTATAATTCAAAGAACCAAAATCACTTTTTCCACACTCTGTGTGTGCGAGAGAGAAACAACAAACAGGCACGCTTTGCTTCCTGAACTAACCAACCAACCTAACGTTTATATTTAGGAGGCAATCTCTCTCTCTCTCTCTATCTCTGTGTCTTCTATAAGGGTCTCTGCTCCTGGGTTGCGTGTGTGTTTATTATGTTATGTTCCTATAAGTCTCTCAGTCTCTGTGTTGTTTTCCTGTTTTTGGGTTCTTGAGTGAAAAGGGTATCTCTCTGTTTTTTGTTTTTGTTTTTGCAACTCTGTATTCTCTATAATACTACTCTACTATCTCCTCTGTTGTTATATAACAATTTCTCTCTAAAAGAGAAGAATCCTCCCCACTATAGGCGTGCCAAAAAAAAAGTATTGTAGAGATTATATAAGAAGCTACCTCCTTTTTTCTTATAGCTTCTCTCTATCTATCATCTATCATCTCTCTGCTTTGCCTTATTTTTTTCTTTTGGGTTTTTCTGTCTCTTTTTGTGGGGTTTCTCTTGCTTTGGTGCTGAAGATCTTGAGAATTTTTGTCACTTTTTCCTTCTGGGTTCTTGATTCTGAGGCTTGAAAACTTGTTGTAGATGATTTCAAGATGTGGGTCTTTTTGGTTCTCAGTTCCGGCTAATTAATTTGAAGGTTTCTTTCTATCTTTTGCTCTCATTTGTGTCTTTGAACAGAGTTTTTTTTTTCCTAACTTTTTGTTTTCTTTTGGTTTTTCTCCAGTTTTTGCTGTTGAAGTAGAAGATAAAGGTTTAGTTTTTATATCAGATTTTGCTTTTTGAAACTGTTTGACATGGAGGGTGGTTCTTCAATGAATGGTGAGAGTAGTACTCGTCTTCAACTACTGGATTTGATCCCTAAAGAAAGGGAATGGCTTATGATGAGAGAATCAGGAGGGAGAAGCCACCATGGATCTTCAGAGGAGAAGAAGCTTGAACTAAGGCTTGGTCCACCTGGTGGTGAAGACTGGTCTCTCAAAGACAACAACAACAGAGAAAGAGATGAGTCTCTTCTCTCTCTCAGCTACTTCTCTTCCATGAACAACAACAAAAACCAGAACAACAACAATGGCTATTCATTTCTTCAGTTCCCAACATCAACAAAAACAACACAAACAACACCACAGAGCTTGCCTGTCATGGGAAAGGAATCATCACAGCCCTGTTGCACTAAAGTTATAGACTTGCAGTCTGCAACAACAGCAGAAAAGAAGGCATTTTCTTCTTCCCCAGTTCCTGCAAAAAACACAGCTGTGTCCAACAGCTCTCAGAAAAGGTGCTTCAGCTTTTTACCTCTCTCAGTTTTTATATTGTTTTTCTTTTTTATTTATTTCTCTTTACAGGATATTCACTCACAGGGTCACATTGCTATACGATGTCTAGGTGGTCCATCATCCATGCATGATATATTGGTTTCAGTTCTTATTGTATATATATATATATATATATATTTTTTTTTTTAACTTCTAGCGTCTTCTTTAATGCAAGTTTTCACTGTCCTTTACCATGTTTTTGAAATTTTACTACTTACATGCTAGCTGATTAGCTTGTTTTAGCAATTAATGCTTTACCTATCATATTCCTATTTTTGTGCTAAGTCTTGATTTTTTCTGTTAGCAATTCTCTCCATATCCACTTCTATTATGGTCTCTCATCATGCTTTAAATCTCTCTTGATTTCTTAACATATAATATGTCCTGGCCTCATTAAATCATGTTCATTTACTAGGCTTTTGTTTTGGCAACTTTATTTTTCTGGGGTCTAATTATCTCTAATGGTTCATTGAAAAAAAATAAATAAACAGAACTGCTCCTGCTCCAGTGGTGGGTTGGCCTCCAATCCGTTCATTTAGGAAGAATCTTGCAAGCACAAGTGCTTCAAAGCCATCTACTGAGTCTTCTCCAAATGGGGTTGTGGTCCCAAACAAGTCCATCAATGAAAAACCAGTTGAACATATCAGGAAAAACATGTTTGTGAAGATCAACATGGATGGTGTCCCAATTGGAAGAAAAGTTGATCTCAGTGCCCATCACAGCTATGACAAACTCTCCACTGCTGTTGATCAACTCTTCAGAGGCCTCCTTGCAGGTTAGATAACTTCGATATGATTGTTACGTGTCTATTTTAACAAACCATTCATGATCTTGCCTTATATGTTTAATAATCTGTTTATGCATATAATTTTGTTAGTAGTATAATAATTAATCACATGACAATAGTTCCTTCAAATTGCATATATTATGGAGTGAAATTTGGACTAATTTGTCTGTTTGTATTTGTTGTGATTGAATTCTTAAAGATAATGTTAATTAATATGTCTTCTCGAAGTGATTATTATCTCAATTTGCTTTGTCTTTTGTGTGTTTGTTTGTTTTAGCTCAAAGAGATTCCAGTGCTGGTGGAATGGTGAACAAGCAAGAGGAAGAGAAAGCGATCAGTGGCTTATTGGATGGAAGTGGCGAATATACTCTCGTTTATGAGGATAACGAAGGAGACAGGATGCTTGTTGGGGATGTCCCATGGCAGTAAGCATCTTTATCACTGTAAATCTAATTCAATTTTTATATGATTCCCATTTCATATTATATCTTTTAATAATATGTTTTGTTTCTTTGTGTATGTATGTTGCATAATCCATGCAATGTCACAGCATATAAACATATATGTATTTAGTGCTATAAAGTATGTCTACTTTGTGTTTTCATGTAGTTCTTGGTAGTTTATCAGCTTAATTTGGAATTTGCAGCATGTTTGTATCGACAGTGAAGAGGCTGCGCGTGTTGAAGAGCTCGGAAGTATCAGCGTTAAGCCGTCAGTGCTCTTCACTACTGTTTCATGATTAATTATCAATAGGTTTTACCTTGCTATAATGGGAAATTTGTGTTTGTTGATTTTTTGCAGTTGGAAGCAGTAAACAAGCCAAGATAGTAGCTTGACTCTACTCTGCAGCATTGAAATGAAGACATGAAAGAGTTTTTCAGTGAAGATTCTCTCCAATTGAATTAAAGCTTGAAGGGGAGGGAGACTTTGATTTGTGTTCTCATCTTGACATTTTGTTTTCCTTTATTTTTGCATGGAACTTCTTGTTGCACTCAGAGTAAATATATTATATGTATTAGCTTTTTTTATATATATTTTGTACTTCTTCTTGACCTCTTCTTTCTCTTTTTCATAGATGGTTTCTTAACATCAATGCAAATTTGGAACAATGTTTGAAAAGTTGTATAATATATGCTTCTTCTTCATGATGTATATAATTTGTCTGTCTTCCTTGATATATAAATTCTAATCACACACGTCTCCAGCTGCTGCCTAATTGTATGTTTGGAAGTGCTTTTTGTCAAAAGCACTTTTGAGTATGTCTATCAAGTGCCTTTTGACTGCATTATTGAGGCAAAAAAACAAGTTCCCATTCTAAAAAAGAATAGTTTTTGTTGTATATATGTCAAAGTGCAATATTTGCTAGTGTGTAAAGATGATTATAACAAAAGAAAGAAAGAAATTAACCCCAAATGAGGAGTTACTCTGGCCTATTGATGAACTTATGAGCTTAACAATCATTGAACGAAATACTATATAATGCTAGAGAGTTACATTGTAGATTACAGAAACATAGTGAATTCTCTTATGTTACATAATGAATTCTAATGTCACTTTTTAATGTTACAAAGCGAATATTTTCTAGAGAACGGAAAGATGATTATAACAAAAGAAAAGAAGAACCCTAAATGAAAAGTTACTCTTAACATATCGATAAACTAATATGAGCACAATTATCATGTGTTTACGAATCTTCAACGTTATAAAGGGAAGTTTGTGATGTTGCAAAGTCGAATTTCGTACGAAAAAATGAGCGTGATTTAGATTGAGCGGGATTTAGATTAACTAATGAACATGTTCAACTCCAACACTTGTGACTGCAGACTTGATATGTGAAGCTGGTGAAGAATGATGGGTTGTAAAGTAGTTGCTCTTTTTCTTTTAAGATTCCATAAAACTGGTGCTGGTAAGTACACACTATTCAAAGGGCTGTTTGGCTTTGGGTAGGGAGAAAGTGTGAATAAAGTTATACCCTTTTTGTTCAAAGAAGCTAGAACTACAGCAAAACATCCTCTTCAGTCTTCACAATCACCACAGACACACTTCTTTGATGGTAAAGTCACTGTACCATTGAAAAACTCTCTCTTTGCTCCCACCAAATGGTCCTCACTCCTCACTAGTTTTACTACACTATTCATCTTTGCTACTTTTTCTAAAAGGACTTTTTTGTTAGGTTTAATTTCATTTTCCTCTCTTGAGGAGCCAATATGAAGACATTTTTTAGGAGTTTTTTTTTGTTTTTGACGAATTTCGAAACCGTTTACATACTATAGTCAAACTTTAAAAGAGATTAATGAATTTGTACTTGTTTAATTTTGATCTTGATGAGCTTGAGATTATTGGGTCAGGACCTATCGGAAGCTGACAAAATCAATTTCTAAAGCATAATCTGAAATATAACTCTCATTATTAGAGAGGTTTCTCTCCGCACTTTATGGTTTTGTGGGACATTATATAATTACATACCACGACTCAAACCATGGTGGGAGTTTCTTTCAAGTCTCCAACTACCAAACTACTTGGGTATTAGATTGAGGATTATAATTGATAAGGCTAAATTGTATGGTTAGGATTTGTTTGGTTGGTGGGGTGCATTAATCTGAGAAGCATTGGAAAAACTCAGTCGTGAAAATTGAAGGGGAATGAATACTAGAGACTTGTATGGGGAGGACTGAAGGGTCATTATCATTGAGAGTTGCCTAACTTGGGGGACCAAAAACATGGACAGGTCTCATGTCAAAAGGAATTAAGTGACTGACTATGTGTGTGGCAATGGCAAGGGAGGGTTTGGTAATTATTCTCTTTCTTTCTGTTTTGACATTTTCTTTTTCACATTGTAAGCTAACTAGGGCTATAATTAATATTGTTATCTTCAATTCTTCATATATATTATGTAAACAAAGGAGGGTTCATTGGTACTTCATTGACTACGAGGAGTTTAAGGTAAATTATCATGTGCAAATTAATGTTGGCCTTTTGAGGGCCGAAGGGACGATGATCACTCTTTGAATCTAATTATATATATATATATATATATTTATTTATATATGTATGTTTCAGATTCATATGAGAGAGATTATCAGGTATGAGATCAAACATTTTTTTTTCATTAAATCATGCAAGGAAAAACATTGAGCATAGCTCCAAGTTAACAGATAATTAATTCTTCATTATATTTATCACTAACCAGTAAGTAGTAACTACTGTACCAAAAAGTTTAATTATTAGAAAAAAAAAATCCAATCAATGATATAAAATTCTTGAATACCTTCTCATTGTAAGACTAATGGGCTTGGCATGTGGACCAAACCCAAATTCATTGTGTATTCATATACTAAAATATATGCATATAGTATGGGAGGACTTGAATGCATGACTCCTCGGTGAAACTAGTTTGGATAGGAAATCTTAAATCACTAAACTTAGAAGATTAAAGTATCGGGAAATAGCTCTAACAATGATTTAAAGCTCTATAATGACCAACTACTTAATCCAATTAAATATTGACTGGCTAGAACTCCAGCAATAGGATCAACTTTATGAGTCCATATGGACCATATCCAATCAAAAAATCTGATCTTCTTGATGAAGCAATTATTCTGGGATTTTGGCAGCTGCCTGGATGTTTCAGGACACATACTAAAACTATAGTCATAAATTTGCAGGATATTTACAGTGGGGTCATCAAAAGATTTTATGTATTTCTTCTTATTCAACTTTGTAACATATATATTTTTTTTACTGAGTTTTGCAGGATTTTTATATCATGTAAAGTTTCAATGAAAGGGTGTAGATAATGAAAGGGGTAGATATTGCCACCCAAAGAAATTATTTGTATAATCGTTTTTTATGGGTATATTACACAAACTTACCATGGTTATATGAATAATTACATTAAAACTGGTAAAAAAATCATAATGATACTAAACTCCCTTCGCCAGTTGACTAACGGTTAGACCACCGTTAGTCAATCATGTAAAAGAGAAATTGTTAGTTTTGTTCTTGTTCTAGTATTTTGAAATATTATATTAAATAAATTAATGAATTAAAAATCAGAAAAAATATGTATATAAAAAAAATCAAATAACTGTCAAAAAGAAATTAGAAAATTTAGAAAAAAGAGATCTAAAAATCAAATAATTAAATTAAATCAGAAAACAATTACAAAATCAGAAATGTAAGGTCCAGCTCCAGAAATTGTCCCAAACCTAAATCCAAGCTCAAAATATTTGAACCTAAAAGCTGTCCAAGTCCATGCCCAAACGTTAACCTAAGTCAAAATCAAAAAACAAAAGTTGATCAGGCCCAAACCAAGATGGTCCAGCCCAATTAGCATAACAAAAATAATAATGGTCCAACCCAACTAGCATTAAAAAAAAAAATGAAGAGGCAACCAGCTGCCACCTGTTGGTGCATGAAGGAAGCATGTGTGTTGCGTGTGATAGGTGTCAAATTGTGTGAGTAGTGGCAAAAGAAAAGAATAAAAAATAAAATAAAATGAAAAGAGAAATGGAGAGGGGGAGAGAAGTGTCACTCGGCCAAGAGCCCAAGACAAAAACAAAACAGAAACAGAGAATCAGATAAAGAAAGAAAAGAAAAAAAGAAAAAACGAAAAGAAAAGAGAGCGATCAAACCCTATGTGCGTGACAGTGTGAGAGGGAGAGAGAGAGAATACGACATTTTGAAAGAAAATAGATGCAGCCGGAGCGATATGCATGGTTGATTCAGAAATAGATGAATCTAGACAGATTTAGTCTCAAAGCAGATTCGAGCACGAGAGTTTTGTGGGTGGATAGTTTTATTTATAACTAAGGGCCAGTTTGGTATTGATGTAAATTTTCTTATAATCACCGTTAGCTGTGCTGAAAAAATAATCAGTTTTTAAGTTAATCAGCATATATTTGGTTAATTGTACATTTAAAACTACTGTATAGCTTAAAACATTATACATATGTTTGATAATTTTATTTCAGAAGTATTGAGATTAGTTACAGTGACTAAAATAGACATGATTTAAGAACCTTATTTCATTTTTTTCATTAATTATATATATTAAATCAATATTTAAGTATAATATTTAAATTAGAATTTTTTTTTCATAAAGCATAAATTTTTTTTAGAAATATTTTGTATATCAAATCAATATTTAATTTTAAGATGATATAAGGTATATAAATTATTTTAACTTGATTTCATAACGATAATAATGATATTTTAAAATATTCATTAAATGCAGAAATATACTATTCCATAATCACTTTCAAAAAGTAACCCCTACATGTTTTTTAAAATTACTGTCAAAACTTGTCAGATTATCAATTAATCAGGTTTTGAAGTTTTACCAAACATCATTTTTTATCAAAATTATAAAATAAACTGATTTTAACTTTTCAAAAACTACCAAACCAGCCCTAAGTTAATTATTTTAGAATTGTATGTTGGCTTTAATTATTAGAAATAAATGGTTTATTCATTTATTTAGAAATAGAATTCCAGATGATTTGAGATGTTTTAAGAAATGTGTAGATTTCTAGAATCTAGAAATAGATTAGTTATAGAATTAAGATTTATAAAGAAGAATAGTTCATGTATGTTCAGACAGACTTCCAGTTGAATTTCCAGATTTTCAGACAGATTTCTAGATTGTCAGATTTTCTGTTAGATTCTAGATTTTTAGATAGATTTCTAGATTTCCTGAATAGATATCTAGATTTTCAGAAAGATTACTAGATTTCTAGATTCAAGTGTTTTATGAGAATTTTCAGAAAAGAAAAGAAAAGAAGATTGATTTATGTTTTCAGAAAAGTATTTAGAAAGAATTATATATGTATATTCAGAATGCTAGATTTCAAAGATCGTCCAGATTTTAAGATATCAAATTATGTACCCTCCCCAGCAGTAGCAGATTCAGATTATAAGCATTTGAGGCTGCTCTGCACGTGTATTTGAGATTATTACTCTGCATGTGCGAAAATATCGCAATGTTTGTGAGATTATTCCTCACGTTCGATCAAATATCGACGTGTATGTGAGATATTATATATATATATATATATATATATATATATATTACTCTGTACGTTTGGTCAATTATTGATGTGTATGTGAGATTATAGCTCTGCACGGGTGATCAGATATCACAGTGTATGTGAGATATGTATTTCCCTCTACTCTGTGTATGCATTAAGATGCTTGACCACGTACTTGAGATATTCCCCTGGGTACCAGTTTGAGAAAGAGTTTTCAGATTACATATATATTACCGATTATGATCAGTAGAAAAAAGATTTCAAATTATCAGACCTTAAATTAGATATTATATTTTATAAAATCAGAAAATGTTTTATTATATTATATAATATTTATAGAAAAATGTGTTTTATTTACAAAAGATATTTAATTAGTTCTCAGCTTATTTTTGTTATTAGTAAAATCTGAAAAGATGACATATCAGCATAAACGCCGCGTTTTGTAAAGATTAAGTGATGACATGTCAATAAATGTTAAACCAATTTTAAGACGACCATAGTGTTGCTCTCATAATATCTAGTTAAGGTTACTTAGATGGTCAGGTTGAAAATACTTAGCCAAAATAGTTGTGATGATCAAAACAAAAAAGATGATTGAGGGGACCCAAAATGGTCGGGGCTTTGCTTACTCGATCCAGTTTAGTTCCCTAGTCGGGGGCGAACGAAATTTGGTCGGGTTTGATGGATGGCCGGCTGAGCAACATGTTGACAACTTAGAGACACACTTAAAATCATGACACGTCAGTATCACGAAATTCATTGCAATCGTGGTTCAAATTCGTAAAGAAAGAACCTTACTCAAATAAGGTATCTAGAAGCATACTCTGATGAGGAAGTGTCTTTCCTTAAAGATATCAGAATCCAGAAAAGACAAGAGATCTAACGTGTTTGAAACACTAGTGACATGAAATAGGAAAGAAAGCAGCAACGACTCCGATAAGTCAGAGTCTTATCGAGTTACTACTACCTTTTCTTTTACTTGTACTTCAAGAATTAGGGTTCTATGCATGTATATATAGATCCTAAAAACACCCGAAAAAGGGTTCACGAATCATTATATATTCAAGAGAGCAAGTAAGGCTGAGGTTGTAACTATTCTTTTCATAGTGAATTATTTTCTCGCCATCACCGGCAACAGTGGTTTTTTCCTTTTTGGGTTTTGCACGTAAATTCTTGCCTGCATGATTTTAGTTATTTCTTTTTGATTCATAAAACGATTGTCAATTCGATATATTTTGTGTGACGGGTGACCGAATTCATATAATCCCAAAAATCACCTTCAACAGTTTTAAAGAACAGTTTCAGATTAAATCCTGATTAGTTTCAGGAAGAAATACAGAATTTGAAAAGATATATAGAATTTAGAAAGAGATATAGAAAATGATACAAAATAGTTTTCTTTAGACAATATTAAGTTTAGCCGGTATAAATTTACTAAGCATTAATGTTTTAAGAAAGATAGTTATGAATTTTAGAACGTAAAGAAAATATATGTTTTCAGATTTATTCAGAGATAATAGTTTTAGTAGATTCCAAGAAAGAAAAGATGTTTTCAAAGCTTATTTCCACTCATTGAGCGTTAGCGCTCATTCTTTTATTTTAACTATTTTTCACATGTGATCACCAGGTTCGTGCAGATTCTTTAGTATCGTGAGATGGGCCGCATGTGATAACAGAAATGGTAGTTCATTATTTTAATTAAAGCATGCAAATGTGCATATTTTCAAATATCATTATTTTTCATGAATAGTTTTGAATATGTAAATATTCAGTAGATGGGTCCAACACAAAGAAAGCAAATCTTTGATTTTAACTATATTATATTTTATGATAGGCCATAACCCACAGATTTAAATTGCATTTCTAAATTACAAGGTGGAAAAGTTTGAAAAGCCCAATTGATTGTTAAAGAATTTATTAGAAGTCACATTGAGATTCATAAGATTTTCTATAATGTTTTTTAGAAGATTTAGATTCCAGTTACAAAGATAAGATTTTCACATGATTCCCTCGTACTCAAGATAGGAGTCGGGGAGGGTCTTATATAGAAAAAAAAAATGATCTCTCCAGATCTCCATGGAGACCAAATGGAGGAGAACTCGATCTCCGTTAGAGGAAATCCGATTTTGAATCCTTCAGCCATGATAGCAAACGCTTCAATAATGCACATCAGAAATAAAAGCCAATACAATTTCGAAATGAAGATATTTTTATTAATTCATAGAGATGGCATATCTCCATTAATAGAGATTTTGGTTCCAGATCTTCTCCAAAAATGGAGGAGATCCTGATTCTCCATTAATAATGACTTTTGTTCCAGATCTCCTATAAAAATGGTGGAGATTTCGAAACCACATCTCCTCCATGAAGAATCTCTATTATATATATATATATATATATATATATATATATATTTATCTAAGTTTTTTAAATAATTTTTATTGATTGTGTTTTTGGATGAGATTGTGATGGTAAATAAGATGGATGGTGGAGATGAAGTGTGGTGAAGAAGGAAGCTGAATCATTTTTGGTTTCAATTTGCTTTGTATTGGGTTGTGATTTGGTTTGTTTAGGATTGTGATTTGGTCTTTAAAAATTGATGGAGTGGATGAGGCATATTTCTTTTATTAATATTATATTTATTTAATAAATTATTAGGACTGATATAGCGATAATTTATTGGACACTTTTTATTTATTTATTAACAATGAAAATACCAAATAACATTTCAATGGTTAGTGAATAGTGATTAACTGTGGTCAATGGTTAGTCAGCTGTTAGTTAATGAGTCAAAGGTAGACTAGACTAATTATAATTTTTTTTACATGTTTTAGTATAATTATACATATAATCAGGGTAAGTTCATGTAATTTGCTTGTAAAAAAAATTGAGTGTACAAATAATTTCTTTGGATGGCAATGTTTGCACCTTTCAATGAAATTCAGTTAATTAGATAATAAATGGGTTTTTTAATCAATAATTCCCTATTTAGAGTAAATGTTGCACAATTAACCCTTCTATAAAAAAGTGCAAAAATACCTCAAACTTCCAAAATACCCTCCCTTAATTCTTTTGGAGAAATTAAGTGGTGAAAATTATATGAAGTGGTGAACATGTGAGTATTGAATCAAAAAATTATTATTTTTTCTTTCTCTCATAATTCATATTTTGATGGAAATCACATGTTTACAATTTGATGGAATTTTTTTGTTGGAAATCAATGTTTATCCAAAAATTGTGTTTCGGGTCAAGGGTTACCCAATATCTGGTCACTCCCTACTCGAAGCACAAATTTTATGCTTTTGGTTATGGGTGACCCGAAGAATAATTTTTGTGTTTCGGGTTAAGGATAATCCGATATCGGGTCACCTCTATCCTCATGTGTGGACATAGTTCGGTTCGATTCGGTTTTGGATGAAATCGAACTGAACCGAAAATATTTCTGTTTTTAAAAATCAAAACCGGTGTAAACCGATTAAGAGTAAGTAACCGAACTGAACTGGTTTTAATCGGTTCAATTCGGTTTTGAACATATTTAGCTTAGTGGGTTTCCTTTTTTACATGTTTTTAAATTTATTAGGCTTTTAGATGGTAATTTTGGGACAACACTTACTTATTTTGACATTTGGGCTGCTGATTTTAATGAATTTTTATAGTCCATATCAAAAAGCCCAAAATAAAACATAACATTTTTTTTTCTTTCTTTTTTTTTTAACAAAAAAATTAAACCTATTTATCCTTTCATTGCAAAAACCCAGATATCATTCAAAATTCGTTGAAATCCCAAACCCGGATATCATCACCCAGATATCATCGATGTTAAGACACCAAATTTTTCCTTTTCACCAGATATATTCTCAAACAATCTTGATGTGCTCCCAACCGCATTTAGCATAAATATATATCAAAACTAGGGGTGGGCGTTTAATGGATCGGTTCACTTTTGGAGTGAACCGATAAAAAACAGATAATGTTCGGTTTTTAAAAAAGTGAACCGATCCGATCAACTTGACAATTATGAACCGATCAAAAACCGATTAAATTTGACCAGTTCGGTTCAGTTCAGTTTTTTCGATTTTGGGCCAATTGGATCATATTTTTGGGTTTTAATTATTACACATATTTTCATATTTTAATATTTTTGGGCCTTTGACCAAATTAAATTATGGGTTTGAACAAATTGAAAATACTAGTTTAAAATAATATTCATAAAAAAAAACTAAGAAAAAAAATATGATGTGACACACTTTCATAGTTTTATATTTTCATGGACTATTAAACATTAAAACTAAGGTTTTTTTTTATATATATTGGATCTCGGTTCGGTTTTCCGGTTTAGGATAATGAACCGAAAAAAAACCCGATCCAATCGGTTTTCAAAAAAATGAACCGAACCGAACCGGTCAACATAAGAAAACCGGAAAAAAACCAATTGGATCGGTTCGGTTTATCGATTCGGTTCGGTTTATTGGTTTTTTGCCCACCCCTAATCAAAACAATTTGAAACTCATATATCAATGGCATTAAACTTATTTTTTTTCTCACCATAACCATAAATTAATGGGTTAATATTAAGAATCTCCCCTCACCTTTGAACTATTATTGGATGTATAGTTATAAATGGTTTTATTTTAAAAACCTCCCCTATAGACTAACACCTTTAGCATTCCCTTTGTGTTGACTGAGTTTTGTCGTTAAAAAATCTAAAATGTCTTTAATTAAGCTTCAATTGTATGAATTGATTATTATACCCTCATACTTTTACCAAATAAATTAATAAAATGATACAAAAAAGGGGAATGTTAACTTGTAAAGGAAAAGTTATTTTGTGGACAATTTTATCCCTAAAAATAACAAAATTACAAATTAACCAAAAGCATTGAAACTAACCAGAATATGTGTTTATTTATGTATTTATTTGTCTTTTTTTATAAATCCAAGCAAATACTCATTTTCAATATTTTTGGTTCATTTGTAATTTTGTTATTTTTATGGATAAAATTGTCCACAAAATAACTTCTCATTTGCATGTTAACATTCCCGCATTTTGTATCATTTTATTAATTTATTTGGTAAAAATATGAGGGATGGTCAATTCATATAATTGAAGCTTAAATATGGACATTTTAGGCTTTTTAATAGCCAAACACAGTCAACACAAATGGAATGCTAACGATGTTAGTTCATAGAGGAGGTTTCTAAAATAAAAGCATTTGTAACTATCTATACATCCAATAATAATTCAAAGGTGAGGGGAGATTTTTAATATTAACCCTAACTTAATTGGCAATTTTAAAATCCCAATTTGACAAACAACTGGTAAAATAGCCACAATAGTTATCTCACAAGACAAAACTATTATTCGAAACAAATCTAAGGGGGTGTATTCAACTCAAACTTGATTGGATTTGATTGGATTTTGTTGGATTTTAGAAATCAGGGTGTATTCAACTCGGATTTCATTGGATTTGTTTGAAATCCAACGAAGACTAGGGGTATTCAAACCAGATTTTGTTAGATTTCAAACAAATCCAATGAAATCCAGGTGTATTCAACCCGGATTTTGAAGGATTTCAAACAAATCTAATGAAATCTGGGTGTATTCAAAATCCCATGGATTTGAATGAATTTGTTCATGTAATGGATTTGGTTGGATTTTATAGTGGAAAATATAAATAGGAATGAAATTCTCAAATCTTGGCCTCAACCCAAAGATTTGAGAAGATTTCCAAAGAATTCACCTCTCTCTCTCTCTCTCTCTCTCTCCTCATCCCTCACCCATTCTTCAAAAACCAACTGCCTCTCACTCTCTCATGAATGTCTCTCTTTGTTCACCACCTCTCTCCTCTCTCTCTCTCTCTCTCTCTCTCTCTCTTTCACGATTGTCTCTTGCTGTTGCTTGGTGTGGCGGCAATTTCCGGGCTGGTTCGATTTTGTGGTTGAATTGGGTTGGTTTCGATTTGTATTGTGTTTGGTTGATGAGAAAGTACATAAAATTGGGGGTTTTGTGACTTGTATTGTGTTTGGTTGATGAGAAAGTGCAGAAAATTGGGGCTTTTGTGATTTGTATTGTGTTTGGTTGATGAGAAAATTCAAGAGAAAGAATAAAAGCTAGAAACTGATACAAATCCTCCTTTGCATGCTCACTTGGTGTGATGCATGAGACCCTTAATTGAAGCAGAGCACGTGTATGACCAAGTTTGGGGAAGAGTTGTTTATTGTTATTATTGTTTTACAATTAGTCAATTAATAAGTGGTTGTTACGATTGGATGTTGCTGGATGCTCTCCATATCTTCGGCTCCACTAGCTAGGAGTTCCTATTTTATTGCATTATCAGTTGTAGCGTGATTGTGGCCTATTTAGGTCTCATTTTGAATTGAATAAGATTATCAGACAATTAAATAAAATACTTCTCCAACCCCTGTTCTTCTCTTTCTCCGTCTCAACCCGAATTCCCTCTTAACATTGGTATCGGAGCCAGGTTCTTCCATGGATACGCGTGGAAAATCGAATGCTGAATTCCGCAATGAAGTTCATGAGATTCTTGCCACCCACGAAACAAGATTCGACCATATCCTTATCGAATTACAAGCCTTGCGATTGCAGCAAAACCAGTCCACCACAAAATATCAACCTACTACTGAAAAGGATGCCAACCAAATTGCGACAGGAGAAACCTCTTACAACGGACCCTCTACCTCAACTCAAACTGGTTCCGATCGAAGTAACACTCATCTCAAATTAAAATTTCAGACTTATGAAGGCGATGACCCAACGGGGTGGATTTTCAAGGCCGAACAATATTTCGAGTTTAAGGGAATTGACCCTTATCAATAGGTACAATTAGCATCTTTTCACCTGGAAGGTGTGGCGCTTCAATGGTATCGGTGGTATACCAAACTCCAAGGGCCCTTGAGCTGGAATGAATTCACTAAAGCCGTTCTCCACAAATTCGGACCAACCGACTATGATGACCCGTCGGAGGCCCTGTCCAGACTCAAGCAAACGACAACCGTAAACGTATACCAGGAAGCGTTTGAGAAATTGTCACATAAAGTGGGCGGCATGCCTGATAATTTTTTGGTGGGGAGTTTCATAGCAGGTTTGAAGGACGACATCCGAATGGACGTACGAGTCAAGCAACCTAAAACACTTTCAGAAACCATTAATGTGGCTCATCTCCTTGAGGAACGAAACCTACTTCAGCGGAGGCAGGGGGTTCCATTTCGTTCAGCGACCACAACACTCCCACACTGATCACAGTAGAATTCTTCAGCTGGAATCCTTGGTCCGTCTCCATCACAGCAAGCAAACCAGATTGTAGGAACAAAATTTCAGGGGCCTGTTCGTCGGATCACTGGATAAGAAGCGAGAGAAAGGAGTGAAAATGGGCTATGTTTCTATTGCGATGAAAAATACACGCCTGGACATCGGTGCACTCGACCATAATTGTTCATGATGGAAGATGTGCAGTGATAACCCGCTATTCTGTTGTTAAGGAATTGCGGA
The DNA here is from genome assembly GCA_033220585.1 of Dipteronia sinensis. Lineage (NCBI taxonomy): Eukaryota > Viridiplantae > Streptophyta > Magnoliopsida > Sapindales > Sapindaceae > Dipteronia > Dipteronia sinensis. The sequence continues at coordinate 62,102,333 of CM065639.1, forward strand.
TCCCAAAAAGATGTTTATAAAAAGTCCTACGCAATGTGCTATATAGTTATGAAAACTAGCAAAGCGGCAAGCGAGGGTATCGTTTCACAGGGAGGTGGGATTCATCGACCGTCTCTAGTTCTAGCTATACAACACGCCAAGTGAACTCGTGTGTTGCGTATACAAAAAGAATATATGGAAAGTAAATGCCAAACTAACAAACAAACTACATAAATAAATATGTACAGTGATAGGATGGAATGGAGAGATGCATAAAATGTGGATACGCTAGGAAAATGACTCAACCGTAACAATCCTCCTAATTAAGCACAAGACTCACCTAGTCCCTCAAATGTGCAAGTATATCATAGGCTTGTGTCCCCTTAATTGATCTCTAATCTCTCTCGATATCTTAGAGATCACACCCACACAATTGCATGGATTCATTAAGTGTCGTGGCACACGTAAAAGAGCCATGTACGCCAGCCTAGTGATACTCTCACTTTCTGATCATATACACATGTTATTTCGTTGGGCATGTAATGTGCAACCGCGTGGGCCATACTACTGCCAATAATTCATCCACGATGCTAACCAAATTCGGGATGGCAACCAAGTGAAAGCATTAAGAATACGAGATACCCATACAACACGTATGTTATATGCTCGTGTCCCTTTAATTAATCTCTACCCTCTCTCGAGTGCATAGAGATTGCATCCATGCAAAAACATGAATCCATTAAGGACCGAGGGACACATACACGAGCTCTACATGTCAGCCTAGTGATCTCTCAACTTTCTGGTCAAATGCAGAGGATACCATAATGAGCATGTTAATGCGAACCACACGATACATAACACACAACCTAAATATTATTCACAAGGTGGCTAACCGAGTGAAAGCATTAAGCAATGAAATACCCCTATAACTACACGAGCACAAGAGGAATTCGGTTTATCTTTACTCTAGATACGGATTCGGTTTAGTCAACTCCCTAGGATGGCTAGACATGGAAAACAAGTTCACCAAACAACAATGTGCAATTAGTTGGTTGATTAGCATTAAGACCATTCAAATTAAGTTAGGGGTTTATCCTCTTGACTTAGGAATTATCCCAAATCAATTCATCACCCAATCCGGCCAAGGATGGATAATTGTGTCTTAATAAGACCCATTAAGCACAAGGATGTGAACCAATACCAATTTAGCAACTAAATGCTTGAACTGAAACCTTTTCCACTCGTTGGGGTAAAATCTCTAATACTCAAATTACTCAATACATGGTATTTTGGCTATTCATTAACATACAAACACTCATTGGAAGCTAAATTACTCTACTCCTACATTAAATTACTCTACTCCTAATCTCAATCATGCATACACATCAATTTTGACCCTCTACACACATGAATTTCACAATAAGAGTTTAAATCATGAAATTAGCAAAGAGTAAAACATAACCCGCATGAATTTAAGAACAAACATACATATATTGCACATGTATAGGTTTACAATATTCCCCCAATCGGGTTTACACATCAAAGAAGCAAGAAATACAAAGAAATGAGTAAAAAAGAGCAAACCCTTGAAGACAAACCCTCCAAAGATGCTCCAAATCCTTCCTAGCTCAAAATTGGACTCCTAATTCCTTGCAAGCTACTCTAAGATGGATGGAGGAAGGAAAAATGGTGTGGTGGAGGTGTGTGGTGAGCTCCCATGGAGGAAAATCCTCCATGGGAGCTAGTCTCTCTCTTATTTTTGGTGAAGAAGATGGAGGAGGAAGAAGATGAATAGAAGGGAGAGATGGGGTCTCGGTTGAGAGGAGAGAAGAAGAGAAAAAGAATGTGTTGTGAATAATTGAGTGAGTGGCATGAGAAGAGAAAAAAAGAAAAGAAGGAATGTGTGGTGTAGGAAAAGTCAAAGGAGGAAGGTGATTGGTTGGAAGGTGGAGAGTGGGTTGGTTAGAGTCATGAAAGATGGGAGAAAATGAGGTATTTATAGAGTATGGAAGTTAGGGTATGAAATTGGGTGTGAAAGGAAAAGTTTTCCCCTAAAAAACGGGCTGAAAGTGGACATTCTGTCAACTTCCGCGGTTGGTCTGCAGTTCACTTGACAGCTTCGCGCACAGTTATGAAAACGGCCATAACTTCCTCCAGAAAACCCGGAATTATAATCAGTAAAAAGCGCTGGAAAGGAGACATCTGGGGCTTTTCGAAAATAGGTAGTGGCTGATGTACTTCGATCTGAGGAGGGAGATATAACCTTCCAAAGTTGAGTGTACTGCACAAGAAATTCCAATTTCAGCCCTTCTAACTCCAAAACTCTTCAATTTAGCTCAACATTTTATTTTAAGGGATATAACCTACACAAGGCTCACAAAACATATTATATACCAAAATATGCTCAAAAAATAAAGTAAACGATAGGAAATGGGGACTTTAAATGGTGTATTTTACGATGTTATCATACAGCCAGGGGATAACACCGGCGATGTAGACATGGAAATTGAGACAACATCTGAGGCCCTACCTAAAATCTCTTTTCATGCCTTGGCTGGAACAGCCCATCCACAGACATTTAGGGTCATTGGGAAAGTGGGAAACAAGGAATTAACAGTGCTAATTCATGGGGGAAGTACCCATAATTTTATTGATTAGACGGTCGTGACCAAATTGGGACTTCCGGTGATTCGCGACAAGGTGTTTCGAGTGACAGTTGGTAACAAAGAAACAATAGAATGCATTGGACGTTGTCTGGCTCTCTCCCTCACCATTCAAGGATTTACGGTCCGAGTCGATTTCTACGTACTACCTGTGGTTGCATGTCAGGCAGTCTTGGGAGTGCAATGGCTGGAAACCTTGGGCCGAATTGAGACAGACTACAAGAGGCTCAACATGACCTTTAATCAGGCAAGCAAAACACATACCTTGCTGGGGTTACAATAAGTTGAACATGCTCCCATGAGTGAGAAAGAATTGGTACATTTATCAGGAACTGGGTTCTTCCCTCACATGGTAGCCACCACATTTCAACCGCACCAAACTACAGAAGTTCCAGCCAAGCTTCAAGAACTACTAACGGAGTTTGCACATGTTTTCAAGGAACCAACTGAGTTTCCTCCCACACACCACCATGATCACCAAATCCCCCTTCTTCCAGGACACCCATCAGTAAGCACAAGGCCATACATGTATCCCCATTACCAAAAAAACTGAGATAGAAAATCTAGTCCAAGAGTTCCTCAAATCGGGAATAATTCGCCCAAGTCACAGCCCCTTCTCTTCACCGGTTTTGTTAATCAAGAAGTCTGATGGTTCGTGGTGATTTTGTGTGGATTATCGAGCCCTCAACAAAATCACTGTAAAAGATAAGTTCCCAATACTGGTTATTGATGAGTTGCTCGATGAATGGCACGGTGCTAAATACTTTTCGAAATTGGATTTACGGTCCGGGCATCACCAAATTCGAGTCCATAAGGATGACATTCCAGAAATAGCTTTTCGCACTCATGACGGACACTACGAATTCCTTGTAATGCCGTTCGGTTGACCAACGTGTTGGAACCTAGGGTTACAGATTGCGCAGCGGAAGGGTTTAAATTTTTTTTATGCAATCATTAAACTAACCCATTTGTACAGTAATAATCAAATGCAATAATAAAGTGAAGAAAATTTTTCATACCTACGTAGGAGGCTCCTTCACTTTAATACGAACTGCTCCTGATTTGAACCACGTGATCTTCCTCGCTATCTCCCGGAACTGGTAACAGCGTGTGGGCGCGTCACGATATTCAGGACTTGTATGGAGGAAGAAGAGAAGAACACACACAAAAAACAAACTCTAGAAGTGCAGTACTTGTGGTCTCACCACACACTAACTTTTTCTATTTGTTTTTCTTACTGTGTGTCACGATCACACTTTTTCTCTTCACTTTTCAAAGTAATCTCTTATTACTTTTTTAATATCTCATTTGCTGTGTTGTTCTCACATTCGGTTATCTTCATTTTGTTTAATTAAATATATATCTCATATATATTCAAAAACCAACAAACCAAAATCTATTTGATTTTTTAAAAAAAATTTCAAAGATATCTCATATCTTTTTAAAATAATTAAATATTTATTTTTGAATTCAAACATTTTAAATTCAATTTCAAATATTTAATTTAAAATAAAATAATCATATTATCTTATTTTATTCAAAATCAAATATCAACTAACACCCTCCATTTAGTGATTAACAACATAATTAAATAATCTTATTATTTAATTTATTTAATCACCATTATTCATTAATTAAATAATTCCATTATTCAATTAATTCCCGAATAAATACGTGTCACTTTCGTAACACAATTAATTGGACAATCCAATTAATTAACCGTGACCCTTGTTACCTAAATCGATCGGGCTAGCAAGGGGACCTAATGGACCCACAGTATTTTGAGCTTCAATAATCCTTTGAAATTATTAATTAAACTCTTTAATTAATATTTCATGATTATTAACTTTGGTGTTATTCCACTAAAACCCGAAGCTGCACTCTCTCAACTGTAGACGTTTTTACACAAACCAATAACTCTCGGTGTCCATCGATATAGCTATTACATATGGTATAATCCTCCACAAGTAGTTCATAATTAGAGCTGGATCATAATGTCCGTTATACCCATCTAATCATATCTTTCCATTAAGTACCATTGATTCTCTAATGAACAATAAATCCTACATTCCTTACGGAATTAGGAGAGCGCTCATATTGTTCAAGCCCCGAATCAACCCTTAAGGGAACTACCATCTACTTCTCACAAGAAGGAGTGGATTCCACTATTGTATACAAACCTTCCCAGCCACAAGCCAAACCGTGATCCCAACATACGGAGTATATTGATCGGGAATGCAACTCCGACCTCACCCATGGTATATCAAAGACCACGATCTAACCTGAAGGAGTCGATAAGACACTCAGGATTAAGATCACCCACATATATCCATCATTAGTTGATATATATGAATCTCATCGTTAAACGGATCTTAGTGAGAGATTCATATAGATCATGGCCCAGTCCTATATGATCACATCATACAAGGTGCCTCCATTCTCATATCCACATATGAATGATCCAGGATAGGATCATCGTACACTACGAAATGGACCGCAGCTGTAGATTAACCACAAATAAAGTACCCAACTTTATTTGCTATCTACGGACTCTTTAGATTGCTCGTTTCAAACTGAATCCATCTATATATGACACTCATAAACTCAGTTCGAAATTACATCTGGCAATTTTGGATGTTAAGTGCACATGTTATATAAAGTATGACACAAAATGAATGAATATACTACTTCTTTTATTTATGTTCAAATTATATTTACATATTACAAGCTTTAAGGCAAAAACCCCAACACAAAGCCCCTGCCACTTTTCATAACCTCATGAATGATATTTTTTGCCTACATTTGTGAAGGTTTATCTTGGTTTTCTTTGATGATGTTTTAGTGTATAGCATGTCTTGGGATTAGAGATGCATATTTGGGGAATGGGGATGGATATAGGTCCCTCCATCCCCATCCCCACTTCCCAGACCCTTCCCCGATCCCCCCCCCCCCCCCCCCTCATTTCCCCATTTGGGGAAAATGGGGATGGGGAATTTTTGGGTGAGGTATATCCATCCCCAACCCCAGTTCTCCATTTTTCCCGTTTTTCCCGTTTTCCCCATTTTTTCCCATTTCCCATTTCCCCATTCTCCCATTTGATTAAAAATTAAAAATTAAAAAAATATATTCCATTACAAATACAAACTGAAATCCATTAGTGCATTACAAATATATAATAAAATCATAAAGTGTGCATTACAAATACATAATAAAATCGTAAAGTGTTACATAATATATTTATTTATATATGTTTTGGGGGAAATGGTGAAATGGGGATGGGGGAGGTCACCCCATCCACATCCCCGTTTCAATATATTTATAGGGGAAATAGGAAAATGGGGAAATGAGGAAATGGGGATGGGGGAACCTCCCCCATCCCCATCCCCACCCCATTCCCCATTTTCCCCTAAAAAATTTTCTCCAAATAGGGATGGGGACGTGGGGATTTAGGGTTCCGAGGGAAAATGTGCATCTCTATTTGGGATGAGCACATTCAGCATCTTCAACAAGTGCTCCAGATCTTAACCACTCACCAATTGTTTGTGAAAGCCTCAAAGTGCCAATTTGGGGTGTTGCAGGTGGATTATTTTGGACATTAGATTTCATTTGAAGGAGTGGTAGTCGATCCAACCAAAAAACAATCAGTGCAGAATTGGCCGGTGCCGACTTCAGCTAAAGAGGTCCGTGGGTTTCATGGGCTTGCAGGATACTACCAAAATTCGTCTGAGGTTTCGGAATGATAGCTGCTCTGTTGAACAAACTATTGACAAATGAAGGATTTCAGTGGACGACTGAATCACAAATAGCTTTTGAGAAATTGAAGGCTGCTCTTATTTCCCCACCAGTGTTACATCTTCTGGATTTTACACAGCAATTTGTCATCCAAAGCGACGCAAGTGGGGCCAGATTAGAAGCAATTTTGTCTCAACAAAATCAACCTATTACATATTTCAGTGAGGCATTAAAAGGGACTGCGAAGGCTCTGTCAGTTTACGAACTAAGAAATGTTGGCTGTGGTGAAAGCGGTGCAGAAATGGCAATCGTACCTCTTAGGCAAACCATTTGTCATTAAAACCGACCATCAACGTCTAAAATACCTATTAGAACAGCAAATATCCACCTCCTCCTAAGTTCAGTGGCTGCTCAAATTGATGGGGTATGACTATAAAATTCAGTACAAGAAAGGAAAGGAGAATCAAGGGGTTGATGCCCTTTTGTGTGTCACTATGTTACAATTTCAGGCCATCACACTACCAATTGCAGATTGGTGGACGACCTTGCAGCAGAAGGTAACTCATGATCCTTACTATGCAACATTAATCAATACCAATTCTCATAATTGTTTCCAACGAGATGGAGTCTGGATGCAAAATGGAAAGATACACTTGAGCCCCATTTCTACATTGTTGCCATTAGTTTTAGCAGAAGGGCACTCTTCACCTACCGGAGGGCATTTCGGCTATCTCAAGACCTTAAGACGCATCACTGCCAGCTTTGTGTGGCATGGAATACGTACTGCTGTGAAGGATTTTATCCATAATTGCGACATATGCCAACGCTGTAAGTATGAGACTCTTCGACCAGCTGGGTTACTCCAACCTCTATCGATTCCGCATCGTATATGGACTAAGATTTCTATGGATTTCGTCGAAGGATTGCCCACCTCTCAAGGTCACGGTGTAATTATGGTTGTCGTTGATCGACTTTCCAAATATGCTCATTTTGTACCTTTAAAGCACCCATTTACAGCCATGACAGTGGCTAAGGCCTTCGTTGCAAACATTGTACGGTTACACTGAATACCGCTCTCTACAGTGAGCGATCGAGACAAAAAATTTTCTCAGCACTTTTTGGAGGTCTTTTTTTCAATTACATGGTACAACTTTGTGTTACAGCTCAAGCTACCATCCGCAGACAGATGGACAAACCGAAGTTGTAAACCGTATACTCGAGCAGTACCTTCGCTGCTATACCTGTGATCAACCAAAAAAATGGATGGAATGGCTTCCATGGGCAGAGTACGGGTACAATACGGTGATTCATTCCTCCACTAAAATGTCACCCTTTGAAGCAGTCTATGGAGTCCCTCTACCCTCAATGATATCTTACATTCCTAGAACTACTAAGGTCCAAGCGGTTGATGAGTTGCTGCGTACAAGGGAAGACATCATGCGTGACCTGAGGTGAAACTTGATTGCTGCTCAGGTTCGAATGAAGAGCCAATCAGATCGACACCGTCGGGAAGTCATCTTTGACGTGGGAGATTTTGTTTATCTACGGTTACAACTGTATCGTCAGAAAACTATGGCATTTTGGAGTTCGTTAAAATTGGCACCCCGGTTCTTCAGGCCCTTTATAGTACTTGCTTGTATTGGCTCAATCGCTTATAAATTAGACTTACCCACTGGGGCTCAAATACATGACATATTTCACGTTAGTATGCTTAAAAAAATGGGTCATGTTGAAACTACTGCAGTGTCCCTTCCCCCTGTTACAACCGACACGACTTTATTGCCTGAGCCGGAATCAGTCTTGGAATGCTGAGTTATACAAAAAGGGAAATATCGTCCTAAGACAGAAGTATTGATTCAGTGGAAGGGGGCTCCTCGAAAGGATGCAACTTGGGAGAACTTGTGGCGATTCTCCAAGACGTATCCAAATTTTTGCCTTGAGGACAAGGCTTCTCCAAGGAGGAGGGAATGATACGAATCCTCCTTTGCCTGTTTTGCATGCTCGCTTGGTGTGATGCATGAGACCCTTAATTGAAGCAGAGCACGTGTATGACCAAGTCTGGGGAAGAGTTGTTTATTGTTATTATTGTTTTAGAATTAGTCAATTAATAAGTGGTTGTTACGATTGGATGTTGCTGGATGCTCTCCATATATTCGGCTCCACTAGCTAAGAGTTCCTATTTTATTGCATTATCAGTTCTAGCGTGAATGTGGCCTATTTAGGTCTCATTTTGAATTGAATAAGATTATCAGACAATTAAGTAAAATACTTCTCCAACCCCTGTTCTTCTTTTTCTCCATCTCAACCCAAATTCCCTCTTAACAAAAATATCTCTGATTTTGGTTATTGTGGTTTTTGAAGAAGAAGAAGTTAGGGATTTGGATTTGGAAATTTTGGGTATTTTTCGCCAATCTACGGTCAAAAGAGAAAGCAAAGGACAATTTTTATTTTATTTTTTATTTATAAGACAAATCCATCAAAATCTTTCCAAATCCATTCAATTCTTTATAATGAATTCCAATGAAATCCAACTAACTCTTTACATAATTCCTACAAAATCTAATGAAATCTGTGGGATTTGTGAATTCCACCGAAATCCATCACTTAAAACAAATCCATCAAAAAACAATGAAATCTAAGTTGAAAACACCCCCCTAAAACATCACATGACCGATTCATCTCTGTATACACATCTATTCTTCAAAACAAATCTAAAGCCTTACAGGACCGATTCATCTTCGTATAACCATATATTCTTCAAAACAAATCTAAAGCTCATCTTATACTCATCTATAATCATAGTGCATGAAACAACAATCCTGCTCGAATTGACTTATAAACCAATATTTGTGTGTGGAAAACCATAAAAATTAACACAGATCGAGGTTGGAAAAAAAATCATAAGTTACAAGACCCAAAACTGAAAAAAAAATACTGGACCGACCAGAGAGAGAGAGAGAGAGAGAGAGAGAGAGAAGAGAAGAGAAGAAGAAGATATTGAGAAGACAATGAAGATTGGAGAACAATAACATTGAGTACATGCTCGTAAGAGGAAAGCAGTGAAAAGTGAAAGATTAGAAAATAGAATGGGAGAGTACTATTAGGGTTTTTTTTTCCTTTTATATATCGGTTTTCGGTTCAAACCGGTTTTATAAAACCAAAACCGGTTCAAACCGGTTTTATAAAACCAAAACTGGTTCAAAACCGATTTCAATTCGGTTTCTCAAATTTAAACCGGTTTGAACCGAAATTGATTGGTGAACCGAACTAAACTGCACTTTTCGGTTTGGTTCCGGTTATGGTGCCCACTCCTATCTACCTAAATCACAATTTTCATTCGGGTCACCTTGACCCGAAGCACAAAAATTATTGTTTGGGTCACCCTTGACCCGAAACATAAAATTTGTGTTTTAGGTAGGGGGTGACCCTATATTGGATCACACTTGACTTGATGCACAAAAATTGTTTCAGGTCACCCTTGACCAGGGACGGATTTAACACTAGAGGACTAGAATAAATTTTCTTAAGGGTGTGTTTGGTATGTGGGACGGGACGGGACGGGACGAGACAACTTTCTCTTGTCCCACGTTTGGCGCGTTTAAAGCATGGGACGGGACGAGACAGCATGGGACAAAACCAAAAATATTGTCCCATGCCAAACCCTAGGCCAGACTTGTCCCATGTATGGGACAAGCACCAAAATGACTCTTTTACTCTTAATGTTTCTAAAAATTACAAACATATATATATATATATATATATACGAATATACACCTGAATCACAGTCTCTCTCTATCTCTCTTGTTCGTTTGTTCATATCTGGAGATCAAACCCAGAACCACCAAATAAAAATCAAATCCAATCTGGAAAAAGAGAAAGATTCGAACCACATAGACGCTGGGTTTCGTGGTGGCCGGTGTTTTTTGCGACTGAGTTTGTTGGGTTTCGTAGCGCCGACGAGGTTTGTGGGTTTCGCGGTGGCAGCGTGGTTTGTGGGTTCACGTCGGCTGGGTTTGCTCGGTTTCACGGCGGCGGCGAGGATTGTTTCGCGGCAGCAGCGAGGTTTGGGGTTTGGCTCGACTTCCAATTGGGTCAGCTGGGTTTGCTGGGTTTGATTGAATGGTGATGATTTTGATTTGCGATGGTGGTGTTGACGACGATGATGATTTGCGATGGTGGCTGGGTTTGATTGAATGGTGATGATTTTGATTTGCGATGTTGGTGTTGACGATGATGATGATTTGCGATGGTGGCTGGGTTTGATTGAATGGTGATGATTTTGATTTGCGATGGTGGTGTTGACGATGATGATGATTTGCGATGGTGGCTGGGTTTGCGATGGTGGTGTTGACGATGATGATGATTTGTTGTTAGTTGATGTTGCGATGGCTGGGTTCTTAGTTGATGATGATGATTTTGATTTGGATTTTTGATTGAAGAAATTTTGTTTTGGACAATTTTCTTTTTGGACAATTTTCCTCAAATCTGGTGTTGACCGTTGATGATGATGATCTGACTTGCTTTTTGGATTGAAGAAAAATGTGTGTTCTTAGTTGAAATCCATTTTTTTTTCTAGATTTTTTTTCTTCCCAATTTTTTTTCCAGATTTTTATAAACATTCAAAAGGACAAGAAGGGCAGTTTGGTTATTTGAACATCTTGTCCCGTTTTGTCCCAACCATACCAAACACATAAACAGTACAATTAACAGTTCTGTCCCATGCATTTCAAACACAATATGGAACAGCTGTTCTGTCCTGTCCTGTCATGTCCTGTTCAGTCATATCCCGTCCAGATGCCAAACGCACCCTAAATGAACTCCAACGATTCGAGGAAATTGTAATGATTGAAAATCAAAGATACACCTGATAATATCAACAATTTCTATGTCAATGCAGATAATCGTAGACTTTGTTAGAAATTCATTCTCCACCGTGTCTTTGTGTGCATATTGCAAGCAATTATCCAACTACCTTACTACGTGTCAAAGCAAATGTGCCTGGCAGAATGAAGACAAAAACAGAGCATCAGTACATACCAAGGCAAGCAGAGTATCGGCATACAACAAGGCTCAAACATGATCATTTGTCATCTGAGGATTATATCAATAGATGATTGTGATCAAGTGATATTAGTTTGAGATTAGTGATTAGTTAACTACCGTTAGATAAGTCAACTGATATGGCTACAGTTAGTGTAGATTGAAAAGTCAACATTAGGTAGTTAGGTTGTTAGTAACAGATTCTGAAATTCAGGGTTCATGTGACAAGCGTGTAAATCTTTTTATAAATATGTGTAGTTAGTTATCGTCTTCATATAAGAAAAAATAAAAATACAGAGATCTGATCTCTGATTCTCACCTTTAATGGCGGTTCACTAAGATTTAGCTTATCTTCTTCTCTTAGTACTATCAACAAACATCTTCATGCCTTCATCAATTAATACTTATGTATATCAGATATAAAATTTTATAGCAGAAACACGAAGAGATTGAGTCAAATATAATGATATAAAATTTATAAACTAAAATTAGACTAACTCTAAAATTTTAAAACAAAATAAAATAATTATTACACATATAACTCCTAAAAACATACCCTGTTGAAGACATAATTTTTTAAAATTGAGAAAGAGGTTGAATGTTTGTGATGCCCCAAAAAAATTGAAATTATAACCGGTATTTTGTATAAATTTACATATGAGTGTTTTCTTAATATTTAATTTATTTTTAATTGTTAAGGGACATCCCTACCCATGACCCCAAACATGGAATTTGAATGAGCGTTATTTACCATCAAGTCACATCGGGGGTTATCTACTGTTGTTTTGTTATCTTGAGCTAATTCATTTGTTAAAAGGTTTCATCACTCTCAAAAGTTGTCGGTGGCAGGGAAATTGTTTTCTGTCTTTGCCTTCCTAGCTAGGTAGACTGGAAATTAAAAGATTAGGATAAACACTATCTAGTGAGATCGAGAATCATATCATTGAAAGGGTTGAAAATCAAGCTATGAATCTCCAAAAAGTTTTTTTTTTTTAGGGGCCTGCAAGTTGCTAAGGTATACACTAATACATTTCTCGAGAGTAATATGGGTTCATACAATTAGATGAAAGTAAACTCGGAAGCGAATGAGATTCGATCTGAAGACTTCTTATGTAACTTTAAAACATCTTACTAGCTAAGCTAGTTGGTATACGTTAGAACTAATATTTGTCTGAATTGCATTGATTATGTAATATATTATTTGACAAAGTACATGACAATCGGTTCGAGAATTCGAGTCCAGTACTTCTTAGTAAAACTCAACTCTGATACCATGTTAACGACTTAACGTAATCCAAAAGCTTAGTAAATCTATAGTAAGGGTTCAAATAACAGTAGCTCTAACATGTATATATGCATGTTTTCAAAAAAAAAAAAACATGTATATATGCAATACTCTTGCTAGGAACAAGAAACTGAACAGTGGTTGTAAAGATAATCCGATGATAACTACATCTCTGGATTAATATCGAGGTTCCAAAGTTCAAATTTTCGACCCTTTTCCTAAGTCGAAAGAAACAAAAGAAAAAAAAAACGAAATTGATTGAAACAAGAATTTCCATAGCTAGATTGTCATTAAACCTTCAATTTATATAAACAGACAAAACTTTATGTTTGTTCCCATCTTTCATGCATTATATGTATTTTCAATCAATATATGGTTGATTTTATACATCTTTCATCATCATGATCATCTCTCATCTCTTTCATCTTTCAATTATTTGTAAATTGTAATCAATCTGATAAATGTAATAGTTTGCTGTGATTTAAAAGATCAAATATATATATATATATATAGAGAGAGAGAGAGAGAGAGATCCTCATCATGATCTCCAAATGTGGATTTCAGTTTTGAATATCGATCTATCTCATGCATGAATATCACTTACTAAAAATTAATGCATCAAAACTACAATAATCATCAATAATGATATAATTCTTTCATTAAATTACAAACCAAAATTTACAAACATATATGTCAGAGGAGGAGAACATAAAAAAAATTATAAAGATTACAAAATATATTTAGAATCTTTATAAATAAATATAATTTCCTTAAAACATCCAAATCTCAACAAATTATAACTGAAAAAAAAATATATGGAGAGAATATCCAAATCAATAAGCCTCATCAATATATATATAATTCTTGGATAAAACCCCAAGTAATCAAAACTTACATAAAACAGTTAATTAGAACACATGAACTTCTAATCACACAAATTAATATACAGCATATATACCTGCTATTAGTTTAATTTCTTGTCTGCTAATGCCTGGCCAGGTCCCGTATGCCGTATTTATTAAATCGATGTAGAGAGTACATAGATCGATACTATAAGCATAGGAGTATGCAGTCAGCGTATGATCCGGCATAGTAGGCGGTGGCGCCACCGAACTCTGGGGAGATTTAGGGTGAAAAAGGCTTCAATGGCCATTGAAAATGAGTTGGAGGATGTTGTTGTTGTTGTATGTTACTGTTGATGTTGTTGGTGTTTCAGGCTCATACATCATGGGGCATTATAAGGTCACGTAAGTGGGTTTTGTAAGTGGGGTTCTGTTTCTGGTGCAATTTCAAAAATGCTATTTTATTGATTTTTTGTTTTTCATTAATAATTGACGGGAGAAAGAAATAAATCTCAGCTATTGATTCATCTATTTGACTGATGTCACCAGATTTGTTTAGGTCAACACACTTGATCTATTTATGTCAACACAAAGATCAGCTCAATGAGGATCTCAATTCGAATTAACAACTAAAATAAGAACATTGAAGTTGCATGATAAGTTGTGAAGCTGAACTTCATATCTATAAAGTTTAACACAAAGCCTATGTATATTTTGATAAAAGTTTTCTGGATAGGGAAAGATTGCAATCGATAAAAATTAAATTGTAGCAAAACCTTTAATCTATTTATAGGCATAATCATAAAATTTTGGATTGGAGTCTTCCACTAATAATCCATATCCAAAATCAATTTTCAGAACAAACTACTAACATCACACAAAAATTGAGAAGCTAGTTATATTGTTGAACAAACTACTAACTTCATAACAGAATTATTTTCTTGTTACTAGACAATAATGTAATATGCGGGTACACGAGGGGTATATACAAAATTATATTGTTGTGTATATACTAAAATATCCTTACAAATATTTTCCATATCTTTAACTCCTGCAAGTGGAGGTGATAGGGAAAGCTTTCTCACAAAAAATTCAACTGGGATTTCATTCCTCTTTGAAAGAACAACAAAATATGGACAGACTCCAACCACTTGTATATTATTTTAATGGGAAGCTCTCTCTTGGTCAAATAAAAAATCAATATGTCTACTCTCAATTCCTTTTGTATATATCCTTCTACACATGAGAATATTTCAATTTTATTTGAATTATAGAAATTTAATTTAATATAGATTGAGTAAGATGATTTTAAAATTTTCACCAAAACGTTTACCATTTTTCGTTAGAGAATTTCCAGATGGGGGAGATCATTAACGGAAAAGTAAACAGAATCGACTAGTACATAGTTTTTCCTAGCTACTTAATTTATGTACAATATAGGACGGTTAATATTGCTCAACTTCTGTATATGCAAAGTGGGTATCTGCACTGCAAGCCAAAAGATATGATAATACAAAGTGTGTGAGTGATATTGATCCAGGTTTATTCAAACACATATCATGTCAAGGTTGCTTCTTATTCAAACTTTGTCCACGCAGAACAATGTCATTTTCATGACTCAAGTCACCACCAAGTAGTTTGTGAAATACCTTTTCTCCCACTATTTTCAGAACAATAATATATGAAGCATGAAGAATACTCGTAATACTAGCTAGTTCAGTTGGTCGGATCTTTCTATTGTCAGTTGTGTTAGGTTTTGGCTCGTATTCTCAAGTGAACCCGATATTAACCAAACAAGACTCAACTAATGTGAAACTTCCTGGAGACGTGGGATAACGTTTGAAAGTTGGAGATGGTGTTTGAGGGAGATTTGAAGACCGAAGAAGAACTGAAGAATTGGATTCCGGAAGGAAATGCGGTGTATTCCAGGTGACTTGTAACGGTTTAGGAAGCGGGTGTGCAACCGTGACCCGAATCGTAGTCAATCATAAGCATGCGTGGAAAAGGAAATCTTCAGCAGAAAAGGAAAGTAATTCTTTTGGGAAGTTCTTGTGCTTGAAGGAAAATGAATACTCTTTACAAGAAGACTTGTCATAAATTAAAAATAGTATTTATGTGGAACAAGTAATTCTTGTATGTTTAGGACTAGGATTTCTTTTTCTCTTAAACTCCCTATAGCTAGTATAAATAGACCTTGTAATTATGTTATTTTGGGTGGAGTCAAGAAAAACCATGTAACATCAGAGAGTAGTGAGATCCGGGTGAGAGACCCAAGGGAATATCCGGGGAAGGATCCAAGGGAATATCAGTGGATCAAGTTAGAGATCTGTGGATGATATTCAAGGAAGACCTAGGGGATATTGGGGGGTTCTTGGTGAGGATCTTGTGAGCGTTTGTGAGCTGAGAGTCGTGATGTAAAGCTCTGTTTGTGAGCTTGGGGACTTGGTAAAGCTCTATGGTTTGGGGTTAGAGTGTGAGAGAGAATCCTGGAGTATATGGTTGTAACAATTTACCATATAGTGGAACTTTCTCTGTCGTCCTGAAGGCCCGTGGTTTTTTACCCGATTTGAGTTTTCCACGTATATTTTGTGTTGTGATTGGTTTATTTTCTCTCATCTTATTTTTTCTGCTATTAACGTTAATTGCTATGAGGTATGTGCGAATATTAGGCATGACGCTTCCGCGATCATCGGTTCAAATCCCTAACAAGTTGTGTAATAGTTCGTCCAACCTAAATCAGTGTTCGGGAGGTCTAATTTATATGTAATTAAAAAAAAATTAAAAAGAAAAGAAAAAGAAATTGCCCAAGTTAGAAATCATAGTCTGCATTTCTAAGAGAGTTTCTAGAATTAGAAACTGAACTCTATATTCTTAAACTATTTTTTGCCACATCATCTCCATATTCAACTTAGATAATTTCATTGGAGAGAGTTTTTCTAACTTTTTTAGTATCTATCCTATGTGGCACTCCATTTTCTCCAAATGCATAATAGCATTGGTGATGCTCTAACGACTTTCATCCATTTTGGTCTTTGTGTCAAAATATATCCGACTCTAAATTATTATGGGATAATTGTCCTAAAATCTCGTACTAGTTTATAACAGTAGAATAGACCTTAGTTTTACCTTCTAAACTGTCAATCACTCTTCGTTATTATTCGTTATGGTTTAGATAGTAATCTACCTTAGAATCCAATATACAGAAAGATCACATTGTTATCCGTCTGAAAAGAAAATTATTGTTACCATTAACTAATAAAAATAAAAGTGAAAAACTACCATATAACACAGTTTCATATGATACTAACATTGCCAGCCACTCGCACCTCCTAAAGTTACAAAATATGTAAATAATAATCAAATCACACGAAAACAAGAAAATAAAAATATAGACACAAGATTTTACTTGGTTCGACGTAAACCTACATCCACGGAGTGCACCGGCACTCAACTTCCACTATCAAATCGTTGTTTTACAAAGGTGAAGAACTCTCTATTTCAGCTCTTTGTATTTCTTATCTTTTACGAAAGCCTTAAGAATACAAGAGTCCGAGTGCGTCAGGCATCAATGTAGTGCAACAAACTAATTCAGGCTTCACAAACCAACACTTAAATTACAAAGGCTCCATAAGAAGAAAACTAATATCAGATTAATTCACTATAGAAAAGAGAGGAAAATCCCAGCCAAACAAAATTTAGTGTCTGCTTAGTTTGGTCTGGTCTCTGATAATTCCTCTGTTGCATCTGCTGATATCGTTTGGATCCAAGAAGCATGGATGACTGGTTGATGACAAGCCTTATCACCACCATGATCTATCTTTCGGTTACCCGCTGCATGAAATATTCAACTCCAAGTTACAAATCTGATCTGAGACTCGTGAGCATGAACACCACATGAATTGGTATGTAGGCAAGTCTCCCATTAACAGGCCGACTGTGAAGCCTGTGTACTACGAATGCACTCTGAGCTAGGATAATGCATTACACATTATCCGATGCATTGCTTGGAATAGCAAGGATCATGTATGTCGGATCTGCGAGGCCAATAAAACACAATCAATTGGTTATTTCAAATGGCTGCCAGATATTTCAACAATGTTAATGCCAAAATAAGAAAGCGAGACATCAAGCAATTCACCTATATATTTCAGATTTGTAGACATCTTTTACCTTTTTGCAAGTGTTCCTGTAGAATCAAAGGTTAAAAGTGTAAATAACATAGCAGAAACCTGAATGATAACTATAAGTCACAAACATCAACTTTGTTCTCTCAAAATGGTGACATTGATAATGAGTTCCATGGTACTAGGGTAGCGACCAACATATTTAATTATTCCAAATACGTCCAAATGGAAGTAAACAGCATTTGAATCAATATATCATGGTGTATTTCAACAGGGGAATCCTAAAATTATTATAGATATTTAATGTCTCAGCTGTAGAATAAGCTGTTTGTTTCAGCAGATCTTAGCTTGTCTATGCAAGCTTCCTGTAGGAATTTCTTGGCAGAAACTCAGAAGAATACTAAATTATTCTAGTATATGTACCTTTATCTTTTGGTATATACACAAATCAGCATCCTGGAGTAGCTAGTTTCCCGAAGCATCTTGCTGGTCCATGGTACGCATGCACTGTCTTGCACCTTCCGCTATTACAATGACCATGTGTCCACCAGGACCTTCGAGATAAAACTGTGATTCTGGAATTAAGCAACAGTCCACATCGCGGCTGGAAAGAGTAGCATACATTGCAATTAATCCTGTTCAAATATAATGTGTTAGAGAACCACAATGAATTATATGGAACAAACAAAATGGAAAAAGAAGGGAAACCAAAGAAGAAGAAGAAAAATAGACTTCTATTGAAATGCCAATGGAAAAGGCATGAAACTTACCACTGTATCGTCCCATTAACTTGACAACAACAATTCAATTATCAAAGCTTTCTCCTTTAACGTGTGCTGCATTAATAGCTTGTTGGCCTCCTTAACAGCAGTATCAAAACCAAAGGATTTGTCTATAACCTACCAAGAAGCATAATATCACACAATAGACATTTATAAGACTAAATTTATAGTTTTGCACCCAAAGATGGTGTACATAGCACAATAACAGAGCAGAAGTTAAACATGGAATGAGAAATACTGGAATGCATTATTGATGGTCTTAGGAATTCCAGCCACTGCGACTTTGAGGCCACGCCTTCTAATTTCCTGCATAAAACAGAGCCATTAGAATGACTAGATACAAATGACCATGATAATTTCTAGAATATACGGAGCCATTCTGTAAAAAGATGAAGATTGTATCTCAATCATAGGGTCGGGATTCCAAAGTGTATTATCAAATTACATATATAACCTCAAAAATCACTGAAGCAGTGTACTATCAAATTATATTTATTACCTTGAAAATCGCTGACTCCCCTTTGAGAGTTCCATCTCCTCCAAATGTAAACCTAATGAACATATATGTGTCAGAACTCTTAAAATCTATACATTGAGTTAGTTTCTCAGAATGTTGTACAAGCTAAATACAAATAACATAATTGATATACCCGATTAATGCCATGTTCCTGAATGCTATTGACAATCTTTGATGTATTGCGACTTCCACGTGATATCCCGAGGATGGTGCCACCACGCTTATGGATGTTATTCACAACCTTGGGCGTTAAAAGAAGTGTATTCTGAGCATAAAAGCCTCTATATCCTCCATGACAGCACAAAATAGCCTCTATATCTATCCTCCATAATGACACATCATCAGGTAGGCATGTTTTGACATACATAAAATAAGCATGTACTTACTTCTATTCCAAGAACTTTATAGACTCCACACATGTAATGTAAGCCAGAAAATATATCCCTAATCACATGTTATAATATGCACATACACTTCATCTGATTCAGAATAGACATGCAAAGCCCAGAATAAAACATGTTCTAGTTCTAATATGCTTAAATAACCATAATAAGAAGATATCTGAACAGGAAAGTAGAAACCCTCATATAAGGTCTAGCACGTCTAAAATGTGTCCCTCTTTCGGACTGCCACTCTGAACAACAATCTACATTAAGTAACAGAAATATGAATCAGAACCATATTCATTACTTCAATATGTGTGCTCAAGTGTGACAAACTCTTACATTAGCAATTATGATGAAACCATAAATGTAGAGTTAGCAACCATGTTTTCGAATGAGAAAGCAATTCTATCATGAAAAACATTTGTAACAAGTTCAATTTGTACACAAACAATTCAATAGGATCTTTTACATTAACCATTACAACATAAATAACATGCCTTTTGGAGTGTCATCGACATTCACGAAACACTGCTGGTCAAAACAGAACATACACCATTTTATTCAAATCATAAACTTTCTCAATGCCATTTATAAGCAATCACATGCTGTCAAGTACTCACAAATTCCAATGACAGATCCACAAAAACCTGGTCCTTAATCTTTCTTGATTTTCCTTTAGATTAAAGCCTGACAATTAAGAAATATTGATTTTAGAAAATCAGAAGCATGTTAAAGGAATTTTATTTTACTCATTAGATGGATACACTAGCGGTGAGTTGATGATATGATTTCAACATTGTCGTAACCTGTCTTCAGAATGCATCCAGGCTTTACACTTTGCTTCCTCTTATAACTATTGCAACTCCCTAAGAGAAAGAAATGCAAAAGGAAAGGATTGTCAAAGTTTTAGTAATTAAAGTATATTTTTTTCTTGAAAGTATAATAAAATGTTGGAAACCACTTGCCTAGCTAGCTTAATGTCTTACACCGCGCATTGGTTGACCTTGATTAAGTGAAGTCAATGACAAAACCCGCCAACAAACAATGAAATACTCTTACAAGAAGATCTGAAAGTAAAAAAAGTAATAAGAACATCACCTACCATATCTACCATGCATTAAAATTAAATATATTTGAACACTACTCTACTGTAACCTAAGGGACGTCTATGTCGGTAATACATGAGGAAATAACGCTCCATGTCAAGTTCAAACAAAACCTAATCGGGATGGATCAGTGCCAAGCCAGCACCTACTGAGGGAGTAGAATGGGAGCAGTGGAAGTGAGCAAGAAAATCCTCAAATCAGGAAGAGACTCTTCAATGGCATCACAGAGGGAAATCACAAGACAGCAAGGACAAAGGTATGGCAACCCATCCTGGAAATGATCAGTGCTGGTGAAGTCTCCACGTCCTGCCCTGCAATGATTTTACTATTGACCTATTACGAACATGACAAATAGTGGGACCGTGGGAGACAGGGCAAATGACATTAGATTATCTACTCTTTCATTTTTGCAAACTCAATAAAAAGGTATCTCAGGTATGAATTTATCAGTGTACCTATTGAAACTCTGTGTCTTCTGGACATATCATCTTCCACCCTTTTTCTGGACACATCCTGTTCCGTTCACTCCTCTTTTTCTTCTTCAAAATACCCAAGAATAAATTAATAGAGCTTTGTTCTTAACCTTTCTTCACAATGCATCTGGCCAAGGCAATTTGTTTCCCCTTGAAATGTGGTTCTTTGATGAAATTTTATGTCCAATGATGAAGAAAACATAACCTTTGGACAGGAAAAAAAAATGGAAACAAAGATTGTCAAATATACATAATCAAGGGATGCCTTATGATAAAAAATTAAATAAATAAGAAATTTGCTGCCCCTTACCACATATAATGTCACATATTGTCACTGAATTTTGATTCTTCAAGGTAATGCCAGAAATTTTGGTCCAACAATGTATTGTTGTCAGAAGCCTTGCAATTGGCTAATATCTGCATGACATAACATTCAAAAGCTTAGTTATTCTTCAAGGAGAATCTGGAAGCTAAGTAATAACTTCCCAAATCTTCCTACTTATCTACTTCAACAGTTATAATCAATGGCTGCCCAGCCCCTTGTTCGATCCCTAGAATCACATCGTATCAAAAGATGTCTAAAAAGTAACTTATGACTTATGAGTTTGTCAACTAAGATATGCTGAACAGTAATTCAAAGTGTGCTAGTACAAGGATTCACAGTTTAATTGGTTTAGAAAAGGACTAAAATTGACTCAACAATGAGCTTGGATACTTCGTAACTCTATGCGTCAATCTCAGAATTTGAAGAAAATATAGTGTACAAAGAAAAGAAATCGCATTCAGAAAATTTACCATAAAGATTCTTCAATCTGTTAGTGCAGAGTATTTTACAAGTAATTTAGAGAAGAAATCACCTTCAGTTTGACAATAACTGCAGTTTCTGGAAAAATCAATTCTCAGTTTGAAGATCCAGAATTGCATTCAACCAAAAACATAATTTTCAATTTCACATATCTTCCAGCATCTCTAATTCTTCTTCTACTTGTCTCTCTCTCTTGTATTCCACAAACCACCGAAGCCAATTTGACAAGAAATTTATGTGCTTCTCTTTCTCAAATCCAATATTATTTACATCTGTAACATTAAATCATGATAATCAAGAAACACATTTGAAATGATAAAAAATGTAAACAGAAAATTGGATAAGATTTCTACAGCCAATTACCTGTCTGATATGTCACATAAGTTTCTGCTTGAAATGGAGTGTGAAGGCCAGAATTCGAACAATTTGACAGCAAGTTTCTGTTGGATCCAGCAAAAGTGATGGAACAATTGGATAAAAAAGAGAGTAAATGTAACAATTCACAAAGATTGAAAGTTAAAGAAGAGAATGTTTTATATAATGTAAGACTCACAAAAAGTATAGGAAAATGAATTCAAACAAATTTGTTTTGGCCCAAAAGATCATTATATGAAGAAGATGTTATGACTGATTTCGAGTAAAAAAACTTCAAAGAAAAATAAAAAACAGAGAGAGAAAATTGATACATATTGAAATTGTATAAACTGTTAAAAGTATTAACTTCCATTTCGATGCTTCCAGCAACGGGGATTTACTTTAAAATAGGATATTAAAAGTTAAGAAAGAGAGTGAGAATGTTTAAGAGAAATTATATAACGTAAGACCCACAAAAACTAATTATATGAAAATCATGAATTAATTAATTATATGAAGACTGATTTTGAAATAATATAAAAGCTTCAGAAGGTGCATAAAAGGAAGCAGAGGTTTCCAAATGAATAGAGTAAAAACAAAATTGGTATAAATGAATTCCAAATTTGTTTAAAGTAATTACCTCCACTTGGATGCTTCTTCTTCTAGCAATCCCCTCGTGTACATTCCCGTAATATCGATATTAGGGATGTGAGAGATGTCTTGCCACTTGTCTCTTTTCCCTTTCGAATAAACTTCTTCTAAAATATTGCAGTATTGTATTTCTAAATTCTGCAGTGGTGCCTTCTGATGAAGAAGCTGCTTTGGCAATCCCTTTAATTTATTGCAACCATAGAGCGTCAAAGAACGAAGGGATGGCATGATTGTACAAGTGTCATCTTCATTCCCAAAATCCCACACTTCCCAATCTCTCATACTCCAAAAACGGAGAGTTTTCAAATTGGGGAAGTAAATAATTGATGATGAAGATGATGAAGCCTCACCACTTTCTACTCCCAGAAATTCATTACCCACTTCTCTCACACTATACATATCATCTATAACAAGTGTTTCAAGGGATGGCAGTTTTCCCAATGGAGGCAAATACAAACACTTTCTGCAGTCAAGCAACGTAATCGACCTCAAATTGGTTAATGACGTCATCCTCCTAAGAGTGGACATTGTGGGACCTCCGTAATCCTCGATTGTTAACTCTTGCAAATTTGGAGGTGGTTGGAAAGCTTCAAGAATTGCTTCATCATCTTTGTTCTTCCTGAAGCCTAATCCCAAATCACGGATGTTTTTGTTATTTTTTAGTTGAGCATTATTCTCTTCAATCCCTTTTGACAAACCTTTTATCCATAAAGATTCAATGTGCCGAAAGTTATTCAAGAAATATTCAAGTGAGCATGTTTTGCCGCCATAATCACCACCTTGAAAATGGAATTCATTTAATGTCCGAAGATGGATTAATCTTTCCATTCCTTTTGGCATGTACCTTAGAGAATTAGTGCCAGAATTCATTAAATGACGCAAGTTGATTAACTTTCCTATCCCTTGAGGCAATTCATTGAGGTCGTAACACCTATCAAGCTTTAGTGTTTGTAAATTATACAACTCACACAATGTCTCAGGTAACTTTCTTAACTTATTATTACTCAAGTCAAGATACCTCAAATGTATGAGTTTTCCTATCTCCTTTGGAATATGCTCAATATATGCCTTGCTAATTCCTAAGGCCTTTAAGCACGTCAACTCATCAAATAACTTTGGTAGAACTTTACTATTAAATTTGCTACATATATCATCAAATTCTATCAAGAGGATCCGCAACTTTTTGAAATTACATGTAGATATAAAAGATGCATCTTCTTCTTTAACCATCAATCTTAATTGACGAGCTTTCTCACACAAAACATTTATCTTCCGTTCTCTAAGATCTTTGACTTCAATCATACAGCATTCATTCTTACTAAGATATTGGGAAACATCATGTACTATATCATGCATCTTACACCTTATAATGTTACCACCATCATCTTTTTCAAACTCTTGAAAGAATGAACGCATTGCTAAGTTATTAAAGTATTCTTCACCAATTATCTCAAGCTCTTTACTATGTTCTAATTCAAGATAACCTTGAGCCATCCATAACTTAATCAATTCATTTTTTTTAAATTGGAAGTCTTTTGGAAACATGGCACAATATGTGAAACACGGTTTTACCATAGGAAGCAAATCATAATAACTTAATAATAAAGGTAGGAAAACGTCATTTTTAAACTCCCTCAATTTCCATATCTCATTGTATAAGATATTTTCCCATTCTTTTCTTGTTTTTTTAAAACGCAATAGACTCCCCATGGTCTTTGCGGCAAGAGGCAAGCCCTTGCACTTGCTTACAATTTCCTTACCGATTCCTTCTAGTTTTTCACACTCCTCATCGGACCTACCAAAAAATGCTAACTGCCTAAACAATGACCAGCAATGCTCTTCAGACAATTCTTCGATTGAGATAGTTTTAATTGATCCCATCATATCAGCAGTTCTTTGGTTACGTGTGGTAATCAATACTTTACTTCCATGGTGACAATTTCTTAGACAATTGTGGAACGGTTCCCATTTATTAAAGTCTTCCGTCCACACATCATCTAAAACTAGAAGAATTTTTTTTTCTAGAATGGATTTCTGAATTTCTTGAAAAACAGATTCTAATTCAAGTAATTTAGAGTTATGTCCTCCTAGAGCTTCATTGATGGCTTTAGCAATCCTTAGCTCATCAAAAGGGTCTGATACACATACCCATATTTTTTTTTCAAAATTGCTCATCACCTCATTATTGTTGTAGGCTAGTTGAGCAAGTGTTGTTTTCCCGATACCTCCCATCCCTACAATGGAGATGATATGAAGGCTGTTTTTCCTTTCACTACTCTCACACAACAACCAGCTTACTAGAGCTTTTGTTTGCTCATCTACACCAAATACCTTAGACACATCAACTAAGGAGGTGCTTTTCATTCGTGGAGGTTGTTCAACACTCGCAGTTAATTTAAAATTATATCCGTCTTTCTCTTTTGCAATAGCATCTAGATTATCATTTATTGCTTTTATTTTGGAAGCAATGTCATGGCTTAAAACAACGTCTTTCAAACCAGAGTAAGGAAAGAGAAAGCAGGAACATACCTTCCTCTCAGGAGTGCGAACACTTTCAGCTCCATCAGGTTGCAAGCTTCGTAGGATTGCAGTGTTCCACTCGTCCAACACGTCATCCATATCGTAGGAAACATCTTTCAGCTTCTCCAACCATTTTCTCACAGCTTTGTTCGTAACTTGTTTTTGGTCTGCATCAGCGAGCACATCTTGAATGATTTCGAAGTTGGATGTGAGCTTCCTGACTTCATCGTCCACACCCGCCACCAGCTTCACCTCCTGTTGTATCTGTCCACCAGCGACTTTCATCAATTGCTCCAAGACGACAGAAACAATTGCTTCGGCCATGTTACCGAGAGATGATATTCGAATGGCAATATATCACAGTAGGAGAAACTTGAGTGCTTGAATGTGCTATAAGAGAAATTGCAATGTCCTTTTAAGCTTTTATAACGCCAACGAGTAGTACTGAATACTGATAATTCACCGAAATGATAAAAAGTCAAAAAACTTGCTTTTACAAAAAGTGATGCAAATAATATAGCTTTGAAAGGCCCCACAAGGCAGAATTGCCAGCTGGTTACGCGTTTCATAGTTATTCGATTCCTTGTCGTGTTTTCATCGACCCACATATAGCATCTTGACGTCATTATCATTCATTTTCTTGACATCATCAACATTTAAATTACTTCTTATTTGACGAAGATTATAATCTTGACAAGTATACGTATAATTTTTTTACGATAATATTAACACATGTCCCCAAATACAAATTTATTCAACTCAATAGCAAGAAACAAGACAATAAATATTTTTCTTTTAGCACATGAAATGCATGATAACACCTTGCCTATTAGCCATATTTCTTTTTTTTTTATTATTATTATTTGAAAGAACTACAAACTTTATTACAGAAATTTGTATCGAATGAATAAAGAGATATTCATTGACAACTTTTTATGTGATAATAGCACGAAGAATCCAATGTATGCACCATCGTTGAATGTTGAATTATAATCCATTAAGTGGGGCCATTCTTTCTCATTAGTAAATGGGGTTAAAATCATTTCATCCCTCTGGTTTAACATATTCCTACCGTTTGATCTTCCGTTTAGTTCAAACGTTTACTAATAATTGTTATTTTTGTCTTTACCGTCCAATTTCATTTGTGTTTTCAAAATTTTCGTCAATGGTGTAAGGGTAAAATGGTAAAGGTGCCGTGCATTTCGAGAAACTTTTTAGCAAAGGGCAAAATAGTAACTTAGGTAATTACCCACTTATTATTAATTGAAGAAATAAAAAAACAATTAAAATTTTGATTTATTTAAAAAACCAACATAAAAAAAAATCAAAATTTTAATGGAAATATCAACCACTTTGAATGCCAGCATGGTCATTTTGTCCTTTTCGAAGTTAGAAATCCAAATTTTAACGGAAATATTAACAGAAGGACTAAACAGAAGAATACTGAAACTAGGGGACCAAAACGGATAATACGTTTAACTAAAGGGACGAAAATGATTTTAACTCTTAGTAAATGTCCCACACATGTATTCCGACTTACGAGGAAGGAATAAGAAATGTTTGAGACATTATTTGAAACGAGTAATGCTATGCGTTCTAAATTAAATATGAGATTATATAGGGAGTGTTGTGATGTTGACAATTAAAGTGACACATCATTTGGGAAAGATTTTGGAAAAAAAAAATTGGAATACCTAACATTACTCATTCAGAATACATACTTTGATTTTACTTTAACACATTTAAAACTTGTAATTAGCATATGAAAATGAAAGAAATAAACTTATATAAAAGAAAAATAAACTTGTACTGCACCTTCTATTCTATTTTTGTTTATTCTATTTAATAATTTATTTTTATTCCCAAACCAAACCTGCCATTGAAAAAAACAACTTGCTTTTATCCCAAACTAGTTAAAAGTCATCATCAATGTATAAAATTGTTTAATTTCTCATTACTTATAATTATTACTGATTGATAAAATATTCAAACAGGAGTATGTTAACCTATTAAAATTTTGTTAAAATTTAGCCAGATTCTTTTAGTTTTAAAATTCATCAAAAACTTCCTTTGAAATTTGAAAGTTTATCATAAATGTTTCAAAAAGAAAAATAGTTTGTTTAAACTTTCATTAAATTTTCTAGAAACTTTAAGAGAAGAAAGATTTATATCTATTTTTCAAACTTTATATAGATGTACAATAAGTGATAATATTGAAAATGTCAAAGCTGGAGAAAGATGATTAAAATGGAAGAGTAATACTGCAAACGTTTATTGAATTTTTTAATAAAGTGATCGTCTTTATATGAAATACATTCCCATGATACTTTACAATCAACCGTCACACTTAAATTTACAAAAGCTTAAAGTGGCCAGAGTAGTATTAGAAGAGTAACAACTTTAATAGGCAGCAAGACATCATCTGTTTCATATGGTTGCAAAAGATACATTGCAACAAAGAAATAACAAATATGATGCAAACAATTAGTCTACAAATGGTTGTAATAGCACAGACCATGGAGCTAGGCTGACATAATTTCTCTACTTAATAATTTCTCTACTTCAAGCAAGAGATAAGACGAGTTTGGCATCTTAAGATATACTCAACGCATCCAATACAAAAGAAAACAAAATTATGTACGACAGAGCTTCTTTACCTTTATTTTCTGAGATATGCATGTTGGGCAAGCTCATTTAATTTCCTGAAGAATCTTGCTGATCCATGGTACAGTAAGGTCTTGTCATAAAACCACTTGCAGCTAGTTGTAAGTTGTCTGTATTCTCTTGGTAAACATTTTCCACCTTCAATTGATTGGCACATGAATAATGCATTATTCATTGGCCCACCATATTACCACCTTCAACTTCTTTTTGGCCTCTTCTTAAGCAACAAAATCCAAAGCAGAGAGACAAGAAATTTACATAAATTTGGGAATCCATTAACTCTACCTATGTTAGTTAAACTTGATAATTATCACTTATCGCAGAGAGACAAGAAATTTACATAAATTTGGGAATCCATTAACTCTACCTATATTAGTTAAACTTGATAATTATCACTTATCGGTATAATTCAGACATACTAGAAAAGTATTTAATTACACAACATCCTTATTATGTCACCTAATTATATCACCGTCAACATTACCTGGATTGTGTTTTACTTATCATCAAATGTTGTCATGTACTAAAAAATTCCAATGACTAATCCACAAAAACCTTGTCTTGAATCTTTCTTGACAAGGCATCTAGGAAGAAATTTGCGTCCTATTGAAATACCGGTGTCCAATGAAATTTGATGTCTCTCCGAAGCTTTGTACAACCAAATTAAAAGTAATTTTTTTTAAGAAAAGATAAATAAGAAATCAAGAATACTTTATAACAGCAGAGGATATTTAAAGCCATTTAACGTCACTCAAAAGTCAAAACCTCTCACATTTATACTTCAAACCAACTCGACAATAATATCAAAAGTTTTGATAAGTCTACTTTTGTTGTGTAATAGCCATAAGTCTTATTTCTTTCTCTTTTGACATTACAGCCTGTAAAACAATATAAAAAAAAGAAAAAAAAAAACTGAAAAGGATAGTGATATTTCATATGTCAAAAAAAAAAAGAAAAAAGAAATTGTTGCTTTCTTGATAAAATATTTACAATGCATGAGTTGCCCTGCAAAACTGTATATAAAATGTTGAGTAGATAGTAAAATTGTTAGGTTCATAAATGTTCATATTTGAGAACGACCCCTGATTTCTATGTTTATGTTATGTTCTTGAGTAAAATTAGATATTTTAACTTGTTTGTTGAGAATGTGTAGAATATAACTTTTGTGTTGAGTTTAAAGATAAAAAAGTGATTTTAAAGAACTTTGGAGAAATGCCCATGAAGAACACCCAACTTGTGAAGATCATAACTCTTTCCACAGATTGAACTGAGTTGCGATCCACAGATATTTAAAAAGCCTCAGATGTCTAGTTTCTGACAAACTTTACGGTTCATCGATCCGAATTTTCTAGAGGGAGTTATGACCGTTTTAGTGACCGATAGTCAGATCGGATTACAAGTCCACCAAATTTGTTGACAAGTCATTCTCGTCAATTCATTTTTGTTGACTCCACTTAAGGTGGCCATGGTTCGGTTAAACCGACGATTTCGAACTGGAACCGTACGGTCAAAACCGTAACCGTAATCGGCGGTTACATGTTGAGTCACAATTCGATTACGGTTTGGAGTCCAAAAAAATAGTGGTTAAACCGGCTGCTTAATTGCCGGTTTTCAAAAATAAAAAATTTAAACAACCAATCAAAAGCTGCCACGTGACATAATATTTGAAAAAACACAGGAATCGTAACCAAATCGCCTAACCGGTGGTTAGGAATTACCGTAAACCAAACTGTCTTAAGCTTGTTATGGTTACGGTTTGTGATTTCCATGGAGTCGGAACTAGCGGTTTCAAACCGAATCCGAATCTGAACCGAACAGTGGACACCACTAGCTCCACTGAAACGCAACATTTAAGACTGATCGAGACACTTTAATTGATTCAAGATTCATCCATTCATTTGCCGGTTGGTGATGGTTTTAATTTGTCAGGCATACTGTAATTGACTTCAAGATTGAAGCATTCATTTGCAAGTTGGCAACGACAATGATATTCTTAATTTTCCATGCATACTGTAATTGACTTAAAGGTTCGTACATTCATTTGCCTGTTAGCAACGACAGTGATGGTCTTAATTTTCCACACATTCATTGTTGACAAACTTTTCCAATCAATACATACTCACCGTCACCGAACATATATGAACTAGCAAATTGACAAGCTTTGGGAGATAAATCCAAAATGACTTGACCACCTCAATGGCTTTGGTCAAGTTTTATCAGTTTTCGCTATGGTTCAAAGTTGTAATTTGAGGGATCAAAATATGAAAATACTAAACGTAATTTTTTTTTTTAAAGATTAATGTTCCTTTTTAAGAATAAACTTATGTTTAAAAAAATTCTTCATGGTGCTGGGCTCTCTAGTCTAGAGCCATCGTCATTGGGGCATTGAACGGTGTGCATATCATTAGAGTTTAGTTCTAGTTTTTTTTTTTTTTTTTTATCGCCAACAGTGCAATATTCAAACCTGTAATATTGTCGGACTGTAAGTATTTGAAGTGGCGTCGGTAGGTGATCAAGCCCTGTTGATTTTGGGAATACCCAGGACTATGAACACATTACTAACTCGTTGATTCACATAAATACCGAAAGAGAAAATATAAGAAATTTCATAACTGAAATTTTATTAATCAACTCAACTCCCCAATCAAATGGCTACAAAACTCCAATATATAGGAGTAGGAAAATTACATAAAAGGAAACAAATAAAATCACCATTCCAACCATTCCAATCACCAAACAATGTCTCCATCATCTCTTTGATTATTCAAATCACATAATTAAACATATACCTTCATCTTGTGTTTGATGATATTTCGTGTTAGACTGTATTAGGTTGTACAGTATTAGGTTGTACAATATTTGGATGAGATTTTTATTCCTTGATATTTTATTAACTAATAAAATTGATATATTTTAAGAATAAAAAAACATACTATAAAATATATATTTATTGTATTATAATTTAAAAAATGATAATTAATATATAATTGATATTTTTATTACATGAATTATCATTCATGTATGATGTAGTAAATATCAATAATATTTGATAATTTTTTAATATTATATTTATCTGTTAATAGCCAAATTTGGCTAGGGACCAAAGGGAAATTTTCCACCCTCCTGGTCTGACTCTAGGCCAGAGGTTATCCACCAGGGGACCACGGTTCCCGAAGCCGAGCTACGATACCACCTCATAGAAATAAAGGTGAGCTCCAGAAACACCCGGAATAGAGCCCGGTGTGATCAGATCAAGCCCGCATCACCAAAGCAGAAATCGGGAAGCTCCCCGAGGTCAAGACTGACTCAAGCCCCCAGAGGTCGAGACTACCTCGCAACCTCTCCGGAAGCTCGCCAAAACCCCGCTGCCACAAAAGAATGTCCGTAGGGGGCCGCATCAAGCTCCACGAGATCAAGAGAGGTCAGACTAAGCTCCTGGCTAGACTAAGCTCCTGAATACCGAAGCCGAGTCACTGATCTACCTCGCTATATGAGACAATACATACCATATTCAACGACCTCTATGAGGAATCACGCAGTGAAGATACGAAGATACATTGGATCATATCTGGAAACATTGCGTACGGGTTGAACAAGTAATATAGTCTAAAGAGGAAACAAACTGATCTCCACCAAGATATTCTCAACTCGGTTATTAACACAAAGTCAATGAGGTATAAATGAGAAATCCCGTCCGATAAGGAGGGAAGAGATTGAGAAAATCAATGGGAGAATCACAAATTTAACCTACCAAAACTATGTATGCATAGGAGGAAAAAAAGGGACCTCCGGGGGAAGAACTACTTTTCGACAGACATTCGACAACCACCCTACTACACCCTAGAGAAATGGAGAGCATTTGAGAGATTTTTTGTACATGAGGCATCTTTGATAATAAAATCATCTTTATTCTCTTTCGATTGTACCAATATTAGCATTTTAAATTATCATATGAACAAGCTTGGTATAAAATATATCAAACCCTGGCCACCACCTCCATGGTAGTGGTCTCGAGGGTGTTAATTCAGATTTCTCACCCCGAGCAAATTTTCAATTAACATTATCTTTAACAATTTTTAGATTAATATTATTTGAATAACATTATATTTTTAGTTTCTGTTAATTAAATTTATATAATATTTATTTAATTAAATTTTAATTTTAAATTTAATATTACAATAAAATTATATTATTTTTACAATTATTATTATTATTAAAATTTATTATCGTATTATTATTATTATTAAATGTACTATTATTGTATACTATATATTATTATTATCATTATCAGTATTAAATATAAACCATTATTTTTAAGATTTATTAATAATAATAATAATAATAATAATATTATTGTTGTTGTTGTTGTTGTTGTTGTTGTTGTTGATATATAATTTATAATAATAATAATTGTAAGGACCTCGATTTTATGATTGGCTTATTTCATGACAAACCACACCACATTGAGGATGATTGTGTAATGGGCAGCTTAGGTCCCTGTTGGCAAGCTTCCAAGCATCTCCATGACTTCAAGAGCAAAATGTATACTCACTTAACTTTGTCTCTTGAAGAG
This sequence comes from Dipteronia sinensis, assembly GCA_033220585.1. Taxonomy (NCBI): domain Eukaryota; kingdom Viridiplantae; phylum Streptophyta; class Magnoliopsida; order Sapindales; family Sapindaceae; genus Dipteronia; species Dipteronia sinensis. The sequence continues at coordinate 62,134,829 of CM065639.1, forward strand.
TTTAGGTGCACACACACACTTCATGCATGCTTTGTATTTTCAATAATAATTGTTATTGGTATAATTTGGAAAGATAACACGTCAGCATAAACAACGTGGATTGCGGGAACAACAGGTGACGTGTCAACAAAGAAGAGTTAAAATCAGCCAACCTAAGATGATCAGTAGATGGACCTCGAACGATTGATCAAAATCACCTAGATGGTCGGGTTGAGAAATCCCGACCAAGGTAAATAGATTAATCAAACATGGTAATTCGATCGGGAATGAATTCTTGGTCAGGGGTGAAAGAGATCTGGTCGGCAGGTGGTCGGTTAAGTGACGCGGGTACAATTTAAAGATGTACTAGGATGACCTGACATACCAACAAACCAGAATTCAAGGCAATCACGACTCAAATCACATATTCATCATGATTCATATATTTTAATTTATTTTATAAATTGTTTCAAATCATAAAGTAGAAAAGATTTATTTAAATTCGATTTTATATTTTTATTGAAGGCTCGATCTTATCTTAATGGGCCCTGCTTTTGTTGTGTATTGTCCATTAATGTTGTAATCTCCGTATCTGTATGTTGAGTGGATACATACCTCATCTTCCTATGTACGAAAAGATTCAAATCTCATTTTGTAGATAGAAACGGTTCTAACATTGTTTGATTTCTGCAGTCGAAGTAAAATCTTATTCATGCCACACTGGTATTTTTATTCTCAGTAGTATTGATAAGCCCCTAACATGTGTTTTTTATTTATTTTTTATAATTAAGTGCATTATCCACCAAATCAATAATTTTTTTTTATATATCCTGATATTACCCTGAAGTGAAATTAATGAAGAAAATAAATAGGTGTAATTATATTTGCATAATAAATCATATCTCTTTTCTTAAAGCCTAACTCCTATTTTATATACTAATTTTAAATAAATTCAAATTTACTTTAATGAGCACAAATTAGTTTTAAAATACAGATAATGAATCAAAATCATGGATGACTTAAAAGTAAAAATAGATAATAATGATATTTTAAAAAGAAAAGTTAAATAAATTAATCTTATTCATGAATCATAAGTGATGATGATAAACTGAATTCAATGTAATGTAACGTATATTGAATATTATTGATGGGCCCATTAGTCATATCAAAATGGGCCTTATTTCTCTTTCGGCCATTAAAAGCAGAAAATGACTCTGATATTTATCCACAATGTTGCTATTGAGTATTGACATATTTATTACACCATGTTGCTATTTTATGGCTGGTTTGGAATAGTTTTAACGGTAGAAGAAAAGAAGTAAAAAATTTGAGCTCTTATAACTATGATATAACATTTTTTCTTTTTCTGAAGAGATTTTGAACATATTTTTTGCAGTGGTGGACCCAGAAATTTTAATGAGATTGTGTACTTGAACAAAATAACAAATAAATAACTAACTAAACCTGTTTTAGACCATGAGTGAAGGACGTTTGCGTGAAGTCTATGATATAAAGTAAATCCGTGATGGTGAAGGCGTGCGTAAAGAATAGTTAAAGAAAATAGATAATAATAACTTTTTTTAAAAGAAAATTTAAATAAATTAAACTTATTGATGGATTGTCACTCATCATGAATCGAATGTAGTGTATTTTAGACATTATTGATGAGCCCATTAGTCTTATTAAAATGCCTCATACTTCTCTTTCGGCCATTAAAAGCAAAAAATGACTGATATTTATCCACCACCATGTTGCTGTTGTTGCACCATATTCAATTTTAGGACTTGTTTGAAATAACATCTGCTTTTAGCTTTTGATAATAGAAAAATGTAAGTAAAAATCTTAATTTTTTTTACTGCTTGGATTGTTTATTTCATAAGATCTTTTGAGACTATTGGGATACATTTTAAAAACTTCTTTAACTATGATATGGCATTAATTTTTACTCTTTCAAAAAGATTTCGAACCTATTTTTTTGTTGGTTGGAATATTTTTTTAACTATAATATACCATGTGTTCCTTAATTTGACTAAATAAATATATGTATATATTTTTTAATTAAAGTTTATTACATGTTTAGAATATAGCTCTTGTGTTGAGTTTGAAGACAAAAAAGTGATTTTAGAGAAGTTTGAAGAAATGCATGTGAAGAACGCCAAACTTGTGAAAACAATAACTCTTTCCACAGATTGAATTGGGTTGCAAACCACATATATTTAGAAAACCCTGAAAATCTAGTTTCCAAAAAACTTTACTGTTCGTCAATCCGAATTTTTTAAAGGGAGTTATGGCCGTTTTAGTAACAGATGGTCAGATCGGATTACAAGTCCACCAAATTTGTTAACAAATCATTCTCGTCAATCCATTATTGTTGGCTTCACTGCACACAACATCTAGACTGAGACACTATAATTGATTCAAGATTCATCCATTCATTTTCCAATTGGTGATGGTCTTAATTTGTCAGGCGTACTGTAATTGACTTCAAGATTCATGCATTAATTTGCAAGTTGGCAACGACAACAATAGTCTTAATTTTCCGCGAATACTGTAATTGATTTAAAGATTCATGCATTCATTTGCCGGCTAGTAACGACCGTGATGGTCTTAATTTTCCACATGTGTCGACAAACTTTTCAAATTGATATATACTTGACAAGGCCTAGTAAATTGACAAACTTTTGGAGATGAATCCAAAAATGACTTGACCCCCTCAACGGCTTTGGTCAAGTTTTTTTTAGTCTTTGCTATGGTTCAAATCGTAAAACATTGTAATTTGAGGGGTCAAAATATAAAAATACTATACGCATTAAAAAAAATAAAGATTAATGTTCCTTTCTAAGAATAAACTTATATTTCTATATATATATATATATATATATATATATATATATATCTTCATGGTGCTGGACTGTATTCTAGAGCCATCGCCATTGATAACGGATTGCATATCATTAAAGTTTAATTTTAGTGTTTTTTTTTTATATTTATCACATGCTAAAACTTGTGACATTGTCACCGGCAGGTGATCAAGCCCTGTTGATTCTAGAAATACCTAGATTATAAACACATTGCTAACTCATCGATTCACATAAATACTGAGAGAGCAACCATAAGAAATTTCATAATGAACGGCTCTATTGCAACCCATAAATTCTCTCGCAACACTCGTTTTCTCATGATACCTATAATAAAAATTCAAAAATCATCATTTTCTCTAAACATCTCTCTTAATTCCTAAAATAACCCTATTTTTTCACATCACTGTTTATCTTTCTTTTTTTCTTTCACTCCTTTAGTCTTTCATTTAAATATTTTTTGAGGTTTCTGTCTACACTCTTCAAAATATTCTATTAGTACGTATGATATAATTGATTGATAGTAACACTTTAATTTTACTTCCGTTACTTTGTAAACGTATATAATTTTTTGTATTTCTTCAGTTTTTTCTTTTTTGTCTATTAGTTTTTTTTTATGTAATCTCTGGACTCTCCTTATATATATATATATATATATATATATATATATTCTCTTCACTCTTGTTTTGGTAATCCATGTTGTATTAGTTAACTTTATGTCAGTATAACTGGGGAAAAAGTTACCAAAATTTATTTGTGACATTCATGTTCAGAACAAGGGAATAAGAGAGTGATTAGGTATTTGCGCCCATTTTTATGTCTACGGTGACTACTGATTAATCTGTATGTATTAGTGACAAGGTTTTGAGTAAAAATGGCGATTTTGTTATTGTAGGGCAGAGAGGTTGATGGTTGAGGAGACTAAAGGAAACTGAAGAAGCAAAATATCATTTGGATATAAAAGTAATTTCATTTAACTTATATTAGTAATACATTGTTTTTAAAAAATGGGTGCAGAGAGATTTTGATGGGTGGCAATAAAGCCGTCCTTTCATAACTGAGATTTTATTAATCTAATTAACTCTCCCATGACAAAACTCCAATATACAGGGGTAGGAAAATTATATAAAAGGAAACAAATAAAATCACAATTCTAATTACCAAACAACATACATCCATCATCTCTATGATTATTTAAACATATACGTTCATCATAGGTGATCGATGAAATTATATAAATTAAGTTGTTATCAACACAATGATTCTTGTAAATCTTTCATCACTTGATTTTTATCATTATCTTTTACCATCAAGCCACATTGAATGATGATAATGTAATATTACTATTACAATTAGATTATTTTGCTTACAATATGTGTTTGTTCGCACACGGCTTCTTCAGAGCATCTCCAATGTAAAAATTGATTGCATATGAATAATTGTTGACATGAAAACAATGTCAAGAGACTTGCTTCCTATGTGGCATAAATTTGAACTTGATAGACAATCAATTTAAAATTTATTTTCCAATACTTCCGTTTAAAACACATTTTGTTTTAATGACGTGTCCAATTTTATTTCCTATTTTCTTTTTAAATTTATTTTCTTACTAAAAATAGATGAAAAATTAATGTCAATTTTAAATGTTTGCTGAATCAATATAAAAAAGGATGTACAACAATCCGTCTGAAAATGGACGGTCATGTTGATAATGTCTATTATTTTTTTTACCAGGTCAGCTAGAGGTTGAATATGTACGGTTGCATTGAAGACATAATTATTAACAGAATGTCTATTTATTCTACGTGACATTTGTTTTTTCACAAGTCACGTTTGCATCAGAGATATTCTTATTTTTGTCTTTTGATGATGCTGAATAGCTCATTAGCTTGGAAGGTGGAAATTTTTATTTATTTATTTATTTAATAAAAGGAAGGTGGAAATTAGAAACCGAAAAAGAGGGAGGACAAAAAATAGTATAGAACTTCTAGAAAACATAAAAGAATATGTGTTCTATCAATTAAGCTGCCTAAAATTGTTTCATATCGCAATATTTGAAAAACATTTCATCAGATGATATTCATTATGATTCATATATTTTAATTTATTTTATAAATTGTTTCAAATCATAAAGTAGAAAAGATTTATTTAAATTCGATTTTATATTTTTATTGAAGGCTCGATCTTATCTTAATCACTTAATGGGCCCTGCTTTTGTTGTGTATTGTCTATTAATGTTGTAATCTCTCTGTCTGTATGTTGAGTGGATACAATTACAAACCTCATCTTCCTATGTACGAAAAGATTCAAATCTCATTTTGTAGATAGAAACGGTTCTGACAGTGTTTGATTTATACTGTCAAAGTAAAATCTTATTCATGCCACACTAGTATTGTTTATTCCAAGTAATCTTGAGGCTTTTATTATTAATTATTCTTATTTATTTTTTTAATTTTCTTTAAGGGCATTATACACCAAATCAGTATTTTTTTTAATATCATGATATTACCCTGAAATGAAATTAATGAAGAAAATAACTAGGTGTAATTATTTTAGCATAATAAATCAGATCTCTTTTTTTAAACCGTAACTCCTCTCTTATTTACCAATTTTAAATAAATTTAAATTTACTTTCAATGAGCACAAATTAATTTAAAATACAGAGAATGAATCAAAATCATAGATAACTTGAAAGTAAAAAAGGTGATAATGATTTTTTTCAAAAAGAAAAGTTAAATAAATTAAACTTATTGATGAATTGTTACTATCACTCACCAGTCATCATTCATTATAATAAATTGAATTCAATGTAATGTAATATACATTATACATTATTGATGGGCCCATTAGTCTTATCAAAATGGGCCTTACCTCGCTTTCGGCTATTAAAAACAGAAAATGAGTATGATATTTATCAACCATGTTGCTATTGAGCATCGACATATTTATTACACGATGTTGCTATTTCATGGCTGATTTGGAATAGTTTCAACTTTTGATTTTTAACGGTAGAAAAAAAGAAGTCAAAAATCTGAGCTTTTTTTAACTATATATGACATTTTTACTCTTTCAGAATCTATTTTTACCCTATTTTTACAATGGGGGACCTAGAAATTTTAACGAGATGGTGCAGTTAAACAAAATAAAAATTATATAACTAACTAGACCTATTTTGGGCCATGGGTAATGGACGTTTGTGTGAAGCCTATGATCCAAAACAAATCCGTGAGGGTGAAGGACGCGTGCGTGAATTCCAAAACGGACAATATTTACTTGGTGGGCTTGAGCTGTTACAATTGGATCTAAACACAATCACAAATCCACATCCACACTTTTGCTGAGCGTTGTTAGTATAGTTTAAAATTTTTATTTATGCCACACTAGCTAATATATATATATTGTTTATTCTAAGTAGTCTTGGTAAATCCCTAACTCAGTCTCGGTGTTAATTTTTTTAAAATAATAATAAATTTTCACATCAAATCAGTACTATTTTATATCCCGATACTACCCTTAAGTGAAATTAATGAAGAAAATAAAAAGTCGTAATTATGTTTGCATAATAAACTATATCTTTTTTTTTCTTAAACCATAACTCCTCTTATATATACTAATTAAAAAAGATATATTAAATTTTCTTATAACAAGCATAAATTAATTTAAAAATATAAAGAATGTATCAAAATCATGGTTGAATTAAACGTAAAAATAGATAATAATAACTTATAAAAAAGAAAATTTAAATAAATTAACTTATTGATGTATTGTCACTTATCATGAAATGAATGTAGTGTATTTTAGACATTATTGATGGGCCCATTAGTCTTTTCAAAATGGGCCTTACTTCTCTTTCGACCATTAAAAGCAGAAAATGACTAATATTTATCCACTACCATATTTCTATTATTGCACCATGTTCTATTTTAGAACTTATTTGAAATAACTTTTATTTTTAACTTCTAACAGAAGAAGAAGAGAAGTAAAAATCTTAATTTTTTGGTTACTGCTTAGATTGTTTATTTCATAAATTTTTAAGAGTGTTTGGTTGGTACATTTTAAAAACTTCTTTAACTATGATATGGCATTAATTTTTACTCTTTCAAAAAAGATTTTGAACCAATTTTTTATTTAATTTGAACATTTTCTAACTATAATATAATACTTGTTCCTTAATTTGACTAAATGAATATATGAATATATTTTTTAATTAAATTTTATTTCATGTTATAATATAATATAATATTTTTTAAAATAATTCTACTTCAAAAAATAAAAAAGAATAAAATCATAATAATTAATTATAAGATTTTTGTTTGTACGAATAATTTCATTAGATGATGCATCACAAATCAAACAAAATCTTTAAAAAATAAAGGATATAGGTGGAAATATTTGTTTGTTATTGTAAAATTAGTAATGTGAAAATTAGGAGAAGCCAATTGGGCTTGGCTCCTTGGCATTCTCCTTAAAAGAGTTTTTAATCATTGAATGCTCTTCCCTTATAAAATCCAAATAGCCCCCAAAAAGTGGCTTTTGACCCAAAATTAAAAACAGGATTCTAAAACCCATGCCAAACGGGCCTTAGTTTTCTCTTTGCAAGCCATTATTATTACATTATATTGCTTAGACTTAGATGGTAGTATGGTACACCGTCCACCAATCCAGCAAAAGCACCGTCCTAACACCTTGCCACGCTAAATAATTAACATTTGGATAGACTTTAAACACCGTCATTAGTTGATGAATTATATAACCTTCAACGTTGAAATTTGTGACTATACCCTTAAAAGGATATGCATGTTCACATATGGAGGGATGCCATGTAATAAGAAATAATGTCAATTGTCAAAGCAGAAGGAAGACCAAAGATGATTAAAAGGTCACACTGCACACATTTGTTGAAATTTGTGACTAAATGACATGCACTAATTGGCAACATGACATAGTTGAAGTCCATTGGCAAAGCACAATGGATTGAAGGGATATCAAAAAGCAGCCATAAGGGCATGAAAAGTGACGAAAAACCAACTAGAACAAATCTCAAAATTTATCAGCTGATCAGTTTAATTGGTCTCTGCTGCTGGTTTGTATTTGCAAAATTTAGTGTTTAGTGTTTCGGCCTCTCATGCTACCTTGAGAAAGGAGCAAGCTTGTCAGAAATGTTGCTTGGAATATCACTGATGATGTATGTGGAGTCTACTAGGCAAGAAAAAACTGCAAACGTGCAAACGATATGATGACAAGTCCCCACATGGTTGCAAACGTGCAAAAGCACAAATCATGGTGCTACTAGGTTGACATAATTTCTCAACCTCATGAACGGAAAATCATATGTTTAAGCTTAAGATGAATTTGAGAATCTGTTTGGAAAATAAATTATGCATCTTAAGATATCCACAACAAAACATCTGAGATATTAGAAAGAACACATCCAACGTAAAAGGAAACAAAATTACAAAGCATCTTTACCTTTATTTTTATTATTTTTGAGATATCGATCCATGTAAGGACCAACATGTTGGAGTAGCTCATTTCCTGAAGCATCTTGACGATCCATGGCATTGGTACAGATGCTTTCAGAAAGACACTCCTGCTGTGCTCCTCCAGCTGTTAAGGGCAATGTTCAGTGTAAACCTCCTTAACCTTTCTAATGATAGTTGATAGATCCACGGAAACTTCCTTAACCTTTCTTGACAACACATTTTGGAAAGTTTGATTGGCATGGATCATTTGATAGTGCATCCTTCAATGACATCGACTCAATTAATTATCATATATTCTTGACCTTTTGGGGGAAGTTCTGAAAGGAAAGAAAGTAATAAGTGTATTATCACATATCATATCTGGAAGACTTACATGATGTTACTATTTTATCTGTTTCGACAATTATAATAATGTATGTTAATTACTTCTATCATAAGAACTAACCTAGTCGAATTCTGCCCTGCCTTTTCAAAGATTCAGAGTGACATTCCAACCAAAGAATTTTGCCCAGCACTTAAAATAAGATATCTGACACAGTAGTTGAGAGGTTCTCTACCCCTTAGAGTTTTCTTAAAAATATAGTCACTTGTATTTACTATTAAAAGATGGAAATATGGATCAAAATTTTCAGAATACAGGGAATAATAAGATAATTGTTGCAAAATAATATAAGATCAAGGTGGAATGAATTTGACCAATAAGATTATACCATAAATAATTTTGATAAAAATTTCTAGTTAAACATTACTACCTTCCATCAAATGTGTGAAAATTGATATGTAATCAAATACCTAATTTTTTCTTTTAATTTAAATTTGACAATTAAGAAATGTTGATTCCAGAAAATCATAAGTATGTAAAAAAAAAAACACAGGACATGGATGGCTGGGTCTTCTTCTTACCTTTTTTTTTTTAACATTTTTAAAGCATATAATTGGTTGTTGATAAAGTGATTGTGGAAACTAATATTTATGTGTTATGAGATTAGATGAGATAAGGAGATAATCCAAATTCAAAAGAACATCCCATTTTACTTATATTAGATGGATTGATACTACAATAGCAACAATACATCAATTTACAAGATGGAAGTAGAGAGAAATGAAAAAGATGGGTCATTTACAACTTACAAGTGAGTCATTAGCTGAGTCAAGACCAGTGGTTGAACGAGTTGACTCAGTTATTGAAAGTGATAAAGCTTCTACCGCCTGACATGTGAAAGATCAGAGAAAGCTGCTACAGCCTGAACGGTGATTAAAATCAACTCAGTGGACTTGGACACTTTAAAACTTTAAGCATGAAACAGAGATTGAAAACATTATAGGACCAAAAAAAAGAAACAGAAATCGAATTCAGAAAAATTTAGCTGTAAGGTTCTACCGTTTGTAAGTGCGGAGGATTTTAGAAAAAATTAAAATAGATATTTGATTATTTGAAGAAATTATATATTAATTCATGCCGTCCAAACGGTGACACAATGTTAGAGAAGAAATCACCTTCAATTGTGATATCTTTATCTATTTCAATCCTTTGAAGATCAAGAATTGCATTCCAACCAAAAGATTTTTCCAATTACCAAGCGGTATGCATCTTCACTTCTTCTTTTGAATTCCACTACCCACCAAAGCCACTTTGACATGGAACTTAGGTGCATCAAATATTATTTACATATGTGACATTAAATCATGATAATCTGGAAGCACATTTGGACTGATAAAAAATGTGAACAGAAAATTGGATAAGATTTCTGTAGCCAATAACCTATTGGATAAAAAGCACTTAAAATACCACAAAACAATTGATCAATGTCAAAATTTGGCAACAAACAAGCTAGGGGGATTAGGGATGTGTTTCATCAACAAAGGGATGAAGATAAGAGACAGGCTTTTGGAAGCATTGGCCGGGATGAATTAATGAAAATTACATGGATAACTCTACTTTAAGATAAAACTCTACCATCGGTAATTTATTAAATAGAATTCCATCAAGAAAAACATTTACGACACTGTATTTAATAATGGCGTAAGATAATGGTGGCAATTCGGGCCGGGCCGGCCCGTTAGGCCCATATGGTAAACGGGTCGAGCGGGCCGGGCCGTCAGACGAAAGAAGGGGCCCGGTTCGGGTCCAAGGCCCGTGTGAGGGCAGATCGGGCCGGGCCGGGTCTTAGGGAGCCGGCCCGTTAAAGGCCCGTCGGGCTTCCAAATTTTTTTTTTAATTCAATAATTTTTTTATACATTGTAATAATTTTGAACATTTAATTCAATAATTACAAAAAGCCACCCTTCAATTCAAAATTTTTAAAAAAAATTCAAAAAAAAAATTAAAATTTTTTTTTCCTGACAGGCCCGTTAGGAAAAAATTTTGAATTTTTTTTTGGACCGTGGGATTTGCATGCCTACACGGGCCTGACCCGGTTTTCTGAAATGGGGCCCAGCCTGGCCCGCCAGCTAAACGGGCCAGGCCCAAGCCCGCCAAAAAACTGGGCAGGGCAGGGCGGCCCGTTTGGGCCAGGCTCAAATTGCCACCATTAGCGTAAGATATATTATCTAATATTAACATGTTACGGTAGTCCTCTTGTAATAGTTATAATATTTCAAAAAAATAATAATTAATAAATAATTCAACGAAGGTATGGATAAAAACTATGTAACAACTTAAATATGTAACAACTTTCATCCATCTAATTAGTCTATGTCTTAAAACAGATCCGACTTAAATCAGTCTAGGATAATTGTCCAAAAAATCTTGTACTAGCTTATAAAAGCATAATAAAGCATAATAGTCCTTAGTTTTACCTTCTAAACTATAAATCAATCTTAGTATTATTCATCATGGTTTTGGCAGTAATCTCTGGTTTAGAATCCAATGTACAGAAAGAAAGATCACATTTTTGTTTGTCCGAAAAGAAAGTTATTGTTACCATAAACTGATAATAAAAAAAGTGAAAAACTCATTTAACTACATATATCAGAGTTCCATATGATACCAACATAAGAAAACTCTTGTGCCACTGACACCTTAATTTACAAAGGCTCCAGAAGAAGAAGAAAACTAATATCAGATTAATTCACAATATAAATGAGAAGGAAAATCCCAGCCAAAAATCTCAAAATTTAGTGCCGGCTTAGTTTGGTCTCTGATAATTCCTCTATTTTGCTTCTGCTGATATCTTTTGAATCCAAGAAGCTAGGCTGATTGGTTGATGACAGAATCCTTATCACCACCTTGTTCGGTCTTTCGGTTACCCACTGCATGAAATATTCAACTCCAAGTTACAAGTCTGCACCGAGACTGATGAGCATGAACACCACATGACTTGGTATGTAGGCATGTTTCCCATTAACTGGGCCGACTGTGAAGCCAGTTTACCCAGCCATATCAACATTAATGGCATTGTGAGCCAAGAGAATGCAGTACACATTATCAGATGCATTGCTTGGAATAGAAAGGATCATGTATGTCCGATCTGCCAGGCGAGTAAAACATCATTAATTGGTTATTTCAACTATTTCAAATGGCTGCCAAACATTTCAACAAAGTTAATGACAAAATACGAAAGCCAGACATCAAGCAATCCACCTGTATATTTCAGTTTTATAGCCATCTTTTGCTCTTTGAAAATTGTTCCTGCAAAATCAAAGATTAAAATTGTAAATATCATGGTAGAAATCTATATGACAACTATAAGTCACAAACATCAACGGTGTTCTTTAATGTTCATCATTAACAAATGGTGACACCAATAATGAGTTCCATATTCATCATCAATTTAGTTCCATCATAACTAATTATTCTAGCATCGGTACCTGTATCTTTTGGGATATCCACAAATCAACGTCCTGGAGTAGATTGTTTCGCCAAGCATCTTGCTGGTCCATGGTACGCATGCACTCAGTAAGCAGGTCTTGTCATGCACCTTCAGCTATTACAATGACCATGTGTCCACAAAGACCTTCGAGATAAAACAGTGATTCTGGAATTAAGCAACAGTCCACATCGCAGCTGGCAAGAGTAGCATACATTGCAATGAATCCTATTCAAATATAATGTGTTAGAGAACCACAATGAATTATATGGAACAAACTAAACATGAAACAAACTAAACGGAAACAAACTAAACGGAAACAGACAAAAGAAATAGACTTCTACTGAAATACCAATGGAAAAGGCATGAAACTTGCCACCGTACCATCCCATTAACTTGACCACACCAATACAATTATCAAAGCTTTCTGCTTCATCGTGTGCTGCGTTAACAGCTCGTGGGTCTCCTCAACAACAGTACCAAAACCAAAGGATTTGTCTATAACCTGACAGGAAGCATAATATCACACTATGAGTCATTTTTATGAGATTAAATTTATAGTTTTGCACCCAAAGATGGTGTAAGTGTTGCAATAACTGAACAGAAGTTAAACATGACATGATAAATACTGCAATGCATTATCGATGGTCTTAGGAATTCCAGCCACTGCGACTTTGAGGCCACACCTTCTAATTTCCTGTATAAAACAGAGCCATTACAGACAGTTATGATAACTTCTGGAATAAACAACTTCATAGAATAGCCATTCTATAAAAGATGAATATTATAGCCCGATCATACAGTCAGCATTCCAAAGTGCATTATCAAATTACATATATTTCCTCAAAAATCAACGAAGCAGTGTACCATCAAGTTACATTTATTACCTTGAAAATCTCTGCCGCCAGAATTCCATCTCCTCCAACGTAAACCTGAGAAACATATCATGTAAGAGGAAGTGTATTATCAGCATAATGGCTTATGGATGTCAATCACAACATTTGGTGTCAAAGGAAGTGTATTATCAGCATAAAAGCCGCTATATCCTCCTAGAAAGCACAAAACAGCCTCTATACCATCGCTAGGCATGTTTGAACATACACAAAATACACATGTGATTACTTCTATTTCAAGAACTTTATAGACTCCATACATGTAATGTAAAACACAATACGCTTAAATAACCATAACAATAAAATTAAGATATCTAAAGGGAAATGAAGTACAAACCCTCTGATAAGGTCCAGCACGTCTAAAATGTGTCCATCGCGGACTATAGTTTTGAACAACAATCTACATAAAGTAACAGAAATTGAAATCAGAACCACTGCGGTTGGTCAACTATATTCATTACTTCAATATATATGCTAAAGTTTGACAAACTCTTGCATTAGCCCATATGATGAAACCATATATGTAGAGTTAGCAACCATGTTCTCAAATGGGAAAGCGATTTTGTAATGAAAGGCAAATGTCACAAGTTCAATTTGTACACTAACAATTCAATAGAATCTTTTACATACCATTACATCATAAATAACTTGCATTTTGAAGTGTCATTGACATTCACGAGACACTGCCGGTAAAAACAGAACATACACCATTTTAATCAAATCATAAACTTTCTCAATATCATTTATAAGCAAGCACATCGGTGGATAATAAACCAAATAAGAACAAGAGTCCAAATTCAAGTATGCATACCATAAAAGACATAGAACAGATTTTAAGTAATGTTTTGTAGCAAAATAGATATTTAGTCACAACAGTAAGACAATGCTGAATACCATCCAAGATTTTCTCTCCTGCTTCGATTACAAATAACAACAAAGTGAAAAGGAAAAATTTAGAGAAGAAATTAAATGACCTTCATCTAAGATTTTCTCTCCTGCACTTCCCAGAGAATCAATTTTCACATCTTTATCTATTTCAACAGTTGTAATGAAAGCCTGCTCTGCCCTTTGAAGATCCAGAATTGCATTCAACCAAAAACATTCTTATTACACAAATCTTCCAACATCTCTGTTTCTTCTCCTACTTGTATTGATCTCAGGCGAAATTCTGCCTGCCTGGTGAAAGATCAAGAATTGCATTCCAACCAAAGGATTTCACCCACCTACCCATCAGAAATATTAAGAAAAAATGAAGTAATGATATATATTAACTCAAAAATTGAGAGATAAAGCAAAGTCAATCACATAACTTAATTGAGGTCAAACATTCTGATCAACATCAGTAACAGTACAAACAACAAAAGAGCATACGCATGCAGCACCATTACCTGTATAACCATACGGGACCAGTACTCGGACAGGTAAAAGAGGAAGAAATGTCTTCTCTAGCTGATCACATCCGAGTTATGCCCTCTCTTGTAAGGCTAAAACTACTAAATCCACTGTGACAAGGAATTTATATGGTTGATTAAGCACTAAAGAGTAATTGAAATGATATAGTATATGCATAGAACAATTTGGTCCACAATTAGATGGATTATGCTACACTAGCAATAACACAAAATTTCAGTATTGTCCTACCCTTTCTTCTCAATGCATCCAGACATTGCACTTTGCTTCCCTTGGAACTATTGCGACTCTCCAGTGGAATTTTATGTCTAATAGAAAATGGAAAAAGATTGAATAATCAAAGCATACCGTATGCCAAAAAGTTTAATAAGATAGTAAAAGCCACTTGCCTAGCTAGCTTAATGTCTTGCACCACACATCACTTCACTTTGGTTCTTTAAAATAATAAGGAAGTGGAATCAGAGCACTACAAGTGAGCACAAAAAAACTCGAAACAGGAACAGGTAACTGTAAATGTTTGTACCACCCATCCTGGTGGTGATTCTTCTGGACACATCCTGTTCTGGTCACTTTATAATGCTACGAAAATGAATTCTACTGGGCCTGTTAATTGAAAGTGATACGTACAACTTCTGCTGGGTCTCTTTGATTTGGCAATATGGTGAGTTTGATGTTACTAACCAAATCATTCTTTTAACTGGATAAACGTATACAATTTCCATGTCAGTCTGTCTAACCTGAAAACTTAATTTGCCTGTTTCTTATGGCTGCAAAAGATATATTGCATCTAAGAAATAATAAATATGATAACAAACAAGTCTCCAAATGGTTGCAATAGCACAGACCATGGAGCTAGGCTGACATAATTTCTCAACTTCATAAAGTGAAAATCATATGCGTAGCATAAGCTTAAGATGAATTTGAGAATCTGTTTGGCATCTTAAGATATCCACAAGACATCCAACACAAAATAAAACAAAATTACAGAGCACCTTTACCTTTATATTTTGAGATATGCATGAACCAACATGTTGGACAAGCTCATTTTCTCCTGAAGCATCTTGTGATCCATGGTACAAAATCTTTAAGGTCTTGTAATAAAACCACTTGCAGCTAGCAGTTAGCAGTCCCAGGACATGGAGGGACACTAAGTTATTAAGGTAGAAAAGACAATATAAGAACATACATCAGGTCAGATTCTGCCTGCTTGATGAAAGATCCAGAATTGCTACCCTGCAGTAATAATAAGAAAAAACTGAAGTATTGATATATATTAACTCCAAAATTAAGAGTTAGAGCAAAGTCAATCACATAACTTAATGAGGTCAAACATTCTGATCAACATCGGTAACAGTGAAAGCAATAGACAAAAGAGCATAGAACAATTTGGTCCACAATTAGATGGCTTATATTACACTAGCAATGACACATGATATCAACATTGTCCTAACCTGAGGGAATTTTCCTACTCCAACTCTATTATACCATAGGTCCATAACCTGAGGGAAGTCCACATCAGTGCCATGTGAGGACATAAGGCCACATGACAAATTTAAACAACACCTAATTAGGATCAATTGGTTCCAAGCCAACATCTACTGAGGAAGTGGAATGAGTGCACTACAAGTCTACAAGTGAGCACGAAAAACCTCGGATCAGGAAGAGCCTCTTCAATGGCAGCACAGGGGGGAATCATGAGACAGCTAGGACAACAAAAGTATGGCGAAATCATGAGCCCTGTCATTGTAGTGATTCTTCTTCCATCCTTGTTCTGGACGTACATCCTGTTCTGCTCACTTTATCATGCTACAAAAATGAATTCTCTTGAGGAATATTGCAAATGCTTTTTTCATTTCCAGTACCTAAAAGTTTAAGACAAATATACTTGTTAATAATGATCATCTTTTTCTTCTCTCTTTTTATGCAGTGAAACACAAATCACAAAGACTAGAAAATTACATGCCTCCCAAATACAATACATCTCCTTGTAATATTTACACACTGACATGTACCATTTTAAACATCACCGATTTTTTATAGGCACAGCTTTGCTCACCACAATCAGTGAGTGAATTTTGATCATGAACCATTGGATCCTTGGTTTTTCTGCACAGCAGAGCCTCCATTTCTTTGATTTTGGGACTACGAAGACGAACACAAAATGCGAAATGTGGTTCTTTGATGCAATTTTATGTCCAATGATGTACAAAACGGAAGCTTTGTACAGAAAAATTAAACCAAAAAAAAAATGGAAAGATAGATTGTCAAATATACATAAACAAGGAATACCTTATGACAGAAACTCAAATAAATAGGAAATTAAAATTTACAGCCCTTACCCCGTATAATGTAACATATCCTCGTTGAATATTGATTCTTTAAGGTAATACCAAACATTTTGGTCCACCAATGAAATTCTCAAAGCTTTGCGATTAGCTAATATCTGCAGACATAACATCTAATGCTTAGTTATTCTTAGGGGAAAGTCTAGAAGAAAATTAACGTAATAAGATTATCATTTCTGAATAACTTACCTACTTATCTGCTTCAACTGTTATAATCAGTGCCTGCCCTGCCCCTTTAAATATCTAAAACTAGCATCCTGCAAAAAGATGTTCCAATTCACCATCCACATCACATTCTTCTTCTCTCGCAGTTCACAAACCAGGAAAGCCAGTTTGAAAAGAAATTCATTTGCTAGTTTCTCAAATAAAACAACTGTCCCTGTAGCATTACATTGTGATAATTAACACAATTGAAATGGTATATAATTGGACAAATAGTTTGATAAGATGTCAAGATAAACCTTAAAAAGAACCGAAAGTAAAGAAACTAATAAAATCATCGCTTAATGTCATACACCACGCATCACTTGACCGTGATTATATGAAGTGCATTAATCTTCAATGACAAAACCAGTAAATAAACTATGAAATATTCTTACATGAAGATCTGAAAGTAAAGAAAGTAATAAAATCATCACCTGCCATATCTACCGTGCATTAAAACTACAGATATTTGAACACTACTCTACTTTGGCATGAGGGAAGTCCATGTTGGTGCCACGTGAGGAAATAATGCTTGATGTCAAATTCAAACAAAACCTAATTCGGATGGATCAGTGCCAACCAGTGCCTACTGACTACTGAGGGAGAAGAATGGGAGCACTAGAAATGAGCACGAAAAATCCTCAAATCAAGAAGAGCCTCTTCCTTGGCATCACAGAGGGAAATCTCAGGACAGCAAGGACAACAAAGTATGGCTATCACTTTTGCAAGTGACAGCAGGTTATCTACTCTTTCATTTTTGCAAACTCAATAAAAAGGTATCTCAGGTATGAATTTATGAGTGTACCTATTGAAACTCTGAGTCTTCTGGACATATCATGGTGAAATTATGATTGTGCATTCTATCATCTTCTTCCATCCTTATTCTGGACACATCCTGTTCCGTTCACTCTTCTTTTTCTTCCTCAAAATACCCAAGAATAAATTAATAGAGCTTTGTTCTTAACCTTTCTTCACAATGCTTCCAGCCAAGGCAATTCGATTCTCCTTGAAATGTGGTTCTTCGATGCAATTTTATGTCCAATGATGAAGAAAACAGACCCTTTGTATAGAATAAAAAATGTAAATAGGAAATTTACATCCCCTTACCTCATAGAATGTCACATATCGTCACTGAATATTGATTCTTTAGGGTAATACTAGATATTTGGTCCACAGATGTATTGTTCTCAGAAGCTTTGCAACGGGCAAATATTTGGAAGCAATTAGCTAATATCTGCAGACATAAAATCTAATGCCTGGTTATTCTTTGAGGAGGATCTGGAAGCAAATAAAGCAATAAGATCACCATATTTGCATAACTTGCTTGATTATTCTACTTATCTACTTCAACGGTTATAATCAATGCCTGCCCAGGCCTTTGGAAGATCTCTAGAATTGCATCCTACCAAAAAGATGTCTAAAAAGTCCTCCTCCTACCGTTCACGGTTCACATCACATTCTTCTTTCTCTTGCAGGTCCACAAACCATGAAAGCTAGTTTGACAAGAAAATTTATTTGCTAGCTTCTCAAATAAAATATCTATCCTTATAACATTAAATCGAGATAATTAACACATTTGGAATTACACAAAATATGGACATATTAGTTGGATAAGATGTCAAAATAAACTTTAAAGAAATTTAAAATGATAATCATATCCACTTGCATAGTAGTTTACTGTCTCTCACAAGAATATCAATATAACTGAACATGAGTTCATCAACTAAGGTAATGTTCAGCCATAAAGATTCTACATTATGTAAGTGCAGAGTATTTTAAGAACTGATTTTGAGTAATGTTTTGTAGCAAAATAGATATATGAAGTGATGAAATATTCATACATGCTCAGTCCAAACAGTAATACAATGCTGAATACCATCCAAGATTTTCTCTCCTGCTTCAATTACAAATAACAAGAAACTGAAAAGGAGAAATTTAGTGAAGAAATGAAATCACCTTCTTCTAAGATTCTCTCCTGCAGTTTCCAGAGAATCAATTTTCACATCTTTATCTATTTCAACAGTTGTAGTAAAAGCCTGCTCTGCCTTTTGATGTTCCAGAATTGCATTCAACCAAAAACATTCTGATTACAGCTGAAATCTTCCAGCATCTCTGTTTCTTCTCCTACTTGTCTCGATCTCGTGTATTCCACAAACCGCCAAAGCCACTTTGACATGAAACACATTTGCTTCTCTTTCTCTAATCAAATATTATTTACATATGTAACATTAAATCATGATAATCAAAAAGCACATTTGGAATGATACAAAAATGTAAACAGAAAACTGGATAAGATTTCTACAGAGCCAATTACCTGTTTGATATGTGACATACTGACATCAATCATAAAATCTTGAAGATCGAAAACCATGGTTTGCCAATTAAGTTTCTGCTTGAAATGGAGTGTGAAGACCAGAATTCGAACAATTTGACACCAAGTTTCTGTTGGATCCAGCAAAAGTGATGGAACAATTGGATAAAAAAGAGAGTAAATTTAACAATTCACAAAGATTGAAAGTTAAAGAAGAGAATGTTTTATCACAAAAATTATAGGAAAACGAATTCAAACAAATTTGTTTTGGCCCAAAAGATCATTATATGAAGAAGATGTTATGACTGATTTGGAGTAAAAAAGCTTCAAAGAAAAATAAAAAACAGAGATAGAAAATTGATACATATTGTAATTGTATAAACCGTTTAAGTATTAACCTCCATTTCGATGCTTCCAGCAACGGGGATTTACTTTAATTCAGAAGATTAAAAGTTAAGGATGAGAGTGAGAATGTTTAAGAGAAATTATATAACGTAAAACCCACAAAAACTAATTATATGAAAATCATGAATTAATTAATTATATGAAGACTGATTTTGAAATAATATAAAAGCTTCAGAAGGTGCATAAAAGGAAGCAGAGGTTTCCAAATGAATAGAGTAAAAACAAAATTGGTATAAATGAATTCCAAATTTGTTAAAAGTAATTACCTCCACTAGGATGCTTCTTCTTCTAGCAATCCCCTCGTGTACATTCCCGTAATATCGATATTAGGGATGTGAGAGATGTCTTGCCACTTGTCTCCTTTCCCTTTCGAATAAACTTCTTCTAAAATAGAGCAGTCAAATATATCCAATTTCTGCAGTGGTGCCTTCTGATGAAGAAGCTGCTTTGGCAATCCCTTTAATTTGTCGCAACCATAGAGCGTCAAAGAACGAAGGGATGGCATGATTGTACAAGTGTCATCTTCATTCCCAAAATCCCACACTTCCCAATCGGACATATTCCAATACTTGAGAGTTTTCAAATTGGGGAAGTAAATAACTGATGATGAAGATGATGAAGCCTCACCACTTTCTACTCCCAGAAATTCATTACCCACTTCTCTCACACTATACATCCCCCCTATAACAAGTGTTTCAAGGGATGGCAGTTTTCCCAATGGAGGCATATGCAAACACTTTCCACAGTCACTCAGAATAATCGACCTCAAATTGGTTAATGACGTCATCCTCCTAAGAGTGGACATTGTGGGACCTTCATAATTAAATATTCTCAATCGTTGCAAATTTGGAGGTGGTTGGAAAGCTTCAAGAATTGCTTCATCATCTTTGTTCATCGAATCCCACCCACTGAAGTCTAATCCCAAATCACAGATGTTTTTGTTATTTTTTAGTTGAGCAATATTCTCTTCAATCCCTTTTGCCAAACCTTTTATCCATAAAGATTCAATGTGCCGAAAGTTATTCAAGAAATATTCAAATGAGCATGCTTTGCCACCATAATCACCGTCATGAAAATGGAATTCTGTTAATGTCCGAAGTTGAGTTAATCTCTCCAATCCTTTTGGCATGTACCTTAGAGAACCGGTGTCCATATTCAATAAATGGCGCATGTTGATTAACTTTCCTATCCCTTGAGGCAATTCTTTGAGATTGTCACACCCATCAAGCTTTAGTGTTTGTAAATTATACAACTCACACAATGTCTCAGGTAACTTTCTTAACTCACTATTATAACTCAAGTCAAGATACCTCAAATGTATGAGTTTTCCTATCTCCTTTGGAATATGCTCAATATATGTCCCGATAATTCCTAAGGCCTTTAAACCCGTCAACTCATCAAATAACTTTGGTAGAACTTTACTATTCAATTTGCTACCTATATCATCAAATTCTATCAAGAGGCTCCGCAACTTTTTGAAATTACATATAGATATAAAAGATGCATCTTCTTCTTCAACCATCAATCTTAATTGACGAGCTTTCTCACACAAAACATTTATCTTCCGTTCTCTAAGATCTTTGACTTCAATCATACAGCATTCATTCTTACTAAGATATTGGGCAACATCATGTACTATATCATGCATCTTACACCTTAGAATTTTACCCTCATTATCTTTTTCAAACTCCTGAAAGAATGAACGCATTGCTAAGATATTAAAGTAATCTTCACCTATTCTCTCATGCTCTTCGTTATGGTCTAATCCAAGATAGCCTTGAGTCATCCATAATTTAATCAATTCATCTTTTTCAAATATGAAGTCTTTTGGAAATATGGCACAATATGTGAAACATCGTTTTACCATAGGAAACAAATCATAGTAACTTAATAATAAAGGCAGGAAAACATCATTTTCAAACTCTTTGAATTTCCACATCTCACTATTTAAGATACTTTCCCAGTCTTTTATATTTGTTTTAAAGTGCAAGAGACTCCCCATGGTCTTTGCAGCAAGA
Source organism: Dipteronia sinensis (assembly GCA_033220585.1). Taxonomy (NCBI): domain Eukaryota; kingdom Viridiplantae; phylum Streptophyta; class Magnoliopsida; order Sapindales; family Sapindaceae; genus Dipteronia; species Dipteronia sinensis. Next base: position 62,156,544 of record CM065639.1, read on the forward strand.
GGCAAGCCCTTACAATTGCTTACGATTTTCCTACCAATTTCTTCTAAGTTTTTATCATCAGACCTACCAAAAAATGCTAATTGACTAAACAATGACCAACAATGCTCTTCAGACAATTCCTCAATTGAGATTGGGTCAATTGATTTTAATATAAGAGCAGTTGTTTGTTTTCGTGTGGTAACTAAGACTTTACTTCCATGGAGACCATTCTTTAAACAGTGGTGGATTTGTTCCCAATCTTTGTAAGCTTCTGTCCACACATCATCTAAAACAATCAGAAATTTTTTTCTCCGAAGGGATTCACTAATTTTGTCTAGCAAAGATTGCAACGTAGACAAATCAGAGGCATGACCTTCTAGAGTTTCAAGGATCGCTTTGGCGACCCTGAATTTATCAAATGGGTCTGATACGCACACCCATATTCGTTTTTCAAAATTTTTAATCACCTTATCATTGTTGTAGGCAAGTTGAGCGAGAGTTGTTTTTCCTATTCCTCCCATCCCTACAATTGAGATGACATGGAGGCCGTTTCCCTCTTCACAACTCTCACACAACAACTTGTCCACTAAAGCATTATTTTGCTCTTCTAGACCAACTACCTCAGACACATCAACAAAGCAGGTGCTTTCGTCTCGTTGATGAGGTTGTCCGATATTTGTAGTTATATTAAAATGATAGTTGTCTTTAGCTTTTGCAATAGCATCTAGATTACCATTTATTGCTTTTAATTTAGAAGCAAGACCATGGCTTAAAACGACGTGTTTCAAACCAGAGTAAGGAAAGAGAAAGCAGGAACATACCTTACTCTTAGGAGTACGAGCATTTTCAGCTCCCTCAGTTTGCAATCTTTTCATGATTGCAGTGTTCCACTCATCCAACACGTCATCCATGTCGTAGGAAACATCTTTCAGCTCCTCCAACCAAGCTTTCACAGTTTCCTCCGTAACTTGTCTTTTCTCTGCATCACCGAGCACAGCTTGAATGCTTTTGAAGTTGGATTTGAGATTCCTGACTTCATCGTCCACACCCACCACCAGATTCACCTCCTGTTGTATCTGTCCACCAGCGACTTTCATCAATTGCTCCAAGACGACAGAAACAATTGCTTCGGCCATGATACTGAGAGATGATATTCGAATGGCAATATATTACAGTAAGAGAAATTTGAGTGCTTGAATGAGCTATATCTTGTAATGTCCTTTTAAGCTTTTATAATGCCAAGGAGTAGTAATGAATACTGATACTTCACCGAAATGAGAAAAAGTAAAAAACTTGCTTTTACAAAAAGTGATGCAAATAAATGCCAACTGGTTGCGCATTTCATAGTAATTCGAGTCCTTGTCGTGTTTTCATCAACCCACATGGCCACATACAGTATCTTGACGTCATTATCATTCATTTTCTTGACATCATCGACATTTAGACTACCTCTTATTTGACGAAGATTATAATCTTGACAAGTATACTTTCTGTAATTTTTTATTTTTTATCATTATAATTAATTCCAGAGGAAGGAACCTACAATTTCAATAGTATAAGAGAGTTAAAAAAATAAATTGCTTTTTAAAGGTGGCTTTTCAAAAAGATAAGAATTAATCTGGCACTTAGGAAAAATGTAAATACCAATTTGATCAATTTTGTAAAAGTATTAAAATACCTTGGAATTTAAAAAACAATCAAGGACCTACTTTGTAATTGTCTTTATTTTTATAAAAGGAAATAAAAGTAATATTTAGTGTGTGTTTAGTATGGCTTTTGTAAGGATCAAAAACGTTTTTTTAAGCTAGAAGCTATTTTGAGGTTTTTTTTTAGTTGTTTGGTAAAACTGAAAACAGCTTTTTCAATGTATGAATTGTCTCAATTACCCTTTATAAAAGTCATTTTATGTCTATTTGGAGGAGCCTAAAATTGGGCTTTTCCAAACAGCTTTTTTTGAACTTTTTTAAAACATATAAATTGACTCAACTACCCTTTATAAATTTTAAATATTTCACTATACAATTCTTTCATTAAATATATTGTCATCACCCTTTTTGTAATTTACACAACTAAAAGCTATTTTTAAAAATACATTGTCAACAAACTTTTTTTTGTAATTTACACAACCAAAAACTTTTTTGTTAGAAACTCTACTCATTAGAAGCTCTACTACAAAAATATCTATTCTAGAAGCTCTACTTGAAAAGCCATACCAAACACACTCTTACTGTAATAAGATAATAAATGCAATGATAAATACTATCTTTTATTTCTATTTATTGAAATAAATTAGTTGTTAACATGTGCCATAACTACCCTTCATAAAAAAAAAAATTGTTGGTTTCTTGATAAAATATTTACGATGCATAAGTGATGCATGAGATATTATTGAAGATATTCTTGAAGATTTTAGATTTCAAAAATATTTCTCTAGTTAATAGATATTATTTTATTTCCATTTATTATGTATCTAATTAGGTAGTTACTTATTTTATGATATGATTTGAATAAATCAAATCTTAATTCCTTATTAGATAGGTTTTTAATGTTTTAGGATTGTAGTATTTTTAATTTCCATTGTTATCTCAATTATCCCGGGAAATTGATAATTTAATTACTTTACTAGTTATTTTAGGTTTCTTTTAGGATTTTATTTTTCTATTTAAAGACGATGTACCCTAACAGGGATTTCAGTTTTTGATGATTAATAAAATTTGGAGAGAGAGCATCTCTTTTTGTCCATTTACGGTACCTTTACGAGGGTCAACAAATTTGAAACCTATTATTTTAGTATCCGTGTGCGGATCAATAGATTAATAGTAGGTTCTGGCCCTACTATATCTTTCCCTCTGCGTAGTTCAAAAAACAAATCTTGAAATTAAAAAACTATTATCTCTTTGGACATGGCTACATAAATTGGAATATAACCCAGAACATTATGCCAACAACAAACACACACGTGTCAATTTGAAAAAAAAATCGAATGTTTGCTAGCAAAATAAGTTTTTTTTTTAAATTTAATTCACTGTCAACAATTATACTTAACAAAAATAAGACTTTCAATTTAAGAAAATAATAAATCGATAGAAATAATCATCAAAATAAAATAAAAAATAAGAAAATGGTTGATCGGACAATGTTGGATGAAAACGACGATAGTCGACAGTTATGGTGAGGCGAGATTTGGGTGGTGATGAGGAGAGAGAGAAACTGTTATGGATGATGGTGTCATTCTATGAATGCATCCGATTCTATCTTAGTGTATCTGTTGGACACTCAAGTTGACATTCAAGTTTTTTATATTATTTTATTATGAGGGTATAATGATTAATTCATACTATTAAATATTAAATATAGATATTTTAAACTTTTTAACTGTCAAACTCATTAAATACAAGTGAAATGATAACTGTGTTAATCTATAAAAAAATATTTCTTAAATAAAAGTATTTGTAACTATACATCATTAAATCTCCACACAAAGCTGAAAATGACCGGTATTTATCCACTATGTTGCGACTTTTGAAATTAAATAATAATGGTCAATTTAATTCTAATGTAATATTAAACATGATTACATGTTTCTCACTGTTAACTTTTCACAGGTATTATTTCAAAGAAATATATTTCTCAATAACTTGATTATGAAAAAAATAAATAAGATGAAGATTGTTTTATTTTTAATCCGACAATATGATAAATTGTAAAAGGAATAAGTTAAGATCTTCCTCACGATTAACTAGCGAATACATATGAAAAAGATTTTAAAAAAATGAATAAGAAGAAAATTATATTTATTATTTAAAATGTAAAAAGCTGTGCATTAATATATTAAAATGATAAATATAAATTTTTAATTCAAATTTTGAATCTTAACATCTATCATAAAGTATTTTCATCCCTTAAAATTAAATACAGTTTCTTACAAAGCAATTCATCTGTTATACTATTATATTATAATTAAGAAAAAAATTAACAAACAAATGCAAATTTTCATGTACCCCATTAAACAAGAAGTATTTCAAACCAAACTTAGTTTTCTCTGGCCCATTTTTATTACAACATCTTGATTATATTAGATGGTACACACATCTAGCAAAATTCTCTATCTAACATATTTTTTATTAATATTATTTGAAAGAACTACAAACTTTATTACAATATATATGAAACTTTTATATTCAACAATATAGAGATATGTAACACTATATATGATTCATTGATAACATTTTATGTAATAATAGCACGAAGAATCCAATGCATAAAATTTAGCCAGATTCTATTGATTTTAAAATTGACCAGAAACTTCCTTTGAAATTTGAAAGTTTTATCAAAATTGATTTAAAAAGAAAATGGTTTGCTTAAACTTTCATTAATTTTTCTATGAACTTTACTAGAAGGAATATGTCCATTTTTCAACTTGACATAGATGTATAATAAGAGATAATGTTTAAAATGTCGAAGCCTGGAGAAAGATGATTAAAATGGGAAGAGTAAGATTGCACAATTTCGTTGAATTTTTCAACAAAGTGATCGTCCGTATATAAAAAACATTCCCGTGATACTTTATGATCAACGGTCACAACTAAATTTACAAAAGCTTCAAGCCGGAGTAGTATTATAAGAGTAACAACTTAATTGGCAGCAGGACATCATCTGTTTCGTATGGCTGCAAAAGATACATTGCAACAAAGAAACAACAAATATGATGCAAACAATTAGTCTACAAACGGTTGCAATAGCACATACCAGGAGCTAGGCTGACATAATTTCTCTACTTGGTAAAGTGAAAAAAAAATTAGTTTAATTGTCACATCGATTATTTTAATTTTTTTCAAATCTCTAATTTAACCCTCTCATATTTAATTATAACAATATAAATTCTAAAAATATATATCATTAGAAAAATTTCGTTAAGATCTTTAAAATGACACCAATATTGATATATATATATATATTCAATTTATTTAATTTACTTATTAATTAAATATTTAAATAATGTTAAACTTTTATAATAATTTAAGTTGATGCAATACAAAATTAGGTGGGTTAGTGGTATGACTCTCACACCTATACAATGAGGTTGTGTGTTCGAGTGTATTTCCCTCCATAAATCTTGAATTATTCAAATATTTAAAAATAAAACTTAATTTAGTTCAATTATATGGAAAATTAGATGGAAAAAAATTAATGTGAACAAAATTAGTTGAAATAATTAAGTGAAAATTAGTGGGATAAATAAGTTGAATAATATTAGGTGAAAAAATTAGGGAAAAATTATGTGATTAATTTTGTTTGATATTATAGGAGTCATTATTGAAGAATTATATTTTGATGTCAAAAATATTTATGAATATTGTATAAGTTAACTAATAAAAATTAATTAGTATTGTATAAATATTTATTCGGAGAATGTTTTTTAAAGATTTATTTTGGTGTAAAATATTGGAGTGGAAAAAAAATTAGTGTGATACATTGAGTGAATTTTTTTTTTTAGTGTACGCATATTTCTAAAAGATTAACTTTTAACTCAAAATTAGAGTTAAGTTTAGTATCTAACATTAGAGTTGCTTTAGGATGAATTTGGCATCTCAAGATATCCACAACCATCCAACACAAAAGAAAACAAAATTACATACAGAGCATCTTTACCTTTATTTTTTTTTTAGATATGCATGAACCAACATGTTTGCATAGTTTAATTTCCTGAAGATTCTTGCTGATCCAGGTACAGTAAGGTCTTGTCATAAAACCACTTGCAGCTAGTTGTCCGTATGCTCTTGGTAAACATTTACCACCTTTAATTGTGGAGCCTCTGGTGCGGAACGAGATTTTTGATCTGTTTTCCCATTAATTAATTTAGCTTTAAAAGGTCTATAAATACCAGCTGGTTGCGGTTTTCAAATAATCCATATAATATCTAGACATCATTATCGTCATTCATTTTATTGACATCATCAACATATAGATTAGGTTTTTTTTTTGCTATTTTTTTATTTTTTAGATTGTAATGTTGACAAGTATACTTCTAATTTTCTATTTTAAATTATTATTATTAATTTTAAGTTCGGAGAAAATAATATAACTTAAATTGCGCATCATCTTTTAGAGTCTATTTTTGCTCACCCTCCATTATGGGGTGTGAGTATTACCTCTCCCTCTCCCATACATGACATTATTGACAAACTTTTCAAATAATACTTACCCAGCCAAACCAAGGGTCCAAGATTAACAAATCGACAAACTTTCAAAGAAAATTGATAATTCCAAAAAATGACCTAAGTGGTCGACCAGCTCACGGCTCAAGTCAATCTTTTTTTAAATTTATTTTAGTTATTTGCTAATATTAATTTCAGTAGTCCTAACTCCTAATAAACATTTAACCACTTCCGGTTGTCTCTTTTTCAAAGTGACGTTCAATTTAAATTTTCTTTAACATGCATCAATTAATTTAAAAATTACGCAGAACCAGTTAAAATCATCAAATAAAATATGACAATGATATATATTTTAAAAAATAATAAAACAAAATGGGCCCATTAGTCTTATCAAAATGTCCCCTGCTTTTGTTATGTAACTGGCGTTCTCGTCTTTTGGGAGAAAAACTTGGGTGCAACTGCACCATACAAAATTCTGATGGTGGTGCATAGAATGCACCGATGGAGTGACATATGTCAATATTAAATTTTAAAAAAAAATAGTCTGTTACACGTCATTTCTGGTTCTCTGGTTCTGGCCCTACTATATCTTTCCCTCTGTGTAGTTCAAAAAACAAATATTGAAATTAAAAAACTATTATCTCTTTGGACGTGGCTACAGAAATTGGAATATAACCCAGAACATTATGCCAACAACAAACACACACTTATCAATTTGGAAAAGAAATCGAATGTTTACTAGCAAAATAGAAATCTGCTACAGAATGGACAGTGTTGGATGGAAACGACGACAGTCGACAGTTATGGTAAGACGAGATTTTGGTGGTGATGATGAGAGAGAGAAACTGATGAGGGTGATGGGGCTAAATCTGACAATGCAGAGGGAAACTTAAAAAAAATAAACATAATTTATTTTTTTTGAAAAATAAATTAGTAACATTTGTCGTTCTAGGAATATATCCAATTCTACCTTGGTGCATCTGTTGCACACCCAAGTTAACATTCAACCCTTTTTGTATTATTTTATTAATTTTTATTTAATAAACGTTATATTTTAACCTTTTTAACGGTTAAATTTATTAGATACAAACAGGATGGTAGATCCAGTAATAATTTAAATCTCTGCACAAAGCTGTAAACGACTTGTATTTATCCACTATATTGCGATTTTTGAAATTAAATAATAATGATGGATTTAATTCTAATGTAATATTAAACATGATTATATGGTTCTCATTGTTAACTTTTCACAGGTGTTATTTCAAAGAAATATATTTCTCAATAACTTGATTATGAAAAAAATAAATAAGATGAAGATTGTTTTATTTTTAATCCGACAATGTGATAAATTGTAAAAGAAATAAGTTAAGATCTTCCTCACGATTAACTAACGAATACATATAAAAAAGATTAAAAAAATGAATAAGAAGAAAATTATATTTATTATTTAAAATGTAAAAAGCTATGCATTAATATATTAAAATGATAAATATAAAATTTTAATTCAAATTTTGAATCTTAACATCTATCATAAAGTATTTTCATCCCTTAAAATTAAATACAGTTTCTTACAAAAGCCATTCATCTGTTATACTAATATATTATAGTTAAGAAAAAATTAACCAACAAATGCAAATTTTCATGTACCCCATTAAACAAGATGTATTTCAAACCAAACTTAGTTTTCTCTAGCCCATTTTTATTACAACATCTTGATTATATTAGATGGTACACAAATCTAGCAAAATTCTCTATCAACATATTTTTTATTAATATTATCTGAAAGAACTTCAAACCTTATTACAATATATATGAAAATTTTATATTGAACAATATAGAGATATATAACACGATATATACGATTCATTGATAACATTTTATGTAATAATAGCACAAATAATCCAATGCACAAAAATTAGCCAGATTCTATTGATTTTAAAATTGATCTGAAACTTCCTTTGAAATGTAAAAGTTTTATCATAAATGATTTAAAAAGAAAAATGATTTGCTTCAACTTTCATTAATTTTTCTAGAAACTTTACTAGAAGGAAGATTTATGTCCATTTTTCAACTTGACATAGATGTACAATAAGTGATAATGTTTAAAATGTCGAAACCGGAGAAAGATGATGAAAAGGGGAAAAGTAAGGCTGCACACATTCGTTGAATTTTTCAATAAAGTGATCGTCTGTATATAAAATACATTTCCATAATACTTTATAATCAACGGTCATAATTAAATTTACAAAAGCTTCAAGCCGGAGTAGTATTAGAAGAGTGACAACTGAATTGGCAACAGGACATCATCCGTTTCATATGGTTTCAAAAGATACATTGTAACAAAGAAATAACAAATATGATGCAAACGATTAGTCTACAAATGGTTGCAATAGCACAGACCAGGAGCTAGGCTGACATAATTTCTCTACTTCATAAAGTGAAAATTGTACGTATAAGCTTAAGGCCATCTTTAAGCAAACTCTAAAATGGAGTTTCATATCACTCCAACAAGGCGCCGATGTAACGCTAATTACGATTTCTAAGGAAAAAAAATTTGTGTTGGTAATCATTGCACTAAACATTTATTTTTTTAAAAAAAAATTGTTTAATTGTCACATCGATTTTTTTTTTTCAAATCTCTAATTTAACCATCTCATATTTAACTATAACAATATGAATTCCAAAAAAATATATATTGGAAAAATCTCGTTAAAATCTTTAAAATGACATAAATATTGATATACATATTAAATTTATTTAATTTCCTTATTAATTATATATTTAAATAATGTTAAACTTTTATCATAATTGAAGTTGGAGTAATACAAAATTAGGTTGACCAGTGGTATGACCCTCACACCTACACTACGATGTTGTGTGTTCGAGTCTCTTCCCCTCCCTAAACCCCGAATTATTCAAATATTTAAAAATAAAACTTAATTTAGTGCAATTAGATGAGAAAATTAGATGGAAAAATATTAAATGAGAAAATTAGATGGAAAAAAATTAATGTGAAAAAAATTAGTTGAAATAATTAAGTGAAAATTAGTTAGATAAATAATATTACCTGAAAAAATTAGGGACAAATTATGTGATTAATTTTTTTTGATATTATACGGGTCATTATTGAAGAATAATATTTTTATGTCAAAAAAATTAAGGAATATTGTATAAGTTAAATAATAAAAATTAATTAATATTATATAAATATTTATTCGGTGAATATTTTTCAAAGATGTTTTTTTTAGTGTAAAATATTAGAATGGAAAAAAAAATGGTATGAAACATTGAGATTTTTTTTTTTTTTTTTTTTAATGTAAGCATATTTTCAAATGATTCTCTCTTTATCCTAAATTAGAGTTGAGTTTGGTATCTAACATTGAAATTGCTATACGATGACTTAGGCATCATAAGATATCCGCAACGCATCCAACATAAAAGAAAACAAAATTACATACAGAGCACCTTTACCTTTACTGTTTTTTAGATATGCATGAACCAACATGTTTGGACATGACAAACTCATTTAATTTCCTGAAGAATCTTGCTGTCTTTGCTGATCCATGGTACAGTCAGGTCTTGTCAATGTTGTCATAAAACCACTTGCAGCTAGTTGTCTGTATTCTCTTGGGTAAACATTTTCCACCTTCAATTGATTGGCACATGAATAAGGCATTATTCATTGGCTCACCCTATTACCACCCTCAACTTCTTTTTGGCCTCTTCTTAAGCAACAAAATCCAAAGCAGAGAGACAAGAAATTTACATGAATTTGGGAATCCATTAACTCTTCCTGTTATAGTTAAATCTGATAATTATATGTATTATTTCAGACATATTAAAAAAGTATTTAATTAAATTGACAATAATATCAAAAGTTTTGATAAGTCTACTTTTGTTGTGTAAATAGCCATAAGTCTTATTACTTTCTCTTTTGACATTACAGCTTGTCCAACAATATAAAAAATGAAAAAAATGAAGCTGAAAATGATAGTGATATTTCATATGTCATAAAAAAGAAAAAGAAAAGGAAATTGTTGCTTTCTTGATAAAATATTTACGATGCGTAAGTGACCTTGCAAACCGTATATAAAATATTGAGTAGATAGTAAAATTGTTATGGGGATTTTTGTAATATAATAATATTGAAGATAGTATATTTTTTATATTAAATATAGTTGTAATTATGTTAGGTCGGTAAATGTTCATATTTGAGACCCCTAATTTATATGTTTATGTTATGTTCTCGAGTGAAATTGGATTTTTTAATCGGTTTATTAAGAATGTTTAGAATATAGCTCTTTTGTTGAGTTTAAAGATAAAATTGTGATTTTAGATAAATTTGGAGAAATACATGCGAAAACACCCAACTTTTGAAAACCATAACTCTTTCCACAGATAGATTGAACTGGGTTGTGATCCATATATATTTAGAAAAGCCCCGAATATCTAGTTATCGAAAATATTTATGGTTCGTCAATCAGAGAGAATTATGGCCGTTTTAGTAACCGATGGTCAGATCGGATTACAAGTCCACCAAATTTGTTAACAAATCATTCTCGTCAATTCATTTTTGTTGGCTCCACTGCACGCAACATCTACACTGACACATTATAATTGATTCAAGATTCATCCATCCATTTGCCGATTGGTGATGGTCTTAATTTGTCAGGCATAGTGTAATTGACTTCAAGATTCATGCATTCATTTGCAAGTTGGCAACAACAATGATAGTCTTAATTTTCCACGCATTCTATAATTGATTTAAAGATTCATGCATTCATTTGCCGGTTAGTAACGACCATGATGATCTTAATTTTCCACATATGTCGACAAACTTTTCCAATTGATACATACTTGACAAGGCCTAGCAAATTGACATACTTTGGGAGATAAATCCAAAATTGAATAGACCACCTCAACGGCTTTGGTCAAGTTTTTTTTAGTCTTTGCTATGGTTCAAATCGTAAAACATTGTAATTTGAGGGGTTAAAATATAAAAATACTATTAGCAATTTTTTTTTTGAATAAAGATTAATGTTCCTTTCTATGAATAAACTTATATTTCAATATATATATCTCTTCAAGGTGTTGGACTCTATTGTAGAGCCATCGCCATTGAGGAATTTAATGGATTGCATATCATTAAAGTTTAATTTAATGTGATCAAGACCTGTTGATTCTGGAAATATCCAGATTATGAAAACATTATTAACTCATCGATTCACATAAATACTGAGAGAGCAAGTATAAAAAAATTCATAACGGGCAGCTCTATTGCCACCCATAAAATCTCCCGCGACACCCATCTTCTCATGATACCTATAATAAAAATACAAAAATCGTCATTTTCTCTCTACATCTCTCTTAATTCCGAAAGTAACCCTATTTTTTCACATCACTGTTTATCTTTTTTTTTTCTTTCACTCCTTTAATCTTTCATTTAAATATTTTTGGAGGTTTCTATCTACACTCTTCAAAATATCCTATTAGTACGTAAGATATAATTGATGTATGAGTGGTTACAATTACATACATATCGCAATATTTGAAAAACATTTCATTAGATGATATTCATCAAGATTCATAAATTTTAATTTATTTAATAAATTGTTTCAAATCATAAAGTAGAAAAGATTTATTTAAATTCGATTTTATATTTTTATTCAAGGCTCGATCTTATCTTAATGGGCCCTGCTTTTGTTGTGTATTGTCCATTAATATTGTAATCTCTCCATACGTATATTGAGTGGATACAATTACATACCTCATCTTCCTATGCACGAAAAGATTCAAATCTCATTTTGTAGATAGAAACGGTTCTAACAGTGTTTGATTTATACTATCAAAGTAAAATCTTATTCATGCCACACTAGTATTATTTATTCTCAGTAGTATTGATAAACCTCTAACAGGTGTTAGTTTTAGTTTTTTTTTAAAGGCATTATACACCAAATCAGTATTTTTTTATATCCTGATATTACCCTGAAGTGAAATTATTGAAGAAAATAAATAGGGGTAATTATATTTGCATAATAAATCATATCTCTTTTGTTAAACCTTAACTCCTCTTTTATATACTAATTTTAAATAAATTTAAATTTACTTTTAATGAGCACAAACTAGTTTTAAAATACTGAGAATGAATAGATATTATTGATGGGCCCATTAGTCATATCAAAATGGGCCTTACTTCTCTTTCGGCCATTAAAAGCAGAAAATATGACTCTGATATTTATCACCATATCACTATTGAGTATTGACATATTTATTATACCATGTTTCTATTTTATGGCTAGTTTGGAATAGTTTTAACTTTTAGCTTTTAATGGTAGAAGATAAGAAGTAAAATATGTGAGATCTTTTAACTATGATATGATATTTTTACTTTTTCAGAAGAGATTTTGAACCTATTTTTTGCAATGTTGGACCCATAAATTTGAACGAGATTATGCACTTGAACAAAATAACAATTAAATAACTAACTAGACCTGTTTCGGGTCATAAGTGAAAGACGTTTGCGTGAAGGCTATGATAAAAAGTAAATCTGTGATGGTGAAGGACACGTACGTAAAGAAAATTTAAAGAAAATAGATAATAATAACTTTTTTCAAAAAGAAAATTTAAATAAATTAAACTTTTCAATGGATTGTCATTCATCATGAATTGAATGTAGTGTATTTTAGACATTATTGAAGAGCCCATTAATCTTATTAAAATGTCTCTTACTTCTTGTTCGGCCATTGAAAGCAAAATATAACTGATATTTATCCAACACCATGTTGTTGTTGTTGCACTGTGTTCAATTTTAGGGTTTGTTTGAAATAACTTTTACTTCTAGCTTTTAACAGTAGAAAAATATAAGGAAAAATCTTAATTTTTTGTTACTGCTTGGATTGTTTATTTCATAAGATCTTTTGAGACTATTTGGATACATTTTAAAAACTTCTTTAACTATGATATGGCATTAATGTTTACTCTTGCAAAAAGATTTCAAACCTAATTTTTGGTTGGTTGGAACATTTTTTTAACTATAATATGCCATTTGTTCCTTAATTTGACTAAATAAATATATGTATATATTTTTTAATTAAAGTTTATTACATGTTGTAATATAATATTTTTTTAAATAATTCTACTTCAATAAATAAAAAAGAAAAAAATAATAATGATTAAATAATTACATGATTTTGTTTATATGAATAATTTCATTAGATAATGCATCACAAATTAAACAAAATCTTCAAATAATAAAGGATATGAGTGGCAGTTTTAGTTTGTAATTGTCAAATTAGTAATGTGAAAATTTCATTAAACTCAAAACAGCTTCGCTTGTTGTTTATTTAAGCCTTTTTTTTAGGAGAAGCTAATTGGACTTGGCTCCTTGGCATTCTCCTTAAAGAGTTTTTAATCCTTGAATGCTCTTCCCTTATAAAATCCAAATAGCCCCAAAAAAGTGGCTTTTGGCCCAAAATTAAAAATAGGCTTTTAAAACCCATGCCAAACAGGCCTTAGTTTTCTCCTTTCAAGCTATTATTATTACATTATCTTGCTTAGAGTTGGATGGTAGCAGGGTACACCGTACACCAATCTAGCAAAAGCACCGTCCTAACACCTTGCCACGCTAAATAATTAACATTTGGATAGACTTATTAGTTGATGAATTATATACCCTTAAAAGGATATTCGATTCTCCTTTCCAAATTATATGAGCTTTATTTTGTAAACGTTTTTTCCAAAAGCTGGAAGAAGATATGCATGTACATTTATGGAGGGAGGCCATGGAATAAGAAATAATGTCAATTGTCAAAGCAGAAGGAAGATCAAAGATGATTAAAAGGTCACTCTCCACACATTCGTTGAAATTTGTGACCAAGTGATAGTCAGTATATGACATACACTAATTGGCAACATGACATAGTTGAAGTCCATTGGCAAAGCATGATGGATTGAAGGGATATCAAAAGGCAGCCATAAGGGCATGAAAAGTGACGAAAAACCACTAGAACAAATCTCAAAATTTATCGGCTGATCAGTTTAACTGGTCTCTGCTGCTGGTTTGTATTTGCAAAATTTAGTGTTTAATTAGTGTTTCGGCCTCATGCCACCTTGAGAAAGGAGCAAGCTTGTCAGAAATGTTGGTCCATGACAACAGAAACAATAGCATCAGTCATGATATACTGAGAGATGATATTTGAATGGCAATTACAATTGTAGAAGAAATTTGAGTGTTTGAATGTGCTTGGTTGTGACAATTTTGCAATGTCCTTTTAAGCTTTTATAATGCCAAGGAGTAGTGATATTCCACTTAAAATTGAGAGTGTACTTTTACTTAAACAGATCAAAAGTTTCGTCAAGTCATCTTTGTTGGCTCCAGTACTCCACCCCATCTATTAATTGATATAGCATGTGCATAGAACAATTTGGTCCACAATTAGATTTTCTATTGAAACTATCTCAAGAATAACTTGAACTGGAGAAATTACAAGAGATCTTGGAACTGAAATTCAGGAGATTGTATTGTGTTGGAGTTGGAGTGAATTGAGACTTGAGAGCATCACTTGCCTTGATATTTATAGACCGGTGATGTCCTCCCATGGATGACACCTAGTCTCCATGTGTCCAAGCATCAAGCCACCTCATGATACCTTATCATTTACATGGTGACACCTAGCCAACCATCTCAAGAGGAAGACACCTCTCGCCACACATGATGTGAGAAAGACACGTCTCATTGCTTCTAGAATATGGGTGGGGCTTTATCTTCAACATTAACTAATAATGTCAGTTGTCACAGACGTCAAAAGATGATTAACAGGGAAACTACACTCATTTATCAAAATTTTCCATTATGTAATCTACTGTATATGGGAGACAATCAACAGTCAAAACTTAATTTACAAGTCAGAGTAGTATCAGAAGAGTAATAACACCACCACCCAAAATATTATATATACAGCATTTGGCAACAGAACCTGGTTGAAGTCCTCTGCAAAGCAAAAATAGATTGATATATGGGATGTCAACAGGCAGCCATAAGAACATGAAAAGTGAAGGAACCCCACTACAACAGCAGAAACAGTCTCAAAATCTTATTGGCCGCTCAACTTGATCTCTGCTACTGATTACTATTTCCTTAGCATTGTTCTCTGTATTTGACGATAGTGTTTGGGCATCGTGTGATATCTTTGGAGTCCATGAAGCCTTTGTCAGTTGTCACAAACAACGTTGTTCTGTCTCTCCAACAGTAACCCTGCCAGATATATTCGATTTGAGTACTAACTCTATAGTTTCTGATTCAACATTGTTCTATTGGTAACATGATTTGTAAACAGAAAGAACATTGATGAAACAACAGAAGATGATGGCAAATGATATTTACTCAGTTTCTCAGAATGGAGGAACTTACATAATGGGATGTTATATAAGCACGTGCGCCTTGAACAAGGCCAACTGTGCCGCCTGTCTAGCCTGCCATCTATCCATGAACGCCACCGTGAGAAATGAGTGTGCTTGTCAGAAATGTAGCTTGGAAGAGTGCAGATGATGCATGTGGGGTCTGCAAGGCAAGCAAAACTTGGGTTGGTTGAATCATCTGCTTCAAATGGCTGCAAAATGTATATTGCAACAAATAAGAAGAAAAGTCTCTAAATGGATGACAGATCATGGTTGTTAAAGTATATGCGCAAAGCAAACTCAGATTCTTTTAAAAGCTCAACTGAGAATGGTTTCACTCAGTCTCAAGTTGAGCACAACAGAGCTGCTAAAGTAAATGCTAGCACAATGTAATACAGCAGTTCAAACCGTGCTCTGCAATGACTTCAAGGATGACAGTACAAACTAGAAGAACAGTTGGAATAGGGTGATGACAGTAGGTAACAACAGAATTAACTGAGGTGGCACATCTAATGGACCACCGTAATTCTAGCAAAAGTTAGTTAGATTGTATTTGAAGGAATCTTGAAAACAGAGTCTCCAAGAGAATTCTCTATAGAAACCATTGTTGCTTTTGTTGAAGCTTGAGTATTTGAGTATTTCTCTCAAGCATTTTCTCAAACACTTAAGTCACTGTTATCAAACACCATCTTGTATATCAAATTATCAATGGAACAACAAGGCTGACAGAAATTGTAATCCTCAAAGGAAAAATCATATGCATAAGTTTAAGATGAATTTGAGAATCTGTCCAGCAAATAAATTATCCATCTTAAGATACTCAAAACATATTAAAACACAAAAAGAAACAACCATTACCTTTTATCTTTTGGGATATCCATGAACCAACTTCTTGCTGATCCTATTAAGCATATGTTTGGTATAACTTCTGAAATGACATGCCAAAAGAGTTTGTCTGTATTCTCTTGGTAAAACTTTTCGACCTTCAATTGATTCACACATAATCACTTGTTTTAACATCTTAAAGATAGGAATATAGATTACAATTTTCAAAAAACAGAGAAAAAAATAACCATAACTAATTTTGAGTAATATTTCTAGTTAATCAAATTCTTGCTAATAAAAAATAAGAAATAAGAAATATTTTACTTCCGAAGCATGTGAAATACATCACATCACATCATATTTTATTCCATATTAGATGGATTCTATGAACATGACAGTAGTGATGACACATAATTTCAACATTGTTTTAACCTTTCTTCACAACGCATATAGGCATTACACTTTGCTTCCTCTTGGAACTATTGCAACTTCCCCATGAAATTTAATGTCTGGCGTATGTTCAGCATCCGGAAACTTTGTATAGACAAATTAACAAAAAAGAAAGAAGTAAAAGGAGAAGATTGTCGAAAATTGAATAATCAAAGCATACATTTTTCCAAGAAAGTTTAATAAGATACTAAAAAGTAAAAACCCAAAAATCGTTTGGGTTTGATTCTTTGAATTGCATTAATCTTCAATGACAAAACCCAAAAACAATCAACAAAGTACTGTTACCGGAAGATCTAAAAGCAAAGACAGAATAAGATCATCACCTACAACAATGCATTAAATTTTAATCACTACTCTACATGACCCGAGGGAAGTTCACGTCAGTGCTGCATGAGGACATAAGGCCCCATGACAGTGCCTAATTAGGATGAATTGGCATCAAGCCAGCGTATACTGAGGAGTGGAATGAGATCGCTAAAAGTGAAAACGAAAAACCTCGGATCAAGGTGAGCCTCTCCCTTGGCAGCTACTCATCCTGAAAGTGATATGCTGGTGTCTGGTGAAGACTTCAGAACTTCACACCCTGTCACTGTAGTGGGAGAAGGGGAAAGTGAATTAGATTTTCTACTCTTTTACCTTCCCCCAGTTTTTTCCTATAAATAAAAAGTAATCTCAAGTTCAAATTCATTAGCATACCTATTGATGGAGAAAACAGAAGCTTTGTACAGAAAAATTGAACAAAAAACACAAATAGAAACAGAGATGGTCAAATACACATAATCAGGGGATGCCTTACAACAAAAAATCAAGTAAATAGGAAAAAAAAATAGCTCCTTAACTCATCTAATGTCACATATTGTCACTGACGATTGATTCTTCAAGGTAATACCAGACATTATGGTCCACTAATGATTGTTCTTAGAAGCTTTAATCTTGGCTAATATCTGCAGACATTACATCAAATGCCTAGTTAAGGGAGAATCTAGAAGAAAATAAGTAATAAGATCATCATATCTGCATAACTTACCTGATCTTCCTACTTATCTACTTCAACAGTTATAATCTATGCCTGCCTGACCCCTCGAAAGATCTATAGAATTGCTTCCTACCAAAACTTGTCTAAAAAGTCATTCTCCTAATGCCCATATCACATTCTTCTTTCTCCTGCTGTCCATGAAAGCCATGAAATGCAGCAGTCCAAACCGTGCTCTGCTAGAAGAACAACTGGAATAGGGTTATGACAGTAGGTAACAATAGTATTTAGTTATATTGTATATAACAGAATTAACTGAGGTGGCACTTCTAATGGACCACCGTAATTCTAGTGGAAGTTAGTTAGATTGTATTTGGAGGAATCTTAAGAATGTAATGTTATATATAAAGCCTTCTGTAACTGCATGAAAACAGATTCCCCGAGAGAATTCTCTAAAGAAACCATTGTTGCTTTTGTTGAAGCTTGAGTATTTCTCTCGAGCATTTTCTCAAACACTTGGTCACTGTTGAGATATCTATAAACCAACATCTTGGATATATATATATATATTCATTTTCTGAAGCATCTTGCTGATCCATGGCATGTATTCTTTCAGAACGACACTCATGCCGTGCTCCTCAAGCTATTAAGTGTATGTTTGGTATAACTTCTGAAATGACATGTCAAAGAATTCAACAACTAACATTACATACAGGTAATAAAGCCACTTGCAGCCAATTGTCTGTTTTCTCTGATAAGAATATACAATCAGTTAGTAGAAGCTTGCCTGATAAAAGTGCTATGCTGTGTCATACAACAGAGTAT
The DNA here is from genome assembly GCA_033220585.1 of Dipteronia sinensis. NCBI lineage: Eukaryota > Viridiplantae > Streptophyta > Magnoliopsida > Sapindales > Sapindaceae > Dipteronia > Dipteronia sinensis. The sequence continues at coordinate 62,175,150 of CM065639.1, forward strand.
CAGAATCCTACAACAGAGCATCACTCCGTTTCTGCTCCTTGTCACGATGGTCAAGTTGAGACTTACCACAGCAGATGGTTAGAGTTTGGTTAAGGTGTAGTTAGTTAACTAAAAAAATCAGTTAGTTGTTAATTAACAGAATGCTGATGTCAGATGATGTAAGAGTAACCTGGTTTTATTCATCATGTTTTCATGGTTTCAGCAATCCATCTTAGTTATTATTCGTCATGGTTTCGGCAATAATCCAATATACATAAAGAAAGATAGCATTTTTATTGGTCTGAAAAGAAAGTTATTGTTACATAAATTGATAATAATAAAAGTGAAAAACTCTTTAACTACATTTAAGTATATAGCACGGTTTCATATGACACCAACATAACCGGCCCATTAACACCTTAATATTATGAAATATACAAATCCAAAACAATAATAAAATCACACAAAAGTAAGTAAATAATAAAGAGAGACGGGATTTTACGTGGTTCGGTATAAACCTACATCCACGAACGTATGGACACTCAACTTCCACTATTACATTGTTGTTTACAATGGTGAAACAAAACTCTCTATTTCGGTTCTATGTCCTGTTCCATCTCTCTTACTAAAACTCCAAGAATACAAGAGTCTGAGTGCATTAGCACAACAAAACTGATTTAAGCTTCACAGCCTAACTCTAAGAAAAGAGAAGGAAAATCCCAGCCAAAAATGAAAATTTCTCAAAATTTAGTGCCTGCTTAGTTTGGTCTCGGATACTTCCTCTGTTTTGTTTCTGCTGATATCTTTGGGATCCAAGAAGCTTGGCTGATTCATTGATGACAGAAGCCTCGCCCACATCCTGTATCACCACCTGGTTCTGCTTTCGGTTACCCGCTGCATGAAATATTCAACTGCAAGTTATAAGTCTGCTATGCTCCGAGACACATGAGAATGAACACCACATGAATTGTTGGGTATGTAGGCATGTCTCCCATATCACCATGAATGGCACTGTGCGCCAAGAGAATGCAGTACACAATATCAGATGCATTGCTTGGAATATCACTGTGAGCCAAGAGAACGCACTGTGAGCTAAGTGTTCCTACAAAATCAAAGATTAAAAGTGTAAATAACATGGCAGAAATCTGTATGACAACTATAAGTCACAGACATCAACGGTGTTCTGTAATGTTCATCATTAACAAAATGGTGACACTGATGATGGGTTCCATGTTCATCGTTAATTTCATTTCATCATAACTAAATTATTCTAGCATTGGTACCTTTTATCTTTTGTGATATCCACAAACCAACATCCTGGAGTAGCTTGTTTCCCGAAGCATCTTGCTGGTCCATCATACGACATGCCCTCCATAAGCAGGTCTTGTCCCGCACCTTCCGTTATTACAATGACCATGTGCCCATTTTTTCTTTAAGCTTTTCTCAATAAATTCATGAAGTCCATCAGGAAATGGTGATTATGAAATTAAGCAACAGTTCACATTGCAGCTGGCAAGAATAGCATACATTGAAATGAATCATATTCAAGTATAATGTGTCAGAGAACTAGAATGAAATTCCAATGAGAAGGAATGAAATTTACCACTGTACATCCCCATTAACTTGAAGACACCAATACCATTCACGATGCTTTCTGCTACAACATGTTCTGCATTAATAGCTCATTGAGCCTCCTCATGAACAGCAGTTTCAAAACCAAACGACTTGTCTATAACCTGACAGGAAGCAAAATATTGGACTATGAGACATTTATAAGATTAACTTTATAGTTTTGCACCCAAAGATGGTGTACATATGGAAATCACAGAACAAAAGTTAAACATGGCAAGAGAAATACCGGAATGCATTATCAATGATCTTAGGAATTCCAGCCATTGCAACTTTGAGGTCACGCCTTGTAGTTTCCTGCATAAAACAGAGCCATTAGAATGACAAGATACAAACGACCATATGATAATTTCTAGAATAAGAAACTCCATAGAATTGTAGCCCAATCATACAGAGGGTCAGCATTTCAAAGTGTACTACCAAATTACACATATATTACCTCAAAAATCACTTAAGCCCCTTTCTAAGTTCCATCTCCTCCAAATGTAAACTCAGAATTGATAAGACCTGAATAATGCCCTAGTCTTGAATGCTATTGACAATCTTTGTGTCAAAGGAAGTGTATGCCGAGCATAAAAGCCTCTATACCAACAGCCTCTATATCTATGCTCCATATTGACACGTGCCATCAGTAGGCATGTTTGGACATACATAAAATATGCATGTGATTACTTCTATTCCAAGAACTTTATAGACATGTAAAGTAAGCCAGAAAATATTTTCCTGATTCAGAATAGATATGAAAAGCACACAATAAAACATTATAATATTAAGATAAATAACCGTAACAATAAAATTAAGATATATAAAGGGAAATGAAGTACAAACCCTCCGATGAGGTCCAGTAAGTCTAAAATGTGTCCCTCCCGGACTCTCATTTTCAACAATAATCTACACGAAGTAACAGAAATAGGAATCAGAACCACCGTGATCGGTCAAAACTGAATTCATTGCTTCAATATGTATGCTAAAGTTTGACAAACACTTACATTACTACATTAGGCATTACCACCATTACAGCGTAAATAACCTGCCTTTTGGAGTGTCATCAACGTTCACCAAGTACTGCTTGTCAAACCAGAACATACACACAATTTTAATCAAATCATAAACTTTTTCAATATCATTTTTAAGCTAGCACATCGGAGGATAATCAAACAAATAAGAACAGGAGTCCAAATTCAAGTACGTACACAGCATCCCAATTATGTTAAAGTAAGAGTAATTACCTGGATTTTATTTCATTTTCCATCAAATGCTATCAAGTACTCACAATTCCAAAGACAGATCCATGAAAACCTTGTCCTTAACTTTTCTTGATTTTCCTTTTCATTGAAACCTGGCAATTATGAAATATTGATTTTAGAAAATCAGAAGCATGTAAAAGAAATCAAAGTTTTAGTAAACAAAGTATACCTTTTGCCTGAAAGTTTAATAAAATGTTAGAAACCAACTGCCTAGCTATCTTAACGTCTTACACCACACATCACTCGACCTTGATTATATGAAGTGCATTAATCTTCAATGACGAAACCTGCATACAAACTATGAAATACTCTTACAGGAAGATTTGAAAGTAAAGAAAGTAATAAGAACATCACCTACCATATCTACCCTTCAATAAAATTAAAGATATCGAGCACTACTCTACTGTATGGCTATCCATCCTGGAAATGATCAGTGCTGGTGAAGACTCCACGTCCTGTCCTGCAGTGATTTTACTATTGTGGACCTGAAAAACTGTGGGAGAAGGGGCAAGTGACATTAGATTTTCTACTCTTTCACTTGTCCTTCATTTTGCAAACTCAATAAAAGGTTATCTCAGGTATGAATTTATCAGCATACCTATTGAAACCCTGCCTCTTCTGGACATATTATAGCGAAATTACGATTGTGCATTCTATCTTCTTCTTCCACCCTTCCTCTGGACACAACCTGTTCCACACACTCTTCTTTTCCTTCTTCAAAATACCCAAGAGTAAATTAATAGAGATTTGTTCTTAACGAAATGTGGTTCTTCGATGCAATTTTATGTCCAATATGGAGAAAACAGAAGCTTTGTACAGAAAAATAAAATGAAAACAAAGATTGTCAAATATACATAATCAAATAAATAGGAAATTTACTGCCCCTTACCTCTTACAATGTTACATATTGTCACTGAATATTGATTCTTCAAGGTAATACCAGATATTTTGGTCCAGCAATGTACTGCTGTCAGAAGCCTTGCAAATGGCTAATATCTGCATAACATAACATCTAAAGCTTAGTTATTCTTCGAGGAGAATCTGGAAGCTAAATAAATTAATAAGATCATAATATCTGCATAACCTACCTAATCTTCTTACTTATCTACTTCAACTGTTATAAGCTAAATAAATTTCTTATCTACTTATCTACGATCTCTAGAATTGCCTCCTATCAAAAGATGTCTAAAAACTCCTCCTGTTGTCCACATCACATTCTTCTTCTCTTGTAGTCCACAAACCCATAAGCCGCTTTGACAAGAAAATAAAGACTACACTTTTCGTAAATAATTGATTATTTCTGGACTACAGGAAATAACAAGAATATCAATGTAACTTATGAGTTCGTCAACTAAGAAAATATAGGACAAAGAAAAGAAATCGCATTCAGAAAAATTTAGCCATAAAGATTCTTCAATCTGTCAGTGCAGAGTATTTTACAAGTAATTTAGAGAAGAAATCACCTTCAGTTTGACAATAACTGCAGTTTCTGGAAAAATCAATTCTCATACCTTTATCTATTTCAATAGTTGCAATGAATGTCTGCTCTGCCCTTTGAAGATCCAGAATTGCAATCAACCAAATACAAAATTTTCAATTTCACATATCTTCCAGCATCTCTAATTCTTCTTCTACTTGTCTCTCTCTCTTGTATTCCACAAACCACCGAAGCCAGATTGACAAGAAATTTATGTGCTTCTCTTTCTCAAATCCAATATTATTTACATCTGTAACATTAAATCATGATCATAAAAAATGTAAACAGAAAATTGGATAAGATTTCTACAGCCAAATTACCTGTCTGATATGTCACACAAATATAATCATCATCAATCATAAAATCCAGAAGAAAACCACGGTTTGCCAAGATTCTGGTTCACAAAATTGGATAAGCAAATTTTGAATGATACAAAAAGGTAAACAGAAAACTGGGATAAGATTTCTACAGAGCCAATTACCTGTTTGATATGTGACATCAATCATAAAATCTTGAAGATCGAAAACCATGGTTTGCCAATTAAGTTTCTGCTTGAAATGGAGTGTGAAGATCAGAATTCGAACAATTTGACACCAAGTTTCTGTTGGATCCTGCAAAAGTGAGGGAACAATTGGATAAAAAACAGAGAGAGAAAATTGATCCATATTGTAATTGTATAAACTGTTAAAAGTATTAACCTCCATTTCGATGCTTCCAGCAATGGGGATTTACTTTAAAATAGGATATGAGGGTAACATTAATTTAGAAGATTAAAAGTTAAGAAAGAGAGTGAGAATGTTTAAGGGAAATTATATAACGTAAGACCCATAAAAACTAATTATATGAAAATCATGAATTGAAACAAATTTGACCCAAAATCACATAAGGTGCATAAAAGGAAGCAGAGGTTTCCAAATGAATAGAGTAAAAACAAAATTGGTATAAATGAATTCCAAATTTGTTAAAAGTAATTACCTGGACTTGGATGCTTCTACTTCTCTCAATTGCCCGTTACTTTGCATGCAGTATCACTCTCTAATAAAATGGATATTAGGGATGTGCGAGATGTCTTGCCACTTGTCTCCTCTCCCTTTCGAATAAACTTCTTCTAAAATAGAGCAGCCTCGTATTTCCAGATTCTGCAGTGGTGCCTTCTGATGAAGAAGCTCCTTTGGCAATCCCTTTAATTTTTGGCAATCATCGATCTCCAAAGAACGAAGGGATGGCATGATTGTACAAGTGTCATCTTCATTCCCAAAATCCCACACTTCCCAATCTCTCATACGCCCAAACTCGAGAGTTTTCAAATTGGGGAAGTAAATAATTGATGATGAAGATGATGAAGCCTCACCACTTTCTACTCCCAGAAATTCATTACCCACTTCTCTCACACTATACATATCATCTATAACAAGTGTTTCAAGGGATGGCAGTTTTCCCAATGGAGGCAAATGCAAACACCTGATGCAGTCATTCAGCCTTATCGATCTCAAATTGGTTAATGACGTCATCCTCCTAAGAGTGGACATTGTGGGACCTCTGTAATCCTCGATTGTTAACTCTTGCAAATTTGGAGGTGGTTGGAAAGCTTCAAGAATTGCTCCATCATCATTGTTCATCGAATCTGACCCACTGAAGCCTAATCCCAAATGACGGATGTTTTTGTTATTTTTTAGTTGAGCATTATTCTCTTCAATCCCTTTTGCCAAACCTTTTATCCATAAAGATTCAATGTGCCCAAAGTTATTCAAGAAATATTCAAGTGAGCATGCTTTGCCACCATAATCACCACCTTGAAAATGGAATTCATTTAATGTCCGAAGATGGATTAATCTTTCCATTCCTTTTGGCATGTACCTTAGAGCATCAGTTTCCAAATTCATTAAATGGCGCAGGTTGATCAACTTTTCTATCCCTTGAGGCAATTTTTTGAGTTCGTCACACCTATCAAGCTTTAGCGTTTGTAAATTATACAACTCACACAATGTCTCAGGTAACTTTTTTAACTTACTATTATTACTCAAGTCAAGATACCTCAAATGTATGAGTTTTCCTATCTCCTTTGGAATATGATCAATATATGTCTTGCTAATTCCTAAGACCTTTAGGCACGTCAACTCATCAACTAACTTTGGTATGACTTTACCAATCAATTTGCTGCCTACATCATCAAATTCTATTAAGAGGCTCCGCAACTTTTTGAAATTGCAAACAGATAGAGGAGATGGATCTTTTTCTTTAACCATCAATCTTATTTGACGAGCTTCCTCACACAAAACATTCATCTTCCGTTCTCTAAGATCTTTGACTTCAATCATATAACATTCATTCTTACTAAGATATTGGGCAACATCATGTACTATATCATGCATCTTACACCTTAGAATTTTACCCTCATCATCTTTTTCAAACTCATGAAAGAATGAACGCATTGCTAAGATATTAAAGTAATCTTCACCAATTCTCTCAAGCTCTTCGTTATTGTCTAACCCAAGATAACCTTGAGCCATCCATAATTTAATCAATTTATCTTTTTTAAATTTGAAGTCTTTTGGAAATATGGCACAATATGTGAAACACCGTTTTGCCATAGGAAGCAAATCATAGTAACTTAATAATAAAGGCAGGAAAACATCATTTTCAAACTCTTTGAATTTCCATATCTCACTATTTAAGATACTTTCCCAGTCTTTTATATTTGTTTTAAAGCGCAAGAGACTCCCCATGGTCTTTGCAGCAAGAGGCAAGCCCTTGCAATTGCTTACGATTTTCCTACCAATTTCTTTTAAGTTTTTATCATCAGACCTACCAAAAAATGCGAATTGCCTAAACAATGACCAACAATGCTCTTCAGACAATTTCTCAATTGAGATTGGGTCAATTGATTTTAATATAAGAGCAGTTGTTTGTTTACGTGTGGTAATTAAGACTTTACTTCCATGGAGACCATTCTTTAGACTGTAGTGGATTTGTTCCCAATCTTTGTAAGCTTCTGTCCACACATCATCTAAAACAATTAGAAATTTTTTTCTTCGAAGGGATTCACTAATTTTGTCTAGCAAAGATTGCAACGTAGACAAATCAGAGGCATGACCTTCTAGAGTTTCAAGGATCGCTTTGGCGACCCTGAATTTATCAAATGGGTTTGATACGCACACCCATATTCTTTTTTCGAAATTTTTTATCACCTCATCACTGTTGTAGGCAAGTTGAGCGAGAGTTGTTTTTCCTATTCCTCCCATCCCTACTATTGAGATGATATGGAGGCCGTTTTGCTCTTCACAACTCTCACACAACTTGTACACTAAAGCATTTTTCTGCTCATCTAGACCAAATACCTCAGACACATCGATAAAAGATGTGCTTTCTACTTGTTGATGAGGTTTTTCGATACTCACAGTTGCATTTAATTTATAGTTTTCTTTCTCTTTTGCAATAACATCTAGACTCTTATTTATTGCTTTTATTTTGAAAGCAATGCTACGGCCTAATACAACTTGTCTCAAAACAGAGCAAGGAAAGAGAAAGAAGGAGCGTACCTTCATCTTAAGAGTATTTTCAGCACCCTCAGTTTGCAATCTTTTCATTATTGCAGTGTTCCACTGGTCCAACACGTCATCCATGTCGTAGGAAACATCTGTCAGGTTCTCCAACCAAACTTTCACAGTATCCTCCGTAACTTGTCTTTTCTCTGCATCAACGAGCACAGCTTGAATGCTTTTGAAGTTGGATGTGAGTTTCCTGACTTCATCGTCCACACCCACCACCAGCTTCACCTCCTGTTGTATCGATCGACCAGCGACTTTCATCAATTGCTCCAAGACGACAGAAACAATTGCTTCGGCCATGATATGATCAGAGATGATATTTGATGAATAGCAATTACAATTGTAGAAGAAATTTGAGTGTTTGAATGTGTTTGTTGACTTGTTGTGATAATGCCAAGGAATTTAAATGGGCAAAGTGAAAAAACTTGCTTGGATGCTGGTTCAAGTATAATGCTATTCCCAGAGTCTTTTCTAAAGTAAAGTAAACTTGCTTGGATGATTCTGAAAGCAAAATTGAAGGCAAAGATTTGGTTGGAGAAAAGCATTTCCTCAAAGAATAGGTTATATTATATATATGATTTGAAAAGAACATTATTGTTAATCAAAAATAAAAGTGAAAAAAGTATTCTTAACTATATATATCACACAGTTTGGTATAATATTTACAAAGGCTCCAGAAGAAGAAAACTAATACCAGAATAATTCACAATACAAAGAGAAAAGTGAAAACTTGCTTTGATACTGGTTCAAGAATCTGATACAAAAGAAAAATTGGGAGGCAAAGAATTGGTTGGATGCTGTTAGTAGAAAAACATTTACTCAAACTTTATGTCTAATCAGATCAAAAATCACTTTTTTTTTAATATAATCAACTGTGCTTTGTATCAAATATACACATTAGAGCTTTTCAAATATATATACACAAATGAGAAAATTCTGTCAAGCTATTATATTTATATAGACAAACATACATTTTAAATGATTGGAAATGTAAGGAGGAGAGGATATATATACCTGTAAACAGCATGTAGCAAAGAAATCAAAACTTAAGATTTCCATTTTATTGTTTTCATCACAATAATAGTTAATACCATGTCCGCTTTCAGCTGGTCCTGTTTTTGAATATACAATCCGCCATTACACTATATAATATATATTCTGCATGCAATGATTTTAATAATCCATACCAATAATCTCCTAAACGGCTCAAGGCCTAATTTTTGTGATAAGATGTTTTAGTTTTAAAAATATAACAAATATGCTATATGTTTGAAGGAAAGAAAGATTAAAAAAAAAAAAAACACGCACACCAACTTTCAAATACACCCGATTTTCTTGTTATACTCTAAAGAATGAGATGATGATACAGTTGATTTATATTCTATAATAGATATTTTTTACGTTTTAAAATCTTAGAGTGCATGGAATGTTATGTAATCACGTGTGCCATTACAGCAATTAACATTAACAGGAACTTAATATTAATTGCTATGATTTTGGGATTTGATTACCATCAATTTTGTGATTAGATTTAGGCCATCAATCTTGTGATTTTTCGCTTTTTAACAACTACAATATTTGGGATTGAGGGAGAGGGCATGTCTCGAACATACAACCTCTTGAATGTAAGTGTGAGGGCTGGATTTACCACCGAACCTCTAAACAATCAAGAATTACAGTAATAACTATTTTTTTTTTACTGTTAGCTTGATATTTGGCAAAATTCTGAACTGCTTTTGTTTGACAATCAACCCAGACAGAAATCTTTAACTAAACAAGCATCGGTAATCGTATTTATAAGGGGATGACTACACAATATGCTTGGACTGCCTTTTAAACTTAAAATTTTAAATCATGTTAATTGTTAATTTTAGTCTATGAAAAATGCTTTTGATCTTTTATGCTTATTGTTTCTCTGCATTTTACCAACAGAGTCTATGCAAGAACCTAGGATTCAAATGTCTAAACTAACCATTTTGAAAACTTTTATGGGTTCTATTGAAAATGAGAATAAAGATCCCTTCTTAGTGATTCAATTGTCTAAAATCTCACTCATGCAGGTATGGATTGCACCGGAAGTTATTCATCAAGAAGGTTATCAAGGCATTGGACATTTATCAATACCGGATACTATTTTAAACATTAAGATATGTTGAATTTACAGGATCTCAAAACAGTTTGTTACTTTAGCTAATAGTGCACCAAAAATCATCATCTTTTATATGAAAATAGTTTTGGGTAAAAATTTACATGTCTAAGCATCAAAGTTCAATGAGTTAATTCTTTCTCAGACATTCATATAGACCATTCATAATACTTGAAGAACACACAAAATTGGGAAATATTACAACTCTGAAATGTGAACAAGTTTGACTGGGTAGTATAAAATCTGAAAATCCGAAATCCTATTCCTTAGTAATCTCCATTGTATGTAAATGTGCGCAAGCAAGAAAGAGAAGCAAAAAGAGCACCAAATTAACATAAATAAAAGTAACAAAATCCTAACAAAGTGACACTCATTCTTCTTTGGATTCGGATACTACTTGAGAAACTTTATGATACTCATAGAAAGCATTTCTATCAGCACTCCATTTGGCCCAAGCATCCTTCATAATCCGAGTGAAGGGTAGACTAGGAGTTTCTTGGCCATCAGAAGTAGAAGATCTGCAAGGAGAAAAATGTCAATTGTCCTTCCATATTAATATTATGTCCTATTTCTAGATGCCCAGTTTGTCTTCTTGAAGACATGTTTTAACTTATTTTTGACACAAATTCTAAATATGACCCACTATAACGGCCACTGGTCGCTAAATAAGAGAAGACAACTATAGGTAGGCACATTAACTGGACTCGACCTGAACCGAAACCTGGGATCATGTTCGGTTATCAAACATCAAAACCGAAAACCACATCGGGTCATGTTAGATTTTTCCAAACCAGAAATGCATCACATCTCCATGCAAAAATCGTCAACATATAACACAAACTACAAAAAAAGAAAAAAAAGAAAAAAAAACTACAAGACAAGAAACACACATCTTCATGCATTTTGTGTAAACAATTAAATAAAATATAAATCAAAACACATTAATTATTAACTAGAATCGTATGATATCGATATGGTAAGTAATTAAATTAAAGGATAAGAAATCTCACTTGGGCTGGAATATATTCTCTCTAGCATGTTCCATGAATACAGAGCTAAATGGGCCGTTCCCCTTGCTATCTTGAAATCCTTAGCAAGCCTCTCAACAGTTATAAATCTCTGGATTTTCCTTATACATACTACATATATTTACGGTTGAGTAAACTTAAACTTGGATACAAAGCAACTGAGTACAAACCGAGCAAGACCCCACATTTTTTTTGAGAAAATTTTCATAAAACAAATAGAAACCCATTTCAAGTTTCCATCTTTGAACGATATCAAACTATACTGTGGACAAATGTAATTAGAGTTCAAACAACTAAAAATCCAAAGCAAAAATGTACACTAACAGAACATTGCAAGAACCCACATTATTACGAGAAAATTTCATCTTGAAAACCCAAAACATCAAAAGAAAAAAAGTGGTAGAAGTAGAAGATGAATCTTACCGAGAAAGTGAGTGAGAATCACTGAGAAAGTCTGTGTCTTGGAGTGAGAAACTCTTGTGCTCTGTCAACTTGTAACAATGAAATGAGAGAACAGACTAGGTCGGTGTAGCCTGAATATTAATGTTCCAGTGTTGGTAACCCTTTGGAAACAACCACAACCACAAGGGACATTTTGGGCTGTTGGGCTTGAAGGGAGGTGATACCCTAGTACCCTACGACGACTATATGACCATCAGATCATGTACTATTTATTATGTTGATCGATCATTTTCTTATTATTTGAATTCCAATTTTATTTAATAAGTTTTTATGCGTAATGAAACTAAAAATCACTTCAATGTTTTTGTGTTTGTATGTTTTTAATATAATATTTCTTTTCACAAATAAATTCCAATGCAAATTATATTGGACAGCCTGATCAGATGGGAAATGTGAGGGCATTTGGCTCTTTAGTTCATTTCAGATTTACGCTCATGGCAGTAATACACATATACTGAGAATCAACAATAAAAACTCTGAAAATGCACAAATGGGAAAATAGTGGCAAGCTGTTATATGACTAACAATGCCAAAGAATTTTGCATAGACAAGCAGAAATTTAAAATGATTGGAAATATAAGGAGAATACCTGTAAACAGCATGTAGAAAAGAAATCAAACATTTCCATTTTATTGTTTTCATCATAAGAAGAGTCAAATACCACAGCATGAAAGAATATGGATGGCAGACCGAAGCGTGAAAAAACCATGGCCGCTTTCAGATCCTGTTTTTGAACATTCAATCCACCTCTATAACATAATATTCTGCATGCAATAATTTTAATAATTCATACCAGCAACCTCCTAAACTATAAAATTTTGAAACACATACATGAAATTTAAAAAAAACAAAATAAAATGGCTGAAAATTGAGCCATTTTCAAGATGAATCAGCTGGACGATTCAGGGAGTGCGAGGCAGCAAGAAGAGCAGCCCCAATGCCTGAGCCATCATTGGCGTGCTCAACGAAAATGGTTTTGTATACTTCGTCTCCGAGTAACTCCTCTAGGGTATTTGCCAGGCATTTGCTGTATTCAGCGTAGTGCTCGTACAATCCACCGTCCAAGGCTACCACCGTCTTTTGTTTCTCCCCGTCCCTTGCAATGTCTCTTCCCATTTTCTTAAGGATACCCAAGATCCCAGCAGCTGCAAGGCGAGCCCCACGAGTGGCAACAGTGTTGCAAAGCTCGACAATAGTTCTTCTCATTCTCAGGGAGGTATTAGAAATCTAGGATAGAAAAGAAAATCAAGCACATAAATATTGAAATACACAAGCATGATATATTAGTGGACTGGATTATAATCACAAACTTCGTCATCAGCATTATTGCTTCATGCAAGAAATATCGAAGAGGAAGTTTTGGTTGTTTAATCTTGCACCTGTCGGATTTTTGTAAAATTTTTGTTTTACAGAGATTATATCTTTTCATTATGATGACACAATTACAAGCCAAAAATCGGTAAATACTCTCATAGTCAATGCACCCCGTCTCTAAATCGAGACAATTGAAATGGAAGCTTTCGGATTGCACCCTCATATATCATGATCCAAGACAATAATAAAATCCAAGAACTAAAGATACTGTCAAGAACAATGCCACGTAAATGGGGTGCTAAGGGTGAAGAAATGACGAAAGCAAATGACAGTATTTGATGGTAAAACATCTTGAAAAAGGTTCAAGATTAGAAAATACCTCTAAAATATCCTTTAATTTGTTCTCTACCACTTTGAGATCAGAGGACTGGTCATGATGCATAGCTGACATTTCTGGCGTCCTGCAGATTCAATCACAATGTAACCATTCTACAAATCCTATTTTTTATAGTTACATAAATGCATGTTCAATAATAAGATCGTAGAAATCTAAAGAAAGCAAGATGAAAGTTACTAAAATATATGGACAAAGATCAATCATATCATGAGTGGCCATTGTGAAGCACATGTCCTAACTAATGATAAACTTATGTTGGGGAAAGATAATGTGAAGAGTGAACTCGGAAAAAGTTCACAGAGGTTAACATTTCTCTATTTCTTCATCACCAAAATGTGTTTTTGTCCAATGTATAAAATGGATACCGGGTAAGAATAGGACCAATGATGCCATAACAAAACAAAAACTCCACATGATTTATATTATTACACTTGTCCAGGTGCCCAGACTTGCACCAAACAAACAAAGGTCATCGTTTATGAAAACCTTGGCATGTTGACAACTAACAAATATCTCAGGGATTATTCGATATCTATTCAGATGTGTCATATTAGCAATAACAACTGACCTTGAGATTATATCTCACGCCAAGGCTTCGAAAAAAAAATCACATCGAGGCTAAATTTAATAGGTTTATTGACAACCAACCACTCAAGTCCGCTTATATAACATGGTATCTAGTAATATCTAAGGTTTGGCTTATTAAAATAGTCCATTACAATTCCCATTGATCCTTCACAGAGCCACTTAAATACACCCAAAAGAAATTTTTGCGGACATTTGAGCCACCGGGATGGATTAGATACCATATAGGGACTCATTCTGATGAACGTACAGTCATATTCATAGGTAACAACACCATAAATCATCAAGGATTAATCTTGTGTCAAGATGCAGTCTCAGATGGCAGGTTTCTACATCTTTCACAACTCCTAAGTTCCCTTTCTTAAGTCGAAAGATATTTTTCCCACCTCAAAAATAACTAAAACCTACCTTTAGTCTGACTTTTTAGTAGTTAAATACAAAACGAAAAAATATTTATGCAGAAAAGATAGGAGTAAGAACAAAAAGGAATCAAAACAAAGATGAAAGTAAAATTGGAAGGAAAAAAAGACTTAAATACAGAATCAGCAAGCATCTCTAATAAACGCTTCTGATATCAATCCCTGCAACGATCAACTATCCTCGAATATTAATCTCATAGCCTATCACTGAACTGATTTAGTTCAACTAATCAATTTCTCTAGTTGAAATATGAATACCTTCCCAAAGTTACATTGACATTACCCTTTGACCTTGTACCATACACTTATCCATCCAAGATTCACATGGCTCTACAATCAATCAGCATCTCTCCCACCCACTTCTAGCCCCTGTGGTTAACCCACTTCCAGCCCCTTCACCAGACTGCTTCTACCCAAAAGTTAAGTCAACGGTCAACTTATTAAAAATACAAAACCATTTTCTTATCTTCATTCATCATCCAGATGTCTCTCTCTATGCATCTCTCTCTTATCAAACACAGGAAAGATTTAAAAAATAAAAAACACAAGAGAAAATGCAGTTCTCACCAAAAAGAATTCGTCAAAAAGACACAATGGCCACATTATAGCATGTGGGGATTACCTCAATACAAAAGGAACTTTAAGTTTTGGCGGAACAGTTTCACCAAAAAATGCAGCTTCTTCGGCCATCCTACATAAAACTCTGCGTATAATCTCCCCCAAATACATACCAGAAATCATTTTCTCAAAAATCTGTCACAATTAATTGATAAATATAAGAAGATATAGTTTGTTAGAGAAGCGCAGCAAAGAATAGTGGAATTAAAGAAGTACAAACATTTACAGTTACCTGTTCACCAGGGTTCAAACTATCAGCATCCAATGCATGATCATACTCTGTAAGTGGAAGATGTGATGATCTGAAGTTACCCCACTCCATGTTGATAACCTGCAATCAGAGATTGATAGCAACCTCAATATTCATTTCACATTTTATACTTGCGCTTTATGGAACAATAGGGCCGTTATGCTCATTACTAAACTTGTTGAAGAGATGAAATATAACCAAGGTATATCTTTTTGATTAAAGGTTGAATCGATCACCAGAAGAAGAATTAGGCCAAAAATTAGAATACATTCTAGGAAATAAAAGGTCCAAAGAAAATGAAAGGCTTTCATAAAAAGGCTTTCATAAAAATTGTCGTAGAATCGAGAATGAAACGCTTTCAATTACTGACATTGGTTAATTTTTCTTTTCAAAAAAAAAAATACTGACATTGGTAAAAGACCTAAAGCAATCTGATTGTAATTCAACTTGTGACGGTCATAAGTAGCAAGTCCATATTCTTCGGTCATTGATAAAAAATTTGTTGGACAATACTCAAAAAATATAAATTCTGAAATCAATAGCTATCGTTTCTTTTGAACAACAACAGGCAGATCTATAGGACATACATGAACACATACTTCACAAGTAATACATTTATGAGGATTCAAACCCTATAGACATTTTTGTTGATGTAATGCTTGTTAAAGAACAAGAGAGAGAATTTCACTACAGTTTTGTAAATTAAATAATTAGTAAAAAAAATGCTAACCATCTCTCCAGACTTGGATGGTACACCATGCCATTTTGGTATTGCTTGAGCACGCTCCACATATGCTGCATTCGTACCAGTGCCTAAGATGACAGAAGCAATAACATCCTTATTGGAGTATCTACCTCCAGCTAATGTTCCGACCGTATCATTGACCTATTATCAACACTTCACATTAGACTAAGTTGAATATATATATATATATATATATATAATAAACTGAACAACTGCATACCAGGTTGGAATCTGAACATCCCTGTAGTACTAATGAATTAGCAAGAAGTTTTTATACAATTTTTAACTTACAAGAGCTGACACATTCATGTCGAGGCCTTGTCTTTTCATAGCTTTTGTCAATTCCGCCACCACATCTCGGCCAACCTGTTACCCAACAATAGAGAGGAATAAGGAAAGAAAAGTTCAGATAACGAAAGAAATGTGTTTGTGAAAATGAACCATTTAGTGAAAAACGTTTATGTTTCCTAGAGTGCTATATCATGTAGCTATTTTATTTTCTGATTCCGGACATAGGGAAAACCTTGCTCATGCTAAGACATTCTTTAGAGTTAGAATTGCTTGATGATGATTTATAACCAATATTATATGCAGATTCATCAGCATCAATTTTAGAGAAAGCAACTAATTTTATTATCGCATAGAAATGTATAAAGCGGTATACGAAAAGATAATTCTGTAATACCTCTTTTGAGAAGAATGAGTAATCAATTTAACCAAGGACTGACAACGAAGGCATGGATAAATAGAGATAGGCTGTCATTCAAATACATAAGCTTTACGGGCTGCTTACCATTATGAGCATAAATTGAACACAAGTGTCCTATGTTCCATTGTATTTACTATCTAAACTTAAACCAAAATAGGGAACAATCAACAAAGAATCCCAGGGAATTAGGACCAACCGCATCATCTATGTCGAATCCTTTTGTCCACCTAACTAGGGTTCCAGAATTGATAGATGTCTGCATCACAGGGAAAGAGAAGGTAAAACCTAGCTCCCTCTGCATACCAGGAGGAAGTTGGAATTCTTGACCTTCTTGTGAAACATATTTTGCAAGTTCTGCCGCAATGTAGTCAAAAAGACCCTGAAAATGTTCATTTTTTAGTGGTGAGAAATCTTATTAGTAAAGCAGCTTGCATTAGACTGGAAATTGGGTGGATAACAGAACACTTACATCTGAAGTTCCCGTCATCAAATTGGGAGGAATTGACACCTCTTCGAATTCTTGTTTAACAATGCCAGCATCCTTGCCTCCCAATTGCACCCTCAACACACGGAAATTGGTACCACCAAGGTCCAATGCATAAAATATTCCCTTTTCATCACTGAAACAAGATGAACAAAAATGAAGACTTACCCCAACTAAAAGCTTTATTGCATTATTAGCATTTAAATTATAAATTATAAAAAGACAGCAAGCAGGTGAAATTTTTATTCACATTTAAGATGATTTTTTTTATATATAGGGGTGAACTACATGATGGCGAAGGAGGAGTGGAGGACATGCCCTGCAAAAATTTCTTCAAATAAAGGACATTCATACTTATATTTTAGCTCTTTGAATATAATATTTCATATTTTCCCCCAAAAATCCAAATATCTGGCTTCCCCTGTTTATATAAGCCTTTGACAAAGGGATATTGCAAATTGCTGGGTAACGAACACTTATTGGTTAAAGAATTTGCAACTTCGAGCAGTGAACAGAAAAATCTATTGCCATACATTGCCGAACTTGTTGAGGTTGATTATCAACTATTTTTAACACTGATAAACATACACAGAGGAGCAAAATAAATGTTTGTCAAGAAGAATAATCTAATTAATTACTAGCCCAATCATTCATAGAAAAATCAGTTTAAATGGGACATAAAGGTTGTCTAAATATAAGAAAATGCCATGAGCCATGATGTAAGACTATTAATTATGGTTTTAAGTTTCCAAAATTCCAGCTCCACTTTGCACATTTCAAATTCAGACCCATTCAAACTTTAAACAAAAGGACAAATGCTTCTTATCAGATTCACGAAAACGAAACCTATCACCCTTTCAACACCCTTTCAACAAGATGTTGTAAAATCACTTGCAATTATCAAGAAACATTAGATCGTCAAAAGTATGCAACAAAGGAAAAGAGACTGTAACAACAAAAACAAACAAAGCCGCACGTAACCTTGATTCACAGAGGTAACAACCACCAAATCAAAACACAAACACACACAACAACAAACATCCATCAGGTCCTCATTTGCTTACAAAAAGTCAAATTAGATCATTTCACTTAATCAGATCAAAATCAATCATCAAATAACATATCATTGCACATATACACACAATACATAAATCTAGATAACATATCACTATCACATTTATACACACGCGCGTAAAAGAATGAAGAAAATATATACCCAGTTGGGAGATTGTCAACATAGCTGATGATCATCTTAAGTTTGCTGCCACCTTCAGAGGCAAGTCCAGCATGCATCTCCACAGTCATGGCATCAGCCACCAGCTTCAATTTCGCGGCCGGGGTCCCACACTTCTCCTCAAATTCCTTCACTATCCCTACCGCCTTCCCCCACTTCCCTTCTCTCTTCATCCTCCTCCGCACCACAACCGCCCCCGCCACCCCGACAGCCACCGCCGCCGCGCACACCACCACCACTGCCACCTTCCCCATTATTCACAAGAACAAAAACAAATCCTACAATCCCCCAACAAAACAAAAAAGTAAACGCCACCACAAAAAAAACCCGGCTTCCTCAGAAATCACAGTCTACACATTGTTACAGAAAAAGGGTATGCTTGATTCTCGAGTAAAAGACAAAAAACCAAACAAAGATTCGATTTTTTTGATCTGGGTGAGGGTTTTTGAAGTTAAAAAACAAAACTTTCACAACCCAAAAGCGAAAAAAAGGAAATTTTTATACAGAACAAAAAAAATGAGATTTTGTTTAATGATATGAAATCAAGGGAAATTGTAAATTGATGGAGGGCGAGAGAAAGTAGAGACCAATTCAAGATCGACGAAAGATATGGTAAATATTAGCTGAAGAAAGAAATTCTCGGGAAACTTGGAAAGTGAGTGAATTAAAAGCTATATATACTTTCTCAGTATTATAAGTACTGGTGTTCACGACTCAGCTTTTTCACGCTACTGTCTTGCTTTCTGTTACACGTGTCCAAACACTTTTCCTGTTTTCTTTTTTCTTTTTTTATATTAGATAATAGAATATGTATTTGGATAATTTTATCTATTTTGTTTTAGTTTTAATTTTTTTTTTTTTATCTAAACAAAGATTAGATATAAAAAACAACCAGATTTCTATCTAGTCAAGACATCAAGATTTCGAATATATCCAATGGAAATCCACATTTTAAACATTTTTGCAGCATAAACTTGCAAGATAATTTTACCTCATTTTACTTTATTTTCTTCTTTTGGAGGCAACGAAATAAGCATATCAAATATTTTGAAAATATTAATGAATTTACTATAATTTCACCAAGATGTCCATAAATTTATACCCAATATTTTTACCTAGACAGATATTTACAGCTTACTTGCCTACTTGGTGTGCAAGATCCAAAAATAGATTTTGGAAAATAAAAAATAAATAAACTTTTATCTATATTTAGATTTTACAATTGAGCATATCTTTATTTTTTTTGGTAAAACTATTTTTAAATCAAAAACTTTTTAATGAATCCTTTTTGCGTCGGTGGAAAGATGCTGTAAATGGTAATTGAAGATTTGATGAATTTGTTACCAAGAATAGAATTAATTATACACAAAACAACTTACCATTATACAAACCTTGGCCTAGCGAATGGTAACTGATCCATTTGATAAAAAACAATTGATGCCAGCCGTTTGATTTTGATGGAACTCTATAAATATAATATGATTTGACAAACATAGCATGAACAAATATTGGCTTTTAATTTATAGGCTTGATCACCTCTCATTATCACCATCACTCGCAATTAAACAAAACAATATCAAAAGTGGTAGTTAAAATAGACTCATTAGGCAAACCCATGTACATTCTCTCTATTGGTAGAACAACTTGAATGGGAGAGGCCAACTCCATCCTTCCCACTCACAACATACCATACCATACCATACGAAAATTATATGCCAAGTTTGGACATACTAAAAAGACCGGAGTTTTTATAGGTTTCAGTCCGCTTATATTTTACACAGAAACTGATGGGGAGTGAACGATACTAACCCTTTGGCTTTCGGTTTGTACTCTGAGCAAAGTTCCATTAAAGTTAAGAAAGAAAAAAACTAGATGGATGTCAAAAGGTGAAGACCATTAGACAATCTGAATTCAAGTAGAGATCAAATGTTGACCAGTGCATGCCTACACTGAAAAGAAGAAAACTTAATTGAGTAAATCTAAATGTCAAGCGTCATCCCCATTTGAACACCAACATAAGAATCAGAATACAGAAGCCAATATTTCAAATTTCAATGCATACAAAAAAATAAAAACATGATAGAGTGCAAGCAACAGATGGATGGAGAGATGGATGGAGAGAGAGAGAGAGAGAGAGAGAGAGAGAGAGAGAGAGAGAGAGAGAGAGATGTCTAATATAACTGTATAACACATTACATCACAAAGTATACACGAGGTGTGTCGAATCCCAGACTAGGTTTATGCCACAAGGCCATAAACCATAGTATTTCATTGTCGAAAAAACAATATTCCAAACCCCGAAACGAACACCAAGACACTTGGCCACACAAAAGCCATCCCCTCCATAAAATGAAGACACTTGGGACACGTTGTTACAACCACCAAAAAAAAAAAAAAAAACTATCAGGCTATAACTGTCTGATATTATGAAACTCCAGAAGAAACTTTCAGAGATTGGAAAAGCTCACTGCTTATGCAGAACAGCGTAACTAAATGAAGAAGAAAAAAACTGTACAGAGAACTTGGCTAAGCTACACACCATAACTCTTTTCAGATCATGCCCATGGGTTTCCACTCTTGAAGATATAACTAACGAGCATGCCTGAAAAAAACTTGTGAAATGAAAGCCAGCAATTAAAAGAACACTTACCCGAACTGCTGGCTTTCGGCTTTTATCTCAGAGCCTATATATGGCTTCAATAGATCTCTCATGCTGTTGAAGTCAAACTCAACCCGCTAAAAATCCAAAAAGGCCACCAAAAGGAGCAGAATAAAGAACGAGATTGTACCAAGAAAACAAGAAAATTCACTAAGATTACAAAAAGAAAATGCATGCCTTATCACCGGTTTCTGCACACTTTCGGAGTCAATTCCACCCACCAAATTTGCGCCTTTCCAACCCCAGCATTTGGCTTCACAATAAAAAGAAAGAAAATCATAGAGATTAGGTAGATTGGTCAGTGGTAATTAATGAATCATGCCCATGATAAAACATAAAACTTCAGTTCTGAAAGTATTCCTACTAGTCTACTACCCAACCAGGTTTCAAATGCTCAACCATCCAACTTGTAAGATCATAAAAACAATCCAGCGACTATATAAATCAATAAGGCAATACCCAAAATGAAAATATTAAGTTTCCAGTCGAACGTTTCTTTATGACTTCATTGCCTTTGATCATACACAACATGTGGGACTTAAGATTATAAGAACTTGGCACTTGATTAAAAGAAAGGTTGTCAGGAGAAACAACAGCTAATGAAATGAATACCAAATAAAAAAATCATTAAATTGAACTTGAAAAAGTGAAAGAACTTAAATTCAAAACCTCTAACTCTTCCTGCATTCCATTTTGAAAAACTCCATTTCCCTTGAGACGCCCATTGTCCAAAAGAGATTCGGACTCTGCATCACATGAATCACTTTGAGAAGATCCTGGGTTATTACTCCCTTCAACACTCCCATCAACACTTCCATTATTTCCCTCACAGCTACCTGCTACCGACTCATTTCCAATATCCTCGCATGAACCAACCTCGCTTGCAAGGGATGTGATAACGCTGCCATTTGAGACGTCTCCAACCTCAGTCTCTTGATACTGTACCTTTTTATCTGAGTTAATCAGTTCTATGTTGGATCCAATTCTGGAACTCAAGCTGCTAGGTACCGAACGCTCCGGAGAAATAGATTGCCGTTTCTCTGGCCTATCTTGCTGCACAGCCTCAGGCTCTTTTTTCCTCTTCAGGCATCTTTCACCAGACCCAGTCTGACATGCATCACCATCTTCACATGACTGTTTGTCAGACTGTTGCTGGGATGTAAGTCTTGGATGCCTGGATCGTTTATAACCTTCAGGAAAAACATAAGAAGGAATCTGCTTTCTACGTACATGAGAAACACAAATTTCCATCCCTGGCTTCCAAAACATGTACATATTTATTGAATGCTTAAATTCTTCAACTGTCCCACGTATATCAAACTGTTGACCTTCCTGAACTACCTCTCCTGGCTTCCTTTGTAAACCCATGAAAAATGCACAATGTGCACATGGCTTGGAGGAATCTACATATTCTTGAGGATAAGGATGGCACTGCAACTTACCAAATGTATCCCGCTCAATCTGCACATTTTCAAGAGAGAAGATGATTAAGTTTAAAAAGAAAATCTGGGTTTATTTCTCATCAGTTAAATGTTATGGTAACTTCAAATCTGAACACACGATCAATCTGAGATGATAAATATTACCATCAGAGTCAGCTGTCTTAACCGGGATTCCACCCAACCTCTCCAAGCACGCAGGTCGTCAGCATCTTCTGCAATTATGTCAACTTGTAGATAGTTCTTGTAGCTTTCAAAAAAAAAGTATGGCTCAAACAGAGAACTCCACTGAGCTTTATTCAGCTCCACATCCTGAATTTAGGCAAAAAGAAAGTCAAAAGAATCAGTAATTGATCATTATATTGAAGAGAAAAGATAAGTCTCCACTTTCTTACCTCGCAAATCTTGTTACCATATTGAAACTGGTCCATCATAACACGTAAGGTGCTTGTTGACACATTATAGCTAGAATTCATGCACGGGTAGGCAGGTGTGATAATTGGCATATGATGAGTTTTATCACGAGGATTTTTCCGAGGATCCCAAACAGAAAATCCAAGTTCAGCCTCCTCAATTGCACATAGCATAACTGGGTTAGGCCAACGCCACATTGTATAAACCCTAAAAAATCGGGAAACAAGCATGCTCGGAATTGCATTAGGATAAAGCTGGCAGACGCGAGCTACGAGAAGCGCCCAGTTCACACCACCAAGAAATCCAGTCACCTGAACATGGTGAATTATATAATGAATCTGGAGTGCCAAATGTTACATGAAATAACAATAAAAGAAAATTTCACTCACATTTGAGTAAACACCACGCCGTTTAGCCCAAAACTTTAAGCATCTGAGCGCTGTGCAAAAGTGCTACAATGCACAAAAACTTTAGACTTAGGAAGAGCATAAAATATATATAATGAAGCAACCTCTTAACGATAAGTTAAAATGGAGCGAGTAAACCAATACAAAGCATTTCACCTCAACATTTGGAACAAGCTTAAGTATTTGATCTGCAACCCGGCAGCCATTAAGACTCCGAACAGTGGGTTCATCAACATCATACAGCACAGACACATCAGAGATGTCCAAAACCTGTTGCACCAGAAGCCAAAAATAACTTTTCCAGCATAGGAACTGCTAAATAAACTAATGAAAATTAAGCTACCCCCAGAATCATATCTCATAATACATATATCAGTCCCCTTAAAGACACTCCTGGATTAAGGGAGGAGGACAAAGCATTATAACCAAGTATCGTTCACTAAAAATAGCCAAATGGAAAGGCCAAACATGTACAAGCATGTCAAATTGCATGAACTACACAGGGACACAAGGTGTGTGTGAGTGAGAGAGAGAGAGAGAGAGAGAGAGAGAGAGGGAGACCAGAGAGACCCGGCGAAAGAAAGAGATCAAAACAGTCCAACATAAACTTTTAAAATTCACGAAATTTTGTCATAAGTGCAAACAGTAAATAATTTACACTTACTTCTGGAACAACCAAAAGAGAGATACTAGCATAGAGAAGGTCAATTGATATTCCATCAAACTTAAACTTCATCACAGGAACATGAGCATCTGGAACAGGTTGTAGTTCTGTAACTTCTTCCATCTCTGCCAGATTGTTATGCAATATAAAGAAGAAGTCTTCCTGGAGAACATAATCCAAGGGTTAGATACCAAAATTGAACAGATTTTTGGATTCCAGTAAACTAAGAAATTCTAAATTCAGTATTTACCTCTCGGTTAACATAGGATGGCCCAACACATAATGTGTCTATATCAGCACCAGGACCATGTACCTACGAAAATAATAAGCTTAGGCTATATCTCCAATGAAAAAACAAAATTGATTAACATAATAATTAATAATCAAATGGTTAACATATTAAAAACGATGGTGGTAACAAGCAAAGTTATAGAGTAAAATCTTTAGCAACAGGACAAAATAAAGATGACGATGAAGACAAAAAAATGTCAACCTAACATAAGGCGGTAAGAACAGAAGCAGAGAGTGAGAGAGAGATGCTACTGAGAAAGTCACAGAAACATACCCCAAGACGGTAAGAACCAAAAGTAAAGATCAAAGCATTAGCATCCTCCACCATTTGGTCAGAGTATCCCCTTAAGAGAGTAAGATCCTTTACCCAATCTTTAACGATCTGAGAAGAAAAAGATGTTATCAGAACTTGGCAAGCCACATATATAAATATAACGAACCTGGTATCAGGCCATTATTAATATATCAAGAAGGATTGATAGCACAAATATTTTAGAACTTGGATGTACTAAAAAATATATATTTTCGGCAGATCAAAAAGAGGATAACAGGAAGGCCACATTCTAATGAATATTTTAAACAAAACTCCTAGCATGAAGAAGTCACCCCATCCTACAACTTCTAGAACTTTGGTAATTCAAATAATCAGAAAATGGAACCAAGGAACTTAACCACCAAATGATAAGTGTAACTTCACTTTGAATAAATCAATAACTATATATTAAATTTAACTGCCAAAATCAATTTCCCCAAAATTCTATTTATTCACTCCAAGTCTATAACAGTATCTCTCAAGTCCTAAAGAGCATATAATTTTCATTTTCTTCCTAAATGAATTTAATATCCAAAACAAGTAACACACTTCTCCATACCACATATAATCCACTGTTTTTAAAAAGCATGAGGCGGTTCAAGGCATTTTGTACTAGTGAGGCCAGGCGGCCACCTCAATTTAGAAATATTAAATTTGATCGAGTGGGGCCGAATGTGTGAGATTTGAGTGGGGTGTTGTTCAGTTTTTTTTAGCAGACGTACTGTTCTATTTTTTTTGGAAGCAAAGGTGTTGTCATATGATGAGTGTGAGTGGGGGTGTTTGATGAGTATGTGTAGGCTGTTAGGGTTTTAAAATAATAATTCTAACTTAAACAAGCTCAAAACGATGAGTTTTAATCAAACATAAAAGCCTTGATTCAAACTCACCATTTCACCACCCAAAACCAATTTGATATGGCACCAAAACCGACCGTTTCACCACCCAAAACCAAATTAACATGGCACCGCCTCGCTGCCTCAAGTCGGTTCGGCATTGAGGCGGCTGCATCATCGCCCCAAGGCAGGATCATTTAAAAACAGCCTTGAGGTGCCAGCCTCAAGGCTGTAGAGGTTGAGGCACGCCTCAAGGCAGCTGCCTCAGCCGCTTTTTAAAAAATTATTATAATCTCCATCCATAATATTATTGAACTCAAAACATTTAAAATTCCCGAAACCTAATGCTTTCCATTTAATGAATATATATAAAACAAACAGATTTGCACTATAGCATAGTGATAAGAAACCAACAATTCACTTATATTTAAACAAAAAAGTATATACCAACATACAGGTTATCATAACCTATCAACTTTAACATTCAGAACTACGAAAACCTACTGCTTTCAACCTAATTTTTAATTTATTAAAAAAATAGCACTAGATTATAGGATAAGAACCAATAATTCACTTGAATTTAATCAAAATGTTATATACCTATATACAACTAGAGTACAGATCAGATGAAATGACACTTAAATCATTTGGCGGTGAAGTTCCCTAGTTCTATGATCTAATTAAATAAATTGGTTGTGCTTCAATCTTTTAGGGACAATCTCAATAGTTGTGACATTTTACTTCTGTAAAATATAACGAGCAGTGAAATTTGACAAGAGGTATAACAAGAAATTTAAGAAAGGGAAAGATGTTGCCTTCATCTATGTTGGTGTTTGATCAGTCAAACTTCTCGGCATGGGACAAAATAGTATCCCATGGTCTGTTTTTTAGTCCAGTCGTGCTATTGGGCATACATGCATGAATAATGAATAGGTTTTAGCAGTCAACAATTACTCTCCGTCTCCTGATGATTATTATGTTCAATGTTTAAAAAGCTTGAGGCGTTTCGTTTTAACGAGGCCAGGCGGCCGCCTCTATTTAGAAATGTTAAGTAATGCAAAAAAAATTAAAAAACGGCACTAAAATAGTGTATCATCCATAACATTAAATAAAAGGTCCACCATCAACATTAATAACATAATAAAATATGATAGATTCTAGATAAACATTTCAAAATGGAAGGTGCATCATAAAAAATAAATAAAAAAAGATGTTCAAACAATAATGGTTTTGCCTTTGTCGAGCTTGAGGGCTTGAGGGGCAGTTGTAAGGGTTTATTTAAATTAATTTTGATTTGGACAAAAATGCCCTAATGTCACAGCCCAAAAATCACCGTTTTGAGTCAAATGAATCTTGCTGCCACTGCCCAAAATGCACCGTTTGAGGAAAACACAGCCCAGAACTTATGCCACCGCCTCATCACCCCAAGGTGATATTAGGTTAAGAAAGCCTTGAGGTTGTCGCCTCAAGGCGGTGGATGGCTAAGGAGGCAAGGAGGTGAGAGGTGCGGCTCAAGGAAGAGGCCTCAGCCAAGTTTTAAAAAAATGATTATGTTTGACTTTATATAATGTCATAAGCAGAGATAGTAAATCCATTGACAATGACACCTCATACGGAAGTGTGGTTTATTAATTGTGGTTGTGTTTTAAAAAAAAAGTAAAAAACCTTATTTTTCCAGGTTTTTCTTCTTTGGTGCTACTTCTTCCTTTAAGAGTCTAAAGTGCACCTCGCCTTGCGCCTAGGTTCCACAAAAGACCTTAGCGCCTCGGTGAACCATGTGCTTTTAAAACTATGATTATAACTCAACTTGTAGTCTTGTATCACTTTCAATTAAACTTGAGAGTGCTTTTAAAAACTATGATTATAACTCAACTCGTACCACTTTCAATTAAACTTGACAGTGCTTTTAAAAACTATGATTATAACTAAACTCGTACCACTTTAAATGAAACTTGATAATTCCAAAGTCTCTCATTCTATGCCTCAGTATAAAATATCCACTGCACTCCAACTAAACCGTCCATGGTCCGCACAATAACATACATGTTTCTTTAATTAGCATTTCATAGTTCAAAATAGTGAACAAAAAATAAATGAAGGATCTTCTCACAAAGAAAAATAAAATAAAAAGAATGTCAACAGCGAAGTAAACCAAAATTAGTAAAAATTAATAAAAGTAATAAAAGTTGGACTATATTAAGAGTAATACTATTCGACCCAAATAATTAACCCAAAAATTCAACCCAAATGAAGTGCAAGTGAGTTGTCCTTACCACACAAATCATGGGATGATGTGGTTAACGAAAAAAAAAACATTTGCCACATCATTTGGGTTGGTTTTGGGACTAATTTGTTGGGTTGTCTAGCATTAGTGTTGTATTAAATACCTACAAAGGCAGATCCAGTCATAAAAATCTGAAACCACATAGACTTAGATGGATTTTCAGCTCTATGCCACAATTCTCATATATAATCTCAACATGTCAATCACCTTTATCTACTACAAAAATCTGTTGATCACAATATTTGCAAACAAAACGCAATCTCTACCGCTACAATTACCAATGTAGTTAAAAACATGGCAATTCAGTTCCAACTTCCAAATTAACAAGATGAAAACATTCAAATAGCTAACTTATTACAACAATCCAAGTTCCAAAATTTCAATTTTCACTTTTAATTAAATACACCCAAAAAAAACAAAGCAAATTATTACCAGCCTAAGTCGACCCAAAACCTCCTCTCTCTTTGCCGCTTCTTCTTCGCTTTCGTAAAGAGCAGCTTCAACCAAAAACTTCAATACAAAAAAAATATATAATAAAAATCTATATTTTTCTCACCCAAACGACATAAAAACAAAAACAAAAGAAACCATCTTGGGATCTTAATAAAAGAAACAAACCTTCTCTAATTCACGTGTTCTCTGCCAATCAACCTCCGTGGGTCCCGCCACCGAAATCGGCTTCGTTAATCCGTGCTGCTTCGGTGTCGTCGGCGTCGGCAGCTGCGACGGCGACAGCGAAGGCGAAACGCTCGTTCTCTCAGAACTCACCATCCCCATTAAACCCCCCAAATAAATTTTCTTTCTTTTTTTTTAATAAAAAAAAACCCTAAAATTGAAACCCCCCAAAGAATCGAACAATTCAACAACCGGAACTCAAAATTGAAACCCCAAAATTGGAAACCTAATTGAAAACCCTAATGATGATCATCCGTCTCAACGATTTCAGATCTAATTCAACAATATGTGTTTAAAAAAACAACAATTTTTTTAAAAACAAAAAACAACAATTTTTTTTAAAACAAAAAACAAAATTTAGAGAGAGAAGGAGAGAGAGAGAGAGAGAGGACACGTCGGGGTTTTATTTTTTTGTTTTTGGGATATTTTTATTTAATCGGTGAATCGATTGCGTTTTATAATATCTAATGTGTTTTTTAGTTTTTGAATTTTTTTTTCTATTTAAATTTTTATTCGCATTTCTTTTTTGTTGTCGATTCGGATTCGAAGAAGGAATATTTATTAGGCCGCTTTTGTGGACTTTGATGACTCTTCCCTGCTTTTTACACGTGGCACTTTGGTGGTGGTCTCCGACATTGAAACGGTGTCGTTCCGTTATATTTAACTTCGGATTCTATGATTTTTTTTTAGTTTATTTAGATCCAACGGTTGAAGTCAGATCTTGTAATAATTCTGATTTAGGTATGATTATGGATGTTTTGTTTTTAAACGTATTTTAAAGTGAATAGATGTGTTGGTAGATGGTATCTTTTTTATGATTAGGAGAATCTTGATTATGGTTTTGATAAAAAGAAAATTAATTTAAATTTTAAGTAATTTTATAGTTGTTGATTTTGTAATGTCCAACAACTAATTTAATTGAATATGAATATAGATTATCTCCTCATATTTTTTCTCTTCACATTGTCCTCACGTTTAAAATCTATTGACACGTGTCTAATATAACAAATTAATGGTCTGATTATTTCTATTAATTTTCATGTTTTATACGACCAAAAGATATAATTAATCTAGACCATTGATCTATGTGAGGACAAGATGAGGTGAAGAAATGATCCAAATCAAATTTAATCGATGTCAAATGATATTTATGTTATAATTTATAAGATAAAATGGTAAATTATATTTAAAAAATAAATAAATCACTACTCATATTATTTGGATGAGTAATGTTATTTTGTCCAAATTTGATATATAAATATGGTGCACAAATGATGTGGCGACACTACAATCCCTTCATTCATGTAAATCTAATTAAATTTAAATGAATGGATTGTAATATTATCACATTATTTGAACACCAGATTTTAATATTAAATTTAGACAAAATAATATTATTGTATTTGAATAGATTGATTTATTTGTTTTACTAATTTTTTAGATCGTGTATTGTAAATTTAATATAAACACTTTTAGAAACACGTTAAACCTTAAAGCTTGAATGCTTGATATGTAGTATAACTGTATAAGTGTATAACGACGTATTAAAATCGATAAATAATTAAAATATATATATATTGTCATAATGAACCATTTATAGTCATTAGTCAGTTGATAGTCTGCTAATTATTAAATTAATCAAAATCATTGATTTTGATTCATCTTTGGTAATTAAAATTGGTTGTTGACGCGTTACAAGCAAAGCAAGTCAAGGTCTCGATGACAAAACAAAAACAAAAACAAAAATGAATTTTCTCCAAACTTTTGACTTGTCATTAAACCCATGAACCATGAACTCTGAACCTGTTTGGAAAAACTTTTACTTTTAGCTTTTAATAGTAGAAGAAGAAAAATAAAAACTAGAGTTTTTCCGTTACTGTTTGGATGGTATATTCCAAAAGAGTTTTTATATCGGGAAGAGCTTTTGAGACCGTTTGGTTGGAACATTTTAAAATCTCTACTAACCACGATATAACATTTATACCCTTCTATGTGATTTGATATTATACAGTATTAATATATTTTTTAAATAAAAAGCATATTCTAATGGTGCTAAATTCTCCAATGGGTTTTTTTTTTTACGAAGCTACAGATAGCTTGAAGAACCAGAACCAAAACGAATAGAAAAACAAAACAGAGCAGAAAACAGGGCAGCAAAAAAAAAAAAGAAGATTGACTGTTCTAGGGAATTTTCCAATGGTTGCCCAAACCAAAACCAAGCTCCATCTCCCTCAATCTCATCTCTCTTAATCCACCATACGCCATCACTCGCCCACCATCATCACCACCACCACCAACAACAAATTAAATTCCATAAACCAAAAAAAAAAAAACAAATCGAATCAACCAAAAAAAAACCACAAATCTCATCAAATAATCCATATTTTTCAATCAAAAGATTCAAAACCAAAAAAAAAAAATTAATCTAGATAATATCAAAAATCTGGAAATCTGGAAAATCACCATATTTATCAATCTGGAAAATTTCAATAATAATATACTAAAAGCAATACGACAATTACTATTACAATACACAAAAAAAAACAGAGAATACAAATACAAGAGGTAGTGAAAATTGGGAAAATCAACAACTCTTCATTTTCTCGAGAAACAAACACATCTACGACGTCCAATTTAAAAGATGGCTCGCACGAAGTAGACGGTAAGGAAATCCACCGGCAATTGAGTTACGTGAGAAATCTCGTCGGAACGGCGGCGTTGACCAGAGAAGGTAAAATGGGTATGGGTTGGCTGAGATGAGATCGGATCTGGGTTGATGAGATGGGTCTGGGTTGGCTGGACCAAATCGTGGTCGACGATCGTCAATCTTTCTCCTAGCCGCAAAACGCATGGGTTGGATGCGAAATCTCGCCGGTAGGGCAGCGTTGACCAGAGAAGGTAAGATGGGTCTGGGTTGGCTGAGATAAGATCGGATGTTTGTGACCCATCAAACCAAGAAAGAACAGATCAAATGATCTGATCCAACCTTCATCATATCGAGATCTTGATCTGAAAGTCTGAAACCAACACCGTTTATGTTAGAAGGATAAATGTGCCATTTTGATTTTGTTAGTTGTAGAAGGAAGGGGTAAAATTGACAATATAAAAAATTCATTAAACCAATTTTGGATTCTCGTGTTTGTTCAGAAGCTCTTATAAGAGAAGCTGGGTGAGAGGTGCTTCCTTTAAAAGAACTTATAAATTCAGAAAGCCCTTTTGATGGATCATCCAAACAGCACTAAAAGTCACTTTCAAGCTCAAAAAGCTCTTCTAAGGCTCCCAAAAGCCATCCCAAACAGGCCCTCTCAAATAGTCAAGTAAACGCACTCTCAACAAGCATAATCGTTATGACTTTTATTTTTTATTTATTTTTAATTATTACTAGAGGATTGTCGGGATCTATCAAAATCAAACAATATATTTACAAATGAGAGATAACTAATAACATAACCCTAGAATAAAACTCCCCACAAATGTTTGTAAAATACGTATGGTGGGATATGAACCTCTCACCACTTATGTGGTAGGGAGATGCACTGCCAGCTCTGCTAAAAGATGATATGCAATCATTTTGACTTTGACGATACAAAGTTGATCATGTGGTATATCAATAACACTAGTTATACCATTAAAGTTATCACTATTATCTATTATAATTCAAATGATGTGATGAATGATTCGTCACAACGTCCTATCATTTATATAATAAGAAAGACTCAATTATCACATTATTTGAGTTAAATTTTTAAGTTGTACAATATTACTCTAAAGTTACACTATTATATGTTTGAATCATATCTCATCTCCAAACCTTAATTTAGGAAACATCTTATGCAATATTGGACACAAAATAGAATGTGGTTAACATTGTTGATAAATTTGAATTCTTATAGATGTTAAAAAGCATGAAAAGATGTGGTTGGTTCACTCACTTGTATGCGACTCACAACCATATCAATGAGGAAAAAAGACTATTAGATACTTTTAATGTATTATGATATGAATTACTATGATATGTTTGATGTTTGCTATTTCATTATTTCATTGTTATATAGGTTGATATAGGTTGCTAGTTTGGCATGCAATGTTCCATGCATGCAGTCGCCTGATGCCAGGTATAATTGTTGCTTTTATCTCGCTCCATATAGCCATGTAACATAATGGGTTGCTGGGATTCAGCCTCTACTGTTTATTATCTTTGTGTTGTCGTTGTTTTCAGTTAGAGTCAGTTGTGTTTGTTTTTCATTAGAGTCTGTTGTGTTGTTGTCCATTGTAATGTCTATAAATTGGCCAACGATTAGTTAATGAAAGGCATGGATTTACACAGCAAATAATATCTTCATTGGCTATGCTCTTCTTCTTTCTTTCCTTTTCTAAATTCTGTTCGTATCATTGGTATCAAAGCGTGGTTCCGACCATGGATACAGGTGCAAAATCGAATGTAGAATTCCGCAACGAAGTTAACGAGATCCTCGCCAGCCATGAATCAAGATTCGACCAAATCCTCACCGAATTGCAAAGCCTTACGCCTATAACAAAAACAACCTACCACAGAAAAAGACATCAACCCTTTTTCTGGTGAAGCTTCCTACAACAGAAATAACACCTAAACTAATGCACTACAAACCAACCTCACCAACGACCATACCCACCATCATTTCAAATTATTTTTCCCCCAAATTTAGTTGCGAAGATCCGACCGATTGGACATATAAAATGGGGGCCAAGTTTGCCCCCACCCCACCCTCAAAACCTCATGTAGGCCCATGGGGGATGGGGCCCCATGGGGAAACGCCCATCCCTATCTGGGAAAAATTCGCCAAGCTGTCTTGTTTCGCTTTAGGCCTACATATTACGATGATCAATCTGAAGCCTTGACTCGTTTAAAGCAAGTAACCACAATTGAAGCATATCAGGAGGAATTTGAAAGACTCTTGTACATGGTGGATGATCTACTAGAAATTTTTTTAAGAGGGTGCTTTGTTGCTTGACTAAAAGATGAAGTTCGTGTGGATGTGAAAGTAAAACAGCCCAAAAATCTATCCGACGCCATCGGAATTGCTCGCTTGATTGAAGAACGCAATTCACTATTATAAAGAAAAACAAATTCGTCTTCCTGAACGTCATCTGTAACCCCATTTCGGCCACAGTCTGCAACATCATCAAACTGGTCCATTCCACATCCCACCCCCCGTATCCTCGGGCCACCACTAAACTCACGGCCAAATCCTTCTCTTCAACCGATTCGTCGACTTACAGGACAAGAGGCAAGAGACCGAAGGGAGAAAGGGTTTTGCTACTATTGTGATTATAATTTTTTTCCTGGACACCACTGTCAACGACCACAAAATTTCATGATTGAAGACCTTGCACCTCTCACCGAAACAGAGCTAGACAAAATTCCATGTAAGCTGGAATATAGGAACCCTTACTAGAAATATCCTTCCATGCGATGTCGGGAACCAGTCATCCTCAGACTATTCATGTTCGTGTCAAGCTGAAGAATAAAGAGTTCACCATTCTCATTGATGGAGGAAGCACACACAACTTCATAGATTAATCGGTAGCATCAAAACTGGGGTTGCCAGTCATCTGCGATAAAACCTTTCAAGATATGGTCGCTAACCAGGAGAAAATATATTGCTCAGGACGTTGTAATGCACTTACCATATTCATTCAAGGACAACCAGTTCAAGCATATTGTTATGTGATAGAATGATCATTATTATCACACTCTTCGTTAAAAATAGTCATTTTGAAACTAAATCTTTATCTAATGACCATTTGGATATTATACAACCAAATGGATGTCTACCGGGGTAATTACCATTATTTCCTATTAGTAAATGTGTCGTGACTCATGAGTAGACAATAGTTATAAAGTCAACTGTAATAGCAAAATTGTTTTTTTTCTTTCTTAATTTTTAATATAAAGTATATCAGATAATTAAGGGATGGATGGGCAACTGGGCCTGACCAAATGGATATCTGTGGCCACCAAGGACCAAAATAGGCCTAAAACTTTGATTGGATAAAAAAAATGAAGTTTGGGCCAAATTTAGCAACAACAGGCCTGGACCAGATTCAATGATTGTTTGGGTGTTTGTTTATGTATCAAATATATGACCATTCTGTTGATGTTAAATTACTTTGAATGTATCATCTCGAATATGGCTCGATAGTAAAAGTGACTCGTTTAGTTTGATAATATTTATTATATAATATTTTATGTTCGAACCATCGTCTAAAACATGGGTGTACATATATATATATATATATATATATATATTTTGGAGGCAACTAAACTGCAGGGTAACAACTTACTACTTTTGTGACAAATGTCAATTATTTCCTATGTTGCTCATTATTAATACAAGACTACTTTTATAACAATGGTCCTACGGCTCCTACTACCATCGTTCATCTACTATTTTAGAATTCTAATTTTTTTCCGTACGAAATCTTATATTATTACACATGATTATCAATTTTGTAAAAAACGTGTGTTTATACATATTAACACAAAAACAGTACAAGTAAAAATTGTACGTTAACTTGTAAAACACATGCTTCGGTAAATCATGGAACTCGAAATAGTAATGTTAGGTTATCATATCACATGTAAATTAAATTTAAGTTGACACTTTATAACTTATGATACAAGTTGAAAAACCTAACTTTATTTTTTTGAAATATTATAATAATTCAGGGTTTTAAAGACGGGGGAACTCGAACCCACAACCTCTTAGTGTACATATACGAGGCAATACTACCGTGTCAGTCTCGTATTGTATGAAAAAACATAACTTTATTTTGAAATTATGTGAATATTAGAGCAAATCCTTAATAAACCTATAAATTTTGAAGCGCATTAAAGTATATTATTATCTCTTGCATTTGATCATTTTCCCAAATTACTAATATGAAAAAGAAAATGCAATCTTGATATTTTGAATTTGAAATATTCACACACAATTATGATGAAATCTTCAATGCAATGGTGGATTTTAACACATTTCATCTATATTATGCATAACATTCACTTGAAAACTTGAAGGAAAAAAAATCCACTGAATAACAATAATAAAAATACAATATTTTCGAAAAACTTTTCAAGATGCATTCAATTTTTTTTTTTTTACAAAAAAAAACATATTTTAATTTGTATAATAAATGGAAAATAGTAAATGGCAAGAAAATAATATTCATTTTGTTGTTTTATAAGTTCATATTTATCGACGAGATAAGATTAGTCCAATAATAAAACTCATCACATCTATACTATAAGGTTTTGAGTTTGGATCATTCCCTATCTTAAAAAAACACCATAATTTATATAAAAATGTAATATTTTAAATTTATATTTATCCATACCATATGAATTTGATTTCCATTCATCTTCAAATTCACTCGTCAAGATTAAGATCTTCATTCAAACTCATTTAAATCCATAAAAAAAATCATTTTAAAAAACCCAATAAAATATACAAACATATTTGAAGACAAGATCTTGATTCAAAATTTAAAACCCAACTAAATCATTTAAATAAAAAAAAAAACCATCCTACATCATCCATGCCATAATCCATGACTGTCAAAACTTAATTACTATTTTTATGATCCTAAACGTTAGCTAACCAATTATTTTTAGCATCCCGAGAAAACAAATTATTATTACTATTTAAAAAAAAACATAAACAACAACAATAAATAACATTAATAACATAAATCCACAAGAACACCTCTCTCTCTCTCTCATATTAATTATTTACACAGATTTTTACCAAAAATATTCAAAAATCTTCACAGTTATAAACCATTTTTTTTTCCAAAACAAATAAAGAAGACTTTTTTTTTCTTTTTATGTGCAGAATCAATGGCAGAGTTTTCTCTGAGATTGACCAGTGAAGAAAAAAGATACGGAAAAAAAAAACTGAAAGATCTTCTCTAGACTAACTTGGAAAGAGAAGCTTCAGTCTTTTTTCTTTTTTCTTCTTTCTCTGTGTTGCCTTTAATGGCTGCTCAGTCAAATAAACAATAAAAGCAGTGTGAGAAAACAAAAGGGTTGGTGTTAAAATCTCAAAAAATAGCTAAAGTTTAAATTTTTATTATTATTATTTTTAGTTTATAAGAGGCTCACTGGGTGGTCATTGGTCCATGACTCATACTCATCTAATTTGAAGTACACATTGCTCCACAGAGTTGGAGAGAGATAGAGAGAATTTATTGATTTTTATAATGTTTTGAGAGAGAGAGAGGGAAGTGGGGTTTTTTGAATTTGAGAAGGTGAGTTGAATCTTCTTTTTTTTCTCTTTTGCTAGTGATTATTACTGCTTTTCACATGATAAATTTTTAAACTTTGTTTTGTTGTTCAAGTGTGTTTTGTTTTGTCTCTAATCTTTGTATTTGTTCAGTTTTTTGAAACCCCTTTTGATTATATATATAGTAAAATCATTTTGATGGTGGCACTACTTCTGTGTCTTTCTGTGACATCTTTTTGTCCTATAATGCAGAGTTCTTCACGAGCTTGTGTCAGATTTTCTTTTCAAAAACTCAATCTTTACACCATTTTTTTAAGGTTCTCTTGATGCTTTATCTATGATTATGTTTTTTCATTTCCATTTAATCTCCCAATACTGTTCCTCTCATCACTTCTCCTCTTGCAACCTGTCAAAGTTCCACAGATCTTTTCCAGTCTATAAACTCCACCTTGTGTCTTTGGATTCAGTTTTTGAACACATTTTTGTATCTCTCTCTCTGAGTTTTCTCTCTCTATCATTCCCCTTAAAAATCCCCCTTTTTTGTAAAAACTCCCACTTGGCTCTTTGTTTCAGTGACTTCTCTCATATTTGTTTTGTTTCTCTCTCTGTGACTTTATTTGGGTATTTTTCTCTGTTATTCCCTCTAGTTTTGTCACTTCAAAACTCAAACATATTTTTGTTACTTGACATTTTGATAACATTTTGTTGTTCTCTAGTTTTGGTGTTCAAAAATGGGCAAAGCTACAAGGTGGCTAAAGAGCTTGTTGGGCATGAAAAAGGAGAAAGAAAAAGAGCATTTTGTTGTTGTTGAGAGCTCATCCAATTCAGTTCTCAGTGACAGTAAAAGAGAGAAGAAAAGATTCAGTTTTGGCAAGTCAGTGAGAGAACCACAATCACCTAATGTGAATTCTCAGATCCCACCAGTGAATTTCCCTTCTAGTATTCCTTCTTCAAAAGACATGGCTTGGCTCAGGTCCTACATTGCTGACTCAGAGAAGGAGCAGAACAAGCATGCCATTGCAGTAGCCGCTGCCACGGCTGCTGCTGCAGATGCTGCGGTGGCTGCAGCCCAGGCTGCTGTGGCTGTTGTGAGGCTGACTAGTAATAGCAACAGAGCCTTCTTTGGTGGTGGTGGAGGAGGCAAAGACAGATTGGCTGCTGTGAAAATTCAAAGAGTCTTTAGAGGCTTTTTGGTATGTGGGTTCTTTTTTTTCTTTTTTCAATACATTTAATTTCAATCTTTTGGTCCAAATTGATCTCAAATGTTGAATTTTTTTAATACATTTATTAGATTTCCAATGTTTGATTTATATTGCTTATAGGGTATGTCTGTTTGTGGTGTGTTTTTGTAAGTACTTTTGCTTAATTCTTACTTTTATGTCTGTTCAATAAAAGCTGGAAATTTTTTAGATTCAAATGGTAATGAAACAGTACATATTCCTTTTTGAAGTACCATATGTTTTTTTCTTTTTCTTTTTTTCTCACTCTCTCTTTTTCAACTTTGGAAATGTAATACTATCTGTTTGATATATGTTGTGGAAGTGCTTTTCTTAAATTTTCTTTTATGTCTGACCTCAAAAGCTGGAAGTTTATAGATTATATTTGTTAATGGAACAAACAGTACACATACATTTTTCTTTGGGTCAGTAGTGGAACTTTGGAAGGGCAGTTGAGTTGTTTTCAACTTTCCTTTTGACTTGAACTAGTTTTATTTTTTTCAGCTTCTTGTTTTCTGGTCCCCATCTACTAAATTTGAATTTTTGAAAGTTAAAGATTTGTTTTTTATTGGAAGTTGGAAGATTTGAGAATCAATCTGTTCATGATTGACATGTTGCTTACTAGATCAAATCAAAATCAGTGCTCCATTTTGATTCTGCAAATGAATGATGTTCTGCTTGAATTGTATTGCATTGTAGTTCAAGAGTATTGAATCTGATTTTTGTTAATTTTCAGGCCCGGAAAGCGCATCGAGCTTTGAAGGGATTGGTGAAGTTACAGGCTCTTGTTAGAGGTTTTCTTGTGCGAAAACGGGCAGCTGCAACTCTTCATAGCATGCAAGCTCTAATAAGAGCTCAAACGGCTGTCAGATCTCAGCGTGCTCGCCGTTCTTTCAACAAAGAGAACAGGGCTCAACCAGAGCTTCGACCGCGAAGATCCATTGTAAGAACACTTATCTAGAATTGGATTTGATGATTTGGTTGATTAATACATTGAGTCTCATTGTAGTGTTTGTGATTGTGTTTCCAGGAGAGATTTGATGAAACAAGAAGTGAAATGCACAGTAAAAGAATATCAACTTGTTTTGAGAGTCCAATTAGTGGTTTTGATGCGAGTCCAAAGATTGTAGAAATCGATACATTCAAGCCAAGATCAAGGTCTCGCAGTCGATACAATGCTGCGTTTTCCGAATGTGGCGAAGACCTGTCTTACCAAGGGATGTCATCGCCTTTTCCATGTCCTGTTCCAGCCCGAATCTCAATACCCAATTGCCAGAACCTTCAGGATTTCGAATGGTGTTTAACCGGCGAAGAATGTAGGTTCTCCACCACCGCTCACAGTACTCCCCGGCTTGCAAATTCC
Source organism: Dipteronia sinensis (assembly GCA_033220585.1). Taxonomy (NCBI): domain Eukaryota; kingdom Viridiplantae; phylum Streptophyta; class Magnoliopsida; order Sapindales; family Sapindaceae; genus Dipteronia; species Dipteronia sinensis. The sequence continues at coordinate 62,214,241 of CM065639.1, forward strand.
CTACAGTCCAATGCTCCTCCCACTCCGTCCAAGAGTGTATGCGGCGATAGCTATTTCAGGCCCTATTCCAACTATCCTAATTACATGGCGAACACAAAATCCTTCAAGGCGAAACTGAGGTCTTACAGCGCCCCAAGGCAAAGACCGGAGCCAGGGTCAGGGCCGAAGAAACGGCTTTCGCTCAATGAGATTATGGCTTCGAGAAACAGCATAAGCAGTGTTAGAATGCAGAGGCCATTTATTGAAGTTCAAGAAAGTTTGTACTAGGCAAACAAATCACTAGAGAGTGACAGAAAAAAGAAAAAAAAAAGCAAGACAACTTGTGTAAGGTTTAATTTTTTTTCTTCCACTTTCATGTTAACAAGCAATAGAAATAGAACAAAGAGTGCTTGTGTAAATTCTTTCGATATGTCTTAATGAATCAATGGTTTGTTTCAAAGTCTCCAACATGTGTTTTCTTATAGAATGTGAAATTCTATTATGTATAGCAATTCTATTTAATCAAGTAAGGTAAAACTTTTTTCAGAATAGATTAGTTTATTCGAATTAGAAAGAGTCAACTTAAATTCATTGGGTGGGAGAGAACTTAATTTCCCAAATCCGAAATTTAATTTCTAATTTGTATATGAGGTAAAATTTTATATGGAATTGATTAGTTTATTTGATAAGATCTTTTACCCAAATCAAGCTTTATAGGTGATTAGAATTGGTAGGAGAGAATTCAATTTCGATCTAAAACTTAATTTTTGATTTGTACGTGGGTTTACGAATCAAAACGGGATGTTAGATCAAAAACTTATGCCCCAAAATTGGAGGCAAAAATCCTAACCCTATCTACAAAGTACAAACTTGGTTTTGGAACCTACCACTTAAAAAAACAAAAACAAAAAATAAAGTGAATCTTTTTTGCAATGATTAGGGTTTGATTTGATTGATGAATTTGAAGGTTTGAGGGGTTTCCCTATCTAGATATTTGGTTAAGCATTGCATCTTCCTATTAGGGTCTTGGTCAAAAACTTATGCCCTAAAATTGGAGGCAAAAATCCTAACCCTATCTACAAAGTACAAACTTGGTTTTGGAACCTCCACTTAAAAAAAAGAAGTGAATCTTTTTGCAATGATTAGGGTTTGATTTGATTGATGAATTTGAAGGTTTGGGGGGTTTCCCTATCTAGATATTTGGTTAAGCATTGCATCATCCTATTATTGCTTTCACATGTTTTTTTACCAGTAAAAAGCATAATGATTAAAGGGCAAAATGGGCAGATCAAAAGTCTTTGACCGAATCATTATCATCCTTCTTTGGCTTATGCCTTACATCATCCATACCCAATATTTCGTGCAGTGTGTTAGATAAGGTCAGTTCTGTCTTGGACTTTCCTTGCTCATTCCACTTTTGCCCTTACCTTTTGCTCTTTATTACATCTGACATTTACACATTTTTCTATCTTATAATTATTACAACATTTAAATCAATTTTTTAAAAAAAACTATGATTTCAACTTAGAAGGCTATGGATATAAAAAATCTTTTTGAATAAAAATATTTTTTTATATGTTTACTAATATTTTCTATATTTAATTTATTGCATGTAATAATTGGATAACTCAAATGTGGGAGCTCAAGACACCAAAAATTGTTTATTGATTCTTTGAAGAATAAATCTAATTTTGTATTTGAGTTTTGAATATATGGCATACCGATTAAAATTTAAAAAGACCCGATTGTTTGTTAAATTTGATTGCATGTAAATTTAGTTTTTAATGGGCTTATAAAAATTATTTATCGTGAGATCTCATATTTTTTCATGTAGATTCAGATTTGTAATATATAGAGTAAATTTTATGATATTACAAAATTAAGATCTGACTTTGCATCAAGACCATGGCATTGTACCGTTATAGAGTCGAATTACAACAACAACAACAAAAAATTAAGAAACCCCTACACAATATCATGCAAATATAAAAATAATGATGTTAAGTCTTGGTAAAACCCAACAATTTTCCCACCAATTTCAAAGAATTTAAATTGCCTTTGCAATGCTAACATAACATGCTTCTAATAAACAAACACAAATGATAAGAAGCACTAGTTTAATGTTGAAAACTTCAAATACAAGAAAGAGACATTCATAATCACTAACTAATCAGGGGATTAAAGAATTAATTGCTTTTAGGAAGCACTTTTTTCAAGAGATGTTGGCTTTTTATGTTTGGCTCAACGGCTACTGCTTTCGTCATCTAAACTTGTTTCAAATAATAAAAAAATTATACACTTTCAAATTCAATAAAATAACAAAAAAAATCCAATTAGGGTTCACTTTTAAAACAAAATTAAAATAAACAGAGGGCTGATTAATTAAATGATATCTAAGATTAGTAGCTAGTGCTTTGAAATTTGGAAACTTTTAATTTTTTAAAATCTTTTAATTTTTTAAAATAAGTAATGTTATTTTATCTGAATTTAGTATTCAAATGATGAATTATCACTATAATTCATCTATTTAAATCATACAAATTTAATATAATTTAAATGAATAAATTATAATAATACAAAATCATTTATATTAAATAATATTTCTCTTTGAAAAATGAGGGTTTATGTGGATTGGTTTTAGAAAGAATTTGATGTTATTTAATTAGTCAAAATATGTATTAGTCACTATACAAATTTCCTTGAACAAATTGCCGACAATGTAGTTGAGATATGCTGATTTGAGTCCCTTTATATTGGGAATCATTTTTTTCAAAAAAAATGACATTAATTTTTATGCAGTTAGTTAGTCAACATTAAAACCTAACAGTCAAAGGGTAGTTTAGTCATTTGACACATTAAAATAAAATAATAATATTGCACTTTTTTTAATGAGATTATGGGATAAATGTAAGTTTTAAAAAAAAGCAAACTAATAAATATCTCCCTTTGACTATCTTGGAATGTGGCTTTTCGGCATTGAAGAGGATGGATGAACAAGAACAATATTGAATAGATAATTTAAAAAATGTTGATGATTGGTTTATTTACTAATTAAATTGATTTTTCATGTGCTAAGCACTAATTAGAATGGTTTATTTTTACTTAGCCGACCCCTTGAGTTTATGTTCACACAGTAACCAACTAATTTAATAAAACTTGGATCGAAGTAAATCGAAAAAGTTGGAATTGTATTGATGAGATGAAGTTGGTCAAGTGGTATATCCTTCAAACCTACAACTTAAGGTTATGGGTTCGAGTCTTTCTCTTTACAAAAAACCTTGAATTTATGTAATACTTGAAAAAAAAATTGGAATTTTATTTCAAGTTGATCTCGTTTGGTTTCAACAGAAACCTAACCCGATTGATTTTAGATTTTTATTTATTTAGAAAAGTAAAAAGATAAAATAAAATAAAATAGGCCGGGTATTTTATGGGTAAATGGGTTAGAAATTATTGAAACCAGAGAATGAAGAGTGGCCTTTGTTTATTATTGGGCTTGGACCGGGTATTTCATTTATTTATTTGTAACCTTGGCCCATTGAACCTTATTAAATATGCTGGTTCGAAACTTCGAGTCCTCAAACTCTAAATTATGTGTGTATTTGGTATGACGTTAGAAGCTGTTTCGATGATTTTATTTATTTTTTATTGATTTTTTTATTTTTTTTAATTTATGGAAAAATTAAAGAAGTGTTTTTTTAATATTTAAAAAACTATTTTATGTTTTTTGGGTCAAAAAGCTCTTTTTTTAAGTTCTTTTTAAAAAGAGATGAATAGTCTTAATTACCCATCGTGAACTTTAAATATTTCACTTTATACTTAATTACCCATCGTGAACTTTAAATATTTCACTTTATACATTTATAGTGTCTATTTTTGTAATTTTAAACAACAAAAGCTCTTTTAGAGATATTTTGATAAATAATCTATTACCTTAAACACATATTTTTAAGTGAATACTAAACAATATATGGCTTATTGTTAAAACCTCTACTCAACAGAATCTCTATTCGTAAAAGATCACTTCAGAAGTTCCAATTGGAAAGTCATCCCAAACACACTACTTGTTATAGGAAAAAAAAACAACTTTAAAAAAAAATTAAACATATATAAGGGAGAAATAGGAGACGGAAAAATAATAGTTTTTTTTTTTTGAATTGTTACAATATTTTAGAATCGAGAATGGAGATATAATTCGAACATATAACCTCATGGATATAGGTGTGAAATGTTCATTATGGAATCTACCTTATCTTATTGGAAAAATAATTGTTTTAGTATTTGAAAATTTTACAAATTTTTGTTTTTCAACATTTTAAGGTGGGTCTATTACCACACGAAATTTAATAAAGTTCTATCTAATCCAATCCCTTACCTTTCTCCACCAATCTCCGTCATACCAAAAAAATAATTGTATTAGATTATTTAAACCTAATCACATAAAAACAACAATACTATTTATTAATCAAATCAAATCAATTCCATTCCAATCTATTCCGATGTGCCAAAGGATGCCAAGTGCATCATCAAGAGTTCAAGACATCAACTATCATTTGCAACTACGCCCAAAAACCACAAACATGATTTTGCATGCATGAATGAATGAATAATAATAATAATAATAATAATAATAATAATAATAATACTACACAAATATGTACCTAAGTATCTTCTGCTGCGTGTGGCTGGATGCTACAAGTATTAAAATTGCATATGAATTTCAGCGATAACACCAAGCCATTTACATAGGCAACAATCCATGCTCACTTTTGGGATTCTATCGTGAGGGCTGAGAAGTTTAAAAACATCAGGTTAAAGTTTCTAACTTCTAAGAGCTAGGTGAAATTACACTGCTGCCCTCTAAGAAGTTGTGTTCTCAGCCGTTGATTTTTCTATTGTGGATTACTGGATCCACATCTCTCTTTAAACGATTAAATCAAACCCATATAACTCTGTACGGTAGATTAAATACGTTCCATTTACCATCAAGTCATATTGGACAATGATATAAATTATTTATTTAAAGTTTCGATATTTTAAAGTATATTGTTATGATAACCTTTTTCTACAAACTCTTATTTACATCATATTTATGTGTTTATTATTTACTTAAAATCTAAAATATATTGAAGTTTATTTTTTCTGAATTAAATGAAAATTTGTTTATTATTATTATTATTATTGAAGTCTATTCAGTTATTAGTTATAAAATCTAGAAATCTTTTTTCAAATTTTTTTTACTCTTGTCATATTCTACAGGAACGTGGTATTTTTTTTTTTTTGGAATTTCTTTTCATGTAATTTGAACTCTGGAAGATTAGTAATGCTCCAGTCAAATAGCTTTTCTTAGAAATCATTTTAATTGCTCTGGGCATGTTAAAAATTGTTTTGTAAAATTAAAATCAAATATCTAACCAAAGGAATACCAATATAAAGATCAAATACTTGTGCAAGCTTCCTTGGGTTCTTAATTGGAGCTCTTTCAATAACTTATGCACAATTAACATACTCATTAACTCATAATCAATTGTTTGTGATCATCAAAACAATAAGTTATAAAATCTTATGACTAATAAGAAGAATTACCCATCAAGAACAAACTAAAGATTACATGTTGGAAGTGTGTAATGTTTATAAAAAAAATTGAAATAGACCAATTCAAGCAAATTAATTGACAAAAATCTTTAATCTTACATGTTAAACACATTATCACACAAAATCATGAATCTAAGCTAACAAATTCAAAAATTACAAGTTAAGTTAATCTTTGGTTTCTCTCTCTAAATATTTTGTGATGGTGTGAGTTACAAAAGCTGGATGACATTTTTGTCCAAAAATCAGATTTTGGCTATTTTTATTTATATTATGTATTTCTATTTTTATTTATAAAAAGCATAAATTATATATTTGAGGCTTGAGCATATTTTTTTTCTGAAAGTTAAAAAGTTGATGTAGATAAAAAAACATAATATAATTAATAAGTCAATAAACATGGCTTATATTAACAACATGGCCTATTAGCTCAGCTGGTTAGAGCGTCGTGCTAATAACGCGAAGGTCGCAGGTTCGAGACCTGCATGGGCCATTTTTTTTAAATCTTTCAAATTTTACTCTGGTTACTAGACAATAGCGTCTTGTCTAGAAACTGACCGTTGAAGCCCCAACGGTCGAAAATTCAAAACCATATATAACTTCATACGAAATCAACTTGCCCAACAACAACGGTCATATTTTTCTGCTTTCTTGCGAAAACAAATTTTTTTTTAAAAAATTTCTTTCTTCTTCTTTAGAGATCGTTACTGTCGCTGAAGAGATCATATCAGAGAAACTCAAAGAAATGGACGGTTCTGATCGAAAGAGTGTCTCATCATCATCATCGTCAACGCACGTCATCAAACCCTCTTCAACTTCGAAACCCTCAGCATCTGGTGAGTCTCTTCATTTCCCTTCTTTTTTGGTTTCTGTTTGGTTACTGAGAAAATTTTGGGAAAATTTGAAGAAATCAAACTTATATTTTGATACTGAAATGGGTTTTGTAATTCAGTCGAAAATCTACAAGTTTTCTCTCTTTTCCATCGTTTTCTCATCAATCAACCATTTATTTAAAGAATTTGTTCAATTTCTGATTGGGGTTTGATTTGCATCAATTGATTTTGATTCTTTGTTGGTACAGATGAAAATTATCAGAGATATTCAGAAAACGGAGCGAACCCACCACCAACAAAGCATTTCATGTCACCCACCATATCAGCAGCTTCAAAAGCCATTGCTCCAAGGAAGAAAATTTTGACTGAAAGGAACGAAATTTCCGATACCCGTATCCAGAAAACCCTAAATATCTGTTCAAAAGGTACTTTTTCGAATCCAGATATCAATAACTCAGATGATTCTTTATCTGTTAATGATGATTCAAGTCCTTTGCCGAGGCCTAAATTTCTAAGGTATAAGCCTAATAGAGGTAGAGAAATCATTTTACGCCACGAAAATGTGGTTGAGGGAGAAAAAGAGAGGTCAACTACTGATGAGGTGACTGAAAGTGAAGAAGTTGATGAGGGAGAGGAGGGAGCTGAAGAAGAAGAAGAAGAGGAGGACGAGGAGGAAGAGGAGAGAGAGGGGTTTTGTAGAAGGGTTTTGAAGTTGTTGCTTGTATTGGTTGTTTTGGTGCTTTCAACCATGTGCATTTCTTCGTCGAACTCTCCAACATATTCACAATCCACTTTACAAGCTATGGGGGGTCTTAGAGATGGGTATCTAAAGATTCATGATCGTTTCTTGAATTCGATGAATTTTAAGGAAATTATGAAGCTACTTGAGGGTGGTAATGAGTACTTGGATGGAAATATTATAGGTTTGATGAAGATAAACCAGACTGTTATTTATAAAGGTGTTGAAGAAGAAGAAGAGATTGTTGGAGAGGTTTACATTGGGAAGGTGGAAGAAATTAGTGAATTTGAATTTGAAGATGAGAAGGGCGATGGAAAAGTCTACATGGGTGAATCTGTAGAGATACTAGCTGGGGAAAGTGAAGAGGTTTGTGATCTTGAAACGGCGAAAACAGGAGAGGCTGTTGATCAGATGCTTGAGAATTTTGAGTTGGAAGGGACAGAGAGTGTAGAGAAACTTGAATTGTTGTTACAAGATAATCAGATACCAATATTGACTAATGTTGCTCTCCAACAAGAAGATGAGGTTGCAATGGCGGCAGTTCAAGAAAATAGTATGGGGGCTGGTGAGGGTTTGGAAATGGTTGAATATGAAATGGAAAAAACTGAAAATAGCACAGACAAGGATGGTGAAGTTTTCATGTTGGAGGGGATGGACAGTGAAATTACAAACTTTGAGATTCTCAATTTAGAAGGTGAGGATAGTTTGAAGGAGGAAAGGCTTGTTGAGCACATTGAAAGTGAGATTATTTTGAAGGCTGTCATTGGGGTTACTCTATGTTTCGCGATTGTTGCATCTTTGGTTTCGGCTTTTCGCCTTATGAGGAAGCGAAACAACAAGAAGAAGAAGGATTATTCATCTCTTGTCATGAAGCCTCATAACAATGAATCTGGGGTTGAAGAGAAACGCCACTCAATATCTCCCAATGGGAGAGAGCAGCATGATAAGCAGCAGCGTGTTGATGATTGCTTCGCTAGTCCTTTGACTTTGATTAATTCCACTCCATTGAAAGATGCTGAAGAATCGTCCCAAACGCGAGCACCATCTATTGAGTTGCTTGGTGAATTTGTGGTGGGAGAGTTGAGTAGCTCTTTCAGAAGCAGGAAGATAATAGAAAGTGAAGTGAGCAGCCACTCAGTTTCCTTGGACAACAAGGGGTTTCTTCGAAGCAAGACGACTTTCTCAGTTCCTACTCATGCTCAGCAGCTGGACTTCTCAGAGGCCTCCTCTGCCATACATCCCCAGTCATATGGATACTTCACTCCCGAGAAGAAAGTAGTCTCTAAGAAAGAGGTCAGCAACTATATCTATTACATACTACACACTTTAATTTTAATTGCATGTATGATTACTTGTTAAATGATTTAGCATATAGTCTAGGGACTTAGTTTCCATTTATCATTTGATGTTATTAGAGGTATGATTTAAATATACATGGCAAAGCAGATCAATCGATATAGTATGTAACACACCACATGATCATGTAGTATGCAATTGTCCCATAATACCAAGCTTTACTTTGAAGTATACTCTATATACTATACTAGGATTTTTAATTGGATACTTGTAATTTTATTCCAATCAAGCATTATGAAGGCTGAATCAATTTGGATTGTTGTTGTTGTTTGTGTTAAAGCAGGAGGGTGGTACTGGTATAGATGGAGAGTCCAAGAAAGTTGTTGTTACAACTCCATTGAGGCGATCAAGCAGACTACGCAGCCGTGTTACATCTCCATGATATGATGATGATAATCAGACCAAATATTGATGTCATTTTCTGAAATTTGCAAACATATGAAATAGCAACTCTCTGTTGTTTCATTCATGTTTGCAGCAGCCTCTTTCCACTGGAAAGAATTTGGATAATAGGTTGCTAAATAAGTGTAACCTTTAACCGTAGATGTAATCTTGTTTTTCACTTTGTACGATTTCATTATGATGACAACATTTTAACTTTCAATGATTAGCAATCTGTGTGCTTGCTTGTGTTTCCTCTGAATTTTTTTGCATCTAATGTTATGATATCATTGTCATGATGTCCCCTTCTATAGCTAGAGTGATTAATTAACATAATCCTGAATTAAAGTGTTTAACTGGTATCATTGTTAAGATGTCCCCTGCTATAGCTAGAGTGATTAATTAACATAATCCTGAATTAAAGTGATTATCTGGTATCAATGCACCGACAAAGTTGAAGATATTGTTGTAAAATACTGTTGGATGTGAAGTTGGATCCCATGTTCTAGTAGATAATGTCAAAAAGATATCAATAATGAGTAGAGTATATTAAATTCTCAAGCCTGCCTAAAAACAATATCAAAAAAAAAAAAAAAAAACCTGGTTTAAAGAACACAGTTTTGGGTATCTTAAAGCTAGAACAGAACATGGATTTTGAGCAAGCTTTTTTAGTCTAGATATATCTTGTATTATCTTGAGAAAACATGACTGCCCACTTCTTGATTGATCTTTTGTGGCTACTTTTTTGTTTTTGAATTATTATTTTTTTACCCTTTTGGACCACCGATATACCCCTCACATCTACATCTACACTACGATATTCTGAGTTTGAGTCCCACCATTCAAACCCCGAATTTTTGTAATACATGACAAATCTACTTTCTTTCTAGTTATGTGATAATTGATAGGAGAAAATATGAAACAAAGCAGTCTCAGAACTGCTATTGATATGATACAATTTTGAACCTATTGATTGTTTTTCTTCATTACTGGGGGCCATTTCTGAAAATAAGGACATACACATTGTAGCCAAGGATCTGAGAGACTTACTGAAAATTATGCTTGACAAGATTGAGGGAAGTACTTGGTGAAAAACACAAAACTCTTCGTTCATTTGAGCCGTTGGATTGAAATGTAATAGATCTGAATCACTCATATATAATTATAGATCCTATATATTAGTACGATTCAAATTATTACAGGAGGTATGTTGATTAATTTCATGGAGGAAAAACATTTCATAGCAGCTTCCTTCCAAACTGCCTAACATGTGAGACCATTAATTAAATATAAAAATTTTGGAGACTCATGATCAAAAATATATAAAAAAGAAAAATTCCTCAACCACAAATATGATGATGCCTTTTGATTAAGGGAAGAGTATCTTATGAAGTCCAACATATCCAAAAATAAAAATAAAAATTAAAAATTATAAAAATTATAAAAAAGCATCAAAACATGATAACAACAACTTTAAGATCTGCACATGATCACCATGAGTGGATTATGTAATCAATTTAGAATGTTGTGATTCCTTCAAAGAAATTTAAGATATAAAAAGTATTTTAGAATCTTATTTTAAAAGTAATATTTTGCCTTCTAAAATGTTTAAAGAATGAACTTATCATTCACAACATCAATATCTATCGAATCTTTATAATCAATACTTAAACAACTCACTGTCGGTTAATAAATTTTGATAGTAAAAACGCTCATTCAATCCGAGTGATATATATATATATATAACAAAAAAATAAAACCAAATCTAAACAACTCATGATATTATGGACAAAATCATTCAACCGGATTATAAGTTTATACAAATGAAAAGTGCTTTTGTACAGGAACTGGAGGAGGCCTAGTAGAGCTACCTAGAAAAGTGCTTTTTGATCTGCTGCCTGAAGGAAATGAAGAAAAAGAAGTAGAAGAAGCTCTTGAAACCTGCTTCTTTGCTATGGTGGCCTTTGGAAGAAGATTATATGATTTGTAGGCATCCAAACCTCCTCCATAGCTTTTACAATTAGACTTCATCATTTTCTTTCTATATGGAGTCTCCTTCTTTGCTAGATCTTCTATGCTCAACACCCTTGACAGACATGTAAATGACTGTGACTTCCCTTGATAGTACTTTGAGAGTCCTCTTCTGCATACACAAGAACAATCACTTTTAGCCAACTTAATATATAAAAATTATGGAGAAAAAATAATTTGAAAAAAAAGAAGGTAAAGTGATACAATTGTTTTGTGTATTGAAAATTGAAACTATGTACTTACTTGATGGGTAGCTGAGACATGAGCTCTGATAACTCGTACAAAGGACCATTAGACTTGGAAAATGAAGAAGAATGTGGTGATGATGACGATGATGATGTTGAAGATGTTGATGCATCATCATCTTCATCAACCAAGTTTGAAGAAGAGGATATTGATGTTGATAATGATCCATTGGAGGAGCTACTTGTATCTTCAAAGGATGATGTTGATGATGGTATGTTGTTGTTGTTCTTGTTGCAAGTAAAATGATGATCATCTTCCATGATCATCATCCACTGATCTTCTTGATCCTCACCATGTTTTGAATATTGCTTGTCATTATTTTTATGATCTTGTTGTAGATCTACTACCATGCATGGACCTTGATGAAGCATTTGTGTCTGATGATCACCTTCCCCCATATTAAATTATTTTACCAAAAATCTTTTGAGATGAAGAAACAGAAGATGTTTGTGAATATTTAGTAAGAACCACAATTAGCTTCTACAGTTCTACAAATCATATATAGATAGATTCATGAAACTTTTTTGGGGTTGCTTTTATATATATATATAAATAAATATAAGAGAATAATAAATATGAATAAAGAGTACATGGATTAGGTTGGTATCATCTGGGAAATAACCGTGTGACAGCTACACACATGAAATTTCCATTGTTTTTGAGTCTCATTTAAAGTGCTAGTCTTGACCTACTAGCTCACACAGCATGTCACATGGACTTTCCATGATACAAGGTTTCAAAATAATAGCATGACAAGTAATTTAACAATAAATTTCCTTTCCCTACTATGAGAATTGCATTACATGTTGTATTTAATATTTATAGCGGTTAATCTTATATATCAAGCCAGGTTTAAAAAAGAAAAACAATTTAAAAGTATTTGCTCACGTTAAACTCAGTCCATTTCAAATTATATCCATTTACATTAAACTTATGGATAAGAAGGTTTTTATAATCAGAAATGTTATCCGTATAATAATTTAATTTCTTAATCAAATATCGTAAGAATAACCTAAAAGTGTTGGCTAACATTGATAGGTAACACGTGTTGGCTTTGGACTAGGGGTTGCATAGCAGATGGGGTGCACTTTGAAGTTGTATTAGAAATGTCATTATCAATACTCTACTGATGTTTGCCATAATTTTATCATGGCCCTTATCCATAGATTCGACATTATCTTGTCATATGGTTTGAGTTGCCTTGACCCTGCATTTAGACTAGTAGACTAGTAGAAGAAGAAGAAGAAGTAGGAGATGGAGAGAAAAGGATAAGCTTTAATAACTTTGAAGCCATCCAAATTGAGTCACCATCTAATAATACCCACAGACCATCTCTACTCCTCATTTTTTTAATTTTTTTTATATGTATGATAAGGTTCCTTTGTCAAAATCTTGTCAATCAAGTTATTCTAGTATATATTTAACAAATTTGGGTATTATTATAATTTTTTTCTTTGTATATTTTTCTAATAAATTGCTTCGATTTCATCTTGATACAGTCAGATAACCCAGATAAACAACAAAAATATAAAAATACAATCACGAGCAGGTCAAGCACAACACGAAATCTAATGATAATATTATCTCACATGCATATACCATTTAAAGTATTATTTAAATAAAAAAAATCATAATGTTAGGGTTCACTATAGTAATTTAAGATTTTAACTTGATTATCTAATTTAATTTCCATCTACCATTCATTTCTTTTTAATATAATGGCGGGGAAATTTAATTTCAATTCTACTATCTTTAACCAAGACCTTCCTGAAAATTTATAATTTATGATATATATATTTATCTCTAATAATTAAATTATTTGTTTGATCAATAAAATGAGGTTGACTCAGTGGTATATCCCTCACATTTACACCATTGAGACAGAGTTTTTGAGTCGTATTCTCTCTCCTAAATCATAAATAATTATAATTATAATTTCATTAGAAGATGATTTGATTTCAAAAATAATATGATTTTTTATATATAAATTGGATACGTTAATAATTTAAGAGGATTTATAAATAAAATATATTAAAATGAATATATTTATTTCAATGAGGTTACTATTGGCATAATTAGGATGCGTGCTTAAAGTAATATTTATTTTTAAAATTTTAGATATCAATATACTTATAAAAGTGGGTGTACTAATTAGTTTTATAGGTTATAATATCCAAAGACATACTCATAAATTTATAATACACATCATCGTACTTTTTTCATGTAAGTAACATAACTTTAATCATAATAATAATATACATAATAAAAGTGTAATGATATGTACTAGCATATTATAAATATACCTAAATTATGTCTCTACTAGAAAACAATTAGACGTAACCCATAAATTAATTGTAATAGCTTAAAAAAAATCGTTTATTTATGAGTTTATGCCAACAATTTTTGGTCGCCTACCATACATCAAGAAATTTATATAATTTATATATTGAACAAAAAGTTTACAATTTGTTTTCATATTTACAAAAATGGGGTAATTTCTTTGCGGCTATGGTCAATCATGTATATGTTTTCTTGTATTAGTGACATATTTATATTAAAGATTATTAATCACCAGGTTATAATATATATATATATATATATATATATATATATATATGAGTTTTTCTCTCCTTATCACCGTATTGAACTTTTAAGATTATAATGAGACTTGTGACTTATTGATTAAGTTTAAGAAAAATGTAATTAAGTTAAAGTATGTGAATATAAGATTTGATAGTTATGAAACTTATATAAATAAAATCAGTTAGCCCTAAAGAAAGAAAGATCTTGGGAAGTGTGTATATATATATATATATATATATATATATATATATATATATATATATATATATATATATATATTGGTGTTCACATTAGTGTGCACTCATGAATTTTATATGAGTGTATTGAATGCAAATAGTTGGATTTAACTACTTTGATTTAGTGAGTGTGTATTCATATGAACTACCGTGTGTGTATATATATATATATATTATTTTTCTTGTTTGTACGTAGTAATATAAAATATATGTATGTGGGTCATAGATTATGGATGAGCACTGACAAATACATATAGACTGAATCAAAACAATTGAATCTAATGATTCATGTATAAACAACTTAATGCTATATATTATCGGTCCATAGCAATGACAAAACTTATATATATATATATATATTAATATATACCTTTGAAAAAAAGAATAATATATATATATATATATATATATATATATATATATATATATATATATCTCTTTGAAAAAAAGAAGAACCTGGAACATTAATTGTGTGGTGGGGCACCTGCATTATGAAGAAGAAGAATTTTGTAAATACAAAAAAACATCAAAACATGTCAAAGTCATGAACCCTTTTCTGCAACAGGAATTAAGACACAAGATGCATGAATTCATCTCCATTATCAAGTTCCTTACTAGGGAACATCATGCTCAAAATCATAACATTTCCAAGATCTGATCTAAAAAAGCATGGTCCGATAAGAATGAATTTATTTATTTTGATTTATTATTCAATATAATTTGAACTACTTTAAATTATATGTTCATAAAGTTGTTGAACCAATTGTATTCAAAATTTCTAAGAATCTTGTAAGTTAAACAAATTAGTGCTCGAAATTTAATATGAATTTTTTTGACAATACCAATTTCATTATTAGTATTAAAAGTCTCCTTCCTATTCTGAATATTATGCTATATATAGATAATTGTTAATCATCTAAAAAAAGTCCTACTATCAAAAAAAAAAATTCCTTTTAAGATTACGGCAACCATAAGAGTAATTTTTTTTAAGTGTAGTTATGGGTCTGTTAAGACAAAATAAGATTAGGTTTTACAAGCATGTTTTGAAACACAACTCTCATGGTGAAAAATGGAAATGGATTCCCTCACACTTTATGATTTGATAGATAAAGATAGTGGTGTAAAAGTGGGACGGACACAGCTAGCCCGGCACGGTCGGCCTGCCAAGAATGGCAGGCCATGCTAAGAACGGCCCGCATGTGGGGCGTGCCGTGCCAGACACAACCCCCATGCGTGGCACTTGCGGGGTCGTAGGTTTGGGCCCGGTGTGCCAAGCCCAACGGTCGGTCTGAGCCAACGGTTGAATTTTCAAAAGTGGCTGAAAATTACCTTGTGCCCCCTCAACTCTTCTATTTTATATTTTTATCCACATTAAAATTTTCATTCGCTTTATCTCAATCTCTCAATTCTCCAATTCTCTACTCAATTTCATAATTTCATTCCTACTCTCTTCACTGTGTCTTCAGAACAAGCATCCAGTACGAGTGGACGAATTATTGAACCAAGAAGAAATTGTTTGTCTCCAGAGATGGTAGATGTATTAACATGTGTTCGGGATTAGGAGTATGCTTGAAAGAGGTTGCAAAATGAAATGATAGACGAACAATTTATTCGGAATTTCTCCAACTTATTTGTTGATGAGAGTTTCGGCAGTAACCAGTTCTAGAACTACGTTATGCATGTACATTTACTTGTAATACGATAACACTCTTTTTCTCTTATCAAGTTTATATTCCACTGGGTTTTCTTGGTAAGGTTTTTAATAAGACAATCATGTAAATATGTAATACTGAAAGTCTGAAATAAATAAATAATTCTTCATATCATATTTTCATAATTTCGTCTACTTTTTTTGCTTCTTTAATCTTTTATCTTTATTTATTCTTTGAATTATTTTATTAAATAAAATAATAAATCTATCTATTATCAACAATTTTTTATTAGACTAAAATAATAATTAAGATAAACAAATTACAATTAGAAATACATAGGTTAAATTGGTAAAACAATATTATAGTTGTACAATTAAATTAAAAATTTTTTAAAATTTTAAAAATAGATTTTGAAATGGACCAGACCCGTTTGGCACGCCGAAAGTCAGACCGCAGGCCGAAACGGCACGGCATGCCAGCACAGCCCACCAGGGGTTGTGCCTAGCCTAAGTTTTCTAAAACATGCCTGACTTGGTACGGCACTGCAAATTGTCCGTGCCGTGCCAGGCCCGACCCATTTTAGAAAACAGGTCAGGCGTGCCGGCCAGCACACTTTCCCACCTACTAGATAAAGATAAGATTATAAGTTTTATTTTGAAGTCTCCAACCATCAAAATAATGAACTCTACTAACAATTTTTCAATAAAATGACAAATCCCATAATTATCAAACTATAAGACATTTAATTTCATATTCATGTTGTTCCGGCCCGACTGCTTGATATCAAATTTAAGAAAATATCCTAAAATTACTCGCATCAGATTTTCGGAAGAGTTTGGTTTTGTATTGTCATGAAATTATAAACCACTCTTAATCATATCACACAATATACATACTTTTTTACATAAATAAAGTTAATACATAAACATTTTCTTCCATAGTAATTTCAATCACAAATATTTCTCTCTTGCAATCAAGGCAGTGGGAAAATAAAAAAAAGTTGACATGGGAATATGGGATTCATTTCACTTGTGCCCAAAAGCCAAAAGACATTGAAAAGTGTTAGGTACAAGTCAAGAACACACGGAATTTGATTGACAAGTGAACCAACACCACATCATTTTTAAGGTTACCCTTTACCTTCTCTTCTCATCTTATCCATGAATGTCCACATTTATTTACAACCTTTGATTTTATCAACCCATTTAATTGCCATAAAATAAAATAAAAACATTTGGTGCAAAGTTGAATGTTGATTTGGTCAATTAGGCTACATTTCATCAATGTCTACAACTTTCTAGAATCTTGAAGGGGAGACCATTTATAAGGTCATCAAAGAATTAAACTAATCTTCATATATATATATATATATATATATATATATATAAATATGAATCAGATTGAATTTTTTTTAATCCTATATTAAATAAATTAAAGGGAGAATTTTAAATAACCCCTGATATTTGATCAAATGCAAAATCAAACCCTCAAATTTGAACAATCAACAAAAATCATCTACCATTAGTTGACTCTTAACTTTATTTAAATAAAATATGATAATTTAAATCACTTATTAAAAAATGAAAGAAAAGGAAAAATCTAATAAAAAAATATACTAATAATAATAAAATCAATTAAAAAAAAATTTATATCATAAAAAAATTAAATCTATACAATTTTAAAAAATAAATAAATAATATTTGAAATAAGAAACAAAAACTATGGAGAAGATATACACATTACCAAGATGGATATGTGTCTTTGCCAATCTTATCTATATATATATTATATATTTTAAAATAATTTTAGTTTTATTATAATTTCTTTCTTGATTTTATTGACTTGTTATAGTATATTTATAAATATTTTTTTAAATATTTTTTTTATTTCTAGCATATTTTGTCTTACATTATTATTTGTTCAATTACATAAAAAATCACTCAAATAATCATCTTTAAATAACGTCAACTAATAGTAGGGAGTTTTTTTTAGAGATTGTTTAAAAAGGGTTTGATTTGGCATTTGATCAAAACTCAGTAATTATTTACGACTTTTGATCACACTAATTCTATACCTATTTAAGCCCCGATTTACTATTGTTTGGGCTCGTTTCTTGAACATTTTGTGTATTTAATGGGTTTAAATAAGTGTTTTAGATGATTTTGATAATTCAGAAGTCTTGGTGAAATTTTGGATAAATCAGTGGAAAAACCGTAAAAATCGAGCCACGAATGATGTTTGGGTGATTTTGAAAGAATGCAGGTACCTAGAGGTACTTAGCTAGCAGCCCACATCACCACTCTAAGCAAATGATGATACTAAATGCACCCCAGTACGCCTCTAAGCGTAGGCCCACCAGTTCACATCGTGCCTCTAAATGCACCGCATCACCCTCTAAATGAACCCTCAAGGCTGGTTTTTGTAATCTATTAAAATTAGTTCTTGTGCCCTTAATTCATTGGATACTATAAATACCCCATTCTTGTGTCTAAATTTAGGACTATAAAATGGGATATATAAACTGTCCCACGAATTTAGGACACAAAAACTGGAAAATTACAAAAATAAGTGCTGGGCGCTACTTGCCAATGGTTGGGGCGAGTTGGTGGGCGAACTTTGAAAGTCACCTCCAAATTTCGTGTACACCAAGGCAAGTTGTGCATGCATGGGGTGCATGTATCATCTTCATTTGGGCTGCTCCAAAATGCAACGTTTCACTTAAGAGTGTTTTTGGTTGGGATGTAAAGGGAGAGGAAAGAAAAGATGGAGGGAAAATGGAGAAGAAAATATGGAAGTATGTTGTTTGGTACGAGAGAAAAATGGAAGGAAGAGAAAAATGAGAGATAATATTTATGGGTGGGCTCACTAATTTTAATCCTCCCAAAAGTGGAAGGAAAATGGAAAGAAAAGAGGGAAGTTTTTTGGATTTAATTGAAATTACAAATTTATCCATCTTTTTTAATCTTCTCACAAGCCCTAGCTAAATAATGTAGGATAAAATGATAAAATTGATAAAGAATATTTTCTATCATTTGTCTTTTCCTCAACAATTCCAAACAAAGAAAAAGAAAGATCTCTTATTTCCTTCTTGTTATTAAATAGTTCAAGGGAAAATTCTTTTCCATTCTTTCATTCATGTTTTCTATCTCTCCAAATCTTTCTACCCTTCCTATTTTCTTTCATCCCTACCAAACACACTCTAAAAGTGGTGACGTGGGCTGCTGGCAAATTATCTCTAGATCCTTGCATTTTTCTAAAATCACTCAAACTTCATTCTTGTGGTAATTCTAAACAAATCAGAATTATATTTAGAGGCTGATTTGAGGTCTTGAAACTCTAAATGCTGCCATTCATATGTAGCATTTGACAATGTAAAATCTGGCTAGTAGTCATAACGAATTTTTGGTTCTCACCACAGATCTTCGGGTTCTGTGATAATGAGATACTAGGCTTTCAAGTTCTCGTTTAAATGATGGTGAATTATGACCATTAATGACCATCACTGAGATTTTAAATATAACTCAGCATCAATAACCCACAACATGTAATTGTCTCAAGAAACTTCAAGTGTATCAAATTTCAATTTTACAATTTTTGGTATGATTATAGCTTCTGATTTTCTGTAAATCACAATTTAGCATCAAAACTTATGGTCTAATAAAATAAATATGAATAAATAAATAGCATAATAAATAAATTCATAATTATATATGTTCTGTCGACACAGCATTAGCTAGTCACATATATTGCGTATAAATAAATAAATGCGAATAGTTAATGAGCAGAATAAATAAATCCATAACTATATATAGGTTATGTAGACACAATAGTAGCCAGTTTGATATATTGCGTATAAATAAATAAATGTGAATATTTAAAGATCACAATAAACAAATCTAGAACTATATATACGTTTTGTTGATGATATTAGCTGACCTCATATATTGTCTATAAATAAATAAATAAATAAGTAAATCACCCATCCAGATATCTTTTTTACTTACACATCATCATACTGATAACGTGTTGTAAATAAATGAAATATCAGAAAAATAAAGAAAAAGAGACTGAGAGAATATTAACTATTTTTTTAACCTTAGAAAAAAATTACACAAATAGGAGGCTACTACATACATAGCCTTCAAAGACTAAGCAACACTTGCATCACCACTTGCATCAATTGCTTAATGATGAAGCTTAGATTTAGACAACATCACTAAGCAATTGATGCAAGTGGTGATATAAATAATGCTTAATTTTCGAAGACTATATATACTATACAATGGCCTTTCACTTGTGTAATTTTCATGTAAGGTTCAAGGGGTATTATCACTAAAATTCAAATTTTTTCATGAATTGTCACTTTTTTAAACGTCTTTGTTATATTAGTTACTTTAGTCCATTGTTTTTTCAAAATACATCATTTTAGTCAATTTAACAAAAAAATAACTGTCAACCGTAATAGAAAAAGAGATTGAGAGAATATTAACTATTTTTTGAACCTTAGAAAAAAATTACACAAATGGGAGGCTACTACATACATAGCCTTCAAAGACTAAGCAACACTTGCATCACCACTTGCATCAATTGCTTAATGATGAAGCTTAGATTTAGACAACATCACTAAGCAATTGATGCAAGTGGTGATATAAATAATGCTTAATTTTCGAAGACTATATATACTATACAATGGCCTTTCACTTGTGTAATTTTCATCTAAGGTTCAAGGGGTATTATCATTAAAATTCAAATTTTTTCATGAATTGTCATTTTTTTAAACGTCTTTGTTATATTAGTTACTTTAGTTCATTGTTTTTTCAAAATACATCACTTTAGTCAATTTAACAAAAAAATTAACTGTCAACTGTAATAGAATATGTAAAATACAATTTTACCCTTATTGTTATTTTTAAATTTTTTCTTTAGTCCCTCTAGTTTCAATAATAGCTGGTCAACCCCTGAAAAAATTAAAATGCCTCCATCAGGGTTATAACTTATAAACAAGGGTAAAAGACACAAGTTCTAGCCAGCTGAGGCTACACTAGCTCAATTGTTGAAGATTTGTTGATTTAAATGTGTATATATATATAATTTGTTTAAACTAATTAAAATCTATTTATATAATTTAAAATAAACTCATATATATATATATATAATTTAAAATAAACTTGTATTTAATAATGATATATAAAAACATATTTATGAAAATGAAAATAAAATAACAAAACAAAAGGAAACCTAGAAAATCTAAAAAATCAAAGTCAGTAAAATATTTTTTTTCTATCTTTTTTTAGAATTTTTTTCCTTTTCAAAAAATATATTAATTCAATTTGATTAAAAAAACCAGAAAATCAAAGCTCATAAATTAAAAAGGGAAAAAATCAACAAATAAAAAATAAAAAAAATAAAAAAATTACTTTTTTTCCTTTATTTCCTTTTGTTTTGTTATTTTCATTTTCATTTTCATAAATGTATTTATATATTATTATTATATATGAGTTTATTTTAAATTATATAAATATGAGTTTATTATTATTATTTTTTTCTTTTTTTATTGTTGATTTTTTTCCTTTTTCAATTTATGGGCTTTGATTTTCTGGGTTTTTTTTATCAAATTGAAATTATATGTTTTTTGGAAAGGAAAAAAATCAAAAAAAAAAAGAAAGAAAAAAATTTACGGGCTTCGATTTTTTGGATTTTTTGGGTTTCCTTTTGTTTTGTTATTTTCTTTTTCGTTTTATGAATATGTTTTATATATTATTATTAAATACGAGTTTATTTTAAATTATATATATGAGTTTATTTTAAATTATATGAATATATTTAAATTAGTTTAAACAAATTATATAACTATATATATACATTTAAATCAAAAAATCTTAAACATTGAGCTAGTGTAGTTCAGCTGACTTGAACTTGTGTCTTTCAATTTTAGTTCAAACCCTGATGGAGGCATTTTCATTTTTTTTTCAGGGTTGACCAACTATTATTGAAACTAGAGGGACTAAAATAATTTTTTTAAATAACAATAAGGGTAGAATTGTATTCTTACCAATTCTGTTATAGTTGACCGTTAGTTTTTGGTCAAATGGACTAAAGTGATGTAATTTGAAAAAACAAGGGACTAAAGTGACTAATATGACAAAAACGTTTAAAAATATGACAATTCGTGAAAAAGTAGGGACTTTAGTGATAATACCTCAAGGTTCAATACAAATAGAAAACACTAATATTCTCTCTAAGGGTGGGCACGGTTCGGTTCGGTTAGGTTTTGGGCAAAACCGAACTAAACCGAAAATATTTCGGTTTACCTAAAATTAAACCGGTTTAAACCGAATAATAAATGGTAACTGAACTGAACTGAACTGAACTGATTTTAATCTGTTCGGTTCGGTTCGATTCATTTTGATTTTGGGCCTAATGGGCCCTAATGGGCTTGATGGGCTTAATGAGTTTTTTTAATATGTTTTTAAATTTGATAGGGTTGTTGGATTCTAATTTTGAGCCAAAGTTTCTTAAATTTTAATAGTCCAAGCCTAAAAAAACCCAAGTCAAACCTAACTAATAAATAATAATATTTAATGAAAGAAAATAAGTAGGTTATGAGTTTTTTTTTACTTATATAGACGGTTTAATTGGTTCAAACCGGTTTTTAGGAAACTAAACCGGTTTGAACCGAAAACTTTTCAGGTTTTCAACTTTTTAAACCGGTTTAAACCGAATTCAATTCTATGAACCGAATCCGAACACCTTTTTTTTGGTTCGGTTCGGTTCGGTTTGGTTCGGATTGGAACTTAGTGCTCACCCCTAATTCTCTCATCTACTCTCCTTCAATACAAATAGAAAGCAGTTATATTGGATGGCTTTCCATAATTCCACCTCTCTCTCCACTTGCACCCTACTTGGTTAGTTTGCTTTCATCATTACGTAAAATTGATCACCAAGTGGTGCTTGGTGTTTTGATGCCTATAATAACGTTCTCTCTCCTTGTAATTGTATTCATTATTTTTTATGGTTCTCTCTCTCTCTCTCTCTCTCTCTCTCTCTCTCTCTCTCGTGTCTTTCTCTGTTTTCTCTTATCTCTCTCTCACTTTATTTTGTTATTTATTTCATCTGTTATCGATGGAATTACAACACATATTATCATCACGATCATATGTATGTAAAAAATATCTCTAGGTGAAGTGATTTACTTACGGTTTGATATTCGTGCATATAAGTAAAAGAGATCTCCAGAAGAGTGATTTACTTATATTTTAATATATTTATTTATTTATACCCAATATATAAGACATACTTATGTTGTATCACCAGAACCTATAGTTATGGAATTGCTTATTTATGCTCTTTAAATATTCGCATTTATTTTTATGCACATATCAATGTGAGCTTATCCTTATGAAATTGTTTAAATATTCACTTGTATTTTTATACACATATCAGGTCAGCTTTAGCCTCCTGAAATTGTTTAAATATTTGTATTTATATTTATGCAATATATTAGACTGGCTACGACTGCTGTCGACAAAGACTGGTATGGTCATGTCGACAGAACCTATATATAGTTATGAATTTAATTATTACGCTTTTTAAATATCACATTTAATTATACGCAATATATAAGACTTACTGTGGCTGTGTCGATAGAACCTATATATAGTTCTGGATTTATTTATTATGTTTTTTCAATATTTGTATTATTTGTGCATACACAATATATGAGATCGCCTATACCGAATAACCAGAACTTCAAGTTTCGGATTATGAAATTTAAGTTGGCACAGTTTTGAAAACCGATGAGAACCTAGAGTTCTGGATCTAGTGTTATATATATGAATACCATACTTCATTATTTGGCACTGGTACATAAATGAAAAGAAAAAAGGTTTATAAAATAAACCTATTGAAAAATGTTATCATTTCAGATGAGATACAAAATGACATTACACATAATGTCCATAAAATTCTGGAAGGAAAATACATGTCTTGCTGAGAGTGCAACGACTCATAATTCTGCGGAGTCAGAAATATTTTATGAATTTGATTTTGTTCAGAGCAAATGTTGATATTGTATCAGGTTCAACAGATCTGATAAAAAAGCTCTTGAGGAGCCACGATATTGTTATCAAGTAATACAAAACTATATATCAATGATACTTGATATTATTCAAGTAGAACATAAAGAAATATGCTTCATTCAAAGACATATAAAGTTAATACCATATCAGATCTAGCGGATCTGATTAAAAGCTATTAAAAAACCACAATCTTATTACCAGATGGTATTAAATCGTGTATCAATAATACTTTATATCATTCAAGCAAAACATAAAGAAACCTGCTTAGATCAAAGACATATAACTTTATCAATGTTAAATTTAGACTATAATAAGAATGTTGAATATCTGTCCATGATTTTGGGCTAGAAGCTCATTATTGATAAGCTGCATACTTTCTCATCTGCACTGTATATTCACAAATGAAGACTAATAAAACCATCTCATTCTAGAGTTGGTTTTGAATCCCCATCATTCGAGAGGATATATATGGGCATATTAATCCACCAAACGAACCCTTTCATTATTTTACAATTCTAATTGATACATCTACGAGATGGTCACATGTTTGTTTATTATCAAACATCTCCATATTACTTGCACATATCATTAGTTTTTCAGGCATATTAACTTGATTGAACTTACAAGATATTTGATGAATATTGCAAAGCAGCTGAGATTGATGTTCAACATTTAGTTTTCTGATATACTCATAATCAAAATGAATTAGAGGAATCACTTATCAACGTCTTCAGGTAATTGTGAGAACTTTATTATTTTGATACAGTTATTAATTTCTATATAGGGACTTGCTCACTTTTTAAGATATTGATTGTGTTGTATATCTCTTTATTGCTTCTCTGACATGATCTAAGATAAGACTTCTATATTACTCTAAGATTAATATTGATTTTGATTAATCTTCTATTAGATCATTTAAACTTCTAATAGTTTATATTTTTACGCACAATCAGAATATTATTATATTAATTAATTTCCCAATGGAAAGTTCCTTAAGTAGAGAAGAATAAATAAAAAATTACTCTTATATAAAATATAGGTACCAGTTAGTGGGGGAAATTCGGGCCGGCCCGGGCCCGACAGATGGCTGAAGGTGGCCGGCCTGGGTCCAAGGCCCGTGGGAGGGCAGGCCGGCCCGGGCCTTAGCGGGCCGGCCCGTTTCGGGCCCGTCGGGCTTCCAATTTTTTTTTATTAATTCAATATTTTTTTTATACATTGTAATAATTTTGAGTAATTATTTTAATATGAAATATAATATTATTCATTTCATACAACACTTAATTAGTTTCGATGAATAATATTTTTGTAATTTCATATTGAATTTGTGGTGAGATACTAAAATGTATAAATTACAAATCATGATTGCCTCATTAAAAACCTTACCAAGAAAAACCCAATGGGATAAAACCTCGGTAAGGGAAAAAATGAAAGTTAATTAAAAAATAAATAAACAAGACAATACCTTAGAGTAAGAGACTAAGAGTCTTAGAATATGTAGAAACTAGAGAGTGGAAGGTATGTAAATATATAATATATAATGTATGGTGTATAGTATATTAGTATAATAGTATATAGTATATAAATAATATATTAAATAAATAAAATAAATTACAAAATAGTTGAAAGAGTGAGTGAGAGATGTTGGAGATTGTAGAAAATAGAGACTAGAGAGAATAAGAGAGTAGGGAAGTAGAGAAAATGTAGAGAATAAGGTGAGGGAGTGATATACGGGCTCGGGCTTTGCGGGCCTATACGGGCTCGGCCCGGTTTTCTGAAATGGGGGCCGGGCCTGGCCCGCCAGCTAAACGGTCTTGGGCCTGGCCCGTTTAGTTGCCGGGCCGGGCGGCCCGTTTGGGCCCGGCCCAAATTGACACCACTAGTACCAGTTATATATATATATATATATATATATATATATATATATATATATAAACGTGTCTCATTTCAATTTTCGTATCGCTCAAACACGAAAGATAATTCATCATCAGATGATTATTATGTTGGAACCTAGGGTTACAGATTGCGCAGCGGAAGGTTTTAAATTTTTTATGCAATCATTAAACTAACCCATTTGTATAGTAATAATCAAATGCAATAATAAAGTGATGAACATTTTCATACCTACGTAGGAGGCTCCTTCACTTAATACGAACTGCTCCTGATTTGAACCACGTGATCTTCCTCGCTATCTCCCGGAACTGGTAACAGCGTGTGGGCGCGTCACGATATTCAGGACTTATATGGAGGAAGAAGAGAAGAATATACACAGAAAAAACAAACTCTAGAAGCGCAGCACTTTGTGCTCGCCACACCCAATTATTTTTCTTAGTTTGCTTTTCTCTACTTTTGTGTTTTTGTATTTGCTGTCTCACGACACCTTTTCTCTTCACTATATTAAAGTAATTTCATTACTTTTATTTTTCTTTTTTGCTGTGTAGTTTTTCTCTTTATTCGGTTATCATTTTAATTAAATATATATCTCATATATATCAAATAAAATCAAACCAAAATCTTATATTTGATTTTTAAAATTTTATAAAGATATCTCATATCTTTTTTAAAAATAATTAAATATTTATTTTTGAATTCAAACATTTCAAATTCAATTTCAAATATTTAATTAAATAAAATAAAATAATCATATTATCTTATTTTATTCAAAATCAAATATCAACTAACACCCTCCATTTAGTGATTAACAACATAATTAAATAATCTTATTATTTAATTTATTTAATCACCATTATTCATTAATTAAATAATCTCATTATTCAATTAATTCCCGAATAAATACGTGTCACTTTCGTACACAATTAATTGGACAATCCAATTAATTAACCGTGACCCTTGTTACCTAAATCGATCGGGCTAGCAAGGGGACCTAATGGACCCACAGTATTTTGAGCTCCAATAATCATTAGAAATTATTAATTAAACTCTTTAATTAATATTTCATGATTATTAACTTCGGTGTTATTCCACTAAAAACCCGAAGCTGCACTCTCTCAACTGTAGACGTTTTTACACAAACCAATAACTCTCGGTGTCCATCGATATAGCTATTACATATGGTATAATCCTCCACAAGTAGTTCATAATTAGAGCTGGGTCATAATTTCCGTTATACCCCTCTAATCATATCTTTCCATTAAGTACCATTGATTCTCTAATGAAAAATAAATCCTACATTCCTTACAGAATTAGGAGAGCGCTCATATTGTTCAAGCCCCGAATCAACCCTTAAGGGAACTACCATCTACTTCTCACAAGAAAGAGTGGATTCCACTATTGTGTACAAACCTTCCCAGCCACAAGCCAAACTGCGATCCCAACATACGGAGTATATTGATCGGGAATGCAACTCCGACCTCACTCATGGTATATCAAAGACCACGATCTAACCTGAAGGAGTCGATAAGACACTCAGGATTAAGCTCACCCACATATAGCCATCATAAGTTGATATATATGAATCTCATCGTTAAACGGATCTTAGTGAGAGATTCATATAGATCATGGCTCAGTCCTATATGATCACATCATACAAGGTGCCTCCATTCTCATATCTACATATGAATGATCCAGGATAGGATCACCGTACACTACGAAATGGACCGCAGCTGTAGATTAACCACAAATAAAGTACCCAACTTTATTTGCTATCTACGGACTCTTTAAATTGCTCGTTTCAAACTGAATCCATCTATATATGACACTCATATACTCAGTTCGAAATTACATCCGGCAATTTTGGATGTTTAGTGCACATGTTATATAAAGAATGACACAAAATGAATGAATATACTACTTCTTTTATTTATGTTCAAATTACATTTACATATTACAAGCTTTAGGGCAAAAACCCCAACAATCTCCCACTTGCACTAAAGCATGTGAGTCTTGTCTCGTAACCCTAGACCTTCTAGGTGACCTTCAAACACTTTAACCGGTAAGGTCTTCGTAAATGGATCAGCATGATTGTCTTGTGAGGCTATCTTGGTGACGATCACATCTCCTCTCTGCACTATCTCTCTAATGAGATGATACTTTCTCTCTATATGTTTCCCTCTCTTGTGGCTTCTTGGTTCTTTGGAATTAGCCACAGCACCACTATTATCACAATAAAGTGTGATGGGCTTATCCAGATCTGGAACAACTTCCAGATCACTCAAGAACTTATAGAGCCAAACAGCCTCTTTAGCAGCTTCACAAGCGGCTACATATTCGGCTTCCATGGTGGAGTCAGCAATGCAAGATTGCTTTATACTTCTCCACACAATGGCTCCACCACCTAGGGTGAATACTGATCCAGACGTGGATTTTTTAGAATCCCTATCTGACTGAAAATCAGAATCTGTGTATCCTAACAGGATCAAATCCTGTCCGGAATACACTAACATATAGTTTCTCGTTCTCCGAAGATACTTGAGAATAGTCTTGACAGCAACCCAATGATCTAATCCTGGGTTGGACTGGTACCTGCTGACTACTCCCACTGCATAGCAGATGTCCGGTCTCGTGCATAACATAGCATACATGAGACTACCTACTGCTGATGCATATGACACACGTCTCATATCCTCAACTTCTTGAGGTGTCTTAGTATACTGTTCCTTAGACAAGTGAACCACATGTCTAGAAGGTAAATTACCTTTCTTGGAGTTCTGCATCGAAAATCGCATAAGAATCTTGTCGATATATGATGCCTGAGACAATGCTATGAGTTTGTTCTTACGATCCCTTATAAGTTGGATCCCTAGAACATAACTCCCCTCTCCCAAATCTTTCATTTGGAATTGGCTAGCCAGCCAGCCCTTTACATCAGACAACACTCCTACATCATTCCCATTGAGTAGGATGTCATCTACGTATAGGACCAAGAAAACTACTTTCTTGTCAATGATACACTTGTAGACACAAGGCTCATCAACGTTTTGCTCGAAGCCATAGGTTTTGATTACATCATCAAACCTTATGTTCCAAGATCTAGATGCTTGCTTAAGTCCATAAATGGACCTTTGCAACTTGCAAACCTTTTGCTCTTGATCTGGAGACACAAATCCCTCTGGTTGCATCATGTATATGCTTTCATCAAGATTGCCATTCAAGAATGTAGTCTTGACGTCTATTTGCCAAATTTCATAATCTAAATAGGCAACAATGGATAAGAGAATCCGAATAGACTTAAACATGGCTACTGGTGAGAAGGTCTCTTCATAATCGACCCCCTCTTTCTGGGTATAACCTTTGACCACTAGCCTTGCCTTGAAGGTCTCTACCTTCCCATCTACTCCTCTCTTCCTCTTGTAGATCCACTTACATCCTATGGGTTTTACCCCATTCGGTAAGTCTACAAGATCCCAGACTGAGTTAGAGTACATAGACTTCATCTCGAGATTCATGGCTTTAAGCCATTCCTCTTTATCAGGATCTTCCATTGCATTCTTAAATGTCAATGGATCATCCACACTATCAGCAGAGACAAGATCTTGTCTCTCACTTACACCCAAATAGCGTTCAGGCTGTCTCATAACCCTCTCACTACGTCTAGGTGGTAGTGTATCCTGACTAGGAATTATCTGACTTTCAGATGTTAATGGATTAATAACTCTAGTTGACTGAGTACTGGTCTCACCAGGCTCCAACTCATTTAATACAATTTTAGAACGAGGTTTATGATCACTTATATAGTTATCCTCAAGAAACGTTGCATTTGTCAATACAAATACTTTGTTATCTTCAGGACTATAGAAGTATCCACCTCTGGTCTCCTTGGAGTATCATACAAACAAGCAGACCACAGACTTGGGATCTAGCTTTCCAGTTCTGTTCTTCAGCATGTGTGCTGGACACCCCCATATGCGAAAATGTCGTAAACTAGCTTTACGACCATTCCACAACTCTAGGGGAGTTTCAGGAACAGATTTGGATGGCACTACATTCAAAATGTATGCCGCTGTTTGTAACGCATATCCCCAAAAGGAATTTGGTAATGATGAGAAACTAATCATAGATCTCACCATTTCCATTAGGGTTCTATTTCTCCTCTCCGCGACACCATTCTGTTGAGGTGTACCAGGAGCTGTGAGTTGGGACACTATCCCATACTCGACCATAAAGTCTTCAAACTCTTGGTCAATGTACTCACCTCCACAATCTGATCGTAGTGACTTGATAGTCCTACCTAATTGATTCTCAACTTCAGCTCAGAATTCTTTGAACTTTTCAAATGTTTCCGACTTTCGTTGCATTAGGTAGACATATCCGTATCTTGAGTAGTCATCTATAAAGGTGACATAATACTCATAGCCGCCCCTAGCTCTAACATTCATCGGTCTGCAGACGTCTGTATGTATGAGTTCTAGTGGCTCTATAGCTCTAAGCCCTTTTCCAGTAAAAGGTCTCTTAGTCATCTTACCTTCTAAACAGGATTCGCAGACAGGTAAGGTGTCAACCTTTAACTCACTTAAAGGTCCACTTTTTACTAGTCTGTCTATCCGGTCAAGGTTGATATGACCAAGCCTTAGATGCCAAAGATACGTGTCATTATCTGGAGAAATCTTATGTCGTTTAGTTTTAGGTTTTTTAACCTTAAACATTTCGGTGTTAAGCAGTGTAGTATGTATTAACGGTCTTAACACATATAAATTGTTTTCATTAATTCCTGAACAAATATTCAGACCATTCTTTCCAATAATAACAAACTTATTATTAAAAGAAACAGAATACAATTGTTCTAACAACTTAAAAACGGAAATCAAATTCCGTGTAAATCCAGGAATATAAAAAACATTGTTCAATAATAAAAAACTATTATTATTATAAAATTGCAATCTTATTGCTCCCACTGCTTTGGCTGACACGACATCCCCCGACCCCACACGCATGGAGAAGGCTCCCTCCTCTAGCTGTGTCCAAGAATCAGTCCACTGCAAAGAAGAACAAATATGGTTAGTGGCCCCCGAATCAACAATCCAAGGTGAAGAATCATCTTCCACTAAACAAGATTCAAGAACAAGTAAATCATATTTACCTTTCTTCTTCTTCTTGGCTACCTCCTCCAGGTACTGAGGACAGTTCCTCTTCCAGTGCCCGACCTTGTTACAATGGAAACATTTTCCTTTGTCTTGGTCGGTGGAGGTGCCCTTCTTTTTACTTTGGGCCTTCTTGGGTTTGGGCTTACCCTTCGCCTTTCCAGTAGACCTCTTCCTCTTCTTATTACTGGAGGTTGATGGTTCGGCAACATTTGCCTCACCGGTCTTACTTTTACTGTCCTTGGTCATGGACTCAAAAGTAACGAGCTCATTGAGCAACTGTGTGAGACTGAACCTTAACTTGTTCATCCCGTAGTTGTTCTTAAACTGATCAAAACTCTTCGGAAGAGTCGCCAGTATGATGCTCACTTGACTGGGTTCGTCAATGGCCCCGCCATTGACTTCTGCCGTGTTGAAGTAGGACATCATGCTCAGGACATGTTCCCGAACTGATGTTCCTTCCTTCATATGAGCTAGCATAGCGGAACGAACAGCTTCGTATCGCTTTTGCTCGGAGGGTTGCCCGAACATAGCTTACAATGACTCCATAATATCGAATGTTGTAGTCATTGCTTCGTACTTTGTGACAAGCACGTCTGTCATAGAAGCTAACAGATATGTTCGAGCCTTCTCATCAGATGAGACCCATCGCTGGTATGCCTCACGAACAGTTCGTGTGACATTGGCAGTAGGCACCGGAGGACATTCCTCCGTAAGCACAAACTTGAGGTCTTTGGTGACCAGTATTGCATTAATGTTAAGTTTCCATTTTGTGTAGTTATCACCAGTTAATTTATCGTTTGCAAGTATTTGTAATAGTACAGATGACATGGCTGAAAAAACATAAATTAAAGATTCATTCAGTCATACATTCTAAACATGTGCTAATGTTCGGCATAAAATTAAACATGATGCATGAAAATGTTTAATGAACAAGAACAACCCTAAAAACAATGTTTCTATGCCACGACAATCCAACATACCACAAGCAAGTGCCGCCTTAGGGTCGGTCAAATTCTTGCATGTTGGATCGAGACCTTCTCAGTCAAAGGATATACCAGAATAACTCTTATGCCAATATCATTCAACCATCGTTTATTAGGTCAGGTTTTTAATTAACCAATTTAATTAAAACCTTGTGAGTGTAACCCATCATTTCAGATCTCAAGAGCTTAACTCGAGAATTGCCGCCTTAGGGTCGGTCAATCCCGAAATTCCCTCTGAAATCCTATATGTTAGGAAGTCAACCTTGATATTGATTCTTATGGAAACCCTCCTTAGGGAGGACGAAAACAAAGCCGTCACGAGGCCCCATTCGAATCTCACGGTGTTGAACTAATGATGGAGACCGCGGGATATAATGTCATATATCCCTCTCCCACTCACTATTTTATATTAAGGGTTTTCTATTAATATTAATGCACCTGGATTAAACTAGATTAAACGGCTAATATTAATCTAAGCGTCAAGTGCATTAATCACAAATTATTAGAATCCTATTCCAATAACTAATAAACTAAATTGATTTTTAACACTTAAAAAATTTAGTTCATTAGTGATAATTCAAATCTATGTAAACTGTTTACTAAGACTAGAATTATTATTAAATGTGTATTTACCAAGTTTTAACTATTAAAACTAAACACATTATTAGGTCCAATTATTATTAGGAGCTTAATCAAATTAATCCTAATAAATATTAAGGACCCTATTAATCTAAGTATTTAAACTCTTTAATAAAAAAATTAGTATTTAATGAGATTTACCAAGTTTTTACTCCTGAAAACTAATCCCATTAAAAATAGCCAATTATGTGAATAACCCATTTTAATCAAATTAAAAAAAAAATTAAACACATAATATAGATGGCTATAATGCATGTATGATATATCAACATATATATATATATATATATATGTGTGTAGGCACAACTAATTTAAATGACATGTATATGCATGGCAATGCTTAATCATCAAATAATTAAAACATACATGAGTTGACCGAGTGTTGTGGATTATTTAACCTAAAAATTGGAATCTAATTACAAAAAATATTCCCAAAGCATCCCTTGGTCTTCTTGTAATTTCCAAGATTTTCAATCTCTTCAGGTCATGTTCGGGATGTGTTGTGCGCGTTGGTAGGCATGGGCACTGGTAGGCGCGCGCTGGAAGGCTTGCGCGCTGGTAGGCGAGATCTGGTGTGCATGCACGCAGGTGGTAGGCATCGCTGAAGCACTGGTTGCGCGCTAGTGGGTGATGGGCTGCGCGCTGGGACGCTACGCGTGTTGGTCTGCCTGCGCACAGGCTGAAGGCATGCGCTGGTCATGTGCGCAGTCACGCTGATGGGTGGCACGCGCTGGACTGCAGGTATTTGCTTGTCTACGATGCGCGCACCAGGTCTGCATATGCAATCTTCATGCGCTACCAGGTCTTCGATTACAATTTTTTTTATATAATAATACAGCAGTAAAATATAATAATAAAAAAAATATTATACAACCCAGAAACACTCTAAATCCACAACACCATAAAAAATTACGATCAACCATGTTTTTAAATTAAACAATTTAATTAAAAAAAACATCATACACTCATCAAAAAAAAATATGTGTCTATACATTCATACATATCAGGAGTAATCGAATTCGATTATAATGTACAAAAATTGGCTCTGATACCAATTGTTGGAACCTAGGGTTACAGATTGCGCAGCGGAAGGTTTTAAAATTTTTATGCAATCATTAAACTAACCCATTTGTACAGTAATAATCAAATGCAATAATAAAGTGATGAACATTTTCATACCTACGTAGGAGGCTCATTCACTTTAATACGAACTGCTCCTGATTTGAACCACGTGATCTTCCTCGCTATCTCCCGGAATTGGTAACAGCGTGTGGGCGCGTCACGATATTCAGGACCTATATGGAGGAAGAAGAGAAGAATACACACAGAAAAAACAAACTCTAGGAGTGCAGCACTTTGTGCTCGCCACACCCAATTATATTTCTTAGTTTGCTTTTCTCTGCTTATGTGTTTTTGTATTTGCTGTCTCACGACACCTTTTCTCTTCACTATATTAAAGTAATTTCATTACTTTTATCTTTCCTTTTTACTGTGTAGTTTTTCTCTTTATTCGGTTATCATTTTAATTAAATATATATCTCATATATATCAAATAAAATCAAACCAAAATCTTATATTTGATTTTTAAAATTTTATAAAGATATCTCATATCTTTTTTAAAAATAATTAAATATTTATTTTTGAATTCAAACATTTCAAATTCAATTTCAAATATTTAATTAAATAAAATAAAATAATCATATTATCTTATTTTATTCAAAATCAAATATCAACTAACACCCTCCATTTAGTGATTAATAACATAAATTAAATAATCTTATTATTTAATTTATTTAATCACCATTATTCATTAATTAAATAATCTCATTATTCAATTAATTCCCGAATAAATATGTGTCACTTTCGTACACAATTAATTGGACAATCCAATTAATTAACCATGACCCTTGTTACCTAAATCGATCAGGCTAGCAAGGGGACCTAATGGACCCACAGTATTTTGAGCTCCAATAATCCTTAGAAATTATTAATTAAACTCTTTAATTAATATTTCATGATTATTAACTTCGGTGCTATTCCACTAAAAATCCGAAGCTGCTCTCTCAAATGTAGACGTTTTTACACAAACCAATAACTCTCGGTGTCCATCGATATAGCTATTACATATGGTATAATCCTCCACAAGTAGTTCATAATTAGAGCTGGGTCATAATGTCCGTTATACCCCTCTAATCATATCTTTCCATTAAGTACCATTGATTCTCTAATGAACAATAAATCCTACATTCCTTACGGAATTAGGAGAGCGCTCATATTGTTCAAGCCCCGAATCAACCCTTAAGGGAACTACCATCTACTTCTCACAAGAATGAGTGGATTCCACTATTGTGTACAAACCTTCCCAGCCACAAAGCCAAACCGCGATCCCAACATACGGAGTATATTGATCGGGAATGCAACTCCGACCTCACCCATGGTATATCAAAGACCACGATCTAACCTGAAGGAGTCGATAAGACACTCAGGATTAAGCTCACCCACATATAGCCATCATAAGTTGATATATATGAATCTTATCGTTAAACGGATCTTAGTGAGAGATTCATATAGATCATGGCCCAGTCCTATATGATCACATCATACAAGGTGCGTTCATTCTCATATCTACATATGAATGATCCAGGATAGGATCACCGTACACTACGAAATGGACCGCAGCTGTAGATTAACCACAAATAAAGTACCCAACTTTATTTGCTATCTACGGACTCTTTAAATTGCTCGTTTCAAACTGAATCCATCTATATATGACACTCATATACTCAGTTCGAAATTACATCCGGCAATTTTGGATGTTTAGTGCACATGTTATATAAAGAATGACACAAAATGAATGAATATACTACTTATTTTATTTATGTTCAAATTACATTTACATATTATAAGCTTTAGGGCAAAAACCCCAACATATTAATCGGTTACCTGATATATTACAGGTAACAAGATTTTATAAATTGTCATCTCATAAACCCCGGCCGGGTGATTGTTCTTGAAGAACGATCAGGGCAAAATGCAACAAATAAATCATATTATGCATATCATAAGCTTGTGAACCTTTTTTGAAATGTATTGTTATCATGATCCTAATATAAACAAAACTCGAGTCATGAATAAATCCAATTTCTTTAAATCAACTCTATAAGAGTCTGATATATCTAAAAAGACACAAATCCATGAAATGATTAAATCCATTGAAATAGAAAGAATTTCAACGGATATACAAGAATATATAAATTGAGCAAATTTCTATAGATCATACAAGTCAATGAAGAGACTAAATTCATTGAAATGTAAGAGATCTCAGCAAAGATACATGAATACAGAAATTTTCTATCATATGAGAAAAATATAGAAGCATAAAGAAACAATCATTGATGATATATTTTTATATACAGTAGCGCTACTGAAATTATAAATGATAATTATAATATTCATAATATCAATGATTGTAGATAAAAGGCACGATTGACAAATATAAAAAGATTGTAGATAAAAGGCACGATTGACCAATATGAAAAGAAGCAATTTGGTTGGATACTAATGGAGATGTCAAACTATAATACTCTAAACATCTGGAGATGTCAAACTAGTTGGATACTAATGGGTATTTATAAGGAAACGTAATGAGTAAAACGATATCGTGAGATATTAGGCACAACTCTTAGTACGAGGTTTCTTACAGAAACTTGATATTTACTATTAATGAATAGTATTACATTATGAACTTTTGATAAATTTGGTTGCTTTTGAAATGCTTGAAATATGTCTTCTAAACGTGGTAATCATTACTTTGATTTGTTAGATCAATGAATATCTTTACTTTGATTTGTTAGACCAATATCTTTATTTATGCTTTTATCCGATTGGGTTTTTCAATAACAAAGTATAACCGCCAAAAATGTTTTGAAAAAAACATTAACTATGAACATATTTATATTGTACTCTTTTTTTTTTATCAGATTTTGTCTCCGTTGAATTTTCCTTACAAGGTTTTTAACAAAATAAAGAAGTGTTATAATTAAATAACATTCCACAATTCCACCATCTCTCCCCACTTGCACCCCAATTGGTTAATATGGGGTGTAAGTGGAGAGAGGCGTAGAACCGTAGAAAACCATCCAATTATATCAAAAACAGCTAATATTCTCTCCTCTCCTTTATTGATCTATTATTTCATTTATTTACAACAAAAAACAGGTTAGGACGAAGTGATAAATAACTTTCATTTAATCGATTTAATATTATATATATGTTTATTTAAATATTTAATTTTTTCATATCCTTTTAACATTTAATTTTTTTTAATTTATTATTCATCGTATCATAAAAATATTCTTTTTCACGAAGAACTGAAAAACGTCGCTTATTATTGCTATTATTATTATTATTATTATTATTATGAATAATAAAGACTATATTATTATCCATAAAAATAACAATAAAAAGGACACTTGTTAATTCATCATGAAAAGAAGCTATTTTTATAATATAATAATAATAATATAATTACTTGATCGATACTCTCTAATTATTTGTGGTATTAGATTGCATTTGGTCTGTAACTTGAATGGTCAATAAACATTGCTTCGGTTCACAGTAATACAGTATCAATATGTATGTTAAGGATCTGATTTCTTTTTACAAAAGAAACATGTTATCGTTTTTTGAAAAACAAAATTTAGAAACCATAAAATATAACTCAAAACTATTTGCGGGACAGGCAAAACGACGTCATTTTGCCTGATGACATGTTTCTTAAGCATTTTCTGAATCTGTTTTCCTTTTAAGAAATAGAAAGGTGTTAATTGTTTTTGAAAAACAAAATTTAGAAGACAGAACATAACTCAAAGTAGTCAACCCAGAAAAGATTAAAAGAATCGAAAAGCATTTCTGGGATTTGGCAGAACACATTAGAAATTAAAAATCAGCTTCTAGAAAAGGAAATCCAACCTGGGTTATGAAGCAGTAAGCGTAAAGATGTGAGGAAGATGATTGTTGAAAGATTCAATGGAGTAAAATGAATCGCAACTGCCCATCTTCCCCAAAAATCGATTTAGCAGGGAACTCTTTCGGATTCAAAGTGCATTTATTATCGCACAACGCCGATACACACAATCCCTGCGTATTATACCCTAAATTTATCGAATAATAAAAAGGTAAACAGCCAAAAACCAGAACGAGAAACAAAGAAAGACCAACAGTTATACAATTGATGGTCGATGAGAGGGGTTTAAATAGAATGAAAATTAGGGTTTACTTTGGAAAACCCTAAAGTGTTTAATTACTTAAATGTCCTCACTCAAGCAATTGGGCCTTGGGTCTGGATTTCTTATTGGGTATGACCCGGCCTTTTGTTAAATACTTGTTATTTGTTTTTGTAAATTTTTTTAACAATAAATACTAATTTGTCAAAATCTGGTTTCCAAATGATGTGACATTATTATACTCTATTCATTTAAATTGTATAAATTGTATTATATTTACATGATTTAAATGAACGAATATAGTGATGCACTGATGCCACATCAATTGAGCACCCGATTTGAGCAGTGAAAAATTACTTTTTTATTTTTATTTTTATATATACCACTTAATGTGGCGGTGAGACATTTATGACAGCGATCATAGATATTTAATTTAATATGCAAATAATATATGTGAAGGAATTACACGCTGAAGGAAGATGTAAAACAGTTTGATTTTTTATTTTTCAATGCAAGGTAATTTCTACCACCCTGAAGGAAGAGGTAGGTAACATGGTTTGATTTTTTATTTTTCATTGCCTGCACGAGTTGAATTGGAATAAATTAATGTTGTATTTATCTTTTGTTTGGTGCAATAGATTGGACTAAGTTTTAATATGCATTTGTGATAAGTTAGATACGATTAAATTAATTCATTTTTATTAAATAAATTGGAACTTCAAATTACTTTTTAATAAAAAAATCTTTAATTTTTTAAAAATAAAATAAAAATATTTAATTTATAATATATAACTTTTTTTTTGAAATAATAATATATAACTATTTTGAACCGTCAAAAAAAAAAATTTGTAAAAAAATTTAATATATAACAAATTGAACTGTAAAATTTATTATCCTCCGGTAAGAGGTAGTGGGTATTTTAAGTTTTTAACCAAACTTCAAGCTAAGTTAAATGAAAAACTTTTTTTCTCCACATACAAATATACTTAATCAATCAATTTTTTTTTTTAACATTAAACATTTTTCTTTGTTTAATTAATGTAAATTATCAAAAGTAAACAAGAACACAAGATCATTAGTTTAAAGAACTCAGAAACTTAACTCTCCCCATATCATAATATCCAAAAGACACTTCAAATACTTCAACACTGCAATACATATGAGTTAAAGGAAAAACATAATAAATAATCAAAATCTAAAAGAACCAAAAAAATCACTCTTCCCTCACAACATTTATTTCTTCAGCAACAACTATAATTACCAGTCCAAAACCAAATCTTCAAGAAGAGGCAATCCCAAAACCGAAAAAGCAGTATAAGGAAAAACCATATGAAGCTGAGAATGGGATTTTACAGGCCCTGATCAACGAGGTAATCCCCCAACCTCTCCACAACCATGTTACACTGTCCCGGGGTCATTGGTTCATCGTAGATTCCGAAGATCAGAGCTTGAGTGGTTTTCTTCACGGTGATGCCACCAGGACCCTGCAAAATTAATGAACCGAGTTTGTAACATCCCACATTGGTATGCAAATGAGAAATTAGATCACTATGTTCTTTAATCGTCAATTCTTTCTCGGTGAGATAATATTCTGCAACTTTTTCAAAACTATGGAAGGGCAATTCTTTGTACGATATTTGGTTAGAATGAAACTTAGAATTCAATTCTAAACTAGAAGATGGGACCAGTCTCACATGGAGCAGTGGACAGGCAAATACTGAAAGCTCGAGATTCATCATCAAGGGGCAAATGAAAAGGAAATTAGGGAATAATTAGGTGTCCGAGAGTGCCCACATGAGAAATAATTGATCTTATTGTACATAAAAGTATTATAAAAGGAAAAGCAGAGGTTGTCTGTCATCCATATGCTTGTTTTCTCAAGTGCCAAAGTAACTATCATCAAACAGAAACTAAACAAATCCGACCAAATGCAATAAACGACTCCTAAAGGCAGTCCCACTTCCACTGTCCGACCCATGAAGCTTTATTATTTTTCTTTCAAGTACATGCTTGGTCCATAATTCACAATAATAAAGCTTTTGGTAAGGAGATTAAGTCAGGACAACATCAACTTTGAGTCTTGAGGCTCAACATTTTACAACTCAAAAGCTGAAACAACTATGAGGGCCATAATTATGACAACAGTGCACATTTTCACAACTTCATTAGCAATTTCATATCACACTTTTGTGAAATATCCTTGTGCATTTTGATACTTATCATATAACTTGATAGAATCACAGAAATAGGAAAAAAAAAAAGGTAAGGGCACAAGAAAACACCTTTTTTCCACGGATGACAGCTCCAGGCTCACCCTGGATTACCATGTACTTCGCGCCACCAAGGTGCAACCCAGTAGGGGCAAGAGAACCAGGTTCATCGAAGTCTTTCATGATCGCCGCAATTTCATCAGGCTTGAACTGCATATAACAGACAAAAAACAATAGTTAATTAATTGATTAAATAAAGATCTTCACGTTCATTGGCACATAATCTATGACAAAACACATAAAAGGAAATAGATTATATGGAAAATGAGTAAATCCAATAACAATCTTCCACCACAATTAACATTCAACAAATTAAATAAATAAATAAATAAAAACAAAAAAGAAACACAGTTCTTGGCATAAATCCAAATCAGTGCATACAATCAAGAATATACAATAAATAATCATTTCAAAGCATTATAACAATTCAGTCTTGTCACACGTTTTAAAATGTAGTTTTTAATTTTTAACACGTTCCTCGTCATTAAATGCATTTAACGACTGAGATTACCAAATTAAATCAGAACCATCTCACTACTACAGTATAGCATAACCAATTATGTACACATATAAAAAATCCAATTTTAGAGATCTGATACAATAACATTACAAAATTATAGCTATAACTATGTATACAATCTAAAATTTTCATTTTGTTTTCCAAATCATAACAAAAAAAAGCCAATCTATAAAACATCAAATGATCCCAAAAAAAAAAAAAAACAGATCCTCCAATACATGCATTAACATCAGTCATCAACAATAATCACACGATCAGATCCGACTCGAACCATCAAAATATAAAATGCCAATAAAGATCGAGAAACGAATCCAAACAAAACTGATCAGGCCACCGAAAGGAAAAAAAAAGAAACCAAACCACCTGAGGGAAGGAGGCGCTCTGGGCCCAGACACTGCCGTCGTGGCCGATGATGGCGGCCGCGGTGAGGTGATGGCCTTCGGTCTCGCACATGAGGTGCTCGTCGACGTACGTCTGCCACGACATTTTTTTTGTTTTGCTTTGCTTGTGTTCTGCGTTTATCGCTGTGTTTTGTTTTTTTATTTTTCTTCGAATTCTGTTTGGTTTGAAGAGGAGAGGTATTTATAGTGTTTGTGTTATTTATTTATTTATTTTTATTTTAGTTTGGTGGGGTCCAAGGAAGATCATGAATGACGATGGAGGTGGTGTGGGTTATGATTTTATCTGTGATGCGATCTCAGCCGTTGGATTTCAACATGATTGAATGAGTGCCGTTCACGTTCGGCCTTCGTTTAAGGGAAGAAAGCAAGTGAACACGTGGTTTGAATATTTCCATATATATATTTTTGAAATAATTTTTCTTTTTTTTAATATACAAAATTTGGTCTAAATATATATATATATAATTTAATTGTAAGAATATCATAAATTATATACAAAATAATATTAATTTTTAGAGATATTTATAGTTTTTTTTTTTTGGTTTTAAAGACGTTTATTGTTTATAAAGAATAAAATACAATAAGATAGGGCCGACCTAGGCTTTACTAGGAGGCGCGGCCGCCCCGGGCATCTTTTCAAATAGCCATATTTACATCATTCGGTATTAGTTTAGAGATCTAATTTTATTTTATTTTAATTCATAAAAAACTCAAATTTCTATTTTGAGTATTAGTTTAAAAAATACTATATTTATATTATTTTAGTATTAGTTTAGATATCAAATTTAGTTCTATTTTACTTCATAAAACACATAAATTTCTATTTTGAATATTAGTCTAAAAACGGCCTATATGATAAAGCATTAAAGCCAACAATTTAAAATAAAATAAAAATATAAAATAGGGCTAGCTTGGAGTGTTAAAGCTCGAATTAAATTTTGATTTTTTTCTCATACATGAGACATTAGTATTCAGATTTCAGTATTTCATTTAAATCACTAAAAGATTTAGGGTTATTTTTTTCTCCAACAACTATTGAATGATTTTTTTTTTCGATCTTTCTCATATATTAGAATTAATATAAAAAAAGAGCCTATTTTAGAATATGATTTGTACAAATTAAACATACACATTTAGATCGTAAGATTTCAAATCCTTGCGATCTTGCCCATTAAATCCGCAAAGTATAAAGAGGCTTCTCTCCTAAAACGAGAGTTGTCATTCCGATTTCCGAACAAGTCTCGCACTCCCCTAATCGGGTTGATAAATATTCCTAGGAGTAGTTATTCAAGACATGTACTGCAAACAAACCTCTAACCCGATTGGCAAATATTTCTCCAATGTAAATATCTTTTTTTTATTTATAAATTATCATTATTTTATTTTCATTCGAGTGTCACACGACTCGCACCTCAAATTATTGGATCAAGGAATTATTTATTATTCTGGAAAAAAAGGATTATTTATCTTTATTTTTCCTTAAAAAATAAACAAAAGACTTCTGTGTGAGGATTTTAAACTTTATATTCACAATTAA
This sequence comes from Dipteronia sinensis, assembly GCA_033220585.1. Lineage (NCBI taxonomy): Eukaryota > Viridiplantae > Streptophyta > Magnoliopsida > Sapindales > Sapindaceae > Dipteronia > Dipteronia sinensis. Next base: position 62,256,559 of record CM065639.1, read on the forward strand.
ATTAAAAAACTTCAAAAGTACAAATCTGAGAATTTTATCATATTATATCTCTCAATAATTCAATATATATTTTTATAACATTTCAGGTTTTAGATATATAAAAAAAATTATATTCAAATTTAATAATGTGACAGATTGCATTAATATAAAAGTTAAATAAATATTTTCATAAGAATGTTGAATACCAGCATAATTATGTCCAAAAAAGAGAACCTAGCATAATAAACCCTGATTTTTTTTGAAAACAAACTTCTATGTAGAATATGTTTTGTATTTTATCTATTAAATAATTAAAATCTAATTCTCTTATCAAGATATTTTCTACATATTTGTCATCTAACTCTAGGTTATTACAGAGTTCTTCAAACCTATCTTCTTGTAGGTAATTGTAAGGGTATGGGTGCAGTGTTTACAAACTCTTTAGAATTTCTGTATGACAGGCCTTTCAAGATCCTATGATTTTTATAAATGCAAGACGAATTTTCAAATTCTCTAAAAGTCCAATACTGCCTCTAAGACTTACTTTCAGAACCACCATAGAGTTTTTCCAAAAAATTATAAAATCGTGTTTCTAATAAAAATAGAACCTCTACTAAGTACTTTTACAGAATTAGGAAAGTTCAAAAATTAAGTTAATAACAGCAACAAAACCTTTCTAAAAATACAAGGACTGAGTTACTCTAGAAATTTAACATTTATCTTATACTTTCTTTAACCTGGCAAGACTCCCTACTGTTTAACAGAAAAACCGGATATAGAAAAAGAAATTATGGAAAACTTACTTTGAATTGCTTTGACACAGCTTTTTTGATTGCTCAAATGGTACATGAAGGGAATACAGGAGACGAGTATTTGTTTCTTGGCAGACTAGTTAATACTATTTTCTTTCTAGTCAAACATAAAATTTCTACCAAAAAATAAAAATAAATTCCTCCATTGAATTGTCAAAGTAACCATGATTGAATACTTCCATTTACAAAACTTGTTCATATCAACAAGAAAGAGCAGGGGAAGATCACCATCTTCTTCTTGATACCTAGAAATCTTCGGGACGTAACCTTGTTCACCGAGCTTTAAACTGGGGACTAATACCTGATCATATAACTTTACGCAACCAACATTTACCGCATAGCAACTAGTACATTGGTTCATCTGCACAAATTCGAAAAACCAAAAAAAAGAGGAAGAAATAATTGTTACCAAAACATCTAACAAGTCTTAAGAGGGGAATTACAAAAGAAGGTTGGCTGCATACCGTTGTCATCATCATTCATGTTAAAGTCATCTTCATCATCATCAAATTCTTCATTCTGCAAAAGCATATCGAGCTTTAGACACTTATCTTTTTCTTAAACGCTCTTTGTATACACATATATACATAAATGGATGAAGATTGTAAAAATGTATTCGGTTGGCTGCGAGAAACTCTGTAGCTTTTAGAGATGAAAGGATATGGAGTTACAAACTGTTCTAGTTAAGTTCGTATGAAGGTAGGCAGGCTATCCAATTATGTGAAACCGTTTCATATTAAATCATGAAAAGAATCAAATAAATGAAAACCAAGAACATATGTAGACAAGAGCTCGTCGTAAATGACTAGTCATGCTCACAAACTCGGAGAATTGAATTTTCCAAAAGTGAAAGAACAAAATGCATGCAACAAATCAACAAGGTATGTTAACAACATCATCATTATCATGCTCCTAATCTTGTGAAGATAAGTTTCAACTCGAGTGTTAAACATAGTACTGCTATTTAAAACATTATGGACAGCTGCAAAAATATTGTATGATGCTGAATCAACAATTTAAATAACATCTAGAGTTTTGGAGGCACCTTATTATAATCTCCATCATCACTGAATTCTTCCTCATCTTCTTCAACTGCTTCATCGTCGTTATCTTCCTCATCTTCATCCTCTTTCTTTTCCGTATCATCTTTCTCCCCTTGGTCCTGCAGATTTGAAAGTATTACAAAGGTGGAATTAGAAGAATGCCCAAATACCCATCTAGAGAAAAGAAAAGTAAAATTACAAAAAAAAAAGATATAAAGTCACTTCAAACAACAAAAATGAGTGTGGTTTTTCTCAATAGTGTCACTGAAGAAATAATTGACCAGATAACATAAGCAGAAAAGTTACTGATAATACAAGTTTACCTGATATTTCTGTTCAATCTCGTCAAAGTAATCATCTATCTTCTTCATGCCTGTAATATTGACATCCAAGTCAATTTAATTAGTCATTTGGAAGCTTTCCACTGTAAGACAAAGTTGACACCAAAACAATGCAATTACTAGGTCTAACACAAATAAGTCATTTCAACATTTCATCATATAATAGCAGGGAAGTTGTACAAATCATGACATCTTCGTGGGGAATGGTTCACTTAAACAGTTCTCTTAACAAATTGAAGTTAACAAAAAAGGTAATTTACATTTCCCTCATAAATTGATGATAAGACTATGCAATACACAGACAAGTCTTAGAATAAAACCCTTCTAAGTTCTAATTAAATCCTGAAAATTGAGTAATTTACACTACCCAAGTAGCTACTATATGATGCCAACATTAAAATGTATTGTCAAGTTCATATGGATGAAATTACAACCCAAATGGTACTTGATAACCTAACATGATCCCATCCAAGTCATGTACAATGAAGATTACAAATCATAAAAGGTTCCCATTTACCCTTGCACCTAAACGTTATCCCTTTCCTAAGTATTGTCAAGTTATTCTTGAAAATTAAAACGACCTCTCAAGAACAGAACTTTAACCTGGTCCTCCACTGTCCTTTCAACAATCTCCATGACATCTATCATTGACTATGCCAGCAGATGGCAAAAAGTAAACACGAACCGGTAAGAAGTTTCTGAAATCCAGCTCTGAAATGCTGCCTAAATAACAAGGTCTTACTGTTTAGAAAAACAAGTGTTTTAAGAGACAACAGAACAAACCAGACCTACCAACTGTATATACAATTCTACCTCTAATATACGAATCAAAAGACAAATGTAAAGTAAATTATTATTTATATACTAATTTACACAATAATGATTTTAAAATTCAAATAAGACACATAACTACCGTTTACAGATTTACATATATACATATTAGATCATAGCACACCAAGTGTCAAGTCTAAATTTTGCCTACTATTAAGGTGAATTGGACACAAGACATAGAGCTACACCTTAAAGAATCAATTAACATTAGAAATTCGAAAGACAATTCCCAAAATGAATGACATGAAAAGTAAGACAAAGGTTTGCTATCTGTTCAAACCTGGATTCCATCGAACTCTTTTTCGCTTTTGCTGCTGCCTTGAATCTGGATTTTCATTGCACCATCAGACAAGTCATTAGTGTCGGAAGATAAAAACCCTAGCTAATTACAGCATGTATTCTCATGAATGCAACTACAGTGCTATATAATTAAAAGTGGTCTGATTGCACACCTTTAACAAGTTCCTGAGGAAAATTAGAAGCATTGATCTGTAAAAATTGGTAAATAGAATCACGAGTAGATGCGGTTTTCGGCTTCTTCAAGTCACAATATCTTTCTATGTCCGTGCTTTGGTTTTCTGGCATCAAATTCATGAACATGGAGGTAATGCATAAGTTTTAACATATTTAACATAAACAATCAGATATCTTGCAACAATCCTAATATACTATCTAGAAGACTAAAATAAGGAGAACTCGACAACATAATATGGAATAAGAAGAATATGTAAAACTCCTCAAATTGCACCATGAACTTCTTTTCCATTACTTCTTCATTTTTTTATCAGAAAAAAAGTGTCAGAGCCGATACAAAGCATGTACTCAGAATGTACAGATAAATATGAATCGTATAAAAAACAGGCTGGGAACAACTTTCAAAAATCAATACACTTGAAATTAAATTCTTAAAGAATTTTCACTAACCAGTTGCTACCATATATTGACAAGGCAAAATGCATTAGCAAACTGACTTTACTTGATGAAACCACTGAAAAAAATCATGCTAAGACCAAACATAAAGGAAGCGGAAAAACACATGTATAATGAACTAGTTATAGGAAGTTGGATAACAGTAGAATTAATTCAAAACTATCGCTTCATGAACGAAGTCTTAGAATAAACAGCCATTAACTATTAACAATCAAACACGGCTATTTTATCATAATATTCAAGCTTTCTCAGCTACTACACAAATGCATTCATACAATATATAGTAATTCAGACCAAAATTAAGAACCGTGGAGTGAAAACTAAACGTTAAACCTATCGTTTTCCAATCATTATTTTATCAGTTTCTCCTATTTAATCACAAACAATAAAAACATTTAAAGTCCTCAAAGCTCACTCTTTTCAACATTCTCCTCCAGATAGTAAGGAGAGGTTTTCCAATAGTTAAGCAACCTTGTGTTCCAAAGGATTAAATTCCTATCGATTGGCACCGTTGTCGGGGCAGGTAATACAACATCAGACACCTACGTGAACAAGAAAGAAAATTTACACATACAAATTGAAAAAAAAAAAAAAAAAACCCAATCAATGCATTCAAAGTCTGTAATGAAAAAAATCAAAACTTTCCCAGAACCCATTTATATTCAAGCATACAGATTCAATTCAAGCCAATAACACTGAAAAAAAAAAAGATTAGTCAAATGTAGTAAAAACTCAAAATTAAAAAAATAATTACTGACAGGGAAAAGTTCAAAAGGTTTTTCAGCAGCAAAGCCTCTGCCACCTCCAAAGCCTCCTCGTCCACGCCCTCGTCCTCTAAACGACATCTATGGTGTGGTTCACCGGAGAGAGCGACGCGCGGCTGACTTCTTGTGAAGGGTATGGTAAAATTTTAAGTGTTAACGGTGAAACTTTTGTAGGTTTGGGCTGAAAATGGGCCACAAGATATTTTGATTTTCAAGTTTGGGCTGTATATCCAAATTCCATGAACCGTACATTATTGGACTGGATTGAATTGTGTATATTGGATTAAGATTGTATTCTTCTGGATTTAATTTTAATCGACGATATTTGTACCTCCTAAAAACGGTATATACACCACAAATTAATATATTTTTAAAATTTTAATATTACCGTAAAATGACTAAAATTATTAAATAGTTTGTAAGTACACACACAACACAAATTATTTCCTATTTTCTTTTTAAAGATAATTTCATCAAATTATTTCTTAATATTTATTTGATTTTCACATATATTGTATATCCCTTTCTATTTTCTTAAATCCTAACTTTTTTTTCTAAATACAAATTTTAATTACCAATTGGAATCACTTTCGGATTGTAGCACCAGGTTGGAAGATACTCACTAATTCGAAAAGTTTCATCTATTCACAATGCAAAAACCCATGAGGAGAGAAAGATCTCTACGGCTCTACCATTTTGTTTTGTTTTTTTGTTTGTGTACCTGTGTGTTACACACTTGCACACACTGGCTGCAAACATAGCTTGCTTTGTCTATGTGTATTGGCAATATTGCCTTTTACACAAGCACATTGCACACACATCTGTATATCCTGGGTATTTATTTTTGAAACAAATTTTGGGCATTTAACTTACTATTCACTTCAAAAAAATAATAATAATATAAATCTTATTGCCATTGGCTTTGCAGCAAAGGTAATTGCCTTATTGTTATTATGAGTACGGATATTGACACACATAAAACCTATTAATATACCCATTTTTATAAGTACACGTCTAAAATTTTAAAAATAAATATTACTATAAACACACATCCTAATGCTAATAGTACCCTCATTGAAATAACTATATTCATTTTAATACATATTATTTATAAACACTCTTAAATTATTATCACACCAAATTTATGTATAAAAAAATCATATTACTTTTAGAATCAAATCCTCTTTTAATGATAGTCCAATTTACTTTTAGAAATATCTCGAATATAGGAGCCTTATAAAAGGGGATATGTGGAGAGGTTAAGAGATTTTCAATCTGGAATTCTTTTATTTATACAGTCATCTTAAAAAAAAATTATTGATATCTACGGCTATCTTAAAAAAAAAACTTGTTGATATCTACATCTATCATTAAAAATAATATATTTTGTTTATTGATAGAGTTTCATAACTATACATAAAAGAAAGACAAAAACAATATGATAATCATGTGATGATTAGAAAATTTGATACTTGAAATAATATTAGAGTTTAATTAGGGTTTATCATAAAAAATAGGGTTTACCATAAGTTGTATTTTGTTTAAAGGTAAGTTTTTTTTAATAAAGAAATACAAGTTGAAGATATGTGTGTAATTAATGAGTGTATATAGTGTTTGGATTTATTTTTAATTAAAGTAATTTGTCCTTATTGCTAAATTTCTATTGAGATATTTTTGTAATTATTTTTTTTTATAAAAATATGGGTGTACTAATAAGTTTGATGAGTGTAAATATCGGCACCCTATTATTATTTTTATTTAATCTACCACTTGTAAATAAAATTAGCTCAAAACCCATCTCATTTTAGTATAAGTCATGTATTTAAGAGTTAATTTTTTTAAAGAAATAAATAACAAAATTTAAATATTAATAAGGTTGATTATATAATAAAATATAAGTGTAGATGAGGTGTAGTTAAAAAAATACAATATAATAAAAATAAAGAAAGGGCATTTTTGCCATTAAGTGGGTTTTTTTTATTTATAAATTATAGTTTTTTAAAAATTTTAATGGGGTGTGTTCACAGGTAAGGGTGTATATACAATTTCTAAAGGTACAAATATCACAGCTCTTTAATTTAATATTATATTACGTTTGTTATTACCTGTAGATCGGATTGGCTAATTATAATTTTTAATTTAAATATAAAATAAACATATTTAAGTTTTTAATTTTTTTATATTTAACTAAAATATATTATAAATAATAATTAAAATGAATTAATTGTGCTGATCTTTTGGTTTGGATGGTTCTGTTGGGGTGGGTTTTTCTCCGCTGAGATGGAGAGATTTTTGATATTTGTTTCGCCTGATGGCAACAAGGGTGTTCATGCTTTAGCTAAATATACTATTTCTTTTATCTCAGAACATGGTTTAGGTTGATGTTTAATAATTAAGTTTTTTAGGTTCTTTTACCCTTTCAAAAAAAAAAAAAAAGGATCGCGGATGAAAGGTCCTACCATTTTTCAAAAACAACCCACGCGTTTAAAAAAAAAACACCATACGAAGGTTTTTAAACTAAAATTTGACATTATAAGATGATTTTGGTATTACAATAAGGAGCTTTTTACCTTAAATTGAAAATTACAGTGTTGCTTTAAAAAAAATTCAAAACCTGAGGATGTTTTTGCAAATCTCACTATTATGTAGTATTATTTTTTTTTCCTTTATCAAGATTACTTAACGGACATACAATTTAAAGAAATAAAATCTTTTATAAAATATATCTAATAAAACCCCACATACCTTGATCAGAGATGAGGTATATTAACTTTGAAGAATAAATAAAAAATGTAGTTTTGAGAATAAATAAAAAAAATTAATAAAAACATTTAATTTAATTTAATTTAATCAAAATTTTAAAAAGTGAGACATAAATAGATGTGCCAATAGCCCACTCTAAATCAATATAACAATTTAATTTCCTTCTGATCAACAAATGTGAACACACTTAAGAATAAAGAAAAAAAGTAATACAATAACATAAATTTTTATTATTATAGAATGACATACAAATTTGGAACCCTTTAGCTCTTTCATTTTTGTTTCCAATTAACCCTAATTTGTTTTTTTGAAAGTCCAATTAATCCTAATTAGCATTCAGCTAATATAGTACAGTGGATCGGGTAGCTTGAACGTCCGGTTACCGGCATTGGTTCCAAGGAGGTCGCTCCATTGATCGCCAATGTTTCCGACTATCCGGTATCTGTTTTTCTCAAGCTTTTTCCTTTCATTTGATTTGTATGCAACTGCTGTTTGTCCTGAATAACATGATCCCCTGCAGCCATTTTTTTTTTACAGATTATAAATTGATGGAAAATTTCCCAACAAAAATAAACAGTTATAGACCAAAATTACAAGATAAATCATGGAAATCAACACATGATCGATTGATTTTAGTAGAATTAACTGATTTGAACGGATTGGAATAATTAATAAATCAGTAATTAAATAAGACAATATTTACAAAGACATGTATATATGCTTACTTGAGAATAAGCTTCTCCCAAGTGTGAAATCCAAATTTCTTTAAATTGTTTGTTGTGACAATTCTCTGTTCTTCTGCTCTTCCAGTCAAGAAGACAACCTTAATCTTAAGAGACAACAACTTCTTGTACAACTTAAGGACTCTCCGGCAATGCCGGTGCTTTTCGCTCCATTACCCATCCATTGAATATCGTGGCATTGTATGGCTTCGTCCTGAAAATTTCACAATCATGGGAGTTAACACAATATGTGATCCATATGTATAGAGGACTGATTAGGTGCAGAATTTCGCACACTTATGTGTCTAGTGGTGCGCCACTCACACCCTCACTCTTACACCATTGAGATTGTGAGTTTGAATCATATCATTTTCCTAAACCCTAAATAAATTGTAATATATAATTATTTATGATAACATACGTACCCAAATCCATGTTTAGCGAAGTATGGCAAATTAGAGAGGGTTGTTTCATCTATATCAAAAATCCATATCTCCTTGCCGTCGCCGGCCAATTTGAGGCTCTCAGCGTAGAGCAAAGCCTCGTTTATGACTGCTTTCGAGTCGTCCCGGTACTGTTGCCCTAGCATGTAATGTCCCACGTACTTTTTACACTGTTTTGGAACTGTTTTCCAACCTATTAGGTTGTTGGTTTCCACGCCCAGCCGCCAGCTCAGGCAGGACAGCTCCGGAACGTCATGACCATGGGCGCCGGTTCGTGGCCGGAGGGGATGGATTTGGTGGGGGATGTGGTGGTCTGAAGCCTTGGATGTTGCTAGGATTATAGAGAGAAAGAAGGAGAAAAGTAGTGTGAATACATGTGTTTCCATGTTGTATTGTTTTTGGAGAAGATAATGAACAGTTGATTCTTGATATAGTTTGATTTAGTTTTGGTGAATAACTTTCTTCTTTCTTTATATAGGGTGTGTCTCCAATAATGACCATGAACTTGTAGTAAATTACTTTTAAGTACACGCATGCTAATATAATTGATTAATGTGCGATATTGGAATTGCAATTTTTTGTTTTTTGTTTTTAACCCGACACCGAATGGTTATCGGAGATTAACCGCATGCACTGCTTACCGTTCGAATATCTACTCCCATTATTCGGTGATATCTTACAAAGGGAAAGCTCCCCGACACAATACGCATATACTTATAAAATGCATTTTATGTGAGTGACTCAAACCCTTAAAGTTCACTAGCTAGTTGTATGTCAGGTGCTGAATATTAATTATAATTAAATAGAGGGAAGGATTCATTAGTATTTCTTAGTTTGGTTAAAATATGAACTAATTCCTTTGGTTTCGAAATTTGTTTGAAGGATTTTGCTATTATGCTAGAGTAATATAGTCAGTGAGTTTGAGGGGAATGTTAGAATAATTGATTCTCCTCGAGTATTATCTGTCATTTATAAAAAGATTTTATATGGTTAATTACTTTTTATTTTGATTTGAATTTAAATTTGAATTGTTTATATATTATTTTATATTTTCATTTAATGTAACAGAATCAGGTTTCGCTTGACAATATGAATAATAAACTCCGCAAGATTTGTATTATTGTACAAGTTTTTGAATTACAGTTAAAAAGCTGAGTTTATATATTTGAATAGAATTTACAATATATATATATATAGTGATAAAATTCAACTAATTATTATCTATTTAGGCTTATCACTTGCAGATATATTAGATTTGTTGGACTCAAACTATTATCTCCAGGTTTAGTGGAACTAATCCGATGACAAGAATCTGAATTGTTCTTAATAACTACCCAATATCCATTCAAACAATTCTAATTAATAAAGTCAAATCATCTTTAACTTATTTCTGGAGAGAAACTTTATAACATATAATTTAAATCAAAGATTTGTGATGCATCTCCATCCTTAATTTGTTTTAAAAATAAATACTACTTTTGATAGTTATTCTTGATCTTACCCTGAAACGAAATTCCTTTACTATTAGTTTATGTGTATATATATATATATATATATATATATATATATATATATATATATGTTATCAAGTTCTTCGTTCATATTATAACAAATTAATTTTCATCACTTTAAATTAAAAAAAAAAATATGATATCTTTAAGTTTTCTTCTATTCTTTTTTTTAAAAAAAAACTTTTCTTATACTTTTGCATATATATTGTAATTTTTTTTGTTGTTGTAAGAAGCATATAAATTGTAAACTTTAAAAAACGTTAATAGGAGAAGGTGATGATGGTAAATGATTATTGATAGGGCAGTTCAGCTGTTTAGTCAAATTTCAACAACAAATTATTTATGTTACCACATTGTTCGATGGTGGTTTAAATTCATACAACTTTCCAAGGCTAGTGCAGAATATATACTTTTAACCTTTATTAGATCTTGAAATTTTCTTTTTGCTTTTTCATTATTTTTATTTTATGACGGTGCATCGACTTAGAATCTGAAAATTGAGATACTCACATGTTGAATAAGCCTCTTACCACTAATCTATATTGGGCAGCGATAATGATATGTGCTTTATTACTATTATTTTTTTTTGAAGTAATAAACGATGGGCTTTTGATACTTGTTTTCAAAGAACTGATTAGATGTTAATAGAATTGATAAATATTATACAACTCAAATTTTTTATTCAAATACTAACTAGAATAATGTGATAAGCAATTTATTAAGGTCATATTTAGCATATCATACCATAATATATAATGAAAAAAATAAATTATTTATCACATCAATTGAGCTTATATTTAAATAATTTTTTTGATTGTAAATAAGAGGATGTGCTAACTCCTTTAATTTATGCTGCAGTTGTTTTTAGGCAATCTTGCATAAAGAGTGATATGTTTCAGAAGAAAAGGAGATTTGGAGTTCGACAAACACCAATACAACCTAAATATCCTATTAAAAAGTTCCACGTATCCTTATATATATATATACTATTCACAAGAAGTACCGATGGGTACATTCAATGAACCAACATATATACATGCAGAAAAGCACTTCCATGGAAGTGCTTATCCGTCCATGATCATAATGTGACTTGAGAAAAGAGGAAAGATGTCATACCGCAAAAAATAAGTCAATTTGATGAGTACGTAGTGTGTGGATGAACTAATTATTGGAAAATCTTAAAGTAAGATCATACTAAAGGTCTATACTCCTCAACCGTTTGTTTTTTTTTCTTCTTCTTGATAGTGCTGCATTATGGACTTTGACTTTGTGATCTTGATCATCTTTGATAAAATTTGAGTTAATTAAGTAAAACCTACCTTATGTCAAACCATATTCAATATGGTTTGATGGTAAAAGGTATACTCGTTCAATTCGATAATGTATAGATTTAAGTCATAAGTGGTATAAAAAAACATACTTTATATCTAGATGATAAGTGCCACACCCAATGGTCAAGTAGGGACACCGTCTGTAACTCGAACTCCCTCCACTGATATGGAAGGAAACCTATACTAAGAGGTGATAAATATTAAATATTTGATTATTAATTAGAAAAAAAAATGTAGTTAAAGAATGCTTAGGATATTGAATATTTTTTTTATCATAAATACATCATTGTATTTTCTTTTAATTAGCAGATGTAAACAAATTTCTGAATTAAAAATTAAGAAAGTTAAAAGATCACCATTCTAAAATTAATTGAAAATTAATACATATATCATAAATTCAACTTATTAATTCAAGAACGACATACAAATTTGGAACAATTTAGCTCTTGCAATTTTGTTTTTGTTTTTTTTTTTGAAAGGCATCTTTATTCAGGCCCCAAAGGCCGGCAAAGGCAGAACAACAGTAACAGCACAAATAGAAGCAACAAAAGAGAATGAGCAGCTCCAAAATAGGGCATCACCCAAGAGCCCAAACAGAGCCAGAAGAAGAAAAACCAAAACCAACAGAAAACAGAAAGACAAAGCCTAGGGCTACAGCAGCTTAAACACACCAACTAAAACTGTCCACATTATTAGTCAGCTCTTGCAATTTTGTTGCCGGTAGTTCTAATTAACATTCAGCTAACGTAGTAGATTGGATCGGGCAGCTTGAAAGTCCGGTTACCGGTGTTGGTTCCGAGGAGATCGCTCCATTGATCACCAATGTTTCCGATGATCCGGTATCCATTTTTCTCAAGTATTTTTCTTTCGTTTGATTTGTATGCAACTGCTGTTTTTCCTGTATCAGATGGACCCCTGCAGCCAAAAGATTCATTAAGAGAAGACCAAGCTCAAAAATTAAGTACAAGACAAATCCACAGACACACACACACACACACACACACACACACACACACACACACACACACATATATATATATATATATATATATATATATATATAAATGGATTGATTAATGCCAACAATTCATCAAATGAATTGACTAAGTCGTAAATTTTCTAAATTACAAGAACACGTCCAAATCGAACCAACTGAATTTGGGATCTCAACCTAGTTGAGAAGTCTGGTTAATTACCATCAGGTTATATCAATGACCACGATAGATTTATTTTTTTAGAACCAATCGATAGATTTGAAGGGATCGATCGGATGATCAATTGATAAATCAGTAATTAAATAAGTCAAGATTTAAGACATGTATATATATATATATGTATGCATGCTTACCTGAGAACAAGCTTCTCCCAAGTGTGGAATCCAACTTTCTTTAAATTGGTTGCTGTGACACTTCTCTGGTCTTCTGCTCTTCCAGTCATGAAGACAATCTTAATTCCAAGATACAACAATTTTTTGTACAGCTTAAGAGTCTCTGGTAATGCTGGTCCTTTTCCTTCCATAACCCATTCATTGAATGATGTCACATTGAATGGCTCTGTCCTGAAAATTTCAGTAACATATAAACAAAAAACAAAAAATAGATGATCAAGATTTATTCATTTTATTTTCTCTCATACAAGCGATCATCATAGTATTTTTAGTAGAAATCCCTATATAAGGTAATTAATTAATGACACGACTTGAGATTTGTATTTAAATATAAAGACAGAATAGCTTCAAGCATTTTGACGTGAAAACCAACAGTTTGTCAACAATTCATATTCATAGACTGATATAATATACCTATATATACATAGAAAGCATCTTTTTCATATCATTTTTTTTTCTTCAAAAAAATCTATGTATATCCATCCAATATAATCATTTTATGTGTACATATTACATAAATAACATGATTCTATAGATACATTTAATATATATATATATTTTTTGAAATAATAGATACATTTAATATACCAAAGACTTTAATACATTTTTTAAACAACACTTTGGTTTATATTAATTAAACACTATAAAATAATCAAACATATTTCATCAACATACGTATTTTGATAGTTTCACAATGATTTGTTAAATGTACTTAAACTCGTTATAATTTAAATGTACAAAACCAATATATAAATAAATAAATTAAACATTGCTTAGTTTGTGATTTTAAGAAATAAATACAAAAATCATTGCTTAGTTTATCAAAAACTTGTAACAATAAAACATTAGGTTAATTGATTAACTATGTTTACGTACCCAAATCCATGCTTAGCAAAATACGGCAAATTGGAGAGGGTGGTTTCATCTATATCAAAAACCCATATCTCCTTGCCGTCGCCGGCCACTTTGAGGCTCTGAGCATAGAGCAAAGCCTCGTTTATGACGGCTTTCGAGTCGTCCCGGTACTGTTTCCCTAGCATGTAATGTCCCACATAGTTTTCACACTGTTGTGGAACTGTTCTCCATCCTATGAGGTTGTTAGTTTCCACGCTTAGCCGCCAGCTCAGGCACGACAGCCCTGGAACGTCGCAGCCGTGGGCGCCTGATTGCGGCCGGAGAAGGTGGATTTGGTGGGGGATGTGGAGGTCTGAAGCTTGGGATGTTGTTGCTAGGGATATTATAGAGAGAAAGGAGGAGAGTAATGGGAATACATGTGTTTCCATGTTGTATTGTCTACGGAGAAAATAATGAGTTACGAAGTTTGAGTTAATTTGGTTTCTTTATATAGGCTGTGTTCATAACAATGACCATATATAGTATATATTTTATCAATTCAATAATAAGTTCGGATGTCTACTCTTCAGTAAACTGGTTGTAGCAGCTTGTTTTAATATTATTATTATTATTATTATTTACTTACGTGAGAGTGGTTTTATATCTCATAATTTATCTGTTAAATTATAAAGTGGGGTAGACTCAGTCTCGACAAATCCGAGTATCGGATTTAAAAAGCAAAATCCTTTTTACTTTTATGCATTTATTATTAACAAAATCTTAAGGGAATAAGAGAAGAGTTTGATTTAGTAATATGCTCTCGTATTTAGACAATTAGATTATGAATTCGAATCATATCTTTTTCTCCAATCTCGAATTTCGAATTTATTCCAGCTATATAGCTGTGACATTTTCTCTATAATTTTCTTCGTCTTGAGAAATGAATATATGGATCGAATATCGAGCCAAAAACGTATTGAATATATTTGACACGCAGATTAGTCTTTGCACGTGATTAATTATATATATTTGGTGTTATCAATGTCATTTTTCCTTATTATATCTATATATACGAAGATGTAGAGGCAACTTCCAATTATCGTAGTACATTTGGGCATGGAACCCATCAATAAAACCCTAAAATAAAAAATTAATTAATTGGCTGGATAACTTTGACATTTGTTCTGTCATTTTCATTGCCTTGACTTGAGAAAAATTATAAATCGAGCCATGAGATCATATTAAACTATTGAGATTCGAGTCTTTTGTCGGCAGCTAGCTTATATATCTCTGCAGTTTAATCTTGCATTGGTGTATTATATCATAGTCGGTGACGAGATTACGCTCTATAAATATAGTCTAAAATGTAACTTTTTTAGAAAAAGATCTCTCTATATTTTATAAATTAATCATAAGATTGAACTCTATAAATATAGTCTAAAATATAACTCCTCTATAAAGAAATCATTCCACATATTATGAATTAATGGATAAATATAAACACATATATATAGGGGTATTATTACTAAAGTCCCTATTTTTTTTATGAATTGTCACATTTTTAAATGTCTTTGCCATATTAGTCACTTTAGTCACTTGTTTTTTCAAAATACATTACTTTAGTTCCATTTGACCAAAAACTAAGGGTCAACTATAATATAATATATAAAAATACAATTTTATCCTTTATTGTTATTTTTAAAAATTTTCTTTTTAGTCCCTCTAATTTTAATAATAGCCGGTCAATCCCTGAAAAAATAAAATATTTTTATCAAGGATTGAACCTTCAACCTAGTGATTAAAAGCAACTACCTCTAACCAATTGAGCTACTTTAGTTTATTGTTGAGGATTTGTTGATTTAAATGTATATATATCTAATATGTTTATATAATTTAAAATAAACTTATATTTATTAATAATAATACTAATATATAAAAACGTATTTATGAAAATGAAAAAGAAAATAACAAAATAAAAGGAAATCCAAAAAATCTAAAAAATCAAAGTCTGTGACATTTTTTTTTTTTGGAGTTTCTTTTCTTTACCAAAAAATATATTATTTCAATTTGATAAAAAAAAAACCCCAGAAAATCAAAGACCCGTAAATTGAAAAGGGAAAAAAAAATCAACAACAGAGAAGAAAAATAAATAAAAATTCCTTTTTTTTCTTTTATTTACTTTTATTTTGTTATTTTCTTTTTCATTTCATAAATATGTTTTTATATTATTATTATTAATATAAGTTTATTTTAAATTATATAAACAGATTTAAATTAGTTTAAACAAATTATATAAATATATATATATATATATATATTTAAATCAACAAATCTTCAACAATAAACTAGAGTAGCTTAGCCGGTTAGAGGTAGTTGCTTTTAATCACTAGGTATTTTGAAAAAATAAGGGATTAAAGTGACTAATATGGTAAAGACGTTTAAAAATGTGACAATTCATGAAAAAATAGAGACTTTAATGATAATACCCCTATATATACATAATTATAATGGAGCTTAATTTGAAGTCTACAATGGCTACACAAGGGACAATTCAATATAATATTTTCTTGGTTTTGTAGATCTGGAGCGCAATTTCCAATTATTTAATTTTAGTATAGATAATAATTTTCGAGATTTCTCTTGAGGACCGTGTGTAGATCTCCGGTTACCCGCCTAATTTTGTCCATTGGCTTGTAAACTATGGCTGATTTGCATTAATAATAGTTTCCTACCTTTGCTCAACATTTGAATTTTGGATTAGATAAATAAAAGAGCAAGCATTATTTTAATCCCTAGCCATTTTAGATACACGTTTTTTTTATATATATTTTGGTCTTATTATGGACAAACCTTTAAAATGCCACATGTACACATTTAATAAAATAAATAGAAAATAAGCTATAAAATAAAACTGAACTATAAGATTAATTGATGCGATTTTCAACAAAAAAATAACCAAAAAATTAAAAAATTTACAAGTTTAAGTCAATTTCAGTTAGGGTCAATTAAACAACTTTCAAAAAACTAAGAACACATAGGTAGAGTTTGGAATTGCGTTGGAGAATTATAAAAAGTGATCGATAAACTTAATTATAGTGAGTTTCAACCTTTAAAATAATATTAAACTTAATTATAGTGAGTTTCAACCTTTAAAATAATATAAAATATTAGAAAAGTTATAGGTTTAAGCTATTGTCGGTTCATGACATCATTTATTGTCATTTAAGTTCAGTAAAACGAAGAATTTTGAAAGAACAATAATTTAGAGATAGATAATGGAGTTGGACGATTGATTTTTAAAGGATTTATAAGATTAATTGATGTGAAGTTTTTTTTTAAAGTAACCAAAAAAATTAGAAAAATTACAAGTTTAAGGAACTATCGGTTAAGGCTAACCAAACAAATTTCGAAAAACTAAGAATATGCATGGAGTTTCGAATGACGTTAGAGAATTACAAAAAAAGTGATTGCTAAGCTTGTAATTAGATTGAGTGTCAACATAATATAATCTAAAAACTTAGAAAAGTTATAGGTTTGAGTTATTGTCGGTTAGTGTCGCATATTGTCATTTATGATTAGCAAATTTAATTTCAAAATGAATTAAAAAAAAATTACAAGCTTATGTTAGTGTTGATTAGTGTTGGTTAGCGTCATTTAGGGTTAGTCAAACAAATTTTGAAAAGCTAAGAACATACGTAGAGTTTGGAATGTCATTTTAGAATTACAAAAAGTGGTTGATATGCTTAATTGGAGTGAGTTTCAACCTAAATTAATCCAATATTTAGAAAAATTATAGGTTTAAGCTATTGTTGGTTAACATCAATTATTGTCGGTTACGATCAATAAAACAAATTTCAAAAGGATAATTAATTTAGAGATTGGAAATGAGGCTGAACGATTACTATAAAGGTTCTGTTGATCGAAAATTCGCTATAAGTGAGGAATTTTAATTAATACCCTCAGACCGTTACCCGGTAGGTCGCGGTTGGGGAGATATCTCTCCCATGTGATGATGTGGATGGAATGGATGTAATAGAGAAGAAAGGATAATGACAGTATGTATATATGAATAAAGGGGGCGATATTTTATTTATCACTGGACTTGTAACAATGGTGGTAAACTTTAGGACCACAATACAATTGCTCATACTTCTCTATTTTACACAGAATGGCGATGGCGAAATCGTTTGTGTTGATAAGTGGATATTTACTCTCAGTGGTGATCCGAAACCTCTCACTATTTTCAGCAACTAAAGAAAAGCTTCTAAAGAGATCTCCCATTCTTCATCCTTCATGACCGTATTTATGGATTCCTTTTATTCCTGAGAATCCGATCATTTTATTGAGAATTATTTGGGGTCCTTTTTTAGGCGATGCAAGCCGTTGAGTTAGGCTAGAGGCACGTGATTTGATCCCTCCGATTATTGTAGCATAAACTTTGATTCGGTTGACTGTTTGGTCTCATTTATGACGCTTTAAATAACAATTAAGTCAACTCTTCCCTCCTACGTTGTTTGGAGGAGAATATTGACTATGTATCCCGATAGCGTGGTACACTGGTGTACCGGTCTGCTCTCGCTGGCGTAGCGGTTGTTCTACTCTGTATCTCGATGGTGTGGTACACTGATGTACCAGTCTTCACTTGGTATCAAGAGTAATGGCACATCGTGGTACCTGTTCTTCTTGGGTCGTAGTTCAGGTGCTTCATCTGGTACCAGGTATACAAGGCAGTCGCGACTCTGACCCTACAAGGTATCGATCCTTTCTAGATCGCGGTGCCCATGCTTCCGGGTACCTGAGAGTTGAGGATGGTTCCTACCAGGTAATGACTCGGTGGAAAATTCTCTTTTGGACCTTGGCCATAAAAGCTTGTTAACAGGTTCTATAAGATTAATTGAAGTGAGTTTCAACAAAAAAAAAAATAGAAAAGAGTTTATTAATTTATCGATAAATTAATATTTATTAATTTAAAAAGAGTTTTATACTTTTATTACTTATACATGTATTATTTTTTTGGGTTCCCTTTAGTACTCATGTGCTTCCATTGTGATCGTGTCTTTTCTTAGCACTATCACATTAAAATTTTGTCTTTTTTAACATGATCACATGCAACTCACAAATGATCACATGCAATATATTGCTAAATTCTAAGAGTTATTATGTAAGTAGTGAGCCAGAAGAGATAATATAGTAAGTAGTGGGCCAAAAGAGATAACACATAACATCCCTTGGACTTTGATCCAAATCAAAAGTTGACAAATAGATTTGTATATAACCTTATGTTAGAGGGTATGCATCTGAGTACATATGTATGCCTTATAAATGATAATAATAATAAACAATGGATGATGTCAAACTAAAAAATTTGATAGATGTTGAGCACCTTTTGAATTATCATGGTGAAAATGATATAATGCTAAAATTACCTTCTAATTAAGAGATTATTTAAAAAGTAATGAATACTTCTACCAATGATAATCATGATTTAGATGACAGTTGTGTTTTATGAATGGTTTCTCCAAAAGAGGTCTTCCAAGCAATAATTACCTTAAATATCTACTTGCTACAAAATGAAATAAAAAAAACATATCAAATGTGGTGTATGCATTGCAAAAAAATTAAGGATGATGTTGAGTTCGGTTTAAGTATAAAGAAAAGGCAAATGACTTTAGATGTAATATTTTTTTGAGAGTAATTGAATTGAGAAAAGATAAGTTGTAAATTAAAAGTTCATTAATATATATTATGAATTTTTATGTGCAATTTCTTTTATATAATTAACCAATTATTAATTTATATATTCGTTGGGCCCTAAAGGATTTTTTAATTATTATCTTATACATTTAGTGAGGTTATTATTTTAGTACATTGACCCGAGTTGGGACTGAAATATTTTATTATATAAACGATATTATTAATTTATTGAACATTTATTTATCGAGATTTTACTTTATAAGATTAATTGATGTGAGTTTTAACGAAAAAAAAGTAGAAAATTACAAGTTTAAACTAGTGTCGGTTAGCGTTTATTAGGGTCAGTCACATTGAATTTGTAATGGCTTTAGAGAATTGCTAAAAGTCATTGATATGATTAATAGCTTAGTGAGTTTCCACCTTAAATAAAGCAAAAACTTAATAAAATTATAAGTTTGAGTTATTGATGGTTAGCATTGTTTAGTGTTGATTAGCATCGTTTGGTATCGATTAGAGTCAATAAAATGAATGTAGAAAGGATAATTAACTTAGAGATAGGAAATAGAATTGGAAAACCGATTTCACGTTTCTATAAACCAAAAAATGTGAATTTTATTGAAAATAATTTCTTCATTATTTTCTTTCTATCTTCCACAAAAACCTAAAACAATTGATAACCAACCCAAAACCCATGATGTTTGAAAATAAATGAACCGAAAATGGAAGAGATTTACAAACCTTCAACACTTTTGGGTGAGGAAATTCAAGATATTCTCCAAGAACACCCTCAAATTTTTAATTTTAATTTTTAAATCTTTTAATTTTCCTTTTGCTCTCAATTGTTCATAAATATTGACTCTTGAAGTGGTAGGCATTTGGCCATTGTTTTTCAATAGAACCAATTTCAAGATAACAATAGGTTATCT
Organism: Dipteronia sinensis; assembly: GCA_033220585.1. Lineage (NCBI taxonomy): Eukaryota > Viridiplantae > Streptophyta > Magnoliopsida > Sapindales > Sapindaceae > Dipteronia > Dipteronia sinensis. The sequence continues at coordinate 62,276,870 of CM065639.1, forward strand.
GCAGGGACGGAGCCATGTGAGGACGAGAGGGGGCCACTGGCCCCCCTGAAGTTTTGTATATTTTTAAATTTTTCCCTCAAGTTTTTAGATCTTTATATTTTTACCCTTGTTTTATACTCCTTAAATGTTTATAATTTTATAAATTAATCCTTTAAACTTTCAGATTTGTATGCTTTTACCCTTATATGATATGTAGATTTTTTAATTCTTTTATAAATTAAATGTTAATAATTTTCTCGTAATCACGTAGAAAATATATTTGATTCTAAATATATTATTATTGCTTTTTTATATCTCAAATATAAATCAAATCGCAACATATATATTCTGTTATGTCAGCTGTAATTTTTTCTTATAAAAATTACACTTACTCAATTCTATATTAAATAATTTTATTATATCTTTAAAATATTTTTTCTCTCTCCAAATCTTACTTATCTCACCCTAGTACTGTAATACAATATCATACTTCTGATAAATTATTTATATAGCTTTTGCTTCTTCTTTTTTTCAAAGTGTTGATTTATATAATTAAAATATGTCAAACATAAACATATATTTATGTGTAATTATTAAGAAGTTTTATCAAGCATAATTTTATAATTTTTAACAATTAAAATAGTTTTTGGATATTAGAAAAAGACTAGGATAGTTTTTAATAGTGAAATTTCATCATCTTAAATGTTTTTCATAAATGCACAAATTAAGATAATTTATCTCAATAAAATATTATTATTCATTTAAAATAATTAATGAAAAAAATAATGTTTTAAAAAATAAACAACATTTTTTTAATTAACCTCTAAGATATATGTCGATTTAACTTATTATTTCACGGCGTCCCCTTGGAACATAATCCTGGATCCGTCCATGTTATATGTATTGTATGTGTTATTGACTATACAAATTCAATGCAATAACCAAAATATATATAAGTGAAAAAACAATAAAGAGATGAGATTTTACATGACTCGACGTAAATCTACATATATCCACAAAGTGCATTGGTACTCGACTTTCACTGTGAAATTGATGTTTACAATAATATGAGAAGCAAAAAAAAAAAACTCTCTAATTCACCTCAGCTCTGTATTTTTCTTTCTTGCATTCTAATACTCTAGGATTACATTTTACAAAAATATAATAATACAAGTATACAACCCTGAGGAAAAAGCTGCCACTCTTTGCTTCCAAAAAAAAATATTCTTATTTATGACTCTAAATCAAACAGGAAACCACTTTTAAATAAAACAATATACTAAAATTTGCTTGGGGGTACGTGCAGCCCCTGCTCCAATGGGAGCTCGACCCCCGATATTTGTGTCAATGTAGTTTAATATGTTGATATATAACCAAACGATATTTATATTGGATCAACTTTTGTTTGGCACAGCGGGATATGATTCACGAAACTCACTTTAAACTTCATAAACTTTGTACGCAGTATTGTCAAAAATATAGCGCTATATAGAGAACTCAAGTTCGAATTCTGTTGATTTTAATTGGAAGGCCATCTTATCAGAAAAGTACCAAATGTTTCGAAATTAATCATGAAATCCACATTTAAAAATATGTTGTTTTGCCGAAACCACAAGTTTGGCTAAAAGTTTGACATCGAAAATAAAAGTGAATTCTTTAAGTTCTCTATGGATCATACACTACAGTAGTTTTTAGGCAATCTCGCATTACATATAAATATATAATATGCATGAAAGTGACATTGTTTTCAGCAAATATTTTAGACAAACTGTAACCCATAATATGAGTTATATATTTTAGAAAAAAAGAGAGAGGAAAATTAGAGTTTTAATTAACAGACACCATATATATTTTTTAACAGCAAAGCTTTATTCATCGAGTCCAAAGACCAGAACAAACAACAACACAGACAGCCAGGCCACCTAAACCAAAGGACATACACGACCAACAAAACCACAAGCTAACCACAAACAACAAAGGGTTCGTAAATCCGAACTAAACTTACGGTTTTCTCCTACTGACGTTTGTATACCTCCATAAATCCAAAAGCTATGAAAACTCAAAAAATTGAAATTATTGATGACTTGCAGATTAATTTATATGACTGTGAGCATACTTATAATACTCTTATCCACCTTATCAATTTTTGTTATGTAAGTATTATTTGACCCAATTATGTTACTTTTTCTAGCGCTTAAGTATGCTCACAGTCAGTGGCGTAGCCAGGAATTCTGACTTGGGAGGGGGGGGGGGAACTAAAAACTTAATTAAAATATATATAAGTTTGATGATAAAATGAGTACATATAGTAGGGGAGACCAGGGCCTTACCCTTCAAAATGAAAATGCTATAAAAAAAATATAAACAGAAAATAAATAACAAAAACATAAAAATTACCTACAATACAAGTGCATCACTATTCTGTTTCAGCGATACCCTATGAGGACCCACATCACAAAATTCATCAATTATCATATTTGGATCAATGGTATCAGAAAATTCTCTTTCAATATATATCACCATGCAACTTGCAAGTAGCTCATCCTCTATCTTATTGCGAAGTGCTGTTTTAATAAGTTTCATGGCTGAAAATGCTCGCTTTGTTGTTGCAGTAGAAACAGGAAGAGTCAACACAAGACGAATTAAACGATCAATCAAGTGAGGAGATATTTTGAAACTGTGAATCATTAGGTACATCAAGCTCATAATGCTTCAATTGTCTTCTCAAAGTGCCAATCTCTGATCCACAGAAATCTTGAGAATAAAATTTCTCAGCAAGATTGCAAATATTATCAATATGAAATGATTTGAATGAGTCAGAAGGATCCAAAGATGAACTAAAAATAAGAAGCTCCATTGTTCGCTTTAGAAATTTGTCATCTAACTCCACCATCTGAAAATCTATCACAACATTAAAAATACCAAAATGGTAATAATGCTCAACCGTTACGCAATCATGTTGTTGGCAAGAACGTCTTGTTCCTCCCTTATACTGTGCACTCAAATCTGGAATATCAATATGATGTTTATCACAAAATGATGTCTATCACAAAATGATGTCAAACTTTGAATAAAAGTGTCCCAACCATCTTCGCGAAACTTCTTCAGAAGTGATTTTGTTGTTGAGACAAACCTCATGATATTTAAAATATCTTGAGTTTTGATCTGTAAGGCTTGACAAAGCATATCGGTATACCCCATAACTTTGTTCATCATAAGCAAAATAAACACAAATTCAAAGGATTTCATACCCATATAAGCTCATTTTGCCTCTCCCCGTATATTGTTGTTAAGTCCATTATCAACCATGTTTTCAAGAACAGAAGAAGTTGCATCAAACATTTCAATCAACCTTGCAACATAACTAAAATGAGAACTCCAACGAGTAACTCCGGCTCGTTGTAAAACACGAATTTGATTAGCTCTTTTGCCGGTCTTAAGTTCTCCAGAAGCAACCATTTCTGCAACTTCAAACTCTCTAGTACATTTTAACTCCAAACTAAGTTTGGGAGAAGCACTGACAAGATTAACAATACAACTTAACTTCGAAAAAAATAACCAAACATCATGAACATCTTTAGATGCTGCAACCAATACAAGTTGTGATCGATGAGCAAAACAATGAATATAATATGCATAAAAACAATCTTTCAGAAACAAAGCTTGTAACCCTTTCCATGCAACCCTTATATTACTTGCGCCATCATAGCCTTGACCTCGCATATTTTCAACTTGAAGATTATATGTAGTCAAAACATTGGAGATTGCATTCTTAAAAGTTAGAGCACTAGTTTCATCAACACCCACCACTTGAAAAAATCGCTCCCTTATAAACCCATCACAATCAACAAAACGAAGAATAATAGCCATTTGTTCTCTATTGGATTCATCAAGTGTCTCATCAACAAGAATACTTTGCATCACCAACTTCTTCAAGAATCTTTTTACGCACTTGATTTGCAAAAATTGTTAATAACTCCTTTTGGATTGTTGCTGATGTATACTTGGCATTCTTCGGGGCATTATTCAAACATATTTTGGCAATTCCTTCATTCAAAGTTGTGCACAGTTTAATCATTTCAAGAAAATTGCCACGGTTGGATGAACTTTCAGATTCATCATGCCCTCTAAAAGCACATGCTTGCCTTGCAAGCCATTTAAGAGCAATTATTGATGTATTGAGTCGTAATCGATGTTGTAAAGTTTCTTCGGAAGATTGTGAATTCAACATATTGTCAATGTGTCAAGATGGGTCCTTAAAGTTATCTAACCTCTGAGCAGCAAGACTGTTAAGAATTAGCATGCCCTTCATGGTTTGCGAAAGGCACATTTATCTCCATCATGAACTCTTTTCCAACTATTGAATCCCTGACTGGTAAATGCAAGATTCTTTAATGGAATACTGTCAAAAAGAAAGCATGGAAAACAATATACTATATCTTTTTCAATAGAATACTCGAGCCAAGAAAATTGGGAAAACCAAGAATAATTAAACCGCCGATTTTGATTCTCAATTAGTGTAGGTTTATATTCTTTTAACTTAGGTTGACATGGTCCCATAATAATATATGCTCTACGAACATCATCACGACAGTTAACATGATATGCCATTATTCGAAGACGTAACCCCGGATCCCGTTCGAGAGCACTAGTATCGACATCTTTGATCTCAACTTTATCAGGCTTAGAAACATGTTGGTTCTCAATAAATGGAACATCAACATTTGATGGAGAAGCTATTTCACTTGATGATCGATTTTCATTTGATTTTGGAAAGAAATCCAAAATATTTTTCCTTTGCTTTAATTTTTGATTATTTGACATAATAACCTACTGCCTATAATAGTAAAAATTCAATAAGAAACACACACAAACACACAAATATATATATATATATATATATATATATATATATATGGCAAAGTCACAACTCACAACTCACAATGACATAATCTCAATCAAAAATCATCCAAAAAACATGAAATTTGTAATGTAAATATATTTTCCAGAACAATTTAATTCTACAACTCTAATTCTCTAAATGACTAAATCAGTAAATCTCATCATCTCAACAATTGAAGTGTATTTAAAATAATATTAAAGATCCATATGGACCACATACCTGACTTGCCTTCAAACTCCAAAATCAAACTGTAACTTTTCTTGAGAAATTTTTTTGACCTGTTTTAATTCGTAATAATGTAATATTAATACCAAATTACCAACCATATAAAAGTTAAAACAATCTAATTTCATAATTCTTACAACCAAGCACTTTCTAATGGAAAGAATAACAAACAATATTGATAACAATTTGTGGTGTATAGGGTACAAACAAAAAAAAAGTGAATTTGTTTACCTTGGCCGTTGCTTGTGGTGTACTGGTGTTCAAATTTCAATTAATCAATTTGGAACTTGAAAGAGTCTCACTCTCTTGTCCAGTAGGAGAAAAAAAACGAAGAAGAGAGAAGGAAAATAGTGTTTGTCACTTGTCAGTTTGTAGGAGTTTTTTTGTTAATTGTTATTTTATGAATTGGTGGGTGATATTTGTGATGTGATAGGCTATTTGGGTATTATGACAGGCCTCTCAGCCCAATTGACAAAAAATAAAGATAGTGGGTAGTAGTCCAATACGTGGAGATTAGGTGAAAGAACACAGCCCGGTCTAGCCTCTATGTGGCTACGCCCTTGCTCACAGTTATATATATATATATATATATATATATATATATATATGCATACCAGAGAAAAACTCCACTTGATTAAAGAAATACAATGAGTTTGATTTATATTTTTTAAGTTATTAGACTGTTATTAAGATAAAGAAAATTGTGGTAACTTAAGTCGGAATCAGAATTAGGTTGGGGTGTATTTGGAACTAAATCAGGTGTAGTTAGAACTATTGAAAAAACTTTAAAAATGTTCAAAAAACTAGGGTGTGCTACAGCCCACCATAGCCAGGCCCATATCTGCCTCATACAATGAATCAATTTACATGCAGAAAAAAAGCACTTCCATTGAAGTGCTCATTTATAATCATTATAATGTGACTTGACGTAAAGAGGAAAATATGTCATACCACAAGAAGTAGGTCAATTGATAATGTTGCTTAAAAAAGGAAGTCAATTGATAAAGTAGCGTAGCTGAACAAAATAATGAGGAATCTTAAAGTAAGACAATGAAAAGAAAAGAAAATTAAGATTTGTGGATGAGCAACAGTGGTAAACATTGATCTTTAAAGATCAACCAGAGATGGTCAGTACTAATCATCTTATCGCCATATGGATTTTGGCTTAGTTCATGATCATCTTTGATTAGAAGGATTAATGTTTATTATTAATTAAGAGTTGTTTTGTAGAATCCATACAACTTTAGTTAAATTCAAAGAGTTACGGACTTAGAAATTTAGCATAACTTAACATTTGATAAGTGGGTGTGATAAATAGTTGTAAGAGACTTATATCTCTTGTAATTGAATGTTATGATAAAAAGTTTCAAGAAAGAGTTATAATTTATGTTCAAGACCGCATGTTTCATCATATATATAAAACATTAGAGTAATAAATCATTTACACCAACAACCTTATACTTTTTGGATTTAACATAGGTGTGAGATAGTTATAAGAAAGAGTTAGGTTTTTTTAGGTTTTTTTTTTTAAAAAAAAAAATTCTTAGATTTCACAAATTCTCTCTCTCTCTCTCACTGTTCTCTTACAATTATACCGTTTCCAAAAAGAAGTGTTTAAAAGAATACTTCACTTTTAGTTTCGTTTCCAAAAACGAGTGTTTAAAAAAAGAATACTTCACTATTAATATATTAATGCGAAGTGCAATAATGTGGTTCTGTTTTCTGAAGGTAATTTATATAACAAACCTATTAGCAAACTTTTTGAGTAGGTATATATGAGCTTTGGAAAAGTGATCAATTACTGTTAGCGCACAAACGTCACTACGCGGAAGCGTTGCCGGATAGAACACAAACAAACAATAGCAAAAGAATTAAGATGAAGAAGAAAATAAATCCAAACACACAACAACACGAGTTTTACGTGGAAACCCAAATCGGGAAAAAACCACGGCCGTCAGGACGACAAGAAATCAATCCACTATGAAGAAAATTGTTACAACTTCACTCTCAGGATTTTTCTCTCTCTAACCCCAAACTCAATTACACCCAATGCTCTCTTTGAGATCTTTCTAATTAATTGCTAATTTGCTCTACACACAATAGCCTATCTATTATAGTATATTTATATGAATTACAGGGAGTTTAAATCAACAAGGAAATCCTTCTCCCATACGTACAAGATTTCCTCGTTTCACATAAATAATATTTCCTATTTATGACAAGTTATCTTTTAAAAGAGAAATCCTTTTTCTTTTAAGCATAAGACTTTCCTATTCCAATAAACATAAGAACTTTCAGAAGAAAACCTTTCCTTTTATCGCCAACATTCCTGATCAGGGCAAAATCCGTCATTACCGCGGTCTGGGTCGCGGTTGGCCACCCGCAACCTGGACCACGGAAAGCTACTGATGTCCACCGCTCAGAATACCGCGGTTGGTGTCTTTGCCTCCGCCGCGGTCTGCACCGCGCTCCACTCACTGGAATGTAGCGCTGTCTGTACCGCTCCCTATGCACGTGTCCGTAGCGCGGTCCACGTAGCAGTTCTCTTCAGAATTCGTTTCTTCAGTTCTTCTTCGGTCTTCAAGCCTCCCTCAAACGCGATATCATACTTCCAAACGTGTCCCACGTCTCCAGGAAATCTTCGCATTGGTGAATCTCGTTTGGTAACCATTGAAAATTCGAGCCATATCCAACAATTACATGACAAGATGGGGTTGGTTGGTGGTAAGGCTCTCACACCTACACCACTAGGCTGTGGTTTCGAGTCTCTCCTCATTCCCCGCAAAAACCAAATTAACGTACGTAAATAGATTTCTAAATAATTCAAATTAACTTAAGTAAATAGATTTCTAAATAATTAAAAAAATACCATAAAACTTCTGCAATTAATTAAAACTCAAACACAGTTATAACATAAACTTTTATTAATATTGCAGAATGACATACAGATTTGGAACAATTCAGCTCTTGCAATTTAGCTTCCGATTAATTTTAATAATCAACATTCAGCTAATGTAGTACATCGGATCAGGAAGCTTGAATGTCCGGTTACCGGTGTTGGTTCCTAGGAGATCGCTCCATTGATCGCCCATGTTTCCGATGATACGGTATCCATTTTCCTCAAGCTTTTTTCTTTCCTTTGATTTGTACACAACTGCTGTACTTCCTGAATAATAAGTTGAATTCCTACGGCCAAAGGATTTTTTAGAGATTAAAGTTGCAGCCTGACGAAATAAATATAAAGGTAGACCAAATCTATAACATAAATCAATAAATTCATCAAAAAACTGTGGTAAGTCGTCAATTTTTTTTAAGATAAAAACGCAGACTAGCGAAGAATAAGGAATCATTTGTTTTTTTTTTAATACCGAAAATTGAATAAAGACTGAAACTTAAATAACATATTCTTTCTTTTTACTCATCTCTGAATAGATAGTTAAGTTTTTTAAAGATAAAATTATTTAAAAATAATTAATTTGATATATATATCCTATTTACTATTATTTGTTATGTTTTTTTTATTTGATATATATTCTTGGAAATATGTTATCTTTGTAAAATATTCTTGGAAAGAAATATATGAAATGCAGTTCAATGATTTGGTATGCAATTTAATATATAAAAGTCAGAATTTTTTACTTTTTATTTTCAGTTATTTTTTAGTATTTTTAAATTTTTTGAACAACTTAAGAAAAACAACATATGAGGTTCAACTGGGAACCATAAGTATTAAGAGCAAAAAAAATAAATGTTTCTAACTTCTGAGAAAACAGCCCAAAGAAATTATACTAATCAGTAGGTCGAACAACCCAAAATATATGAAGAAACAAACAACAAATAACAAAACTGAGCAATAATCCGTCCAAATCAAGGAATCAAAACCATTGAAATCAATACAAAATTTGATTTTTATTTTTATTTTTTACAAAAATTTCATTTTTAATTAGTAGAACTAATTGATTTGATATAAATCATTAATCATTAGCTAATTAAGACAAGTTTTAAGACATGTATATATGTATGCTTACTTGAGGATAAGCTTCTCCCAAGTGTGGTATCCAACTTCCTTTAAATTTGTTGCAGTGACATTCCTCTGGTCTTCTGGTCTTCCAGTCAAGAAGACAACCTTAATACCAAGAGACAACAAACTTTTGTACAGCTTAAGACTCTCCGGCAATGCTGGTGCTTTTCCTTCCACAACCCATGCATTGAACAGCGTTGAATTGTATGGGGTCGTCCTACAAAAATTTCAGATCATGACAGTGACACATGAATACATGATCTATATATAGAAATTAATTATCATGTATGGAATTCCAATTCTGTGATATTACAGATCGAGTGACTTTATATCGTTACTCTATAATATTACATAGTCAAATCCATATGAAAAAAAGTGTGAAATCACACACGTGAAATTAAATAAATCATATAAATAGTACAGAATAACATGCATTGTGGACAGTTCCGTCAGGGTAAAATCGATCAAAAGAGTTTTTGACATTTACTATATATTTTGAAATTCATCCAAAACCTCTCCACTTATTTTGAATTTTATAGAAGAAAATACCCTGTATAGCTAATTAATCAATGACACAACTTGAGATTTGTATTAAAATATACATACAAGATAGCTTCGGGTCCTTTTCCTCGTTCGATAATCTCCTCCCTTCTTCCACTCCGTCCCGAAGAGTAACTAGGACCAATTCAGTCACGTTTTCATGTTCCAATTGAACACTTTCCTTTTTTGATTATTCTCAAAGGAGAAGATTATTCTCTTTTTAACAAACATCTGCGGATCCAATCACACGATCTAATAATAAGAACAAGAGATCTTTCTCGATCAATCCCTTTGCCCCTCATTCTTCGAGAATCAGAAAGATCATTTTCAAGTTTGAATTTGTTCATTTGGAATCTGGGTTCTTCTACTTTATTTTTATTTACTTATTTCTTTATTATTTTTTTTCCCTCTCTTTTCTTTTTTTATATACATTATATTCCATAAGGATTGTGCTTTTATTGAAGGAAAACATATTTTTCATGTGATGTGATGAACCATTTAAATCAATTTTATTTTTAAAATATATATACAATTAATTTTCAATATAATGTATAAGTCCACATCAATTATATGGTACACTATATGTATATATAGTGTCGGTGAGTAGATTTTACATACAAAACATGATTTTAATGGATGAAATATATACAGACACGTACATCTGATATACCAAAGGCTGTCATAAATATTTTTAAATCGAACTTTCAATTTTATTAATTAAAATAATAGAGGATAATTACCAAATAAGCACGTAATTTCAACCATAAGTGACTTTTACAAAGGTGTTTGAGATGATCACAGTAAATAAATCAATCATTGCTTATTTTGTCAAACACTTGTAACAATGAACTTGCTTTTATATAATGAATTTTTATATGATCATGTACGTACCCAAATCCATGTGTAGCATAGTACGGCAAATTAGAGAGTGTGGTTTCATCTACATCAAAAACCCATATATCCTTGCCGTCGCCGGTCAGATTCATGCTCTTAGCATGGACCAAAGCCGCATCTGTGACGACTTTCGAGTCGTCTCGGTAATGTTGCCCTAGCATGTAATGTCCCACGTAGTTTGCACACTCTTCTGGGACTGTTGTCCATCCTATGATGTTGTTGGTTTCCACGGCCAACCGCCAGCTCGAGCACGACAGGCCCGGAATGTTGTGGCCGCGGGAGCCAGATAGTGGTCGGAGAAAGTGGATTTGGTTGGAGATATGGAGGTCGGGCGGTGAATGTGAATTTGGTTGGGGATGTGAAGGTCTGGAACTTCGTTTGTTGCTAGAAGTGTAGAGATCAAGGAAAAGACTTGGAGTATTTTCATGGTTTTTTTTTTTTTTTTTTTTTATGGGACTTGATAGTTTGGCGATTGATGAATTATTCGGTCTCTTATTCGGTCTCTTGATTAATGACCCTCAAATTCTATTAAATTACGAATTAGCTGGTGCATGCATACCATATATAAATTATCATTAATGTGAGCTTCAAAAAAAAACTATGATTAATGTGGCATATGAGTGAACACTTATAACACAAATATCAGACATAGATCTGTAGATACATAGATAGATACCATTAAAAATATGGTTCGGTGGTTTAAATTATTAATAATAATAATAATATACTTTACATCGAGACGAACCGACAATAGAAAAACTATATATATATATATATATATATATATATTTATATATAATCTTTCTACTGTCAATTCGTCCTGATTTAAAATATATCAAGACGAAGAATATGGATCACAGATTATTGAGAAGTTTTGACAAGTGCATACACTTTGAGTCAAAGTATGTAAATCTAATGGTCCACATTCTTCGTCCTGATGTATTTTATATCAGAACGAACTGACAATAGAAAAACCGTATATATATATATATATCTCAAACACATACACACACACACATATATATATATATATATATATATATATATATACATATTTATGTATCTTTTTTTAGAGGATTAAGGAAAAGACACGTGTATTATCTAAACCATTTTTTTTGTTTTTTGAAACGAATATTTATATTTAGTGTGTGTATATAGATATAACATATCCAAACACACATACACACATATATACATAAATTTTCAAGTCAGTACGCACTGATATAACTTTATCAGTGCGTTGGATGTTGACCATTAGATTTACATGTTTTGACTCAAAGTGTATGCACTTGTCAAAACTTCTTTATAATCAGTGGTCCACATGCAACGCACTGATATAAGTTTTATATATAGTCATTTTCTCCTCAGTATGCACTGATATAAATATCATCAGTGCATTGCATGTGGGTCATAGATTATGGATAAGCACTGACAAGTGCATACAGACTGGGTCAAAGCAATTGAATCTAATAGTCCACATGCAACGCACTGATAAATATTTATCAGTGTGCACTGAGGTGAAAATTTTCCTATATATATGTATATATTTACACACACTAAATATAATTATTAGTTTCGAAAAACAAAAGAAAAAATTGATTTCCAAAAAAACATCTAAAATAAATTAACGTCATCCCCTTATTTACCAAAATGTCACTCATTGAAAGAATTGATTTCCAAAAAACATCTAAAATAAATTAATGTCATCCCCTTATTTACTAAAATGCCACTAATTGGATGAAATATGATGAAATTAGTTAGAATGACCATTAATGTCACTTTTCATCAATAATGGCCATTTTAAAAACCAATTTTCAATCTAATGGTCATTTTGATAGTGTGTCATCAAATTGATAGAGACTGGGGTAATTATCCCTAGATTTTAAATTGATTGTATTTTTCAAGAAACCTTTTGTTATAGGTTTTAAATTGATTGTATTTTCTAAGAAAACAAATGAGTCAAATGTGTTTTCTTCAAAAACGTTTCTGTATTTTTTTTTTAAATAAATAAATCTGGATATATAATAAATGAAATAGACCCTCAATATTTCAATATTTTCATTTTTTTAAATAATTCAATATTTTCATTTTAAAATATCAATATATGGTAATTCCTCAAATTTATTATGATATATTAGATACATTTATGTAAACTATGTAAAAAAAAAAAAAAAACTTAAAGAGAATATAGATAGTATAGGACATGAACATGTTAAATTTTATTTGGCCATACTAAAATTTGAAAGTTAGCACATTTAAGTTGGTGGTCAAGCCATTTATTTATTTACTTTAAACTATTATTAAATTTCAAGAATGAGGGTGGAGGTATGACTCAAACCTACAACCTCTTAGATGTAGATGTGAGAGACTTACCATTGAGCTCAGGGTCGATCTATGGAGGCAGCAAACTAAGCGTTTTGCTGGGGTCTCCAACTTGCCCAATATATATTTTTTTTGCTCAGTGAAATCAGGGCATAATCTTTCTAAGTTCAAAGAGGGTCCAATCTTTCTCATTTATTTGCTTTTTTTTATTTTCTTTTTCAAAATCAAACATAATCTTTCTAAGTTCAAAGATGGTCCAATCTTTCTCATTTTTTTGCTTTTTTTTATTTTCTTTTTCAAAATCAGGACCGATTAAGTTGTCAAAGTGTGAAACTATCCTATTTAATTCAACAAAAAAATGGTAGAAAATTCAAAAACAACAACAAATCAATAACTCACAACGTCCTCCCCCTTTTATGTGGATTACATTTAATTTAGTAAATGAAAAATTATTTATTTAATTTGTTTATGTTAATAATACTAATTTTTTTTATGGAACCCCGATTTTATTAATATCGTTAAATAGATCAGGCTCCAAAATATCCCCTCTGATTGAGCCAAACATTTATTTTATAGGAGCAATAATATGTAATTATATATCTACATATATATCTTTTTTTTTTATAGTATCTATCTTTCTATTTAGAAAGGGTATTTTTTTTAAAAGTTTTTTATCATTGGTAGGATTCGAGCCATTGATTTGAGAGTCATTTGTCTAAACCTCAAGCTCGTCCATCTACAAGCTGAGCTATGCCCCTGAAGACATCTATATGTATATATCAATTAATTAAAATTTAATAGAAAACATAGATATTATCTACATGTATAATTTAGATGTAACAACAATAATAATAATAATAAATTAAGATTTAACTATTAGGGTTGGACCGGTTGGTCAAGTCATTAGCATGGTTGAATTTAATTAGACATTGACATATAAGTCTATTGACTCTTGACAAGATACATTCTTTTAATTTAATCAATTAGTCTCATAAGACTAATCGGTCTGTTGATCGTGAAAAAGTCTTTCTTCGTAAAGATCTTCATTTCATTTAAGAATTTTAAATTGGTTATAATTTTTAAATACTTATTTTGATTTTATTTTTTGCTGAAAGGAAAGGACATTTCTTCCTTCTCTTGAAAATCCCAAAAGGATTTATGGTTCATATGATATCTGAAGAGATAAAATAGATAATTGGAATTGATGTACTGACCACAAAATTAGTATACAAAAAGAAACTAGTACATATTTATAATAACACGTTTTAAATATTTGGACAGTGACCCATTATTGATCCAACAGCTGGTCCTCAACAACTGATCCAAATTAATTTATTACAAAAAAGTTGAAAATAACTGATCCATTATTGTCAGGCACGTTTTTTATTTTTATATTTTATGTGAGCGTGCCGTTAAACATTTTGAACATCATAAGATTATGACATACGTGATTTGACATGGACAACTCATATACTAAAACATTATTTAAGTATGAATTCTGGACAGTTTAACTAACTATAAAGACTCAAATCATATACATTATTGAATTATTGAACTGAATGAATGATATTTATTATCAAACCACCCTCACCAGCTTAGCACGGTTGTCCATCATGTTTTTTATTTTTATATTTTTCAAACCAATAATTATGATTAATTTAAGGCTAATTATCACAGATCCCTCCAGACTATACCCAAATTTATATGTTGTCCCCTGAAAATATTTTTCAGGTACTAAACCCCTAAACTATCGGAAATTGGTAAAAGTTGATAGAATGCTAATACCAACCACTGTTCTATCATGGTAAAATACATTAAGTACCCTTATTATATACATAGTTGCATCAAATCGGAAAAAATATAATAATATGACATAAATACCCCTATTATCAAATTTTTAAAAATCACATTTTAAAAATAAAAATTTAAATTTAAAATTAAAATATTGGTTAAATAATAATAAAATTATGAACTTTTTGATAAAGAAAATTAAATAAATAGAGAAATGAAAAAATTAAATTGATTTAAGAATTATTAAAATTATCTTTTTTATTTAAATATCTCTGAATATAAAACCCAGATGAATATATAAATTATTTAATGCGAATTATCATTTAAACTATCTTTTTTATTTAAATATCTTTAAATATCGCTTATTCATTTACAATAACAAGATTATTAATAATGTAAAAAACAAAAATAAAAAATCAAATAATAATAATAATAATACTAATAAAAGAATAAAAAAATAATAATGATAATAATGATAATACTTGAAATACCCTATACTTTTTTCTGGCCATTATCATTTAAATTATCTTTTTTAGTTAAATATCCTTAAATATCATTTGTTCAGTTACAATAACAAGGGTATTGATAATGTTAAAAACAAACATAAAAAATTAAATGATAATAATAATGATGATAATAATAAAAAAGTTAAAATAATATAATAATACTAATAAATTAATAATAATGATAACAATAATAATAATACTTTAAATACCTTATAATTTGTTTTAGTCATTATTATTTAAATTATCTTTTTTTATTTAAATATCATTAAATATCACTTGTTCAATTGCAATAAAAAGGGTATTGATAATAACAAAAACAAAAATAAAAAATTAAATGATAATAATAATGATGATAATAATAATAAATTTAATATGATATGATAATACTAATAAAATAATAGAATAATAATAATGATAATAATAATAATAATACTTCAAATACCCTATACTTTTGTTAGTAATTATCATTTAAATTATCTTTTTTATTTAAATACCTTGCACCTTACCCCTTATACTTTCTTTTCGCCATTAAACCGTTAAAATTTTATAACAATGTGTATTTAAATTATTTAAGGGGAATTATCATTTAAATTATCTTTATTATTTAAATATCTATGTTATTGTAAATGAACAAGTGATATTTAGGGATATTTAAATAAAAAATAGTTTAAATGATAATTCGTATTAAATAGTTTATATATTCATCTGAGTTTTATATTTAGGGATATTTAAATAAAAAAAGATAATTTAAATAATTGTTAAATCAATTTAATTTTTTCATTTCTCTATTTATTTAATTTTCTTTATCAAAATGTTCAGAATTTTATAATTATTTAAACAAATATTTCAATTTTTAAATTTTAGATTTTTATTTTTAAAATATGATTTTTAAATATTTGGCAAGAGGGGTATTTATATAATATTATTATATTTTTTTCCGATTTGATGCTATTATGTATATAATAAGGGTACTTAGTGTATTTTGTCCATGACAGAACAGTGGATGACGTTAGCCTTCGATCCACTTTTACCAATTTTCGATAGTTCAAGGGGTTTAGTCTTTAAAGAAAATTCAGGAGGCAACATGCCAATTCGGGTATAGTCTAAGAGGATCTGTGACAATTAACCTTAATTTAATTCAAAGTATTATGTGATTAACATGTTTTCATTTTTCACCATTGTTAATGTTTTTAATAATTTGACAGTGAAAGGTACAGTAGGATGTTTTTAAATTATTTGTTGCTTTTGGTAAGTAATCAATTTTGAAAAATAAATTCTGATAAAATTTTATATTTTGGGAGTCCATTTTTGCTCACCCCTTTCAAGGGGATGAGCATTGCCCCCTTCCCAATACATGCAACGTGTTTAGGGAGAAGGTAGTTTTGTCCAAATACATAAAGGTTTTCGGACAAAAATACCCCTCTTTAGACACACGTCATTTATTGAGGAGGGGGTAAGCAAAAGTCTTCTCATATTTTGAGGTATAATTAGTTGGTTTAGGAAACATTGCACTAATACCTTTGATTTTAGGTGAAATTTGACCTATATACAAAATATCATTTTATTGTACAAACCTTCCTTAAATTTCTTCAACCAAAAGTTTCTTCAACCAAAAGTAGGAACTAACTGATAATTGGCCTTGACCCTGGAAAAGTCTCATTTACCTCGACGTCAACTGAAAATGGCAGATACCCCTACCCCATTCTATAATCAATAAATGAATTTTTAAATTAATATTTTTATAAAATATTAGTATAATAAAAAGAATAAAAACTTTGAAAAGAAAATAATAATCCTCTACCGAGATAAAGATTCTGACAAACCAGGGGAGTCTCCAACCCGGTGGAAGAGCAAAGGGAGGAGGTGGGGATGAGATCGAGTAAAGGAAGAGATTGGGGAAATCTACGTGATCTCCTCCTAGCCATGGACGAGACCGCACAATCTCCTCTCTGTCAAGGAAGAGATCTCCCAACTCTCCTTTTTGGCTAGGAAAACATCGTGTAAACATAACGACAAAAGATCGCACATATCTCCTCTCTTCCACGTGTATAGGAGACACAAATCGTTGAAGATCTATTGAGATGACCGAACTAATTATATATTATAATAAAATTCAAAAGAATAATTTTTTTGGGTTTAAATTTGTTAATTTGAACTAACTGAAAACTATCTTGAAAGAAATGAGAATTCTATACTAAAGTGTTAAATCGAAAGCAAGTATATAAAATTATAATGATATGAGATTGAATTCGCAAGAAACGAAATTCGATTCACAAATTGTACAAATATAATTAATACAAATCACAAAGTCGGTTTTAACGTGACAAGGGTGCTCGATACGGTGAGAGTATGAGAATTTTTAATTTTAAAAGGGAAAATAAAAATATAGAAAAAAAAATGAAGGTGAAACTTCATTGATAACATATCATTAAAATGTTATGGATTTTAAGTTTTAGTTGTAATTATTAATTTTCAATAGATTTAGGCCCCCCAACTAAGTATTACAAGAGTTAGTTAAGATTAAAATTTAAACACAAAAAAAAACAAGTCGAACAAAATAATTTTGGAAACTTATAAAAAATGAATATTTTTAAGATTTTTTTCCCCACGGATCAAACAAATTCTTAAAAGGGTAGTGCTAACACGTGCTTTAATAACTAAAAAAATACCCAATATAGAAAATATTAATTACATTTATTGTTTTAATCAATATAATAAATATATGGTTGTAATAAATATTTTCTCATTTTAATAAATTTTGAGCTGTTAATATGCACCCATTAACACTGCCCTTTTTAAAAATATTTATTTTCCCCTGTGACAGTGGACCACGTAGCTCCATCATACCGTTAGAGAAATATTAAAAAATAAAGCAAAAAAGAAAAAGAAATTGTAACATTTATGGAGATGTCAGAGTCCAAGGGATGTTGAATAATGGCATCATTTTTTTTCTCTATACAACAATAATAATTGAGCACCGGCAAACCATGAATTTTAATTTGGTATGACATTTGAATAAATTAAAATTGTAATTATGTAAAAAAAATACTGAAAATTTAAGATCATGGTAAAATAGTTTTTTTTTATAGATAAAATAAAATAAATAGAACACTTACTCATATGAATTAATAATCTTACATCCAAAAAAAAAATAAAAATAAGAAAAAATATTTTAAAAAATAAATAATAACAAAAAAAAACAACATAAACAATGAAAAAAAATTAAAAGTATAAATTACCATCTAATTTTATGATAAGAAATTTTGTTTTGCATTTATAATGAATTCAATTTAAATTTATACAAAAATAATAATTTATTAATAACTATTACTAGACATGTTTTTAAATTTTTTATTCTTCAAATTATTGGTAAATTATTGATCTATTGATTCTAAAGAAATTAAAACTATAAAACAAAGAAAAATACTAAGGATAAAATAAAATGAATCATAGTATTAGATTGACTATTTTAATCCAATAAAGTAAAATATGAGATTTTAGGGTTTATTGATTGGACGTGTTAAGTATGTCAAATAAAACTATTATAAATGATAAAAATCTAAAATAATAATATATAATTTAATATAATATAAAATTGAATTAAGTAAACACAAATTAATGGTAATTAAGAACTTGACAACAACGGAATAGAGAAAATGAATCTGATAGGATGATAAAATAAATAATACATAAAAATTAGAAGAAAAAATTGAATTAATAAAAGCTATTACAGAAGTACTCTTGAGATAGGACTTGAACCGAGCAATCTAAGTCGAAAAAGAAAGATCCACTACCAACCATATTAACAGAAATTTGTTGATAACAATTCTTAATAAATATTTATATCTATAATGCACACATAATCAATTTATTTTATATATATAAACTCCATGTTGGTCCGTCCCTGATAGATTTTTTTGATTTTAACCCTATAAAAACATATTTGGAATTGATTCTCTAGTACGTAGTACATATTTATGAATTATGATACACGTTTTTAGGACAGTAACCTATTATTGATGGGTCCTGATTCTTTACTCGATCTGTCTTCTTTTGGAGAAAAACTTGGATGCATCCGATTCACCACTGGAATCTGATGGTGGTGCATCGGATCCACTCATAGAATGACACGTTTCAATTATTATTTTTTTTACTCCTTCCACCTCCTTTTTCATTCTTCATCTTCTCCATACCAATATTCTCTCACTCAAATTTCAGACCAGCATTTAAGAGCCGCCGCCCGCCGGAGAAAGTGGGTCGACACCACCCACACCAGAAGGTGCACGGAGGGTTGACCTTCGGAACTCTCGAGAGGTCCATCGCCAAACGAAATCGTCTTGATGGTCAAACCGTCGTTCAAAGTTTGACGAAACTGCCGCCACCGACATCATCACCGGTGAGTTGACCGACAAAATCACCGGGAAAACGTTCGTCACGAAACAAAGCTAAACCGGAAACGAAGCTAAACAGATTCAAGCTGTTTCAGTTTCCACTTCTGTTTCTCGCCAAAAAAAAACCCACAAAAATCATTCGACAAAAACACAACAAATCAAAATGGGTTTTTATTGAAGAACTTCTTCTTCTCCTTGCCGCTGCTGGATTTGGTCTTAATTTTCCAGATTTCCAGATTTTTGATATTTTCCATTTTTTTTTTGGTTTGGAATCTTTTGATTGAAAAATATGGATTATTGATTGAGATTTGTGGTTTCTTTTTGTTGATTCGATTTGTTTTGTTTTTTGTTTACGGAATTTAATGGAATTAATTTGGTGGTGATGGGGATGGTGGATGATTGATGATGGCGGATGGTGGATTGAGGTAGATGATCTGGGTCGATGATTTTGGTTTGGAAAGGAAAGACAATCAATTAAAAATGAGAGAGAATATGGAGCGTGAGGAGTGCTGGTGACCGATCTTGACTTGAACGTGGAAAAATAGTAGAAAAAGAGTGATTCCAGTGAGTTTGATTTAGGGAATGGAAGATAAAATTTTAATTGACACGTGTTATTCTGTGAGTGGATCCGATGCACCACCGTCAGATTCCAGTGTGGTGCATCGGATGCACCAAGTTTTTCTCCTTCTTTTGATGCGACAAAGGTCCGTGGTCCAAACCAAGATATAGTTTTATTTTTGTTTTTTCGTACGAATCTTTTATAGTTATGGACTAATTGCACAAACCTCCCTGATTTTAGGTTTAATTACACATATAAGAAAATGTTCTCTTAGTTACACAAAAATACCCTGCCGTTAGTGAGGACTGTTAAAAGTTAACGGGTGAAGGTTAAAATGGTCCATTCCCTTATGTAAGATTGAAATGATTTTTAATTTTTAATTTTTAATGCATCAAAAAAGGTGAATCTACTAGGAATGGCAATGAGACGAGTTCGGGGTGGGGTGGCACCTCATTATTAACAATGTAAATGCACTCGTAATTTCCTCATAGGTCAACTAGTATGCACCTCATCTTCAATGTCAGTGGGTGGTTTAACAAGAATGTGAACCATAACAAAATTTGAAAGTTTTTTTTTTCTTTTTAAAAAAAGTATTACAAATTTATCTTCACATTTTATAATTTAATTTTTGCATTTTGACAAATTACATGGAATATTCTATATATTGTGGTAGTGTGCATATTTCCATATCTTTAAAATCCAAATAATAATAATAATAATAATAATAATAATACGCTTTACCTCTTGCACAGTTGCACGGTAGTAGTGATCACCCCTTTCCACGTCAGTGATGGAGAGTTCAAGTCACCTTATGCCATTTTATAAACACATAGTTACTATAACAGTAATTACATTCTAATATAAGAGTTCAAAATCATTATTAAAATAACTTTAAAAATAAATTAAAAAAAAATTGCGATTTTTAAATAACTACCTATTAAAAGCATTGGATTCAAATAGAGTTGCAAAATTGTGGTTCTTGTGTTACTTGATCTTAGAAGATGACATGTTTATTTTAAAACCACAGAAAGAGAATAGCACGTTTTCAACTAGAGAGTGATCCATCTTCAATGGGCCCTAACGGGCCTCTCTCCCATGTGTTATTGCCCACCAAATTATGATAAAGCTGATAATGATTGTGATATATATATATATATTTTTTTTGAAAGGAAAATTTTATTAAAAAACAGAAAACTAGAAATGAAGATCTTTCACAATACAACTGTCCACACAAAGTGGATAATCTTCTAACCAAAACCTATCCATATCAATGGTCAGAACCATCTTTGCTAGATTATGAGCAACCATATTTGCCTGTCTTGGCACATGTTGAACCCCCACAATTAAGCCCTCACAAAGCATGAAGAATTGACTCATTCTCCTTCATGCAAACAGGACAAACAGCATCCACCTTAAAACGCCTACTCGCCAATCCAGGGCCCTTCATCCATAACATGGCTTCGATCATCCACATCATTAAAATAAAAAGTAAATATATTTGTGGAAGTCGCCTCAATCTCCAAACCAGCTTTGACTTTCCAAATCTTGGCTACCAATCCCATGAATGCCTCCTTATTCACCAATTTATTTGTTAAAATTTTACCAACCAAACTCAGCAACATTCGCTGGATTCCTGCAATTTTCACAGCAGCAGTCAATTGCCTCACTTTCTCTAAGAGCGTCATGTTGGCGCACAAACGAGCTATATCTTCTGAACTCATCTTACCCCCACCTAGATTCAGATCTGAACTTCAACAGAAAAAATCTGGAAGACTAAGAAATATAGTCTACTGTCAGAGAGACAGAGAGACAATTATTTTAATTTCCACTAATAATTATGGATAGATAATGATTGTGATATTTCACCACCGTACATGTCCATGTTATTTTATTTTATTTTATATTTATATTATTTACCCGGATATGGTGACTCGGGTCAGTTTGTCGGTCTAATTGAACACTATATATCATCAAGCCACGTTCAACGTAGTTTAGGTACACATTCTTACTTCTTTTCTCTTTTTGTAATCAAATAATTGATATGTTTTCATTATTATATATATATATATATATTTTAAAATATTACACTGTTATATAATTTCGAAGTTTTTTGGAATGAGAAAAGACTAAAACCCGTAACTTTGTGTTGTAAATGTGAGAGGTTTTATTACCTGACCAACCTCATATTGCTTTTTTCATTATTCTCTATTGTTTTTTTTTCAGATTTTGTTTATATATTGACAGTGTAGGAACTAGGAAGGAAAGGTGAAGAATGAAGATGTTTCTGTGTTTTTTTTGGTTAAACCACAGGTGTCCACACTCAGATTGGCAGCCAATCATTAAGAAATGGGACTAATCCTGCTCGGGGAGGGAGGCACATCCCCTGGCCAAGAGTTGCTCCAGAACTGGCTCGAACTCGGGCAGTGCCCGAACAATTCAGCCGTCGTGGGGGTCGCTTTGCAGCCACAACCAAGATGTTTCTGTGTTTTTATTGTTGTGGATAAGCAATCAATTGCAAAATTGATGAATCAGATAAGAATATTAGATTTCGGTATATATTCATAAATTATAATAATGTAAATTACTATAATTTTAAAATAAATAAATGGACCCCAAAAAAGATATGTGCCGTCATTCTGTCATTTACAGCTTTAGGTGGCATAACCCAATATTTAAGGCATTTTGGTACCTCAAAAGTAAAAGTAGCTTTTGTGAAAATGGCAGTTTGTGGGATTATCTAATAAAAGAAGTGGGCACTGTAGAACCAAAAAATCCTACTGTCAAAATTCGGTCAAAATTGTAGAGTTCGGGACACCAGCAATCTATGAATACTGCTTTGCCAAATGCTTAGGATACCTTGTAGAACAAAACTAAAGGAAGGGTGTCTTGTAGGAGTCTACTCAACACCCATATCCATACTTATTTATAATATGTGTCATATGCAATCCACTGATGTATTTTACTTCGGTGTATACTGAGGAGAAAATGACTATATATATATTATTTTACATCTTAGTGCGCACTGATATAAAACACATCAGTGCATTGCATGTGAGCCATAGATTATGGATAAGCACTAACAAGTGCATATAGACTGTGTCAAAACAATTGAATCTAATGGTTCACATGTAACGCACTAATAAATATTGATTAGTACGCACTGATGTAAAAATTTGGGATAATTACCCCGGTGACCATCGAAATGATGACACACTATCAAAATGGGCACTGGATTGAAAAGTTGTTCCAAAATGGTCATTTTTGACGAAAAGTGTGACACTAATGACCATTCTATCCAATTCCATCCAATGAGTGGCATTTTGGTAAATAAAAGGATGACATTAATTTATTTAAGATTTTTTTTGGAAATCAATTTTTTACTTTATTTTTTGAAACAAATAATTATATTTTGTGTATGCATATCTGTATAGCATATCTCAAATATATATATATATATATATATATATATATATATATCTTTTTTGAGAAGATTAATGCTACAAAATCTAAAAAAATCTAAAAAAATAAAAAGAGACATATGTATTGATCTGAACCATTTCTTTTGTATTTTAAAACAAATTATTATATTTAGTGTGTATATACGATAGCATATCTCAAACCCATCCATATATATATATATATATATATTTATATATATATATATTTATATTTACACACACTAAATATAATTATTAATTTTAAAAAATAAAAGAAAAAATTGATTTCTAAAAAACATCTAAAATAAATTAATGTCAGCCGTTTATTTACCAAAATGCTACTCATTGAAAAAATTGATTTCTAAAAAACATCTAAAATAAATTATTGTTATCTCCTTATTTACTCAAATGCCACTCATTAGATGAAATTGGATGGAATGACCATTAGTGTCACAAAGTTTGTCAAAAAGAATCATTTTAGAACAACTTTCCAATCTAGTGGTCATTTTGATAGTGTGTCATCAATTTGATAGTCACCGAGTAAGTATCTCTAAAATTATATATATATATATATATATATATTTATATAATACGCTCAAGTGTACAAACTTGAGACTCAAATATTTGGAAAAGAAATAGAAAACAACAATCAATCATCAATTTACTGTAATCAAACAACTCAGATGTCGTTGGAGTTGGAGTTGGTTTTCACACAATTTTTGTGTTTTTATGTCTTCTTTGGAGTTGCTCTCAGCCTCTCACCCGTTGATTAAAAAATAGAAGTTTTCAACAGTGTCAACTTATTGTGATTAGACCGATGGGCGATGGGCGATGGGATGCCAATAAATGTGACCACCGATAACTCCACCGGTGTTACCTTAGACCATCTCTCATCTGTTCTCGAACTCTATTTCTAACTCTATCTCTAAAATAGAGTTTCAATATTCTTCTCAAATTCCATATTTAAAAAGTTTTACTCCTACCATATTTTTTATTCTTATCTTTATCTCTATCTCTATCCATATTTCTATATATATTTTCTAGTAACTTATTTTTCATTATTATTTTTTACTTTTTTTAATAAATTATAGTTCAACTAAATTTTAACAAATATTATTTTCAATAACAATTTTATATTTTTTTACTTTTTGTAAAAGTATAATATTTCACTGGCGCATAAATTTATAATAATTAATTTTGAGGTTTTAACATTTTTAATTTTCTCAACCTACTTATTTCCTTTTTTATATTTTTCAACTGATTTTTTGTTATATTTTTTTCTATCATTATTTTATTATGTTTATGTTATTATAATTTTTATTTAGAAGTTTTATTGTCGGTTTCGGTTTTTATTTTATTACTAGCTTATAATTATTAATATGTAATAAGAGATTTTTTTATTACATAATAATTTTTTTAGAGGAAATTATAACAAAATAATAAAATGAATAACATTTAAAAGAATGTTTTTTTTACGGAGTTTGGTTGGTCAATGAGCAACATTTTATTTATTTTTTAATTACAACTACTAATTAATAACGATAACCATAATCTAGTTGATAATTAATCGGATTATTTATGCAAAATCTCAAAAATGAAAATAAGGAAAGCATAATAGAAGACTTGAACATGGGAAAGAAACCAAAACACACGTACAAATGATAAAGTATGGTAAGAATGGGTAATTACAAAATTATTAATTAATATTCAATATTGGACTCATTTTAAAGATCTAGATGAGACATTTCTAATGGTATAATTTTTATGCTAATAAAATTTATAACTTAAAATTTATTATACATTAATTGAATTTAATGAAAAAGGTAAAATGATATAAATGAAATATAACATGTTGGAAAGTAAGGGGTCGTTTGTTTTTTTCACTTAAGACTTAATGAGTCTGAATTGAACTCATTAAGTTGTTTTGTTTATTTTTTTAAGTGGTCAAACAACTTAAAAATATCAAAAAACAACTTAAAATAAAAAGTAAGAAATCCTGACTTTTAACTTAATTCCAAATCACTTGATTACAATTAAAATATTGTATTCCAAGTTTATCCTCCAAAAAAAGATATATTTCCAAATTTATATTAATTTAATATGGTATAAAAAAATTTCTTTTAACATATTTCTTATTTTAAACATGTTTTAGAAAAAAAAAACCTAAATACTTTTCATAATGAAATTTTTCAGAGATTGAACAATTGAATTTCTCTCCTGCCAAATCCCGGTAAGAACTCTTTATTTATTTATTTTTATCCAACTATTAGTATAGTGCTCAATAAAGTTATCTATCATATTAAGTAGATTTCGTGGCTCGAAAATGTTATAGAATTATTGTATATAAAAATTCAAGAACCTTTTTTTTTTATTTGGTTTCCCGTGCATATGATCCAGGAAACCAAAAAAAAAAAAACAAAACAGATTTCATGAATTATATTCACCGAAAACGTGGACAATGTATAAAATTGAACTTGAATTTGAACTTTTTTTTGATAATAAATTTAACTTAAACTTTGTTTGCAGAATATGCAAAATTATATTCTTTGTTTAACTTTTTATTTTGTTAAATTAAACTTTGTGTACAAAAAAAAAACCATACAAAATGTTATAAATAATGGTGCATGTTAAATTACTTCTTTTAATTAGTATGAGTATAAATGTACAATTACATATTTTCAGACAGTTTTATTTTCAAAAAACAAACATGTTAACATCACATTCAGATGTGAGGAAAAAAAAACAAACATGTCATTCAGATTCAGATTTCAGTCCCTATTCAGTCTTCAGAAAAATTCAGGACTGTTCAGTGTTCAGACAAAAAAACAAACGACCCATAAGTTTAGAGTATTATATTTGATACTCTAAATTTTATTGTAGCAATATTGAAGACTCTAATTTTTTTTTTAAAAAACAGAAATTTAGAATTCGATAGGAACAACTTATACTCTATTTTAGAGTTTATACTCGATTTTAGAATCCAGTGGTAAATGCCCTTACTAAGTTCTTTTCTTGTAGATGTTGACTCGAATTTGTCAAGTTTACGTGTGGTACCTTCGCAGTAGAGGTGTCCACAGTGCCGGTTCTGTCTGGTTTCGGTTCCGTGGAAACCTAAAACCGTAACCGTAACCGGAAATTTTCTGTTTGGGTCGGTTTTGTAACCGCCGGTTTCGGTTTCGACCGGTTTTTTTTTTCTTCAAAAAAAATGCCACGTAGCAGCATCTAATTGGTTGGTTGGTTGGTTGGTTGGTTTGTTTTTTTTAATAAAACCGGCGGTTTTAGCCGGTTTTTTGGAGAGGTATAACCGTAACCGAACCGCCGGAAACCGGTTTCCAACAGGTTTTGTAACCGCCGGTTTCGGTTTCGGTTTAGGTTTCAGTTTTTTGAGTCCGGTTTCGGTTTTTAACCGTCGGTTTAACCAAACCGTGGACACCTCTACTTCGCAGCTCATAAAGAGATTGTTAACTTTTTTAAAAATTTCAAGGAATCAAGGTTATTAGGGTCCTTTAGGGTCCTCTTGAAGAGTACACCCTTGCATCATTAGAAATGTCCCATACTCCCATTAACTTATTAATACTTATTTCTTAAAAAAAAAACCAACTACTTTAGCTATTGAAATAATTTTTTACACTAATTTCATTTTTGGGGAATACGACTTGAATCCACAATCTTATAGAATTTATGTAAGGGTATATCCCTTGACTAACCTTATCTCGTAATTTGCTAATAATTAGGTTTTACCTAAACACAAAATTAAAATTTTATATTTATAGTTCAGAAAGAGTTTAATAAAAAATTAAACGGTATCAATATTGCCACATAGACCTAATTTATAAGTTACCTGTTATTAATATTTGAAATTTTAACCATTAATGTAAGCACCCAACCCAATATAATGTCAAAAGTTCCTAATTAAATGAAAACTTAATTTATTTGAAAACCCATTAAATTATTAAAACACCCAGTTTCCATAAAAAAAAATTAAATTAATACACCCAATTAACATTGTTGTGGAATCATTTGACTGCCTTTTATTTTAAGTGTAAAAAAAGCTTTTGCAACGAAATATTGTTTTAATAAGGATGTCGCCTTTAGTAAATACTTGATTAACGGTTTGTGTCCGAACTTTTATCCGATTGAACTATGCTGAACTTTTGAGCATCTGAATCCACGTGTAATTGAAAATAGTGTGTGACAGGATTTATTTGATTTGTTTTTTCACCTCTAATAAATCTAAAACTACGTCGTTTCATATTGACCAAAGTACCAAACCTCTCCCTATATCTCTTTGTTTACCACGCCGTCGATCGGCGAAAACAATTGGATTAACGGAGTGGATGTTAATGGCAGTCAGCGAAAAAGTCGTTGAAAACAATTGGCTGGGTTACAGAGCTAGCCTAGCCCGAAAGAATCACTTACCAAAATAAAAAAGAAAAAAAAGAAATTTGATTTTGACTTGTTCTCTCATCTCTGTATTCATTTCCCTCTACAAAATTTGAACTTTGTCTTCTAGATTTGCTTTTATTTTCCATTGTCGGCGATTTGGCAAGATTCATGATTATATCTATTCTATTGAGTTTATGATAATCTCTATTCTTGATTTTTATTTGTCATATATTTGCGACCCTATAGAGAGATAAAACTTGGACTGTGCATTTGTTTGTCAAATGGGTGAAAATTTTGCTATTTCTTTCATCGAATCGATTTTTGCCCATTGCAGTAGAGCTCGTCAAGGTTGAAGAGAAAGGTTGAATTCTCGTCAAGGTTGAAGAGGGTGGGTGAATTCACCGGTGAAAACTTAAGAGCAAGAAGATTAAAACAGACCAAGTGTCGAAAGAACAAAAGTTGGGAGATGCTAGGAATTGCATGAATTGAGAGGAAATTTAGGAAAAAGAGAATGAAGCATGTGATTTATGAGAGGCCAGGAATTGCAGAGCAGCCATGAACAAAGGAAAGAGAAGTTATAGAGATGAGATTTGCATAGTCGTGAAGAAAGAGAGCAATTAAATATTAGGAGAAGTTATAGAGATGACATTATTCCATATCGAGGTTTGCCAACAAAGAACTACTCTCAAAGAGTCCCGCACGCTAGCGGCTAAGCGTCGCTTCATGGTGTCGAGGCACCGAGCCAAGACACTCGCCCAACGAATAGGCTCTCGTTGTCATCAAGGCTACTAGCCACATAACTGATCCCCTAAGCTGTACACCCAACAATGTGCTAGCCATACTACAAGAGCCAACCATGTGATCCAGCTCCCAAACCAAGCTGGCATCCCAACATGCGTCTCGTATGTCCCGTTATAAAATCTCGGATAGTGTAGCACGATGTCGCCCCTCATCGTGCATCTGGCAACACAGATCTCGCAAGCATAGCTGAACCCAAGCTCATGCTCACGATAGCACAACGTGGCCTACGGTGGCACCACGATGTCCCCCGAGTCATAGACAAGCTCCGCATATCGACAGCCCGTACAGTATAGCGGATGCACGTCTAAGCCTCTATGGCACGAATGATGCGCAATGCCGGGCCCCGCGCCCATACCGACACTGTCCATGGTGCATCCTGCACTATGGAGACCCCGAGCTCCCTTCGGTACTCAGAGTCCGCCCCCAGGTTGCCCCTGGGTGGCTCACTTAGTGCATGGCCCATGCCTGCACCGGGGGTGGTGGAGAGCCGACACCAGTTCTCCCCCCTATAAAGAGCCTTTTAAGGATTTTCAAGTCTGGCAGGAGGAAACATACTATATGCTTGAGCCATCACACCCCCCTCTTTAGTTAAGAAAGTGCCCAGCAACGGGTTCAAGTCATTTCATCTTACCTCGTGCAATTTTAAGGCTTCGCGGGCTAGTTGTCACGGCAAGTTTCCTGGTGAAACGCAAACACGTAACACCAATCCCATTCATCCTGGTCCGATCCGAACGGATCTTGTTGAATGAATTGATCCATTGTTGTATGCCTTACTTCTTAGTGAATTTTTTCCTACTTGGACCCGCCTTTGAGTACTCCTGAGAGATATAGTGGAAACATTTTGTTATGGTGGAGAGTGGGGAGTGAAAACACCAATGCAGCAGAGAACGACCGCATGAATCGGAATCCACTTATATTAAGACAGACGACCGAGAAAGAAAGGCTCCACGTTCTCCAAGTGATTGATCTTAGCGTGCTAGCCGCTGCTTCATTTCGTATAGTGATAACGCTTTCTCTTTCTTAGCGCTCCCCCCTTGTATAGTAGTAAGGGGGACTCAGGTTGCGCGGCTTTCTCTTATAGGGGTCTATTTTCTCTGACTTGACTCAGCTTGACCTACTTGACTCAGCGGTTAGAGTATCGCTTTCATACGGCGAGAGTCATTGGTTCAAATCCAATAGTAGGTAAAACCGGCCGAAACCCCTGCTTTTGCCAGCATGACAGCAAGCACGGACTGGCAGCAAGGAGTCAACTAAATGACCAAAGCATCGGTTGCTTCCACTTCTTCGACCCCCTCTCTTTTTCTCTTCATGTATGTGGGCTGCCTGCCCCGTCCCGAATAGACGAACAGGAACAAGCTGAAGAGAAGGAAGGCGCGAGAGAGAGAGTTGAGTATCAACTCACCCCCCTTCTTCCACAATTAGGCTTAATTAAATGAATGTCAAGTGGGTGAAAATTTCGCTATTTCTTTCATCGAATCGATTTTTGCCCATTGCAGTAGAGCTCATCAAGGTTGAAGAGAAAGGTTGAATTCTCGTCAAGGTTGAAGAGGGTGGGTGAATTCACCGGTGAAAACTGAAAAGCAAGAAGATTAAAACAAACCAAGTGTAGAAAGAACACAAGTTGAGAGATGCCAGGAATTGCATGAATTGAGAGGAAATTTAGGAAAAAAAGAATGAAGCATGAGATTTATAAGAGGCCAGGAATTGCAGAGCAGCCATGAACAAAGGAAAGTTATAGAGATGAGATTTGCATAGTCGAGAGCAATTAATATTAGGCTTAATTGAATGAATGCGCCCTCACCCCCCTTTTGAGAGTAGTTCTTTGTTGGCAAACCTCGATATGGAATAATGGTATTCAGGAAGGGTCACTGTGTAAAAAGACTCGAAAGGTGTAAGGCTGGCCTTGACTTGGTGGAGTCATGAGAGGGGGGGGGGGGGGGGGGGGGGGGGGGGGGGGGGGGGGGGGGGGGGGGGGGGGGGGGTGTCATTCAATTAAGCCTAATATTTAATTGCTCTCTTTCTTCACGACTATACAAATCTCATCTCTATAACTTCTCCTAATATTTAATTGCACTCTTTTTTCACGACTATGCAAATCTCATCTCTATAACTTCTCTTTCCTTTGTTCATAGCTGCTCTGTAATTCCTGGCCTCTCATAAAACCGGCTGAAACCCATGCTTTTGCTAGTATGACAGCAAGCATGGACTGACAACAAGGAGTCAACTAAATGACCAAAGCATTGGTTGCTTCCACTTCTTCGACCCCCTCTTTTTTTCTCTTCATGTATGTGGGCTACCTGCCCCGTCCCGAATAGACGAATAGGAACAAGCTAAAGAGAAGGAAGGAGCGAGAGAGAGAGAGAGAGAGTTGAGTATCAACTCAGCCCCCCTTCTTCCACAATTAGGCTTAATTGAATGAATGTCAAATGGGTGAAAATTTTGCTATTTCTTTCATCGAATTGATAGGGGGGATTCATTCAATTAAGCCTAATATTTAATTGCTCTCTTTCTTCATGACTACACAAATCTCTTCTCTATAACTTCTCATAATATTTAATTGCTCTCTTTCTTCACGACTATACAAATCTCATCTCTATAACTTCTCTTTCCTTTGTTCACGCCTGCTCTGCAATTTCTGGCCTCTTATAAATCAAATGCTTCATTCTTTTTTTCCTAAATTTCCTCTCAATTCATGCGATTCCTGGCATCTCCCAACTTGTGTTCTTTCTATGAGATTTGCATAGTCGAGAGCAATTAAATATTAGGCTTAATTGAATGATCCTCCCCCTGAATAATATGCGAATTAGCAAGTTTCCTACTATTTTTTTTTAAACATTAAACCCCTGAACTATCGTTTTTTTGGCAAATATTTGGGTTTATTGCCCTCTGTGAGGGGCATATATAGTCGGCTTTTACCAATAATTGATAATTCATGGGGTTTAATATCTAAAAAGGGTATTCATGCAATGACTTGGCAAATGACATCGTTTAGAGTGAATTGAAATTAAAAAATAATTTAATCAAATCATGGCCATACAAATTTTTAATTGCCTCATGTCATCATATCTTTTAAAGCTCAGCACAGTTTAGCAAGGAAGTGATTCAGTATAGACGTGGCACTGGTTCGATTTGAACAGGAGAACCAAACCGGAACCGCCGATCAAAAACAGGAATCGGAACCGGTTTTTCCGGTTCCAGTTCCGGTTCCAGTTCCAGTTCCAGTTCCCTTTTAAAGGAACCGTCCGGTTTGAACCGGACTAGAACGGTTCCACCATAATTTTTTTTATTAAAAAAATAACACTTTATTTATAAAAATAAAATGTAAGAAAAAGGACATTGTAGAGTATTAGGTCAGAGCCCATAATCCTTGTCTAAGTAGATAAATTTTCCTTTGCATTCTCCTCCATTTTATATAGGTTAGACTACTCTTCACTTTTTTTAACTATCCAATGTGTGATGTGGGATTGAATATAACTATGGTTATACGCAATCACTCTATGACCAAGATTAGGGAAGAATAATATGTGAATGAGATTCGATGATTTATTAATATATAATTATATATATATATATTAATAGTATATTTAAAACAAATGATACATATTATTGCATTCACAGTCCATAGAATATAGAAAATTAAGAAAAGTACATATAGAGATGTGATGTGATTTAATCAAAAATTAGATGATTCCTTTTATAAAATTATCTAATTCTTTTTTTCTTTTATTAACAATATTCCCTTTGTTTACATCCAATTACATGTTAAAAAAATTTTCAAATGGAAATTCATTATGTTATATCAATGAATGTAAATGAAAATTCAATCCTACATCCCACATCAGATAAATAAGAGAAGTGGAGAGAGGCATAACCTATATAAAAATGAGGAGATTGCAAATGAAAATAAACATACTTAGACAAGGGTTATGGGCCTCAACCTAATACTCTACAATGCTTTTTTTTTTTTTTACATTTTTTTATAAATAAATTGTTATTTTATTTTTTTATAAATAAAATGTTATTTTTTTGAAGAAAAAAAAGGAACTGAATCGCCGGAACCAGAACCGACGGTTCCGGTTCTAGTTCCTCTGGAACTGCCGAAACCGGAGTCATGTCTAGTTTAACAGAGTATCCTTGTCCTCGTGTCTAATGTTCTCATGAATTTGTACTTACATGTATACCCACGAAACTTTTTTTTTGAGTTACAATTTCCATTTTTTTTGACATAAATAAGAGTCACAATTTCAAATACTTTCTATAGTGATATGAATAAAAGCTGTACAAATATTTTGTCTAATCTTTTACATTGTAACATTATCGATAGAAGTAATATTTATCTTGTGTTTGAACTTGAATCACATGTGAATCGGGACAAACTCATTGGAGTTATACGCATATAGTGGCGAAACTGACATTAGGGCTTGGGGCAAATCGCATACCCACAGAACTTTTTTAAGAGTCTCAATTTCCCCTTTTTTTTTTGACATAAATGAGAGTCACAATTTCAAATAGTAACAATGTGCAATTAATAATAATTACTATAGAGTATTTCAAAAAAAAAAATTACTATAGAGAAAGCACAACAACAATTGACACTTGATAAAAAGATTCCACCTCTATCACATATCCAGAAGATTTTAGGGTCCAATAACTAGACCTAGAGGCCTAGAGGGCATGTATGCTTGCAAATAAATAGCAATGCACACAAACATAATTCCAACTTCAAAATATGTCATTGACAACAACTACTACCACAACAACAACACGTACAATATTATTGATACCTTATAAAGTCACATACATTTATAAATACATATATCAGTTATGCAACTTTTTATTTATTCAAAAGAGTACGTAATTAGTTGAAGTTTCACTTGAGGTAGAACATAGGCATTGGAACTTTGAAGGTCCTGTTGCCTGGATTTTCACCCAACAAATCACTCCATTGATCGCCCATGTTTCCCCAAATTCTGTACCCATCAGCCACAACCAATGCTCTCTTTTTTGATTTGTATTCCAATTTGGTCAAGCTCGCTTCAGTGGAATCCCTGCCACCACGTACGTATATGTATATATATACACACACACACATCAATCATCTATCAACATAAATTTAACAATACCAATATTAACTCCTTAATTTAAAACAACTTAGTTATAATCAAGTATATGAGTAATATATATATATATATATATATATATATATAGGATAATTTTTACCTCAATACGCACTTATAAATATTTATCAGTGTGTTGCATGTGGACCATTAGATTCAATTGCTTTGATCCAGTTTATATACACTTGTCAGTGTTTATCCATAATCTATAACCCACAAGCGATGCACTGATTTTTTTATATCAGTGCGTACTGAGGAGAAAATGACTCTATATATATATATAATGAGTAAGTCTCTCATGATGGATCCCTTATTTTAATTTCGATAAGCACCATGATGAAAACATATCGATTTAATGAATTTTAATCTGAATTTTATTCATAGGTAGATTTTATAAACTTATTATCTACAAAAAAATTCAGATCAAGATTCATAAAAATCGATATGATTTCATTAAGGTCCTACTGAAATTAAAGTAAGGTATACCTCATTTGATAATATATATATTTTTATATATATATATATATATATATATATATATATTTATATCGGATGATTTAAGTTTTATTTGAACTCATATATAATTGATGGGTCATGGGTATACCTAAGCAAAAGCTTCTCCCAATTATGATAACCCACATTCTTCAAATTATATTCAGTGATATTTCTAAGTGTGGTTTCATCTTTTCCGGTAATAAAAACAATCTTGAACTCAAGTTCCAATAATTTGTTGTATAAATCAAGAATTCCTGGCACTGCTGGTGCTTCCCCTTTCAGTTCCCATTCTACAAATTCTGTCTTGTTATAATCCTTTGCCCTGCAAATTATATATCAAAATTACTTAAATTAATCAGGTCAAAAGTGTTGCATTTACACCGCAAGAAATATTTTCTTTTTCGACCAACAACTTCTGACAAAGTGAAATTATGGTCAGTAATGGTTGTTTTTCCGACGAGAATAAAATTGCTTACCAGTACGAATTGTCGACGTAATAATAAGGAGCATTAGAGAGAGCAGTGTCATCAAGATCCAAGACCCAGGCATCTTTGCCATCCCCTACGAGCTCAACGCCTTTAGCATAGTCATAAGCAAGACCAGCTACATACTCGCAGTCACTGGGGTACTGGTGCCCTAGCATGTAATGTCCAATATATGTTTGACATTCATCCGGGATGACTTCCCAGTTGCGGATGTTGTTCGTTTCCACAGCCAGGCGCCAGCTGACGCAGTCTAAGGTGGTATTAGCGACGTTGTTGTGGTCTTCGGAGCTGGAGTACTCCTGCCGGAGAAGGTGAATTGGGTTGAGAAATGATGATCGAGATGCTGATGCAGTAGTGGAGACAAGAAGAAAGAACAGTGGAAGGACAAGGAGCTTCATTTTTTTGATGTGATTTGTTTGGATGGCTTGGATCATATACCATGCATATTGGTTACTTAAATAAGTTTTATCTTGTTAAAACAACCCTAAGTTTGCATGTTATTTACTATATTACCTGTTAGATTTTTTGAGAGGAAAGTTTGGGGAGGTAGACGTGACTTGAAGCTACGATTTCATTGACCTGTATGTGAGAGGCTGAGGGGTCTATCAGCTTCCATCTTGAATTATCTTCATAATTTCATGTGGCTGGGTTCAGATGCTTTTTCTTGGAATATATTTTAAGAACCAATTTTTTTTTAATGTATTTTGTATTTTAAATTGATTATAGAATCGTATTTGAATAATTATTTTAAAAGAAAACATTTTGGTAAAACGTGATTTTTTATTTTTTTTGTTTTGAATCTCTTATTTTTAACCTCTCAAGCTATGCCCTCAGTTTGCATATAAATAAATATAAATGAGAGTATGTGCAATTTTCAATTTATTCGAATTTATAAATATACAAATCCTCTCTAAAAGATGCAATAACTTTTTCCTTGTTTTAAACATACATAAATAAATTCATATAATCAATAAAATGGAGTAATTGCACAAACGCCCCTACGTTTAGGCCTAATTACACACTTATGGACTTTTTACCAAATATTACACAAAAATCCCCTACCGTCAGTTGACTTCCATCCAAAATAACTGTTGACCAGATTTTTAGTTTTAAAAGTCCAAAATACCCTTATTTACTTATTTATACTTTATTTTGTTCCCCTTAAGGGGCCGTTTAGTATGTGGTAATCTTTGTATGAGAATGGAAATATGATAACATTCTCATGTTAGGTAACATGTTTAGGTTTTTTGATTCATTGGAAAGTGAATCTCATGAGAATCACATGGGAATCATATTACCCCCCAAGAGGGTAATGTGATTCCCATATCAATAGGTGAGTTTCAGATTACCCTCCATCTCATTCCCACAATGGGACCCACCCTCATTAAAAAAACAAATTATCATTATTATTTTTTCTATTATTTTTCTTCTTCTTCGTTCTTCCACTTTCCTCTCTTCAATTTTTTCCTATCTTCTATTTCTTCTTCTTCTGTTTCTATTTTTTTTTTTCTGGTTTGTAATAAATCAATCATGCAAATTTTCATATTTCCAAACCAACCCATTTGACCAGTAAATCCCATCTTTTTTGCCCAGATTTTTTTCTAAAGCCAAATTCGAAATGGGTAAATCCAATGCAAAAAAATTCCATCTTTTTTGCCCAGTAAGTTGATTACAATTTTCATTTTGCTAAAGCCCGAATAAAAAAAAACCCTAAAAATATCCCATCTTTTTTGCCCTAACATTAGAAGATTTTGGTACCAAATTTTTGAAGAGAAAATTGAGAATTTGGGGGTGGAACCTTTGTGTTAATTTTACAGGGAGAGAACAAATCAGACACACTCAGATTCGAAAACCAACCTAGATGGCCAAACCCTAATTCTTCAATTGAGAAGAGATGAAAAAAAAAATTAAATCTTCACAATTCCCATGCGATTTTTCGTAGCTTTGCTTTCTAGGTCTGGGTTTTGGTTTCTGGGTTTGGGGTTTTGGTTATCTACGTTTGGTGAGGGGTTTGGATTAGGGTGATGGTGACTGAAATTTGATGATGGTTTGTGCGTTTGGATTGGGTGTTGGTGATTTGTATTTGATGATGATGGTTTGGTGTTGGTGACTGGTATTTGATATTGTTGATGATGGTGGTTGTGTTTATGGGATTGATTTTTTTTTTCTTTGTACAAACCTGGGTTTGATTTTTTTGGTTGTTCAAATGTAATTTTCTTATCATCATCATTTCTAGATTCAATCTCCACCATCCATCTCGAAGATGGACGGTGAGTATCGAATCTGTAAATGATTTTTTTTCTTCCTTTTTTAGTGCAATTTTTTATGTAATTAAGGAAAAAAAATGACACAAAAAACAATTCAAAATTGATTCAAAACATAAAAAAATAAAAAAAATAAACAAATTCCCATGTACAACCAAACATTGTTACTTGATATTCTCAGGAATTCGACATAATATTCTCATGCACAACCAAACACATATATACAGGTTTCCTAGAAATCACATTACTGTAGTTTAACTTTCACAGGAATCACATTATTTTGATTACCCCATACCAAACGGCCCCTAAAATAAAATAAATTATATAAAAAAGCAAATACAAAACTTTTACTTATATATCTTTCAAAAAAAAAATTTAAAAGACAAAAATATATAAAACAAAAATATTAGACTTTAAAAAATTAGTAAAAGGAATAAAGGAAATTTGTTTAAAAAAGAAATGGAGAACATATCTCAAATACGTTATTGCTTTGCTGAGACTTGGATCCACAATCATGTAAAACAAAACTAGATTTTAAGTTTTTGACATTAAAATACAATCATTATTGATGATTGAAAATTGAATATAATTGTGGAATCCCATTTATTGCTAACAATCTTGTGGTTTGAATGCAATCCTATTGATGATTGAAAATTGAATATTGTTGTGGTTTGTTGGTTTATGAATCATCAATAATGATTATATTTTAATGTTAAACTTAAATCTAGTTTTGTTTTTCTTGATTATGGATCCAAGTCCCATCAATGTCGTATTTGAAATTTATTCTCCATTTTTTTTCTTAAAAATTTTATTTTATTCTTTTTTTTAAAGTCCAAATTTTTTGTTTTATATATTATTGTCGTTTAAAATTTGTTTGAAAAAAATATAATTAAAAGTTTTTTATTTGTATTTTTATGTAATTTATTTTTATTTTAAGAAGAATAAAATAAAGTATAAATAAGTAAATAAGAGTATTTAGAACTTTTAGTACTAAAAATCTGGTCAACTAGTTAGTTTGGATGGAAATCAACTGACGGTAGGGGATGTTTGTGTAATATTTGGTAAAAAGTCCATATGGAGGCTTAAACTCAATTACTCCTCAATAAAATAGACCCTTAAATATTTCAAATGCAAGCAATAATATCATTTTAAAAATCTTAATATTAGATATAGTTCAAAACAAAAATTTTAATATTAGGTAATTCTTCAAATTTATGTTGATATGGTGGATACATTTATGACAATGAGACATATAAGAAAAGTTAGAAATATTTTTGGCCACATGGCCATGGCTCCACTGCTTTTATTTAAGATACCTTGATATATATGTTTGATTATTTGTCCATATATTCATGATGGATTGATGGGGCACTCGATTTTGAAAATGGCATTTTATCCATCCATATATATTTTCTAGTAGCAAGCTACAAAAAGAAAAAAAAAATCAAAAAAAAATATTTTTTGGGGAAATAAAAATATTTATATTTATATGATAATCAGATATCGATAGGCATGCTTATTTTATCTACAAGTCAATATAATTTGGATGCAAGTTATGTAACCCTAATGAATAAATTAAGATTGAATTATTAGGGTTGATTAGTGCCAAGTTTGAGATCTCAAATTTAAATTGATTGGTCCTGGCTCCCAAATTGAGGTCTCAAGTGACTTTTGTAAAGGTCAAAACCGGTTTTTTTAATACTAGAAGATGTTTTGTAGTATTTTTTTTTGTTGTTTAGTAAAAATTAAAACAGTTTTTTTAATATATGAATTGTCTCAGTTATCCTTTATAAAAACTATTTTATGTCTATTAGGAGAAGCTCAAAATTTGGACTTTCCCAACAGCTTTTTTCGAAGCTTTTTTAAAACTTATGAATTGTCTTAACTACCCTTTATAAATTTTAGATATTATAAAAAATACGAGTAATAATAGGTATGTTAATCAAAATTTAAAACGGTTTTATCAATCATTTATTATTATTTTTTTCAACTATAAAAACCATGTTGGATACATTATTAACGATCTAAATGCACTCGTAAATTCCTCATAGGTCATGTAATGTGCACCTGATCTTCAACTGTTAGTGTTGGGTGGCTTAAGAAGAATGTGGACCACAACAAAATTTGAAGTTGTTTTTTTTTTTTAAGTATTACAAATTTATCTTTACATTTTGACAAATTACATGGAATATTCTATATATTGTGGCAGTATGCATATTTCCTTCTTTAAAATCCAAATAATAATAATAATAATAATAATAATAATAATAATAATAATAATAATAATGTGCTTTACCTCTTACACTGTGGTAGTGATCACTTCCCCTTTCACATTAACGGTGAAATATTCAAGTCTCATTATACGTATTTTATAAATATATTATAATATAAGAGTTCAAATATATTATTAAAATAATATAAAAATAAAAATTAAAAATCATGAATTTTAAATAACTACCTATTAAAACTATTGGATTTGTCAATAGGGGTGTAACTCAGCTGATAAGGTGGATGAGTTTGAGGTTTGTGTAAATGATGCTCATATCAGCGATTCGAATCTTACCAATGACGAAAGTTTTTTTTTTAAAAATACATGGCCTCGAATGAATGGATATTGTCAAAAAAAAAAAATATATATTGGATTCAAATAGAGTTGCAAAATTGTGGTTTTTGTGTCTTGTACTCGTGTTACTTGATCTTAGAAGATAAAATGTTTATTTTAAAACCACAAAAAGAGAATAGCACGTTTTCAACGTAGAGATAGTGATCCATTATCCATATTCAATTGGCGTGTCTTATTGCCCATCAAATTATGAATTTATTATAAAGCTGATAATGATTGTGATATTTCACCACTTTTATAATTGACATATATGGCTACTCGGGTCAGCTTGTCGGTCTGATTGAACACTTTTATAATTGACATATTTTTTTATTCTCTCATTTTTTTTTTCTTTTTTTTTTTCTGTAAAGAAAAGCTCAAATTTATAAAATTCGTGGTGCAGTTGTAAAGATTTTTACAATCAAATTAACCTCATCTTGCCTTTTTCATTATTCTCTATTGTTTTTTCTTTTTGTTT
The DNA here is from genome assembly GCA_033220585.1 of Dipteronia sinensis. Taxonomy (NCBI): domain Eukaryota; kingdom Viridiplantae; phylum Streptophyta; class Magnoliopsida; order Sapindales; family Sapindaceae; genus Dipteronia; species Dipteronia sinensis. The sequence continues at coordinate 62,317,066 of CM065639.1, forward strand.
ATGTATTAATAGTGTAGGAAGGTAAGGTGGAGTATGAAGATGTTTCTATATTTTTATTGTTGTGGATAAACAATCAATTGCAAAATAGATGAATCAGATAAGATTTTTAGATTTTGGGGTATATTCATAAATTATATTAATGTAAATTACAATTTTTTTAAAATAAATAAATGGACCCCAAAAAAGATATATACTGTAATTCTGTCATTACTGCTTTAGCTTACCGCTTACCCCAATCTTTAAGGCATTTTGGTACCGCAAAAGTAAAAGTAGCTTTTGTGAAAAAAAAAACAAAAAAAAACGAATGCAGTTTGTGGGTTATCTAATAAAAGAAGTGGGCAGTTGTGTTAAATAATTGGAGATTTTCAAAGTGTTTCAACTTCAATTAGTGGAATTGACTGATTGACTTCTTCAAAAGACTCCAAGTTCTCTTTCATGGCTATTCTACTAAACAAGACAACCCTTAGCCCTTTATTTCCATTTGAACTATGTTGATGAGAATGAGTTGTTTTCCCAAATCAATTATCGAAAATTTCAAATAAGACAAACATATCACTTTCTCACTTCCGGAAAAGATGAACTTATCACATTCTCATGTTTAAACAGTATACCAACACAACAAAATTGTATTATAATACCTTTTTCTAGGAAAAAAAACAGTATACAAATATAACAAAATTGTCTTATAATACCTTTTATTAGCAAAGGACCTAATTGTCATAGTGATTTGAATGATTCAAACATAAGATTTTAAAGATATATGTATCTATGACAAATTTATCACTTATCACTAAATACATACACTAATATCATAAAAAGTAATAAAAAATATATCATATATGTTATTAAGATGAATAAAAATATTAAAATATTCTCACACTTGTGTGAATAAGATGTATAAAAATTATATCACGAGTCATAAAAACGGATAAAAAATATATCACATGTGTCACGAGATTTTTAAAAGCTTAACGAAACTCCATCTTCTATATATCTTTAAAATATATGCTAAAGTGTACAAACTTGAGACTCAAATATATGTTAAAAGAAATAGAAAACAACAATCAATCATCCAATTCTTGCAATCAAACAGCTCAGGTGTCGCTGGTAAGTTCATGATACAAGTGACCAAATATGCAAAATAAAAAGTGAGTCCATCATAATTCATAATCATATCAGTTGTGCCGGTGTTGTCTCTGACTCTCTGTGGACTAAAGAAAAACCAACTGACATCTTAAGGTATTTTCCTAGATAACCACTATAGTCTCTACAAGAACAGAAAAGATTCATATCATAATCTCAACTGTTGCTTCGATTTACCTAAAGAACGTGACAACAAAGGTATGCGATTCTTGTGAGTTACTTGAATAGGAATATCCTTTCTGGATCTGATGGGTCATTATGAAACGCTAAAAGCAGCCAAAAACTTGTTTTGCTCGTCCTGCTAATTCTGACAGAAACCATTACCACTTGCACTCCATGCTTAACCAACAAATTGGCAGGGTACCATGACAGTGCCGAAAGTATGACAATCATTTCTGAACTTTAGTCTTTGTCACCTCAAATGGTTAACAACCCCACCAGGGATGACTAAGGAGCACGTTCACAGGCCAAAGAACCCTCTCCCATACTGCTCTGGCAATAAAATGACCCCCATTTTTCCAAATTTTCTTCCTTCTCGGCAACCAAAAAACACATCCTATTTTTATTCTGTCATATTTTAACCAAAGAATAAGCAGAAAAACAATAAGGACAGCCAAGAAATTAAGATAATCAGAGAACATAACAATGGTTAGTCTTGTTGGAAGTCAAGAAAAAAGCTCCAACTGTTGCTTTAAGGATTTTTTTTTCTTGCACTGGATACAAAAGGAGGGGAAACAAAAAAGAGAGTTGTGTGTCGATCAGTGAGAACAAAAATTTTGGTTGGCTTCAAGGGTGAAGGCTAAAAGAAAGGGGAAGAGTTTGGCTTCAAGGGTGAAGGCTAAAAGAAAGGGGAAAAGTTAGACACAAAACTTTAAGAAATAAAAAGTATTCAAAAGTAGTTTTAGAAATATATTTGGGATGGGAATAGACTAAATCCATTTATGTGCCACCATGTTTGCCCCAACTGTGGGGAATATGATTAATTTAGATACCAAACCTGACCCATCATTGGTTTTCCTTGGGGTGGAAAAAGTACTGTCAGGGCGGAGCAACTCAGGTGCCTGTGGAAACAGATTGAAGTCCCCATCCTTGAACCCAACCTGTAATTGGATGTTGCCTACGAACTCTGACTTTCCTGTGTGAACCGCTCTGCAATCGTTCAAGGATTGCATACGTGATTGAATCGGGTGTTAACCCCTGCTGCTTTAGTTTTGCATAAAGATCCACTGCTTCAGCAGTTCTCCCACTCCTCTCAAGACAGTCAAGTAAGATGTTGTATGTCACAATGTTAGGACTGCAGCCTTCAGCAAGCATCTCATCAAACAATCTGCAAGCCATATCAACTTTGTCCGTCTTGCCAAAGCACTCTATGAGCGTGCTATATGTAACAACATCAGGACACAATCCTTTCTCTTGCATCTCCTTGAACCTCATGTGAGCTCCATCAAGATTACCATTTTTTCCAAGGCAATTGATCAAAGAATTGTACGAGACTATATCCGGTTTACAATTGCTGTTCTCAAGTTCTTCAAAAACTTTAACAGCCTCATCAACTTTTCCAGCCCTACCAAAGCTTGCAATCAGAATATTGTAGGTAAATATGTCAGGCAAAAGGCCATCTTGCTTCAATTTTATGTAAAGATCGTGAAGATGGGATATTTGCTTCAATTTTCCAAGAGCTGAAAATACCAGGTTATACATGATTGTATCGGGATTTATTCCTTTTTCATGAACTTTACTCAGCAGGTCTATAGCCTCTGTTGTTTTACCTGAGCTACATAGACTCTCTAACATGGACATGTAAGCATCCCTATCTCCCCTATCATGGAAGTTCCACATGTTGCAAAACAATCGGTGAGCTTCACTAGTGTAACCAAACTGGCCTAGTGTCCTTATAAGGTAAGCATATATTGACTTATTCATGTATTTCCTTGATACTTCCACGACCTCAGTCTAATTTACCAAGCTGCCCTGTTGCACCTAGAACATTTAGAATGACACTATATGTAAACTCATTAGGTCGACAATCTCTCTCGACCATTTTAGAGAAGAGAAGAATGACCTTGTCAAGCATTCGTCCATTGGCAAGAGCTTGGATCATAGTATTATAAACCACTAAATTAAGAGAGTGGTTCTTTGTTATCATTTCGTCAAAAAGAGCTATTGATTCATCAACCTTACCAATCTTTCCGGTCATTCTGATCATAATTGTGTATGTGTAACTATCAGGCTCACAATGCTTTCGCTTCATGTCTTCAAAAACCCTGTAAACTTGATCAACCTGCCAAAAGGCTGCAGATCAGATAATCAGGATCTATAGAACTGATAATTCAAAATCTGGCTCGTAGATAGCTTCTAATTATTGGATGAATTCCCATATCATTTGCCCTGTTACTCTAGTGAATTTATTTGTACAAGTATGATTTATGAAAATCTGCAGAAATTACAGAAGCTAACTTGTTTAACACCATATTCCAACAAAAGATAGCAAGTACTCCAGGCAATATCATAACACTTGCAAAACACGACAAATGACCTAGCAACAAACATCACCTTTCAGAATACTAGGAGTGTAAGACAGCAAAACAACAGAAACTAAACAAATATCATCTATCTCAAATCCCTAACCAGATCAAATAACAATATTAGTAATTTAGTACCATATATTCATATAACAAATTCCTTATCCCCACCTTCATAAAAGTTCAATATTTCCCTAAACAAGATTATAATGCTTACACTCCCCTATGGTCTTCTCACATTTATATCCTTAGAGATGAAATTTAAAGAGACATAAAAAGTGTAGATAGCGTGTGCATCCATAATAAGAACACCGACAACAACATAGATTACAAACAAGTTATTCTACTGTTTTACCAAAAACATGAACAAGTTTTATAGGACTTACGTACACACCCACATACTATCCACTAAAAATCACAATACAACAAGATCAAAAACACAATTCCAAGTCTTCAGCCAAAAAAATCCAATTTCCAATACCATATTATACCCAAACATATTCAACTTATGCTACTCCCTTCCAAGTAACAAATTAATCAACATGAAGAAATGACTAACAACCACAAAACCCGAATACAAATACACTCAAAAACTATAATGCAACACCAAAAAGTACTAACAATTGAAAAAAAAAAAGGAGCCGAATTAGCAATAAACACAACAATTCTAATATGAATCATTTATAATAAAAAAAAATGAGAACCCAAAAGAAGAAGCAACCTTATCATTCTTGGCCAAAGCATCCAACAACATATTGTAAGCAAAAATGTCCAATTTATACCCTTTCCTCCTCATCTCATTGTAAACCCTAAACGCCTCGTGAGCATCACGTGACCTCAAGTAAGCTTGAAGCAAGCACTTGTAAGTGTAGCAGTTCATCTTCAAATCCCATTGTTTAATCAACTCCATACACGTATTCAGATCATCAGACTTCCCGAAGAACCCGATCAGGAGATTGACGGTGGAGATGTTGCCACGCGTCCCGGAGCCCTCCATGTCGGCGAGGAGAGTACGGACGAGGTCGAACCTGTCGGGGAGAGTAGAGTTGGAGAGGATGAGAATTAGGCGGTTGTAAGTGTAGGCGTCGTGACGGAAATTCGGGGAAATCGAGGGGCAAAAGTGGAAAAAGGCTTGGGCGAGGCGGGGGCAGTTTAGGGATTTGAGGATTTCCGAGGCTTCGGCGGGAGAGAGGGGAGGGGAGAGGGAGGAGAGGTATTCGGTGAGGGACTGAGGCGGAAGTGCGCGACTGGACGAGGCGGGCGGCCCTACAGATGACGTGGTGGCGAGGAATTGGGTAGCCACGGGCGTCGGAGGGAGGCGGTTGAGGCGGGGAGACTTCCGCGGTGACGGAGCGGCCTGTGGGGGATGTGGAGGTGATTTTGGCTATGTATTTTGTAGCGTAGTTGCGGCGGGAGATGGTGGAGCGTAGAAAGTGCCGGTGGCGGTAACGGAGGAGGAGGAGGTGGTGGCGCATTGTGGTGGTTGACTCTCACTTTGTGAGGAAACAGAGTTGATAGTATTTGAAGTATCTATCTTTTGGCCTTTGTTTTTATTTGTAAGTTAGCTCCATTTTTAACCAATGAATGAATTTTTTCTTAAAAAATATATTATTTTTATTTGTTTTTATTAAATCTAACATGAATCGGGTCAATGCAACATCAAAATTTCGAGTAAAATAAGTATTGTAGGACTCAAAACCCAACAACTATTGAGTCAGAAACCTATGGCATTAGAGTATATGAAACATTATTTATGTAGCCAAAATACCTAGAAATCTTTTTCAATCTAACGGTTGTAATCCATTTTCAAGTTTTTTTTTTCTTCCGAATGAAAGCAAATAAATGAATAAATATTAAAATCACGACAAAATTTTAAGTTAAAGTTGATAAATAAAGCAGAAAATATCGTGGATACCAACATGGATGATATAACTCGAGATATGATCGAACCAAAACTCAACCGAATTTCGTTTCATTTTTTCCTTTCAAATAACATTACACATCGGAAAGAAATGAAAACGAATACGTAAAATTTTTCATGATACGATCATGAAACATGGGAACCGGTTTGTCTGTACTTTCGAGCAGATCGACAAAACAGAAAACAAATCCGAACCGCCAGGCATGGATGAATTCCTTTCAACCCTTGCATAAATTTGGTTAAAATGTATCTTTATTGCAACATCTCTTAACAAGATTAAGAGGGATTCAAAATTGTGATGTGATTCAGCAATGATGGTCATCTGGGAGTTGAAATGCAACAGCATAATCATTTTGCATGCAACTTGCTGCTAACAGATTCAGTAGCTGGGGACATTCATCACTGGCACGGAAGAAATCAAAATTTATCACGACCCCATTACAGTGAAATCAAAATCAAATAGCTCCTTAGAAAGGTAGGCCATCTTACCGTCTCCATGAGATGCCATTGTTAGAGGTGAAGAAATAATCTTCTGGGCAATGTTAGTAATGTCACTCAAAGTTATTCCTTCTACAATTTTCAAGAACTGCTCCATAGGCTTCCTGACATATTGAAAAAAAGTCGAGCTATGAAGAAACAAACAATCGACAGGGTTAAAATTATCAGACAGAAACTAAGAACAGCATGAAAACATTGGAGCAATGTTCCCAGCTAGATCTTGGATAAACACCGGGAAACAACCCAAGTTAAAAGATTCTTTTATGGTTCATTAAGAACCACAAGATGAGGGCTTATACAATTTGGACATACCTCTCTCCATAAGTCAAAATCTGCCTACCTATATCTTCTGCCACAATCATCTGCAGAATAGGATTGTACACAAATTATATAAGTTCATCATAAACAAAAACCCAAGCACGAATAATAAAAAGAAAACTGAGTGGTAGAGAATAAAACCACATGAATAATTAAATAATACATACTCTCGATTCCAGATTCATGAGAACTGCAGATTTTGTAGCCTGTTTGGCACGATCAAGCTGTTCCTGAGTCACTGTCAAGCAGACACACATGATGAGCTAAATCGAGATAAAATTTAAAGAGATGGAAATAATTAGGACTTGCAACACATTAAAAATCTTGTCAGAAAACAAAAAAAGCAATAGTTGTTGAACAGACCTTTTGAAGGTGTTGCAATTGTAATCAACTCTCCTACTGCTATATCAACAGCTTTTGATACAAAATCAGAGCTCTGGATCCATAGATTAAACAACCTTAAGCTTAGTGTAGCCAAAAAGGTGAAACAAAAATTATTTACAAACTTAAATAAGGTAACATCCAGGTGTCAACAATACGATCACAATAATCAATGTCTAATCAGGAAAAAGTAAGATTGCCATCTTAAAATACAAGTTACAACAGAAAATTATTCGCATTAGTACGTCTTTCATGTGTGCACAGTGCACTCATGCATGCACATAACTTTTAAGGAATTGTTATACTCCAAATATTTATATACATAATACATGCTACATATGCATAGAGGGGCTCCCTGTCTCTTTACAGGGAGTACACTAAGCGTTTTCCCCTCCAACAATGCCATCTAGACAACTCAATTTTACAGTAAATATCAGATTAGTATCAAAACCAAACGAGTTAGATGCATACTACATTTGAGTTTACTCATCTACTTTCTATATCCTTTAATATTTGTAACAAACCAACAGACAGACATGAAACATATAACCAAAAATTCTACTAAATACTAACATCATTAAATGTCAATGTTTAATGTACAAAATCTGAAATAAAAATAAAAATAAAAATCTATAAGCAATATATGTCTTACAGTGCTGGCATATATGCCAAATAATCCAGTATTATTGAAGATGCTGTTGAATGCAGAGAAAGATTGAATCTGCTGATGCTCATTCAAGACTCGGATATCTGTGCTCAAAATGCAAGAACCAAACAAGTTATAAGTTAAAGAAGAATTCAGCATCATATCATATACAGACAAAAATTGGTACATCTTAGCAAGTAATAGAAGAGTGGAGTTTCAAGTAAAAAAAAAAAAAAACAAAATAACTGAAACCATAAATGGTCCAAACGAGGATAACATTGGAGCAATAGCAAAACTTACATAGACGTGAGTGCATCCCTTTTCCAGGGCCTCCCGCAGAAAATGAACCACCTCCTCCCATAAGCATCTGCAGAACTATCGTAATTGTCATTTTACTGAAGAATAATTAGGTCTAATATGGATGCAAAGAAATACTAAAATACAAATGATAGGTGCATAAAAAACCGACAAGAAGGAGAGGCAATGGCTTTCGAAAACATCTATCACAAAAGGAGAGAATAAACAAATGCATGAAACATATTTATGAAGCAAAGTTGAAAATGCAGCACCTGAAGAACTGTCAAAGTGACAGCTTCTTTCTCTTTAAGCCAGCCACCTGGCACGCCAAAAGCAAGAGCAACATGTGTGCTCTGAAAGTGACAACAGAATTTTCAATCAGTGAAATAATGAAAGCTGAAAACAGAAGAAAAACTCCTTTGTTCAGCTCTTTGAATGGGGAAAGGCAAACTTGTTATTTTAGTCTGGGAATGCATACCTCTGAATCTGCTTGCTGACGATAATCCCCTCCAACATAAACAGATTTTGGCTCCGCTGGACGAGGTACCTTTGGAAGGTCTGAAAGAAGAGGTTCCGCAATTGATACAAGCTCGTCAATATCAACCCCAGATGCTGCCAGGACTATACGAGGAGCAGTATAGTTCTCCTAAAATTCTCACATCAACAACCATTGACCAAATAAGAACATAGAAACAGGTGCAAAACAAAGATCAATTTAAAATAAAAACCAAGCGAATCAAATAATATTCAGAACATATGTACAGCTAACATATATGCTGTAATGCTGTAGTTCACAAGGTTCTTGGATCTTACAGCAACAAATTCCTCCAAAACTGTGCCATCCAAGCTGCTCAAAACTGATTCGGGAGCCAAAAGAGGATTTGCCAATGCACCACTAAAACCAGCAGAGTGAATTGCCTCCAAGAGTAGACCTTGAGGATTGTTACGAAGTTCCCCGAGCTCTGATTTCAACCTGGACAACTGAACATATAGAGCACTATTACAAGATAAAAAAGGCATCATGACAATAATAGTCAATGGATACCAACAGTGAGCTGATCCTTTTTGACACAAACAAGGGTAACGGACATGTAAACTATCAAAGTTGTGAACATATAATTATCAGCATTTAATTTTTACTTGAAATGCAGAGACAAAAATACTCAGCCAAATAGCCAATGCAATACTGTAAATAAAGCTCTGACAAGAAAAAAAAAAAAGCATGACCTAGTAATTATTTAGCACCATTTCCTTAAAACTAACAGAAGTAGATCCCCATTTAGGGTTCTAGATAGATTCAGTACATGGGTGAAAAAAGCTCTGCAACTCTGCAACAGTGAGAAGTGTTAAGGCCATAGTAATTGCAAGACCTTTTTCAGTCTGATGATTGAAATTTATGAATAGAACATCACATGCCATGACCAGATGAGGCACAGAGATCCACAAGATATAAGTAACTTTGGAAAAGAAAAGGTTTGAAATACTGTAGGAGATTCTCATTGTAAGAAGTGCACCTTTTATTAAAAGAGTTGCTAGGAAAGAAGGTTACCTCTTCATTGACTTCCCAATCCAAGAACACAGGATTCCTCACAGAGTCAACAAGTAACTCTACCATTTCAGGGACATAGGTCTTCAGAGCATCGAAAGTGTATCCCATTTGTTCCCGAGAGGCAGAGGCTAATATATTACCTCCAATTGCCTCCACTTCCCTGATAATGCGCAAGTGACTCCGGTTTTTTGTGCTTTTGAATGCCATCTTCTCCAGTAAGTGTGAGGCCCCGCATGACACTGGTGTCTCATAGATAGAACCACAATCAAGATATATCCCTATGGAGGCTCCCGCATTCTAAATAATAAGCCAAATAAAACATAATTAAAACAGTAAACAACAGACACAAAGAACACTGATAGTAAATCACTTTCCATGAAAACTACATGTTCAATAATACAAAACATATTGAGGTTGCAACTATCAACACATACCACTGATGTTTCCGAGGCTATTCTGATACCATTGTCCAGAGTCGTAACCTTAAATTTGCCTGGTTGAACAAAAGTCAGGTAGTGAAGGAGGAAGGGAAACACCTTCTAGTGGTGTATCTAGAGAAGGAAGAGAGCTAGTCTGTTCCCCAGTCAGCCAGCTAAAGAACCCTGGCGAGGATGGCCTTGAAGCAACTGCACTCGAAGTTGCATATCTTTTGGCTTGCAAATTGCCAACACCGCCCTACTCAGACAAATTGACATCATAAGGATGACACATTTTCCTTTTAAATTAAATAAATTACATGCAAAATAAAAACAAAGTACCTTCACTGTAATGCTACTTTCTTAATGGTATTTTCTAGAAGTAAAAGTAATTTAAAAGACCACTCTAACATGTAAGAAGATAAAAATCATCATATACAATTATTGATGGTGAACAATTGAATGATACATTGATACACAAGAAATAGAATACTATTTCCATGTTTAAGTCTGACGCAACTAAAAATGTAAAATAAAAAAATAAAATGAATGGTTTGCTAAAAGAATTTATTAAGAAAACAAATAAGACATTGATAAATGGACATGAGCTTGTTTGAGTTTTTATCTTCTGAACAAAAACAACATTTGCAGGATGGGGTTTTGTTATATCTACACCTACATTTTCTCAGCAACCAAACAGATGGCAAAAACTCATGAAGCAAAATAACACTCATATTCATATAATCGACAAAAAAATAGCAAACATATCTAATAATCACAAAATGGCATTACATCAATGACCCAGAAAATAAACAAAACAAAAAATCAGATCTCAAAAGCCCAAATAGAACCCTCGTTAACATCCAGTTTGTCTCCCGAGAAAATGCCAGAATCACAAATTCGAAAACTTCAATCTTTGTGTCCTGCTCATCGTTTAGTCAAACCTAAACAGATTTTCCTTTCAGACCCAGTTCACAAAAAGCCTAAAAATTTTATAATTCCATTCCCAGTCCCTATATTTTCTCGAGAAACAAACATAAAGTTAGGGTTTTTAAGGGATTGAGCTGAAAACTGACCTTAAGACTGCCTGAGTCTTGAAACTGCTGTTCTGTACATGGTCACCACTCTTCAGTTTACTGATCAAACCCTAGAGTCAAGGTTTGATTGATTGGTTGTGTAAAAGAGAACTGGAAAAGTTGGCTGCAGAGGAAGAAGAAGAAAAAAATGGTTTGGTTTTTTGTTAGGGACTAGGTTGTTGGGATTCTCTGCTGTGGAGTGCATGCAGGTTTAAGTGTGGATTCCTTTGTGTTATCGCCACGTTAGCATGCTTGTCTTTTTTCCTTTTTCTTTTTTCTTATTTCTTTTTTCTTTTTTCTTTTTTTAAATCTAACACTGCCCAAAACCGATCAATATAAACGCAGCTCGGAAATCTACTTACAAAATCGGGAGATATCTATTCCCACACTACAACACATGCCAATAAATGAGTATAGCTAGTCTTGAAATGGAATGAAAGAGCGAAAAAATAGAGGTTTAGAACCGGTCATTCATAAGAGATGTCAAACGGGTCTGGTCTGGACCATCCGACCCATCTAAACATTGTCCATGAAGACTTACGAGCCGGGCTAACAGTTAAGGTTGGGCTTGAGGCCCAGCCTGTATACATATTTATGAACTTAGCCCTGCTTAAGGCCAATGCCCTTTTAAGCCCTGGGAAGTTACGATTGAATTTGATTACATTCTAAAATTAAAAAGCAGAATTTCACATAAGTCATCTCTTTTTGGTGATTTGTCACCTTTATAAATGTCTTTTCAAATTCATCACTTTAGTCCTTACTTTTTTCAAAACTCACCACTTTGGTCCATTTGATCAAATATGTGAAAGTCAACTATTTTAAAACTCATGAAAGTACACTCTTGCCCTTATTACAATTTAATTTAAGTAAAACGATTATATTAGCTTTAGATTAAAATGAAAAATAACAAAATTCTCAATAATAAAATCTTAAATAAATATATTACAAAAAAACTTAAATAAATAATAACAATAAAATCCATTAATTTTTTCTTATTTTGTATTTTTTTCACAATGGATATTTATTTAACTAAAATAATTATCTTAGATTTAAATGATTTTGAAAAACAATAAAATTCTCAATAATAAAATCTAAAATAAATAGATTACAAATTTTTTTATATAAAAAATCATTTAAAGCTAAGATAATCATTTTAGCTAAATAAATATCCATTATGACAAAATACAAAAAAAGAAAAAATTAATGGATTTTATTATTATTATTAATTTTATATTTTTTTTGTAATATATTTATTTAAGATTTTATTGTTGAGAATTTTATTATTTTTCATTTTAATTTAAAACTAATCTAATAATTTTAGCTAAATTAAATAGTAATAAGGACAAAAGTGTACTTTCATAGGGTGTAAAATAGTTGACTTTCACATATTTGGTTAAATGGACTAAAATGATGAGTTTTGGAAAAAGTAAAGACTAAAGTGATAAATTAGGAAAGACATTTATAAAGGTGACAAATCACCAAAAAGATAGAACTTATGTGAAATTCTGCCAAATTAAAACGAAAAATGAATTAAATCTTGAACAAATTAGTATTAGTAGAACTTTATATCATTGTTTCAGACTCTTATTAACTATAACTAGCTTTTGGATACAGTGTTATTAATAATTAGTTCAGGTATGTGTCACGTCCAATGATGTTTACTTTTTTTTATTTTTTATTTTTTTCAGTTTCAAATCATCGCTTATTCTTTGAGCAATTAAGTTCCAAAAAGCATCCAAGCAAATCTTTGCCTTCCAATTTTGCTTTGGGAATCATCTACTTCACTTGCATACTACACTTTAATTTGCATCAGAATTCAGATTCTTGTTTTGGAAATGGAACTGAGTTTTATTTGTATTCTTTTTCAAAAGAAATTACTCTAGGAATTATAGCATTATACTTGAACCACCGTGGAAGCAAGTTTTTACTTTTCTCATTTAGCTGAACTATTGTGAATTAATCTAATACTAGTTTTCTTCTTCTTGAGCCTTTGTAAATTAAGGTGTGATGGTATTACATGAAATGTGATCTTTCTTTCGGTATATTAATGTCACGAATAAACCCATTGTTTGAGCTTGATTTGTGAAAAATAGCAAAATGATAGAAATGTCTATATAAAGAATCAAATGCATCCCTTCATATTTTCCATCTCATCAGGCTGTCCAATATAATTTGTATATATTTAAACAAACAAAAACATTGAAGTGATTTTTGGTTTCATTACACATAACACCGGTACCATCATGCGATCTAAAAAGACCTGATAATGTTTTTTTTCTTTTTGTGAAACGTTCTTCTATTAGAAATATATATATTTTTTGAAATATTAAGATTAAAATTTGAGGAGAATGATATGACTAGAATTCACAAGAGCATCTCCAATGCAAGAGTGATTTGTGAAAAAAAAGATATCACGTAGAATAAATATACATTCTGTTAATAATTGTTAATAAATAGACATTTTGAAATATTAAGATTAAAATTTGAGAAGAATAATAGACTAGAACTCACAATCTCACATATAAGATTTGAGAGTTATATGTCAAATAAAAAAAAAACAGAATTTCATAAAGGTCCTACATTTTTGGTGATTTGTCACCTTTATAAATGTCTTTCCAAATTCATCACTTTAGTCTTTACTTTTTCTAAAACGCATCACTTTAGTCCATTTGACCAAATATATGAAAGTCAACTATTTTAAAACCTTCGAAATTACACTTTTGCTCTTATTACTATTTAATTTAGTTAAAATGATTATATTGGCTTTAAATTAAAATGAAAAACAATAAAATTCTCAATAATAAAATTTTAAATATATATTACAAAAAAAGCTTAAATAATTAATTAAAAAATTCATTAATTTTTTCTTATTTTGTATTTTTTTTTCATAATGGATTTTTATTTAGTTAAAATGATTATCTTAGCTTTAAATCAAAATGAAAAAACAATAAAATTCTCAATAATAAAATCTTAAATAAATAGATTACAAAAAAAATTATGAAAAAAAATCATTTAAAGCTAAGATAATCATTTTAGCTAAATAAATATCCATTATGACAAAAATACAAAAAAAAAAAATTTAATGGATTTTTTTATTATTATTTATTTAAGATTTTTTTGTAATATATTTATTTAAGATTTTATTATTGAGAATTTTATTATTTTTCATTTTAATTTAAAGCAAATATAATCATTTTAACTAAATTAAATAGTAATAAGGGCAAAAATGTTTTTTCACAAATTTTAAAATAGTTGACTTTCACATAGTTAGTCAAATGGACTAAAGTGATGAGTTTTTGAAAAAGTAAGGACAAAAGTGATGAATATGAAAGACATTTATAAAGGTGACAAATCACCAAAAAGATAGGACTTATGTGAAATTCGGCAAAAAAAAAATCATACATACCATTTTATTGGATTTCAAATTAATCCAAGTCCAATCAAATTATAAAATCTTCTTTCAAAAAAAAAATCATAAAATCTGGTCCAATCCAAGATTCCAAGTGGATTTGATTAAATCCTAAAATCAAACAGCCAATTTCAATTACCAATTTAACAACAATCCAAGTGGATTTGAAATGTTTTTTGATTGCATTTCAATCAGAGATAATATTATGTGAGTAAATGCTTTTTACCAATCAGCACCAAGCTAATCTTTGTCTTTTTCTTGTGGAATCATCTGCGTTACTTGCTTCCTACACTTTAATTTGTATCAGATTCTTGATTTGGAAATGAAGTAAGATTTAGTTGTAATATTGTTTTTCAAAAGCATTATACTTGCACCAGCATCCAAGCAAGTTTTCGCTTTGCCCATTTAGGTGATATATCAATATTCCCTGGCTTTACCCTATTATAAAATCTAGAAGGACATTGCGGGGAATATCACATCAATCACATTCAAACACTCAAATTTCTTCTACAATTGTAATTTCCATTCAAATATCATGGCCGAGGCAATTGTTTCTGCCGTCTTGGAGCAATTGGGTACGGTCATTGGTCAGCAGATACAACAAAAGGTGAAGCTAGTGGTGGGTGTGGGCGATGAAGTCAAGAAGCTCACATCCAACTTCCAAGCCATTCAAACTGTGCTCGTGGATGCAGAGCAAAGACAAGTTAAGGAGGCAACTGTGAGACATTGGCTGGAGAAGCTGAAAGATGTTTCCTACGACATGGATGACGTGCTGGACAAGTGGAACACAACAATCATGAAAAGATTGCAAATTGAGGGAGCTGAAAATGCTCGTACTCTTAAGAGTAAGGTATGTTCGAGCTTTCTCTTTCCTTACTCTTTTTTGAGGCGAGTAGTTTTAAGCCGTAGTTTTGCTTTCAAAATAAAAGCAATAAATGAGAGTTTAGATGTCATTGCTAAAGAGAAACACATGTATAATTTTAAAATAACTACGAATATGGAACAATCACCCCGAGTAGAAAGCACCTCCTTTATTGTTGTGTCTGAGGTGTTTGGTCGAGAGGAGGAAAAGAATGTTTTAGTGGGCAAGTTGTTGCATGAGAGTTGTGAAGAGGGAAACGGCCTCCATGTCATCTCAATAGTAGGGATGGGAGGAATAGGAAAAACTACTCTTGCTCAACTTGCCTACAACAATGACGAGGTGGTAAATTTTTTTGAAAATAGAATATGGGTATGCGTATCAGACCCATTTGATATGTTGAGGATTGCCAAAGCCATCCTTGAAACTCTAGAAGGTCAAGCCTCTAATTTAACCACGTTGCAATCTCTTCTAGCAAAGATTAGTGAATCCCTTAGAAGAAAAAAGTTTCTAATTGTATTAGATGATGTGTGGACCGAAGATTATAGGGATTGGGAGCCATTCCACAATTGTCTAAAAGATAGTCTTTATGGAAGTAAAATCTTGGTTACCACACGTAAGCAAACAACTGCTGTCATGATGGAATCAATTGATATCATTTCAATTGAAGAACTATCTAAAGAGCAATGTTGGTCATTGTTTAGGCGGTTAGCATTTTTCGAAAGGTCTTCTAAAGAGTGTGAACAACTAGAAGAAATCGGTAGGGAAATTGTAAGCAAGTGCAAGGGCTTGCCTCTTGCCGCAAAGACCTTGGGGAGTCTCTTGCGCTTTAAAAGAACTAGAAAAGAATGGGAAAGTATTTTATATAGTGAGATGTGGAAACTAGAAGAGTTTGAGAAAGGTTTTTTCCCTCCTATGTTATTAAGTTACTACGATTTGCCTTCAATGGTAAAACGGTGTTTCACATATTGTGCCATTTTCCCAAAAGACTTTAATTTTAACAAAGATGAATTGATTAAATTATGGATGGCTCAAGGTTACTTTGGGTTAGACCATAATGAAGATATTGAGATAATTGGTGAAAAATACTTTAATAGCTTAGCCATGCGTTCATTCTTTCAAGAGTTTGAAAAAGATGATGATGGTAAAATTCTAAGCTGTAAGATGCATGATATAGTACATGATGTTGCCCAATATCTTAGTAAGAATGAATGTTGTATGATTGAAGTACAAGATTTTAGAGAACAAAGTATGAATGCTTTGTATGAGAAAGCTCGTCAATTAAGATTGATGGTTAGGAGAAGTGATACATTTCCTATCTCTATTTGCAATTTCAAAAAGGTGCGGAGCCTCTTAATGGAATTTGATTATGTAGGTAGAAATTTGATTGGTAAAGTTCTACCAAAGTTATTTGATGAGTTGACGGGCTTAAAGGTCTTAGGAATTAGCCATGCATATATTGAGCATATTCCAAAGGAGATAGGAAAACTCATACATTTGAGGTATCTTGACTTGAGTAATAATAGTGAGTTAAGAAAGTTACCTGAGACATTGTGTGAGTTGTATAATTTACAAACTCTAAAGCTTGATTGGTGTCGCGAACTCAAAGAATTGCCTCAAGGGATAGGAAAACTAATCAACTTGCGCCATTTAATGAATTATGGCACCAGTTCTCTAAGGTACATGCCAAAAGGATTGGAGAGATTAATCCAACTTCGGACATTAACAGAATTCCATTTTCAAGATGGTGATTATGGTGGCAAAACATGCTCACTTGAATATTTCTTGAATAACTTTCGGCACATTGAATCTTTATTGATAAAAGGTTTGGCAAAAGGGATTGAAGAGAATATTGCTCAACTAAAAAATAACAAAAACATCTGTGATTTGGGATTAGACTTCAGTGGGTGGGATTCGATGAACAAAGATGATGAAGCAATTCTTGAAGCTTTCCAACCACCTCCAAATTTGCAACGATTGAGAATATTTAGTTATGGAGGTCCCACAATGTCCACTCTTAGGAGGATGACATCATTAACCAATTTGAGGTCGATTACGTTGCTTTACTGCAGAAAGTGTTTGCATTTGCCTCCATTGGGAAAACTGCCATCCCTTGAAACACTTGTTATATGGAGGATGGATAGTGTGAGAGAAGTGGGTAATGAATTTCTGGGAGTAGAAAGTGGTGAGGCTTCATCATCTTCATCATCAGTTATTTACTTCCCCAATTTGAAAACTCTCAAGTATTGGAATATGTCCGATTGGGAAGTGTGGGATTTTGGGAATGAAGATGACACTTGTACAATCATGCCATCCCTTCGTTCTTTGGAGATCAATGATTGCCAAAAATTAAAGGGATTGCCAAAGGAGCTTCTTCATCAGAAGGCACCACTGCAAAATCTGGAAATACGAGGCTGCTCTATTTTAGAAGAAGTTTATTCGAAAGGGAAAGGAGACAAGTGGCAAGACATCTCTCACATCCCTAATATCAAAATTACTGGATCTTACACGTGGCGATTGCGAGAGGTAGAAGCATCCTAGTGGAGGTAATTACTTTTAACAAATTTGGAATTCATTTATACCAATTTTGTTTTTACTCTATTCATTTGGAAACCTCTGCTTCCTTTTATGCACCTTCTGAAGCTTTTATATTATTTCAAAATCAGTCTTCATATAATTAATTATTTATATTTTGGGCCAAATTTGTTTCAATTCACGATTTAGATCTCTCGAATCGTCCAAATCCAGGTATTTTCTCCTCTTTCTTTTACTTCCTTGTAATTACTTTTAACAATTTATAAATTTACAAAATTTCTCAATTTATTTGCAAGCCTCAGCTTCCTCATAAAATTGTCTTCATATAGTGATCTTTTAAACCAATATTGTTTGAATTCAATTTCATATAATTTTTGTGGGTATTACTCTTGCATTATATAATTTTTCTATAACATTCTCTTCTTTAACTTTCAATCATGTGACATGTTGAAATATACTCTTTTGCAGGATCCAACAGAAACTCTAGTGTCAAATCTGTTGTTTCTTGTCAAAGTGGCTTTGGTACAAGAGAGAGAAGAATTAGAGATGCTTGAAGATTTGTGTAATTCTGGATCTTCAAACCGCATTCATTAGTCATTACAACTGTTGTCGTCAAACTGAAGGTGATTTAATTTCTTGTCTAAATTTCTCCTTTTCAGTGGGTTTTTACTTGTAATCAAAGCAGGAGAGAAAATCTTAATTGGATGGTATTCAACATTGTGCTACTGTTTGGAATAAGCACGTATGACTATCTGATCTCTTCAAACATATATTTTGTTACAACATTGTGTTACTGTACGTCAAGTATGGTGTGTGACAGTAAACTATGCAAGAGGATATGATTGTCTTTATTAATTTCCTTAAACTTCATTTTGACATCTTATCCACCTATATGTCCATATTTAGAGTAATTTCACATCTTATCCACCTATATGTCCATGTCACAGGAGTTGATCTTTTATTTGAGAAGCTAGCGAATAAATTTTCTTTTTTAAAGCTGCTTTTGTAGTTTGTGGGCCTGCAAGAGAAAGAAGTATGTGATGTGGATGGCAGGAGGGGGGCTTTTTATACATCTATTGGTAGGATGCAATTCTAGAGATCTTTCAAGGGGCCAGGCATGCAGATATTATGATCAGGTAAATTATGCCTGTTGAAGTAAATAAGCAGGAAGATCAGGGAAGTTATGCAGATATTATGATCTTATTACTTTACTTTGCTTCCAGATTCTCCCTAAGTAATAACTAGGCATTAGATGTTATGGTTGCAGATATTAGCCAATTGCAAGGCTTCTGACGACAATACATTATTGGACCAAAATGTCTGGTATTACCCTGATGAATCAATTTTCAGTGACATGTTACATTTTATGAGGTAAAGGGCAGTATATTTCCTATTTATTTGATTTTTTTTCGTATGGCATCCCTTGATTATGTATATTTGGAAATCTTTGTTTCCATTTTTTTATTTATAAAGGTTCTGTTTTCTTCATCATTGGACATAAAGTGGGTAATGGATTTCTGGGAGTAGAAAGTGGTGAGGCTTCATCATCTTCATCATCAATTATTTACTTCCCCAATTTGAAAACTCTCAAGTATTGGGGTATGAGAGATTGGGAAGTGTGGGATTTTGGGAATGAAGATAACACTTGTACAATCATGCCATCCCTTCGTTCTTTGAAGATCTATTCTTGCCCCAAATTAAAGGGATTGTTAAAGCAGAAGGCACCACTGCAGAATTTGGAAATACAATACTGCAATAGTTTAGAAGAAGTTTATTCGAAAGGGAAAGGAGACAAGTGGCAAGACATCTCTCACATCCCTAATATCCATATTACTGGATATTACACTATGGTGCATCGAAGTCCAGGTAATTACATTTAACAATTTATTATACAGTTACATATATGTTTGCAAATATATCAATTCATTTTTACCGATTTTTGTTTGAAGATCGATAAAGTAAAGGCCTGTTGCTGGAAGCATCGAAATGCAAGTATTATCTTCTCCTCCTTTTACTTCCTTGTTATTACTTTTAACAGTTTATACAATTATCAATTTTGTTTGGAAATATATCAGTTCATTTATACCAATTTTGTTTTTACTCAATTCATTTGGAACCCTTACCTTCCTTTTATGCACCTCGAAAATCGAAATAGAATATTATTTCAAAATCAGCCATTATATAATTTCTGTGGGTCAAATTTGTTTCAATTCATGATTTTCATTTACTTTTTTATTTTTGTGGGTCTTACATTATATAATTTGTCATTTCATGTAATTTTCTTTCAACTTTCAATCTTTGTGAAATGTTAAATTAACTCTCTTTTTATCCGATTATCAATTACAATATGCATCAATTTTTTTTTCTCTCTCTCTGTTTTTTATTTGATTAATCTGTATTATGTTGAAAATACCTTGACGGTTTTTAGCTTAGTCAATTAATTTGCACCCTGTGAAGATTTTATACTCAAAATAGATGTCAGATGCAGAAAACAATTAAGGGTCCGTCCTGTAAGCGTTTTTCGTTTACTGTTTTTCGAAAAGAAAAAAAAAACGAAAACAGTGTTTTTGGTTTCAATTTCGAAATCCGAAAAACGCGTCTGGTAGCACATATGAAAACCGTATTTTAAATATAAAAACGGAAAAAACGCGTCTGGTAGAATAATTGAAAATTTTTGCAATTATCTAACAAAAACAATTTATCTGTTAATTACACAATCCCAATCCCAAAATTTTTCAAATTTTCCCAACACAAATTCTGATAATAATCATCCAACAATACCCACCCCCAAATTCAAGACTCTACATGTAATAAAATGGCCCCACAATTGGATCTCAGCACCAACAACAGCTCCACAACAACAACAACAACAAGTAGTTGCTTATGGAAAATTTCTAGAAACACAACAAACAGTTTGTTTTATATCAATCTATCACAAAAAAATTTACTGATGCACATTCAATTGAAAAAAACCAAACAAACAAATCTCCCACCGATAAAACCAAACCTCAATCTCCAATCAAACAAATCCAAGAACTTCAATTATTTTATATAATACAAAACCCGATTCAGAATTTCAGATTCAAAATCACAACATCAAAACCCATCACAAATCAAACATTTGCTAAAAAAAACATGTCCAGTTGAACAATAAGAAGAAGAAGAAGAAGACGGCGAGCAGGAGACGAAAAAGACCAGCTGAAGAAGATCGGCGGCGAGGAGCGGCGAAGCAGAGCTGATCGACGGCGACGAGCGGCGAGAGGGAGCTGATCAACGGCTGCGCGACGGTGAAGGAAGAACGAAGATGAAGATGGGAAGGAAGCAGATCAGACGAAGAAGAAGATGGAGAGCTAAGAGCTGTGATGATCGGCAGAGAGAGAGAGAGAGAGAGAGAGAGAGAGAAAGGTCGTCGCCGGCAGCACCAATGCCGCAGATCGTCGCCGGAAGAAGAAGAAAAAGAAGAAGAGTGACGAAGGAGAAGAAGAAGAAGAATTGAGGAAGAAGAAGATGGAGTGTGATGGGGAAATCGAAGAAGAAGAAAAAAGTAAGATTTTTTATTAAAGTGAAAAAAAAAAACAAAAACAAAAAACGAAAAACAACTTTCAGATGTTTTTCAAAATATTCACTTTTAACACTAATTGTTTTTTTCAAATTTTTTTTGTTTTTCGAAAATAAAATGAAAAACGGTTAAACGAACGCGAATTCGAAATCGTTTTTAGAAAACAAAAACGAAAACAAAAAAAAAACAGCTGCAGGACGGGGCCTTAAGTTTGCAACATAATATCATAACATCCTCTGCATTTGTATGTTTAAATGATATTTTGGACCAAATTCGTTTCAATTCGATTTCAATTCGTTTTTGTCAAGTGATAAATATACTCCTTTTTTATCCAATTGTTTGATTACTTTACAGGATCCAATGGAAACTTATATTTAAAGCAGAAACTTGGCAAACTATGGTTTTCTTCGAGATTTTATGACTGATGCTGATTATATTTAAGTGGCATTTTGAAAAGGTAATTGGTTTCTTATTCAATTCTGTTTATAATTTTGTAACATTTTAATTGTGCTTTTTGATTAACATGATTTAATGTTGTATATGTAAATTAGCTGATTTGAGAAGAGAAGCAAATGCGTTTCTTGTCAAAGTGGCTTTGGTGGGTCGTGGAATACAAAAAGAAGAAGTGAAGATGCATACCGCTTGGTAATTGGAAAAAAAATGTATGGTTGGAATGCAATTCTGGATCTGATATATTTAAACCTGGCTAATTACAATTGATGTATGAACAGGTATGTCGATAAATTTAAACCTGTGATTCTGTTTTATTTATAGGCAGGTGAAAGAGAAGAAAATCTAATGTCACTTTGCCCCTTCTCCCATTGCAGTGACAGAGCTTGAAGTCTTCACCACCATATCACTTCACCAGCTATCTCACGATTTCCATCTGTGCTGCCAATGAAGGGGCTCTTCCTGATCCGAGGTTTTTCGTGCTCACTTGTAGTGCTCTCATTCCACTTCCTCAGTAGATGTTGGCTTGGCACCAATCCATTCTATGAGGTGTTGTTTGAATTTGTCACGGGGCCTTATTTCCTCACATGGCACTAATGTGGACTTCCTTTGCTTTCAGATATTCCTGTAAGAGTATTTCATAGATTAATGCACTTTAAAGAATATCAAAGTCAAGTGATGTGTGCTGCAACCGTGCAAGATGTTACGCAAGCTAGGCAAGTGGCTTTAGTATCTTATAAACTTTTCGGCAAAAGGTATGCTTTGATTACTCAATCTTTGACAATCTTTTCTCCTTAATTTTTCAATACAAAGCTTCCAAATTCTAATTATACACCAGACATAGAATTCCTTGGGGAAGTCGCAATAGTTCCAAGGGGAAGCAAAGTGTAATGCCCAGATGCATTGGGAAGAAAGGTTAGGACAATGTTGAAATAACGTCATTGCTAGTGTAATATAATTGGTCCAACTGTTTGAGCATATAATTTTGCAAGTCTTTAGTTCTGTTTCTTAAAAACTTTGATTCCATACTTCAATCTGGTGCAATGTTAGCACATGTTCTCATAGATATGTCTCTGTTAAACTAATTTCTGTCCAACTGTTTGAGCATCTTTATAGGCATAAGCAGAAGTTTCCATCTTATAATCAAATTATTTTGAATCAGGTCTTCACAAACTAGTAAACAGAAGCTAATTTCTGTTCACTATCAGGCACCACCAGCACACCACAGTTTTCTACTGCATGTCATTTGTTGTTGGAAATATGAACTACGTAACTATAGGAACAGCATCTGATATTTTGTTTTATGCATATACTATATCATTTTGACCTCTCTTTAGTGCATAATCAGCCATATAAATTCCTTGTCACAGTGGATTTAGTTGTATGAGGCTTACAAGAGAGAGCGCAGAACTGGGATGTGATCAGCCGGAGAAGACAGGAAGATTTTACAATAACATTCTCGCTCTTTTGCCTGTCTGAGTATACAGGTAATGGCACTGCATGTATATTCTCTTTTCCCTATTGTTTTCACGGTTACTTATATTGATCAGAATGTTTGACCTCATCAAGTTATGTGATTGACTTTGCATTATCATTACTTCATTTTTTCTTATCAGATATCTTATATTTACAGCAGGGTAGGTGGGTGAAATCCTTTGGTTGGAATGCAATTCTGGATCTTTGGTCAGGCAGAATTTGGCTAGGTAAGTTCTCATATTGTCTTTTCTACTTTAATAATTTAGTGTCCTTCCATGCCCCGGGCCTGCTAACTGATTTTGTCGTTGAAGGTTGTACCACCAAGCAAGCTAGTCAAACATTTTCACAACATTTGTCTTTTATGGGGCGATGAATATAATCACAGCCAAGTGATTATATGACATTATTAGGTAGGCAAGTGAATGTGATTATTAATATCTTACTTGATTTCTGTTTATGTTGTATTTTAATTATGCAATCTTTGACAATTATGTTTTCTTTTTCTCTATTTTTATTTTATTTTCTTAATTTTCTTGCACAAAGATTTCATATCATGATTATAGACCGGACATCAAGTGCTTCAAGTTACCTATGGAGGAGAGCTGCATTGCAAGAGGAAGCGGATTGTCATGCCTAGATGCTTTGCGAAGAAAAGTTAGGCACAAAATTGTGCTGCATTCATCTCATTGTAAGTGAAATATAATCCAGCTAATGCGATTAACATAGGGGTGTTGTTTATTTACTTCTGAATATAACATCTTGATCGGTAATTGGTTTAAATATCATTTGGTGAGATATTTTGATCATGAATGCACGTTAATACATCATGTGTGCTTGCTTCTTCATTGCATACGTGTCAAAAGAGAGGGAAATTTGACTATCATAAGAAGATCAAGATGATTTATTGCTACTTATATATTTCAAAATCTCAAACAGACCCAGAAAGGCATCACCAGCTCACCTTGGAATCAGCCGCCGGATCTCTTGATTTGTTAGTTTCCTGCTCTAAATCAATGGTGCTAGAGAAGGGACAGAAGAGATAAACAAGTTCGAGGCAGTGTTATCAGCACACCTCATTCATATATGGATTAAAGAGACTCATATTTCACAGCATGATGGACCGAGCAGAATGAGACGAGGCCAAAGCAATAGAGGAAGTAATCATGTGAAATGTGATTCGAATTCTGCAACATTGTTGCCAAGAGAAGAGAGAAGACTAAACCAAGATTTCTCTAACATTCCAAACATAACATTTTGTGAACCAAGCATGCAAGAATATGGTCTTTCATTTATAAATAACTTCTTATAGAGTTGATTGTTACTTTTGAAGTCGAAACAGACATGTCAGAGTTTTTCTCCTAGTAAATACATATTTACTAAACATTTTGTAGCTAAATTAACCTGGTAAAAATGTTCTCGATTTTATGCTGTTGCTAATATTGTAAATTTTGAGGCAAAATCAGAATCAACAAAGTTGTCAGCCATTTTGGCTTTGTTCATATATTCTTGATATCACGAAACCGGAACCGGTGGTTTCAAACCGAAACCGAACGTGGGCACCTTTAACATATATATTGACAACAGCATCTAGAATCTTCCAGATAAAGGTTGATGATAATACAATAATTTTGGAGATTATTATACGCAACAAAGCAATAAAAATTAGAAATGAGATGCAACAAGACTTGAATTTCAATAATTATAAAAAAAGCATCTTGAATTTCAACTATATATGAAGATGCCTTGTTTAATTTAATTTAAGAAATGTTACATTTTAAATAATTAAGATTTTGTCATAGTAACATCTTCATGCGAAGATAGATGCTTAATTTAATTCTACAACGTTATATTTTAAAAAGCTGAAGTTTTATTTTATTGGAATCTTCACATGAAGATGATTTTTTTATTTAAATATTAAAACATTACATTTTATCCGCCTTCGGTACAATCTTCACATGATGATGCTTTATTGTTTGATTTACTTTTTGAAATGTTACATTTTAAACATTAAAGATTTTTCCATAATGACCTCTTCAATGAAGACGATTGTATAATTTAATTGCAAAACGTTACATGTTAAAAAGCAAAACTTTTGCTTATTGGAATCTTCACGTCAAGATGATTTATTTTATTTAAATCTTGAAACCATATATTCTATCCACTTAATGTTTAGTCCAGTACGATCTTCACGTGAAGCAGGGTATTCTTCAAAACATTTTGGGACACGATCTATTTAACGATATTAATAAAAATAGGGGCCTATAGAAAAAATTAGTACCATTAACATAAAAAAAAATTAAATAAATAATTCTTATTTACTAAACAAAATGTAATCCACATAAATTAAAACAAAAAATCAATTAGGCCTGATTTTTAATTGAATGAGTAGTTTGTTTTAGTTGAATGAATTGCTCAATTGGGTCTGATTTTAAAATAGAAAATAAATAAAAAAGCAAAGAAAGGAGAAAGATTGGACCTAATTTTACAAAGATAAAAAAACAAAGAACAAATAGATTGGGCCAGTTGGGGCCCAGAAAAATGCTGGGTTTACTCCATGGGCTGGCCTTGACGTGAAGAGGCCTTATTTGATTTAATTTCTGAAATATTACATTTTAAACAACTAAAATTTTGTCAAATTGACACCTTCGGGTGAAGATGATTGTTTAATTTAATTATAGAACGTTACATTTTATAAACCAAAAGTTTTGCCTTATTGGAATCATCTTCACATGAATATGATTAGTTTTATTTAAAATTTTGAACGCTACATTAATATTACATTTTAAACAACCAAGACCTTGTCATACAAAGATCTTCATGTGGATATGACTGTTTAATTTAATTTTGAGTAATAATATATTATCTAAATTTGGTGTCCAAATTCGGTGTTCAAATGATGTAGCATCATTATAATCCATTCATTTCAATCATGCAAATATAATATAATTTAAATGAATTGATTATAATCATACCACATCATTTGGACACCTTATTTAGGCAAAGTAGAATTATTGTTTAATTTTATATCAGCTTTATATTTTTAAAAAGCCAAAGTTCTGTTTACCTTTTTGTTTTATTTAATTTTTGGAATCCATTTAATGTTTTGTATGATTGCAATCTTCACGTGAAAATACCTTGTTTTAATGTCACATTTTTCTCGATATTCCAAACAAGTTCTCCTAAAAATATAACGCTGCATAACACCTAATTAAAATTTAAACATAATGAGTTATATAAGCATATTCTCACTCAAAAAACTTTCTTCAATTTTATGCATTATGATCTCATTTAAATAATCCAAGTTTTCCATCGGTTCAATCTCATTCAGGTATCCAAAACCACAAAAAATAATGATGCAAATGTTGATGGTTCAAAATTCGAAGGAGGGTTAAGTTTATTCAACAAATCTCGTTTGTTTATAGAAATGGACGGCATGGGAAAATTCGAAGCACAGCTACTGGTGCTCATACAGCAATGCTACATGCAGAGTATCCAAATATGCTGTTTCTGAATAACCACCGTGACACCGTTGGACATTGGTAAGCGACCGTTGGACGTGGAAGACGATGAAGAAGAATCGGTAGCATCAGTGGCGGATCCAGGAATTTTAACCAGGTGCAGCACTTGAACAAAATAAAAAATAATATTATAAAAAATATTAAAAATTAAGATCATAGTAAAATGAGTTTTTTTTACATAAAGAAAATTTGATAATATACCGAAGTTTATATAAAATAAAATAACTACAATACCTACTCAAGATTAACTAAATAATCTTAAGTTTTAAAAAATAAAAGTAAAAACAAGAACACAATATTAAAAATTAAATAATAACAAGAAAAACAATATAAACAATACAATTGCAATATTTATTTTTTTCTTAAAATAATGAATTGCAATCTAATTTTATAATTAGAAATTTTGTTTTATATTTATAATGAATTCACTTTAAATTTATACAAAAATAATTGATTAATAAATATTACTAGACATGTTTTTGATTTTTTATCCTTCTATATATTGGTATATTATTGATTTATTGATTTTAAATAAATTAAAACTATAAAAAAAATACTAGGAATAAAATAAAATGAATCATAATAATAGATGGACTACTTTAATATAATAAATTAAAATTTGAGGTTTTAAGATTTATTGATTGGAAACCAAAACTATTAGAAATAATAAAAGTTCAAAATAATAATAGATAATTTAACATAAAATAAATTGAATTAAGTAACAAAAAATTGAAAGTAGTTAAGAAGTTGACAATGACAGAAAAGAGAAAATAAATTGTTTTGTTTTAGAATAAGATGAAAATTTGAGAAAGTAACTGGAAAATATGGTAAAATAAAAAAGGCATAAAACTTATTAAAATCACATGATAAAATTAAATTTGTAAAATAAGATATTTATTTTCTTTGAAAAAAAAATTAAATGGTGGGAGTTGAATGATCTCCACCAATAAAAAAGGGAAGACAAAATACCAATTTTACTGATAGGTATTTTGCTATCATTAAAGTTATTAAATATATATATATATACACATTTAAAAGTAAAATCAATTTTTTTTTTTAAATGTTAAGTTAGGGCACGGCCCCAACCGGCCTTAAGATGGGTCCGTCCCTGGGTAGCATTTTGAGCCTCAACAGTATAAGTTGCAGCCGCATGGCCGGGGTCCACCATCCTGTGCAGGCTGAATCCTGTGAGCTTTCATTTCTTGTTGAATTATATTCGTTTTTAAAAAATCTGTCTTTTGTTGTCGGATTTGGGATGAAGATTGATGCAAATTTGATGGATTTGGGATTGAGATTTTAATATTTGGATAGTTTTATCTGTACGTCAAATAGTTTATATAAGACTTACAGTATTCAGCCTTTAAACAATTGGTCTTCAAGAAAATCACAACTTTAAGAGTTTAAGTAGATGTGGATGTGAAAAATCTTATGTTAAGGCCTAAGGGTAATTACTAATTACTTTGTTCATGTACCGATGCTTTATATTGTAAACATTTGATTAATATTTCAATATGCAATATGGAGGTTATTTGATTGAGAAAGAGATACTTTTCTGGGTTCTGTTTGATGTGATTTCTGTTGTTGCATATTATGAGGAATTTTTTAATTATTTTCGTAAGTAATGTTATTATAAGATATTATTGATTATCAAACTCTCTCTATACAAGTTTGCAATTGAAACTTTTACAAACAATAGGCATTTGAACTCTTTACATATAAAATATTTGATGTAAATTACAGCTTGGTAATATTTTTGGACAACAGTCTCTGTACCTTTTCTCTATTTCCTAATAAAATACAGCAAATGTTATGTGATTTTGTTCTGGTTAATTGGTTAAACTACCTTGCATTACTTGTAAAGTAAATGGATATGAAATGTTTGTAGTAACTGTGGAAAAAGATCTTATTTAGTTTGTATTTGTTGCTGTACTTTGAAAAAGTATAAAAAAAAGAAGAATAAATACAATGAAACCTCTATAAATGAATATCCATGTATATTGACTAACATCATCTAGAATCTTCATGATAAAGGTTGATGATGATACAGTATAACAATTTTGGAGTTTGTTACACCCAACAAAGCAATAACAATTAGAAATGAGATGCAGTAAGACTTAAATTTCAATAAAAAAAAAGCAGCATCTTTTTATACGAGATCCCGAAATGAAATTAATTTTACACCCGTATAAATTGAAATATCATACGAAAAAATATATGAGATCATGCGCAAGACCTATGTAAGATATCTAAGGAATGACACTAATATATGAGATCATGCATGAACCATGAGTCACAACTCATAAAGCATGCCAATAGGGGCGTAGCTCAGATGGTAGATAGACGATCTTAGGGTTAGGACAAATGACTTTCAAATCAGCGGCTCGAATTCTACTGATGTCGAAAGTTTTCAAAAAAAATACATAATCCCGGCTGAATAGATATTTTTTAAAAAAAAAAACAACTCACAAAGCATGCTTTGGACTTGATTGTTTGTTCAAATAATTAATTAATTAAAGGATCAGACCCTTTGTTTAATTAAATAAATAAATGATAGTGATGTGTAATTAATTAATAAAGCTTATATAAGTAGAGTTAATTATTTATATGCACATGAAATCAGGCAGGCGTTGCTCTTTCCTTTGGGATGCGCATGGCTTCTTACATGGGAAATGGGAAATGATATGAAAGTGAAACACCCACCAAAGAAAATTATTATTATTATTATTTTACAAAAAAAATTGTTATATCATGTAGTTGGTTTAATATTATTGAAGTTGAAATTTGTTAATGTTAGTTTACAATTTTTTTTTTAAAATGCTAGAAGTTATGATAGAAAAAAGTCAAGGCATTGCGAATCTGTGGAATATTAATTAAATTCATATTGATAAAGAATTATATTATTGATTACGTAAACAATTTTTTTATTTCAAAAAAATACAAATTTTTTTATTCTTTGAAATAATAAATATATATATATATATTTTAAATTCAATTATTAAATAAATATTGACGGGATGAGGTTGATACAGTGGTATATCCTTCACACTTATACCATGAAATTGTGGATTTGGGTCATTTCCATTTCCAAATCCCAAATTTATGTAGTACTTCAAACAAAAAAGAGTGGTGCTATTGGTACACCCCTTGTTGATCTATTCATGCCCCACTTTTTAAAATTTTGATTTAATTAAATAAAATTAAAATTTTTTATTAAATTTTTTGGTTTATTTCCAAAACTACCCATTTTACTTATTTTTCAAACTTAATACATACCATATATGATCTCTCTATCTCTAATTTCTGTATCTGTATACATCTCTCTCACCTCCATTGATTGATTTTTTTTCTTCTTATTTCTTTTTTTTTTTTAGTTTTTTTTCTTCTTATTTCATGATGGAAAAGAAAAAAGAAAAAAAAACAGGGTACCTCGACACAACGACAACTTGATATCATTCTAAAGAAAAAATAAACTTCAAACTTATTTCTAGAGAATGAATTGTTTCCAGATGTTTACTATCATTGTCAGACAATTCTTACTTTATGTCATTCTCAGACAATTCTTCAAGATGTTTGATATCGTTCTTAGACAATTCTTCCATATTCTTGATATCATTCTCAAACTCTTCTATAATATTTTACATGTATGTAAGAAGCAGATTTTAGAGTTTAAAAATTAAATTTTTTTTTTGAAGAAACAGATTACTGGTTTTTTTTTTTTTTGAAAATGAATATGAGATTTTAATAGATTTACTTTGTAGACGATTTCTTTCCTAAATTATATGTCTCTTTAAGTAATTTTGATAAAGAAAAAAAGAGAATATTATATAATTAAAAAATGGGACATAAATAGACTGGTCGAGGGTATGCCAATAGCACCATTAAAAAAAATATACTCTTAAATAGATATTCAACTTCAATCAAATAAATTCATATTTATTATTGTAACACATCCATGCACAATTTTTTTATTTCAAAAAAATTCAAATTTTTTTATACTTTGAAATAAAAATTATATATTTTTTAAAATTCAATTCTTAAATAGATATTAACGATATGAGATTGGTACAGTGGTATATCATTCACATCTATACCACGAGATTGTGGATTCGAGTCATCTCAATCTCTAAATCCCAAATTTATATAATACTTAAAAAAAACTCTTAAATAGATATTCAAATTCAATCAAATAAATAAACTACAATAAAATTAAAAGATTTGAGTACTCATTAATTTAGCAAGTGAACATCAGTCACGGAATTGATTATTTAGTAAGCAAAATCGAATACATATATAAATATTCATTTAAAAGTCCTCAAAAAGGAGACAAATTGAATATAGAAAAAATATATTCCAAAATTTGAGGCATGAAATAGAATGGATAGAATCTGTGATGTTGATAAAGAGAATTTGGAAATATCTTCAAAGTACTTTTCTAATACAGCTCTTTTTCAAATAGAAGAAAAATAAAATTAAAATGTGTTTGGAAATTTGAAGTGTTGTTTAGATCCATTTTCAAAATCTTTTTTTTTTTAACGGTTTCTAGTTGTTTGTTTATGTGTTTTTAAAAAGTTGTTTTCAAAAATGAAAATAGTTGAATTGAGTCTATATATTGAACTCCATTTTTTTAAAATCTGTTTTAAGAGTTTTTAATTTCTTAACGGTTTCTAGTTGTTTGTTTATGTGTTTTTAAAAAGTTGTTTTCAAAAATGAAAATAGTTGAATTGGGTCTATATATTGAACTCCCCTTTTTATTTTATTTTATTTTAAATCTGTTTTAAGTGCTTTTAATTCTATTTTTATTCCATTTCCACTGTCCATGTGTAAGATGAATGATTGAGATCCTTCTATCTACTTTTTCAGTTTTTTTTTTATATAAATTATGTTTACATTTTTTATCTCCACCGTCCATTTTAAAGATAGACGGCGGAGATCCATTTAACCATTTTTTTAAGTTTTAATTTTTTTTTTCTCTTTGATCAATTATGGACATATGATAACACTAAAATACCTATAAAATCGATAAGTTTGATCAATAATGAACTAACAAAATGACCAAAATTAGTTATTTTCATAAAACTATGGACTGGTATGATAAAAAATGGACTGGTATGATGAAAAATGTAAAGATAAGAGAAATAAATAATGCTTCCCATAAGGCGTAGTTTAACTAGTAGATAGACGAGCTTGGTGTTTGAATAAATAACTCCAAAGTTCCAAGTTAGTGGATCAAATCCTAACAATAACAAAAGTTAAAAAATAAAAATAAAAAAGGGTAAATATCATTTTCGTCCATATGGTTTACCCTATTATCCGTTTTGGTTATTGTTGTTCCAGTATTGGCCATACAGGTCCAAACGTTCACTATTAATCGATTTTTTGGTCCCTACTGTCAGGTTCTGTTAGGGTTCCGTTAAACAAGTGAGGGTATATTGGTAAATGGATCGTAATCACTTAATTAAATAAATAAATATAATTAAATTAAATAATAAAAATTTACAACAATTTAAAAATAAAATAAATAATTAAAAATATTAACTAAAACCCTGATCTGATGACCTGATCTCCATTCTCTCTCTCTATCTCCTACGATCTCTCTCTTCTTCTTCATCTCCTTCATCTTCTTCAACCCACCACAACTCACCAAACCCTAACCCTTGGATCTTCATAAAGAACCCAACACCTCTACCATCCCCCGCCGCCGCCGTCACCATCCAGAAATCATCATCTTCAACACATCACCATCCCTCAATCCAACCATCACTTAACCCGCCCATCACCAACGACAGCCACTAGAGCCGAATCAAAGCCCAAATTCAAATAAAACACAAATCAAACACTGCCACGATCATCCTTAACTCTCTGTCTCTCTTCTTTTCTCTCTTCTATTTGTGACCGAGTAAATCACGGCGATGGGGGAGAATGAGAAGGCTTCACGCTTGGCGACAGCCGTGAGGTTTTGAGTGGCTGATGGATGTTAGACCGGTTTGGATTTTATGTTTTACTAGTGGTGGGTTGATTTCGTTTGTGGTGGTAGTGGTGATGGGTCGATTTCATTTCTGGTGGTAGTGGTGGTGGTAGTCCGATCGAAGGTCTGGTTGTGGGTCGATTTGGTTTCTGGGTTTGGATGTTGCTGGGTCTAATTGTTTCTAGGTTCATGATGGTGGTGTGGTGGTTATAGG
This sequence comes from Dipteronia sinensis, assembly GCA_033220585.1. Lineage (NCBI taxonomy): Eukaryota > Viridiplantae > Streptophyta > Magnoliopsida > Sapindales > Sapindaceae > Dipteronia > Dipteronia sinensis. Next base: position 62,349,818 of record CM065639.1, read on the forward strand.
TTGACGATAGTGGTGGTCTGTGCGAGAGAGATTGCAAGGAGAAAGAAACAATTGGGTTTTTTGATTTGTTTTCGATATTGTTTTTTGGTTTTGATTTGTTTATGATTCGTTGGTGTTGATGAATTTTTGGAATTGGGTGTTGATGAATTTCTGGTTCGGTGTTGATGATGTTGGTTCCTGGAATTGGGTTTTGTTTGTTTAATTACTATTTTTTGTATTTGGTTTTGATGATGAAGTTTGATTTCCAAAGAAGGAAGATGATTCAGAGATTGATGGTGGGGAAGATGAGTAAATATTTTAGAGATATTAGATTGAGTGAGAGAGAAAGATTGATTTCCAAAAAACGAAGAAATCAAAGAGGATAGAGATGGGTTTGGATCTGATGAGATAGAGGCTAAAGTTATTGTTTTTTAAGTTTTTTTTTTTTTTTAAATTAGATGGAGATCCAGATTGGATATCCATCATCCATCTCGTGAGATGGATGGTGGATATCCAATCTCGATCTCCACCAAATCCATTTCAAAAATTATTATTTTTAAATCGGTTAAATATTTATTAGAAGGGTAAAACCGTCATTTTATCCTCTGGTCATGTAAGAATATCTGATTTTAATAGAAACCATCACAGAAGGACTAAACGAGTCAATACTGGAACAACGAGGACCAAAACGGATAATAGGGTAAACCATAGGAACGAAAATGATATTTACCCTAAAAAAATGATAGTAACGCTTCCCAATATGTCAGGGACTAAATTATAAATACCCCTTTAAACAAATATTGAATTGCCAAACAAGTCCCTAACCGCCAACTGCCAACCGCCAAACTAAAACTCTGCAATTTCTTCTTTCTTCTTCATGCTTTTTCCAACCTTCTACTACCTCCCTCCTCTGAAACCATCAAATTCATTTAAATAAATAATTATTTTTATATTTTTTTGATGAATTATTGAACTAATTTATATACACACATCACTGTTCTTCTACATTGAGTGATAGTGATAGTGAAAGGGAAATGCTATAGCAGCCACATTGAGTGATAGTGATAGTGACGAAGACAAAAAAGGTTCTTCGGATGATGCATATCATGTTCTTAACTTTACGGCTTTTGGGGCTTCCTACATGGGATGATGAAGAAGAAGACAACAATGCCTTAAATTTTGACCTTGAAGAAGAGGTAGATGAAGATGTAGCTAGGAGTGAGATTGTTATAGCTACTGAAGAGGAAGTTGTTAGTGAATCTAGAAGTGACCAAGGTGAAGGTCTTGAAGAGAAAGTCTTCTCAAATCATAAGGTGCCAAATGATGGGAACTCATCAACCTCTAGTGATGACAGTAGTAAAGATGACTCAGATTTTGAAATGTTTAAGAATGAAGCTAGGTTTGAGCCCGTTGTTTTTATAAGGAAGTACAAGAGATTTCAAAATAAGGGAGCATTTGTAGTCTCCAAGCTCAAGCGAGAGAACACAGGTCTTAGACACACTTTGGAGATGACCGGTGGTCCATTAATATATGTATTTTTGGTCCCTATTCCATGTCTTGTGCTGGATTCTCGAGTTATTTAGATATTTTATGTTGTTTGTTGAGCATGTGTAGGCCATATTACATATAAGAAGTGTTTGGGAGCATTCGAGAAGAAAAATATGCCAAAACATGAAGAAAAAAAGGCAATTTGGGCATTAACCGCTAGTTGACCGTGGTCAGACAATTTTGGACAAACTGCAGCACAACCGCGGAAAAAACCAGAGGTGTCACCGCTGGACAACCGCGGCTGTAGAAGAAGAAACAACCCATAATGAATTCCACTAATGTAACTGTTAAAAGGCCGCGGCGCACAAACCGTAGTACAAACCACAACCGACACTATTCCGAGATTCTCGATGAGTTCGTGAAGCCCTAATCTTAGTGTACTATAAATACCACCCTTTCAGTTCGAAAAACTCTCTCTCTCTCTCTCTCTCTCTCTCTCATTCTCCACCAACAACAATCAAACCTTATCTACATAACTTCCATCATAAAACCACCAACCTTTTATCAATCTATCCATCGTTGCACATTAAAGCTTGTAGATTGGAGAAGAAGACTCAAGAACTTGAAGATTCAATGAAGCTTAGTGTTGAATATCATGGGTTTCATCTTTTCTATATCTTCTCTTGTCTCTTTAATTTTGTGTAACTAAATCCATAATAGGGAATCGATGTGAACCTATGCGATGCTCATGTTACGATTCAAACTCTATATTTTTTATTTATCAATTCAAATTTAGATTTGTTCAATTCATTATATATCTTGATTCTTGACTTGTGTTAATCTATGGAAATTCATTGATGCTTGTCTAGGGTTTTGATAATTTATAAATTGAGATTTCACTATAAGAATATAGATAGTCTTAATTACTTTTCAATTGAAAGAATAAAATTTACTTTAAACATAGGCATATGTGAGAGGGTTTTGGTTCACAAATTCTTGCACCTGATGGGTTCTTAATTATTGCTCATACCTTGGCAAATGGTGGGTAGTGTTTGAGAACACGTGATTAAACCCGCGATTGAACGGTAATATCATAATTAAGATGAGAATGAACCCTAAATTTGGATTGAATCTTGTTAATAGAATTTATTGATGAACATTGAATATTATATATGGGGAGCATTGGGTACCTGGTCTTTCCATCCGTTGATCTCAAACCAACATTCTTTTGTTAATTGCTTTCTTAGTTTAATTTAATTTAGTTTTAGTTTAATCAATCGATCATCAATAAAACTCAGTTACACTCAATTTAGTTGTAATTATAACTAGTATAGTCGATAGATCACCTTTCCTCGTGGGAACAATCTCTACTTGTCATTGTACTTATCTTCACGATTCGTGCACTTGCGAGTTTAGTAATAAAACATAATTTTCACATCAAGTTTTTCGCTCAGCTGCGGGGGACTAGTTGAATTATTGGTTATTTCTAGCTTTAGAGTTAATAATTTAGTTTAGTTTAGGTAGTCGAGTCATTAATTTTTAGATTTTTAGATTTTTAATTTTTAGTTTATTCTTTTCTTTTCGTAGCTACTGTGTATCTGTCTTTTGTTTCAGGGCTCCACAGTTGAGGCAAAGTAGAAGGTCTTGACGCTACCAGATCGGTTCTACAAATGCGAAATGCTAAACGGCTACACTACAATCTAAATATAAATGGGTGCGCAGGTGTTTCACCCTTTGCAAGTGCACGAGTCATTAAACTCGTTTAGAGTGCACAAGTACGGGTTATCGTTCCCACGAGGAGTGTTGGATTAAAGATTAGCTAGTGCTTAAGTAAAATCGCCTTACAATAAACTAAGTTAACAATCAAAGCAAATTACACTAATCAACTATCACTACAAATTATAATACTCTTGCAATTAACTAAATTAACACTACAAACACAAGATTATGAAATAAACTAGTTAAAGAGATGTTAGGGGATCACTGCAACTTAGCAATAACCAATTTCACTAATCAAGCATCCATTAAGCACATTCACAACAAGTCATGGGCATGCATAATATTGTTATCAAATTAAATGTTAGGTTTTAGATTTATGTTGGCTTGATTTCATAACAAAACGTTCTTTGTTTGTATTGCTTAGGTGATTTGTGATTGAATCGAGCTTCAAAGAAGGAAAACAACTTCGCATGCAAAGTTCGTCTTCAAGAGGATAGGTGCTTACTTGGATGCTAAGGTATCAAGATTCTTCTTCCTCTTGCAAGGCGTAGGCACACACACAAACATATCATACATTTGTGTCCCTGCATTGTTGTGCAATTTATTTGTAGCACACACGTTCACAATATGTATGTCCATGCATTTGAAATCATGTTCTAGGAAATAGATTTAAGGAATGACATATTTCGAATGTGGTTGTGCATTTTAGTTTTTGTGTTTGTTTTGATATGGTAGGCAAAATCTCATTGTATTTTTAAAGAATTAAATTTTTGAGATTTTTCATTTTTAATGAGCTCAACCGTGTGTAGATTTGTCCCTAGATGAGTTCCGAGCAATTCAAAGACTTGTCTAAGTGTTTTTGGATGTTTCCGAGGCTTTCCGGGTTCACTTGTGAGATTCGGGGGTATTTCTGGAAATTCGAATGTGTTTCGAATAATTTCCGAAACATTTAGGACATTTCATATTTTTGTTGAAAATTGGAATTGAATTTTGTATTCCAAATGAAACTTTATGTAATTCTCCATATCGGTAATTGAGTCTGGATTCATATTCCGAAGACAGAATTGAATTTTAAGTTCCAAGGTCAAAACTGGACCGAAGAATACGTAAGACGGAAGGTGGGCATGGCATGGCATGAACGCCACACCAAAGAGAGAGGATGGCGTGGCGTGGCAAACTCGCCAAAAATTGCTCTCTGAGTCTCTGTCCAAGAGAAGCCCACGCCATGATGCTGATTGAAAATTTGAATTTATAAGGGTTTTTATTGAGTGTTTTGATTACACGTGAGACCTTGACTTTTGTATTTTCTTTGCTGCACCGTGGACTGACTGTGGTCTTTTTATTGGACTGCTTGAATGCTTTTAGGGTGAGCTCACTGCGTGAAAGAGTTTTTGAATTGATAAGATTTTTATAGAGTGTGACACATGCACTTGAATCTTTGTGCACTGTGATTCTTTTGCTGCACGTGTGACGTTGTTGTTGTCTGTCATTGGACGTATTAATGTTTTTCACGTAAGCTCACCGTATGTAATAATTTGCCTTGAATTTTTTAAATAAAAACACACGTGATCAGATGTTGTCGGCGTGAGGCTTATCTCGGGCAGGTCCCTTGAAAATTTTTACATATTCATTTTTGACCTGCACATTTCAAAACAACTTTTCATTTTTTGTTTTGGTCGTATCTCTCTCAAATCAACTCCGATTTTAGATTTTCAAAAGCCAAAAGTGTTAGTCTTGAAGAAAGGAACAAGTCCCAAGCATTTTCAGAGTCAAATAATACCCAGATTTTTCGTGGTGATCTGATCTTCATTCATGTGTTCATCATTTGTACGTAAATCATCTTTTTTCCATTTTTCTTTTATGATCAACTTGATAGATATTATTATTTGATTAAAGAAAAATGTTTAGAATGATTTTGATTCAAATTTTGGACTTGATTGAGTGAGTTTCGAAATTAGCTTTTGTATTTTTGATTGAATATCATTTTTAGCTAATTTTTAAGAACATTAACTTGAATCTAGAAAACTTTGTGTTTTGTTCTTGATTGTTGATTTCTAGGTTTTAGTCATATGTTCTAGAACTAGAATATCTTGATTGTGATTTCTATTAATCATATCTAGTTCTTATTTAATTGAATATGTTGAGGAATTCAAGCAGGGGCGAAGCCAGGACTCATAGTTCGGGTGGGCTACATTAACTAATTTTTTTTTGTATACCACATGCGATGCATTGCCTCGAATCTGGGACATTGTTATGCTAAATTAACGTAATTTTCTATTCAAGTCACACTAGGCGCCTAGGCGGTAGTACAAAGGTTTTTTAAAGCAAATCTAAAGGAAAAAAAATCACAAGCGAAATAAACTTAAATACTTGTTCGGACAAGCAAACGAAGTAAGGAATTCAAAATTTGTTTAATGTATCTAAAAGAATAGATAATGAAAAGGAAAATGAAACTTTGATGTGTTTGAGTATATCATTTTAATGAATCTATTGAAATTATCTCAGTTAAATTAAATTATAAACTAGACTATTTTTATGAATTATTAAACAATGTTAATATTGTAATTGTCTTACATTTGTATTTTTATCTATTATTTAAAATAAAATGAAAAAACCAAAATCATTAAAAAAAAAATTGAAAAATCCAGCCCAAGCTAGTTTGCTTATACCTTCGCCACTGAATTCAAGTGTTGATTTGATCACTTGATTTCAAAGCTAGTTTTTGTGTTTTTTGTTGAAAACTTGTTGTTCTAGCTTTGATTAACATTTTTAGATTTCTAGATATTTTTGTGAATGATTTTAAATGCCTATTCTAGATTTCTAATCTTATGTTCATAAGAATTAGTTACATTTGCTTATGAGCTTGATGTGTTCAAATCTAATTCTTCATAGCGTGTGTTTGATCAACTTGCTCTATTTGCTTGTGTTTGCATCATTTCCATTGACTTTGATCATTTGTCTTGTGAAGAGAATGAAAGTCTCATTTCTAAGAATGATTATTTGATTTGAGCATTAGAAGTCTTGGCTAGAGTCGGAAGGAATTATAGCTAAGCAATTAAAATATTAAATAAATAAAAATAATAATATCTTTGACAGAAATTGAATGCAGGAGACAATCTCCACCAAATATATGTTAATCAAGCAAAAACAATCACCATCTTCAGAAATATCATATTGCCCCCAACTGTTAGGAGTTAACGGTATAAATTTAAGGGAAGGAGATATCTGTGCAACATTTTTTAAAATATCCTTGTAATATTGTCAAACCTTAGGGAAGTTGGTGCAATTAGCCAAAAACAAAATAAAAAAATAAAAGACAATTGGGACTTGGATAATTCAAGTGTCTGGAATGATCCTGAGAAATTTATACTTGAAAAATTTGTGGCAACTGTCAAGTAATAATAATATTGATCTTCGTTGAAACGACTTTCAGCTCACGCCTCCTCTCTTTGTTCAATTCACGCTCTGCTCGCCTCTCGCTGTCGTTGAAAAATCACTCTTTCCGTCGCCGATCGCCGGTCGCTGCCGGTTGCCACCATCGAGTAGGGTGTGTTCAGGTCAAACTTCTCTTCTAATTTGATCTGGGTTAGTAATTTTTGTTATATAGATTCTAAATTTGTGTACTCTGCCCTCCGATTCAGTTAGGTGATTTTACATTAGAATTGTTTGACCAAGTAAAAAACACTCTTAGAATTGATTGAATTTGGTAAGTTTTTCTGCTTTGAATTGAGGAGCACAAAATTGAACTTCTAGTCTAGTCAATTGAAAGTTGTCAACTAAGGAACAATATATATATTTGAATTCATTACAAAATATAAAAAAAAAATCATATTTTGGGTTGTTGTCATGAATGTTTCCATGTCTGCTGACATTTGTTTATAATATATGTTGTGTTGTCATTCTGATGATTCTACATTTATTCTTGTTTTTCGCGAATTGGGTGTTTGGAATCCCATTTAGGTGTTTGTTGTTTGCTTATAGCAGTACTGTTTTTTGTGTTTGGATGTCGTGTGATGGACTTGATATTCGAGAGCTTAATCTTAGGCTTTCTTGATTTGTTTGCATGTTTAAACTTTTGCAGGCATATTTATATATATTTTTGGGCAATTGCCAATTAGGTCCTAGACTGTTTTTTAAATTTCAAGTTGTTTGCGACTTTTACAAAACTGACCAAATTGGTCCTCACATATTTTCCAAGTACCAAATTAGTCCCTCTCTTTTTAGAAGTGACCAAATTGGTCAATCTAATGATTTAACAGTGTTAAATATAACAGTTGACTTTAATACTTTTAGTTAAAGTATGTAAATACCATTTATTCGTCAAAGTTCTTTTGCCTTTGTGTATTAAATTTACCATTATAATTATAACAAAATCCAAAAATATTATTAATGAAACACCATTTGTACCTTTTTATAATTAAAATTCTCAAAAACAAATTCTAAAAATATTTTAATAAGACAATGTCGATTATACTTTTATTTTTTTAAACAAAGTTATCTTTCATTTTCAGTTTAGTCTCTTACCATTTGTATATAATATTTTTTTTTATTAATATATTGTATAAGCACTGTTTTCAAAAAAATTTAAAAATCAAAACGCACAAATAAAATAAATATAAATATACATGTGTTAAAAAAAACTGTGCATGTGTCAATATTATATTGTTTATGAGTGAAGTACAATTTTTTCCCTACATAGTTAAAGTTGACCGAAGGAACTTAGTTAGAGAGACTAATTTGGCACTTGAAAAAAAATGTAAGGACCAATTTGGTCATTTTTGTAAAAGTTGTAAACAATTTGGAATTTTAAAAAAAGTCCGGGACACAATTGGTAATTGCCCTATTTTTTTGATTGAATCTTTCAAATGTGTTGGGTAGCTAAACATTATGAATAGTTTTAAAGGAAGTCAAGTAAATATTTGTACCGATGTGTTGGGTAGCTAAACATTATGAATAGTTTTAAAGGAAGTCAAGTAAATATTTGTACCGGCAGTGGTAACGCAATTGGGTGTCAAGATGATTCGGCTAGTGCTAGCACAATTGATGCATTGTTTCCTGATGGTATGTTGCCAGGTGAATTGGACTTGACAGAGCACTTTGCTCTGTTAACTTCCAAGGTCAAACATCTTGTGGGTTTGTAATGAGAAATTCCATTTGGGTTAAATTCCATTGAAAGATGTGAATTTCATAGTCAAAGAGTGTACCAAATACCAACCATAATTGAAATTCAATCAGGATGATGTTACTTGGTAGAATTCTAATATTGTATGCTTTTCTTAGGTTTTTCAGTGTCTTCAGAAATGGCGGCTTGTTCTGATGTCATTTAAGACTTGAATCCTTCGCTGATTTATAAAAGGACAAGCACTAGCTAATATATAAAAGGACAAGCACTAGCTAATACCAAATATCTCTGTCTTAGAATCATCATGATCTTGTCTTGGACATGGACCACATTTGGAGTTGTTTCATTTCTCTTCTTGATTCAAGCATTTATGTGGAAAAGTAATGCAAAAGCTAAGAGATTACCTCCTGGTCCAAGAGGGTTACCGATATTCGGATGCCTTCATTTGTTGGGAAAATATCCTCACAGAGATCTCCATAAACTTGCCCAAACATATGGCTCCATCATGCACTTACGCTTGGGATTGAAGCCTAGTATTGTTGTTTCATCTCCACAAGCGGCCGAGCAGTTCTTGAGAACCCATGACCTTGTTTTTGCTAGCAGACCACCTCTTGAGGCTTCCAGGTATATTTCTTATAACCAAAAGAACATGATCATGGCTCCATATGGGTCTTATTGGCGAACAGTCCGAAAAATGTGTACTCTAGAACTGCTTAGCAATGTCAAGATCAATTCTTTCATGTCTATCAGAAATGAAGAGCTTGATCTTTTGATCGAGTACGTGAAAGAGGCTTCAGGTACTGTTGTCGATATAAGTGCCAAAGTTGGATCTCTCAATGCAGATATGACTTGTAGAATGGTGTTTGGGAAGAAATATATGGACAATGAGTTTGATAAGAGAGGCTTTAAGGCTATGATTGAAGAAATTATGGAATTAGCAGCAACTTTTAACTTGGCCGATTACATTCCTCAAATTGCTTCACTTGATCTTCAGGGTCTGACAAAGCGCATGAAGGCTACTGCCAAGGTGTTTGATGAATTTTTGGAGAAGGTCATTGATGAACATGTTCAAGCCCAGGATGAAAACAGAACCAAAGACTTTGTTGATCTCATGCTGAGTCTCATGGAATCAGAAGATCAAACTGAGTATGGTATGGAGCGAGATAATATCAAAGCCGTACTCTTGGTAAGAATTATGCAGATATGTAAATCCAATTCACAAATATTTTAGTTTGATAATTGTTTTGATGTGATTTTTTTTTTTGTTAACAGGATATGCTTGCAGCTGCAATGGACACTTCAGCATCAAGTATTGAATGGACACTCTCAGAACTCATGAAGCATCCAAGAGTAATGAAGAAAGTACAAAAAGAAATCGAAAATGTTGTTGGAAAAGACAGAATGGTTAAAGAATCGGATTTGGATAACTTTAAATACTTGGACATGGTTATTAAGGAAACTTTCAGGATTCATCCTGTGGCTCCACTCTTAGTCCATGAATCTAGGAAAGACTGCACTGTTAACGGTTTCCACATTCCGGAGAAATCACGTATTTTCATTAACACGTTTGCGATTGGAAGAGATACAAATGCCTGGAATGATCCTGACAAGTTTTATCCTGAAAGATTTATGGGAAGTAATATTGATCTTCGTGGACACGACTTTGAGCTCATCCCTTTCGGTTCAGGCCGCAGAAGCTGCCCTGGAATGCAATTGGGTCTCACTGTAGTCAGATTAGTGCTAGCACAACTTTTGCATTGCTTCGATTGGGAGCTTCCTGGTGGGATGGTGTCAACTGAATTGGACATGGCAGAGCACTTTGGTCTTGTCATGAGCAGGGCCAAACATCTTTCGGCAATTCCTACTTATCGCCTTAACATATGATTATCTTGCTCGTGTATTTTCTTAAAAGTTTAAATAAGTTGAATGTTTCAAGAATTACAAAAATGGCAAAAAAACAAAACCCTCCATGGGCGGTGGTAGACATGACGTCGGTTCCGGTCCGGTTCCACTGGTTCCGAACCGGAACTGGCCCCTTTTTTTATTTATTTTATTTTATTTATTTATCATATTCATAAAAAAATTAATCATATAAAAATGTAATTGGTAAATGTATTTTATTGGGTCATCCGTAAAATTAAATTAAATAAATAAATGACAAATTAAAAAAATGAAATAAAATAAAACAAAACCAAAAAATATAAAATTGGTCTTGCACTTAATTTTTACCACAATTAAGTTGCCTACGTATCTTCTTAAGGGTTTAAAAGAATCAAAGACCACGTAGTTCTCTTACCTTTTATTGTAGATTTGGACTTTGGAGATGGCGATTGGCGATTTGGCGTGGACTAATCGTTGCCATGATTATCCGTTTGACTTTCAGCCGTTTGATCATCTTTAAAAAAATCGTATGGTTCCTCTTGATGGATTTCTTGTTGTCTATATTGAGCCTTCGCCCAATCTTCAACACAAGCTTGTATCTGAAGTGATTTCGGACTCATAAGGGAACGTTTTTGGTCTAAAATATTCCCACCGGCACTGAACTGTTGTTCTACCGCCACCATAGAAACTGGTGTTGAAAGGATTTGTTTGGCTATCATAGCCAAGATTGGAAATTACCTTTCATGCTCATTCCACCAGTGTAGGATATCAACTTTTTTATCTTCGGTGTCTTCTATGAACTCAAAAGAGGTACTTAGATAAGATTCAAGCTCAGAATATGTGGTGGAGCTTGATGAAGAGGAACCTCGTAATTTTTTGGTTTTTTTTTATAATAGATTATACCCTAAATTAAAAAATCCAGAGGATGATGATGATGAACGAGATACATTTTGAGTTTGTGGAACATCTATGTTCAGTGATGGACCGTAAACTCTAAGATATTCATCATATAATTCATACAATAATGTCTTAACCCTAGCACAACACATATCAACATCATAATCTATTTTTAAACCTTGTTCATAATAAACAGAAAGATAATCAGCCAAACTTTTTAATCTACAACGTGGATCAAAATACAAGACAATCAAATAAATATTTGGAAACTCCTTATAACATTCTAACCATTTATCCTTCATAACAGTAACAGACTCATGTAATTGTGAGTCGGATTCACAATGAGCAAATGCACCAGCAATATTAAGACTCTCAATAATAAATAAATTAGTTGTAGGATAATAAACACTAGATAAATTGTTAGTAGCAGTATAAAAAACTTTTAACAAACCACAAACATTGCTACAAATATCCCAATGACTTTGATAAAGATTAATGTGACTAACATGATATTGAATAAAAGTAACTAATAAATCCCTATATTCATAACTTCTAGCAAGCAATTTATAAGTAGAATTCCAACGAGTTAAAACATCACGAGGAAATCTAATGGCACGCCTACCATTTTGTTTACAATATGTTGCTCATGATTTCATTACAGAAGGATGTTTCCACAAAAAATAGAGGGCATCTTTAATAGGTTGAATAAACTGTTCAAGAGTTTTTAATCCTTTTTGAACACATAAATTGAAAACATGGCATGCACATCTTTGATGAAAAAATTTACCACCAAGATAAGGTTTGCATAATTCAATTAAAGCAGGAATAGCAGCGGTATTGTTAGAAGCATTATCAAAACCAATTGTAAAAATTTTGTTCTCAATTTTATACTCTGTAAAAATAATTCTAAGGTGTCTAAAAATATTAGCAGCAGTGTGTTTATCATCAAAAACTCTAAATGTAAGAATTCTTTTTTGGATAGCCCATGCATTATCCATATAATGGCAAGTGACACCTATGTATGAATGCATTCGCCAATGATCACTCCATATGTCGGCACATACGGAAACACGACAATTATATTTTTCTAAAAAAATTTCTAACATTTTCTTTTCTTTTTCATAAATGTTTTCAAGGGCTTCTATGAGCGTGGTTCTAGGAACATGACATGCAGCAGGATTTAATGCTCGTTGACAATAATTATTAAAACCAATATTTTCACCAAAACTAAATGATAAGTGTTCTACTGCAACCATTCTAGCTAATTCTTCTCTATTTTTTGCATCACTATATTTAAATAATTATTGGTTAGGGGTAGCGTACCTGGGAATTTGAGCTTGTGAACTCGATTTGGCCTGTGCATCTGGATGTGAGTTCGTTATATGCTTTCGATATGTGTCATATCCTCCAGATATGTGCCATTTAAATACTTTTTTACAGTAATTACAAATCACTACTGTGCTTCCATCTTCTTGCGTAACTTTCTTCATATGGAGTATGAAGAGATCAGATTTGACTGCTTCGGTAACTTTTCTTCCATCTGTGGATCAAAATCAAAATCTTGATATGGGTTGGGATCAGGGCCATCAGGCTCATCGCCATCATGGCCAAGATCAGACATATTTTCTGATTGGCTTGTCAAAAAGGGTGTGACATTGGGATCGGGTTCAGAAATTCTAAGAGAGGGATGAGAATGAGATTGAGGAAAGTTTAGGCCTAAGTCTTCAGCATAGACTTGGTGTTGTAGATACTCTTGATAGGCACGGTCGTCATGACCGAGATTATCCGTCATACGACCCTTACCTTTCATCGAAATGGAATGTCTAGGAGCGTCACCACTTCCACTTGCCATTTTAAAAATTGAATTGTAAAATTCCTTGAACAAAAAATGTTAAAAAATTGATTTCAAAAATGATTAAATGGTTGGAAATAAATTTGGAAGAAAATTAGAATTTAGAAACTTAGTAATTGCAAATAAAATAAATTGTAAATAAAATAAATTGTGAATAAATGAAATTGGAAACTTAGTAATTGACTAATTGCAAATTAAATAATTGGAAAGAAGAAATATTGCAAATAAAATAAATTAGAAACTTAGTAATTGCAAATAAAATAAATTGGAAACTTACTAACTTAGTAATTACAAATAATATAAATTGGAAACTTGGAGACTTGGAGTTGGAGACTTGGAGAATTGAGAATTATAGATAATTGAGGAAATTGGGGTGAGGAAAAATGAATGGAGGGGGTAGTATTTATAGAAAAGAAAAAAGAAAAAGAAAATTAAAAAAAAAATTAAGAAGTGAACCGTTGGAGGCCCAACGGTCTGCTGACGTCAATAGGCCGGTGGGCCCAACGGTCGGTTTAAAAAAAATTTAAAGGAGGAACCGGCCGGTTCGAACCGGAACCGAACCGCCGGTTCTAACCGGCCGATTCCGCTCTAAAGGGAACCGGAACCGGGACCGACCGGACCGGTTCCCTGTCTGGTTCTAGAACCGGAACCGGTTTTTCCGATTCCGGTTCTGGTTTTTGAACGCCAGTTCCGGTTCGGTTCTCTGGTTCGAACCGAACCGGCGTCATGTCTAGGCGGTGGATCTTCCGTGCTGGTAGAGGACCGATCTCCTCCTATACGAGGAGGAGATCTTAGTTTCCTCCATGCGTGAAAGTGATCAGTGTATAAATCCATATTTTTTTTTACTATCTAAATGTAGTCGTGATTGGATATGAATAGTTGTAAGTGGTATCGAAACAAGACCAGATTGTGTATAACATGTCTCTTATCTCAAATGTTGAATGAAGAAAATAAAATCCAGTCCAAACAATTCGGTACATGATTTTCGTTCGAACTCATAAACTAAATAATTAGTTATGTTAATCGAACCAACTGATACAGCAACATGGATAATTAGTCTAAAACCCAGCTATATACAACAATCTGAACAACTAGTTTGTTTACAAAATAAAGGGTAGAGTGGTAGACGACCGTGTCAAGACGAGATTGGTTTAGTAGTAATCTTTTTATATCTACATCCAAGAAGTTTTGGGTTCGAGTCCTCAATTCCGACATATGATATAGATCCAAAAAAAAAGACAAAAGTCTATGCCATGTGATCAAGAGCAATCAAGATTAATCTAAACAATCTGTACAGTGGATTATATCAAAACGACGGACATGCAGCCTATGTCCGTAAAATAAAATGGATATGTCTGCACTCCATGCGATCGTAAAATAAATTGAAGATGTCCATATCCAAGACAATATAACAATAAAATAAAGAGTAATGATATTGGCACACCCCTATTTATGTCTCACTTTTTTAATTATTTAATATTATTTTTTTCCTTTATCAAAATTACTAAAAAAGACATACAATTTAAGAAAAAAAATATTCTATAAATTAAATCTAATAAAACCCCACATCCCTTTTCAAAAAAAAAAAACCCCAACATACATACAAAATATTTTGGAAGAGTCTGAGAACGATATCAAATATCTGGAAGAATTGTCTGAGAATGATATCAAACATCTGCAAGAATTGTCTGAGAATGATATGAAGTATATGAAGCATCTACAAGAATTATTTGATAATGATAACAAGTATCTGCAAGAATTTTCAGAGAATGATATTAAACATCTGGAAGCAATTCCTCTCTATAAGTAAATTTGAAGTTTACTTTTTGTATTGTTAAAATTTAATATATATATATATGTGTGTGGATTTTTGTTTTCAATTTCATTATTGTTAAATAAAAAAAATATATTTACTTACTGTACACAATTTTTTTTTCTATTATGTTTAGTTTTACACGTGATTGGATGTGAACCGGTCATTTCCTGGATACCTTCTACATAGCTTCTACTGTTGAATCATTATTGCATATTCAATGAATTATGATAAGCTTTTGTTGTATGCAATTGGTATATGCTTCCAAATATTGCTGTGTCGTGTAAAGTTTTTGTCCATTTAACAAAAGAGTTTTTCTTTTCAACCGATGCCATGACATAACATAAGGATTAAGTCTAGTTTATTGTTGTTTCAGATTTTGAGGATTTCATATTGGGTACATGGATGGATATTCTGGTAAAAGAGCTGTCGATGGGGGGGGGGGGGGGGTTCTGGTCTTGTTTTGAGGGATAATGTCAATAACAGAGACCGAAATGCTCAATTTTGTAGCCGAATTGGATGCAGTGGCAGACTGAATTCCATGAAAAATACCCAAGTTGGCTATACAGAAAAAGCCAAATCTTTAAGGACTTCTTTTCGCTCTTCTTCAAGTGGCAAGGAAATGATTGGTAGTTCCTCAAGGACTTTCTCAGCAGTCAGCAATGCAAGAAAATCCTCCACAAATCCTCGGAAAAAGCTGTTTTCTCAGCTTGAAACAGATTCATCTGAAACTAGTAGTGTTCACGATGAGGCAGAAGTTTCAGAACTCGTACCTCCACCTGGAAAGATTCAAAGAGGGCTTCACCCTAGTTTTAACTATTAGAGTGTAGTTTTAAATAGAGCTAGATTCAAAGATTCAAAGAGAGCTAGTGTAAAATATATAGGTGTTCAATAGTTTTGAACGATTTTGCAAGATTGAGAGATCAATTTTGTGAGAGGAAGACAAGACCGGAGATAAAGAGATCAGAGATAGATAAAGAAATCAGAGATGGGGTTTATTAAGTTTGAAAAATAAGAAAAATGGGCAGTTTTGGAAATAAATAAAATAAATTAATAAAACGATTTAACTTTATTTAATTAAATCAAAATTTCAAAAAATGGGGCATAAATAGATTAGTAGGGGGTGTGCCAATAGCACCACTCTAAAATAAATTGAAAACGTCTGCATCCAAGCCGAAGAACGACTCTTCCAAGCTCCAACTAGGACAAAGTCACCTCAAGGGGTTTCATTTATTTAATTTACATTTTATTAAAATAATGTTATTTGTAGTTTTTTCAATGTATTATATTATAAATTAATTTTAAAATATGTGAGGAAGTGATAAGGTTTGGCCTGTATTTTAAAATAATATTTATCGTAGTTTTTTTAAATTTATTTTAGTTTAAATTTATTTTAAAATCAGGTCACTAAAACTAATTCTAAACAAGATGAGATGGGGTTTATCTAGTGGTATGCATCTCAAACATAAGCCACAAGGTTGTGGGGTTGAGTTGTGTTATCCTCCTTCAAATCCCGAATTTATTGTTGTTGACGGTGATTTTTGGTTCGTAGGCCAATCAACTGGCCTACGAATCTTGTCTAGTCTAGGCCTAGTTACCTTTTAATCCTTTCATATCACCAACTCTCCACCTGGGGCCCACCCAGAGTGAGTTCAAGGGAGCTAGAAATGTTTTGCACTTCCCAGGGCTCGAACTCGGCACTTCGATCAGACGCCAAGGCTTTGATACCACTTGAGCTAGAAAAGATATCTTATCTAGTCTAGGCCCAGTTACCTTTTAATCCTTTCATATACAATGACTTTAGGCAAGTCGATGCTTAGATTGACTGAGAAGGTTATAATCAAAGCACTTTCCTGCTACGTGAATGCAAGGTATGATGAATAAAATAAACAAGAACAATGAACAACACCAAGATTTTACGTGGGAAATTCTAAGAAAGGGAAACAACCACAGTCGCCGTAACGACAGAAAAAGAGACTCCACTATATGAAAGAAGATTACAATTACAAGTTTAATGTCTTCTCTCTAATGTTGTATTTCTCTCCTTTTGACATGTGTCTGATACACGTATTTATAAGGGAACTAAGGTGTTGCCCTAATTCTTGGAGTGTAAGAAAAGATTCAGAGAGATCGTATCTTCGCTAGATCCTAAGAGGATTGTATCTTTGCGATTTCTTGGTTCTGTATAGGAAGTTCTTTTCTTGTAGAGGTCGATCTTCCACATTTCTTGAATCATTCCTTTTTTCGACAGTGATTGCCTTTTCTTATTCAGGACTGGACTTTTAAGATTTTCGGATAGATAGCAATTTGATAAAGATACCGCGTGTGTGATTCGTACTTGTGCGACGAGCTGGTCCTGCTCGCTATACAAGGTTACTTCAACGAATTGACTTGAATTAGGCGTCCTGACTTATGAATTGGAGAATAGGTCTGGCAACCTAGAGTTGCCATTTAATAAGGTGATGCCACATGTCATAAGTTGACTTGTTGATGACATGGATTAATGTATTCCATGTTTTCTGCTGTTTGTGATGACGTGTTAGACTGACTAAAAATTTCCCTAACAATACCCCCAAACCCGAGAGGTGGGCTATCAGCGAGTCCACTCCTTGTGACGATCTGATATCTCGCCGAAATGGGTTTTAAAAAGATTCCTCATTAAATGCAACATTGATGAGCCGTCTAGTTTTTAATGGCTTTGATAAGTGTGTTTTACTACTAGCCTTGTAACACATTTGAATGGCTAAATGATGGGACGTTGATGACTTGACCTTTCATTTGGCTAATTTTTGAAACGCTGCCATGCCTGACGATTTGATAGGCTAACTCGTGCATTTTCAATCCTCGTGCATTTTCAATCCTCGTGCAATTCTTACCAACCAAGAATATGGTGTGTTGTGTTCGAAACGACCAAGAGTTGTGTTGTTTCTATCTTTTTACCAAAGCCTATAAATTAAGAGGTCCCTCTCATTCTCGTTCAATCTTTCCTTTCAAGTCTTTTAGCATTCCAGATTTTTCCTTATTGCAGGGAATATGTATATACAAAAGACTCAACAAACACTTATATACAAAAATAAACCCGAACAAGAGAACAAAAACTAGGAAATGAGGACCTCAAATTGATACATTTATCGTCCGATCACATACCCCTAAACCTATCTTTTGCTCATCCTCGAGCAAAACTGAAAACGAAAATCAAACAACAAACAAACAACAATAAAACACATAAAAACATATATATATATATATATATATATATATATATATATAGGTTAGTCCACTTTTGTAGGAAGATGGCACTTAGCATGTACAACAAGCCTTTCAACTATTAGGCGATTCTTAGATATAGGAGTTTTATCTCTTGGGGGTTTACAGCTACAACACCCACAAATGTATACTCTGCCATACAAGGTTGAGATGCAATCCACACATACCAAGCAAAGACTACAAGCATGCTAGAAGCTCTAAAAATATGCATTATAAATCAATGCACCACGCAATGCAAGTATGCCAATTCTTAGGATATTTTCGGTTTACAAAACAACTACGTTCGAATGCTCAAGATAGAATTTGCCTAAACTCTAATCCTCACCGGATTTAAGTCATATATTTTCACTTAGAACCTAGGCGATAACACTTATCAACATATGCGAAAAGGAGTTTAGATACATGGAATCAAAATGTATTCGTATAAACATAAATTTGAAAGTCGCTCATATAAGTGCAAAAGATCGCATTAACGAATCAAACATTAAGAACATAGATAGAGCACGTGCAACTTCACTCTTAAGCAAGCATTACCAAGAGATCCGCTAGGTCTTTCACGGTTTGTAATGGGGCCATGGGTGCAGGATAAGAAAGAATGAGAAAGTGAAAACAAACATCCTAAGACCAACATACGGAATTTTACTGACCATCTACAATGCAATAACAGAATCCCGGGATGTATATATCGTGGACTTTGCTGACCATTTACAAAGCAATAACGTAGTCTAAAATACATCATTGAGGTCTACATATAGGCTACATTTTTGTTGTTCTAACACTTTTTCATACTCCTTGTCTTTTGAGTAGATATTCCATTTTTTTTTCTTTGATTTACCATTCATTTCTTCGAATGACCTTACAAATATATAAATTTTGATCTTTTCATTCAAGCCTATGCAATTACATTAACAATATAACCCAAGAAACTCATTGGTTTCTTCCCACTAACAATAGTAGTAACTACAAGACACCCTAAAAACTCAATACCATATTCATCACCAAATGGTCCTAAGCTAATTAGGTAAGGTTTCATTATATATAATAGCTTGGTTATTTGGAAGTGTGGGTAATGAAAGAAACGGCTCATGTATTTGGCATTAAATTGGCTTTGGGAGCACACAAATAGGGTAAGAGTATGTGTTTAGGCCATTTAGTAGTTTAAGCACACATTGCCTAGCATCACTTCTCAATGACTAACCAACATATCTTAAGAGGATTGTTCTGTAACATCCAATGCAAAACCTATAGAGATCAATCTAGACATTAAAGAACAAGATAAGCGTATAAGAGTAGAAACGATATCAAACCCTCTCAAATGATAGTTTGATTTTCTGAAAAAACTCATTGATAGTTCTCTAAAGCCATTGTGAGTGCATAAACAATCACTAGAAGGATAATAGCCACTTATCGACATAAACAGAATTCTCCATCTCCATTTTGTGTTAGAGAGAGAGAGAGTGAAGAGAGTGTTGTAACCTTTATACAGTACTTATTCAATAAAACAGTGTTATTCATATCTCTCTGGCCCCTTTTTTCTTTCGCTCATTCTTATTTCTATCACGAAGAGGGACCTCGGTACCGAAGGTACCTATCCCACTACTGTCTACCGGTAATGGACGAGGGTGTTAGCCGAAATTCCGCTCCTTGAGTGGATTTTTCTGTTAACACTTTTTGGCACCATCTGTGGGAAACACCACACCTTAAAAAGAAAGCATGTTGACCTCGTTTCTTACATCATTACCAGTATGAGGCTCCAATCCTCTCAGGACCAGCCCGATCCATCAGGGCATCAGTCGATTGCTTCAATCCGAAAAGGTAAGAAGCAGAAGAAAGGGGGTAAGAACCGTAACCCTGCTCCAAAGCCAGCAGCTACCGCGTGGGCTACCCCTATATGCCCGTCATTCCGATAACCAATCCAGTCGGCCTGGATCAACAGGTTGCGGCCTTCATAGAGAGTATCCACCTCAGAATGGTTACGAAAGGTGGTACCAGCCAACCTGCAGCACCAGACACCAGGGGAGACATCAGTCGGTAAGGTACTAGGATACCTCCCTTCGACAGATTGGGACCACCACCTTCCGTACCGGTCCATGACAGACTCGGGCCCATGCCCTAGATATCATCAGTCCACAATAGACTCGGGCCCAGGCCCCTAGTTTCGGGACGATCCGCAGGTTATCAACCCTGATGGGCGACGTCCGTCATCGATTTCCCACTTAGGGAGCGCCACCATCCGGTCCAACCAGAAGCTTCTTCCAGACAGCCTCAACAAGAAGCGACTAGGAGGCAGCCTCGATCAATGGCAGGAGGTAGCGATAGAAGTGCCAGAGTTAACTTTCCCCACGGGGAGAACCGAGACGAGACCTCTGCAACCTTAAAAGGATCCGGTAATAGAGAGTTTGAGGAGGAATCCAGGAACGATGGTAACAAGCTCCTCTAGGTCCAGGTAGCCAGAATGGTGAAAGAGATCCAAGAGTTGAAAAAGGGAAAACACCGGGAAAATCGGAAGGATCCTTTGGAAGAAATGAATGCTCCCTTCTCTAAAAGGATCAATGAGGCAGAACTACCTCCCAAGTTCAAGATGTCAACTGACAAATATTCAGGGATTGAAGATCCTCTGAGCCACTTAGAGAGCTTTATTCAACAGATAGAGGTCCAGAATGCTACCAAGGCCGCCACGTGTAGGATGTTCCCTACCACGCTAACTGACTATGCCAAGACATGGTTCAGGAAGCTACTAGCAGGGAGTGTCGACTTATTTACTAAGTTATCCAGAAACTTCTGTGCTCAGTTTCAGGGCATCAAACCTCACCCTAAGGATTTCATTCACCTCTAATATATGATCCATGAGTGGGGTGAATCACTCAGAGCTTATGTGGAGATATTCCATAAATAAGTTATCCAAATGGGGGTCTTCACAGAGAAAGAGACCTTGGCCAATTTCAGAAGAAATCTGTGGCCAGGCAGGTTATTCCGATCTTTCGCCAAACATCCACCAGAGACATACCAGGAAGCCTATGATAGTGCTCTAGAACAGGTGGAGATAGATGAGCAGCTCTGAGTCAAGATGGAGCATGACGATATGAGATCTGCCAAGCGCCAAAAGAAGGAGGCGCCCAAGCCTGAACCAATCCAAAAAAATCAGAACAAACCTTCCAATAAGTCTACGTACCGGTCGCCACCTTACCAGCCTCCGAGGAACCAGTACCTAGTCAGATGGACCCCTCCTAGGGCTACCCATCCACCCAAGGAGATAGCGCAAATAGATAGAGAAGAAATGGGGTACTCCCACTACACCCCTCTGAACGCGTCTTGCGAGACTATCTACCTCTCCATCTGCGACAAAGGACTACTCAGGAAGCCTGGTCCAATAAAAGCACCAGCCAATCAACAGAACCATTACAAGTATTGTGATTTCCATAAGGATGTGGGCCATAACACCTCAAAATGCTACAGTTTGCGTAACCAGATTGAAGCCCTGGTAAGGGGAGGTTGCTTGAAGGAGTTCCTCCAACAGGTGCGTGATAACATTCGCAGCGGGAAGGATGTGCAAGCAGACATTAGAGCAACCGAGGAAAGAAGGAAAGTGAAGGGAAAAGATCTGATAGAGCAAATCCACATAGTCAACACCATTAGTGGAGGTCCCACCCTGGCAGGAACCTCCAACAATTCTAGAAAGAACCACGCCAGGAAAGTGTCCAGGATAGATGCGGGCCAAGATATCTTCAAGGTCACCAGAGGATCATCCTGATCTCCTCCTTCAGTACAGATTATTTTTACAGAGAAGTATGTGTACAACACTATGCAACCCTATGATGACCCCATGTTCATCACTGCAAATAGCCAACAATTTGGTCCATCGTGTCCTAATTGACACCGGTAGCAGCGTCGACATCCTCTTCAAGGGTGCTTTAGAGCAATTCAACTTAATGAATCCTTGCTACAACAGCTACACTACCCCGTTGTATGGATTCACTGGGGACTCGTTGATCCCCACCAATTCCATGATCCTACCGGTGATAGTAGGGACAACACCTCTCCAGCAGAACCTCATGACAAATTTCATTGTGGTAGACACCCCGTCCTCCTATAACGCTATCCTTGTGAGACCTTACTACTCTGCCCTCAAGGGTGTCCTGTCGTTCTACCACAATGTCCTGAAATTTCCAGTGGAAGACAAGGTAGGCGAGGTGCGAGAAGACCAGCAAACAGCGTGCAAGTGTTATGTTGTGTCCACTAACCCATCAGCGCTTGCCAAGCACTGTGCGCAGATAACCATTGACCAGGATCAGAAGTTATCAGAAGAGGACCTTGAGGACGAGACGAGTGCAGCATAACCCGAGGTAGAAATTCCAGATAAAGAAAGTAAAGATGATGAAGACATGAGGTGGACCAGTGGTCACCCTGTAGAAGAGTTAGAAGAAATACCCATCAGGAAGGATGACCCTTCCAAGGTTGTCAGGATAGGCTCGAAGCAGGAAGCCGGAGTGAAGGAGGATCTGGTAAAGCTCTTACAAGAATACAATGACATCTTCGCATGGAGTCACAAGGAGATGCCAGGGATACCAGTTACCTTGGCAACTCACAAGTTGGCCGTAGATCCTACCTTCTAGCCAGTTAAACAGAAGAAGAGGCATTTCAACCCAGAAAGAAATGATGCGGTGTAAGAGAAGGTAGACAAGCTACTGAGGGCAAAGTTCATCATGGAGTCCCGGTACTCCGAATGGATTGCCAATGTAGTCATGGTGACCAATGCGAACGGAAAATGGCGCATGTGCGTTGATTACACCGATCTCAACCGCGCATGTCCAAAGGACAGCTTCCCGCTACCAAAAATCGACCAGCTGGTAGATTCGACCGCTGGCAACAAGCTCCTAAGCTTCATGGATGCCTTTTCGGGATACAACCAGATTATAATGCACTCTGCTGATCAGGATAAAACCAGTTTCATAACCGGGCAATGCCTAAACTGTTACAAGGTCATGCCCTTCGGACTCAAGATCGCATGGGCTACATACCAGCGTCTAGTCAACTGCTTATTGAAGGAGCTGATAGGAAAATCAATGGAGGTATACATTGATGACATGATCATTGCATTAAAACTTTTAAAAAAATTAAAATATTTTTTAAGCTCAAAATTCTCCTATTCCACAAAATTGAAAAACTTGTAGCTGTAACCGTAACATGTGCATGTGTTGCTTTAGCTCTTTTAGTTTTTATTTTTTTTTTCAAATTTCAATTTTTTTTTTCAAATACATCAACCAAGAACAAGGATCATATGTAAAAGGAGACTCTCAGCATACAATAATGTATCTCAATTCTTCAATTCCTAAGAATTTTTTTTTTAAAAAAAAAACAATGCTCATAAGAAAGTTTTTTTTTTTAAAAAAAAACAAACAAGTGTTCATAAGAAAATTTATTGTTGTTATTAATTTTTGTTTCACTCAATTATAGCAGTAAATTATTTATCAACTCAATCAATTTATATTCCTTAAAAGAATTTGATATTAGTATTTAAAATAAAAGTTAACATTTGATAAAATAGGAAGGTTTTTATTGTCATATCAAATAATTAATAGGAAACCTTTTTTTTACAAAAGATTAATATAAAACCAATTAATAATTATTGGTGTGTACTTACAAACTATTTAGTCCTTTAAGTAATTTTACTCAAGGGTAATATTTGATTTAAAAAAAATACTAAATTGAGGTGTACACTATACATACATTTTTTGAAGGGTACAAATATTGTTACTAAAAAAACAAATAGATTGGGCCAGTTTGGGGCCAGCAAAATGATGGGTTTGCTACCCTCACCAGCTGGCCCTGACGTGAAGAAGTCTTATTTGATTTAATTTCTGAAATATTACATTTTAAACAACTAAAATTTTGTCAAATTGACACCTTCGGGGTGAAGATGATTGTTTAATTTAATTATAGAACAATACATTTTAAAAACCAAAAAATTTGCCTCGTTGGAATCATCTTCACATGAATATGATTAGTTTAATTTAAATTTTTTAACGCAAAATTAATATTACATTTTAAACAACTAAGACTTTGTCATACAGAGATCTTTATGTGAATATGCCTGTTTAATTTAATTTGGAGTAATGATACTGTCCAAATCCGGTACCAAAATGATATGGTATCATTATAATCTGTTCATTTAAATCATACAAATCTAATACAATTTAAATGAATGGATTATAATGATACCACATCATTCGGTCATAATTATAATTCATTTATGGCTGTGGAAGATGAGGAAGAAGAATCAGTAGCATTTCCTGCTGAATTATATTCGTTTTTTAAAAAGTCTGTCTTTTGCCGTCACTCCTGTGGTATATCAAACAAAAAAATAATATTTATATTCAAGCACATCAAGGGGTTAATGCAAATTTAATGGATTTGGGATTGAGATTTTTAATATTTTGATAGTTTTATCTGCCAAATAGTTTATATAAGACTTATAGTATTCAGCCTTTAAACAATTGGTTTTCAAGAAAATCACTAACTTTAAGTAGATGTGGATGTGAAAATCTTATACTAATTACTTTGTTCATGTACCGATGTTTTATATTGTAAACATTTGATTAATATTTCAATATGCAATATGGAGGTTATTTGATTGAGAAAGATATTTTTCTGGGTTCTTTACATATATTTGATGTAAAATACAGCTTGGAAATATTTTTGGACAACAGTCTTTGTACCTTTTCTCTATTTCCTAAAAAAATGTAGCAAAAGTTACCAAAAGTAATGTAAAAAGTTAAACTACTTTACATTACTTTTAAAGTAAATTGATATCTAAAGTTTGTATTAACTGCGGAAAAAGATTTTATTGAGTTTGCATTTGTTGCTGTGGGATCATGTGTGCTAAAGTTTGATAAAGTATATATAAAAAAGGAATAAATACAATGAAACCTCTATATATAAATGAATATGCAATTTTGACAACATCATCTAGTATATTGACAACATCATCTAGAATCTTCATGATAAAGGTTGATGATGATACAATATAACAATTTTGAAGTTTGTTACATACAACGAAGCAATAAAAATTAGAAATGAGATGCAACAAAACTTAAATTTCAATAAGTAAATAAAACAAGCATCTTTTTGTACGAGATCCCGAAATGAAATTAATTTTACACATATATAAATCAAAATCTCACACAAAAAATATACCGGATCATGCACCGGATCTATATAAGATATGTAAGGAATAACACTAATATATACCCTAAATCCATTGAATACTTCACATGTCAATAACATCACCGATAAAGCATAAATCAACTTATCATAATTGAAATGCTCATGAAGACCAATAATATTCTATCATATATAGAACTTTCTAAGTCAACTTGCAATAAATTTTTATTCTTTTTATTTAATTAAATTATACTTTATAAATAGCATGAAACATGAGTCAAAACTCACAAAGAATGCCAATATGGACGTAGCTCAGCTTAAAGATAGGCATTTTCCCATGGGGTCCAATCCCCCACAGGCCCCCATGGGATTTTTGGAGCAAATTTTGCCCCCAAATGGATTTTAGGGGTGGGGGTGGGGGTGGGGGCAAACTTAGCCCCCATTCTATAAATGGGAGAAGTGGTGGAGGGACCGTCCCCCAAACCCATTCCCCAATTTCCCCCGATATATATATATTATTTTTATATTTATTTATATCTAAAATTTTAACAAATAAAATATATATATTATAAAATTAACCTAAGTTAATAGTTATTAATTAGTACTTAGTATATAAATATTGATCGAAGAAGCAAACTTTAAATTTAATTTGTTGTGTAATACTCTATTAGAAGTATTTTTATTTATTTTGGATTTCTTTAAACCAATTATATATTTTAGAACGAATATTTTAATTATTTTTTGGATTGAATATTTTAACATGGTCAAACTAGAGATTGGAATAACCGGATTCCAAATTCATAATCCCAATTTTCAAATTAGGAATTGAAAATTTAGAATTGAAGTAAAAATAAATGGGGGAAATGGGGTCTGGGGGTGGGGGAGGGGGAACCTCCCCCCAAAACGCCCCCACCCCCAGTCCCCCCAAATGGGTTTTGGGGGTGGTGGGGGTGAGGGGACCCTCCCCCGCCCCATTGGGTCCCCACGCCCATCCCTAACTCAGCGGGTAGATGGACGAGTTTGAGGCTTGGACAAATGACTCCCAGATCAGCGGCTCAAATCCTAGTATCCTACTGATGTCAAAAGCTTTCAAAAAAGTACATTGTCACAGATTAATAGATATTGTAAAAAAAAAAACTCACAAAGCATGCTTTGGACTTAATTGTTTGTTCAAATAATTAATTAATTAAAGGATCAGACCCTTTGGTTAATTAAATAAATAAATGATAGTGATGTGTAATTAATTAATAAAGCTTATATAAGCAGAGTTAACTATTTATATGCACATGAAATCAGCCAGGCCTTGCTCTTGCCTCTGGGGTGCGCATGGCTTCTTACATGGGAAATGATGTGAAATTGAAACACCCACCGAAGAAAATTATTATTATTATTATTTAACAAAAAAAATTGTTATTTCATGTAGTTATTTTAATATTATTGAAGTTGAAATTTGTTAATGTTAGTTTACAATTTTTTTTTTAAAATGCTTGAAGTTATGAGAGAAAAAAGTCAAGGCATATCAAATCATTGTGCTAATCTGTAGAATATTAATTAAATTCATATTGATAAAGAGTTATATTATTGATTACGTAAACAAAAATCACAATGTTCGGATTTTAATTAGTAGGATGGGTTTTTTTTTTTTACGATTTTTTAGAAGTAATATTATATAATAAGAACACTTTTTATTTTAATATAATTTATAGTCTTTGGATGAGAACGAAGAAAATAAATAGTATCCTTTTGACATCAAAGAAATATATATCTCTCCTTTATTTCAGACGAACGTATTTTCGACGGCATTCGACGGCCGTTTACAGTTGAAAAATGGTATTTTCGACGGGAAACCATATTTTGCGACGGCATTTAGCTCTCGCTAATGACCATTTTTTTGTAGTGCTTATAAAAGAATCAAAACTAGAAAAAAAAATTTATTAAGAGTCGTGTTGATATGTGTATGATACGGGGTAGAAATTAAAATTCATATGTATTATTGTAACACATACATGCACAATTTTTTTATTTCAAAAAAATACAAAATTTTTATACTTTAAAATAATAAATATATTTTTTTTAAATTCAATTCTTAAATAGATATTGACAATATAAGGTTGATAAAGTGGTATGTCCTTCACACCTATATCACATGATTGTAGATTTGAGTCATTTCCATCTTCAAATACCAAATTTATGTAATACTTCAAAAAAAAAAAAAATACACTCTTAAATAGATATTCAACTTCAATCAAATAAATAAACTACAATAAAAATAAAAGACTTGAGTATACTCATTAATTTAGCAAGTGAACATCAGTCACGGAATTGATTATTTAGTAAGCAAAATCGAATACATATATAAATATTCATTTAAAAGTCCTCAAAAAGGAGACAAATTGAATATAGAAAAAATATATTCCAAAAATTGAGGCATGAAATAGAATGGATGGAATCTTTGATGTTGATAAGGAGAATTTGGAAATATCTTCAAAGTACTTTTCCAAAAGCAAGGTTTTTTACTTTTCTAATACAGCTCTTTTTCAAAGAGAAGAAAAATAAAAGAAAAATGTTTGGAAATTGGGTCCGTCTTGTAAGCGTTTTTCAGTTGATGTTTTTCTAAAAAAAAATTGAAAATGAAAACAGTGTTTTTGGTTTCAGTTTTGAAATCCGAAAACACTTCTGATAACATGTACTGAAATCCGTATTTCGAAAATAAAAAAGGAAAAAACTTTTCTGGTAGGTTAACTGAAAACTATTGAAAATTGATATATCAATTTTTATATTTTGTTTAATATTATAACAATTATAAACAAATTGATTAAATAATCAA
Organism: Dipteronia sinensis; assembly: GCA_033220585.1. Taxonomy (NCBI): domain Eukaryota; kingdom Viridiplantae; phylum Streptophyta; class Magnoliopsida; order Sapindales; family Sapindaceae; genus Dipteronia; species Dipteronia sinensis. Next base: position 62,377,824 of record CM065639.1, read on the forward strand.
CCAATATAATTTTTATATTGTAATTTATAAATTAAATAAAGTAACACATCACAAATTACTTCAAAAAAAATTCAAATAATCAATTAATCAAAACTAAACTCTTAAATTATAAATAAGTATTATTTTAATAAATATAAATAACATTAAAAAATATATTAAAAAATTAAAAAAGAAGAAAAATAAAGGAATTACCAGATCGAAAAAGTAGAAAAGAAAGGAAGAAGATCGGAGAAGAAGAAGAGGAAGAGGATCGGAGACGAAGAAGGATCGGAGAAGGATCAAAGGAAAAGGATCGGAGAATGAGAAGAAGATGCTCAGTTCAGATTGGAGAAGAAGAAGAAGCATCTGAGAAAGAGAAGAAGAGGCTCGGAGAAGAAGAAGGTTCAGAGAAGAAGAAGATGATGATCGGAGATGAAGAAGAAGATGAAGATGAAGAAAGATGATGAAGAAGAGAAGAGAAGACCTAGTGATAAGAGAAGATGAAGAAAGATGATGACTAAGACTTCATTTTGTGTTCAAGGAGAAAAAAGATTTTTTTTATTTTAATGTTAATATTTTTTTAAAAAGAAAAAAAAAACAAAAATAAGTATTTTGTATTTTGTAAATATTTCACTGCTAACACTGATTTTGTTTTTCATTTTGTTTTTTGTTTTTTGAAAATAAAATGAAAAACAGTTAACAAACGCGTATTCGAAATTGTTTTTGGAAAATAAAAACGAAAAACGAGCTGAAAAACAACTGCAGGACGGGACCTTAAGTGTTGTTTAGATCCATTTTCAAAAAAAAAAAAAAAATTAACGGTTTCTAGTTGTTTGTTTATGTGTTTTTAAAAAGTTGTTTTCAAAAATGAAAATAGTTGAATTGGGTCTTTGACGCTATATATTGAACTCCACTTTATTTTTTTTAACTGTTTTAAGTGTTTTTAATTCTATTTTTATTCCATTTCCACCGTCCATATGTAAGTTGAATGATTGAGATCCTTCTATCTACTTTTTTAGGTTTTTTTTTTATAAATTATATTTACATTTTTTATCTCCAATGCCTATTTTAAAGATAGACGGTAGAGATCCATTTATCCATTTTTTAAGTTTTAATTTTTTTTTTCTCTTTGATCAATTATGGACATGTGATAACACTAAAATATATATGAAATTGTTAAGTCTGATCAATAATGAACAAACAAAATGACCTAAATGAGTCATTTTTACAAAATTATGGACCGATGAAAAATGTAAAGATAAGAGAAATAAAAGGGTATTATCACTAAAGTCCCTATTTTTTTATGAATTGTCATATTTTTAAACGTCTTTACCATATTAGTCACTTTAGTCCCTTGTTTTTTCAAAATACATCACTTTAGTCCATTTGACCAAAAACTAAGGGTCAACTATAATATAATATATAAAAATACAATTTTACCCTTTATAGTTATTTTTAAAATTGTTCTTTTTAATCCTTATAGTTTTAATAATAGTCGGTCAATCCCTGAAAAAATAAAATACTTTTATCAAGGATTGAACCTCCAACCTAGTGATTAAAAACAACTACCTATAACCAGTTGAGCTACTCTAGTTTATTGTTGAGGATTTGTTGATTTAAATGTATATATATCAAATATGTTTATATAATTTAAAATAAACTTATATTTAATAATAATAATAATAATATATAAAAACATATTTATGAAAATGAAAAGAAAATAACAAAATAAAAGGAAATCCAAAAAATCTAAAAAATCAAAGCCTGTAATTGTTTTTCTTTCTTTTTTTTTGGATTTTTTTTTCTTTTCAAAAAATATATTATTTCAATTTGATAAAAAAAAACCCCAGAAAATCAAAGACCCGTAAATTGAAAAGGGAAAAAAATCAACAACAGAGAAGAAAAATAAATAAAAATTCCTTTTTTTTTCCTTTTTTTACTTTTATTTTGCTATTTTCGTTTTCATTTTCATAAATATGTTTTTATATTAGTATTATTATTATTATTAAATATAAGTTTATTTTAAATTATATAAACAGATTGGATATATCTACATTTAAATCAACAAATTCTCAACAACAAACTAGAGTAGCTCAATTGGTTAGAGGTTGTGGCTTTTAATCACTAAGCTTGAAGGTTCAAGCCTTAATAAAAGCATTTTATTTTTCCAGGGATTGACCAGCTATTATTGAAATTAGAGGGACTAAAAGAAAAAAATTTAAAAATAACTATAAAGGGTAAAATTGTATTTTTATATATTATATTATAGTTGACCGACATTTATATGTCAGGGACTAAATTATAAATACCCCTTTAAACAAATGTTGAATTGCCAAACAAGTCCCTAACCGCCAACCGCCAAACTAAAACTCTGCAATTCCTCCTTTCTTCTTCCGCCAAACTACCATCAAATTCATATAAATAAATAATTATTTATTTATCGAACTAATTTATATATGTATAGAGTTATATACACATCACTGTTCTTCTACAGTCAACATACGATCACACCGTCCGATTTCCCCTCCCTTCAAATGGCTACAAATACACACTCCCTCCGCTCCTCTGCTCTCACCACCACCACCAGTAGACTCCATGGACTCCACCATTTCTAGCTCAGCTTCTCTCTCCATTCCAAAGTTCCGGTGCTTCGACCCCACCTACGCTTACTCTCCGACCACCGCAAACCACCGGCGCTCCTTCTCCAACTTCTCCCCGACTTCCAAAGCAAGTTCCAGGGTCAATATGGTCGATTTCGAGAACTCCGAGAGGAAAATCGTCACCGGAGACTCCGGTTACGTCCTCGAAGATGTTCCGCATTTGTCCGATTACATTCCCGATCTTCCTGTAAGCTCTGGTTTCTCTCATGTTTCGTAGAAGTCTGTTTGGTTGCCAAGAAAATGAAGGAAAATTGAAGTCTTGAAGTCTTGAAGTAGAGCTTGTAGTGAACATAGTCGAATTTCAATGAAGTCAATGAATTTCTTCGATTCTAATAAATTTAAGTGTGTTTTTATTATTTGTTGATTTAGTCAAAGTTTAGTTTTTGAGATTCTGATAAAAAAGTGAATAGTAGGATTATTTTATTATTATAAGGCTCTGTTGGATGCAAACATAAAAATATTTGAGGGAAGTGCGTTTTCTGTAGCAAGTGCTTTTTGATTTGATAAATTTATTCATTTTGTTTGTTGTTTGTGATGTTGGGGCAGACATATCCTAATCCACTGCAAGACAATCATTCGTATTCGGTTGTTAAGTGAGTTTGCTTCACCTGAATTTCGATTCTTGTTCGTATTTGTTTGATTGTTAATCGACGCGTTTGCTTTAAATGATATTGACCAAGTTTGTGTTTTGATTTTAATGGTGTATATATGTTCTGTTGTGACAGGCAGTATTTCGTGAATGTCGATGACACTGTTGCGCAAAAGGCAAGTTAATTTATGTTTTAATGGTTAATGTAGAAGATGCTAATGAAATTGCTAGTTTATAGATTGAACTTGTTCAAACTTTAGCATACATACTCATCAATCATAATGGTTTTGATTCGTATTTCGGTACTTTATGTAGATTGTTGTACATAAGGATAGTCCGAGAGGGACACATTTCAGACGTGCTGGACCTCGTCAGAGGGTTTGTATTCTTTTCTTTTGGATTTCGTGATTTTATGGTTATAGGTATCTAAGCATGTTAGAACTATGGTGTGCTTTGGTCTGTGCTTTTCAGGTCTATTACGAATCAGATGAAGTATATGCGTGTATTGTAACGTGTGGTGGTCTTTGCCCTGGTCTAAATACAGTGATTAGGGAAATAGTATGCGACTTACATTACATGTATGGAGTCAATAAAGTTCTCGGAATAGAGGTAAGCACGTGCGTATTTCATGTACGTTCGTTCAAACATGCCCTCATTGTTTGGTCTGGTGTTTCCTGCTTGGTGATAGTACGTGTCAATATCGAGCATAGATATCGAGGCTGTTTTGTGCTTTCAGGGAGGATATAGAGGCTTTTATGCCCGGAATACAATTCCCTTGACACCAAAGGTTGTGAATGACATCCATAAGCGCGGTGGCACTATCCTTGGGACATCACGCGGAGGTCATGATACATCAAAGATTGTCGATAGCATTCAGGACCGGGGTATTAATCAGGTATATCAATTTTGTTGTCATTTGTAAATTATATAGTTAACTTTAGCTTAGTGTATCCATTTGATAATGCCGACATGATGTAACTCAGGTTTACATAATTGGAGGAGATGGAACTCAGAAAGGTGCTTCTGTGATTTTTGAGGTAATATATGTAATTTCATGATCTCTGGATGATTGTCTACAATTTTCATTTGCAGAATTATCATTGGTCATTTGATCTATTCATTCTTATGGCTCTCCTTTATGCAGGAAATTAGAAGACGTGGCCTTAAAGTTGCAGTCACCGGAATCCCCAAGACCATCGATAATGACATTCCTGTATTTCTCGTGCCATATATGTTTACCTTTTGTGCTGTGACTGTTACATGTACACCATTTTTTAGTACAAAACAATAAAATTTAATCTTAGAAATGTCTCATAGTGTGATATTATGCTTCCTGTCAGGTTATAGACAAATCCTTTGGTTTTGATACTGCTGTCGAGGAGGCCCAACGAGCTATTAACGCAGCACACGTCGAATCAGAAAGCTTTGATAATTGTATTGGTGTTGTCAAGTTAATGGGACGGTACAGTGGTAAGTCTATTTTTCTTTTTCTTTGGTTTCCCTTCTGTTTTCGTTTTGTTTTGTTCCATATACTTCATTGAGGTTTTTTACTCATTATATTCGAACAGGATTCATTGCAATGTATGCTACTCTCGCCAGCCGCGATGTGGACTGTTGCTTGATTCCAGAATCACCGTTTTATCTCGAAGGACCTGGTGGACTTTTTGAATTTATTGAGAAAAGATTACAGGAACAAGGACACATGGTCATTGTAATAGCAGAAGGTGCAGGACAAGACCTGCTTACTGAGTGCATGCGTACCATGGACCAGCAAGATGCTTCGGGAAACAAGCTACTCCAGGATGTTGGTTTGTGGATATCTCAAAAGATAAAGGTACTGATGCTAGAATAATTCAGTATTCTTTTGTGTTAAATTTAGATTTCTATGTAGACTTATGGTAATTGACATTCAGATTTCTGCAATGTTGCTTACAATTTGACTTTGATTTTGCAGGAACACTTTGCAAAAAGGCCAAAGATGCCTATAAATCTGAAATATATAGGTGGATTGCCTCTGATGTCCTGCTTTCGTATTTTGTCATTAACATTGTTGAATTCTTTGGCAGCCATTAGAAATTAGATGAAATAACCAATTGATAGTGTTTTATTGGCCTGACAGATCCGACGTACATGATCCGTGCTATTCCAAGCAATGCATCTGATAATGTGTACTGCACACTCCTGGCTCACAGTGCCATTCATGGTGCTATGGCCGGATACACAGGGTTCACAGTTGGACCTGTTAATGGGAGACATGCTTACATACCATTTCACGTAAGTTCCTCCCAGCTAATGAAATCAATTATACACTCAAAATTGTTCCTGCTCATGGGTCATTAATACAAATACATGTGGTGGTCCTGCTTATAACTTGGAGTTGAATATTTCATGTAGCGGGTAACTGAAAGACAGAACAAGGTTGTGATAACCGACAGGATGTGGGCGAGGCTTCTGTCGTCAACTAATCAGCCAAGCTTCTTGGACCCGAAAGATATCAGCAGAAGCAAAACAGAGGAAGTATCAGAAACCCCATTATTGAGTGCAGAGAACCATGCACAGGAAATAGCAACCAAGTGAAAAAAAAACCAGAACCAGAGACTAATTAAACTAAGCGGGCACTACAATTTTAGGATCTTTTTTGGGTCCTTTTTTTCTCCTCTCTTTTCTGTTGTGAATTAAGCTGATAGGGTTGGTTAATTATCTTCTTCTTCTTCCAGAGCCTTTGTAAATTAAGAGTTTTCTCTTTTCTTTTTGATTAGTTATTTTAATAATAACTTATCTTTCTTTTTCCTAACAGTGTTGTTAACAATTAGTTAATGTATTTGTAATGTCGACAATAATATTTTTTGTATCGCTTTCAAATCATAAATAGTTTATTCTTTGAGTAAATGCTTTTCTCCGACCAATCTTTGCCTACCAATTTTGCTTTTGGAATCATCTGCGTTACTTGCTTCCAATTTGCATCAGATTCTTTGTTTTGGAAATGGAACTAGTAATAACTTGAACCAGCATGCAAGCAAGTTTTCACTTTGCCCATTTAGTTGATATATCAATATTCCTTGGCTTTAAACTCGTATAAAAGCTAAAAGGACATTGCAAGATTGTCACACAACAATCACATTCAAACACTCAAATTTCTCCTGCAATTGTAATTTCCATTCAAATATCATCTCTCAGTATCATGGCCGATGCAATTGTTTCTGTTATCTTGGAGCAATTGGGTACGGTCGTTGGTCAACGGATACAACAAGAGGTGAAGCTGGTGGTGGGTCTGAACAAAGAAGTCAAGAAGCTCACATCAAACTTCAAAACCATTCAAGCTGTGCTCGTTGATGCAGAGCAAAGACAAGTTACGGAGGCAGCTGTGGCAGTTTGGTTGGAGAAGCTGAAAGATGTTTCCTACGACATGGATGACTTGTTGGACAAGTGGAACACTGCAATCATGAAAAGATTGCAAATTGAGGGAGATGAAAATACTCATACTCTTAAGAGGAAGGTATGTTCTAGCTTTCTCTTTCCTTACTCTGTTTTAAAAGGAGTTGTTTTAGGCCATAGCATTGCTTTCAAAATTAGAGATATAAATGAGAGTTTAGATGCTATTGCTAAAGAGAAAGGCATGTATAATTTTAAAACAACTACGAGTATCGAACAACCTCAACGAGTAGAAAGCACCTCCTATATTGATGTGTCTGAGGTATCTGGTCGAGATGAGCAAAGGAATGCTTTAGTGGACAAGTTGTTGCATGAGAGTTGTGAAGAGGGAAACCGCCTCCATATCTTCTCAATAGTAGGGATGGGAGGAATAGGAAAAACAACTCTTGCTCAACTTGCCTACAACAATGATGAGGTGATAAAACATTTTGAAAAAAGAATATGGGTATGCGTATCAGACCCATTTGATAAATTAAGGATTGCCAAAGCAATCCTTGAAACTCTAGAAGGTCATGCCTCTAATTTATCTACCTTGCAATCTCTTCTAGATAAAATCAGTGAATCCCTTAGGACAAAAAAATTTCTAATGGTCTTAGATGACGTGTGGACAGAAGATTCCAGGGATTGGGAACCATTCCATAACTGTCTAAAGAAAGGTATCCATGGAAATAAAATCGTTGTTACCACACGTAAGCAAACAACTGCTGATATGATGGAATCAATTGATATCATTTCAATTGAGGAATTGTCTGGAGAGCAATGTTGGTCATTGTTTAAGTGGTTAGCATTTTTTGGTAGGTCCAATGAGGAGTGTGAAAAACTAGAAAAAATCGGTAGGGAAATTGTTAGCAAATGCAAGGGCTTGCCTCTTGCCGCAAAGACCATGGGGAGTCTCTTGCGCTTCAAAAAAACTAGAAAAGAATGGGAAAGTATCTTAAATAGTGAAATATGGAAACTAGAAGAGTTTGAGAAAGGTATTTCCCCTCCTTTGTTATTAAGTTACTACGAATTGCCTTCTATGGTAAAACGGTGTTTCACATATTGTGCTATGTTTCCAAAAGACTTCAAATTTGAAAAAGATGAATTGATTAAATTGTGGATGGCTCAAGGTTATCTTGGATTTGACCATAATAAGGATATTGAGATAATTGGTGAAAAACACTTTAATAGCTTAGCAATACGGTCCTTCTTTCAAGAGTTTGAAAAAGATGATAATGGTAGCATTATAAGGTGTAAGATGCATGATATAGTACATGATGTTGCCCAATAATATCTTAGTAAGAATGAATGTTGTATGATCCAAGTCAAAGATCTTAGAGAAGGGAACATAAATGCTTTGTGTGAGAAAGCTCATCAATTAATGGCTGCAGGAAGTGAATCAAGAGATACTCTTCCCATCTCTGTTTGCAATTTCAAAAAGTTGCGAACCCTCTTAACGGATGGTAATCTATATGGAAGCAGCAAAGTCGTACGAAAGATATTTGATGAGTTGACATGCTTAAAGGTGTTAGGAATGAGTGGTAGTAGGGTGTATTCTATTAAGCATATTCCAAAAAAGATAGGAAAACTCATACATTTAAGGTATCTTGACTAGAGTAATAATGGGATCTTAAGAAAGTTACCTGAGACATTGTGTGAGTTGTATAATTTACAAACACTAAAGCTTGATAGGTGTTACGAACTCAAAGAATTGCCTCAAGGGATAGGAAAGTTAATCAACATGCGCCATTTAATGAATTATAGCACTAATTCTCTAAGTTACATGCCAAAAGGAATGGAAAGATTAACCCATCTTCGGACATTAACAGAATTCCATTTTCACGATGGTGATTATGGTGGCAAAGCATGCTCACTTGAATATTTCTTGAATAACTTTCGGCACATTGAATCTTTATGGATAAAAGGTTTGGCAAAAGGGATTGAAGAGAATATTGCTCAACTAAAAAATAACAAAAACATTCGTGATTTGGGATTAGGCTTCAGTGGGTCAGATTCGATGAACAAAGATGATGAAGCAATTCTTGAAGCTTTCCAACCACCTCCAAATTTGCAAGAGTTAACAATCGAGTATTACGGAGGTCCCACAATGTCCAGTCTTAGGAGGATGACATCATTAACCAATTTGAGGTCGATTCCGTTGCTTTACTGCAGAAAGTGTTTGCATTTGCCTCCATTGGGAAAACTGCCATCCCTTGAAACACTTTATATAAAGAGGATGAACAGTGTGAGAGAAGTGGGTAATGAATTTCTAGGAGTAGAAAGTGGTGAGGCTTCATCATCTTCATCATCAATTATTTACTTCCCCAATTTGAAAACTCTCGAGTTGGTGTTTATGCCCGAATGGGAAGTGTGGGATTTTGGGAATGAAGATGACACTTGTACAATCATGCCATCCCTTCATTCTTTGAAGATCTATGGTTGCAATAAATTAAAGGGATTGTCAAAGCAGATTCTTCATCAGAAGGCACCACTGCAGAATTTAGTAATATTTAACTGCGATATTTTAGAAGAAGTTTATTCCAAAGGGAAAGGAGACAAGTGGCAAGACATCTCTCACATCCCTAAAAAAAATGTTTAGTGCAGTGACTACCAACACGATTTTTTTTTCTTAGCAATCGTAATTAGCGTCACATTGGCGCCTTGTTGGAGTGATATCAAACTCTATTTTAGAGTTTGTTGCTGTGCATATATAACGCCTACTTAGAGATTGCCTTAAGCTTATATGTACAATTTTCAATTTATGGCCTTAGAGATGCTTAGAGTTTGTTGTTGTGTATATATAGCTCCATTTGTAGACTAATTGTTTGCATCATATTTGTTATTTCTTTGTTGCAATGGATCTTTTGCAACCATATGAAACAGATGATGTCCTGCTGCCAATTAAGTTGTTACTCTTCTAATACTACTCCGGCTTGAAGCTTTTGTAAATTTAATTGTGACCGTTAATCATAAAGTATCATGAGAATGTATTATATATATAGACGATCACTTCATTGAAAAATTCAATGAATATGTGCGTCTTACTCTTCTCCTATTTTAATCATCTTTCTCTAGCTTTGACATTTTGAACATTATCGCTTATTGTACATCTATGTTAAGTTGAAAATGAAAAATGGATCTAAATCTTCCTACTAGTAAAGTTTCTAGAAAAAATTAATTAAAGTTTAAGCAAACCATTTTTCTTTTTAAATCATTTTTTTATAAAACTTTCAAATTTCAAAGGAAGTTTGTGATGAATTTTAAAATCAATAGAATCTGGCTAAATTTTGTGCATTGGATTCTTCGTGCTATTATTACATAAAATGATATCAATGAATCATATATATAGTGCTACATATCTCTAAATTGTTCAATATAAAATTTTCATATATATTGTAATAAAGTTTGTAGTTCTTTCAAATAATATTAATAAAAAATATGTTGATAGAGAATTTTGCTAGATTTGTGTACCATCTAATCTAATCAAGATGTTGTAATAAAAATGGGCCAGAGAAAACTAAGTTTGGTTTGAAATACATCTTGTTTAATGGGGTACATGAAAATTTGCATTTGTTTGTTAATTTTTTCTTAATTATAATATATTAGTATAACAGATGAATGGCTTTGTAAGAAACTGTATTTAATTTTAAGGGATGAAAATTCTTTATGATAGATGTTAAGATTCAAAATTTGAACTAAAATTTTATATTTATCATTTTAATATATTAATGCACAGCTTTTTACATTTTAAATAATAAATATAATTTTCTTCTTATTCATTTTTTTTATTTTTTTTATATGTATTCGTTAATCGTGAGGAAGATCTTAACTTATTCCTTTTACAATTATATTTATCACATTGTCGGATTAAAAATAATACAATCTCCATCTTATTTATTTTTTTCATAATCAAGTTATTGAGAAATATATTTTTTTGAAATAATACCTGTGAAAAGTTAACAATGAGAAACATGTAATCATGTTTAATATTACATTAGAATTAAATTGATCATTATTATTTAATTTCAAAAGTCGCAACATAGTGGATAAATACTAGTCATTTTCAGTTTTGTACGGAGATTTAACGATGTATAGTTACAAATACTTTTATTTTAGAAACATTTTCTATATATTAACACAGTTACCATTTCACTTGTATTTAATGAGTTTGACAGTTAAAAAGTTTAAAATATCTCTATTTAATATTCAATAGAATGAATTAACCATTATACTTTTGTAATAAAATAATATAAAAGGCTTGAATGCTAACTTGAGTGTGCAAAAGATGTATTAAAGTAGAATCGGATGCATTTATAGAATGACACATGTTACTATTTTTTTTAAGTTTCCCACTGCATTGTTAGATTTAACAGTTTCTCTCTCTCCTCATCACCACCCAAATCTCGTCTCACCAGTCACCATAACTGTCGACTGTCGTCGTTTTCATCCAATATTACCCGATCAACCATTTTCTTATTTTTTATTTTATTTTAATGATTATTTCTATCAAATTATTATTTTCTTAAATTGAAAGTCTTATTTTTGTTACGTATAATTGTTGACAGTAAATTAAACTTTAAAAAAAAAAAACTTATTTTGCTAGCAAACATTCGATTTCTTTTTCAAATTGACAAGTGTGTGTTTGTTGTTGGCATAATGTTCTGGGTTATATTCCAATTTCTGTAGCCATGTCCAAAGAGATAATAGTTTTTTAATTTCAATATTTGTTTTTTGAACTACACAGAGGGAAAGATATAGTAGGGCCAGAACCAGAGAACCAGAAATGACATGTAACAGACTATTTTTTTTAATTTAATATTTACATATGTCACTCCTATCAGTGCATTCTATACACCACCATCAGATTTTTGTACGGTGCATCAATTGCACCCAAGTTTTTCTTCCAAAAGACGAGAACGCCAGTTACGTAACAAAAGCAGGGGACATTTTGATAAGACTAATGGGCCCATTTTGTTTTATTATTTTTTAAAATATATATATCATTGTCATATTTTATTTGATGATTTTGATTTCGATTTTAATTGGTTCTGCGTAATTTTTAAATTAATTGATGCATGTTAAAAGAAAATTTAAATTGAGCATCACGTTGAAATAGAGATGGTAGTATAATTTTCTTTCACATTTGGTACTCAGGGTTCAAATCAAACCATAAACATTTTACAAGTTTGTATATGGAGTCTTATTGTGATTCACTGAAAGTTGAAAAGATTGAATTTATAAACGCGTCCATCTTGAAAGTTGAAACCAATTATTCAATTGCAGTATAGTGTCTAGATGGGGTGGGGTGGAGCCAACAAAGACGACTTGACGAGATATGCCAGAACCAGAATTGGCCATGGCGTGTGCAGTTGGGGGAGGACAAATGGAAGGATGTCTGGACGAAATCCGTGATTCTCGATACCAAAAATAATGCCCGAGTAAATAAAGTAATGTAACATCATTTATATATAATACTAGATTGTCTCAAAATTTTACTAAATAATGTGGCATGATTTATATATACATTTTTTTTTTGGAAATATTGCAATAATTCTGAAGTTTAAAGGAGAGAGACAAACTTGAATCTACGATCTTATGATCCGACCTCATCTTGTCTACATGGTTTATATATACCGAAAAGAAATATTAAGTCCATATGAATTTATATATTACATGACAATAATTTAATTATTAAACAGCCATAAAAATGACATTCTAATATTTGATATGAAAATCTTTTAAAGTTTTTATTTTTATTTTAAATATTACAATAATTCAGAGTTTGGTCAAAAAGATGGGAGAGACTTATGATCCCACAACGAAAACCTTTACAAGTTAGTTAGAAATAAATGCAATTAATTTTCATTTCGGTGCAATATCACTACTCCTTGGCATTATAAAAGCTTAAAAGGGCATTATACAGGCTTCACATTTTGGCATGGCAGGGAAACAGACCAAATATCATTATTTACTGTTTATATGGGGAAAGTTAAGTCATTAATCAGCTGATACATGAATGGGTGCCTTTTATCTTGATTTTAAATGATATAATAATAAACAAATATAACCCAACAAAGAGAGGATTCGATTTTCCACTCTCTTCTTAACGCTGTTAGCTAGTCAAAACTCTGTCAAAATCACTTTTTCGATCACCAGAACTTAAAATCTACTCATATTTTAGTCATTTTTCTACTATCATGCTCAACCCAAGCGAAATTAAGGCCAAAATTCATACCACCATCATCGTTTTCTTTCTTTACTGTCATTATTTCCATCTTTTTTGCAGGATATTCATTGGAGAAGATGAGTCAACGAGTTTGACCAAACCAACAGGGTGTGTGGGCCTACTTGAATTTGACTCAACCCACTAACTGTAGAACGACCACCTACAACTATCAATCAATTATATCATATGAACTAATAGATTGTTTTGAAGAGTGTAGACAGAAACCTCATAAAATATTTAAATGAAAGACCTAAGGAGTAAAAGAAAAAAAATGATAAACAGTGATGTGGAAAAATAGGGTTATTTTCAGGAATTAAGAGAGATGTAGATAGAAAATGACGATTTTGTATTTTTATTTGTATTTTATTGTAGGTATCATGAAAAATTGGGTGTCGCGAGAGATTTTATTATTGGCAATAGAGCCGTCCATTATGAAATTTCTTATGTTTGCTCTCTCAGTATTTATGTGAATTGATAAGTTAGCAATTTGTTCATAATCTAGGTATTTTCATAATTAACAGGGCTTGATCACCCACCGATGACAATGACACAAGTTTGAGCATGTGATAAATAAATAATAAAAAAAACTAAAATTAAACTTTAATGATATGCAATCCATTAAATGCCTCAATGGATGGCTCTAGAATAGAGTCCAGCAACATGAAGATATATATATATATATATATATATATATATAGTCATTTTCTCCTCAGTGCGTACTGATATAACTTATGTCAGTTCGTTGCATGTGAACCACTGATTATGGAGAAGTTTTAACAAGTGTATACACTTTGAATCAAAGTATGTAAATTTAATGGTTTATATCCAACGCACTGATGAAGTTATATCAATGCGTACTGACTTGAAAATTTCGGTATATATATTGAAATATAAGTTTATTCTTAGAAAGGAACATTAATCTTTATTTAAAAAAAATATTGCATATAGTATTTTTTATATTTTGACCCCTCAAATTACAATGTTTTACGATTTGAACCATAGCAAAGACCAAAAAAAACTTGACCAAAGCCATTGAGGTGGTCAAGTAATTTTTGGATTCATCTCCCAAAGTTGTTCTAGGCCTTGTCAAGTATGTATCAATTGGAAAAGTTTGTCGACACATGTGGAAAATTAAGACCATCACGGTCATTACTAACTGGCAAATGAATGCATGAATCTTTAAATCTGTGGATGGTGATTTTTCGTCGTCACTATCAACGAACTTGTATCAAGCGAAAATAAGAACAGATAAGTATAATATCGCAAGAAAATAATAAATCAAGAGACACAAATACGTGGTAAAAACTCCTTTTAACTGGAGAAAAATCCACGGGTTGTTGCTTGAGCAACAAAGTCAAATCCACTATGAAAAACTCAATTACAAAATATTTCTCTCTCTGATTTCTCCTGCCAATTCTCACCCCCATTATGTTTCTTACAGGGGTATTTATACATGTTATTGCTAGGGTTTATGGTACTGCTAGGGTTTGGTGTTGTGATACCCGTATTTTGCGTGATTTCCTAGTTCTAATTGAAGCCTGTCTCTTTCTGGAGTTTATCCTGTTTCTTGTTTTGACTGAGTCCGAATCTGCGTCGGATTCCTCGCCCTTTATCTGCGGGAAATCTGTTTGTCTTTCAGTTGAACTCTGATAGTCGTATCGTTGCTTATTGTGGAGTTGCTTGCTGCTGATTCTGTCCATATGTTTGTGAAGTACTCGTCTTCATTATCTGATCCTGAGCATGACCGAGTATGCCCGAGCCGATTTCTTCGTCTGTGGTCGGGTTGCTTTGCTCTTTACCGAGTAAATTCCCTTGGGGAATTTCTGCCCTTTAACGCTTGACTTTCCTCGACTTTGCTTACGTGGCCCCTTACCGTAATGGTGTGTCCTTCATGATGATTTTTACCTATAACAATACCCCCTTAAATATTTGAACCGAATGTATCCTGCTTACTCGGGATAAATATTTAACTCTTTCATGACTTGTTCTCGTTTATCGTCTTCTTCATCAATGTCGGATTTCAAATTCCTCGTTCGTTTCGAAACATTAATGGCGTGTCTTAATTACGCCTGCACACGTTTGATTCTTTTCTTATTCTAAGATCTTTTGATGGTGACTGACTGTCTCTTCGACAGCTCGGTGCCTCCCTTTACTGCCACCTGTCTTCTTTTGTTTGGCCGTGGTACGTGGCATTTATGAGACGCGACCCTTCTGTTCGTACCCGTACAGCTTACGTCATGATTCTTATCCCAACTTTTCCCGCTTCTCCTCATCTACCCTTTCTAGGGTTTCGTGTCTTGGGACCGGTTGCATACTTATATATATAAGTATCGCTTCAAAAGATCTCCAGCCTATGATGCTTTACTTCTCCGGGAATTTCAGAGGGGAATGGTCTCGGCCGGAGAATTTTTCAAGAAGAAGAACAGAGCAACCGATCGGGCCAGGGCCAACTGGAACCTCTCGGTCAGAAAGCATGTGGATGCTTCTCTGGAATCCCTTCAGCTCCAGATGAAGACGTGGCGAGCATATTGCAGAAGTAAGGGAAAAGAGCCACATCCCATGCACCTGGAAGTTCCCACTGTTGATTCCTTCTCAACTTTCCATGCTTGTGAGAAAGTGGGGATCGACGGTGAGGCTTCTGACGTTGGGCCCGTTCCCAGGGGTAGATTATAGCGCTTGGATAGATGACGACGCCCCAGAAGATGTGATTGTCTGGCCTTCTGATGACAGCCTCCTGAGTGAGTACGTGATGGAACCGGACCCGAGCATTGGTGGAAGTAGTTCTCAACCGCCGGCATCTTCTTGATTAGTTTTCTCTTTTTCTTTTTTGTAACAATTGTTTTTTTGTAACAACCATTGTATATTCTTTCTCATATATAAGAAATCTATTCACTATTCTGCCTGTCCAGTTCCCTATACTCGGCTCATAAATCTTAAGAATTTTTGGAACTCTTAATTTCAACCAAGTGCTTGGCGACTACCAAAGTTAACCGAGTATCTTATTCAACTGGCAACTCATTTATTAAGCCGAGTATCTCATTAAACTGGCCGTTGATTTATTGGACCAAGTATCTTATTTAACTGGCAATTTTTCTTTTAAAGCCGAGTATCTTATTTAACTGGCAACTTTTTTAAGCCGAGTATCTTATTTAACTGGCAATTAATTTCTCCGATCTTATGAAGATCGTTTTACCCTAACGTTTCGTCGAGGCTCACCACAACCATACGTCAAGGTCCTTACACAAGTCACCTATGACGTCTCCCGGTTTTGTGTGTGCAAGGTTTCGTCGAATCGTTGATGGTTATGTTGACCAGCCAACACGACTGCGCATCTCACCAGTCTTCCTAGCGGCGCTCCGAGCAGTTTTCCAGTTATCCTGGTGCCTCGGTTTTGCCTTTTGGTTAAGAAGTGCATTTGCACTGCTTAAACCAGGCGGGCGTGCTATTCCAGCTTCTCAGCCCTTCAAGAACTACTTGTCCGCTCTCCCGCGGCCTCGTAGCGCATGATTATTTTTGAACGAGATTTACTCGGATCGGTTTGTTTTAGGTGACTAAATTTAGTCTGCTTATTTTCGGACGAGGTGGCCACTGTTGTTTTTGCCTTATTTGAACATTCTTTATCGTGGATTTCATCTTCTTCAATGAATAACCTCTTTATTAGCAAACGAACTTTATTAGATAACAATAAGAATTAGAAACCTCTTAACTTGACTATAAGTTAAAGCAAAGCTAAAATAACGTTAAACATGAATGAGCTTGTCAGGGGTAGAAAATCTTGAGATACTGAGCGTTGCATGGTCGGGGTACTAAGCTGCCTTCTGGGTGAGCTATCAGGTAGGCTCCGTGCCCTGCAACTCCCTTGATGATATACGGGCCTTCCCATTTGTCAGCGAGAGATCCTGCCGACTTGTCCTTAGTGTTCTGGGACACCCTTCTTAGCACTAAATCTCCGAGCTGGAATCTACGCACACGAACATGGGAATTATAGTACATTGCAGCCCTCTGCTGATATGCTGCATTTCTCACTTGAGCTGCGTCCCTGATTTCTTCAAGCTCGTCTAAGTTCCGCTGCAACATGTTGACGTTGTGCTCGGGGCTGTATAGTTGCACCCTGGGTGACGTAAAGGTTGTTTCCGTCGGGATTACAGCCTCTGTTTCGAATGCTAGTGCAAAAGGGGTCTCCCATGTGGATGACCTGATAGTCGTTCGGTATGCCCATAGCACCTCTGGTAGTTTGTCTGCCCAACTGCCTTTCTTTGCTTCCAACTTTGCTTTCAGTGTGTGCTTAATCACCTTGTTCACAGCTTCAGTTTGGCCATTGGTTTGAGGATGTGCAGGTGACGCATAGTAGTTTGCAATCTTGTACTCCTCACACATTTCCCTGAACTTGCTGTTGTCGAACTGAGTTCTGTTATCCGTTATAATGATGCTCGGGATTCCGAACCTATATATGATGTTCTTCCTGACAAAGCTAGTGGTGTTCGCCTCCGTGATGTGCACCAATGCCTCTGCTTCTGCCCACTTGGTAAAGTAGTCTACTGCCACAATTGTGTACTTTGCTCCTCCCCTTGTTCCTGTGGGCATTGGACCAATCAGGTCGAGGCCCCACATGGCAAAAGGTCAAGGGGAAGTTAAGCTTCTGAGTAACTCTGGGGGTTGCCGAATGTCGTTTGCTATTCTTTGACATGTCTTGCAACTTTTCGCGAATCGTTGTGCTTCAGCAAATAAAGTCGGCCAATAAAAACCTTGCCGAAGTACCTTGTGTGCTAGGCTCTTACCCCCAGTGTGGTTTCCACACACCTCACTGTGAACATCTTTCAGAATCTTGTAGGTTTCTTCTCCGGCAACACATCTTTGTAACACCTTTGAGAACCCTCTTCTGTATAGTTCTCCCCTTAGAATTGTGTACCGAGTTGACCTGTACCTGACGCGTTTTGCCTCCACAGCATCCTCCGGTAATATGTTTCTCTCCAAATACTCTCTAAGCTGGGTCGTCCAATCACTTAGACCTGACCGGATTTCTGACACCATGACCTCTTCAGATTCTGCCGTACTTGGTTTGGTCAAGTGTGCCACTGGTATTGCTTTCGACCTAATACTTGTGGTGGCTGAGGCTAATTTAGACAAAGCATCTGCTTTTTCGTTCTCCTCCCGAGGGATTTGAAGGATCCTGTACGCCTTAAACTTTTTAAGCAAGCTCTTTGCAATGTCTAAGTAAGCTATCATATGCTCCTCCCTCGCCTGGTATTCATCCAGCACCTGGTTAACCACAACCTGGGAATCGCTGTATACCGCCAACTCATCTGCCCCCAATGCTATGCAAACTCTCAAACCAGCCAACAAAGCTTCATACTCTGCTTGGTTATTAGTTGCTTTGAAGTCGAACCTCATGGCGCATTCCACAGCATCCCCTTCTGGTGTTGTTATGACTATTCCGGCCCCACTGCCATGGGTGTTCGACGATCCATCCACATGCAACTTCCATTGGAACTTACTCACTTGTTCGCCTTCTATCATCTTTTGCACTTCCATATCTGGCTCGGTGAACTCTGCTATGAAATCGGACACCGCTTGTCCCTTAACTGCAGCTTTTGAGGTATATTTGATGTCAAATTCACTTAACTCAACCGCCCACTTAGTCAATCTTCCCGACAGTTCTGGCTTTTGCAGGATGAGTTTCAGCGGGCAGTCGGTGTACACCTCTATTGCATGCGCTTGGAAGTACGGCCTTAGTTTTCTGGCTGCCGCGACCAAGGCGAGTGCAACCTTTTCGGCCGGTGAGTATCTAGTTTCCGCTGGCAGCAACGCCTTGCTGGTATAATATACCGGTTTTTGCACTCCTTCCTCCATCCGAATCAACACCGAACTTGTCGCTACCTCTGTGACTGAGAGGTATAAGTACAACGTCTCCCCGACCACCAGCTTTGAGAGGATGGGTGCTCGCCCTAAATACTCTTTCAATTTCTGAAAAGCAGCTTCGCATTCTTCACTCCATTCAAGGCCTTTTCCTTTCTTTATTGCTCTGAAGAATGGGGCGCATTTGTCTGTCGACTTTGCTATGAATCGGTTAAGTGACGCAAGACATCCCGTTAGCCTCTGTACATCCCTCAGCGTCCTTAGCGAAGCCATATCTTCCAACGCTTTGATCTTCTCGGGGTTCACCTCAATCCCTCTTTGATGTACCTGAAAACCAAGAAATCTCCTTGATGGCACTCCGAACACACATTTGCTCGGGTTAAGCTTCATTTTATATCTCCTCAGCACTTCGAAGGTCTCCCTTAAGTCTTCTGAATGCCTCTCAGCTGTGACACACTTGGTCAACATATCATCCACATAAACTTCCATGTTCCTCCCGATTTGCCGGGTAAAAATCCTGTTCACCAGTTTTTGGTAGGTTGCCCCAGCGTTTTTCAGGCCGAAAGGTATCACATTATAGCAGTACAAACCCTGATCTGTGGTGAAGGCCGTCTTTTCTTCATCTGCTTTATTCATTTTGATCTGATTGTATCCTGAATAAGCATCCATGAAGCTCAACAATTCGTGCCCAGCTGTTGCATCCACCAGTTGGTCTATTCTTGGCAACGGGAAGCTATCTTTCGGGCATGCCTTATTCAAATCGGTGAAGTCTACACACATTCTCCACTGATTATTCTTCTTCTTAACCAGCACCACATTGGCCACCCATTCTGGGTATTTGACCTCCCTTATCGATCCTGCAGAAAGCAACTTGCCTACTTCATCCTTAATGGCCACACTCCTCTCTGGATTGAACAGCCGTCTCTTTTGCACTACCGGGCGGAACTCTGAATTGATGGAGAGGCAATGTGATATCACTTTTGGATCTATCCCGGGCATATCTTCGTGGCTCCAAGCAAAAACATCCTTGTAATCCCTTAGTAGTGAGACAAGTTGGGCTTTTATACATTCACTCAAATTTGACCCGACTTTCACCGTCCTGCCTGGATCTTCTGGGTCCAATGCCACCTCTTCGGTCGGCTCATCTTTCTTAGCTTCGGGCTCCTCTCTGGGATCCAACTCAAAATCCTTCGGTACTTCTGACTCTTCAGTCTCATCAGTTATCAGCTTGGTTGTCACATTGTATACCTGGTTTACTTCCCTGTCCTTGTATACTGACAAATTTGCCCTTCGAGCCATTTCTTGTGATCATTTGACCATTCCAACCCCAAACTCCGTTGGGAACTTCATCATTAAGGCATAAGTCGCCGTCACCGCCTTAGCTTTATTCAAGAACGGTCGGCCCAATAGGGCGTTGTACGGCCAATTTTCTGTGTCGACGACTACAAAGTCGAGTAACACTGTCTTTTGGCAAGGAGCCTTCCCAATCTTCACCGGTAATTTTACTCTGCCGAGGGACCTTACCTCCACCACGCCAAATCCTCTAAGAGGTGTAGGAAAAGGCTGCAGGTCTTTCCTGTCCAGCCTCAGCTAGTCATAAACTTCTGCACTCAAAATATCAGCTGAGCTTCCATTGTCGATCAAAATCCGATGGACCTCCCTATGGCCAATATGTGCGCTGATTACCAGTGCATCGTTCGGTCTTACATCTACTCCATGTGAGTCAGCCTCTGTGAATATGATGGGATCCCAGCCTCCCTTGATCCTTTTTGGGTCGGGTTCAATAGAATTGACACCTAGATCTCTTCTAGCCTCCATGGCTTCCCGAATTTCCTGGGTCCTCTCCCTATTACTTTTGCCAGTTGATGGTCCACCAAAAATCGTGTTGATCGCTCCTTCATCCTCAGCTTTCTTGGGGCTGAGTTTTCTTGCCCGACCATCCTGTCGGTTATCTCTCTGTCCGTCTACCTTGTCAGTTTTCCTCAGGACGATATCTTTCAAGTGCCCTTTCCTGATGAGGGTCTCTATGTGATCCCTAAGTTGAAAACACTTGGAAGTTTCGTAGCCATTCTCCTTATGGAACCTGCAATACTTGGTGGTGTCCCTCCGGGCATAGGATGACTGCCTAGGAGGTTCTTTAGACATGTTCTTCTCCTCCAGAATTGCCAGAATTTCCTCTTGATCCTTCCTCAGTGGGGTATAGTTTGTATATCTGCCTTGGAACTTCTGCCGCGGCTATTCTGTCTTCGGATCATATGCCCGACGACCATCCCGACTATCCCGTGTCTTATTCTTTTGTTTATCACCTTTCGCATCGGGCATCTTCGCTTGGTCCTTGGCTTTAGACCCTTCCGGGCGTCCGCCATGCACGAAGTATCCTCCCGTGGCAATTTCTTCTTCCTCCGCCAAGGCATAGCCCCCAGCCATATCCATCATGTCAGCATAACTGGTTAGACGGGCTCTTCTCAGGTCAAATGACAGCTGACCATTCTGGAGGTTATTGATGAATGCTGCAATTATAGCCTCGTCGTTTGCACTTCCAATCTCAGACACTTCTTGACCGAATCTTCCCAAATACTTCTTAAGTGACTCATCCTTTCCTTGCTTAAGTTGAGACAAGTGGGCCACCGACTTCTTTCTGTGCACATTCCCGAGGAACTGCCTTGAGAAAGCCTTACTCAGCTCGCTGAAGTTACTTATGATGGCCTTTGGTAACCTGCCGAACCACCTAGAGCCCAGATCCCCAAGAGTTTTGGGGAAATTTAAGCATAGTAGGGCATCATTGTAAACATACTGGGCCATGACACTCTTGTATCTTCTGACATGTTCCTTAGGGTCCGTGTCCTTTTTGAATTGCTCTACATGTGGCATTCTAAACCTCTCCGGGAATGGCGTCCTCAGGATCCTATTGGTGAAAGGGCTCCCGGACTCATCATCTGACAACTCGTTACGCCTGTATCGCCTGACTAACGCATCCATTTGTCGGCGGTTATTCTCCACTTCCCGGGTCAAACTCTGTATGAGTATATCTCTGTCTCCCTCCAGCTCCCCCACAGCATTGAAATTCTGACTTATAGTCAGTTTTTGGCCTCTTTCTTCCGGATTCGATTCTCTTTGATCCCGATTTAAACCGTGCAGCCGAACTGTGCCCCTTTGGCGCTTGTGATGATAATTCTGCTCACTCTCTCCCGAGGATGACGATTGATCTCTCCGATGAGTACGCCTCCTTGGACGGTCTCTATCCCTAGCCGTCCGGTCATGACCATACTTTCTGTCCGAGTCATTCTCCTCTCTACGTTCTCTGCTTCCCCTGGTTGGCCTTTCAGAAAAAATCATCGGCCTGTCAATCGGATCACGGCTTGCCTTTATGGGTGCATCAGGCGTTGGTATCACCACTGTGGAGCGCAACCTCGTTGCTTGCTGATTTGGAGCAGAAAGATTGTGAGGTGACATCAAACCTTCCGTGGTGGAGAGATCAACCCCTTGCCTTGCAGCGTCTGATATAAGTTGCTGCAAGGAAGCGCGGAATCGTTGCGCAATCTCTTCGTTAGTTGGAGGAAAACGCTGAATGCTAGCCAGGGCAGTTGACTGATCTGCCGTTGCCAAGGTTACCTCTGCAGTGTTAAGGGTGGCATCATCCTCCAATTCATTGATTGGTAATCCTTGACTATACCTGGAATCGCTACCATCTCCTTCGCCAGCCATTGTCACAAGTTTTGCTTGATACTCGCACCCCTCCTTCTAGCGCCAATTGTTGATGGTGATTTTTCGTCGTCACTATCAACGAACTTGTATCAAGCGAAAATAAGAACAGATAAGTATAATATCGCAAGAAAATAATAAATCAAGAGACACAAATACGTGGTAAAAACTCCTTTTAACTGGAGAAAAATCCACGGGCTGTTGCTTGAGCAACAAAGTCAAATCCACTATGAAAAACTCAATTATAAAATATTTCTCTCTCTGATTTCTCCTGCCAATTCTCACCCCCATTATGTTTCTTACAGGGGTATTTATACATGTTATTGCTAGGGTTTATGGTACTGCTAGGGTTTGGTGTTGTGATACCCGTATTTTGCGTGATTTCCTAGTTCTAATTGAAGTCTGTCTCTTTCTGGAGTTTATCCTGTTTCTTGTTTTGACTGAGTCCGAATCTGCTTCGGATTCCTCGCCCTTTATCTGCGGGAAATCTGTTTGCCTTTCAGTTGAACTCTGATAGTCGTATCGTTGCTTATTGTGGAGTTGCTTGCAGTTGATTCTGTCCATATGTTTGTGAAGTACTCGTCTTCATTATCTGATCCCGAGCATGACCGAGTATGCTCGAGCCGATTTCTTCGTCTGTGGTTGGGTTGCTTTGCTCTTTGCCGAGTAAATTCCCTTGGGGAATTTCTGCCCTTTAACGCTTGACTTTCCTCGACTTTGCTTACGTGGCCCCTTACCATAATGACGTGTCCTTCATGATGATTTTTACCTATAACAAAATCAATTACAGTATTTGTGGAAAATTAAGACTATCATCGTCGTTGCCAACTTGAAAATGAATGCATGAATCTTAAAGTCAATTACAGTATGCCTGACAAATTAAGACCATCACCAGTCGGCAGATGAATGGATGAATCTTGAATCAATTATAGTATCTCAGTCTAGATGTTGCATGCAGTGGCAGCCAACAAAAATGAATTGACAAGACTGATTGGTTAACAAATTTGGTGCACCTGTAATCCAATCTGACCGTCAGTTATTAAAACGGCCGTATCTCCCTCTAAAAAAATCGGATCGACCAACCGTATAGTGTTTCGGAAACTAGAAACTAGATATCCGAAGCTTTCTAAATATATGTGGATCGCAACCCAGTTCAATCTGTGGAAAGAGTTATGGTTTTCACAAATTAGGCGTTCTTTACATGCATTTCTCCAAACTTCTTTAAAATCATTTTTTTGTCTTTAAACTCAACACAGGAGCTATATTCTGAACATGTAATCAACTTTAATTAAAAAATATATACATATATTTATTTAGTTAAATTAAGGAACAAATGGTATATTATAGTTAAAAAAATGTTCCAACCAACCAAAAAAAGGTTCGAAATCTTTTTGAAAGAGTAAAAATTAATGTCATATCATGGTTAAAGAAGTTTTTAAAATGTATCCAAATAGTCTCAAACGATCATATTAAATAAATAATCCAAGCGGTAACAAAAAATTAAGATTTTTACTTATATTTTGCTATTATCAAAAGCTAAAAGTATAAATTATTTCAAACAAGTCCTAAAATTGAAAATAGTGCAACAACAACAACATATTTGTGGATAAAAATCAGTCATTTTTTGCTTTTAATGGCCGAAGAGAAGTAAGAGCCATTTTAATAAGACTAATGGGCTCATCAATAATGTCTAAAATACACTACATTCGATTCATGATGAGTGACAATCCATCGATAGTTTAATTTTTTTTAATTTTCTTTTTAAAAAAGTTATTATTATCTATTTTATTTAAATTTTCTTTACACATGTCTTCACTATCACAGATTTACTTTATACCATAGACTTTATGCAAACGTTCTTCACTCATGGCCCGAAACAGGTCTAGTTAGTTGTTTATTTGTTATCTTTTTCAAGTGCACAATATCATTGAAATTTCTAGGTCCACTACTGCAAAAAAAAATATGTTCAAAATCTCTTCTGAAAAAGTAAAAATGTCATATCATAATTAAAAGAGTTCAAATTTTTTACTTCTTTTCTTCTAACGTTTAAAAGCTAAAAGTTAAAACTATTCCAAACCGACCAAAATAGCACACTGGTGTAATAAATATGTTAATACTCGATAACAACATAGTTGATAAACAGCAGTCATTTTCTGTCTTGAATGGCTGAAACAGAAGTAAGACCCATTTTGATAAGACTAATGGGCCTATCAATAATATCTAATATGCGTTACAGTACATTGAATTCAATTTATCATCATCAGTGATGATTCATCGATAAGTTTAATTTATTTAACTTTTCTTTTTAAAAAATCATTATTATCTATTTTTACTTTCAAGTCATGCATAATTTTGATTCATTCACTGTATTTTAAAACTAATTTGTGCTCATTAAAAGTAAATTTAAATTTATTTAAAATTAGTACATAAAAGAGGAGTTAGGATTTAAGAAAAGAGATATCACCCGGCACAATTTGCCATCCCTAGAGATATGATTTATTATGCAAATATAATTACACCTATTTATTTTCTTCGTTAATTTCACTTCAGGGGGTAGTATCAGGATATTAAAAAAAAAATACTGATTTGGTGTATAATGCCCTTAAAAAAACAAAAAACAAAAACAAAAACCAAAAAAAAAAATTGCGTATAGTATTTTTTATATTTTGACCCCTCAAACTACAATGTTTTACGATTTGAACCATAGCAAAGACCAAAAAAAACTTGACCAAAGCCTTTGAGGTGGTCAAGTCATTTTTGCATTTATCTCCCAAAGTTTGTCAATTTGCTAGGCCTTGTCAAGTATGTATCAATTGGAAAAGTTTGTCGACACATGTGGAAAATTAAGACCATCACGATCGTTATTAACCGGCAAATAAATGCATGAATCTTTAAATCAATTATAGTATGTGTGGAAAATTAAGACTATCATTGTCATTGCCAACTTGCAAATGAAAGCATGAATCTTGAAGTCAATTACAGTATGCCTAACAAATTAAGACCATCACCAATCGGCAAATGAATGGATGAATCATGAATCAGTTATAGTGTCTCAGTCTAGAGGTTGCATGCTGTGGAGCCAACAAAAATGAATTGACAAGAATGATTTGTTAACAAATTTGGTGGACTTGTAATCCAATCTAACCATCGGTTACTAAAACGGTCATAACTCTCTTGAAAAAATTCGGATCGTCAAACCATAAAGTTTTTCGAAAACTAGATATCCGGGTTTTTCTAAATATATGTGGATCACAATCCAGTTCAATCTGTGGAAAGAGTTATGGTTTTTACAAGTTGAGCGTTCTTCACATGCATTTCTCCAAATTTATCTAAAATCGCCTTTTTGTCTTCAAACTCATCACAAGAGTAACATTCTAAACATTCTCAACAAACCAGTTAAAAAATCTAAGTTCATTAAAAAACATAACATAACCATATAAATTAGAGGTTTTAAATATAAACATTTATCGACCTAATAAAATTACACCTACATTTAATATAAAAAATATATTATCTTCACTGTTATTATATTACAAAAGTCCCTATAACAATTTTACTATCTACTCAACATGGTATAAACAGTTTGCAGGGCAACTTATGCATAGTAAATATTTTATTAAGAAAGCAACAATTTTTTTTTCTTTTTTTATGCATATGAAATATCACTATCATTTTCAGCTTTATTTTTTTTTTCTTTTTTATATTGTTGGACAAGTTGTAATGTCAAAAGTGAAAGTATAAGACTTGTGCTATTACACAACAAAACTAGACTTATCAAAACTTTTGATATTATTGTCAATTTGTGTAAATACTTTTTAATGTCTGAAATCATACCGATAATTATCATATTTAAGTATTTAACTATTACAGGGAGAGTTAATGAATTCCAAAATTCATGTAAATTTCTTGTCTTTTTTTTTTTGGTAACGAGGATCCCGAACTTCATCCGGACACAAATCAATCCGTCATTCTTCAACTGAGTGACACACATCTGGTCTGTATACCATATCGGTCTGTATATTCGATACAGTATAGAACAGATAAGAAACTTCGGTCCTCACCACTGACCCCACAATTGAAGGTGGTAAATGTTTACCAAGAGAATACAGACAACTAGCTGCAAGTGGTTTTATGACAAGACCCTACTGTACCTGGATCAGCAAGAATCTTCAGGAAATTAAATGAGCTTGTCCTATGCAAACATGTTGGTTCATGCATATCTAAAAAACAATAAAGGTAAAGATGCTCTGTATGTAATTTTGTTTTCTTTTGTGTTGTCTTGAGATGCCAAATTCATCCTCAAGCAACTCTACTGTTAGATACTAAACTCAACTCTAATTTTGAGTTAAAAGTTAATCTTTTAGAAATATGCTTACATTACAAAAAAAAATTCACTCAATGTTTCATACTAATGTTTTTTCAACTCCAATATTTTACACCAAAATAAATATTTAAAAAAGATTCCTCGAATAAATATTTATACAATACTCATTAATTTTTATTAGTTAACTTATACAATATTCATAAATATTTTTGACATCAAAATATAATTCTTCAATAATAACTCCTATAATATCAAAAAAAATTAATCACATAATTTTTCCCTAATTTTTTCACCTAATATTATTCAACTTATTTATCCCACTAATTTTCACTTAATTATTTCAACTAATTTTGTTCACATTAATTTTTTTCCATCTAATTTTCCATATAATTGAACTAAATTAAGTTTTATTTTTAAATATTTGAATAATTCAAGGTTTAGGGAGGGAAATACACTCGAACACACAACCTCATTGTGTAGGTGTGAGGGTCATACCACTAACCAACCTAATTTTGTATTGCACCAACTTAAATTATTATAAAAGTTTAATATTATTTAAATATATAATTAATAAGTAAATTAAATAAATTGAGTATATATATATATCAATATTTGTGTCATTTTAAAGATCTTAACGAGATCTTTCTAATGATATATATTTTTAGAATTTATATTGTTATAATTAAATATGAGAGGGTTAGATTAGAGATTTGAAAAAAATTAAAATAATTGATGTGACAATTAAACTAATTTTTTTTCACTTTACGAAGTAGAGAAATTATGTCAGCCTAGCTCCTGGTCTGTGCTATTGCAAGTTTGCAACCGTTTGTAGACTAATTGTTTGCATCATATTTGTTGTTTCTTTGTTGCAATGTATCTTTTGCAGCCATATGAAACAGATGATGTCCTGCTGCCAATTAAGTTGTTACTCTTATAATACTACTCCGGCTTGAGGCTTTTGTAAATTTAGTTGTGACAGTTGATCATAAAGCATTATGAGAATGTATTTTATATACAGACAATCACTTTGTTGAAAAATTCAACGAAATTGTGCAGTCTTACTCTTCCCATTTTAATCATCTTTCTCCGGTTTTGACATTTTAAACATTATCTCTTATTGTACATCTATGTCAAGTTGAAAAAATGGACATATTCCTTCTAGTAAAGTTCCTAGAAAAATTAATTAAAGTTTAAGCAAATCATTTTCTTTTTAAATCATTTATGATAAAACTTTCAAATTTTAAGGGAAGTTTCTGATCAATTTTAAAATCAATAGAATCAGGCTAAATTTTGTGCATTGGATTCTTCGTGCTATTATTACATAAAATGTTATCAATGAATCATATATAGTGTTACATATCTCTATATTGTTCAATATAAAGTTTTCATATATATTGTAATAAAGTTTGTAGTTCTTTCAAATAATATTAATAAAAAATATGTTGAAAGAGAATTTTGCTAGATTTGTGTACCATCTAATCTAATCAAGATGTTGTAATAAAAATGGACCAGAGAAAACTCAGTTTGGTTTGAAATACATCTTGTTTAATGGGGTACATGAAAATTTGCATTTGTTTGTTAATTTTTTTCTTAATTATAATATAATAGTATATCAGATGAATGGCTTTGTAAGAAACTGTATTTAATTTTAAGGGATGAAAATACTTTATGATAGATGTTAAGATTCAAAATTTGAATTAAAAATTTATATTTATCATTTTAATATAATTTTCTTCTTATTCATTTTTTTAATCTTTTTTATATGTATTCGTTAGTTAATCGTGAGGAAGATCTTAACTTATTCCTTTTACAATTTATCACATTGTCGGATTAAAAATAAAACAATCTTCATCTTATTTATTTTTTTCATAATCAAGTTATTGAGAAATATATTTCTTTGAAATAACACCGGTGAAAAGTTAACAGTGAGAAACATGTAATCATGTTTAATATTACTTTAGAAATAAATTGATCATTATTATTTAATTTCAAAAGTCGCAACATAGTGGATAAATACCGGTCATTTTCAGCTTTGTGTGGAGATTTAATGATGTATAGTTACAAATACTTTTATTTTAGAAACATTTTTTATAGATTAACACAGTTACCATTTCACTTGTATTTAATGAGTTTGACAGTTAAAAAGATTAAAATATCTCTATTTAATATTCAATAATATGAATTAACCATTATACCTTCATAATAAAATAATATAAAAGGCTTGAATGTCAACTTGAGTGTGCAACAGATGCATTAACGGTAGAATCGGATACATTCATAGAATGATACATGTTACTATTTTTTTTTTATAAATAAATTATGTTTATGTTTTAAAAGTTTCTCACTGCATTGTTAGATTTAACACCATCACCCCTAAAAGTTTCTCTCTCTCCTCATCACCACCCAAATCTCGTCTCACCATAACTGTCGACTATCTTCGTTTTCATTCAACATTGTCCGATCAACCATTTTCTTATTTTTTATTTTATTTTGATGATTATTTCTATCAATTTATTATTTTCTTAAATTGAAAGTCTTATTTTTGTTACGTATAATTGTTGACAGTGAATTAAACTAAAAAAAAAAAAAAACTTATTTTGCTAGCAAACATTCGATTTCTTTTTCAAATTGACACGTGTGTGTTTGTTGTTGGCATAATGTTCTGGGTTATATTCCAATTTCTGTAGCCATGTCCAAAGAGATAATAGTTTTTTAATTTCAATATTTGTTTTTTGAACTACAGAGAGGGAAAGATAAAGTAGGGCCAGAACCAGAGAACCAGAAATGACGTGTAACAGACTATTTTTTTTAATTTAATATTGACATATGTCACTATATCAGTGCATTCTATACACCACCATCAGATTTTTGTACAGTACATCAGTTGCACCCAAGTTTTTCTCCCAAAAGCCAAAAGACGAGAACGCCAGTTACATAACAAAAGCAAGGGATATTTTGATAAGACTAATGGCCCCATTTTGTTTTATTATTTTTTTTAAAATATATATTATTGTCATATTTTATTTGATGATTTTGATTTCGATTTTAACTGGTTCTACGTAATTTTTAAATTGATTGATGCATGTAAAGAAAATTTCAATTCATCGATACTTTGAAAAAGAGATGGTTTCTTTCCCATTTGATGGTTAGAGATTCAAGTTAAACCATAAACATTTTACAAATTTGTATATAGAATTTTCTTCCACCCAGCAGTCTTATTATGATTCACTAATTTGATGTGTATATAATTTTTTTTTAAAGACAACCGGAAGTGGTTAAATGTTTATTAGGACTACTGAGATTAATATTAGCAAATAACTAAAATAAATTTAAAAAAAGATTGACTTGAGCCATGAGCTGGTCGACCACTTGAGTCAATTTTTGGAATTATCAATTATCTTTGAAAGTTTGTCGATTTGTTAATCTTGGACCCTTGGTTTGGTTGGGTAAGTATTATTTGAAAAGTTTGTCGACAATGGCTGCTTGGAAAATTAAGTTCATTACTTGAAAAGATTGAATTAATAAACGCGTGAATCTTGAAAGTTGAAACCAATTATTCAATTACAGTATAGCGTCTGGACGGGGTTGTTGGAGCACAACAAAGATGACTTGACGAGATATGCCCGAACCAGAATTGGCCATGGCGTGTGCATTTAGGGAAGGATAAACGGAAGGGTATCTGGACGAAGTCCATGATCCTCGATACCAAAAAAAATGCCTAAGTAAATAAAATAATGTGAGATAATTTAGAGTATCTCCAATGTAAATATGTATTTTTGAGTTTCTAAAAAGTGTCACATTAACATTTCTATTTACTATGGGGCCACTTTTGAAATTTTGTTAGAGAAATGCATATTCACATCTCCAATGCAATTATCTAAAATCAAATATGTATATATTTTATGGTCAATCATAATAAAACAATTATTACATTCTTTTTTTTTATTTTACAATTAATTAACTTTAATATTATTGGTGGAAATAGTTAAAAATCCTAGTCAGCATTTCTAAGAGAGTTTCTAGAATTAGAAACTCAACTCCATATTCTCTAACTCTTTTTTACCACATCATCTCCATATTCAACTTAGATAATTGCATTGGAGAGAGTTTTTCTAACTTCTTTAGTATCTATCCTATGTGGCACTCCATTTTCACCAAGCATTGGAGATGCTCTTATATATAATACTAGATTGTCTCAAAATTTTACTAAATAATGTGGCATGATTTATATATATATATATATATATATATATATATATATATACACACACACTTCTAAATATTACAATAATTTGGAGTTTAAAGGAGGGAAACAGACTACGACCTTATGAAGTGGGTGTGAGAGTCAAACTAATGAACCGACCTCATCTTATCCACTTGGTTTATATATACTGAAAAGAAATATTAACTCCATATGAATTTATGTATTACATGACAATAATTTAATTATTAAACAGCCATAAAAATGACATTCTAATATCTGATATGAAAATCTTTTAATTAAAGTTTTCTTTAATTTTAAATATTACAATAATTTGAAGTTTTGTCGAAAAGATAGGAGAGACTTTTGAACCCATAACGAAAACCTTTATAAGTTTAGTTAGAAATATTGTCGATATAAATTTACAATAAGTAGACAAAATAAGGTTACACTATCAAAGTTATTACTTTGAGTTATATATATATATATATTTGAAATATTATAAGAACTATTATAATAGCACTGTCAGTACCTGTTGAGATCAAACAATACATGTATGGTTCGGATATCTACTTTCATAACGAGAGATAACTACTCTCATATCCCGTGAAGAAAACTCATCACACATACTTGTAAATGTGTATTGCGGAATATAAATTATTCACCACTTATCTGGAATTGACGTACACTATCAGCTCTGCTAGAAGGTAATGTACAATTTAAGTTATATTACTTTCTCCGAATTTGGAATTAATAATAATAATTTAAAATAGAAAATTAGAAGTATAGTTGTCAACATTAAAATCTATAAAAAATAAAAAAAATGTAATCTATGTGTTGATGATGTCAATAAAATGAATGATGATAATGATGTCTAGATATTATATGGATTATTTGAAAACATCAACCAGCTGGCATTTATGGACCTTCTAAAGCTAAATTAATTAATGGGAAAACAGAACAAATATCATTTGATATCATTATCTACTGTTTATGTGGGGAAAGTTAAGTCATTTAGTTGGCTGATACATGGATGGGTGCCTTTTTAACTTGATTTTAAATGATAAAATAATAAACAAATATAGAGTAGAAGATAAAATTTAAGATTCCTCCTTTCAAGTAAACAAGTGTTGAATTAGAAAAAAAGTGTTATTACGCAGCTGATTATGGAGAGACAACAGATCAATGTTGCTTGTGATAACTGTCAGGATGTGTTCTTATTGCTGTTTGTTGATATCGATATCCCTTCACTTCAATTCATTGTGCAAATTGGTGCATGATATTAAGGATGGTTTTGTTGTTACTCTAATCAATTATATACTACTCAATCTTGGAGAGTTTGTAAATTAAGTTGCAATCATTATTGTAAATTATCGTAGAAATGTATATAGATGATCATTTAGTTGAAAATTTCAACAAATGTGTGAAGTTTAACCTTTTAGTCATTTTTCTTTAGTTTTAACTATTGGCATTATTACTTGCTGTACGTCTAGTTTTAAAAATATACATAAATCTTTTTTTCCGAACAAATGAAAGATAACGATAGTTTAAGCAAAAGAAAGATTTATAATAAATTTTTCATAATCAAATTATTGAGAAATATATTTCTTTGAAATAACACTTGGCTTGAATACTGAAAAATTGAAACAATGTTACATGTAATAATATATTCATGTCGTACTTGAATTAAATTATTATTTAATTTGAAAAAGTAAAAGCATAGTGAATAAATTTAAAGCCAAAAGAAAAGTAAGACCCATTACAAAAAGGGTAAAATACATTGAACCCCTTGAGGTTTGGACAACTTAAACTTAGATGGATAAGATTCTTTATTATACACTAACACCCCCAAAATTTAAATTTGACTTTAAAAATACCTAAAATACCCCTAGTTATATTATTTTACACTTTTTTTTTACCTTTTAATCAAACACTTTATAAACTTTAATAAAATAAAAAAATTAAATAAAAGATATGATTCATTAAATAAAAAAATAGTTAAAAAATAGTTTAAAAAATTTAAATAAATAAATAGTTTAAAAAAATTAAATATATAAATATGTTTTAAAAACATTAAGTAAATAAATCATTTAAAACATTAAATAAAAAAAGTTTTAAAAAAATCAAATAAATAAATAGTTTTAAATAAATAAATAGTTTGAAAAATGAGTGAAAAAATTAAAAAAATTAATTTTTTTAAGAATATCTATTAATAGGGACAATATAAGCTCTAAATATCTAAGAAGTGTTGGGAACCTTGAAGCTTCTCTCACCATCATCTTTACAGTAAAAGTTTAGATATTTAGAGTTTTTATTGTCCCTATTAATGAATATCCTTAAAAACTTTAATGTTTTTAAGTTTTTCACTTATTTATTTATATTTTTAATTTATTAATTTATTTTTTTAAAACTAATTATTTATTTTATTTTTTAAAACTAATTATTTATTTTATTTTTAAAACTAATTATTTATTTTATTTTTTAAAACTATTATTTATTTATTTATTTTAAAATTGTTTATTTATTCAAAATATTTATTTTTTAATTAAAAAACTATTATTTATTTAAACTATTTATTTATTTAATGAATCATATCTTTTATTTAATTTTTTTTATTTTATTAAAGTTTATAAAGTGTTTGATTAAAAGGTAAAAAAAAAATAATGTGTAAAATAATATAACTAAGGGCATTTTAGATATTTTTAAAGTCAAATTTAAATTTTTGGGGTGTTAGTGTATAATAAAGAAACTTATCCATCTAAGTGTAACTTGTCCAAACCTCAAGGGGTTCAGTGTAATTTGCCCTTAAATATTTGAGGTGTTAGTGTATAATAAAGAAACTTATCCATTTAAGTGTAACTTGTCCAAACCTCAAGGGGTTCAGTGTAATTTGCCCTTACAAAAAAAGCAGGGGCATTTTAATAAGACTAATGGGCTCATTAATAATATCTGATGTACAGTCCATTGAATAACATTCATCGTGATTCATGAGTGCCAATATCATATAAGGGCGCGTTTGGTGCACGGGATATGATTGGACTATTTTTAAGAGATGAGATTGGATTATATTGGATTGTATTGGACTAATTATAATATTTCCCGTGTTTGGTGCAACATTGGATATGACTAAAAATAGTGATGTCCTGTGTTTGGTATGTGACGGGATTGGACAAAAATAATGTAATACCATGCAAAATTCCTCATTTTGGCCTGAAGATTAATGCAGTATACAAAACTATCACATCCCAATAAGTTTTCTTTTTTTATCCAAAAGAAATATTTTTTAGACAAGATTGCCCTTATCTACTTTTTCACTTTATTCTTTGACACAACTTTTTCTTTCTCTTTCATAAGTTCTTCTTGTCATGTTTCTCTCTCTAAAACTTTTTTCCTATCTTTTCTCTTTAAAATATTGTTCTCTTCGTCGAAACGATTCTAACGATATATTACGGGCGAAAATTGGATATCATTTGCCCCCTCAAAAGTCATTTGAAAGTATTTCGTTTCACGCTGAAATCTTTACACGCTGAATCTTTACACGCTGATTCTTTACAAGCTGAAATCTTTACACGTTGAAATATGAACATGATTACCCGATGGAAATCTTTATACGCTAAAATGTTAACATGATTACACGCTGAAAATCTTTACATGCTGAAATATCAACATCTTTACACCCTGAAATGCATTTTTACAGGTTGAAATTATAAAATGATTACACGCTAAATTTACATTTCAACATGTAATGTTTCTGGAAACTTCAACTTTTTTATTTTTCAATCTCTCTTCCAATTTTCAATTTTCTAAAAAAAATTAAATTTTTTTTTTCAAACCTCCATTGATGGAGATCTGTTCGATCTCCATCAATGGAGGTCAAACAGACCTCCATCAATGGAGGTCTGGAATAGACCTCCATTGATGGAGGCGATGAAAATGATTAAAAAAAAGTTGTTATCCTTACGTGTGATATTTGCACTAAGGGTATTTTGGTCTAAAATCATTTCTCTTTGATAAAAAAAGAAAAGTTATTGAGAAATGATATTTTTGTATACTGAGAAACCAGATGGAGAATGTGAGAACTAAGAAACCAGATGAGTGATTGTGAGAAGAGAAATGTGTGAAAGTGAGGAAATGAGGCTGAGAAATAGTGATGGGATAAATAATCCCGTTGATGTTGAGAGGATTATTTAATCATGTTCTAACAGGATAAAAACCATCACCGGACTAAATAGTCATGTCTCACTAAATACACCAAACAAGGGATTGGACAAAAATTAGTCCAATCCTAGTCCCATCCTGTCAAACAAACACACCCTAAAAGTCTTCTTCTGAAATCGGAAGTGAACTTTCCATATTTATTGCGGTTTTATAAGTAATTGTGGAATAATATATATAATGGAAATTGCTGGAAATGACTATATACAACATGGAACTTTTGTTTGTAACCACAAACGAAAATTTAATTATTAATAAACATTTTTTTAAGAAATTACTTGAATGCTTTCATATTAAAACCATCCCAAAAACACACTCTCTCTTTTTCTCTCTTTCTCTCTCTCTCTCTCTCCTCTCCTCTCTCTCCCCGATCTCCCTCTCCCTATCAAACCTAAACCGTGAAACTCATCGCCGGCGTCGTCGCCGTCAAAATCGAACCCTGCCAATCGTCGTCCCCGTCAAAACCTAACCTCTGTAAATCGTCGCCGGCGTACTCTCTCTCTCCTCGAACCTTTCTTTCTCTCTTAGCGACAGCGCAGTCGTGCACTGCTTGGCTTTACGAACCAAGCGACATGCCGTCGTGCTTCGCTTGGGTTTCACGACAGTCCAGCAGCGCTATCGAGCTCCCCATCCGCGGTGATGTGATTTGCAGAAAAAAGGGGAATAAAAACCTAAACCTAAACATTTCAAGTTTCAACATTTCAATTTAGTCAAGATTTCAAGTTTCAAAATTTAATGTTTTTAGGACAAGATTTCAAGTTTATGAAACATTTCAAGTTTTTAGTCGTGATTCAAGTTTGATTCCAGATTTTAGTCGTGATTTCAAGTTTGCTTCCAAGTTTTTAAAAAATAAACTTAGTTTAGGAGTATTTTTGTAATTTATGGACATACACTAATTTTTTTTAAAAAGTGGTTATTAACAATTAAAGTTTCAAAAATGGTTACTAATGTTTCCAACGCCTATAAATAATTACACCTACTTTTAATATAAAAATATACTACCTTCAATATTATTATATTACATAAATCCCCATAACAATTTTACAATGAACTCAAATCGTCTGTCCAAAAATTGTGTCTCAATTTGTGTCTGACCAACCAAATTGGGACATATGTCTACATTTATGTAAGAAGTTGAAAAAAAATAATTAAATGTTGACACATGTCCCAATTTGATTGGTTAAACACAAATTGGAACACCAATTTTGGACATACGATTTGAGTCATTTTATAATCTACTAAACATTTTATATACGTTTTGCAGGGCCACTTATTGATGCATCGGGAAATTCAATGCAGACAACAGTCGATAAAAGGCAGGATAAATGATTCGAATCCGTTGATTCGCGCTACGAATACCGAAAATGAACCCTACTATTAATCTGTTGATCAGCACACGGATACTAGAATAATAGGTTTTAAATTCGTTGACCCTCGCAAAGGTACCGAAAATGGATAAAAAGAGATGCTCTCTCTTCAAATTTTATTAATCATCAAAAACTGAAATCCCTGTTAGGGTACATCGTCTTTAAATAGAAAAATAAAATCCTAAAAGAAACCTAAAATAACTAGTAAAGTAATTAAATTATCAATTTCCCTATAACGGGGATAATTGGGATAACAATGGAAATTAAAAATACTACAATCCTAAAACATTAAAAACCTATCTAATAAGGAATTAAGATTTGATTTAATAAAATCATATCATAAAATAAGTGACTACCTAATTAGATACATAATAAATGGAAATAAAATAATATTGATTAACTAGAGAAATATTTTTGAAATCTAAAATCTTCAAGAATATCTTCAATAATATCTCATGCATCACTTATGCATCGTAAATATTTTATCAAGAAACCAACAATTTATTTATTTTTTTTATTTTTTTTATGAAGGGTAGTTATGGCACATGTTAATAACTAATTTATTTCAATAAATAGAAATAAAAGATAGTATTTATCATTGCATTTATTATCTTATTACAGTAAGAGTGTGTTTGGTATGACTTTTCAAGTAGAGCTTCTAGAATAGATATTTTTGTAGTAGAGCTTCTAATGAGTAGAGTTTCTAATAAAAAAGTTTTTGGTTGTGTAAATTACAAAAAAAAAAGTTTGTTGACAATGTATTTTTAAAAATAGCTTTTAGTTGTGTAAATTACAAAAAGGCTGATGACAATGTATTTAATGAAAGAATTGTATAGTGAAATATTTAAAATTTATAAAGGGTAGTTGAGTCAATTTATATGTTTTAAAAAAGTTCAAAAAAAGCTGTTTGGAAAAGCCCAATTTTGGGCTCCTCCAAATAGACATAAAATGGCTTTTATAAAGGGTAATTGAGACAATTCATACATTGAAAAAACTGTTTTCAGTTTTGCCAAACAACTAAAAAAAAAACCTCAAAATAGCTTCTAGCTTAAAAAAACGTTTTTGATTCTTACAAAAGCCATACCAAACACACACTAAATATTACTTTTATTTCCTTTTATAAAAATAAAGACAATTACAAAGTAGGTCCTTGATTGTTTTTTAAATTCCAAGGTATTTTAATACTTTTACAAAATTGATCAAATTGGTATTTACGTTTTTCCTAAGTGCCAGATTAATTCTTATCTTTTTGAAAAGCCACCTTTAAAAAGCAATTTATTTTTTTAACTCTCTTGTACTATTGAAATTGTAGGTTCCTTCCTCTGGAATTAATTATAATGATAAAAAATAAAAAATTACAGAAAGTATACTTGTCAAGATTATAATCTTCGTCAAATAAGAGGTAGTCTAAATGTCGATGATGTCAAGAAAATGAATGATAATGACGTCAAGATACTGTATGTGGCCATGTGGGTTGATGAAAACACGACAAGGACTCGAATTACTATGAAATGCGCAACCAGTTGGCATTTATGGTTATGGGGCCTTTTAAAGCTAAATTATTTGCATCACTTTTTGTAAAAGCAAGTTTTTTACTTTTTCTCATTTCGGTGAAGTATCAGTATTCATTACTACTCCTTGGCATTATAAAAGCTTAAAAGGACATTACAAGATTATAGCTCATTCAAGCACTCAAATTTCTCTTACTGTAATATATTGCCATTCGAATATCATCTCTCAGTATCATGGCCGAAGCAATTGTTTCTGTCGTCTTGGAGCAATTGATGAAAGTCGCTGGTGGACAGATACAACAGGAGGTGAATCTGGTGGTGGGTGTGGACGATGAAGTCAGGAATCTCAAATCCAACTTCAAAAGCATTCAAGCTGTGCTCGGTGATGCAGAGAAAAGACAAGTTACGGAGGAAACTGTGAAAGTTTGGTTGGAGGAGCTGAAAGATGTTTCCTACGACATGGATGACGTGTTGGATGAGTGGAACACTGCAATCATGAAAAGATTGCAAACTGAGGGAGCTGAAAATGCTCGTACTCCTAAGAGTAAGGTATGTTCCTGCTTTCTCTTTCCTTACTCTGGTTTGAAACACGTCGTTTTAAGCCATGGCCTTGCTTCTAAAATAAAAGCAATAAATGGTAATCTAGATGCTATTGCAAAAGCTAAAGACAACTATCATTTTAATATAACTACAAATATCGGACAACCTCATCAACGAGACGAAAGCACCTGCTTTGTTGATGTGTCTGAGGTAGTTGGTCTAGAAGAGCAAAATAATGCTTTAGTGGACAAGTTGTTGTGTGAGAGTTGTGAAGAGGGAAACGGCCTCCATGTCATCTCAATTGTAGGGATGGGAGGAATAGGAAAAACAACTCTCGCTCAACTTGCCTACAACAATGATAAGGTGATTAAAAATTTTGAAAAACGAATATGGGTGTGCGTATCAGACCCATTTGATAAATTCAGGGTCGCCAAAGCGATCCTTGAAACTCTAGAAGGTCATGCCTCTGATTTGTCTACGTTGCAATCTTTGCTAGACAAAATTAGTGAATCCCTTCGGAGAAAAAAATTTCTGATTGTTTTAGATGATGTGTGGACAGAAGCTTACAAAGATTGGGAACAAATCCACCACTGTTTAAAGAATGGTCTCCATGGAAGTAAAGTCTTAGTTACCACACGAAAACAAACAACTGCTCTTATATTAAAATCAATTGACCCAATCTCAATTGAGGAATTGTCTGAAGAGCATTGTTGGTCATTGTTTAGTCAATTAGCATTTTTTGGTAGGTCTGATGATAAAAACTTAGAAGAAATTGGTAGGAAAATCGTAAGCAATTGTAAGGGCTTGCCTCTTGCTGCAAAGACCATGGGGAGTCTCTTGCACTTTAAAACAAATATAAAAGACTGGGAAAGTATCTTAAATAGTGAGATGTGGAAATTCAAAGAGTTTGAAAATGATGTTTTCCTGCCTTTATTATTAAGTTACTATGATTTGCTTCCTATGGTAAAACGATGTTTCACATATTGTGCCATATTTCCAAAAGACTTCATATTTGAAAAAGATGAATTGATTAAATTATGGATGGCTCAAGGCTATCTTGGATTAGACCATAACGAAGAGCATGAGAGAATAGGTGAAGATTACTTTAATATCTTAGCAATGCGTTCATTCTTTCAGGAGTTTGAAAAAGATAATGAGGGTAAAATTATAAGGTGTAAGATGCATGATATAGTACATGATGTTGCCCAATATCTTAGTAAGAATGAATGCTGTATGATTGAAGTCAAAGATCTTAGAGAACGGAAGATAAATGTTTTGTGTGAGAAAGCTCGTCAATTAAGATTGATGGTTAAAGAAGAAGATGCATCTTTTATATCTACATGTAATTTCAAAAAGTTGCGGAGCCTCTTGATAGAATTTGATGATTTAGGTAGCAAATTGAATAGTAAAGTTCTACCAAAGTTATTTGATGAGTTGACGGGCTTAAAGGCCTTAGGAATTAGCAAGACATATTTTGAGCATTTGCCAGAGCATTTGCCAAAGGAGATAGGAAAACTCATACATTTGAGGTATCTTGACTTGAGTAATTGGAGTTTAAGAAAGTTACCTGAGACATTGTGTGAGTTGTATAATTTACAAACTCTAAAACTTGATTGGTGTCGCGAACTCAAAGAATTGCCTCAAGGGATAGGAAAGCTAATCAACTTGCGCCATTTAATGAATTATGGCACCAGTTCTCTAAGGTACATGCCAAAAGGATTGGAGAGATTAACTCAACTTCGGACATTAACAGAATTCCATTTTCATGATGGTGATTATGGTGGCAAAGCATGCTCATTTGAATATTTCTTGAATAACTTTCGGCACATTGAATCTTTATGGATAAAAGGTTTGGCAAAAGGGATTGAAGAGAATATTGCTCAACTAAAAAATAACAAAAACATCCGTGATTTGGGATTAGGCTTCAGTGGGTGGGATTCGATGAACAAAGATGATGAAGCAATTCTTGAAGCTTTCCAACCACCTCCAAATTTGCAACGATTGAGAATATTTAGTTATGGAGGTCCCACAATGTCCACTCTTAGGAGGATGACGTCATTAACCAATTTGAGGTCGATTACGTTGCTTTACTGTAGAAAGTGTTTGCATTT
The DNA here is from genome assembly GCA_033220585.1 of Dipteronia sinensis. Taxonomy (NCBI): domain Eukaryota; kingdom Viridiplantae; phylum Streptophyta; class Magnoliopsida; order Sapindales; family Sapindaceae; genus Dipteronia; species Dipteronia sinensis. The sequence continues at coordinate 62,418,516 of CM065639.1, forward strand.
GCCTCCATTGGGAAAACTGCCATCCCTTGAAACACTTTATATAAAGAGGATGAACAGTGTGAGAGAAGTGGGTAATGAATTTCTAGGAGTAGAAAGTGGTGAGGCTTCATCATCTTCATCATCAATTATTTACTTCCCCAATTTGAAAACTCTCGAGTTGGTGTTTATGCCCGAATGGGAAGTGTGGGATTTTGGGAATGAAGATGACACTTGTACAATCATGCCATCCCTTCGTTCTTTGACGCTCGTATTATGCAACAAATTAAAGGGATTGCCAAAGCAGCTTCTTCATCAGAAGGCACCACTGCAGAATTTGGAAATAGAGGACTGCTCTATTTTAGAAGAAGTTTATTCGAAAGGGAAAGGAGACAAGTGGAAAGACATCTCTCACATCCCAAATATCCAAATTACTTGATATGTACACGAGGCTATTGCGAGAAGTAAGAAGCATCCTAGTGGAGGTAATTACTTTTAACAAATTTGGAATTCATTTATACCAATTTTGTTTTTACTCTATTCATTTGGAAACCTCTGCTTCCTTTTATGCACCTTCTGAAGCTTTTATATTATTTCAAAATCAGTCTTCATATAATTAATTAATTCATGATTTTCATATAATTAGTTTTTGTGGGTCTTACGTTATATAATTTCTCTTAAACATTCTCACTCTCTTTCTTAACTTTTAATATCCTATTTTAAAGTAAATCCCCGTTGCTGGAAGCATCGAAATGGAAGTTAATACTTTTAACAGTTTATACAATTTCAATATGTATCAATTTTCTCTCTCTGTTTTTTATTTTTCTTTGAAGTTTTTTTACTCGAAATCAGTCATAACATCTTCTTCATATAATGATCTTTTGGGCCAAAACAAATTTGTTTGAATTCATTTTCCTATACTTTTTGTGAGTCTTACATTATATAAAACATTCTCTTCTTTAACTTTCAATCTTTGTGAATTGTTAAATTTACTCTCTTTTTTATCCAATTGTTCCATCACTTTTGCTGGATCCAACAGAAACTTAGTGTAAAGATTTATGATTGATGTCACATATCAAACAGGTACTTGGCTCTGTAGAAATCTTATCCAATTTTCTGTTTACATTTTTTATCATTCCAAATGTGTAAATAATGATTATCATCATTTAATGTTACAGATGTAAAAAATATTTGATTAGAGAAAGAGAAGCAAATGTGTTTCTTGTCAAAGAGCATTCATTAGCCATTACAACTGTTGTCGTCAAACTGAAGGTGATTCAATTTCTTGTCTAAATTCCTCCTTTTTCAGTCGGTTTTTATTTGTAATCAAAGCAAGAGAGAAATGTTGGATGGTATGTACATTGTGTTACTGTTTGAACTAAGCATGTATGACTATTTTGATCTCATCGAACATCTATTTTGCTACAAAAATATTACTTAAAATCAGTTCTAAAATACTCTGCACTTAAATATTGTAGAATCTTTATGGATAAATTTTTCTGAATGCAATTTCTTTCCCTTGTCCTAAAATTTCTTCAAAAAATTCTCAGATTGATGCATAGAATTACGTAGTATCCAAGTTCATTGTGTCTCAATTTTAGTCCCTTTCTAAACCCATTAAACTGAGAATCCTTGTACTAGCACACTTTGAATTACTTGTCAACATATCTTAGTTGACGAGCTCATGTTCAGTTACATTGACATTCTTGTTATTTCCTATAGTCCATAAATAATCAAATATTTTAGAAAGTGTAGTCTTTATTTTTTGTGCAGGGTAACTCAACAATTTTTAAGTCAATTATGCATGGTGAAGTCATCAATTTTGACAAGAAATTTTGACAATGTTAATTTATTCTTGGGTACTTTGAATTGGTAATATATTCCTTGTGGTGTTTAAAATAATGCACGTTAGTAAACTGTCAGGTTTATTCCTTCGAGAAAAAAAAAAGATGATCATTAACAAAAACTATTGGTTCTTAAACTTTAAGGTACAGGAAATGACAGAAACATTTGCATTTCTCAAGAGAATTCATAGAGTGAACAGAACAGGATGATTCCAGTGGAAGGATGGGAGAAGAAAATAGAATGCACAATCATAATTTCACTACGATGTGCCAAGAAGACGCAGGGTTTCAACAGGTATTCTCATAAATTGAAGCCTGAGATTCCCTTTTATTTATATGCATTAATGACTGGAAAATCTAATGTCACTTGCCTCTTGCCTGTTCTCCCACTTGTTGTCACTTGTCAGGTCTGCAATAGGTCAACGGTAGAATCACTACTGTGACAAGGAGTCAAATCTTCATCCAGCATATCCACTTCCAGGATAGGTAGCCATTCTTTGTTGTCCTAGCTGTCTCATGATTTCATGCTCACTTGTACTGCTCTCATTCCACTTCCTGTAGGTGTTTGCTTGGCACCTATCCATCCTAATTAGGTGTTGTTTGAATTTTGTCATGGGGCCTTATTTTCTCACGTGGCACTAATGTGGACTTCCTCTGGTCATATGGCCTTTCTTTGCTTTCAGATATTCCTGTAAGAGTGCTTCATAGATTTTTAGTGGGTTTTGTCATTGAAGATTAATGCAATATAAAGAATCAAAGTCAAGTGATGTGTGGGGCAAGACATTAATGCTAGCTAGCAAATGGCTTTTAGTATCCTATAAACTTTTCGGCAAAAGGTATGCTTTGATTACTCAATCTTTGATAATCTTGCCCTTTTCCATTTTTTTCTCTTACTTCTAATCGTACACCAGACATAAAATTCCACGAGGGAGTAGCAATAGTTCCAAGGGCAAGCAAAGTCTAATGCCTGGATACATTGGAAAGAAAGGTTAGGACAATGTTAAAATTATGCCATTGCTAGTATAATATAATCCACCTAACTGTGGACCAAATTGTGTCCAGTTTTGATATCATATAACTTTGCAAGCCTTTAGTTCTGTTTTATAGAAAGTTTGACTCCATGCTTCAATCCGGTGCAATGTTAGTACACGTTACCGTACGTATGTCTGTCTGTTAAACTAGTTTTTGTCCACTTGTTTGACCATCTTCACAGGCATAAGCAGAAATTTCTATCATATAATCAAATTGTTCTGAATCAGATCTTCACAAACCACTGAACAGAAGCTTTGTTCACTATCAGTCTATCAGGCACCACCAGCATACCACGGTTTTCTTCGGTAATTGGCCATAGGCAAGGCATTTGATATATTGTTCTGTGCATATACGTACTACATCATTTCAACCACTCTTCAGTGCTTAATCAGCCATATAAATTCCTTGTCACAGTGGATTTAGTAGTTTGAGGCTTACAAGAGAGAGCAGAACTAGGATGTGACCAGCTGGAGAAAGACAGGAAGATTTTACAATATCATGTCTTGCTCTTTTACCTGTCTGAGTACTGGCCTGGTTATACAGGTAATGGCACTGCATGCATAGGCTCTTTTGCCTGTTGTTTTCGCAGTTACTGATATTGATTATAATGTTTGACCTCATTAGAAAGTGATGAGGCTTCATCATCTTCATCACTTATTTCCTTCCCCTAGTTGAAAACTCTCCGGTATTTGAATATGCCCGATGAGAAGTGTGGGATTTTGGGATTGAAGATCACACTTCTATAATCATACCATCCCTTCATTCTTTGGACATTGATAGATTCGAAAAGTTAAAAGGATTGTCAAAACAACTTCTTTAGATGGCACCACTACAAATTTGTTAATACGACGCTGCGATATCAAAATTCTTAGCTGGTGATAAAAGCATCGAAATGCAGGTATTTTCTTCTCCTTCTTTTACTTCCTTATTATTACTTTTAACAGTTTATAATATTACATGCATCAATTTTTTTTTCTCTGCTTTTATTTTTCCTTAGGAAACTGGATGTTAATTAAATTAATTCGCTGGTCATTGGTATTTGATTAATCTGTGTTATGTTGAAAATACCTTGGTGCAATGTCAGATGCCGAAAACAAATAAGTTTTCAACATAATATCATTCAATAATCAATCATAACATACTCTGCATTTAAAATGTTAAAAATGGTATTTTTGACCAAATTTGTTTCAATCCGATTTCATATAATTTTTGTAGGTCGTCTAACATTATATAATTTCTATAAAATTCAGTTTGAACATTTAATCATGTGAAGGGATAAATATATATATATATATATTTTTATCCGATTGTTTGATTACTTTTACAGGATCCAATGGAAACTTAGTCAGGATTGTTTGAAATCTGCTCTTCACAATATATTTAAAGCAGAGAATTGGTTTTCTTCATGATTTTTTGACTGATGCTGATTATATTTATGTGACATGTCAAACAGGTAAATCTTATCCAATTTTCTCTATGTTTACATTTCAAATGTGCTTTCTGATTAACATGATTTAATGTTGCAGATGTAAATAGTATTTGATTTGAGAACGAGAAGCAAATGTGTTTCTTGTCAAAGTGGCTTAGGTGGTTTGTGGAATACAAAAGAAGAAACCAAGATGCATCATGCATGCCGCTTGGTAATTGGAAATTTTTTTCTATTAAAGGTGATTTCTTCTCTAACATTGTGTTACTGTTTGGACTGCATGTATCCATATTTAATTTCTTCAAAAATCTATTTTAATCTATTTTAATATCTTCTACAATCCTCTGTACTTACATTTGTAGAATTGTTACGGCAAACTTTTTCTGAATTCGATTTCTTTTCTGTCCTATTTTGTCTTCAAATTATTAAAAAGTATATGTCTCAAGAGAATTCATTTTCGTAGCATGATAGAATGAGCAGAAACAGAAGAAGGATGGAAGAAAAAGAAGAAGATAGTATGATAGAAGAAGATAATTTAACTATGATGTGCCTAGAAGACGCAGAGTTTCAAAATCCGAAGATAATTTCACTATGGTATGCTGATTAATTTAAACCTGAGATTCTTTTTTATTTCCTGTCACTAATGTGGACTTCTTCAGGTGATGGTTTGTGATTGATGATTAATACACTTTAAAGAATCAAAGTCAAGTGATGTGTGGTGCAAGACATTAAGCTAGCTAGGCAAGTGGCTTTTACTATCTTATTAAACTTTTCAGCATTGTTAATACAAGTTACCATACGTTTATGTTTTTCTGTTAAACTAATTTTTGTCTAACTGTTTGACCATCTTCACATGCAGAAGCAGAAGCTTCAATCATATAATTAAATTGCTCACAGGCATTAGAAGCTTTGTTCACTATCAGGCACCATCAGCACACCACAGTTTTCTTCAGTATATCATGTCATATGTGGTTGATATATGGAAATATGAACTACGTAATTGACCATAGGCAAGGCATCTGATACATTGTTCTATGCATATACTATATTATTTCAACCACTCTTTACAGCACTGCAATTTTGAAGTTAATATATATCATTACTTCATTTTTTCTTATCTAATATGTTATATTTACAGTGGGGTATGTAGTGAAATCCTTTGGTGGAATACATGCAATTCTTGATCTTTTATGGGGCGATGAATATAATCACCGCTAAATTAATTAGGTAAGTGAATGTTTGAATAACTTACTTGATTTTTGTCACATGGTTTATTTTAATTATGCAATCTTTGACAATCTATGTTTTTGTTTTCTCTGTTTTTGGGTTTTTCTTAATTTTCCTCTACACAGTTTTCATGTCATGATCATAGACCAGTGATCAATTGGAGAACTGCATTGCAAGAGGAAGCGAACTGTATGCACTCATGCGTAGATGCATTGTGAAGAAAGTTAGTCACACAAAATAATGCTACATTTGTATCATTGTAAGTGAAATATAATCTAGTCAATGTGATTAACATAAGGGTGTGGTTTATGTACTTATGAATATAATATCAGTCGGTAATTTCAAGTTTAAATATCACCAGGAGAGGTATATGATCATGAATGCACGTTAATACATCATCTATGCGATTGCTTCTTCATTGCATATGGGGCAAAAAGTAGGACATGTTACTGTCAGGAGATAATTAGGAGACTGATTTAGTACTACTACTATATTTTCAGATGCTTCAAAATCTCCAACTGGCCAAAGTGAAAGGCATCACCAGCTCACCTTTGGAATCAGCTACCGTATCTTTTGATTTGTTAGTTTCCTGCTCTAAATCAATGGTGATAGAGAAGGGGCAGGAGAGATAAATAAGTTCAAGGCAGTGGTATATATCAGCATACAAGGCTAAAACAAGATTTCGCTCACATTCCAACCATAACATTTTGTGAACCAAGCACGTGGTCTTCTGATTTAGAAGTAAACTGTGGGAATTATAGCTTGTAATCTCAAGTGAACCAAACAAATTTGTTTGATGTAGAAGTGGTCAAACGATGTCGGATTAATGTGGTTCAGTTGTTGTTCGAAAGAAGGGACCAAGAGGAAGACAACGGCAAAAACGGCACCGGAATCAGATGCCGGACGCTCTGTCACGCTCCATCGGACGTTGGTAATGCACTAGATGTGTGAGAGCACGTGGAAAAGCTTTTCAGGTCCATGTGTGTGCGTCGGTTTTCATGTTGGAGATGAATTAAATTCGGATTTTCCTAGTCCTTTTGAATTTCTAATTACTTTGGACTTAGAAAACGCATCCTAGGGGGGGCTTATTCTTTTGTTAGATAGACTTGAGATACACGCGAGAGACACTTAGAAAAGTATTGTGCAGTTGTAACAATATTTTTTTACATAGTGACATTTTTCTCTCGCCGTCTTAACAGTCCGGGTTTTACACGTAAAAACTTGTGTTATGTGATTGGATTCTTTTTCATCTTAATTTTATGTTATTAGACATTTATTTTGTGGTGCGTACTAGGCAGCACTTCCAAACTACTTTTCCAAATAGTAACTCAATACAAAGTTACTTGTTACTTTTGAAGTCAAAATATTACTTTTGAAGTCAAAATAAACATGTCATTTACATAGTTTTTCTCCAAGTAGATACATTATTTAGTTATTTACTCCCCGTTTTGTAGCTAAACCTGAATGGACTGCATTAAGGATGCTACAAAGCAAAATTTTCTTAATTTTATAGTCTTGCTAATACTGTAAATTTTGAGGCAAAATCAGAATAAAAAAAATGTAGGCTTTGTTCATATTCTTGGTATCACAGAACAACCCAGGAATCATAAAAAATAGTACCACTTGTTTCAACAAAAGGCCAATTTTAGACCCTCCTCAGCCTGACTTGTTAGACATGGGATTTGAACCTAACTTAGTGGTCGTTTGTTTTTTCCACTTAAAACTTAATGGGTCTGAAACATAATTATTAAGTTGTTTTGTTTGTTTTTATAAGTAGTCAAACAACTTAAAAATCCCAAAAAAATAACTTAAAATAAAAAGTAAAAAAACCTGACTTTTGACTTAATTGCAAATCACTGTATTGCATTAAATGCAATCCAAAATCTTTTCTTCCGATACTATCCTCTATATATAACATATTTCCAATTTCGTCATAATTATATATGGTACAAAATTCTTTATTTTAATATATTACTTATTTTAAATAACTTTAAAAATAAAAAAGAACCCTAATCAATTCTCATATTGGTGTTTAATATAAATACTTTATTATGATATTAGGGTGATGTATTTATATATTATTTTTTTAGAGTGTTTTGTGTGAGTTTTCCTATTTCCCAATTTATTTTTTGAAAAAAAAACATTTATTTTCTTAATAAAAATGAAGTTTATTTGTAATTTAAGAAGAAGATCATGATCTTATGTGTTTATATATAATTATTATTTTGGATTGTTTTTATTCTATATTACCTGTATAATTGTTTAACGTGGGCATAAATGTAAAATGTAAAATTACTTAGTTTCAGACAATTTTACTTTTAAAAAACAAACATATTGACAATACATTCAGATGTGAGGAAAAAAAAAACAAACATGTCATTTAAGTTCAGATTTCAGTCCCTATTCAGTCTTCAGAAAAATTCATGACTGTTCAGTTTTCAGATAAAAAAACAAACGACCCCTTAGTTTAATTTTGCCAATAATATTTCTTTATAAGGGAGATTTCTTACAAATTTATGAATTCTTGGCATTTATGATTTATTGATGTTGAGAGAAATTTCTAAACTTTTTTTAATTTTCAGAAAAGATTTCACAGTGCACTTACCTCAAGTTGTGTACTGTGCACCTCTCATTCTACGTTAACGGTGGGTTTGAGTTTCATAATACGTATTTTGCAAGTATGTGTTTCTCTTCAATATGTTTGTTTTTGATCTCAGTGCATATTGCAAGCATGCTTTTCTCTTTGATTTGTTGGAACTTGGAAGTACACTATTTGATCTCAGTAGGTTCCGACAGACTCTTAATGTGTTCGTTACCAGTTTTTTTTAATTATTAAAAAATGGAAGTAATTTAGAAAAATTTACCTATCCTGACTTTTGCCAAATAGATTTTTTTAACTGATCAAGATCCTAATTTGTGAAAATATTTGTGTGATAGAAAGCTACATAACTTGTCAAGCTCTGAACCACCTTTTCGTCCAACTACATCAGTTATTGTATCCGTGAGGCATTTTCACGGACAATGACTTGAAGATATGGAAAATTAATGTTATTAGTATTGCTAACAAAAGTTGGTGGATTGTCAATATATTTTTTATGCAGCAAATTAAAGGATTTTGTTGATCTATGTAGATGATTGAAATAAAAAACTGAACAAAAATTTAAAATTTATTCTTGGGAGAATTGTAAATAACCTTTTGTCTTTTGATTAAATACCAAATCAAACTCTCTAGTTTGAACAATGAGTAAAAAAAAAAAACCCAAATAATTAATTGACTTTAATTAAATTTAATGAAATTTAATTATTTAAGTGGTTTTTTCTATAATTGAACTAAAAAATAATAATAAAATATACTAAAAATATGTTAGAAAATTAAAAAAATTATTTTAATGAAAATTAAATATATAAAAATATATTATAACAAAGCAATAAAATCATTATAAAATTTAAATAAAAATTTATTTTAAAATATGAAATTTATTTTTGTATGAAATTGATCTTATTATTATACATTTTTATTATATTTTCCTTTTTTTATTCTGTTATAATAAATGATTTAAATTGTAATATTTGATATATATATAAAGTCAATTAACCGTCAACTAACTGTTAACTAATAGTAAGAGTATTTTTTACTGATTGTTCAAATTATAAGGTTTGATTTGACATTTAATCAAAAGTCAAAGAGTTATTACAATTCTCCCTTTATTCTTTAAAAATATAAAAATTATAAAAGGAACAAAAATATATGATTTTTATTTTTATTTTAAAAGAGTCTAAATTTAAATTGTCATGGAAATGTAAAGAGAACAAATTGTCTTTATTAAGCAAAGCATTATTTTTTTATTATATATTGCAAAGATAATTGAAAATAGTCAGAGTCTTAAAAAATTGAGAAAGAACAGAAGAAGCTAATTCTTAATTTAGAGTCTATTAAGAGGTGTCAATCAAGCTGAACCGAACTGATCCGACCTGAAAATTTTCGTTATATTTAATGTTCGAATAAGCTCGAGCCAAATAGAACAACAAACATGAAAATTCATACAATTTTATAAGCTTTTTTTAGTAGTTAAACGGATTGACGAGTTTAAGTTGGTCCGGTGAAAAATCCCTTACACCTGTACTGATTTGAGTCCTCTCGGCTCCTAAAAGAAACTCCGAATTTATATAATAGTATAATACTTAAGGAAAAAAAAGAAGTTGTTAAATGGATTTAGCCAAACTCAAATATATTTAGACTCATGTCAGATTTGGGCTGAAAATTCATTTTTTTTTCTTTTAAAAGCCCAAACCTAGATTTAACAACATTAGGATTGGATAAAAAGGGCTTTAGGTCGGATTGGATCCAAACCATTTGGAATTGGATTTGGATCGGATCGGATTGACGCTTTTGACATCTCTGAACTAAGTTCCACAAGAGTAGGCGTATATTTATAACGAACCTTAAGAAGCTAAATGTAATTTATCCATTTAAGAAATATATATATATATATATATATATATATAATATAGGCCTATGATATCTTCATTAGGTATCGAGACTTCAACATGAATCTATTAAAATAAATCAAAATGAGTAACATTACACCCAAAAATGCTAGCTCATATGAGTTGTTATCATATCTTCTCACCTAACACAATGTCTAGTTCTTGATGACCACAAAATCACATTTATTGCATGCAAAATTTATTAAATTCGTATCATTAATTGATTGCAAATAAAAGTCAAGTGATATTGACTTGTGCCAAGCTTTAACTTTAATTTACTTAATTTAATGCAAATACTAAAAACATGACCACATATTTATCTTGAAATCTTCCTTGTTCACATTATTGATTAATCTTTGCCAATATTCAGCACTCACACTGACACACACCTTGAAGAAAATTCTAAACTTTATAGAAAGATAAAAGTTGAAGAGTTAATATTAGGGGTGTGCAACAAACCGCCAAACCGAACCAACCCGTCTAACCCAATCCAAACTTTATGGGTTGGTTCGGTTTCACATATAAAAAAATTATTAATCTGTTTGTTATTTAACAAACCTATCAAAGATTGGTTTGGTTTGGTTTGGGTTGCTAAAAATAAAAATCATATAACCCAAACCAACCCATATATTTAATAAAAGTCAAATCCATATTTCGTGGGGTTTTGTAACTTTTATTTATACTTATTTGTTTCTCATATAAATAAGTTTTTTCTTTCTTTCTCATTCATTATCTTCAACCATTTGGTATTGTAACTCTTCTTTTTCTTTAATATATTCTATTTATTTAATAAATAAAATATAATTACTCATCTCTTCCGATGCATGTTAGAATATGAGTTTTATTATGTTTATTTTTTATTTTCCTTCTTTGATAAATGTTATTGTTAATGTTAATTATATAGTATTTTTAATTTTTAAACTAATTAAATAACACCAATAATTAATATTTTATATTTAAATAATTTTTTTATAATCATACAAAAAATGATTTTTGGGTTCAAACCTAAACCGATAAATCTACTTAAACCAACCCGACTTTTTTTGGTTTGGTTTAAATCGGTTTGATAAATCACATTGGTTTGGTTTGGGTTGAAATATAGCCAAACCGAAACATATTGGTTTGGTTTGACGTTGAGCTTCAACCCAACCCAAACCAAACCGAAAATGCACACCCCTAATTAATATAAAATAAAAGACTAATCTAGAAGAGTTTAAACTTCAAAGTACTTTTATTTTTCTTTTCAAAAAAGAAAAATACTTCTATATATATTTTTCTTTCATTTTGATTACCTTAGTGAAAAAAAAAACCATTCATTGCTTTAACTTTTTAAGACTCGGTTTAATATTATTGTAACTTTAAAAAAAATTATATTTATTAGTATGGCGTCAACTAAATATCAATATATCCTAAATATTTTTTATATTTTGATGATATAAAAAATATCTTTTAATATTTTAATATTTTTAATATTTTGAGGACATTAAAGGTATTTCCAATATTAACAAAATAAATATATATTTAAAATACATAAAAATTTCTTCAAAATTGGGTAAAAAAAATTAGTTGGGTGAAATAACAGTTCTGTCAAAAAATCTAAAAATCCAATTCACAAAATTTGACTCCAAAAAGAAGTGAAAATGGAGGGAAAATAGATAATAAAGACCGGTTAATTAGCTCTTCCATTATTTCTAAACAAAACTTATCTAAAATTAATATAATAAAAAAGTCTCAAAAACAAAATTTAAAAAAGCACTTAATTATTTCCAGAAAATAATATTAATAATAATAATAAAAATCCCACTTTCCTTTTGGTTCCAACTGGTAATGAGAATCTTTTGAACAATCAAATCTCTCTCTATCTCTCTCCTAAACATGACATAAGACAAAACCCAACTCAACTGTCTTGTTGTTTTTATTATTGTTGTTGGAAAGCTTTTAATATTTTAACACCATCAAGACTCTGGTTGATTGTTCAACTGTACCCTTTTGAATCAGAGATTAAAAAAAGTAACATCAAAGCTGTTACTCTTCTGTTTGATTCTCTTATTGATTCAAATTCAATGCGTTTGAGAAACCCCTCTTTAATGGTAAGTCCTCTTAAAAGCTCTTATGGTTTATTCTTTTTTATTGCAGTTATGTTTTCTGGGTATGTGTTTATATAAATGGGTTTTGCTTGGTTTTTCAATTTTGTTGTTTGTTTTTGGTATGTTGATTAATCTGAGGTGGTTTATTTGAATGAAATATTAATTTTTCTGGGTTTTTGGTTTTTGGTTTCCTATTTAGCATGTGATTAATGAAATGGGTTCTGCTTATTTTGGATTATCTATGTGATTTTATTAGTTAATCTTTGGTGGATCATGTAAAGTTTTAATTTTGTTCCCCTTTTAGGCGTGGAAACTGTACAAGTTAATTGAAATTTTGATTTTTTTTTTCACTTATTTATGTGATGGATCATGTGATTTTTCCATTTTTTTGTTTTTGTTTTTGGTTTGATATGATATCGATCATGTTTTATTCTGGGTTTATGGATGCATCAACAATTTGATTAAGTTATTTATTTTTCTTGTTGTGTGTTATTTAATTTGATAATTAGTCGTATGAATGTTAATTTGATTGTATTGGATTTGTAGATGGAGGATGAGGAAGAGGAAGACCTATGATTCTTCTCTCTATTCGAATTGATGAATATAGTTACAGTTAGTGATTTGTAACCATGAAGCTGGGAGAGAAGAGAGACATAAAACCAATTCTAGTAAAACTTGGGGTGGCTTTGTCTCTCTCCTTTGCCGGATTTCTCTATGCTCGCCTTAGAAACAACAGACCTAAGCCCTCTTTGCCCCCTCCTCCCTCGATGCGTTCTTCAGGTTGGAGTTTCTTTCTTTCTATAAATTTTGAATTATATGGTGTTTTCCTGGGATTTGACTTTTTAGTCCCTTGTTTTGATCATTTCTTGTGTATTTTCGTTTAGATCATGGTAGTGAAGTTGAAAAAGGAGGAGGAGCTCACCTCAAGGATGATCTTCACACCTTGACACCGAAAAAATATGTAAGTTTAGTTGGCTTATAATTGTTAATGACATCATTTAATTGGTAATCGCGAGAGAAGAGAAAGAGAAACATGATTTGTGGTTTTCGTTTGCAAGATGAAGTATATTTTCGTAATTTTTAATCTAACCAAAGCACCGCTGAAACTAGAAATTTGTAAATTGATTGAACATAGAATTCTTTGGCAAGCGATATCTGTTTTTTCATCTGTTCAGAAAAAAACTTAGAATCAAGAATGGCATATGGAATCGTAACTAGTTAATCTTGATGACTCGTTGCTATGATTCACATTTTTGTTAATGAGCTTTGGAAATTAAATGATAGTATCTGCTAAATTCATCAAAACATGCCATGAATTATTGTCCCATCATATTTAGAGAGCCAAAGAGACGACTAAGTATAGTCGATCTGGTTATAACTTCAGTGAACCTAACGTTTTCCTTTTTCTGTCTTGCAGGAAGAGACTTGCATGCCGAAGGTCGCTGTTTTTTCACCAAGCAGCAGACATAGTGGAGATACTAATACGTTCCTCTTGCCAGAGTTTAATGATCTTGTGTCGGAATTCGACTTTTCTGGCACCAACTCTGGGTGTTCTCCAAGGAAAGATGTTGAAACTCCTAAAGCATTTAGAAGTTCAGAGAAGGATGATTACGAGCAAGAGGTCAGGCACCTGAAGAACATGGTTAGAATACTTCGGGACAGAGAGAGGAATCTTGAGGTCCAATTACTCGAGTATTACGGCCTTAAGGAGCAAGAAACAGCTGTAATGGAGCTTCAGAACCGATTGAAGATAAACAATGTGGAGGCTAAATTGTTTACGCTCAAGATTGAGTCCTTGCAGTCGGATAACCGAAGACTAGAGGCCCAAGCGTTTGATAATGCAAAACTTATGGTCGAGCTAGAAGCAGCAAAATCGAAAATTAAGCTGCTCAAGAGAAAACTAAGGTCCGAAGCTGAGCATAACAGGGAGCAGATCTTATCCCTTCAGAACAGAGTCGCTAAGTTGCAAGAGCAAGAATGCAGGGCTGCTGCGGGTGATACAGATGCTCAATCAAAACTGCAAAGGCTAAAGGTTTTGGAGGATGAGGCAGAAGAATTGAGGAAGTCTAACATGGAATTGCAACTAGAAAATTCGGAGTTGACACGGAGGTTAGAGTCCACCCAAGTCCTTGCGATTTCCGTATTAGAAGATTCAGAGGTAAGTAAGCCAGTTGTGGTAAATACTTATTCCTTTTCTTTCTATGTACTCCTGTTATTGAATTTAATTTTACGGGTACTTTATGTTGCAGACAGAAGCGCTAAAGGAAATGAGTGAGAGTTTGAGACAGGAAAATGAAACTTTGTCGAAGGAAATTGAGCACCTCCAAGCAGATAGATTGGCTGGTGTTGAAGAGACGGTATATCTTAAATGGATAAATGCTTGCTTAAGATATGAGCTGCGGAATTATCAGGCTCCCGCTGGTAAGACAGTTGCAAGAGACCTTAGCAAAACTTTAAGCCCCAAATCCGAGGAGAAAGCCAAGCAGCTAATACTTGAATACGCAAATCCTGATGGGTTTGGGAACGTTATGGACGTTGATTCTGACCAATGGTCATCCTCCCAAGCATCGTCCTATATCACGGACTCCGAGAACCTCGAAGACTCTTCTCTTGACACTTCGTCTGCCAAGAAGAACCCTCACCCGAGCAAGGCCAAGTTTTTCAGCAAGCTTAGGAAACTTATACGAGGAAAGGATAGTATTCATCAGAACCAGGTTTTATCCACGGATAAAGTTGGATTCTACTGAAGATGAATCGCCAAAGTTTTGTTCAAGTAGTGCTTCTGCAGGAATCAATGCTGCTGCTGAAGCACAAAGCAATACAGAAGCCAATATGTCCGAGAGTTCATCTAGACATTCGTTGGACATCCCAAGATCAAGGAGCGTAACAAAGGGAGACAAAGATGGAACCAGACGGAGTTACAGTGATATGGGATCTTCTCACGGAGGAGGGTATAGGAAGTTTAATATGAGTAGGCATTCGGCCAGCGACTTGGGTACTCCGGTAACACCGGAAAATCAAAATGATCTGGAAACTGATCTGGTGAAATTTGCTGAAGTCTTGCAGAACTCTCGTGGCAGAAGAGGCAAATTACGAAGAAACTCAACGTCAACATCATTTTCTTTCGGCTGACTGACTGCCTGACTGACTGTTAGTGAAAATGTACAGCTTCAGAATTCCCTCACCTCACTTCACTCCATTCCTGTTTATATATATACCACAGTTAACACTCTCAGTTGGTTTAGCAGAAAAGTTTTTGTTCTTACCTGTCGATACCACTTGTTTGTTAGAAACCATTAGAAACTAGTTTTGCAAACTGAGGACAGTCAATCAATCATGTTCAATCAATAATGGAGGATTGTTGTCAAAGATTGTCATAGCAGACATTTTTGAATAAATGTTGATATATTTTCATATGTTTTTATCTCATGCAAATTTATGTCATTAGTATATGTTACAAAAGCAGAAACCATGCATGGTACCCAGATTTTTATTCACTCTTTTGTCAATACAGCTTGTTTAGGTAAGTACGGGGAGACCTCTCCCGTGTTGTAGGAGGTGCAATCCAGACCGTGCTCTTAGAATCTAGTCTCACAGGCAGTGGCGACTGGCGAAGCCAATAATATGAATAAAAAAAAATTTGGGGGCCAAAATGAAAAAAGTTTAAAATATGAAGACAATGTTATAAATTCATAAAGTTTTTTTGTTTCTAAGAATTTTAAGTTGGGACTCACCAAGAGAAGGGTCCCACATTAAGGATGATGTGGCACAAAATGGATGGGACAATGTTGGTCACAGGGTAGATGACGTGGCAAAATATGAATGGATACATAAAAGGACGGAAACGCAGCGTTTTCTTCTCTTCTGGAGTACCCTCTCGCGACACGTGCTAAAGTACTATCCACAGACCACGGACCACATCAACATCAAATTATGGGACTCACAACATATTTGTCGCTAGTCACTACAACCAGTAAACGACATCGTATAAGTTATAACGTACCTCGACTACAACCATCAATTGTGAGCCTTGTACACGTGTCCAACTCCAGTAGCAAGTAGCAACTCTCTCGGTCTCTCCTACCTCAAACGAATCGTTTTAATGGTTTCTTCACTTTCTTGCCTAACAAGTTTCTCTCTCTCTCTCTCCCTGCCCTTACCTCAATCGATTTATAATCCGTACGGACACAACCCGTACAATCCACGTCACCACCTCTCTGGCTCTCTCTCTCCCTTATAAACGAACCGTTTCAAATCCTCGTTCGTCAGCACACGTGTCAGACGTGAAACAGCGAGTACAAATGGTAAGCTAATCACACTCTCTCGCTGAGTCCCCCCTCACCCTGCTTCGCTTAGCCACTAGTACACGTGTCAATCATACAGAGCGAATACAATTTCAGCGAAAATCGCACAAGTAGTCTCTCTCTCTCTGCCTCCATATTTTACAACTAACTTCACTATCATAACAAACAAACAAACTCAGTCACTCTCTCTCTCTCTCTCTCTCTCTCTCTCTCTCTTTTTTTGTTTGTTTTTGTTTTGGGTTTTTCAATAAAGAAGACAAAATGCCACCGCCACCGCCTCCGACACCGTCACCGCCACCTCCACAGCTACCACCGCAACAACAACAGAAGCATCAACTACCGACTGCGGCGTCGAGTTCCTGTACGCTGCAGCGGGGCTCACTGTACGTGGGTGATCTCCACCCAGAGACCACCGAGAAAGACTTGCACGAAGCGTTCGACGTAATGGGACGCGTTTCCTCCATCCATCTCTGTCGCTGCGCTCTCACTCGCAAGAGCCTCTGCTACGCTTACGTTAACTTCTGCAACTACGAAGACGGTAACGACAAGAAAACAAACACAAACACCCATTTTGTTTTTTCTTTGCTTTATGTGTTTTTGTGTTCTTTCTTTTTTTAATGGGTTTCTTGAGTTTCTTGGCTCTATGTTTAGTTGATATGGCTACGTATTATGCGTATTATTTAAGCATTTCTTGTATTTGATCTGTTTCTTTTGTTTGATTTAGGGAAGTTTTTGCTATGTTTTCTCTGTCTTCTCTGTTTTTTGTTTGTAAATGGAATTTTCTATTTTTATGGTTTGCTTTACATGTTTTTGTGTTCTCTCTTTTCAATGGGTTTCTTGATCCAGATTTATTTGGGTATTATCTGTTATTTATCAACTTTGTGTTATTATTTGTGCATTTCTTGTGTTTGATCTGTTTCTCTTGTTTGATTTGGGAACTTTTTGCTTTGTTTTCTCTGTTTTTCGTTTATTAGAGTTTTTTATTATTAATGTTGCGTATCAACTCTTTATATATATATATATATATATATGCATTGTGCGGTTTACTTGATATGGGAAAACTGGGAAACTCTTGAAAATAGTTTTGCGGCTTGAAAGCAGTTGAAACACAACATTAAATTGTTCTTTTTTTATCCAGGAAAATAAAGAAAAAAAATTGAAGTAAAAATGTGTTGGTTTGTTTTACTTTGGAGATAAATGTTTGATTGTTATTGTTTTCTCTCTTCAACTTGCTTCAGCATGTAAAGCTATGGCGTGTCTAAACTACAAGGACTTGAAGGGAAAAGCGATGAGGATAATGTGGTGCCAGAGAGACCCTTTTCCAAGGAAATGTGGGATTGGTAATCTCTTTGTCAAGAATTTACATCCTTCAATCAATGGTACTTTCTTGCTGGGTTTGTTCTGCCCTTTTGGGAATGTACTTTCTTGCAAGGTGGTTGAAGAAGATGGTGTGAGTAAGGGCTTTGGATTCGTTCAGTTTGATTCAGAGGAATCAGCCATGGCTGCTTGTGCTGCTCTTCATGATACTTTAGTTCGCGGGAAGAAGTTGTGAGTCTTCGTTTTCTTGTAGTCTATTTGTTACTTATGCTGTTTCTTATTTGGAAATTTTTGTTGAAAATATGCATTTGGGGTATTCTTTCTCGGTGGGCAATTAATATTTGCGGCATTTCATATATGATTCTTATAATCTTACACTTGCATTGTTCGGGTTTCCACAAGCGAAAAAGTGACTTAAAATGAAATGAAACATAATGAATCTTTTCTCAAAGGTTAGTTGAATTGTATTTTGGAATATAGCCAATTTTCTAATTAGTTGTTTTTTAGTTGTGCTGTATTCTAAATAGGTGAAGCTTGTGTCACAACTTGTTCACTTTTCCTATTTAATGTGTTTTATTCCAAATGCTAGTTTTAAGTTTGCTCCCTTACAAATGATTTGTTTGCTGCACTTCTTCCTTAGACATGTCTCCAAATTTCTCAAGAAGAATGACAGGACAGCTGCCGGTGAAGACTTGAAATTCACAGATGTTTATGTGAAAAATCTGGTTAAAGATGTGACAGAGGATTTCCTTCGTGAGATGTTTTCTAAATTCGGGGAGGTTTGTGATGTTGTCATCATGAAGGATGTAAAGGGCAAATCAAAGGGATTTGGGTTTGTCAAATTTAAATCACCAGAAGAGGCAAGAAAGGCTGTAGAGGTCTTGAATGGTGCACAACTTGGTAAGCATCCAACTTAGTATTTCTGTTTCTAGTGTTTTAAAGCATCAAAACTATGTGGAGATGAATCGTTACTAATAGTAAGATTCATTGGTAAATCAGGTTCGAAGAATTTGTTTGTAGGAAGGGCTCAAACGAAAGCTGAGAGGGCAGAGCTATTAAAACACCAGTACAAGGAGATGTACAATTTCCCTATTGAGAAACCTAACTTCTCAAATCTGTATGTGAAGAACCTTGATATCTCTGTCGATGACAGCAAATTACAAGAACTTTTCAGTGGTTTTGGACAAATAACTTCTGTAAAAGTGATGCGCCATGATAATGGATTGAGCAAAGGATTTGGCTTTGTGTGTTTCTCTACTCCTGAAGAA
Source organism: Dipteronia sinensis (assembly GCA_033220585.1). NCBI lineage: Eukaryota > Viridiplantae > Streptophyta > Magnoliopsida > Sapindales > Sapindaceae > Dipteronia > Dipteronia sinensis. The sequence goes on from CM065639.1 coordinate 62,437,485, forward strand.
GCAAATAAAGCTTTGGATGCTTGTAATGGTAACTTCAATCTTCATGTATCTTGTTTTTATCATTCTATATTTTCTAGGGTAATCGATTTCGTATTAATCCTGGTGAGTTCATATTTGCATAGGAGCTACTTTTCAAGGAAGAACTCTGTATGTCTCGATAGCTCAGCGTAAAGAAGATCGCAGCAAGGAGTTGCTGAACCATTATTCACAATTCCCAGTGCAGTCTTTATGTCCTTCTAACAGCAATGCCACTTCCCCTCAGAATGGCCCATTTTATTTCACTTACCGTCCTTGCCCTCCTCAACTTCCTCTACTGCACCAGCAAATGTTATATCAACATTATGGTACAAATGCGGGTCTTCCGTATCTTTACGGAACAGAGAATTACCAAGAGAACTATTCCTCCTATGTAAGGATATCTTCTTAATTCTTTTGCAACTAAAGGTTTATGAATTATGACAGTTTTTTTTTCCTGTTCTTAACTCGCTTATGAAATCACAGATTCCAACGAAACAGACCCAATTTGGAAAAACTGGAAACATCAGGAAGTGGCACCAACCAACAGCTTGTACTGTTGTACCCTTCTTTAAGAAAAAGCAATTCTCTACAATTTTACTGTCAGTCTATATCACCATGCTTTAAATTGAATTACTTGTAATTGATAGAACAGTTCATGCATATTTGTTAACGGCTTACACAAATTAATGATATTGATCATGCACTCATTGTGAATTGATGCTTGTTCAATGCCGGAATTGTTTTGGATTGAATTATTAGTTTTATTTGCTTACCTTTTTCCGTTTCTGTTTTGCAGTCCACGAAATATTCTACCTCCAATGTTTCTAACAAAGATATGAACTATGGGAATTATTGGGGTCTGAAAGCTACTAGTCACAAGAAGGAGAGCATAAAAATTGGCTACCTCGGAAGTTCAGCCCAGGGAGCAGCAACCGGAAGTCTTGCCACGGCAACAACCCCAGTGAACAAAATGAATAACACTAGGGATGTTCTCCACCTCAACACTCCTCTTGCTGATAATATTCAGGTTTGTGATTTGTCAGTTTTTTCTTCCCTAAACTTAAATCAATCTGGGGGAGAATATGCTGTGTTGGTTTAATTTGTGTTTGTGTGATTGTGGTTTAGTGCCAAAGGTTTAAGTTTGCTAAAGAATTTATTTATTTTTTCTCTCTCCTTCTCTCTATCTAGCCCGATTCTGCAGCAAAGATAACAGGAATGCTATTGAAGATGAACAACTCAGAGTTGATCAGGATTCTGAACACACCGAATTCCTTGAACACACAAGTTGACAACAACAAAGTTCAAGTTTTGAAGGAGGCAAATGCTAGGACCAATGCTGATAATGGTGTTTTTGGCCCAAGTCTGCCTGTTGCTTGACCGTACTAACCTTTGGCGCTACACATTTCTTACATGCTCACTACTCTAGCTCCTGTCAAAAATTGGTGGTCTTCTGCACTGCTGATTTGCAAAATTTTGCTGATATTTTTTTCATCCTCATGGGACGCAAGTATTATTTTTTTTCAGCACAGCTGATTTGTACCCCTCTGAAAACTGTTTACTTTTGAGGAAACAGTAGTCATATCTGATGACTTTAGAACTTTTAAACCCTTTTTTTTCTTGTAAATGTTGCATGTTCAGTTCTATCATATTTGAAGTAGTAGTTCATTTTAGATCTTTCTGATTAGTTTTCCAAGTCTTATTATTTCCTTTTCATGTCCTGTATTCATCTTTGAATTGTGACACACCTGAAGAGCAACTCTTATGATAAATGTTAAGAAAACCTTCTAATCATTCTTGTAATGATCAAAAGATTCATCAAATTGTAGATTTAGATCATTTCTAGTTAATGTGACCATTCTTACTTACCTTTCCATGTACATATGTTAGATTATTTTTGTTGTTGTTTATTTTTGGTCCTGATTTTTAAGGAGAAAGAAAAGAAAAAGAAAAAAAAACTTTAAATTGTGTCACATTGAATGAAATATCTCTTGATAGACAGCAAAGTTTCTCACTTTACATGATTATTGGAACAAGCTTTCTGCTTCACTTAGTATTAAGACAATAAACAACACAGAGAAGTAACACACTTGTAAGAAATTTTACATAGAGAAACTTATAGGACATGTATGTATTATCTTTTCATCAAATGAGAGAAAATCCTTGAACAATCAATGCATCAGCAAGGACCTGATTAGCTGCCTGAGATGGATGAACACTGTCCCAAAACACATACTGGGATGCATTGGAACATGTTCCATATGAGTGTGGATTGCACAAAAATGAAGTTGTTTCTATTCTCCCAGTTCCACAGCACCCCTTCGTTGCTTCCACGAAACCTGAACGAAAACACAGCAGCCATTATTTAACTAATTATGTGTAACTACATGCTTAGATCATGACTGAATTCACAATCTAAAAGGGGTTTCTGCCAAGTTGGAAAATAGATCATACCTTGACTTGCAGGAGATTTTATAAGATCATATAGCGGCGTGAAAATGTCGAAGATCACGAGTTTCAGACCAGGAAGTTGTTTCTGGAGACTTGCTGCTGCTGAGTTGATCTTCTTATTGAATTTTTGAGCTTCAGTGTTGATATTGGAAACACACCCCTTCTCATGAAAACCAAACAAACTTCTTGCCGCAGGCAGACAACCCAGTGGTGGGAGTGAAGTCACCCCAAATTTCCTGCCTCCCAAATTATACACTTCCTGTAACACATTATAGTACCAACAACATTAATATACTCTCAATTTCTCTGAAAAATCATAGCATTTTTAGCTACTTAATTGAGAAAAATTGATTACAGTATGCATACGAAGATTACCTTAATAAAACTTGAGAAAGTATTGACAAGGATTGTGCCGTATTGGTCAGGAGTATAGACTTTGTTGAGCAATGGATTTACATAGTAGTTTTGAAGAAAGTCACTGCTCCCTGCACTCACTATATATATTCCATCTTTGATTATAGAAGCTGCCTTTTGGCTTCCAGCTACTTTTGCTAGCTTGCCTTTGTATTCTTTGTAGTATTCCACTTGCTGAGACAATGGAATTGCATGCTGCACACAAAGCACAGTTGTTCAAAGAAAAAAAAGAGGAAGTTTTGTGCTAATGGGGTGTTGTTGTAGTTCATGAAAAGTGCTTTTTTTCAGAAAACACTTTGACTGATTCATAGTCTTACACTTAGGATAGCTGTTTTGTCATCAAAACCAGAAGCAGCTGAAGCAAAGTTGGCTCCAATTAGAAGGTTATTTCCTGAAGCTTGTGGACTAAGATATGGTGGTGCAAAAGTCTTGAAGCCAAGAGTTTCAGCTGCAAAAAATGTAAAAAAAAAAAAAAATCCAAGTTAAAAATACATAACTTAAAAAACCAATCTTGGTAATTAAAAAAAAAAAAAAAACCTTACCAGTGATATCAGTTGCTAGTTTTCCATTACAGAATCTACCAGTAGGTTGATGGTTGATGAAGTCTCTTCCATAAGGAGGATAATCGGCCTTGAAAAGTGTTGGAAGATAGTTGTTGTTGCCAACATCAGCAGCAGAATCACCAAAAATTATGATTGCAGGAACTAAAGCTCCTGAGTCTTGACCAAAAACTAATTTGCTTGAAAATGCTGCAAATACAAGTACCAACAAAGAAACAGCCATGGAGACTGATGTTGTCTAACAATGGAGAGAGTTTTGTTGAAGCTTTGAGCTCTGTGGAATGTATGTTTGGACCTTATAATGAAGAAGGACAGTAACCCATTTAAGTTTTGCTTTCAAGGAGGAGGATAGAAGTTGAGAAAGTGGCCATAAATGAGAGTGGTTCAAGAAAGACTTGAAGAGCATTCATGGCATGGAAACTTTTTTTATAAGATTAAACATGGACAGAGAGAAGAGAAACAATAGTAATTGATTTGTGCCTTGTGTGGAGTCAATGAGAGGGGTTTTGGTAGTTGAGATGATTAAATAGTTGTTAGCAACATTATGAGTTGGAACCACAACTAGGGATTGCATGTGATGGCAGTTAATTTGCCTGCCACATTGTATGCAATTATGCCTAACTAATAGAATCAATATGCAAATTTTGCTGAATAATTTCTATAACTTTTGAACAAAGAATCCTGATCTCATAACTTACAGATAAGTAATGTTAGTACGTAGAGATTTAAAATTTGTGTTAGCAATCATCAGACCTAAAATGTTACCCCTTCATATGAAAGACTAAAAGGAAATAGCAACCATAATTTGATACCATGTTAATAACCATCAGACTTGAAAACTTAAGTTGATAGGAAATTGTCCAATAATAATATTTAAGCACTCTAACGATGTCAAATGCTTTCTCTGCATACTGCAGAATTGAGGGAAGCTTACTTACTCATAATATCACTAAATTTTTCAAAAAGTACATTAGTATGTGTAGCTTGGAATTTGAATGGTACCTCACAGTGATATGTAGCTACACATACTTGACTAAGTAGATTAATTTGAATATTTGATTCACAATTCCTCTTCTAACTATAGCATGTCACAGTATTTTGGACCCAAGTTTCCATTTGGTGCACATGTCTATAATTTATTTCTATCAGGATTTGAACCGACAACTAAATATTTCATCAAAATACAAAAAATCTTTAGTCAAACAAATACAGACTGTGACTATGTGAGATGTCTGAACCTTAAAATTTCATGTAATTGGATAACATTTTAAAGATATGGACTTCACTAACTCCTGTGCCACTCCCATCTCAAACCCTTCATTGCAAATGTTGCAGAAAGCAATTCAATCCAGAAAATGGAAAAGTATCACAAAATGGGTCCAATTTTATCAATCATGCAGAGAGAGATCTAATAGTATCCATTGGTGAATGTGGTCCAAAGCTTTCAAATTCAATCCCTAGTAAAGCAATAAATACAGCAGTTCGATTGGCATGTGCTTACAGTTAGGTTTTGTTGCCGTAATTGTCTCCATAAATGAATCTACTGACCACTACAGAAAAACAAAATACAAAAGAAAATAAAAAACTTTGTTGCTGTGCAACAAAAAGGAAAATATCCACAACACTTGAGTAAAAGAGAAATTGTATTCAACCAGGAAAATAAAATGTTCAACAAACTCACAGTACAGGTTGACATTTATTATACTAAAATTTCCAACTTGAAACCAAAGAAAACAAGGACTTGAATAGATCATAGCTTAGCATACTATAACAGTGCAAATATTCATAAGATGATATAACACAAGCTATCCATCTATAGTACACTAGGTCTTTAGGCTTCACACACGTGTCCTTACACTTCACACACGGGTCCTTCACCAATGGCCAAAAACATACACGTTTAATTACGAGAGTTCAATGTTTATATATAAGTCCTGGACTCTCACTCGCGAACGACATGGAATGTGACAAGTGACAGTAGTTACCTAGCACTGGGAGCCATTTCTATACCAGGATCCAGAAAAGGCTTTTCGAGTAATAAGCTTGCTACTGAGTTGCTGCTGCTTTCTGTACATGACTTATGTCTGATCTTTGGACTGCAGTTGGTCTCACACATGACATGGCTGTCTCCACAATTTTCCAAGCAGCATTGGTGTTGAATTCATCTTGTAACTTTGGATCAACAATGTTTTGTATATCCCCTCTTTCGATTACAGGAGTGACCGGTTGAAGTATGTATCTATCCTCCTATAGACATCAGTTTTCTTGTTTGAGATTCCGTAAGCAAAAAATCTGCATGAACCCAAAATGATTAGACTGATATAACAATGTCAAGGCTTTCACAGCACTCAAATTCAAGTTGTTCTTGAAAATGAGACTTGATTATCAAATTCTCGACACAAATGTACTAAACATAAGACATCAATTTTCACAAACTAATTTATCAGCTACAATATGAAGTTAGCAGGGTATCCAAAGTGTATTTCCCTGCTACATGTGAGGCCTTATACAACTAACATACCCCCTCACGTGCAAGACCAATGGGTTTGTCACGTGGTTCAAGCCCAAATACAAACACCTAACAAATTCATATAACAAATAACAAATTCAAATAATCATATGGGGGACTCAACACAGGAATCCATGACAAACTTGAGTCTGATACTATCTTAGTAACCATTAAACATATAGGAAATATAACAACAATAACATTTAAACACTTTAACAATTTTCAATATCTCCAATACCATAATTGTATATGAATCCATAATTTCTAATACTTACTCTGGATCTAGATATCCAGGTGTGCCAGCAGGGCAAGCTGTTAAACCAGTGTCGGTTTCTTGTTTAACAACTCTTGATAGGCCGAAATCAGCTAATTGCACTTGCTTGTTTTCGTTTAATAAGATGTTGGAAGGCTTCAAATCTCTGTGGATTGTTTGTGGTTTGCAGCAATTATGTAGATAATCCAATCCTGCAAATCCAGTTAGAAACCAGTTAACTTGTACATAATAACGACCGAAGAAATAAAAAATAGAAAAACATGCTCGCAAAATGCTAACCATGGGTTCTACAGCAATTTGAAGTCTTTCACTCCAGCTCAGCATACATGTATCTGTTCCTGAAAACATAGCAACATAACAGGTTCTCTCTCAGTCGGGTTTATTTAACGAAGCATTACGATATGAAACACATAAATTCACAGTGTGCCCATCTCCCTTCTCTTTAAATTCTTATAGGAGTAAACCATTATATATACATAACATACCTGATAAATGCTGTTGCAAGTTTCCATTGACCACATATTCATATATCAGTGCCTTATTTTCGCGGTATCCAATGAGAGAAACCAATTAAGTTCCTATGGTGAACAACCATTAATAGTTGTGCCAGCATTCAAATTGATATTGTTACAACCAAAATTCTATAAGAAAGCACATCAATTGGAAACTTTTGCAGCATTGTTTTTTTTTTTTTTTTACCTCTGCTCGAAATTCCTTATAGCCTTGTCTTGATGATGGAGAGAGGACCTTAACAGCAACGTCAGAGTCATCATTAAGAGTGCCCAAGTAAACTTTTCCAAATCCTCCTTCTCCGATAATGGTTTTGAAGTTATTAGTAATATGAACAATCTCTAAGTGAATTGTCGATTCTTCGACTTCAGTGACCCTTCCTTCCCCGATTCAGCAGCCCTCTCTACATTAATGAATATAGTCATTTTTCTTGAGAAAAAAATAACACATACTATAAATATCAGAAGATGATCATTATAATTGCACAGACATCAAGTTTAGTTCCACAGATTCAATATGATACAACTTAAGGAATGGTGCCAGCATAATCATACATGCAGATGCAGGACATTTTAGCCTATCTTCATTGAAAGTTTTTCCAGTATAGATAAATCAGTGAGTATGGCAATAGTAATCAACATATTCAAATTGTGGAGGAATATTTTACTTGTATATGCTTAGTAAAGTTCTGCATTGAATGCTTGTTTATGCATTTTACTCTAGAATGAGTCATTTCCTTCGAGTTATACAAATTCGACACATGTTTGTGATCAGATTGTTACAAGTACTTAAATATTATTGTTAGATTATTTCTTAATAGCTTAAATTAGCTTTTGAGTACTGTGGTTATTGACATAGTAATATAATCCTGTTTTATCAGGAGTGCCTAAGTTTGAGTCCCTCACTTAATATTGTTATATGTATTTGTGTTTGGTCTTGAGAGTGTTTGAGTTTGAGTCTGCCCATGCAATTATTGTTATATGAAGCCCGTTGATCAAGTCTGTTAGGGCGGTCTGAAAGTAAAATAGATGTTTGTAATGCATCAACATGATTCCAGTGGACGGATGCATTGTACCAGGTGTATCAAAGATTTTCTCGTAAAAACAAAAGGGAAGAATGAAATAAGATATATATTACCTCGTTTTCTGTGTCTTTTGTAGATAGCCAGGACAATGAAGGAGAACAGAATGAGCAGGACAACAATGGTGGTGCATGCAATTACTGGAATAATAAACTTCATTTTATTTTCATGGCATGATTCTGATTGGAAAGCACCTGGGATTTCTTCCAGTCTTCCAAAAAAATAAAAAAGAACATGATAAATTTTCTTGTTATGAAGAAACAATTACAACAAATCTGATAAAAAATGCTAATTTTTTTAAAAAATAAATACAAAGGTGTGGTTTGTTTTTAAATCCAAAGACTATTGAATATATAGATTTCCTTGTCAATATCTTGAATATTAATGAAAGCAATTAATTAAAGAAGAACAGAAACCTCAAAAGCAATGTCCCATTTTTGGACTTCTCTAGAAGAGCATCAGGAACTGACCCAGTGAATTTGTTCGCAGTTAAGTTGCTGTAAATGTAATTCAAAATAGATAAAGTTTAGCTTCTACTCACAATCTTATAATTGCAATATCAAACTCAAAGGTCAAGTACTACTTACAGCATTTTCAGGTTTGGCAGTTGGGCCAAAAATTCTGGTAATGGCCCTGTCAAGTTATTATAGGACAAATCTCTGCAACCAAAAGAGCATTGGTAACTTACAACCAGACCCTGGAAAGCGGCTGAATCTAGGGTGGAGTCAGGATTTTTTGTTTGGAGAGACCGTTCTATTAATAGAAAATATTTGAGAGTGACCAAAGTGGAAAAAACTACCCCCCATCCCCCCAATTGACAACACAATTATACTTACAAAACATTATCGATTTGAGATTCGAAACTGAAGTTGCTATCTGCTTTCCTGTCAACTCGCTTGAGCTCAAATATCTGTTTAAAAATCATCAAAGAAAAAATTGTAATTACAAGTGAAACTTAAACCAAAAATTTTATAAATTAGTAATGCATATGTTTGACCAATTACCAATACATCAACTTAAAATGATCACTTCAGAAGGCATTCAAAATGAGAGCAACATATTTTTTATTGTCATTGTGTATACACGTTCTCCATGTTGGAGGGACATTTTTCCCTCAAAATGAAACAGAAAATGTATAACACTCGTATAATAAGATATTTTAGTAAGGCAACTCACAGTGAAATTGATGCGGAGCGGATGGCGAGTTCGTATGTGTGGCGAATTCGTATTTGGGTCACATGGGACAACCAAATCTTGGCTGAACTTTGTGAGCCTCTACAGAGAGCAAAGAGGGTCGGATTTGCTATTATAATATGTTTTCGGAAAGCTCAAGACAAGCCCTACATTTATTATGAAGACTTCGTCTTCTGTAACAGGCTGCAGTAGGCCCAAATTTGGCTAATTTAGTTTCGTGTGCAACAAGCCGGCTGTTTCCTATTTTATTTATAATTCGTTTTTGTTCCTTTATTTTGGGATTCTTTTCTGATTTAGTTTAGTTGTTTTAGACCTATTATTTAGGAGTTTTAGAAGATATTGAATCCTAGTGATTCGGTTGTTTTTTTTTGTTTAGGGTTTTACGGGATAGGAGTTTTAAAAGATATTGAATCCTAGTGATTCGGTTGTTTTATTTTGTTTAGGGTTTTACGGGATATTGAATCCTAATAGTTTTAAGTTGTTTTTCCTTATTTAATAGTTTGTATTAGGTTTGAAAAATCAGAAGTTGTTGAATGAATAAAAAAAATAGAGAATTTGTTCTCTTTATCTTCCATTTACGGTATCTTGTGAAGATCAATGTATTTGAAGCCTGTTATCCTGGTATCCATGAGCGGATCAACAACATAATAGTAGGTTTCGTTTTCGGTATTCATGCGCGAATCAACGGATCCGAATCGTTTATCATTTCTTTTATCGATTGGCGTTTGTCCCAATTTTCAATCTACATCAGAAATGATCCTTGGAGTACTGTGTGATTGCTGCAATTCAAACCTTCCCATGAGAAACTACTAGGAAGACATGGATCCCCTTACCAGTTTCTAGTGATATTGTAGATCTTTTTGATGTCCTTGATAGCTTTAACTGTTGTTTTCACTGACAAACAAGTATTAACTCTTATGTTCAAGAAAGCAATTTGAGAGAGATTTACTAATGGATGACGTAACCCGACAAACTAACTGACTTATAATTAGACAGACTAGTATGACTTATAGCAAGGATCATCAACAATCTAATAACCGTTATTCAGTACAAGCTAGCAGTATGATCATCTAATTCTAACAATGAAGGAATAAAATTTACCATCATTAAGGTTTGTTGGTGATAGTGGGAGTCCTACAAACACTAAAATTTCAACAGCATTAAGTATTAGAGGAAGGATCAGGTCCCCCAGTTGCATATATGGAGAATTGAAGATTGGTGCAACTGATTGGAGGAAGATCAGTTGAATTCGTGATCATTGGCGTAAGGTATTCAAGTGTTATATGTTCTGTGACTATGAGACCACTATTAGTACTGTTGAGATCAATACGCAATTTCCTCTTCTGTGTTGAAAATTAAACCTGACTTCCAGACATCCACCTCCATTCTAGAAGCCACTAAGCTTGACTTCCAGCAGCCACCTAAGCTTGACTTCCAGCAGCCACCTAAGCTTGACTTCCAGCAGCCACCATCCAATAGCCACCTTTTGCCAACCCCCAACTACCACCACCACCAAACAATTGAAGCTTATCTTTGACTTGTTTGATTGTTTTAATTTATTGTGTTTGTGTTTTTCTCATCTCATTTCCCTATATAAAGGAATGAAGATTGTATTGTAAAAGTGTGGAGTGGTGTAAGAAAATATAGAGAGATATAAAGAGAGTTTGAAGTTTCTCCTTCTGTTGAGTGCCCAAAATCTCTCTCAGAGGTGCACCACAAGTGACCTCAACCACACCATCCCACCAAAAGTGGTATCAGAGCCCAGGAGAGCCAGAAATTCAGAAAGCAGAGGCCAAATCCGAATTTGCCCAGAAATCAAAGTGCTCAAAATTGATTTCTCATCACACCAGAGTGTTCTACTCATCGCTAGGAGTGCAACGGTGAAAACTTCACCCAAATCGGAGCTCAGACGAAGCCGCACGCTTTTTCTGAAGTTGGAGCGTGAATCCACGCGCCACCACGCGCAGCCGCTACTCCGGCGCGTCACCGCCACGCGCCGATCGTCTTCTTCGCCCGACAACAGGATTCGACCAGAGATCCGACCCAAGATCCAACCCGTGACCGACGTGTGCTGACGTGTGCTGACGTCACTAACGGCGTTAAATGCCCAGAATATTCCGTCCGCCAAAAAGGAATATTTCGTTATCTCTGTTGACTTTTTGTCAAAAGTTTGACCGCTCGTTTTCGGACGCTTCAGAACTCGGTTTTCGACAAATATTCAGACTGGTTTCCAACATTTTGGACCATTCCGGATGCAATCATGCACTCGGTTGCAGCAAATTCAGACTCTAAAATATTGTTCTAAGCATTTCAAGTCTCGATGGCCAACGGAAACGTGAATATTGTCATCCCGCAACTCACCAAAGACAACTATAATAATTGGTGTATACAAATGAAAGCTCTACTAGGTTCTCAAGATGTCATGGATATTGTGGAAGATGGATATACAGAACCTGTATCTAAAGAAACTGAAGGAGACTTGACAGATGCTCAGACAACAACTCTCAAAGCCGATCGAAAGAGAGATTGTAATGCAAAGTCCATAATCTATTAAGGAATAGACGAGGCCACATTTGAGATCATAGCATCCTCTCAGTCGTCGAAAGAAATCTAGGACACTCTTCACAAGACCTGTAAAGGTGCTGACAAAGTGAAAAGAATCCATCTTCAAACTCTACGAGGTGAGTTCGAATCCCTACGGATGAAATCTAATGAATCCATTGTTGAGTTCTATACACGAGTTATGGTCGTTGCGAATCAGCTAAGAAGAAATGGAGAAACTCTCATCGACATGAGAATTTCAGAGAAAATTTTGAGATCATTGGATCCAAAGTTTGATTTTATAGTTGTGGCACTAGAAGAAACAAAAGATCTGGAGACGATGTCTGTTGAAGAATTAGTGGGTTCATTACAAGCCCCTGAGCAGAAAGTCACAAGAAGAAGTGACGACAAAGTATTGGAGCAAACTCTCCAGTCAAAACTCTCCCTCAATGAAAAAAGACACGAGCAAGGGGGAACCTCACAACAAGGAAGAGAACGAGGTAGAGGATCTCGTGGAAGAGGTTCTGGAAATGCCGAAACCAACGGTAGAGGCAGAGGAGGAAGAGACACAAATAGAGGAGGACGTGGACAACAGAACTATGTCCCACGAGGAAGAGGACGTGGAAGAAGAGATGGCTACAACAACCGTCCAAACATTGACTAAAGAAATGTGCAATGCTATAACTGCCACAAATATGGCCACTATAGCAACGAGTGCAGAGGTAATCCAAATGAGGTAAATGAAAATTCTAACTTTGCAGAGAAAGAGCAAGTTGAAGGAGAATCGTTGATGTTGATGGCACACAACTCAACCTATCAAAGCCAAAATGTTTGGTTTCTTGATTCTGGAGCCAGCAATCATATGACTGGCAGAAAAGACTTATTCACAGAACTTGATGAGAAAGTTCGTGGAGAAATCTCATTTGGCGACCTCTCAAAAATCCCTGTCTAAGGAAGAGGAGATGTCATGATCAAGCAGAAGAATGGAGATCATGCATTCATCTCCAATGTTTACTATATTCCAGACATGAGGACAAACATCCTAAGTCTCGGACAACTCCTAGAAAAAGGTTATCATATTAGCCTCCAAAATATGCAACTCACCATCACAGATGCTCTAGGAAAGCTGGTTACTCGAGTCCAGATGACGAAGAACAGAATGTTTCCTCTCGCTATTCATCATGATATGCCAAAGTATTTGACAACCATCATCAATGATAAAGATTGGTTGTGGCATCTAAGGTATGGACATCTCAACTTTGAAAGTTTAAAGCAATTGAGAAGTAAGAAGATGGTGAAAGGATTGCCAAATATCCATCACCCAAATAAGATGTGTGAAAGCTGTGTTCTCAGTAAACAACACAGAAATAGCTTCGGAAAGGAGGCAAATTGGAAAGCAACTATGCCACTAGAGCTCGTTCACACAGATGTATGTGGTCCATTGATGCCAGTATCAAATGGACAGAATCAATACTTCCTTACCTTCATTGACTACTACAGCAGGAAGACTTGTGTCTAATTCTTAAGAAAGAAGTCTGAAGTATTTGATCACTTCAAAGAGTTCAAAACTCTTGTGGAGAAGCAAAATGGCTATTATATCAAAACATTGAGATCAGATCAAGGTGGAGAATACACTGCAGGTGCTTTCCAGGAATTCCTTAAGCAACAAGGAATCAGACATCAGTTTACACCAGCTTATACTCCTCAGTTAAATGGTGTAGCTGAAAGGAATAATCAAACAATCCTTAACATGGTCAGAAGCATGTTAAAGGATAAAAACATGCCCAAAAGCTTTTGGGATGAAGCAGTTTTGTGTGCGGTATATCTACTAAAAAGATGTCCTACAAAGAGTCTAGATACAAAGACATCGCAAGAAGCATAGAGCACTCACAAACCAAGTGTGAGTCACCTCAAAGTTTTTGGCTCCATTGCCTACATCAAGGTTCCAGAAGCAAGAAGAACCAAGCTTGAAGATAAAGGAGAAAAGTGTATCCTTGTTGGATACGGTGACAGAACAATGGGTTACCGACTATACAACCCTGTCACCAAGAAAGTGATCTTCAGTAGAGATGTCATTTTTGAAGAAAATGAATCCTGGAATTGGGATCAGACCAAAGCTTCTAGAAGTGCAGAGTTGATACCTGCAGAAGAGACAAGAGAAGTGGCTAGAGAGCCACAAATAACCAGAGATCAGCAGACTCCTCAATGTGGTTTCCCGTCACCACAAAGGTATGATACTCCATTACCAATTGATCATGATTTTTCAGATATGAGGCCTAGAGGGACACGTAGCCTAGAAGATCTGTATGAAAATACAGAACATGTGGAAGAAGATATTACTCTGTATTGTCTGCTGATGACAAGTGATCCAGTTAGCTTTGAATAGGCTAACCAAAAGGAAAAGTGGAGAAGTGCAATGGATGAGGAGATTCAATCCATTGAAAAGAACAAGACATGGGAGTTGACTACTCTCCCAAAAGGTCGGAAAACTATCGGCGTGAAATGGGTCTACAAGACCAAAAGAGATGCAAAAGGAGAAGTCCAGAGATACAAGGCAAGACTTGTAGCAAAAGGCTATAAGCAAAAGGAAGGAGTTGATTACGGAGAAGTCTTTGCCCCGGTTGCCAGACTAGAAACCATCAGATTACTGATATCATTGGCAGCCCAGAAAAGTTGGAAAATTTACCAACTTGATGTAAAGTCAGCATTCCTGAATGGCTTTCTTGAAGAAGAAATCTATATGGAACAACCACATGGATATGTGAAGAAAGGAAGAGAAGATAAAGTGTGCAGATTGAAGAAATCTCTATATGGTTTGAAGCAAGCACCTCGCGCATGGAACATGAGGATTAATGATTACTTCCAAGAGAGCGGATTTGAGAAATGTCCGTATGAGCATGCACTATACATGAAGAAGGAGACTGACGGAAGCTTGTTATATGCATGTCTATATGTTGATGACTTGATCTTCACCGGCAACAATCTAGCCATGTTTGAAGATTTTAAACGGAGAATGGTGAAAGAATTTGAGATGACTGACATTGGTCTAATGGCTCATGTTCTCGGCATTGAAGTTGTTTAAAACGAAAAAGGTATCTTCATCTCTCAGAGTATCTATGCAAAAGAAATTCTGAAAAATTTGGTATGGAAAAATGCAATCCTGTCACAACTCCAGTAGAAACAGGAATAGAGTTAAGGAAGAATGAGAGAGGAGATGTTGATCCAACCTATTTCAAGAGCTTGGTTGGAAGCCTGAGATACTTGACATGTACCAGGCCAGATATACTCTATGGAGTTAGACTAGTCAGCAGATACATGGAGACTCCTGACCAGTCTCACCTGAATGCAGCAAAGAGGATACTCCTGTACATAAAAGGTACTGTTGATGATGGTATACTGTATACCAAAAGTGAAGATTGCAGGTTGATTGGCTGTTCAGATAGTGATTGGGAGAAGAGATCTGGATGAACGTAAAAGCACGACAGGTTTTACGTTTTTTATGGAAGATGCAGTGTTCACATGGTCATCCAAAAAGCAAGCCATTGTGACACTGTCATCATGTGAAGCTGAGTACATTGCTGCCTGCTCAGCTGTTTGTCATGGTATCTGGATCAGAAATGTGTTACAGTACTTGGGATTTCCACAAGTAAATCCCACAGAGGTCTACATCGACAATCGGTCAGCGATTGCACTAGCAAAGAATCCAGTATTCCATGAAAGAAGCAAACATATTGATATGAGGTATCATTTCATCAGAGAGCATGTGAAGAATAAAGAGGTGGAACTAGTCTCTTGCAGGACATATGATCAAGCTGCTGATATTTTCACCAAGCCTCTCAAACACGATGTGTTTTCAAGACTAAAGACAATGCTTGGTATGACAAAGCATGGAGAGTCAAGTTTAAGGGGGGATGTTGAAAATTAAACCTGATTTCCAGACATCCACCTCCATTCTAGAAGCCACAAAGCTTGACTTCCAGCAGCCACCAAGCTTGACTTCCAGCAGCCACCATCCAGCTGCCACCTTCTACCAACCCCCAACTACCACCACCAAACAATTGAAGCTTTTCTTTGACTTGTTTGATTGTTTTAATTTATTTTGTTTGTGTTTTTCTCATCTCATTTCCCTATATAAAGGAATGAAGATTGTAATGTAAAAGTGTGGAGTGGTGTAAGAAAATATAGAGAGATATAAAGAGAGTTTGAAGTTTCTCCTTCTGTTGAGTGCCCGAAATCTCTCTCAGAGGTGCACCACAAGTGACCTCAACCACACCATCCCACCAACATTCTGACCATCCTTAAGCTTCTCAATCTCTGCAAAGTGAAAGTATATATAACATGGAGAATCCGAAAAAGAATTCGTGTGGTTGAGAAAAAAATTTAAGGGAATGCTAGCATTTGGTGCTCGGGCAGCAGTCCTCAGCACTCTATCCGGTACTTGATAAGCATCACCCAAGCTGTTGCTGTTTATTTTTGACTCTGGAAATCGGAATCCAATCCCTGAAACGAGTAGGATCA
This sequence comes from Dipteronia sinensis, assembly GCA_033220585.1. Taxonomy (NCBI): domain Eukaryota; kingdom Viridiplantae; phylum Streptophyta; class Magnoliopsida; order Sapindales; family Sapindaceae; genus Dipteronia; species Dipteronia sinensis. The sequence goes on from CM065639.1 coordinate 62,453,552, forward strand.
GGAGCATACCAGATGCGATCATAGACATCCACAGGATACCTAACAGTGAGAAATATGCATATATTATGGTGTCAATCTATGATATGATTATATGGTCAAAGGTATCTCGAAATTCAAAATATGGTTTCCACGGAAAAAAACAGCCATATATATATATATATAGTACTTTTCCTGTCAGTGCGCACTGATAGAATTATATAAGGACATTGAATGTGAGCCACTCATTTATAAAAGAGTTTTGACAAGTGCATACATGCCAAGTCAAAATATGTAAAATGAGTGGCTCACATTCAATGTCCTTATATAATTCTATCAGTGCACACTTATGTGAAAATTATTGTGTATATATATATATATGAGTTACCCGGTAATTCTGCCTTTTCAGCACCAACATCGTATCTATAAAGGGGTCTGAGTGCCCCATCTTTAAGTAGATAAATGGAGTTGTCTAGAGGTCGTATTTCCAACACTGAAATGTAAGGTACCCCTAAGCCAGTATTTATGTGACAGACATCTATATATTCATCTGAGAAAACGTTAATGATCTCACACCAAAATTTCTCATTGTTCACGGTTCCCCATTTATTAACACCAATATATAAGTCAAATACTGGGATCTGGTTTTTGTTATCATAATTCCCATACACAAAGACAGCTCTGATCAGGTACTTCTTGTTTGTGCCTTGTTCCAGTTTCAGTGTGTAACAGTTCCTTGTTCCATGAGGAAAACTCCTCAAATTCTTTAGCCTCTGAAAATAATTATTATAGGTGAAGTAAGGCGATATCTCGTGAACTTCTCCTGTACCTACATATCTTGTGTCTGTCTCATAAAAAATACCAGTATCATCATCTCGGTAACTTTTAGTCGCCACACAGTCAATGCTTATGAAACTAGAAATCATAAGTTCACAGAAAAAGGTATCAACTTAGACATACAAGCCACTTGCAGTATTGCAATTTAGAAGTTTGATTAATGTATTTGCTACATTTTTTTTTATGCTTTGATCAATGTTCAGCCCTGAAGAATGTTACTATTAAATATTGAAACTTTTCTAGGTACTTCATAGCTTATGGTTGTTAGAATGTAGTTGCTTATGGTTGTAATAGTTGATTTTATTTTTAGTTGGTTTGTACTGTATTAGTTTACTTTAGTTGGTAATTGTGGTGTAAAGCATGGCTGTTCCTGATTTTAAGGACATTGTCTAACTAATGACTTTGTCCAAGTTCTAGTCTTTTGGTGATAATGTATGGCTGTTATTGATCCTTGTACTCATATATAAAGTTCAATGAAAATGTTAGTATGTATGTTAGCAAAATATTGAGTGTTTATGGTCTGTTTTTTCTCTCATTTGAGAGTATGATTTCATGGTTGTGGTGGTGTTTAATGGTTGTGTAGAGTCTGATTTCTAATAGTGGTATCAGAGCACTGTTCTTGTGGGACTGTGAGGTCTAATTTCAGTAAATATTGAGAGTTTTGTGAGCAAAAACACTTGCCTTGACTCTTGAGTGAACCAAACACTATGGAGTGATCAAATGTCCACCGGAAGCAGTATTGCCATTCCAGTTCCTTGGTTTTCTGGGGAAAGCTACCAGATTTGTGTAGTTAAAATGAGGTCATACTTGAAGTCGTTTGGCCTGTGGGAATTTGTAAACCAAGACAAGCAAATTCCACCACTTAGAGCTAATCCTAACAAAGCTCAAATTAAGCAACATGAGGAGGAGAAAATGAAGAAAGACAAGGCTATTACACGTCTGCATTCAGCTTTGACTGATGTTGTTGTCACAAACATCATGCACCTGGAGACAACAAAGGAGATATGGGATAAGTTGAAGGGAAGATATGAGGGCAGTGAAAGGGTGAGATCAGTCAAGTTATTGACTCTCAAAAGAGAGTTTGAAATATTGAAGATGAAAAAAATATGAAACTATCAAAGAATACTCCTCCAAGTTATTAGAATTGGTGAATCAAATGAGACTTTATGGTGAGACAGTGGAGGATTTCAAAGTGGTGGAAAAGATGTTGATCGGTTTGCCTGAAAAATTTGAAGCTAATGTAGCTGCTATTTAGGAGTCTTGTGATATAAAAAAGCTGACCATTTCAAAAATGATAAGCAAGCTGCAGGCTTAAGAGCAAAGGATTTCAATGAGAAGTGATGATATGACCGAGGGAGCTTTTCAAGCAAGGCACAAATGGAAGCAACCCAATCAAAAGAAGCATAACTTTGACAAGAGAAATGTTGATCAAAAGGGGAAAGGAAAGATGGATGGAACCTCAGCAGATTCTGCAGCAAAAGGCAAGTTCCTCCTTGCTTAACTTGTAAAAGGACAAACTATTTATCAAAGGATTGTTGGTACAAAGGCAAGCAAGAAATTCAGTGTAATCATTGCAAGAAATGGGGACATAGAGAAAAGTTTTGCAGACACAAGCAAAACCAATCTCAGTCACAGCCTATACAACATGCCAACTACATTGATGAACAACCTCATGCAGATGATCACTTGTTCATGGCTACTCAAGCAAGCTTTTCTACTTCTATAGATGTTTGGTATGTTAATAGTGGTTGCACAAGTCTCATGGCAAGGGATTTGAGCCTTTTTACCTCATTGGATAGGACTGATAGATCAAAAGTGAAGCTTGGAAACGGTAAGATTGTTCAGACTGCTAGAAAAGGTACTGTTTCTATCCATACCAGTAAGGGTCCCAAATTAATACATGATGTTTTGCTAATTCCTGATTTAGACCAAAATTTGTTAAGTGTTGCTCAGTTATTGAAGAAAGGATACTCATTCTCATTTAAAAAGAATAGTTGCATTATATTAGATTCAAATGGCATTGAGATTGTTAAGGTTGAGAGGTGCAATAACAACTTTCCATTGAGCTTGGATCAAGTGAATCATTCAGCACTTGATTCTAAGCATGATAATTCTGTTTGGTGGCACAAGAGATATGGTCATTTCAACTTAAATGCCTTGAAATATTTGCAGTCCAATGACATGGTTAGTGATATGCCTGAAATTAATTGCATTGATGGTGTTTGTAATGCTTGTCAACTGGGGAAGCTGCATAGGGAGTCATTTCTATCAAATAATGTTTTTTTTGAACGGTAAAATTTATTCAGCGGGACCAGAGGCCAAAAGCAAAAAGCTAGAAGAACACCACCGGCGCAGACACGCACAACCGAGCAAACCAAACAAAAGAAAGCAAACCCCCCCTGATAGCTACAAGCCCTCCCGCAAAACACAACACAACAGCCCATAAACATAGACAAAGACGAGCCAAAAAACGAGGCTCAATCAGAACCCAAAACCGCAAGGTGCTACCCACGAAAACCACGGACCAAACACAAACGAAAACAGGACTAAGCCTTCGCCATGTTAGATCTATCATCCTTCAACTTCGCAAACGCTCTTGCAATGATATCAGCCAACCGAACTTCCTTATTATTGAAATCAAAACCCAACGCTATGCCCATGTCTATTACCTTAGAAATCTCCTCCTCGAGTATTGAAGACATCTTATACTTAAAGCTTCTTGTCTTCAATCCATGAACTTTCGCAGCAAGACAAAAATCCCTAACGTTCCTCATATTTGAAATGTTGAGGACTTCATCATTGTTAGCCCACTCCACCGGAGTTGAAACTAAGCCTGAAGAAAGAGGCAACTCCATTACATCATCATAAGGCTTCTCCACCATAGAGCAAATGCCAGAAATGCTGCTCTCCTTCTCAACGCCTAGTCTGCTACTCTTGGATTGACAAGAGTTTAGTCCAACACTCAATCCCATAGCAACCTTCACTCTCTTGTCATTAGATGGGCTTTTAAACCCTCTATTATCAAAAGCTACCTCATGGCTCATTAGCCTATCAGACCCATCAGACCCAACAAGCTTAGACCCATCAAGCTTATTGATATAGGCCTGGATCGACCCACTCTCAATACCATTGATTTTCAACCCATTTTTACCATCTCTTTTATTCAAACAATCCCTATCGAGCAAACTATTCCATCCATCTTGCTACAGACCTTTATCGAAATCTGAGCTCCTAGAGCTGTCCTCACCATCGCTTCCAACCTTTGAAACAACCTCTTTTCCTTTCTTCGAGACCAGCTTGGAATTAGAACTATCAAACACAGCCATAGGTCCTGCTTTAGGCTTCCTTCCATCTATCTTATTTCCTATATCTCGGTCGTCCTTGGAATAAGTATCAAAAGTTGCATCACTCATTGAAAAGTGGACAGGGTTGACATTCCTTTTGAGATCCACATCAATGCCATCTCTAATCTGGTGATAACACGCACCTACCTCTTTCCTTTCCACCAACTTACCTCGAATCCCTTTCTGATTTCTGACTCCACCACCAGCTTTATCAGCTTCTTCATAATCCTTGGGCAAAAAAGGTGCTGAAACCACTTCTGTCCTTGTCCCAATTTCACCTTTTTCCTTTACCGGAAAAAAATTCAGACTAGCTTGCCGGTGAACAACCCTCAACCCCAGCTGCTTCTCAATCCATTGAGGCTTCACCAGATATAGCTCCTCCACCACCGTAACCACAAATGAATTCCTACCTTCAACTTCAACAACCTCAATCATCTCAAGACATTTCTGTCCAAAAGGAGATAAAACCAGAACCCTCCCTTTATCAAGCCTCATTCTCTGAGTTGTGCTTTCATCAACCATTATGGTTTCGCCAACGACACTACCAACTTTCTTAAAGAAATCTGAACTCCAGCAACTCAATGGGACACCCAAAACTTCGAGCCACACCAGTTTAGATTGGGGAGTGGCCTCCATTGACCACCTTTCCATGGACAAGAAACAATCTTCCCACAATAACCTATTGTTTATGAACCCAGAACTGTCGCACTCCGAGTCAAATCGCCAAAGAACCTTCTTGTCACCCAAATATGATGAGGAGAAAGAAGAACCTTTAAATTCCAATTGAGCGTTGACACTCGAAACACTAGAGAATTCTTTTAGAACCCCAACAGCACAATTTGTGAGCCATCCTTCTTCGCTCTTAGTTCCATCCCAAGAAATTCTAACCGGATTCGGCTCTAGTTTCTTGTCCCTGACTCCATCTTCCTTCAAGTTCTTTCTTGCTGCTTCTGCAAACGAACCCCTGTCCAGATTGCTAGCTTTCGTTATGCCTCCTCTGTTCTCACCATTTCTTGAACCTCCTTCCTTAAACTTCGATCCATTCCCATTTTGCACTACTATCCTTCTATTCTTCCAACCAAAAGTTGCAACTTTCACACCTACCGGGCTCTCATTCACAAGCATGTTGCAAGAGCAAAAAACGAGCTTGAACTTGTTCACATAGACCTGTGTGATCCAATGAGTGTACCTTCCTTAAGTTAAAACACATACTTCATCTTGTTTATAGATGATTTGACGAGAATGACTTGGGTTTATTTCCTGTCAAGCAAGGCTCAAACCTTTGGTGTTTTTATTTAATTTCATTGAAATAAGAAATTAGGAAAGCGAACTTAAAGCATTTCCAATGCAAAAATGGCTTGTATACCAAAAATCGTTGATATGAAAACAATTTCAAGAGACTTGTTTCTTATGTGGCATAAAAATAGACTTGATAGACAATCAACTCAAAATTGGGTCTCCAATGTTTTTGTTTAAAACACAATTTTTTTAATGACATATCCATTTTTTTTACAATTTTTTTATATTTTATTTCTTTATCAAAAATAGATAAAAAAATTAATGTAAGTTTTAAATACTTTAAGTCAACCGAAAAAATAGTTGTTCAACATACCGTCTCAAAGCAGACAGTCATGTTGACAATGTCTAATTTTTTGTTTTGCCACGTCAGCTTGAGGTTTAATATGCACGGCTGCATTGGAGAAAGATTTATTAACGGAATGTCCATTAATCCTACGTGACATCTTTTTTTTTCCCATAAACCACTCTTGCATTGAAAATGCTCGATCTTAATTCTTTAGTAATTACGAGAAGTCTTAATTTGTGTTTGGAGTGCATCTAGACAAGTTTTCTTTCCCAGGATTCTCATTAGTAAAGGCCTCCTTATAGCATAATTATAAATGAATCCAGATTATTTCAAATTTCTTTCATTAAAAAATAAAAACCTCCCTTAGTGCCCGTTTGGAAGAGTTTGTCTACTGGATAAAAGAGTTTTTTTAATTAAAAAAGCTCTTTTCAATTTTTTTTTGGTATCGTTTGGTTGTCAGTAGAGATTTTTGATGATTAAAAAAGCTGTTTTACGTCTACTTGGAGAAACCCAAATTTAAAGCTTTTCCAAGTAGATCTTTTGAAGTCTTTTTAATAACATTAAAATCTCCAATATAACCCTATAATTTAATATTTGCTAGAGTATTTTGGTAATTCTATCATTAAAAAAGCTCTTTTTTAACTGACAACCAAACGACCAACCGACTTTCATTTAAAAGCTTTATCTCAAAAAAATCTATTTCTAAAATATCTATTGCAAAAAGATCTACTTGAGAAGCTTTTCTAAACGTACTCTTAATATTCTTAAAAATGGTATTCATAAAGACCATCTTGAAACCTTTTTAGAAAAACCTCCCACCGAAAAATTAAACATTTTAAACAAGCTATGAGTTGGTTTAGTGGTAAGGCCCTTACACCTGTATCAAAATTGCAGATATTTTACTTTTCTCTTCTTCTCTTTTATCTTGTCCTTTTGCTCCAAAAATTAGCAGAGGACAATTGACCCAGGTCGGTCAAGTCTAAGTCGATCTTCGACTCCACCCGGAGTCCCCACTACACGCTATAGAAAAATTGATTCAAGCTTCAATCATGCATGCATTTCCCAGCTGGCCGCCCTGGCATTAGTCTAAATTTTTCTAACTTTTTAGCAACTAGCTGGAGTACAGACAATATATATGCTAAAATTTTCCAACTCCGTATGTACCAGCTGGAGTAGAAGCAGTCAGCAGATTGGCTAACTTTTGGTCCACGTCACTAACCAACTGGAGCAAAAATCTCTGAGCCTGAAGGACATGGGATGAAAGCGGGCAAAATCTAAATTTTTTTTAAACCAAAAACTATTATAATAGAACTGCTGTTTGGATATCTATTCCTATAAGCTTATAAAATGTATATGGTGGGATTTAAACCCCTCACTACTTATGTTGAAGGGATGTGCACTACTAGCTCTGTTAAGAGGTGATGTGTAAGCGGACAATATCTACTTTAATAGTGAGTAGGGATGGCAATGGGGCGGGTTAGGGGCGGGGTGACCTTCCCCGCACCCCAACCCATTTATTTTTTAAAAACCCATCCCCTTAAACCCCACCATAGATGGAGCGGGTTGGTGCGGGACGGGGTACAACAGGAAGTGCTTTCCCCATCCCCACCCATTAACCCCATTTATAATTTTTTATTATTATTAAAATAACAAATATATAACCATTGAGTATGATATAAAATATAAAGTAATAAATAATTCCAAAAAACTATTAAAAAACATCTCATAAAATTCAATCATTTTCAAACATAAATATAAAATATGGAGTCAAAATGTGTTTAAAATTCATAACGGTGAAGAGATGTAAATTTAGGGTTAATGTATTTATATATTTCATTTTTTAGATATATTTATTTTCTTTGAAATTATGTAGTTTAACTAAGTATTATTTTAAGCGGGGCGGGGCGGGGCGGGGAGTATGAAACTCATTCCCACCCCATACCCATTACAGGTTAGACTATATATCCCCATCCTCGCACCATCCCCACCCTAAAAGTGCAGGTCCCAGCAGGGCCCCGTCCCCGCGGGGAATTTTGCCATCCCTAACGGTGAGTAAATTAATGACTTATTCCAAACTTGTCAACTAAAGTCATATGCTATGAATTATTCCAAACTTGTCTGGCAGTCATTTCATTTTGAGCAAATTATAATAGCCAACCAACATACTTGAGTTCTGTTTTTGTTTTTTTGACAATTAGAAACAATTTATCTTAATTGACAATGACATTTCAAACCTAACTATCAATCAAGTTTAACTCCGATTAAAAAAATAAAAATACCCCTATAATTATGAATTAAATTTAAATATATATATATATATATATATATATATATATATATGTATATGAAAATAATAGATATATCTTTGCCTTTCAAATCTGAGATAGATGTCGGAGATAAAATTTTAAAATAAAAAATAAATAAATAACTGAAAAAAATTAAATGGATACTCACAATGATGGATGACGGAGATCCAATTAAATAAAAAAGTGAAAAAATAAAGAAAAAAAATTAAATGCAATAGTCTCCATCCATCAATCGACGGAGATGATCTCAGTCAATGGAGATCTGGCAGTGCCGTGTAGGCCGGATCTTCAACCCTTTTTTTTGGGTTTGCTTTTTTTAACAGATCTCCACTTTTCATGGAGATCCTTTTTTTTATTGAATTTTATAATAAAATATTTTTTAAATGTTAAGAAGACGAAAATGCCCCTCTGCCTGTTAAGTTTGACGACTGACGGTAGGGAAAGTCATTGTTAATTAATGAAAAACATTTTTCATATGTTATGTGGCACGATCGTGATGGGGTAGAAATATGATCACGATTGTGATGGGGAATACAAGGTGCATCTCGCTAGCAGCACCAAGATGTTCCCCCTACTTCTATCGTAATTAAATCCGCAAAGAAAAATGAAATATGTTGTGCAGCAATCTATCTTGGAAACTTCTACTCAAGTTCAAAAGTTTCTTTTTCTTTTCTTGTTAATGGGATTACTTCTTCACCTAGCGAGTCTAATTTGTAGATAGCGTTCATATATATATATGGAAATTTTTACATAAGTGAGTATTGATGGAAATATATGAGGACATTGAATGTGAACCACTCATTTTACATGCTTTGACTTGGTGTGTATGCACTTGTCAAAGCTCCTCCATAAATGAGTGGCTCACATTCAATGTCCATATATATTTCCATCGGTATGCATTGACCAGAACGGGACACCATATATATATACACATATGCTAAACTTGGTTTTCTTTGTTATAGAGTATTCCTGATACTTGCATGATATGCTCCACCATACAACCAGATTTCCAGGGGATACATATTTCAGAATTTTCCAGCTGCATTGCTAATAACATGGAGAGGCTAGAATTTTAAGTACCGTTATTAAATTTTTACAAACAAGACAGAAGATTCAAGTGCTTAACATATTGTCAGTATGGATATGAACTAATATGCTTCTAAAGAGTTTGCATAAATATATATATATATATATATATATATGATGAGAGATTTAACTATGATCTGATCTTTCTATTCTATCTAGGTTGAGGACCCTTTTCGGTTTCAAGATCCACAGGACTCATATCGATTGAAGTTATAGACTTCGACATTAAGCTCTCCGTCCTCCAAGTTTGTTGGTCATGAGCGATTTCCATCTCCAAACACTCTTTCAATTCTGTCACCACATGACTCATAGTTGGCCTCTTGATGGAAATATCAGGAACACATACCATTGCAGTCTCTACAGCTTTCCAGATAGAATCAGTGACAAAGTTTACTCCGAGTCGCAGATCAATGATGCTTCTTATATCCCCTCTTTCAAGAAAGGGAGATACCCATTGAACTATATGAGTGTTCTCTTGGCCTTTAATCACAGCATGCTGGCCTGTAATTAGCTCCAGAAGAACAATTCCGAAACTATAGACATCACTTTTCTTTGTCAATTTGCTTGACGTATAATACCTGCATAGACCAAGATCGCAACTTCATTTTCTTCTTACCAAATGAAAAATTGTTGTACACGACATATGGTTTTGGAAGAATTCAATTACTTACTTTGGATCAAGGTATCCCACAGTGCCAGCAACCGCGGTTGATACATGATTATGTGTAGCTTGGAATCTGAATGGTGCCTCATAATGATATGTAGCTACACATATTTGACTAAGAAATTAAGTACATTAATTTGAGTATTTGATTCACAATTCCTCTTCAAACTATAGCTTGTCACAGTATTTTGGACCCAAGTTTCCATTTGGTGCATATGTCTGTAATTTATTTCTATGGATTTGAACCGACAAACTAAGAGTTAATCAAAATACGAAAATCTGCAGTCAAACATTGTAAAGGTATGGACTTCACTAACACCAGTTCCATAGCAAATATTGCAGAAAGCAATTCAATCCAGAAAGTGGGAAAATATCACAAAATGGGTCCAATTTTATCAATCATTTATGCAGAGAGAGATCAATAAATACAGTAGTTCGATTGGCGTGTGCTTATGGTTAGGTTTTGTTGCCTTAATTGTCTCCGATAAATGAATCTACTGACCTCAACAGAAAAACAAAATACAAAAGAAAACAAAAAACTTTGTTGCTATGCAATAAAAAGGAAATTTTCCACAACACTTTAGTAAAAGAGAAATTGGATTCAACCAGGAAAATAAAACGTTCAACTAACTCACAGTACAGGTTGACATTTATTATACTAAAATTTCCAATTTGAAACCAAAGAAAACAAGGACCTCAAAAGATCATAGCTTAGCATACTATAACAGTGCAAAGTTTTCATAAGGTGATATAACACAAGCTAACTATAGTCGCAAAATATTGTACAGTAGTTACCTAGCTAGTATTAGTTGCCATTTCTATACCAGGTTCCAGGAGTCTAGAGATGGGCGTTTCTCCATGGAGCCCCATCACCCACGGGTCCCCATGGGGTTTTAGAGGCAAATTTTGCACCTAAATGGGTTTTGGAGGTGGAGGTGTGGTTGTAATTGGGGGAGGTGGTGGGGGGATATCCTCCAAAATCCATTCCCCCATTCCCCCCTATATATATATTAATTTAATTTTAATTTATATCTATAGTTTTAATAATTAAAAAAAAATACAAATATATTATATAATGGAAAAAAATACTAATTTATGCAAGTCCCCCTATATTATATACCTTTATGTCTGCTTGTTCTTCTGGAAAAATGAAGAAAAAAAGAAGGTAAAAACCATATTGATGTTTAAAGGGTAGAGGATCCCACATCGAGAGAACAAGTCAAGGACCTAATAATATTAGGTTATAAATAAACACAGTTCAACGCCAAACAAATCTATTCTACTGGATTAGTTTATTAAGCTTTTATTGGACCACAATGAATCCAACAGACTATTGTCTAGTTTGGGCATGCATTACACGGAAATGGGGATTGGGGATGTTGAGCAAAAATTAGAGTACACAACTCTAAACTTATTAATATTGGATCCAAACAAGTAAACAAATTACTTGTATTATACCCACAATAAAAGACACTACAACACTTTTCAAAGACCACTCACAATTTGAAGAGAAATACAAACACTCAAGAGAAAGCTCACAACTCACACTCAAAACACCACACTTAAACTAAGAATACAAAGACTTTTTTTTTCTTATATTTTTTGTGTGTGGAGGATATCTAACCCAAATGTAAGGGAGGGTATTTATAGTCCTCACCATGCAATCTACACCACATAAATATAAAATTAAGAAAAAATCCTAACCACACATTATTGCCACATTCTACATACTTCTCCTAAAAAATCTCCTTTCTACATCCTTCTACAATTTTCTCTTAAAATATCTTTCTTCCACATTTATTGAGAAGCTTCCATTGTCTTGGGCTTAGATAAAATAGATTGGGCTTTGCATTGACCATATATATATATATATATATATATATACACATATGCTAAACTTGGTTTTCTTTGTTATAGAGTATTCCTGATACTTGCATGATATGCTCCACCATACAACCAGATTTCCAGGGGATACATATTTCAGAATTTTCCAGCTGCATTGCTAATAACATGGAGAGGCTAGAATTTTAAGTACCGTTATTAAATTTTTACAAACAAGACAGAAGATTCAAGTGCTTAGCATATTGTCAGTATGGATATGAACTAATATGCTTCTAAAGTGTTTGCATATATATATATATATATATATGATGATATATATATATATATATATATGATGAGAGATTTAACTATGATCTGATCTTTCTATTCTATCTAGGTTGAGGACCCTTTTCGGTTTCAAGATCCACAGGACTCATATCGATTGAAGTTATAGACTTCGACATTAAGCTCTCCGTCCACCAAGTTTGTTGGTCATGAGCGATTTCCATCTCCAAACACTCTTTCAATTCTGTCACCACATGACTCATAGTTGGCCTCTTGATGGAAATATCAGGAACACATACCATTGCAGTCTCTACAGCTTTCCAGATAGAATCAGTGTCAAAGTTTACTCCAAGTCGCGGATCAATGATGCTTCTTATATCCCCTCTTTCAAGAAAGGGAGAAACCCATTGAACTATATGAGTGTTCTCTTGGCCTTTAATCACAGCATGCTGGCCTGTAATTAGCTCCAGAAGAACAATTCCGAAACTATAGACATCACTTCACTTTTCTCTGTCAATTTGCTTGACGTATAATACCTGCATAGACCAAGATTGCAACTTCATTTTCTTCTAACCAAATGAAAAATTGTTGTACACGACATATGGTTTTAGAAGAATTCAGTTACTTACTTTGGATCAAGGTATACCACAGTGCCAGCAACCGCGGTTGATACATGATTATGTGTAGCTTGGAATCTGAATGGTACCTCATAATGATATGTAGCTACACATATTTGACTAAGAAAGTACATTAATTTGAGTATTTGATTCACAATTCCTCTTCAAACTATAGCTTGTCACAGTATTTTGGACCCAAGTTTCCATTTGGTTCATATGTCTGTAATTTATTTCTATGGATTTGAACCGACAAACTAAGAGTTAATCAAAATACGAAAATCTGTAGTCAAACATTGTAAAGGTATGGACTTCACTAACACCTAGTGGTGCCCACGGTTCGGTTAAGCCGTGGGTACCAAACCGAAACCGCCATAAAAAAACTGAAACCGTAACCGCCGGTTAGGAACCGGTTGGAAACCGGTTTCGAAATGGTTCGGTTACGGTTAAGGTTGGGCAAAAACCGACCAAAACCGGCGGTTAAACTGGCAGTTCAACCTTTGGTTAAACCGACGATTTAACAGCCGGTTTTGGTCGGTTTTTGCTGGTTTACATAAATAAATAAAAATTCTAACCAATCACAGCGCCCCACTTGGACAAAAATTGGGAAAATAAATCGGGAGTGGGTGACGGATTGATGAGTGACCGTTGGAGTTGGGAAAATGTTAAAAAAATTGTAAAATTAAAATTTCGACCAATAACACACTGACACGTGGACTAAAAATTTGAATAAAAGAAGAAAATTACTGGTGACCGTTGGGAGAGATGACCAACGGTCATCTTCCAACGGCCACCTCAAACTACCAAATTTTTTTTCCCTTAATTTTTTAAAATTGCAAATTCGTCCCTCTACTCTAATCCTATAAATACCCCCCACATTTCAATATTCTTCACACCACTCTCAAGTCTCAACTTCTCTCAATCTCAAATTTTCAATTCTCTCTACATTCTACAATTTTCTTTATTTCTCATTTCTCATAGAAATTAATATTTATTTATTTCTTCAATTTTTTTACAATCATCTATTATACAATTTTCTTTAATTCTTATTTCTTATAGAAAGTAATATCTATTTATTTATTCTATTTTTTACAATCATCTATTTTTTTTTTGGTGTTACCATTATTATTCCAACAATATTCTGAGTTCCTAACATATCTATATATTTTTTTACTATTAGTATTTATAATTAATTATTCAATGGCAAGTGGGGGAGAAGGTTCAAGAAATTTGAACAAAGGAAAGAGTTCATTGCAAGATTTGTTGGAACACGAAGGTGACGAGGTCAGTTATGATGACCAACTTTACCACGAGTTCCTTCAAAGACAATTTGGATTCGATCACCCTCCTAATCCTCCTCTAATAATTTCCGACCACCCCAATCTCTATAACCAAGATAGTAATGAAAATCTATCTAACCCCCCACCCCCTTCAAATGAATTTGTTGCAGGTGAAGAAGAAAAGCCGATGAAGTCTGATCTCTTCAAATTGCATATGATGAAAATTCAGTTAGATGACGGAATGATCAAAATCAAGTGCAACTACTGCTCTAAAACATACAAGACCAATAAATCCTTCGGATATGGAACCATATTAAGAAAAATCACCTGTCTGAATTGGTGAAGGCTAGTAACCAATCCCAAATCTCCAGGTACGGAACCCCTACTAATCAACTATTTCATTATACGTCTGAAAAAAATTAGGAAGGATTAGCAATAATGGTTGCAATAGAACATTTACCTTTTAGTTTTGGTGAGAAAGTAGGTTTTGTTGATGATTGTCAAACTGTATTAAATCCTGCAATGCAACGTGTTCCTAGATCCACTCTCACGCGCACACTGTTTTCCATTTACAAAAAACAAAAAAAAAAACAAATTGCGTTCATTTTTTTTTCAATTTCAAGGTCGAGTTTCCGTATGTGCCGACATATGGACCGATAATTTTGGTAGTCACCATTATATGGGTGTGACATGTCATTATATGGATAATGACTGAGTCATGCAAAAAAGAATTCTTGCATTTCGTGTTTTCGATGAATCACATACGGCTGCAAATATTTTTCGACTCCTTAAAATTATTTTTCAAGAGTTTCATATCCAAAACAAAATTTTTACGATCGGTTTTGATAATGCTGTAAGCAATACCGCATCTATTCCTATGTTACGAGATTTGTGCAATCCCTATTTTGAGGGTAAATTATTTCATCAAAGATGTGCATGCCATATTTTAAATTTGTGTGTTCAAGCTGGATTACAAATACTTTCTGGTTATATTAGACCAATTAGAGATAGTATGAACTATATGTGAAGGCAAAACAAAATCCAGAAACTTTGGTTAAAATATTGCTCTCAAAATGGTAAGCTTCCCATTAAATTTTCTCGGGATATTAGTACTCGTTGGAATTCTATTTATAAGTTGCTTAATGAAAGCGTTGAATATAAGGAATTATTAGTTTCTTTTATTACTAATAACGTTCCTTCAATTTATCTTCAATTGAAGCATTGGGATATATGTATAAAATTTCTTGAATTGTTACGTGTTTTTAATGATGCTACTAATGCTTTATCTGGTATTTACTATCCCACTACTCATTTATTTCTTATTCAAAGTGTTAATATTGCTGGTGCATTCAGTGAGTGTGAACTTGATGTTCAATTGAGTGAATGTGTTTCTGTCATGAAAAGAAAATGGTTACAGTATTATAAGGAGATTCCAAATATTTATTTGCTTGCATCATGTTTTGATCCACGCTTTAAATTAGAATGTTTGCAGGATTATTTAACTCATTATTACAAAAGTTTAGATTTAGAAGTTGATGTTCTTAGTTATTGCAGTTCCATTAAGACTTTACTTTATGAATTATATGATGAATATCTTAGAATTTATGATCCATCTTTGAACATGTCGGTTTCACAACATCAACCTACATCTGATGGTACTGGTACTTCCTCAACTTTTAAATTAAAGGGTTTAAGGGATCGATTGTTTTCCCAAAGAGCCAAAAAATTACGAACATCTTCTTCATCCTCATCTGGCTCAGTTTCTGAGCTTGACCGATATTTAGAAACATCTCATGAATTTTTCGAAGATAGTGAATTTAGTATCCAGGTTTAGTGGAAGGATCATGAACAGATTTTTCCAATTTTGGCTATTATTGTCAAACAAATTCTAGGAACGCCGGTTTCTACAATTGCAGTGGAACAAGGATTTAGTACAGGTGAAAATATTTTGGAACCAAAATGGTCGGTTATGTGTCCGCAGACACTTGAAGCTCAGGCGTGTGTTAATGATTGGACAAAGGAAAAATACAGACAACAAGAAATCGAGGCGGAGATAGTGAATGATTTTTTCGAAGATGACCAAACCACGAGAACGGAAGGCATCGATTAGATTTCATTCCAACTTCCACCCTTCAACATCGAGCATCTAATTAAAGGTAAAAGAACTACGTGACCTTTGATTCCTCTACATTGGTAGATGATACGTAAAATTAAGTGCAAGACCGATTTTTTTATAAAAAAAATTCAACTTTGTTACGGTCTGTATTTGAATTCAATGTCCATTCATAATTCTTTTTTAAATTTATTTGCAATTGTAATTTTGTATCAATTAATTAATGTCAATTTATTTTATTTTCAACATTGTTAAATACTTAAATGCTTCAATTCTATATTTATATAATTGTATTGAATATTTTATATCAATTTCATTTTATTACAAATGCTTCAATTTTATATTTATTACAAATGCTCAGTTTTATTACTATATAAAATGTCCCATACATTATCTTAATTTGTCAAAAAAAATTTGTTGCTGGAATATTTTTTTTTCACATTATTTTAATTAGGTTTAGTAATTATTTCAATTTTATTACTATATAAAATGTCCCAAAAATTATCTTCATTTGTCAAATTTTTTTTTTGGTGGACCAATTTTTTTCGCCATTGTTTTAATTAAGGTTTAGAAATTAATTTAATTAGGTTTTGTAAAAAAAAAAAAAACCGAAACCGAAACCGAACTGCCTAACCGGTGGTTCGAAACTGAAAACCAAAACCGGTTTTGGCGGTTCGGTTACGGTTTAGGTGGCCACGGAACCGAAACCGCCCGAAACCGAACCGTGGCCACCATTACTAACACTAGTTCCATAGCAAATATTGCAGAAAGCAATTCAATCCAGAAAGTGGAAAATATCAGAAAATGGGTCCAATTTTATCAATCAGTTATGTAGAGAGAGATCAATAAATACAGTAGTTCGATTGGCGTGTGCTTATGGTTAGGTTTTGTTGCCTTAATTGTCTCCGATAAATGAATCTACTGACCTCAACAGAAAAACAAAATACAAAAGAAAACAAAAAACTTTGTTGCTATGCAATAAAAAGGAAATTTTCCACAACACTTTAGTAAAAGAGAAATTGGATTCAACCAGGAAAATAAAACGTTCAACTAACTCACAGTACAGGTTGACATTTATTATACTAAAATTTCCAATTTGAAACCAAAGAAAATAAGGACCTCAAAAGATCATAGCTTAGCATACTATAACAATGGGGGTGGGGGTACCCTCCCTAGCTGACGCAGAACGGAAGTTCTAGGATCACAAGCGTAACCCTAATAGAACATAAACTGGAATCCACCAGAAAAAAGAAACTGAAACCAAATTGTAAAATTTATTGAATACCTCGAAACTGATAACAAAAGCCTTAAATAGGCTTTGAAAACCCTAAAAACAGAAAAGACTAAAATATCCTCATCTAAATAAAATAAAAACGGAAAACAAATAAAAACATAAAAATCTTCGGATGCCCGATAACCTATCTTAAACAGCTCCGTTGAGGGAGTAAATGATGTCAACCGGGCAAGCCCGGGGTTATACCGCTATGGAGCTTCGAAAACCCTTTCCGAAAACATATTATAATAGGAAATCTGTCAACCGAGCGAAAAGTTATGCCCGTTTCATTAAAACACCTCTTTTGGACAATTTTCTATCCATCCTTCTTCAAAGTCCAAAGCCAATTGTCCTACATCACTAGCCCTATTTGGCCCCCATGCCCATCCCTATCTTGGAAAACATAAATGATTAAAAGTACGTTTGGAAGAGCTTCTCAAGTAGATATTTTAAATGAAAGTTATCGGTCGTTTGGTCGTCAATTAAAAAAGAGCTTTTTTAATGATATAATTACCAAAATATTATAGCAAATATTAAATTATAGGGTTATTAAAAAACTCCAAAAGATCTGCTTGGAAAAACTTTAAATTTGGGCTTCTCCAAGTAGACGTAAAACAACTTTTTCAATCATTTAAAAGTTCTACTGAGTGACAACCAAATGATAAATTTTTTTTTGAAAAAAGCTTTTTTAATTAAAAAAGCTTTTTTAATTAAAAAAGCTTTTTTAATTAAAAAAGCTTTTTTAGTCAGTAGACAAGCTCTTCCAGACGGACATTAATACTTGGACATTCACCAAAAGAATTACTCATTAAACAATATCAAAGCTTGGTAGAGAACTCCTAATTCTTGAATTAATGTTTGAAATAAAATCATCTTCACAAGAAGACTCCACAATCCTATTCTTGACCCAAAAGTACCAAAAACATTTCATTATTTTTGTAACATTCAATTACAAATAAGATCTCATTTATTTCTATTTTTTTCATTTGGGACTACTAGGAAACTTTATCTGAGTTTCATTCTTCATAGTCAATCAAAAGTATAATTTCTACTGAACTATAGAATGTTTGAATAACAGAAAAAACTCTGTTTCAGATTTCTTATCAAACATGTTTCCCTAGTTTTATTAGATTCAAAAATAAACCAGAATTCCATTGTTAAGAAGTGGCATAGTATCAGACAAATGATCATAAATACAAGGAAACGAACTCTGAATTCAAACTAATCATTGTCATCATAACATTTGAATGTTCCAAGAAACATTATAAATACATTATACTAAACCTGCATAATTGATCACTCACACAAATAAGGATTTTCGAAGTTCATAGCTTACATATATAATTAATGCGATTCTGTTCACTTGTTACCTTGTGCCGGTAACCATTTCTATACTACCATTCAGAAAAGTCTCTTCAAGTAAATAGCTTGTCGTTGTGTTGCTGCTTTCTGTCTTCGAATTTCTTCTGGAAGCCACCTCTATAGCCAAACATTCCTTTAGTTCTGTCAGTACATTATTGATGTCTGGTCTATCAACTGCAGTTGGACAAACACATGACAAGGCCGTGTCCACGATTTTCCAGGCAGCATTGATGTTAAATTTACCTTGTAACCGTGGATCAACAACGTTTTGGATATCCCCTCTTTCGATTTCTGGAGTGACCCTTTGAAGTATGTATCTATCCTCTTCTGGGCCTCTCTTTATGGCGGGCTGGCCAGTTATCAGTTCGAACAGAATAATCCCAAAACTGTAAACATCACTTTTCTTGTTTGAGATTCCGCGAGCAAAAAGTCTGCATGGAACCAAAATTATTAGACTGATACATAACATTATCAAGGCATTCACAGGACTCCTCAAATTCAAGTTCTTCCAATATGACTCAATTATCAAATTCTCGACACAAATGTACTAAACATGAGACATTATCAATTTCCACAAACAAATTTATCAGCTGAAATATGAAGTTAGCAGGGCAACCAAAGTGTATTTCCCGCTGCATGTGAGGTATCACTATATTATACAATATTTTCAATATGAATCCATAAGTTCTAATACTTACTCTGGATCTAGATATCCAGGTGTGCCAGCAGGGCTAGTTGTTAGACCATTGTCGGTTTCTTGTTTAACAACTCTTGATAGGCCGAAATCAGCTAATTTCGCTTGCTTGTTTTCGTCTAGTAAGATGTTGGAAGGCTTCAAATCTCTGTGGATTGTTTGTGGTTTGCAGCCATTATGTAGATAATCCAATCCTGCAAATCCAGTTATAAATCAGTTAATTTGTATGCAATAACGACGAATAAATAAAAAATAGAAAAACATGCTGGCAAAATGCTAACCATGGGCTGCATCTACAGCAATTTGAAGTCTTTCACACCAGCTCAGCATACATGTATCTGTTCCTGCGAACAAGAAACATAACATATTCTCTCTCAGTTGGGTTTATTTAACGAAGCGTTATGATATGAAACACATAAGTTCACAGTGTGCCCACCTCTCTTCTCTTTCAATTCTCATAGGAGTAAACCATTATATATACATAACATACCTGATAAATGCTGTTGCAAGTTTCCATTGACCATATATTCATATATTAGTGCCTTATTTTCGCGGTCATCACAGTATCCAATGAGAGACACCAAGTTCTTATGGTGAACAACCATTAATAGTTGTGCCTGCATTCAAATTGATATTATTACAACCAAAATTCTACATCTATTTAGGGAAAGCACAGCAATTTGAAACTCTTGCCGCATTGTTTTCTTACCTCTGCTCGAAATTCCTTATAGCCTTGTCTTGATGATGGAGAGAGAACCTTAACAGCAACATCGGAGTCATCATTAAGAGTGCCCAAGTAAACTTTTCCAAATCCTCCTTCTCCGATAATGGTTTTGAAGTTATTAGTAATATGAACAATCTCTGAGTAAGTGAATTGTCGATTCTTCGACTTCAGTGACCCTTCCTTCTCGGATTCAGCAGGCCTCTCTACATCAATGAATATAGTCATTTTTAAGAGATGTTCATTATAATTGCATAAGCATAAATCTACTAAGAAAATGGTGTATCATAGATTCACAGGGTTGCCTTTTGTGTTCCAAATTTTTTTCATGCTTAGTAAATTCCTGCATTGAATGTATGTATATGCATTTTACTCTAGAATGAGTCATTTCCAAAGGAGTTTTACAATTCGATACATGTTTGTGACCAGATTGTTGCGGTGCTCAAATACTATTGTTGGATAGTTTAAGCTTTTGAGTTCAGTAGTTATTGACATATATAGTATTAGAACATTGTTTTATCAGGAGTATCTTAAGTTTGAGTCCCTCATGTAATATTGTTATATGTTGTTTGAATTTGCTATGTATTTATGTTTGGACTTGAGAGTGTTTGAGTTCAAATCCCCACGCAATTAATGTTATATCCCATTGATCTTGTATGTTAACATAGATGTTTGCAATACATCAACAACAATAGGATCTATCAGTCTAAGGCCCACTCATGATAGGAAATCTTCAATGCATCCGGTGCAATGTTCCCGGTCAAATAACATCATGCCAATTGGCATGGATAGCAAATAGGATTTTTTTTTTCATGTCATGCAATATGATTTTAGTGGGCGGTTGCATTGCAACGGTTGCATGGAAGATTTTCTCTACTCATGTTTGGTAAAAATAAAGGGAAGAATGAAACAAGTTATTACCTCGTTTTCTGTGTCTTTTGGAGATAGCCAGGAAAGTGAAGGAGAACAGAATGAGCAGTCCAACAATGGTGGTGCATGCAATTACTGGAATAATGTACTTCTTTTTATTTCCATGGCCTGATTTTGACTGGCAAACCCCTGGGATTTCTTCCAGTCTTCCTTAAAAAAAAAATGATAAATTTCCTTGGTATGTAGAAACAATCACAACAAATCAGATACAGAATGTTAACAATAAAAAATAAATGAAAAGGTGTGGTTTGTTTTTAAATCCAAAAGACTGAATATCCCTGATTTTTTTTTAAAAAAACTCAACAGTGGCTGTGAAACTTGAAACCTGAACAAGCAATTAAAGAACATAAACCTCAAAAGCAATTTCCCATTTTTGGACTTCTCTAGAAGAGCATCTGGAACTGAACCATTGAATTTGTTCCCAGATAAGTTGCTGTAAATGTAATTCAAAATAGATAAAGCTTAGCTTCTACACACAATCTTATAATTGCAATATCAAACTCAAAGGTCAACTACTTACAGCATTTTCAGATTTGGCAGTTGGGCCAAAAATTCTGGTAATGGCCCTGTCAAGTCATTACAGGACAAATCTCTGCAGCCAAAAGAGAACGGGTAACTTACTACTAGACCCTGGAAAGTGGCTGAATTCAGGGCGTAATTTTTGTTTGAAGAGACTATTATATATAAATACAAAATATTTGAGAGTGACCAAAATGGAAAAAACTTCACCCTCGATTGACAACATAATTATATTGGATTAAGATCCTCTGCTGAACTTAGTCCCTACTGAACTTTGATGAGCTAATTCAACCGATAAAATTGAACGGCCGACCGAGAAAAGAACAATAATTCTGGCACCTGCCAAACTTCTTGCTTTCACCACTAAAAAATCAGAAAACTCAATTCTCTCACCACATTCTCTCTCTTCTATTTGATTTTGAATTCCTAAACTTATTATAATCTGAATTAGAAAAACATAGTTTGGCACAATTGGAGTAGAGAGTCAACTCCTCCATAGCAAGAGTAGATTTCCTGGCCATTTTTTTTTTGAGATTTCATTCGGGTGAATTTTCATGGTTTCTAGCAAGCCATCACAGATTTGAAGAGTGATCAAATAGTCTTCTTCTCGAGAATAATCAGGGGGAAATCAATAAATATAGTTATCATACATGTGATTCCTAGCGGCTGGTTTCCGATTCGAAAATCCACCATGCACCAATGCAATCATATGTCATGTGGCAAAACCGTGATGGGGGCCGGATACAAGGTGCATCTCGCTGCACCCAAGATGTTTTCCTACAGCAATCCTAATTAAATCTGCGAAGTAAATAAAATATGTTGTGCACACGGACGGAGACAAGATTATGTTCTAGGAAGGACGCCATTAAATAATGAGTTATGTCGACATATGTTGTAGGGATTTTTTGATAGCATGACAAGTCAGCATGATCACTTGAAAGCATGGTGATTAGATATGCCACGTCATCAAAGTCAACCAGGAAAGATTGACCCAATGTGACAAATAGATGATCTCAAGGCTTGATCAAGTTTACCCAAGATGGTCTGGGAAACTAACCGATCGGGTACAAATAACCTGGTCGGGGAAACTAGCCGATCTGGTAGGGATAACTTGGTCAAGTAAATACAATCCGGTCGGGGTGGAAGAGATCTGGTCGGGATAGGTAGCTGATCAGATAGATAAACGCTTGAGAGTCCTTAAAGACAATCACGACTCATATACTCAGAGAAAGAGTCTTACTCAAATAGGATATCTAGAAGCATCCTCTGATAAGGAAGCATCCTTTGATAAGGAAACAAACCTCCTTATAGATATCAGAGTCCAAATCAGGCAACAAATCTAATTCGTCCATTCATGGAAGATGTGAAATAGGAAAGAAGATAAAGACGACTTCAATAAGTAACAAGTCCTAATTAAACATCACTACCTTTCCTTACTTGTATACAAAGATTTAGGGTTCTATGCACATACAAATAGACCCATAATCTCATTGTAAAATATATAAAAAAAATATAGAAATATACACAGACGAAACATAGAATACGAGAGAGCAAGAGAGCCTGAGTGTGTAATCATATTATTCATAGTGAATTCTTCTCCTCGCCGTCACCGGCAACCGTGGATGTTTCCCCGATTTGAGGTTTTACCACATAAAATCTGTGTTTTCTTAATCTCTTCATCTTTCTTGTTCATAACATTATTGTAAACTTTACATAACTTGTGTGACACGTGATCGACTTTACGTAATCCAAAAATCACCGTCAACAACATATATCTTAGATGTTTTGTTTGATAGTGGCTGAATCCAAGGTAGAGTCAAAAAATTTTGTTACGAGAGACCATTATATTGATAGAAAATATTTGAGAGTGACCAAAGTGGAAAAAACTACACCCCCCAATTTACAATATAATTATATTTACAAAAACATTATCAATTCAAGATTTGAAACTGAAGTTGCTATCATTCCTGTCAACTCACTTGAGCTCAAATTTCTGTTTAAGAATCATCAAAGAAAAAATTATAATTACAAGTGAAATTTAAACCAAAAATTTTATAAATTAGTAATGCATATGTTTGACCAATTACCAACACATCAACTTAAATTGATCACTTCAGAAGTTCAGAAGGCATTCAAAATGAGAGCAACCTATTTTTTGTTGTCATTGTGTATACATGTTCTCCATTTTGGAGGGACATTTTTCCCTCAAAATGCAACAGAAAATGTATAACACTCATACAATATATAAGATATTTTAGTAAGGCAACTCACAGTGAAATGATCCTTGGAGTACTGTGATTGCTGCAATTCAAACCTTCCCATGAGAAACTACTAGGAAGACATGGATCCCCTTGCCAGTTTCTAGTGATATTGTAGATCTTTTTGATGTCCTTGATAGCTTTAACTGTTGTTTTCAGTGACGAACAAGTATTAACTCTTATGATCAAGAAAGCAGTTTGAGAGAGATTTACTAATGGATGACGCAACCCAACAGACTAACTGACTAATAATCAGACAGACTAGTATGACTTATAGCAAAGATCATCAACAATCTAATAACCCTTATTCAGTACATGCTAGCAGTATGGTCATCTAATTCTAACAATGAAACCTACAGAAGGAAGAAAATTTACCATCATTAAGGTTTGTTGGTGAAAGTGGGAATCCTACAAACATTAAAATTTCAACAGCATTAAGTATTGGAGGAAGGTCAGGTCCCCCAGTTGCATATATGGAGAATTGAAGTTTGGTGCCACTGATTGGAAGAGCAGTTGAATCCTTGTTCATTGGCATAAGGTATTCAAGTGTTATAGGTTCTGTGACTATGAGACCACTATTAGTACTGTTGAGATCAATACGCAATTTCCTCTTCTGACCATCCTTAAGCTTCTCAATCTCTGCAAAGTGAAAGTATATATAACATGGAGAATCCGAAGAAGAATTCACGAGGTTAAGAAAAAAATTTAAGGGTATGCTAGCATTTGGTGCTCGGGCAGCAGTCTTCAGCACTCTATCCGGTACTTGATAAGCATCACCCAAGCTGTTGCTGTTTATTGTTGACTTTGTGGAAATCGGAATCCAGTCACTGAAACTAGTAGGATCAAGAGAATACCAGATGCGATCATAGACATCCACAGGGTACCTAACAGTGAGAAACATTTCATATATTATGGTGTGAATCTATGATATGATTATATGAACAAAGGTAACTCGAAATTCAAAATATGGTTTCCACAGGAAAAAAAACAGCCATAAATATATATAAATATTTATATATATATATATGTGTGTGTGTGTTACCTGGTAATTCTGCCTTTTTCAGCACCAACATCATATCTATAAAGGGGTCTGAGTGCCCCACCTTTAAGTAGATAAATGGAGTTGTCTAGAGGTCGTAATTCCAACACTGAAATGTAAGGTACCCCGAAGCCAGTATTTACGAGACAGACATCTATATATTCATCTGAGAAAAAGTTAATGATCTCACAAAAAGAATTCTCATTGTTCACGGTTGCCCATTTATTAACACCAATATATAAGTCAAATACTGGGATCTGGTTTTTGTTATCATAATTCCCATACACAAAGAAAGCTCTTATCATGTAATTGTTGTTTGTGCCTTGTTCCAGTTTCAGTGTGTAACAGTTCCTATTTCCTAGAGGAAAACTCCTCAAATCCTTTAGCTTCTGTTCATAATTATTATAAGTTGAGTAAGGCGATATCTTGTGAACGTCTCCTGTATCTACATATCCTTCATCTGTTTCATAAAAAAGACCAGTAAAACCATCGCGGTGACCTTCAGTCGCCCCACAGTCGATGCTTATGAAACCTGGAAATCATAAGTGACAGAAAAAGCTGGTATCAAGTTAGACATATAAGCTGTTAGTAACGGACCTAAAAGGTTAAGCATTCAGAAACAAATACAAATTCAATCGGACCTAAAAGATTAAACCGATAGGAAAAGGGCCCAACAAAAGTATCTAAACACTCTAACACAAGCCACTATTACAGTATTGCAATTTAGAAGTTTGATTAATGTTTTTGCTACATTTTTTTTTATGCTTTGATCAATGTTCAGCCTTGAAGAATGTTAAAAAAAAAAATGTCATGACAGAGGACTGAATAGGCTCTTGAAAAGCTAAATTGTTCTTCTAGCTCCTTACAAAAAGAAAATTTACGAACTTTAATTTACAGCAACTATTTTTAATCAAACTTTTCTAGAATGATGAAAACTTGTGAAAGAAAAGTTGACCCATCTCCTAAAACTTGATCTGAAGGCAGTAGTAGTCACAGTGAAGCAATTAAATTGTCCAGTTTCAGAGTAAGTGCAGAGTTGATTATGCATGATAGATGAAAAAAATTCTACAAGGTGAAACTTGTACTCACCAGAAGGGGTGTCGGCTTGTAACTTCCTTTTAGCTTGTTCATCATGTGCTGCAACTAGTTTTGATTTGCTGACTGCATAAATAATAACTGGAACTAAGACCAACCATAGCTTTATGACCAAAAACAATGGCTGCCCATCAACCATGTTGGTCGTTTCTAGCAAATTCAGTATAATTAAGTCCAGAGCATACAAAGAGAATGATCAAACTCGAGAATTTGTAAGTTCTGATTAAGCTATATATACTTGGTTGCTGAATTTAAACCAGCTGGTGCTTCAAGTAGCTCTACTTGTGGAAAATGCTGGTATGTACGTGATACATTTAATCACCTTTAGCAGAGATTTTGGCATCTTTTAGGGCATGATTATATAAATAAAATTTGAACTCACAACCTTATTGTTTAGTTGAGAGAGGCAAACCACTAAACTAACCTCATCTTATCGATCCTTATCATGTCACATGCTTATTATGGGTACTAATCAAATTTTTCTCCCTGAGGCAGAACAAGAAGTTTAAATTTTATGTGCTAAATCATAAAAACTTAATATTAGTAGAATGAAAATATAAAAAATATATTTTTTTTAGCAATTTATAATTTTTTTTTAACTATTATGCTGCATAGCATGATTTGAATAAAAGAACTTTGTTACTATGAAAAATATTTTTTATCAAAATTTCTTTGAATATAGGGTGCATTTACTAATTAAGAATAAAAATGAAAGAAAATCAACTTTCATCAGAAAGCATATCAGTCAGGAAATCGAGCTTAATTCTCTAGCTAGGAGGGGTCTTAACTTATGTGCTGAGATCCATGTAATTTGATACTCAGACAGTTTTTATTAAATAATCTAAGTTGAAATCATAAATTAAATTCTCTTTCTAGGATTCCCATTAAGGGTGACAAAAATCCCCAACCCACCCCAACCTGGCGGGGTTTCGATTCGTTTGGGGTGGGTTTGGAGCACTTACAAAAGGGGCTTGGGTCGGGTTTGGGTTACACATTTTTGACCCAATTTTTTATCGGGTCCGGTATGGGTCAACCCCTTATGCCTCGACCTGCCCCGTTTGATCCGGCATTTATATAATTAATTTTTATAATATAAAAATATAATGGGAAAAAGAAATCTATAATCTCATTGTCTCTCTACCTAATCTACCTAATCATATTTTATGTTTGAATTTAAAGTTTATTAAACTTAGATGTTGAGTTATATTAAATTTAAGTTTATGTATGAATTTTAAGTGTATGTTAAAATGTTTTTCTATGGTGTATGTTTGTATTTAAGCATGTATTTAAATTTTCAATAAAAAAGAAAAAAAATTGTATATATATATATATATATATATGTATATTAATTTAATGTTAAACTTTAAGTCAATATCCTAAAATTCAATCATATGGTAAAATAATTTGTATATTTCATGGTTTGAGATCTTTTTTTTAAGGTTAAAACAAATCGGGTCATTCGGGTCAGGTTTGGGGCACCCCTGCCTTAACCGGATCAGGTTAGGGGTGGAAATTGAAAACCGATTCGGATCATGGGTCGGTTTGGGGCAACCTGTAAAAGGGGTGAACCGATCCGGCACTGATCCAACCCGTTGCCACCCCTAATTCTCATCAGTAAAGGCACCCAAATAGCATAACTATAAACGAATCCAGATTCATTTAAAACCTCCCTTAATATTCTAAAAAACAATGATAGACATAATGACCTTCTTGAAATCTTTTAAGAAAAACATACCACTAACAAAAAACATTAATACTAGTCAACCCAAAAATTTAGTCCAAAAACACACATTACCTCGTAGTAGAGATGATAGTACACCTCCCTTCCACACCTTGTCACAGAGTGTTTTCTCCCGGGTGGTAGGAGTAGTTATCCGGGCCACACATATATTGTTGATTAATTTTTTGGATTGTATAGTATAACTAAAAAAACATTTTGATGTATTGTAGATGTTTATTTATCGTCCTTTTGCTCCTGAAATGAGCATGGGAGACTTGAGTCATTGACCCAAGTCTGTTAGGGATGACAAAAACCCGCGTCTGGGCTGGGTATACCCAGACCCGGTCGGGTACCCGGGTTTACACAGTCCGGGTATCCACCCGGGAAAAACCCAGATTTTGAAATCCGGGTACCCGGCTCGGAAAGACCCGGCCGGGTATTCCGGTATCCATACCCGGATTTTACCCGGTTTTTAATTTTTTGTTTTACAATTTTTGAAAATATTTCCTTTTTTACAATTTAAATACTATATTAATTAGGATAAAGTAAACACACCAATATCACATATTAATAATATAAACTCAAATCCAGGACAAAACATTAAATATTATATTAACAAACATTTCACTCTATTTCTTTTTCAATTAATTTCAAAAGTGGTAATTTTTTTTTTACAATTTTTTAAATATTATTTTTTTAAGAATTTAAATACCATATTAGTTAGGATAAAGTAAGCATACTACATTTCACTCTCCTTTTCAACCGATTCCAAAACTGGTATTTTTTTATTACAATTTATTTTAACCGGTATTCTTTCAACCGGGTAAGGATTTTTTAATTTAACAAATTTATTTTTTAGGAGTTTGAAAAAAATTTGGGTTTAGGTTTTTTTTTTTTTTTTAATTTGACAGATTTAAAAAAATAAAATAAACTTTAAAAAATAATTAAACCTGGTACCTGGCCGGGTAGCCGGGTATACCTAGACCCGGGTCGGTACACAACCGGCCGGGTACCAGAATATTCTTTACCCGGTCCCGGGTAAGAAATATCTAGGTATTACCTGGGTATTCCAGCCCGGATAAGGCCGGATATCTGGCCCGGCCGGGTAAAGTTTCCATTCCTAAGGTCGGTCAAGTCTAAGTCTTCGATTCCACCCTAGTCCCCACTAAACGCACTAGAAAAATTGATGCATTTCCCAACATTAGGCTAAATTTTTCAAACTCCATACCAACTAACTGGAGTACAGACAATATAGGCAAAAATTTCAAACTGCGTACCAACTAACTGGAGTACAGACATAATATAGGCTAAATTTTTCAAACTCCATAAGAAAAAAAAAAATGGAGTGAGAGGAAGTATGTGGGATGACTAACCGTGGTAGAAAATGACATTGTCCTGCTCAATATGGCTCAAGTCAACTAAAGTCATGCTATGAATTATTGCAAATTTGTCGGGTAGTCATTTCATTTTGAGCAAATTATAATAGCCAACCTCACTTAAGTATGCCTTTGACAACTAGAAACTTAATCGACAATGATCTCTATTTCCGTTAATCAAAGTCGGTCAAATTTAACCGTTTATTAAATTTGACTAATAAAAGATAAAAATGTATTTATAATTATGAATTAAATATTCAAAAATTTAAATATATATATATATATATATATATGTGAAAAAATAGATCAAAGATGGTTTTCCACCATTCATCTCTGAGATGGATGGTAGAGATAAAAAAAAAATTTTAAAGAAAAAAATATTAAGGGTTATTGGCACAATTCGATTTTATCATAACATAATTGCACAATTCGATACCATCCACATTGCTCAAAAAATAAAATAAAATTGTCTAATCTGAATTTACGCCAACTCACTTGCTTATGAGCATAATTTATTTATATTTATTACCCTTAAAAATAAATTTTCCACAATCCCTTTTAATGCTTTTTCACAAACTACACATCTAGTCTCACCAAACTAACCTGCATTTATGGTAAGGTGCGAGTCGAATTTGTTTTGATTTTTAGTGAAAATTATTTGCGACTCGCACATACTTGGTTTTCAATTTTTTTTTTAAATCAGATTGATTTGTCGAAACGAATTGACTCGATCTGACTTAAAGTTGTATTTCCGGTTCAATTTGATTTAATAAGATTTTTGATGTAATCAACATTTTACATTTGTAACTGTATAAGCCTTTTGGATAATAAATCGGTTTCCTATTTGATAAAATATTAATTTTGTTCTTCCATTTCAGAAACAAAAGTCATTCTTTTACTTTAAAATAGTGACGACAATTTCCCCCAAATCCTCATCTCATCTCCATTTGGAGGTTTAAAATCGATCATTCATAAATGAGGATAGGGAGGGGATGATTTTTATCCTCATTTCTAAATGAGGATGGGGATAGATCTCTATATTTTAGCGATCTACGAATTTTTTAATTTTATTTTTATTTTTATTGACCTTGGTCCTTAAATATCTAGTAACCCATTGATTTTAGTGATCCGTATTTTCCGACATAAACATTTTTTTATACTCAAAATAAACATGTTACTGTCAAAAAATAAAAATAAAATAAGAGTTATGCTAGACTTCCCAAATTTTTTCCCAAATTCCTTCCCAAATAGTGTTGGCACGTGAGGTGTTAACATCATATAACTTACCACATAATCTCATGATTTACAAGATATTGACACATCACGTGCCTACACCATTTGGGAAGGATTTTGGGAAAATTTTTAGGAAGTCTAGCATTACTCATAAAATAATGAGTGGTGTTATTGGCATACCCTCTACCGGTCTATTTATGCCCCACTTTTTTAATTATATAATATTTTTTTTCCTTTATCAAAATTACTTAAAGAGACATACAATTTAGGAAAGAAATTTTCTACAAAGTATATATATTAAAATCTCACGTTCATTTTCTACACAAAAAAACCCAGTAATCTGTTTAAAAAAAAATTAATTCTTAAACCCTAAAATTTGCGTCTTATATACATATAAAATATTATGGAATAGTTTGAGAACGATATCAAGAATATTGAAGAATTGTCTAAGAACGATATCAAACATCTTGAAGAATTATCTGAGAATGAGATAAAGCAAGAATTGTCTGACAATGATAGTAAGCATCTGGAAACAATTTATTCTTTAGAAATAAGTTTGAAGTTTATTTTTTCTTTACAATGATATCAAACTGTCATTGTGTTGAAGTACCATGTTATTTTTTCTTTTTTCTTTTCCATCAAGAATTAAGAAGAAAAAAAAACTAAAAAAAATAAGAAAAATAAATAAATCAATCAATGGAGGTAGATATATAGATCATAGATAAATATATCATATATGGTATGTATTAAATTTGAAAAATAAGTAAAATAAACAGTTTTGGAAATAAAACAAAAAATTTAATAAAAAAATTTAATTTAATTTAATTAAAATAAAAATTAAAAAAATGGGGCATGAAAATATTAAAAAACATGTTACTGTCAAAAAAATAATAATAAATAAACAACATGTTTGTAAATTGTCAACAACATTGTGACATGGTTTCGTTCTGGCCGATGCTTATATCACTATTAGGCCCAACTAGAAATTGGCCCAAAACAGTAAGCAAATGGGCCATGTCACCCATTATTACTTGCCAATTACACACTAATGTGAAGGCTGGCACCCCCTGGCTACAATGTTGATAATGAGTAATGGTTAAGTTTAACGTACTGATATTGACAACCATAAAATTTATTAGTACATTCATTTTTATAAATACATTTATGTTTAAAATATAAAAAATAGATATTACTATAAACACCTATCTTAATGCTAGTAGTACCCTCATCGAAATAAATATATTCATTTTAATACATATTATTTATAAACACTATTAAATTATTATCATATCCAATTTATAAAAAAAATCATATTATTTTTGGAATCAAATCCTCTTTTAATAATAGTCCAATTTACTTTTAGAAATATCTCGAATGTAGGAGCCTTATAAAAGGGAATATGTGGAACCATATATGGGGTTAAGAGATTTTTAATTTGGAATTCTCTTATTTATACAACTATCTTAATATATATATATATTATTGATATCTACGACTATCTTAAAAAAAAAAACCTTTTTGATATCTACAACTATCGTTAAAAAAAATTTGTTTATTGATCGATTTCATAACTATACATAAAAAAAAAACCAATATCGTAATCATGCGATGATGAGAAAGTTTGATACTTAAAATAAAATTACAATTTAATTAGGGTTTATTATAAAAATTAAGGTTTATTATATATTAGGGTTTATCATAAGTTTTTTTTTTGAAAGGTAAGTTTTTTTTAATAAATAAATATAGTTGAAGATATAAAGATAATTAATGAGTGTATATTGTATTTGGTTTATTTTTAATTAAAGTAATTTGTCCTTATTTGTAAATTTCTCTTGAGATATTTTTGTAATAAAGTTTTTTTAATAAAATATGTGTGTATTAATAAGTTTTATGGGTGTTAGTATCGATACCCTTAAGTTTATTTTGTAAAGGATATCATATGCAATACTGTATTTTGAATGTATATATCAAGGATAAGGATCTTCTGCTATACTGATCTTTTTCCTGATCTAAAACCATTTCCAACCCATTGCACTAATTTGTTGCAAATTTACAGCAAAATGTAACAACTTATACACCAATTATTTTTTCCATCTCCAACCCATTGCACCAATTGTTACTCTAAAAAAATATTCCCTAAATATTCCGTTTTTTATTATTTCTCAATAATTAACATTTCATATCTTAATTAACATAATAGTACGATAAATTAAGAAATTTAATTTAATTAACTAAAATATAGCAGTTATTATTAATTGAACTTCGACATTACATTTCATAAAAGAAATAAAAAACACAAAAAAATTACATATCGTCATATATTAATATAAATAATAATTAAATACTTTATTATATACTTAATTTTACTTTATTATAAATATTAATATAAATAATAATTAATTAAAATAAATATAAATTAACAAAAGCATTAAATAATTAAAATGATACAATTGTAATAAATTTAATTGATTAAGGGTAAAACTATGATTAAACAAAATTTTTAACTAAAGGATACAATAAGAATAGATTTTATTGAATAATGCTCAATCCGTGAATAAGTACAAATGTAGGCAGTAAAAAAAAGCGCATATGCACTATATATTGAACCTGCGCTAGATCAAGTGCAGCAACTTCATCTCCTTCAAAGTAGGGCAATATTTGGCACCTGGTTGAAGAGGTTACTTTGCCGCAAATTGAAGATTGGCGCATGGGTTGGAGATGTCCTAAAGCAATTAAGAATAAGACTCTATATTTAAAAATAATGAAAATTAAATAAATAAAATAAATAAATTACAGCTATTGATTACACATGTTAACAGATTTATATAGGTCAAGACAAAGATCAGCTCAGCAGAAGATCCAAATTCATATATCAAATTATGTTATTATTCGCATCAAGTTGGGATGTTTTGATATTTGAAGGAATTTAAAATACCACTCAACTCAGGCACTCACATTAAATGTTTTACCAATAAATTATTTGTAATTTTTTGAAACATATTTCATATGGTTGAGATGTTGAAATCAAAATTTTAAATCATAAATTTAAGTTGATTTAGCCTAACCCTTAATTAAATGATCAAATATTAAATGAAACATTTTTCATATAATCATACCTCCAAAACAATATTACATACCATTGATATTTGATCCTGCATATATAAAGACATACAGGACACTAATCGAACATGAATAATTATGAAATACTTAATCATACTAATTTAATACCATTTATTCAATCTAATCTGATACATCAAACTTACGCTAGTATACCCTAACTTGTAACATTTTTATTCATATTTATTTGCTATTTGGGTCTATGAAACACATACGAGTGTGTGTATACACTGTATAGAGGGAATGGTTCAAAATAGCACCATTTGAAAGTTGAGTTGTGCAACTAGCACTACTATAATAAGTCTTGTTTTATTAACACCTAAAAGGGTGTGCTGACGAAAATGCCCCTCCTTTTACTTTTACAACTTTTACTTATCATTTCCTCTTTTAAATTTTCTCAATTTTTTCTCTTCTTTCAACCGTTCTTCTACTTATCATTTTCTCTCCATTAATTTGTTCTTACTGTACAAGAGTAGATCCAGTCACTTTTCCATAATTTTTCATTCATTCACAAGGTAATCTTTCAAAAATGCCCAGATTTGAAGAGTAGATCTAATAAGTTTATGCCAAGGTTTGAAGATTGAAGAGTTGAAAAGGTAAATTTCCTCCATTTCAATTGTGGTATGGAAACTTTCACTTTCAATTTGTTAGATCTATATGTTGGAGTGAAGCTAATTCTCCATTTCGATCTGATTTTGTGGAAAACTCTGTCTTTTGTTGTTAAACTGTCTTTTGTCGTTAAACTGTCTTTTCTAGAAAACTGGTTTTCCAGAAAATAAGTCCTGATTTCGACACATAAGTGTATTCGTATCGAGACATAATTGCGAAAATTTCGAAGAGATGTAAGATCATGTACTTACCAGAAAATGTCGTCTAGTTTCCTCCTAGAATGCTGGTCAGAAGCCGAAAATACAGCAGATTGATCTCCACAATATGCACTAATTTTCCAGAATGATATTACAAACATAAACCATGCCACAGAACCCCAAGCTCCCGTACTTTTTACACTCATTTCTTTCTTTCACGGAATGATTCTCGTATGTTGTCAAAACCGGTACTAGTGCGCGAGGAAAGGACGCGTTTGTGCGAAACTCATGACTAATAACAAAATTGTAGTTGTGATTGATGTTTATATAAAGGTTAAAACGGGTGATATCTATTCAGAGCGTGGAATGGGTAGAATTTAGGAGTCATTGATATTGAAAACAACTAAAGACCAACATGTTTTAGTAGCCTTTAAGTTTTCGTTTCGGTCTTGACTATGAATTTAAGGCCATTGCTGGTTGATGTTCTATAGTCCACAAAGGTGTGCCTAGATACATAGAATTTTCTAAGCTATAGTGTATATCTTGATCCATGATCATGGCTTCTGGGGTCCTAAATGTGTAAGCTGTATCTATTGTCAATTAATGGAGATATTTTTATCAACTTGATAAATTGGTTCTGAAAATGTCAATTGACAGGTCTCAAATGTGCTACTAAAGTGATAGAAAGGGATTTGTTTGGACCATACAACAATTAATTATTTTTTGAGGCAAGTGCACCCAATAAACTGGGCAGCTTTAGGTGTGGTGGGTCAGGGTACGTGAGCTTGAAGTCAATAGAGAGATTGAAAATGTTGGCAAATGTAGTGTATCTGTACCAATAAAAGATATTGAAGGTCATTATCCAATAAACTAGTCTTTTAGATCATTTACAGGCATATGAATTACATATACGGCAATTCTTTTAGATCGTTACAGGCAGCTGCCCCTAATAAAAGTCAAGAAAATATTTGATATACACAGGGGTCCTTCTCCGATCAAATCATTCCTAAAAAAAAAAAATTCAAAACTGAAATTATTTATCGACAACGTTATAAAATTAGATTTTTAATTACATACCTTCAATTCTGAAATGTTTAGGCTTGATCTAATCAGAGAATTATTATTATTATTTTAATATTATTATTATGAGAATTGCTAAATACCATCGCCAATTTCACTCGTCGTTGTAGTTGTGACACTTGTTCACTTTGATTTCCCCAAACCAGCAAGTCATAAATCATAATAAAAGCTCGAGTAGTGCTATTAACATCCTCACTACTGAACTATTTATACTCTACTTTTTAAAATTTTAATTTAGTTATATAAAATTAAATTGTTTTATTAATTGTTTTATTATTTATTTTTAGGATTACCTTCTTATATATGTTTCAAACTTAATACACCCCATATCTTTTTCAAAAAAAATAAAAATAAAATTACACTCATCTCTAATCTTTATATACAGTTTTCTCACATTCATTCGTAGAACTTGTTTTTTCTTCCTATTTCATGGTGAAACTATCCTTATTAGATGCGGTTTTTTTTCTATAGTCGATTGGATTGTTGGCAGTAAACTGTGAATGTGATATTGATCGTCTCATGATTTTTTTAAGCAATTGACTTAGGGTTTTGATGTGGTTTCTTTTTGTCAGAGATTAGGTTTTCTTGGTTGTGAATCTTGGTGCGTTTTCATTTTTTTTTTGTAAATAACATTAAACTAATTTTGGAAGTTCCGGAATAAAATATACAAAAGAATTGATACAAATCATAGAATGTATAGAAGATCTAAAAGAAAATAAACTGAGAGAAATAAAAATAGCAAACATGGATCTGAAATTTGAAAAGACAAACAAAACAAACATGTGAAACAATAAAATCAAAAAAATACTAAACATGGGAAATATGAGAATGAGATTTGAAATAAAATATAAACAAAAATGGTAAACATTCAATGAGCTGAAATAATCTATGTCATTAGTATTTTGAAATAAGAAAAGTAGGGGGTTTTATTAGTTTTATTAAGTAATTTGATTATAGAAAAAAATTACTAAATAATTTTAAAAGATAGGTATAAATAGTTCTGCAGTGGGTGTGCCAATAGAACCACTCTAAAAGGCACAAAAAATAAATAGCACTTTTTGGAGGTGGTATTTCAACAATGTTACTGCTTTAATAACTTATGTTTAAAAGAAACTTATTATGGTGAACGGACAAAAATACCCCAATAGTTGTTTCACATCGAATTTCTTTCATTCAGTTTACAGTGACAAAGTTGTGAAGTTGAAAGAAAAAGTCCGGTTGAAACTCAAGCAATCACTCGAACCGTGATGGAGTGACGCTACGCAGACACATTTTTTTCGAGCTTTTTTAAAAAGGCTCCGAGCTTTTTTAAAAAAGCTTGGAACCATTTTTAAAAAAGCTCGGAGCAATTTTTAAAAAAAATGCTCGAAATTATTTCTAAAAAAGCTCGGAGCCATTTTTAAAAAAGCTTGAAGCCTTTTTTAAAAAAACTCGGAGCATTTAGTAAAAAGCTCGAAAGAAAGTTGAAAAAGCTCGAAGACATTTTTTTCGAGTTTTTTTAAAAAGGCTCCGAGCATTTTTAAAAAAGCTCGGAACCATTTTTAAAAAAGCTCGGAGCAATTTTTTTAAAAAAATGCTCGAAATTATTTCTAAAAAAGCTCGGAGCCTTTAGTAAAAAGCTCGAAAGAAAATTAAAAAAGCTCGAAGACATTTTTTTCGAGCTTTTTTAAAAATGACTCCGAGTTTTTATCAAAATAATTTCGAGCATTTTTTTTTTAAAATTGCTCCGAGCTTTTTTAAAAATGGTTCCGAGCTTTTTTAAAAATGCTCAGAGCCTTTTTAAAAAAGCTCGAAAAAAATGTCTTCGAGCTTTTTTAACTTTCTTTCGAGCTTTTAACTAAAGGCTCCGAGCTTTTTTAAAAATGGCTCCGAGCTTTTTTAGAAATAATTTCGAGCATTTTTTTAAAAAATTGCTCCGAGCTTTTTTAAAAATGGTTCCGAGCTTTTTTAAAAAAGCTCGGAGCCTTTTTAAAAAAGCTCGAAAAAAATGTCTTCGAGCTTTTTTAACTTTCTTTCGAGCTTTTTACTAAAATCTCCGAGTTTTTTTAAAAAGACTCCGAGCTTTTTTAAAAATGGCTCCGAGCTTTTTTAGAAATAATTTCGAGCATGTTTTTTAAAAATTGCTTCGAGCTTTTTTAAAAATGGCTCGGAGCTTTTTTTAAAAAGCTCCGAGCCTTTTTAAAAAAGCTCGAAAAAAATATCTTCAAGTTTTTTTAACTTTCTTTCGAGCTTTTTACTAAAGGCTCAGAGCTTTTTTAAAAAAAGCCCGGAGCCTTTAGAAAAAGCTCGGAGATTCAAAATTCCCAGATTCAAACTTCACAAAATGACCTTCATGTTTACAAAAGGAACGGTTAAAGCGTTACAAGACTCATACTCAGAAATGCAGGACAAAAAATAAGTATTTCATAAATATGTTATCTTGTTGTGCTGAAGGATGTCGAGAAGTTTATTTTCAGACAAGTTTATTGTAGAGAAAGAAACAGACGAGTTCGGTGTTCTATGTATGGAGATGAAAGTACAAAGACAATAGAAAAATGATTATTTAAGGGCAATTTTGGTAGTTCACCATAATAAGTGCCTTTTAAATATAACTTATTAAAGCAGTGACGTCGGTGCAACTCATGTCCCAAAAGGTGACATTTCTCACCATTTCCACCCACTCTAAATGATCATCATTTTCAATTAATTTACCAAAAAACCAGATTACATTATCCTCCCTCTGTACTTTTATTTACAAACTACCATGTGTAAAATCTTTTTTCCATTGCCTACGATCCTACGGTAATTTTTTATACCAAGGACTGTCAATTCTTTAATTTAAAACTCTATACTCATATTTGTTACATGTGATGAGATGAGATAAGTTTAACAACAGTTAATTTATTTTAAAATAATTTAATTTTATATTAATCAATTTCACACTATATTAAATATATGATAAAATTATTCTTTATCCAATGCAATCTCATACTACACAAAACATGAAACAAGATTATTTTAATCTAATCTTGTACAACACCAAAAACATCACATCAATAATTTAAAAAATGAAAGTAATGGATGAATTAAATTTTAAAAACTGTGATTAATATTTTAATGTTGTAAAGGTTTTTAAGATATAACATTTTTATACATTTTACCGCATTATTTTAGGGCTCAAAAAATAAATAGCACTATTTGAGGTGGGTGTTGTGCAATTATCACCACATTACTAATTCATGTTTAAAAGGCATCAATATAGGTGTCCAGACAAAAATACCTCTTCCAAGTGAGTTTTTGTCGTTTTCAAACCTAGTGAGAAAAACCAGAGAGAGAAAACATCTCTTGGAAAAACAACCGGCGTTGGAAGATCAGTGGTTTTGCGTATGAAAAAGACGTGGAAGTAACCGGCAGTAGGACAACATTGTTTTATCGGGTGTTCAGACGAGAGCATCTTCAATCGACGGTAAGTTGAGTTAGATTATGTTGTTGATTTTGTTTTTAATAAGTTCATGTTTGATGTTGGTTGTTGATTAAACTTGTAGATTAGGTTTGTTTGTTGATCTGAGAATGGTTGTGGGTTAGGTTAGGGTTTGTAAATCCGTTGAAGATCTGGGCTCCCGAGCTTTTTCAAGGTGATTCTGAGCTTTTTCGAGCTTTTCAAGAGCTTTTTCGGAGCTTTTTAAAACGTTTTCCGAGCTTTTTCTAGGTTTTCGAGCTTTTTCAACTGGTC